>CM032330.1:69399175-70730081 GCA_019022515.1 Quercus aquifolioides
TTGGGATGTTCATTTGGCACTGATGAGCAAACATATGGAGGGTTAAAGCAAATACTAGGATATGGGACACTTCTCCAGGCTAATACTTCATTGCGTTTTTGAAGCATCTCAAAAATCAGTCCCCGAACCTGGGAAGCAATTTGTTGCCGAGAAGAGTCAAGAACACTCAGAGAAAATACTTGAATGAGAAGTTGCACATGTTCATGTATCAAACAATGTAACTGGCCTATTTGATGGAGTGTAAATCCATTTATAGAACCATCCTCTGCTGTGCATGAATGAGGCATCAAAGTTTTCCCACAATTAGTAGGGAAGACTGCAGTTGGTCCATTTGGCAAAACTGGCAAGAGGGGACGTAATGGCCTCTTTGCCTGTCCTGAAAGCTTCTTTATATTGGGCAGAGTTCTTTTGGCACCTGTTCTGCCTAGTCTCTGGCCGCCGCCCGCTCCCCGAACTCCTTTCTGGTTTTATCTCTAGGACTTTCATCAACATCGCTCTCAAGCAACTCTTGAAGTTCTATCTCAAAATCAGCATCATTATCTTCATCTTCATCATCAACATTTTCATTCTCTTGATTTGACTGACCGTCACCATCTCCGCCGTTTAAAACGGCTGCAAGAAACTTCCTGTATTCTTTTTCATCGTCAACATTTGGAAGGTCATCATCATCATCAGTTTCTTGAAGAAACGTCTCAAGCTCATCAAGTGTAAAACTTGCAAGGGAATAACGAGCCCTAGTACGTTTGCAGATAGCATCCTCATTCTCTAAATCTACTATGGGCATCTGGGATTGTGTTGAATTGCTTAACTCTCCTACCAAAACATCAATATAATCACTTTCACTGCCATTGTCCTTTGTTTGAACAGTATCAGTTTTTGGTTGAGAGTTTGAGCAAGATTTTCTCTTCGTAGGATTTCTGGAAACAGAATTTTTCAATTCCTTCTCACACACTCCTTCAGGAGACACCGAAGCTTGCATCACACTTTCCTCCTCGCCATGCTCAAAGTCTCCAACAGCCGAGTTTTGCACTGCACTACTTGGCTTCGACAAATTAACTCCCACACTATTATCAAAAGTCTTTCCCCCACTGTCAACAACATCACCATCCAAACCATCAATTTCAGAGCTCAAGCTCGAAGAAGCTTCCGGTGAAAGGGCTTCCTTTAGAAACGGGTTGAAATCCACATCTTCATCCTCATCCTCCTCATCTTCCTCCTCCCCCACTCCCTCATCCTCCTCATTTCTCAAACAACTTTCATTACATTCATTATCACAAGAATCATTTCGATGACCACCACAATTCCCAACCTCAGTTAATTGCGTATTATTAGAACTTAAAGACATCTTCAACAAAATGAAACCTTTGTGCTCTCAAGATCCTAACAGACATCTAGATGCCCTGGCAAGCCCAATCATACATTACCATCCTGAACCATGCCAAAAGCAGAAATTAACCCCCAAACAAAGAAAAGTAATAGTACAGCCACAAATTATTGCCGTGGCAAATTTTTACTGATTCTCATTTGGACTCATCACTTATATAACTTTTTCACTTACTAATATCAGCAGTTTGTAAAAAAATTTGTAAAACTGTTTGAAGCTCTAGTATTTTCCAAAAAATAAAAAACAAAAATTCAAACTCAACAAAGCATCAATTCCCGCATTATTATCCACATTAACAACTTAATTAGCCTACAATCCTAAAAAGCATGCTACTATACATATTTTACGATAAATTTAAATGCACGGACACGGCAAAAATTGGCAAAGTACCCGTGTCCGACACGTACACGGCCGGTCGGATACGGATACAAACGTGTCGCATATGCACCCAGACCAAAAAAAAATGTTTTTTTTTTATTCGGGCACGGCAGGGACACGGCCGGACACGGCAGAGCAAAAAAGAAGAAGAAGAGAGAACTGTTGAAAAAACCTGGCATTCTTTCCGGCGATTCAAGGACCGTCGACCCACCACGGCGGTGAGACACTGACTCTCTCTCTCTCTCTCTCTGGCAGGCGCACCTCGTCGTTGCTTCTTGCGTTTTCCGATCCAAATATTAGTTTTCTCTAAAGCTTTGGTTTTTAGGTTTTAGCTTTGTTGTTCTGTTTTGCACCGTTGGCCCGTTGGGACCTTTCGTTGATTTGGGCTTTTTTGAACATATTTGGTTGAGACACTACTTGTGATTTTGGATATGGATCCAGACTCCAGATTGATAGGTTGGGCTTCTTATTTCTTAGGTTAGATTTTTTATTTAATATTAATTTCTATATTATAGGACTGTACATTATTTATTTGTAAGATTATTGTTAAAAAACTTTATTTTTTATTTTTGTTGTTTTTTATTTATGGATATCGTTTTACTTTTTTACTATCTATTATTTTAAAATTAATATTAGATATGATTTTTAATATTTTAATGGTTTACTTTATAACATAAAATATGTCCAAATATATTCCGTATGCCATACTCTAATTTTTTAATAAATATCATACCTCATATCTTGTCGTGTTCATATAATATCAGGATAATCTAAAACTACAAAATTTAGTTTTAAAACGGTAAAACCACCAACTAAACAAAAACCAAAAAAAAAAAAAAAAAGTGTATTGTATTAAAAAGGGGGGGAAAAGGAGCAAACCATCAATAATAGGTATCTATTGGACATCCAAAACTGAAGAATTTGAGGCTGTTCTAAGACAGCCTTTATAGATGATAACTGTTATTACTTCTTGTTGAATATTTTTTTTCCCCCCTAATTAAAGGGAGATCCTCACAACCAAAGTTAGGCATACAAGCATTTTTGTTTTTAATTTAAAAATAAATCAATAAAATTTTGTTTGGTTGAGCATCTAATGAGGAAGTGAATGCTGCAATAGTTTAATATTGTAATGAAGCAAGAAACCTTTTTAATTCTCTTTGTTGTAGAAGATCAGCCTAAACAAAAAGGTAAACTTGATGTTTTCAAAATAAAAAACAAATATAAAATGTTTTACCAAAATTTTAAGTGTAAAATATTTACACAAATTTGCGTAGATTGATTTGATTGACTAAAAATATTTTATTTTTGATAAAATATTTACTACAAACAAAATATTTTAAGTCAAAACAAATGGAATGTTAAATTCAAATTTGTAATTATGGAATTATTTTTAAAAAAATCACAATTTATATACTCTTAAGATATGTTATTTTGACTCCTCTAAAAATATAAAAAGTTACTTTATTTTGATAAGAGTTTTTTTTTTTTTTCAATTAATTGGTATCTTATGGTGTTTTCTACTGCACCCACAAGATTTAAATCCCCAACAATAATTCTATATAAATAAATAAATAAATAATACCCACAGTAATTTAAATTAAAAAAATATTATTATTATTTTATAAATAAATAAATAAGTAAATTTTTTTTATAAAAAAAAAAAAAAAACGACAACAACATAACATGTCTCTTCCCTTTCTCTATTATTTATGGTCCCCTTTCTTTACGCATTTTCACCACACCAAAAAAAAATAATAATAATAATAATAATAAATTTAAATTAAAAGAAAAAGAAAAAAAAAAATGAGAGCTTTGTAACCCATGTGGAACTTATTAAGTGGTGTTTATCAGGTGCGCCTATTTAGCACAGTGAGATAGATTTCTTATGTAAAAAAAAATGTCTCAGAATTTGGAGAACTGCCATGTGGGTGTTGAAAATAAGTTGGGTGTGGTTCGAGCTGCCACAGAAGAATATGCTGAGGAGGCCATTGAAGCTCTTAAAGCTCAGAAGGTTATCGCAGTACCTACTGATACACTCTATGGATTCGCCTGCGATGCTTGGTATGTGATCTTAACTGGTTCAGGGTTCTCTTACTGATTGCCTATGACTTATATTTATATAAGTATTGGTTTCTTGTCTTTTTAGCTTCAAAATTGGTTTACCTTGGGTTTAAGGTGACTAGAATTATTGTGAAAATTAAGAAATTTCATGATTGTTGTATTTGATAAGTCATCACTTATCCAAAAGTTTGTTTTTTTAGAAATGGGTGAAGAATCTAATCGTATAAGGATATAAGGTGAATAGAATTATTCTGAATTTTCATGGTTGTATTTGAAAATTTATCACTTACCCAAAAGCTTAATTTTTTATGATGAATTCAATCATTTTTAAGTTTTTTAGGAAACTGTGAATTTAATCGTCTAACACTGCCCTCACGAGTTATTTATGAGAGGTGTAGCGGAGACAGGATTCAAACTCAGGACCACTTGCTCTGATAGTGCTGTAAATTAGTATCACTTATCCCAAAAGCTTATGTTGTTAGGAATGAGTGAATTTAATCATTTAACTATATATACAAACATTGAATGCGTTTAAGAATGTTTTTCTATATAGTTTCTGTCCATCCAGCCTTTTATTTGTTTTGGTGTCTTAATCATTATGCTTTGAAAGAAAATTCATCTTTACCACACAGTTTTGGAAAATAGCCCGTCTCAATTCTGTATGTGCATTCATCACTTTGGAGGATTTATATTTTGGCTTCATTTCTTGTGGTGTCAGTTCTAGGGAAGCAGTTAATAGGATATACGAGATTAAAGGACGTATACATACAAGCCCTTTGGCAATATGTGTTGGGGATGTATCTGATATAAAGCGCTTTGCGGTCACGGACAATTTGCCACATGGCTTGCTTGATTCTCTACTTCCAGGGCCTGTTACTGTTGTCCTAACGCGAGGTTTGTGACTCAGACATTTGGATTTCAGCTGTTAATGATTTAACTATGACGTGATCTAAGAGTAGATATTTGAATCTTGTACAGGAGAATCAAGTATTCTTGAGAAGTCATTGAACCCAGGATTGGATAGTATAGGAGTCCGAGTGCCTGACTGTAACTTTATCAGGGTTATTGCTCGTGGTTCAGGAAGTGCACTGGCCCTTACGAGTGCAAATCTGAGTGGGCAGCCAAGCAGTGTCTGCATCAAAGATTTTGAGAATCTATGGCAACGCTGTGACTTTGTTTATGATGGGGGCGAGCTTCCATCTGGTAGAGCAGGCTCAACAGTTGTGGATCTCACCAGGCTAGGAAAGTACAAGATTCTTAGACCTGGAAGGTAGGAGTTAGTAGAACACTTTCCCATATTGTGAATTGATGAGAAAAAAAGGAAAGAGACATATGATAATCATAGCTTTTGAATCAAACAGCTCTGAATGTTGGGAAGAAAATTTTGATAAATATTGTTTAGTAGAAGCAGTATATTAGTTGTAATATATGTCTTCATAATTCTGTGAACAGATTCTTCGAACATTGCATTACTAATTGTAAATATGTTAAAAGAATAATAATATTATTATAAGTTCTATTTTTAAATATTTGAAAGGAAATGGTTGAATTTTGTATTTTTGATGCTTTCTGATATGAAAAATACAGTGAAACGTGAGAGATATACTGTCCTCTGCTAAAAAAATGAATAAAAATAATTAATTTTTTTCAAGCTGTTCCGAAATTCAAGTTTCATTTGTTATGCAACAATTCATGCTATGAATATTATAATTGGATATGTGATGAACTAACGCCCATCCATATGTAAATATATCTTCTTTTGTTTTGCACATGGAATTTGTTGTTACTGCAGAACTATAGACTTTTGTGTGATGTACAGAAATCCTTAACATGGAGTTTTCTTGTAAATCCTACCTGTGTTAATAAAGCCCATGAGGGTTAACTGGCTTATGTTTTGCTTTGTATTTGCAGTGCTAAGGAAGAGACTGTTTCAATTCTTGAAAGACATTCTCTACTAGAAGAAATAACTGCTACTTGAGGAAGTGATGAAACAATATTCTGGTCACTTATGTTATTGATACTAAATGTTTTATTACAGAGGTAGGAAAGGTTCTGATTGGGTGTGGGAGAAACTGTCCTGTCTGTGTCATTGTAAATTATTCAACCACTAGAGTTGTATTCTTGAATTAGATATGTAAATTGTTAATTATGGTAACGATATTCATCCATAAAGGGGTGTATATATATTCATTGCCACGGAAGCATTGGACATGTAGTAGAAATAAACTGTGTACATCTGGTGAATCTGAAATCATTCCCTTGTCTTTTGCATAAAATTTAAAAGGAATTCATCAACCTCTTAACAATGAGCTTACTATAAGTGGTGAACACTGTCAACAATTCATTAATATGTGAAGCGAATTTCTGTTGTCATTCTTACATTCAGCATAAGAAAATCTTGAGGAAGTGAGTGCATTCAGCATAAGAAAATTTTGAGGAAGTGAGTGCCTTGTGTCTGGATGTCATATTTTTTGCAGGGCTGCATTTAATGTCAGCAGGGAAATATATCTGAAGATGATTCAGGCTAATTTGTTCTTCTTTACTCCCCCGGCCTTCTTCCCCTTCTCTTTTGCCTGCTCACTGACTTTATATCTCTCATGCGTGTATCATTATAGACGGTAATTAAAAGTCAAATCGTAAACTGCCAAGAGGATGTAAAAGGGTAAGGCCAGAAAATTGCCATCATTTTTTTGTCCTTTTTCCACTTCATTGCAAATTGCTCCTCCATTGATTGAGATGGTTGACTAAAACGTCACCATTTTTCCTTTGGTTCTTGTCTCCAGGTCAAAGGGTCACACTGCCTTCGTGAAAATGTTTATGAATACATGCTGGGATTGAAGATTAATCAGGTGCACACAAATTAGAGAGTTTGCTTTAGTGTTGGTCAGGTTCATTTTTTGAGAACAAGCTCTTATGATAAATGTGTATAAGTTGTTTTATCTTTGTTTTTTTTTTTTTTTTTTTAATTAATTAATTTGCCATAATCGGGTGTTTGAGTTCTCTAATATATGTGGTAATAATAATGTGGATTTGATTAGCAACAAATTCCATCTGAGTTACTTAGGACCTCCGGATTGTTATTCTACTTGAGAATGTAAAACAAGAATAAGAAACCCAGCTCAACATAATGGGATCATAAGATGAATGTTCCAAAATATTGCTGTTGTGTTAGTATGGCCTCATGGCCTAGTGTCCTTTAATCTGCCTTGTAACCTTTTAACAATTTTTTCTGCTTGATGATGTGGAAAATTAACATGGGAATTGCACCAGGAGTTCACACTACAATTGAGTTCATTCTGCAAGTAAGTATATAATTTGCTAACTCCAAAATGAAGCAAACCAGTGTAGTGAGGTGAAATCATGATAAGAAACTTCTAGGAATAGGCTGTTTCTTCTCATACTATTTATGTCTTGTTATGCAAATGCTCCAGTGGTATCACATTTATCAATGAGTTGTTGAACGGCATGGTACCATCCCTGCACATCTGGTTGCTTTCATAACAAATATAACTGTGTTAGATTGAATTTTCCTTGAAATAATTTCAGAGTTCCTCACACCACCACCGATGCATGTGTATAAGTTGTTGGCCTTCTTTCTTTAGAGCTTTTACATGTGGTTTTTTAAAACATGAACACCTATGTTCTATCTGCTAATCGCGAGCTGTTTTAGCTCGTTATTTAGTGCGTCAATGTCAATGAATGGGGCACAATGGGAATATTCATTCATGCATTTTAGCTGCCACCTTATGAATTCCTTTTGTAGAGCCAGTATAAATGGGAGTATTAGGCGAGTAAGGTCACCCTGGTCATGTCATGCTTTAGGGAAAATAGTTAAAATTCTAGGCTTGCATAGAGAGAGAGAAGTTGTGTGTGTGTGTGTGGGGAAGGTGGTGGGGGGGGGGGGGGGGGGGGGGGAGACAGTAGATAGATTCACTGCAGTATTCATTTTAACGAAAAGTTTGAAAAATTACATTAGATAAAATTTTCTGTTGATCCTGCCTCCTTACCTTTCCACTAATATTGCTTTGTCCCCTCCCCTGACCCAATCCCAATGTCTCACTTTCTATAGATGCTCTTGGGAACATTCTTGTCGCTATATAATTGCTAAAGATGTTATCTTTATTGCACTTCTAGTGTTTCCCTACACCTATTATTATTTTTATTATACTTATTATCATCATCATCATTATCATTTCCCTATGATTATATATCCTCTGTTTATAGTCATTCATATTGACAAGACATACGTGAAGAACCTTGTAATCTGTCAAAGATGTAAAGAACGACCACTTTTTCTCCAAAAATTTTGTTGAAACAACTCTTAAGCTGATGTCTACGCTCAAGTTATGTGAAATAAAAATGGTTGGAATCCCTCCTCCAAATTGCTTCTCTCACACACCACTACTTTCCTTTTTGCTGTTGTCAGCATCCAAGAAGATGAGCTAAGATTTGATGATATGTTAGGCTGCTTGAAGTTCATTATCTTTGCACTGATTTTGGTTTTGTAGAACAAATCTAAGTATGCGGTGGTTTAGAGGTTACGGCCAGACCAGATCATGGTGAGATTCTACGCCTATTTCTGTATTTATCTATTGCAACTAGGTATTTTACTGGAGATCTAATAATACGAAGAAAAAGAATTCCATATTGCTCTCTTGAGAAAGATTAGAAGAACTTGAAAAATGGTGAGCATTTAACCTAAAGTCAACAGGGATGTAAGCTCTAACTGTAGAAAGACATAAGAGCTGCTCTTTTTTTCTAGTTAATATCACTTGTAGTCAGTGTTTCATTAAGAAAAAAAACTAGAAAATTAACCAGGAAGAATTGATTACCTTTTTCTCTGGACAACATATCAATTTGTATCTATTTTAGTTGAAAGCCTTTCAAGAGATGGATGTTGAGAGAATGATATCATGAATGTTATTGCCTGTGTCGCTGCATCTGTGTGTTTGTTGAGGGTGGAAGAATTTGAGTTCTCTTTTTAGTTTGAGATAATTGGAGTATGATAATATGACTTTTACGTGTAAAAAATACTCATTTACACTCTTGAGAGCATTAGAATTACAAAAGAATTTCACTATAATCTGCTAGAATCTGTCGTACTAATGCAAACAAATATAATATTTTCCATTAAGGGAAATTTAAGAATGACAACTATATATTTTTCTCTGTTGAGAGCCTGCACCATCAACTATAATGTGTTTCTGTCAGTCAATGATTATGATTTCAGCTTACAATATAGAAATGATGCTTGCTCACTGAATGGCATTTAGGACTTCCTCTAGTAGCTTGACTATACACATCTCTCTATAATAAAGGCCTCTTGAAACAAGTTTGAAAAAAGAAAAAGAAAGGGAAAAAAAACCAGGAAAAAAAGGGGGAAAGAAGCAATCAACCAACCAACAGACCCTCATGAAAGTTTCCTGATAGAACAGAAAGAATCCACTACCTTCTAGTTTCCTCTTCTTTGCTAGAAGCTAATTCTTTCTATTGATGTCAACTTGTTCACCATCTTTCTATTCAGACTAACAAGAATGCATTAAGACCTGTTGTGGATAGGATCTGATCCTTTTCGTACTTTCCGCTTGCTAGCTTCATTTGGATTGAACTTCTTGTTTACTTGTGCTGACTTCTTCTGATCTGTGTTCATTCCCTCTGTGGCAACAACCTTAAGAATACGTCGATTCTGTGCTGATATCCAATGATCTTCTTGGCCTTGCTTGAGGGCAAGGTCTATACTTCTTAAGCCAGTAACTTTATCTAGTTGAACTGCTAAGATTCCAATGCAGATAAGAAGGATGAAGGCTCTATCAGCATTAAAAACCATGGTTTCTACCCTCAGAACAAACTAGAAGAACAGAAGTATCTTCCTTTTGTTTAGGATAATAACAGAATAAGCACTTCTGAGCTTGTAAGCTCTCTATTCTTATGTTCCATTCCTGTGGATATGTGTCTGTTATATATCTCTCATTGGATTTGGAAGAAGCTTTAAAGCATAAAGCAAAGAGGGACCCAAAACACCTAAAGGAATTTTAGATTCACTCTGCAATCTAAGCAAATTAAGGCTGTTATACAAGAATCTGCAAGGATTAAAAAAAAAAGTGTTGGAACAATAACCTTGAGAAGCCAAGTATCTTTTTTCAATATATTTTTTTCACCTCTACATCTCTTATGACTTATCATTTGCCCTGCTTTTGTCTACTAAGGAAAAGCCAAAGCCCAAACTCTTGGATTTATGGCCATCTTGCCACATCACCCGACCATGCTTACTTGTACATGCACCTTAGACTGATATATTCTTCTAAGCCTCTGGTCCCACACACACAGAGTAGAGAGTTCAGTTAATGTGGGTGCCCACAAATTGTACTTTTAAGTCTAACATATGCTAAGTACTTAGAGAATAACTTAATTATCATAAGATGAAGAATTGAATGGGGGGGGGGGGGGGGGGGGTTATGGTAAATACCAATTCCTTTGTTATGAAGAAAAGGAAGTTTTTGTTTTTTTGATTTTTTTAACTCAGTAGACAGAAGCCATGGGCCACCAAAAACTTGTATAAGTTGCTATAGTGGCAAGCAACTCTCATATAAAGAATAGATGAGGGAAAGAAAGAAGGGGGGGAAAATGGAATAGAACAGCCCCCAAAAGAAACAAACTCATGCTTTATGCCATTCCAAGATCTTCTCTCCACTTTAGAATTCCAAGCTCTATTCCCCATGCAACAAAAAAAAATTACAGCACTTGGTTTCTTGTGCTAAATGTCTTTCTTTATGCTTTTCTTTTGGCTGCCAAGCTCTAAATCCCCCATTCAATATTTCAGATAAGACCCTACTTCATGCCTCTCTCTCTCTCTCTCTCTCACACACACAGTTTATTAATTGTTCTCGTTTATTTATGCAGACCATCTTTTTCTTTATTATTATTTTTTTATAATTATATACAGTGTACAGTACCACATGCGACTAGGAACATTCTAAAGCATAAGTTCCTTCACTTTATCAAAATCTGGTGTCATGGTGCCTTAGGTGACTGGTCATGGTCCAAGCAAAAATACAAGGGGGGCTTGGGTGTTTTGTTAATGTGCTGATTCTTTGCTTTTTTATGCTCCAATTAAAGTAAAAAGAGTTGGAATGAGTTGTTGCTTTCTGGTCTACGTTTTTCTCCAAGAGGTTTGAATTTTCTTTTTGAGGGTTTTAGGGATTAAGCATCATGCATGAACCCATGTGAATTGTAATCCAAGCTTTTGTTTTTAGAGTACAAGATAATTTGAAAAGCACATGGATCCAAATTAAACTCCATGGATGGCACCAAACTTGTGGACACTTACGAATTCAAGGATACAAGTTTAATGCAGTCATGTATGTTTGAGAATGTGATATACACATGTAGGTGATGTTTCATGGGATAATAGTTCGAACATAAGAGCACTTGACTAACCCTTCGGGTGTGTGTAGTTTCCCATCTTGAACTTCAAATAATTTTAGGGAAGAATTCATTCGGGGTGATTCCAAGGTGCTTGCCAAGGATACTTGAATCCAAACCTTATGGATCACATGGAGTCTTGAAAAGAACTAGACTAACTTCTAGAATGAATAAAACTGTTATGTTAAACTGCAGTGGGGGTACTTATGAATTGGACGTGACAACAAAATATTGGTGCAAAATCCATAAACCACGTGAGACGTATTGGGAATGGCCTCTGTTGCTTTAATGACCTTGAAAGTGGCTTATTTGAGTAGATACTTTACCTCTATGCCTAAACATCAAATTTTCCTGGACATAGAATCACCCACCTCCCCCCCTTCTCTCTCTCTCTCTCTTCCATAGACTGGGTGATAAATTTTCTTCAATTTAGATTCATTCGACTGATTTGACTTTATTCTACTGTATGTTTTTGCTAGAGGATTTTCTTCTATGTTATTTCTAACAAAATTAGAACAATTTATACAAGACTTAGCAATAACAACCTCCTATTAATCACATTATATTCTTGTTTAGCTTTTTAGAATTTAGTATCCATATGGATCACACTAAGATTCTAAACGTAGGTTGTTTTAGTAGCAGATGCAAAGAATACTATTTGTGACAAGGCATCACAATCTCACTCACATATACCCTAATGTCCTTGTTAAGATCCGCACTATGTTGTGGTGTTCCTGAGTCACATTGTGTTATCAATACCATTTGTCACAACTTGAGGAAAGTAGCAGTAACATTTGTGATATACCCTAAAATAACTAGTCAAGTTATAATAAGGACTCATCGTAATCACTTATATAAACCAAATCGACCTATCAAACACATGATATGAAACCCAGCATGCACCTATGCAATCCACACTCATATCAAATCCATCCAATATCAATCTAGAATTAGGGTAACATATCTAATGTATATTAAGTCTATATGAGCTATGTTAGTGATTAAGCAAAGCCTCATTTGTAACTTAACTATATATATATATATATATATAATTAAAAAAAAAAAGATTATAGCACAGATATAGTTAATGATATTCTTAGGTGGTGACACTAGTGTTAAAAAATAAAAATCATGCTTGAATTCAAATGCATGAAGAGACAAAGGAATAACACACACAAAGAGAAGTCTGCTGAATCTGCTGGTCTTGGTCGGTTCCAGGTGCCAAGAGGCATCTTGGCTTCTAGTGAAATGGATGCAATTGGCCACTGTTGCTCTGGTTCATGCCTTTGCCACATTAGGAAATAAAAAAGTGCTAGGTGGGGCTTTTTACTTAAAATTGTGGTACGGCTAAGTACTATGTTAATGTTCATGTACTTATTAGATACCCTTAGCTTCTATTTTTTATTTTTGTTAATCATTAGAATCTTTAATAATTAGGTGGATCCCATGCTCTCTTATCATATAATCAGCATCAAAACATAAGAAAACAGAGTTAGGCTTTCTAGATTCTCGAGTTTAGTCTTAAAGTTGTGGCTTTTGGTTAGTTTTGTTTTAAATTTTAGGACCCCGTAAGGTTTAGGCTTTAGCTCCCCCACATTAACGGTCTCAGTGCAATGTCTCCATCCATATGGTCTACTGACTAAGCCACCATACAAAAAAAAGAAAGAAAGAAAGAAAAAGGAGCACAACAAAGAAAGTAAAAGAAGATAAAGCAAATTGAGTTGGTATTTGTTACAGATCATTATTCATCACCCCATCTTTGAACAATTCCCTGTTCCATTACTTTTTCCAAAGTTTATTTGTTTGATTAATACTGTAAAAACTAAGAACATGTGATTAAATTTGAGCATTAATGCAGCATTTTGTGGGTCATGCTAAGCCACCTTTGGGAAAACTAGCATCATTGATCATGTGGCATGATCCATTAAGACATGGTGAACAATGATTTTGATTAGCAGCAACCATGCGTATTTGTAATATTTTGAATTATGTGAATTGAAATGGATAAGTTTATGTTGTGCAAATGTGTGTTGATCTCACATTAAATCTTTACTTAGGTTGAATTAGATTATAAAAATGATTATTGCTGAAATGAAAGATGAAATATAAAATTGTTGTAGAGAAATAAAGTGGACAAAATAGGCTTTTGCTCTTTTCGGGAAAATTATATAGCATTATGCCCTCCTTCCCAAACTAATTAGAGAAATACTCCTTTTTTAAAACTCGATTTTTTATCAATTGAGTTAAAAAAAAAAAAAAAAAATTCTTAGGCCCTATAGTGACGTTTTAAAGAGCCTATAGTGACGTTTTTTAACTTAACTTCAATGAATTGAGTTATAGGTAAAAAAAAGGCCACTATAGGTCGATTTCATTGCCTATAACTCGATTTCATTGAAGTCGAGTTAAAAATGTCACTATAGATCCTTAAAACGTCACTATAGGCTCTTTAAAAACGCCACTATAGGGCCTAATTCGATTTATCAAAAATCGAGTTTTAAAATAGGGGTATTACCCTAATTAGTTTGGGAAGGGGGGCATAATGCTATATAATTTGCCCGAAAAGGGCAAAAGGCCAGATAGTCCGAAATAAAGTAGTTGTGTCGAATTAGATTATAAAAATGATTATTGCTGAAATGAAAGATGAAATATAAAATTATTGTAGAGAAATAAAGTAGGTGTAGGAAACTTATAGAGCGGAAGTAAAAGAGAAAGTAGAAATGGAAAAAATACAGAGAGTTGCGTGATTTGGCTTGCGAGCCTACATCCACGCTGTATGTCACAAAGAACCTTAAGAGCATCAAAATTGGTGGTGCAAAAAATTTAGCAATTTGATACCATAAAACGCTACTTTATCTATTTTGCCACCTTACTTTACAAAACATCCATCATTCGTGATTTTGTTTTAGTGTTCAACGTAATAAAATAATACTAGCCTCATCACATGAGCTTTTGCACGTGCAATGAGGTTTTTTTTTTTTTTTTTTTAATGTCATAATTTTTCATTCATTACAATTTAAGATTTACACATTTTCTCATTAATATTATGCATTTATAACTACTAATACAACCAGAGTGTAGCCAAACAAAAAAAAAAAAACTATTTTTATTTTATAAACATCCTTTTTATTTTGAGAATCTAATTTATAAGTGGATAAAGCAATTTGAAAACAACAGGAGAATGACCCTATTTTTTAGGCAATATTTTAGTGTGAGTTAGAACTGTATTTTTATCGAATTATCATTTAGTTTTGTCTCTACTTTTTTTTTTTTTTTTAGAGAGTTTTAACCTATGGCGTCCGCTCCCGATGATAGATGTTTATCATCAGACCAAAACACCAATCAGTTTTTGGTGTAGGCAGAGATTGAATCTCAGATCTCTTATACAACCATCAGAGATTTTACCAGTTGAGCTATTTGTCTCTACTTAAACATAGAGGTGTAGGCTATTTTTGAACCAAAAAAATAAGGATACAAAATAGGGAAAACCCCTTAAATAGTAGTATAGATAAACAACACAATAAAATAATGAGAAATGATATGTCTACAACAATTTTATAACATTTTTACAACAAATCCTAAGTGGCAGGTTGTTACTGGTTGTTATTGTTGGAGCAAAAAAGTAATTTTAGTGTTAGTTTCAAATTTGAACCAATAACAACTAACCACCTGTTATTTGTTGTAAAAATATTATAAAATTTTATAAACGTAACATCTCTCTAAAATAATATATCCACTACAATACATAACATATCCGCCACAATAAACAACAGCCATTGCCACAACCCCCACAACCATGGAAACTACCACCAAAACCCACACCACCACAAAAACCCACACCCAACCTGACTGCACAGTGCACACACATATAGTTAGCAAAACAATGTCACTTGACTCTCCAAAACCTCTTCAGCATTATCAATTCCTCCGCCACCATCATCATCATCATCCAACTCGCCTCACACTTAGACTCAAAGCCGCAACCAAAAATGACGCTGTCATAGTCGATGACGGTAGCGAAAATTTCAATTTCAACTTCAATTCGTTCCTCTCCATAGCCGAATTCCTCTGCCTTGCTTCTTCCTTGATTGGTCTCGTGGTGAATCTAGCAATGCTCTTAAGTTCGAAGAAGGCGGTGCCGGTGGAGTTGGCTGTAAAGAGAGTGAGTTGAACGGAGGAAAAAAAAAATGAAATAAATATTATTTTAATAGAAGGGAGAAGAAAATAAATTACTTGCTTTTAGCATTTGAGCTGCAGTACATAGCCAACGCGGATGTAGCACATTTTTTGTATATTGCGGTGCTAAAAATAGCAATTTAGTTTTTTAGCACTAGTAGCTAATGCTCTTAGATATACATTAATGAGTATGTTGTGACGGTAATAGTTAGAGAAATAGATTATTATGAAAATATATATTGTTTTTAAAGCAATTTTTTATATTAAAGAAATGTATTATTTTATTTCTAAAGCAAAGACAAAAGTGGGAACAACAAATAGAATGTTACCCAAATATATGTTAAAGAAGTTCCTTGTTCGACTTTAGGATTGTTCTCATAACATCACAATCATGCCAAGATTATAAGAGAATATATGCTTTGTCACTTTATTACCAGATATTCATCCTTTATCAGCCGCTAACTGATAAAGATGATCTTCTCTATATTGCAATGAAATCATTTGCTCAACTATTGGATAGATTCATGGCCACAACTATGCTTAATATTTCTTGTTTTAAAAATTTATTGACACTATATTTGAAAGTTTGAAGAGTGTCAAGGGCCATTTTTTGACAAGCCCAAAACAGAAAGCCCAAGTAAAAATAGGAGGCCCAAATCTTCAAGCTAGGCCCAAATGAACCCGAACCCGAACCCATTATCATTACATTTCTCTACTTCCATATGGCCCAAGCCCTCATGAGAAGTCCTTTGGGGAATTGGGGCAAATGTAGTTTGGAGGGCTAAAGAAAGAGTTCCTTTGTGCACCCTGGGATTCGAGGGAAATTTTGCAACAATAGTTGAAACCTTAGAAGTTGATTATATAAACCAATCACATGTTGAAAACTAGCTTAAAAGTTAAACGGCTATACCACTCATAAATTTCAGCCAAGAAACACAACCCATTGTAAATGCTCTCTCTTTACCATTAATGTCAAATGACACAATCCCTCATATTTAGCATCACTTATGATAATTGTCTTATTTATTATTAAAGATCTCTTATTCAACCATTAGAAATTTTACCAATTAAGCAGACTGGATCCACCTTTAAAGGGTATTAAACATTCTAGGGGAAAAAAAAAAGTAGGATTTTTGGCAAACCATTTTACCTCAAAAGGCATAAAACCATATTGTTTCACTCTTCCATCACTGTTAAAGGCTATGATGATATGATCCCCTCAAAATCCAGCAATTAAAGTCTATTCATACTCCTTGAAGGATGAATTACTATTATTATTATTATTATTATTATTATTATTTTTGAATCACTATAAAGGCATAATAGAAGGGAGGCATTAGCAAAAGAATCACCCTAGAGACCATATAATTACTCCCTTAACTAATACGTTTGTATCACATAACATGTGCCAATATAAATCTTCTCCTGAGAAGTTTGTTAACCATTTATTTGAGAGCGAGACTTATAATTATAAATTGGTAAGAATATGGTAAAAGATGCCATTAATATTTAGGAAATTAATTTCAATTACATAAATTGTTAACATGAATTGAACCTCATTTAGCAATATTATACCTCCCGAACGAATCTCCTAAAGATACTTGTTAAATCAAATGCAAAATCAACAGTTTAATAACTGGGAAAATGCTCTAACAATGGAAAGTGGACCACTTGCTACGAAACTCCCAAATTTTACTGCATTTAACATCTTCATGGAAAATTATAATTGAGCAAACCAACCAACTAATTATGAACAGTATTAAGAAAAACACACGCAGCACATTAGTGAAGTTGCAGAAGTAGCCATCACTATTTCCGGGGGAGAAAAAATCCAAATTTGACTTCCAAACACTCTTTGGGAAGCTTCCAAGTTAGCCCTATTTTCAATTTTGTTAGAGGTTATGCTCAGTAACTCATCTAAATACTTATGCTGTATATAAGTCATAGAGGGTCTTACATTTTTAGGTTGAAATATGTTCTTTAAAATTTTGTCAATTTGTGATTATGCCATTTGCACCAAAAAAATAAAAGTCTTCTTTTATACAAAAGAGAAAGTTAAATAAAAGTAAATACGCAAGGCATTGATGCTTGCTTGCTTAGATTTATATTCTTCTCTCTCTCTCTCTCTCTCTCTCTATATATATATATATATATATATATATATATATATATATATATATATATATATATCCATGTCTACTAGCATTTTAACATGTTCATACTAGCATTTTATTTTGTCATTGATTTATAAGATTCTTTACTCCTCTCTATCTAGGTTATACACACCTAAGATGGCTCACACAATATATAAGACTAGAGTGTGTTCATCAAAAAATATATAGAACTAGAGTGTATCACTCTTTAAGGTTGAAATATGTTTCTTATTATTTCATCAAATTATTATCATGACATTGTGCCAAAAGAAAAATCTTTTCCAGCACAAAAGAAATAAAAGAAAAAGTTAAAGAGAAACAAGTATAAATGTCTTGCCTACTTGCTTACTTAAATTTATATACTTCTTATTATGTTTTCTCTAATATCTTCACACACACACACACACCAAAAGAGAAAATTAAAGAGAATCTCTTCACACATACCAAAAGAGAAAGTTAAAGAGAAACAAATGTGCGTAAAAAAAATTAAAAAAAAAAAAGCAAATAAACAAGGTATTTATACTTGCTTATTTAAATTTATATATTTTTTGTTCTCATTACACACACAACACACATCCATAGAAGTTTAGCATTCAATCCAAATTCAAATTCTACGGAGGGAGTGAAAGAACATTAGCCAGAAGTGGCCAACAGATTAGGGAGTATGCTTTCAATGAAAGACGATAGACTCATCGAATTTACTTATTCATTTATTCCCTCTTGTGCTACTGTGCATGCCACTCCAGTTTCCATTATTATTATTTTGTTCAACAATTAGTTTTCATTTTTTTTTTATATATCATTTTTGTTGTTTTGTTCAACATTCAGTAAAAAAAAACAAAAAAGATCGTCCATCCGAAAAAAGTGTCTCAACTACAATAATAATTAAATATAAAATTTTCCTTCTCAAAAAAAAAAAAAAAAAAAAATTGTTAAGAATAATATAGTTATGATTTTGAAGGTATTGATTGACTGAATTCACATTTATTTAATTAGTTTGAACAATTACATTGTGTTGTTAAATTTACTAAGAAAAAATTCGAATCACTTTGTGGCTTGATTGAGGCTGTCATCATCAAACTCCGGTGTGCCAATGAGCTCTAGTCTGATAGCATCACCTTTCCGGCAAGAATAGGGTGAAGGATGTGGTTATGAGATCAAAGCCAATCAGATTAGTGTGCTAACTTACCAATCTAAAAGTAAAATTGATTGAACTTCCATATAAATATTATCTCAATATTTCAGGCATTTTTGTCTGTGTTTATTTTATTTTTTTTCCAAGGATTGAATGTTTTATTGGAGGGTATTAAGAACTATAGTTCGGACTGAGATTATCCTTATCTGGATGGTAATACGTTCTCATTTCAGTTGTCACTCGTTATTGAAGGGTTCATGTTGACTGTTATGTGTGTTTTTCTCAATGACAGGTACGAAACTCCCAAAATTTACGGTAATTGACATCTACATGACAAATTTTAAGTGAGCAAACCAACCAAATATTTATGAATAGTGATACGAAATTTACACGCACAAATGAACGAAGTTGCAGAAACAGCCATCTATACTTTACTAGAAAAAGAATTCTAAGTTTGACTTCAAAAAACTTTCCATGTTAGCCCCATTTTTAATTTTGTTAAAGTTATGCTCAATAACTCATCTATTACTTAAGCTATATATAGGAAGAGAGTCTTACATTATAAGGTTGAAACATGTTCCTTAAAATTTTGTCAATTTATAATCATGTCATTGTGCTAAAAAAGAAAAATCTACTCTAATACAAAAGAAAACAAAAGAGAAAGTTAAATAAAAGTAAGTACGTAATATATTTATGCTTGCTTACTTAGATTTATATACTTCCCCCCCTCTCTCTCTCTCTCTCTCTCTATATATATATATATATATATATTAACGGTAATTTTCATGAAGAATTTATATGGACAACAAAAATTGCTTATCCTTTGAATATAAATCTAATAGAGGTATGAATTTTGAAATCGACAAAGAGGGTTGTTGAAAACACCACAGTCTCATTCTATGATACTATAATAATCTTTGGCAAGGCTAACTGTTCTTTACCCCATCTCATTAACCTGAGCCCAACAACTATATATACCTTGCAATGGGTTGTGTCGGTCTGGGTTTGGGTCAAATTTATTTTTTGCAATTCACAATTTTAGACCGTGATAGAATTGGGCCAATCGGCATGAATTTTTATTTTTGAGGGACCAATCGGCATGAATTTGAGATTAATAATAGAGAAATTGATTAATTAATAACATGAATTTGGTAGTATAATTTTCATTGAAGTAGCATTTCAAATTTCTTGAGAATTAAGTAATATAACTTTACTTAAATAAACTATTTTAACATTTAATAGTCCTTTCCTTAAAAAATAAATAAATAAATAAAAATAAAAAAACAGAAAAAGAGGGGTCCCTGCAGAAATGCAACAAAAATTACAACAATTTCACATCATTTCCAAATTTGCTTACCATCCCACACAAGGCATTCAAAATATTAAATTGTAGATTGTGGTGGACTTGTATGTCAGTGTCATGAAATTGTTGTGAATATTTATTGAGTGGTTTCTAGGCCTATAAACTATTTCATAATTTCCTTACTACAACTTTGATGTGGTGGATTGTAAGTGATTGTCTATTTTATCTATACTACTAAAAAGTTTAAATAATAAGGTCAGATATGTAAAAGTACTAATTTAAAAACTCCTAAATTTTAGATACTTATCCATATCCCTTAAAATTAGGCACTTTCATGTCTTCTTATTCCTTCTATTACTAAAATCAAACATAAATAAATGCCTCTTAGGAATGGTCCTTTCCTACAAGGTAATTCTTTTACTATTTTTTTTTAATCATTTTATTGCTCATATGATTTTGATTGTTCTATATGATTTTTAGTTGCTTCTTTCTCTATTATATTTCTAGAAAATTTTGACCAAAAAAAAAAAACTCATTGCATGCGCAAAGCGCGTGTAGTGAGGCTAGTTTTATAATAATGATATACTCTCATTTGTTCTCACTTTTCATCCAGTTTTTATAAATAAAAACCATTAGTGTTCTCTTCAAAAAAAAGAAAAATAGTGTAATCACTATTGAAGTCCACAAGACCATGGGAAGTCCACCCCAACAACAAGTCAACAGTTTTAGTTTTTTTGGACATAAAATATAGAAGTCAACAGTTTTAATCATCCTTTTTATTGAGTAACATTTGTGAGGGATAATCAAAATAAGATAATCTATTAATATACTCAAAATAAGATAATCATCATATTAATAGATGTTGTAGCGTAACTAATACCTTCTTTTTGTATGGATGACAAAACTCTGAAATCTAGTTTTGTGGCTTGAGAGTTGAGACACAATTTTACCTAACTTATATTAGAGGATTCTCATAATACAAGTTTATTATGATTACATTTCTCTACTTCCATATGGCCCAAGCCCACATGAGAAGTCCATTGGAGAATTGGGGCAAATGTAGTTTGGAGGGCTAAAGAAGGAGTTCCTTTGTGCACCCCTGGATTCGAGGGAAAATTTGCAACAATAGTTGAACCCTTAGAAGTTGACTATATAAACCAAGCACATGTTGAAAACTAGCTTAAAAGTTAAACTGCTAAAACACTCATAAATTTTAGCCAAGAAACACAACCCAATGTAAATGCTTTCTCTTTACCATTAATGTCAAATGACACAATCCTTCAAATTTTGCATTGCTTATGATGATTGCCTTATTTATTATCAAATCAAAATACCAATCGATTTTTAGTGTGAGCGGAGATTGAATCACAGATCTCTTATTCAACCATTAGAAACTTTACCAATTAAGCTGATTTGATCCTACCTTTAGAGAATATTAAACATTCTAGGGAAAAAAAGAGTAGGATCTTTTTTTTTTTTTTGAGGGAAAAAAAAAAAGTAGGATCTTTGGCAAACCAATTTACCTCAAAAGGCATAAAACCATATTGTTTCACTCTTCCATCACTATTAAAGGCTATGATGATATGATCCCCTCAAAATCCAACAACTAAAGTCTATTCATACTCCTTGAAAGATGAATTATTATTATTATTATTGAAATCACTATAAAGGCATAATAGAAGGGCTAAACAGGGGCAGAGCCATGTAGTGGCTTGGGGGGGCCCCGGCCCCTGCAAAAAAAAAAAAAAAAAAAAAATTCCATTAGAGTAAGTAGAAAAAAAAATTTGGCCCCCCTAATATTGGACAACCGGCCCCCTATGCCCAATTCTCAACTATTCTCCCAAGCCCAGCTCAAATATTCTCCCAAGCCCAGCTTTAGTTTTAGGCCTTATCACCTTATGTACTCCAAATAAAACAAGTTAGCCCACTCAAGTCCAAACACTAAAAACAAAACTTCACTTTCTCTTCATCTCAAAAAATTCATCCACTTGGCCCACGAAATCTCTTTCTTTACTTCTTATTCTTTTGTTTTGTCTTCTTTGATACACTTTCATTTGCACTGGTATCGTTGCCTACCTATCAGCCCCCAAAACTCCAGTCTTCTGTACTCATAGTCCGAAAAAAAAAATAAAAAAATAAAAAAAATAAAAAAAATCTTGACCAATTTTTTCTTTCTTTATCAGCTTTAGTTTTGGAACTTGGTGACTACTTGGTGACCGGTGAGTTTTCTTCTCTTTCTTAAGCATTAGACATTCATCTCTTTTTAGTGTCTTTTTTTTTATTTTCTCAACTATCTACACCTAAATATTCACATGCTCTTTATATTTTCATAGATTTTTAGAGAAATACATGATTGAAGGCATGGGGAGATTGTTTGTGATGAGTCTTGAAGGGAAGATCTAAAGTTGGAGACAGTCAGACAGAGGCAGTAGGCATTGCCACACGGGTGACCCATCTTTGCACTTTGTGAAGACAAAGTTTCTAAGGTAAAATTGTTTTGATTTATTACCTATTTTTGATTAGTTAGATATCATGTGGCTGTGGATGTGGCTATGGGTGTTGTTAAATTGTTTGGTTTATGTTGTGTACCAATACTTGTGTGTTTAATTTTTGTTTTTGTTTGAGGGGTTATTATTAATTAAAGTCGTACTAAAAATGGGTTGTATGTTTAAATTATAGTGGAAATTTTGTTTTTTCTTGAGTATGAATAACATCCATATAACTAAGTAAAAATTTCTAATTAAAATTTTATTTTTTAAACTTCTTTTCAGGTTAATTTTTGAGTCATATTCTTAAAGCTAAAAGAATTATGAGTAAATGAAAAACAATTGATGCATTCTTTAAGAAAAAAGATGTTAGCAATTCAGAAATTAAGACACCTGTGGCTGTAGAAACAAATGTTGATACTTCAATGCCTGATGAACACCCTGACCCCTCCAAATGTTTAAGAATTCAATCTGAAGAGATAGATCATGATCCAGGATCACGTAAACAAATATGTGAATTCCCTATCAACAAACAAGATGAAATCAAATGAGTTTATCTCAAAGAAGGTCCATATCAACCTAAAAATATAGACTATCCATACAACAATGATACTCATCGTCGTTGATTTCAACCTTCATGGTTCAAATCGGCCCCCCATGTAAAAATTCCTGGCTACGCCCCTGGGGCTAAAGACCCGAGCAACCATATAATTACTCCCTTAACTAATGCGTGTATCACATAACATATGCCAATATAAATTCTCTCCTGAAAAGTTTGTTAACCATTTATTTGAGTGCGAGACTTATAATTATAAATTGGTAAAAATATGGTAAAAGATGCCATTAATATTTAGGAAATTAATTTCAATTACATAAATTGTTAAAATGAATTGAACCTCATTTAGCAATATTATACCTCACAAACGAATCTCCTAAAGATACTTGTTAAATCAAATGCAAAATCAACAACTTTTTTTTTTTTTTGAGGAAAGCAAAATCAACAACTTAATAACTGAGAAAATGCTCTAACAATGAGAAATGGACCACTTGTTACAAAACTCCCCAAATTTACTGCATTTAACATCTTCATGGCAAATTTTAATTGAGCAAACCACCCAACTAATTATGAATAGTAATAAGAAAAACACACACAACACATTAGTGAAGTTGCAGAAGTAGCTATCACTATTTCCAAGGGGAAAAAAATCCAAATTTGACTTCCAAACAATCTTTGGAAGCTTCCAAGTTAGTCCTATTTTCAATTTTGTTAAAAGTTATGCTCAGTAGCTCATCTAAATACTTATGTTTTATATAGGTCATAGAGGGTCTTACATTTTTAGGTTGAAATATGTTCTTTTAAAATTTTATCAATTTGTGATTATGCCATTTGCACCAAAAAAATAAAAGTCTTATTTTATACAAAAGAAAACAAAAGAGAAAGTTAAATAAAAAATAAGTACATAAGGCATTTATGCTTGCTTGCTTAGATTTATATACTTCTCTCTCTCTCTCTCTTTCTCTCTCTCTCTCTCTATATATATATATATATATATATATATATATATCCATGTCTACTAGCATTTTAACATGTTCATACTAGCATTTTATTTTGTCATTGATTTATAAGATTCTTTACTCCTCTATATCTAGGTTATACACACCTAAGATGGCTAACACAATATATAGGACTAGAGTGTGTTCATCAAAAAATATATAGGACTAGAGTGTATTACTCTTTAAGGTTGAAATATGTTTCTTATTATTTCATCAAATTATGATCATGACATTGTGCCGAAAGAAAAATCTTTTCCAGCACAAAAGAAAACAAAAGAAAAAGTTAAAGAGAAGCAAGTATAAGTGTTTTGCCTACTTGCTTACTTAAATTTATATACTTCTTATTCTGTTTTCTCTAATATCTTCACACACACACACACACACCAAAAGAGAAAATTAAAGAGAATCTCTTCACACATACCAAAAGAAAAAGTTAAAGAGAAACAAATGTGCCTAAAAAAAAAAATTAAATAAACAAGGTATTTATGTTTGCTTATTTAAATTTATATACTTTTTGTTCTCATTACACACACAACACACATCCATAGAAGTTTAAGCATTCAATCCAAATTCCAAATTCAAATTCTACGGAGGGAGTGAAAGAACATTAGCCAGAAGTGGCCAACAAATTAGGGAGTAAGCTTTCAATGAAAGACTATAGACTAATCGAATTTACTTATTCAGTTATTCCCTCCTGTGCTACTGTGCATGCCACTCTAGTTTCCATTATTATTATTTTGTTCAACAATTAGTTTTCATTTTTTTTTATATATCATTTTTGCTGTTTTGTTCAACATACAACATTCAATAAAAACAAAAAACAAAAAAGATCGTCCATTCGAAAAAAGTGTCTCAACTACAATAGTAATTAAATTTAAATTTTTCCTTCTAAAAAAAAAAAAAAAAATTGTTAAGAACAATATAGTTATGATTTTGAAGGTATTGATTGACTGAATTCACAATTATTTAATTAATTTGAACAATTACATTGTGTTGTTAAATTTACTAAGAAAAAATTTGAATCACTTTGTGGCTTGATTGAGGCTGTCATCATCAAACTCCGGTGTGCCAACGAGCTCTAGTCTGATAGCATCACCTTTCCGGCAAGAATAGGGTGAAGGATGTGGTTATGAGATCAAGGCCAATCAGATTAGTGTGCAACTTACCAATCTAAAAGTAAAATTGATCGAACTTCCACATAAATATTATCTCAATATTTCATGCATTTTTTTTTTTTGTGTTTATGTTTTTTTTTTTCCAAGGATTGAATGTTTAATTGAAGGATATTGAGAACTATAGTTCAGACTAAGATTATCCTTATCTTGATGGTATTGAGGTACAAATTTTCGGGCCCTAATTTCCTTAGCCCACTCACAAAAATATATACCCACACGAGCCCATAAGCTATTTTGAGCCCATATAAATATTTCCAACAAATACTTCCTATATAAGCCTCATAAATTACCTTGGGCCCTCTCACAAATATTACCCATTATCCCACATATTATCCAACTTAGATTTTCCACAAAAAAATACTTATCACATTACTACCAAAATTGGGCCACAAAATTACACTATCTTCACAAAAAAGCCCAAAATCATTTAACTAGTGGGCAAAACCCAAAAGCCCAACAAAACTCTCTTATAAAGCTCGTTGCTACACGACACCTCTAAAGCCTGTTGCTACACGGCACCTTTACAAAGCCCGTTACTACATGGCACTTCTAAAACTCGTTGCTACACGACACCTTTACAAAGAAAAAATTCGAATCACTTTGTGGCTTGATTGAGGCTGTCATCATCAAACTCCGATGTGCCAATGAGCTCTAGTTTGATAGCATCACCTTTCCGGCAAGAATATGGTGAAGGATGTGGTTATGAGATCAAGGCCAATCAGATTAGTGTGCAACTTACCAATCTAAAAGTAAAATTGATTGAACTTCCACATAAATATTATCTCAATATTTCAGGCATTTTTTTTTGTGTTTATGTTTTTTTTTTTTCCAAGGATTGAATATTTAATTGAAGGATATTGAGAACTATAGTTCGGACTGAGATTATCCTTATCTTGATGGTAATGAGGTACAAATTTTCGGGCCCTAATTTCCTTAGCCCACTCACAAAAATATATACCCACACAAGCTCATAAGCTATTTTGAGCCCACATATATATTTCCAACAAATACTTCATATATAAGCCCCATAAATTACCTTGGGTCCTCTCACAAATATTACCCATTATCCCAAATATTATCCAACTTAGATTTTCCACAAAAAATACTTATCACATTACTACCAAAATTGGGCCACAAAATTACACTATCTTCACAAAAAAGCCCAAAATCATTTAACTTGTGGGCAAAACCCAAAAGCCCAACAAAACTCTCTTATAAAGCTCGTTGCTACACGGCACCTCTAAAGCCCGTTGCTACACGACGCCTTTACAAAGCCTGTTGCTACATGGCACCTCTAAAATCCGTTGCTACACGACACCTTTACAAAGAAAAAATTCGAATCACTTTGTGGCTTGATTGAGGCTGTCATCATCAAACTTCGGTGTGCCAATGAGCTCTAGTCTGATAGCATCACCTTTCTGGCAAGAATAGGGTGAAGGATGTGGTTATGAGATCAAGGCCAATCAGATTAGTGTGCAACTTACCAATCTAAAAGTAAAATTGATTGAACTTCCACATAAATATTATCTCAATATTTCAGGCATTTTTTTTTGTGTTTATGTTTTTTTTTTTCCAAGGATTGAATGTTTAATTGAAGGATATTGAGAACTATAGTTTGGACTGAGATTATCCTTATCTTGATGGTATTGAGTACAAATTTTCGGGCCCTAATTTCCTTAGCTCACTTACAAAAATATATACCCACACGAGCCCATAAGCTATTTTGAGCCCACATAAATATTTCCAACTAATACTTCCTATATAAGCCCCATAAATTACCTTGGGCCGTCTCACAAATATTACCCATTATCCCACATATTATCCAACTTAGATTTTTCACAAAAAATACTTATCACATTACTACCAAAATTGGGCCACAAAATTACACTATCTCCACAAAAAAGCCCAAAATCATTTAACTTGTGGGCAAAACCCAAAAGCCCAACAAAACTCTCTTATAAAGCTCATTGCTACACGGTACCTCTAAAGCCCGTTGCTACACGACACCTTTACAAAACCCGTTGCTACATGGCACCTCTAAAACCCGTTGCTACACGGCACCTTTACAAAGCCCGTTGCTACACGGCACCTTTACAAAGCCCGTTGCTACATGGCACCTCTAAAACCCGTTACTACACGGCACCTTTACAAAGCTCGTTGCTACACGGCACCTTTACAAAGCCCGTTGCTACATGGCACCTCTAAAACCCGTTGCTACACGGCACCTTTACAAAGCCCGTTGTTACACAGCACCTCTAAAGCCCATTGCTACACGACACCTCTAAAACCCGTTGCTACACGGCACTCTTTACAAAGCCCATTACTACACGACAATATTTTTACAAAATCTCAAATTATTTTACAAAACCCAAATACTAATTTGGCACCTATTTTAATAAAGCCCAATATTATTTTGGCAACTATTTCTAAAAGTCCAATATTATTTTGGCAACTATTTCTAAAAGCCCAATATTATTTTGACACCCATTTTATATATGATAAAGTCCCTCAATCATGGGAAATATAATTACTCATCTCTCAAAAATATTTATTTTACAAAATTCATGGGAACCATGCTTATTTTCCCATAATCAACTAACTATAAAAACCCATGTATATTACCCATGGCAAAACCATTCATTTTTGTAGGGATGACCATGCCAAAAGGAGCTCAACTACAAAGCCCAGCTGAGCCAACCCAACACAAATCTTATTTGTTGAAAGGAAAAACTTTTTCGCACTCGACAGATGGTAATACGTTCTCATTTCAGTTGTCACTCGTTATTGAGGGGTTCTTGTTGACTATTATGTGTGTTTTTCTCAATGACAAGTACGAAACTCCCAAAATTAACAGTATTTGACATCTACATGACAAATTTTAAGTGAGCAAACCAACCAAATATTTATGAATGGTGATAAGAAACTTACACACACACAAGTGAACGAAGTTGCAAAAACAGCCATCTATACTTTACTAGAAAAGGAATTCTCAGTTTGACTTCAAAAAACTTTCCATGTTAGCCCCATTTTTAATTTTGTTAAAGTTATGCTCAATAACTCATCTATTACTTAAGCTATATATAGGAAGAGAGAGTCTTACATTTTAAGGTTGAAACATGTTCGTTAAAATTTTGTCAATTTATAATCATGTCATTGTGCTAAAAAAGAAAAATCTTCTCTAATACAAAAGAGAAAGTTAAATCAAAGTAAGTACACAAGGTATTTATGCTTGCTTACTTAGATTTATATACTTCTCTCTCTCTATATATATATATATATATATATATTAATGGTAATTTTCATGAAGAATTTATATGGACAAAAAAAAATTGCTTATCCTTTGAATATAAATCTAATAGAGGTATGAATTTTGAAATTGACAAAGAGGGTTGTTGAAAACACCACATAGTCACATTCTATGATACTATAATAATCTTTGGCAAGGCTAACTGTTCTTTACCCCATCTCATTAACCTGAGCCCAACAACTAGACATTGCAATGGGTTGTGTCAGTTTGGGTTTGGGTCAAATTTTTTTTTTGCAGGTCACAATTTTAGACCCGTGATAGAATTGGGCCAAATCGGCTTGAATTTTTATTTTTGAGGGACCAATCGGCATGAATTTGAGATTAATAATAGAGAAATTGATTAATTAATAACATGAATTTGGTAGTATAATTTTCATTGAAGTAGCATTTCAAATTTCTTAAAAATTAAGTAATATAACTTTACTTAAATAAACTATTTTAACATTTAATAGTCCTTTCCTTAAAAAAAAAAAAAGAAAAGAAAAGAAAAAGAGGGGTCCCTGCAAAGATGCAACAAAAATTTACAACAATTTCACATCATTTCCAAATTTGCATACCATCCCACACAAGGCATTCAAAATATTAAATTGTAGATTGTGGTGGACTTGTATGTTAGTGTCATGAAATTGTAGTGAATATTTATTGGGTGGTTTCTAGGCCCATAAACTATTTCATAATTTCCTTGCTACAACTCTGATGCGGTGAATGGTGAGTGATTGTTTCATCCAAAAAAAAATGTAAGTGATTGTCCATTTTATCTATACTACTAAAAAGTTTAAATAATAAGGTTAGATATGTAAAAGTACTAATTTAAAAACTCCTAAATTTTAGATACTTATCCATATCCCTTAAAATTAGGCACTTTCATGTCTTCTTATTCCTTCTGAATGACTAGTCAGTTAATAAAATCAAACATAAATGCCTCTTAGGAGTAGTCATTTCCTACAAGGTAATTCTTTTACTGCTTTTTTTTTTATAATCATTTTACTGCTCATATGATTTTGATTATTCGATATGGTTTTTAGTTGCTTCTTTCTCTATTATATTTCTAGAAAATTTTGACAAAAAAAAAAAAAAAAAAAACTCATTGCATGCGCAAAGCGCGTGTAGTGAGGCTAGTTTTATAATAATGATATACTCTCATTTGTTCTCACTTTTCACCCAGTTTTTATAAATAAAAACCATTAGTGTTCTCTTCAAAAAAAGAAAAATAGTGTAATCACTATTGATGCATACACAAGTGACAAGACCATGGGAAGTCCACCCCAATACCAAGTCAACGGTTTTAGTTTTGTTGGACATAAAATATAGAAGTCAACAGTTTTAATCATCCTTTTTATTGAGTAACATTTGTGAGGGATAATCAAAACAAGATAATCTATTAATATACTCAAAATAAGATAATCATCATATTAATAGATGTTGTAGTGTAACTAATACCTTCTTTTTGTATGGATAACAAAACTCTGAAATCTAGTTTTGTGGCTTGAGAGTTGAGACACAATTTTACCTAACTTATATTAGAGGATTCTCATAATACAAGTTTATTGTTAAATCAATTAGATATAGATGATTCTTTATCCAAAAAGAAAAAGAAAAAGATATAGATGATTCTTCTAATAAATAAATAATAAAGATATAAATGCAAGATTGATTCAAAAATTAAAAATATAAATCACACCTAAAATCTTAATCATTTGAGGAGATTCCATTTAATTCATTGATGACGTTTCACATGCTTCCATGTGAGGAGTGCATGTGATGGAATTGTCGCCCATTCGCACATCCAAGGGTTGGATTGAAGTTTGATATCGATAATTCCTATACCATGAAAAAGAGAAGAAAAAAAATATTATTAGTATTTTTTTTTTGAGACCACCGCGCATCCTTGGTGCGGTGGTCACTCTATAAGTATAAGTGCTTATGGGGTGTGGGAGGCAAGGGTCAGGGTTCAAGTCTCTAGGAGAAAACTTCACACACATATACACTTATACACAAGTATAAGTGCTTATGTGGTGTGGGGGGCAAGGGCCAAAGTTCAAGTCTCCAGGAGGGAGTTTCACACACATATGCGCTTAGATTATGTTAGAGTAAAAATTCTATCTTGTATAAAAAAAAAAAAAAAAAATATATATATATATATTTTTTTTTGAGAAGATTATTATGGTATATTATTGTGTTGTATGTATCAAACTATTGTATTATAATGCTTAGTATTTATTGTAGCCTTACCCTGGGATTGTCAATCATTTAAAAAAAAAAAAAAACCTAGGATTATCATTCGTGTGACTGAAATAAATGTAGATTAAATTAAAGATGGTAAACATTCAAACATTATCATATTGTGTATGGACACTCTATTTTAACATTACCCCTCAAATTTGTGCATAGATGTTTAATTAGAGTGTCCAAATTGTACAAGAAACTTTTGAAAGTAGAGTTCTTAAGAGCATATGTATAAGCGGTGCTAAAAAGCCTTCTTGCTATTTTTAGCATCACAAATACTAAAAAAATATGTTGCAGTGGCAGAGGGAAAGCCAAAAAATTTGGCTATTGAGCTACAGTGCACAACCAAAATAATATTTTATTAAAAGTTATATTATTTTATTGTGTTAGTGGCAGTTGTTATTGTTTATTGTAGTAGATATATTATTTTATTGTGTTGAATTCTAAAATAAAACCACTAATATTAAGTGTTTTGTAAAGTGAGTTGGTAAAATAAATTAAATAGTTTTTTGTGATGCTAAGTTGATAAATTTTTGACACCATCAATGCTGATGCTCTTAGGGCTTGATGAACATGTCGGTGACGTGAAGGAATGATGGTGTGTAAGCTTGAAAAAATTAAACTAGACTCAGATGGATATCTTTTCCCAAACTAGGTGAAAATCCAATTCTATGAACTTGGTTTGTTCATGAAATATTATTGTCATAATACAAGATTGTTGCTTCTAACTTCCAAGTAACTAGCCACTTGAAATTATTCAAAATATAGGGCAACAAAACCATCTCACAACTAACAGATACCATAACTCAACACTCTTCCTCAGTTGATGATTGCAAAAAGTTTTGTTTTCTTCTTGGGTTCCAAGAGATAATAGTGAGTTTTCATGTATTCATAAAATTTTGAAGGCTTTTCTTAATTTTCCTATCAAATTCACTATGAAGCACATTAAAAAACGCAATCCCTCTATGTCACAATTCTCATACTAATAATTTTTTGTGAGATTTGTTTTCATGTTCATCTTCACATGTTCATGCATCTTAAAACTTTCGATTGTTTTTAGCGCATTAAACATAATCAACATTTTTTGGAGTTTTGTACGAAAATAAATATTAAAAAAAAAATTTGTATGCAGCCAAAAATGTTTTCCTGAATTTCACATACCCAACAACAAATAAACCCCATATTACAAATTCTTTCTAACTTATTTGTAAAATCACAACTAAAAGCAAGAAAATAAGTTAGCTTTGTATAAACTTGCCAAAAGTTTGTTTTTTTTTTTTTTTTATCTCTAAACTATAAAAAGTTTTTTTTCCTCGTCCCTTTAGACTGCTCCCATTTCGCTCATCACTACTACGTGAATTATTTTTGCTTTATTTCCCTCTGACTACTAAGATATTTCAATTTACCAAGTTGTTTCCTGCTTACCCATAGATTCCTCAATACATTTTTCTTTTCCAGAAAATAACATTTCTGAAAAATATGTATTTTTCAAAAAACGTTTTACATGAATCAAACGCAGCTTATTATCAACTTTCCAAATCATTTTATGGTTTATTACGCCCTTCCTCGTTTTGGGCATCTAGGTAAAAAAATATTTTATTTTATGCGCTTTAACTTTATCAAAAGTTGTTTTCTTTTCCTACCTAAACAATTGGCCTATTTTTGTATTTAAACTTGATCAAAATAGTATTTTATTTATTTTTAAATTTTTTTTAAAAAAATTTCTAACGTATTCCTTGCGGTCACTCACGCGTAAAGCCGTAACCGACGCGAAAAAGCTTCCTCTTCCAAAATAACAGAGAAAGCGAAACAGAATCAGAATCAAACACAAACACAAACACAATCAGAATCAGAATCAGATAGAGAGGGCGAATCCATTTGATTTCTTAGCCCTCTCTGTCTTCTCTAACCCTAACATTTTCATTCATTCTTTCTATATATATCTCTCAATCTCACATGAATCTGTCTCCATTCTCGCTAATTCCCACTCTTTGATGCGAAGATTGAATGCCACTAAGCCCAATAAAATGGATCCGATCCAGCTCCCGATCCGACCCATCGCCCGATCGAACCTCTTCTCTAGGAACCCCAATTCCAAGCCCGCAAAATCCAATTCCATCTTGATTCTCTCTCTGGTCTTCGTCTCTCTCGCTCTGTTACTCTCTTACGTGTTAGTCTTCGGGAAAGCAACAAAAGCAAGTAAAAGTAAATACGGGATCGTGATCGACGGCGGGAGTACCGGGACCCGGATCCACGTTTTCGGGTACCGAGTCGAGGGTCAAATTCCGGTGTACGATTTTGGGAAAACCGGGTTGGCGTCCATGCGGGTCAGGCCGGGTTTGTCGGCCTTTTCGGATGATCCGGATGCGGCCGGCGGGTCGCTGAGGGAGCTTGTGGAGTTTGGGAAGGGGAGAGTTCCGAGGGAGCATTGGGGAGACACTGAGATTCGGCTCATGGCTACTGCGGGGCTCCGGTTGCTCGATTCGGAGCTCCAGGAGAGGATTCTCGGGTCGTGTAGACAGGTTCTGAGGTCTTCTGGGTTTAAGTTTAAGGACGATTGGGCTTCGGTTATTACCGGTAATGCCACTCACTCTTTTAATAAGCAATTAGGGTGATTGGTAAAGTTTCTTGTGGAGGAAGAAAACTACATGTTTTTGTGTCTAGGGTAACTGGTAAAGTTTCTTGTCGACGAAGAAAACATGAAAAAGAACAAATATGATGATTTAGGTTCAAAATGTTTGTTAACAATGAATTGTTACTCATTACACTCGTGTGATGGCCAATTGTCTTTATTAGCTATTTAGAGAGCATTCAATGCTCTAACACGTAGTTAATTTGCTTAAGATACATAATCAATATATGATTAGGGCCCAATTTTAGAGAACTTTTATTTCAATAGTTAAGTAGAGGTTCAGATCAATCCAACAATTTCTCAGGTGTTTAACTCTTTATTCTGTTAGTAGTGCTATTTAAATGAATGAGCTTACAACTGTAGTGATCCATTGATTTGATGACACTGATACCATTCTTTATGCTTATGATTGAAAATTGGGTTGCATGAATAGTTCATTGAGCCTCTGGACAGCAATGTCAGAACCAAAGGACAGTTAATAAGCTAAACTAGGAAAAAGTGGGTCCGTTTGTGGAGTAAAGAGCGATTTTAAATAAAAACACACACAAAAGAAAAATGATGTATGGCTATGTGTTGTTAAGAAAATATTGTTTTTTAAAATGGGTAAAAAGGTGCATTTTCAAATAGCAGCTCATGGATTACTTTTGATAAATTGCTGGACAATTGCATTTTTACGGTAACACATTCTTTGCAGATTTTACCAAATGCTTAATTGTCTTAAAATATGTTTTTAAAATGCAACTTTTGAATTGCTATTTTTTAAAGAAAGTGCACGTTGTCAAATAGCTAACCCAAAGGGACGCTCCTATAAATGCTGTTAGTAAATCTACCCTAGTGCCACAAATTTTGCTTTGCTTTGCTATACTTCCTAGCTAGAAGCTTAATGCTGAATGACGTGTTTGTGTTAGGCTCTGATGAGGGGATATATGCTTGGGTTGTTGCAAACTATGCTCTTGGGACTCTAGGAGGTGATCCCTTACAGACAACTGGGGTTATTGAACTTGGTGGGGCTTCTGCTCAGGTTTAGTTCTTTTCCCCCTACTTTTAAGTGTTTTCGAAATGTTTAGAACTTTATTGGTAGTATTTTAAATTTTGTCCCATACCAACATGCCATTTCCACTGCAATAGAATTGCTAGTCATTCAAGCAAACAAGTTGTTTGTGGTGGCATTGCTGTTCCAGATCCAGAGTAGTATGCACCTTTTATATTTGGGAAAAAAGTGGTTAGCAAATATATTTGAGCAATCTAGCTCTAGAGGACAAGAATTTGTCATTCTATTGATGTGCTGTGTGAAATGCAAAAGTTCATTGATTTGGTCCCATCTAGTACTTCATGCTAGAATTAGTTTAAAAAGCTGAAACTAAAGAGTTAGTGCAACTTGGTTTCATGCCTCAACTAGTAATTTATTTGTTCTATTTATATCCTATTGCAGTGCTTCTGAATGAATTTTATTTACTCTGCTTGGTTTTGGAAGTTGAGAAGCATGGAAATATTTGATGAAATTATTACTTAGAATATCCGGTTTGCTTTTATTTCAGGTTACCTTTGTTTCAAGTGAGTCAGTCCCTCCGGAGTTTTCACATTCTGTTAGATTTGGCAATATTACATATAATCTCTACAGCCACAGTTTTCTTCAATTTGGACAGGTATTCTTCATTTCTATATCAAATTTTAAACAGTATGACATGTGTTCTTTCTATTATATTATCTGCCAGTGTTACTGTTTTGTAATTCTTAGGCTATCTATCTTATTATACATCCTGTGTGCATGAGGTAGTTCCTCTTCATCAAAAAAATTTAATTACTTATAAATAAAAAAAATTATATCCTGTGAATTTCTCATTATACTTTTACTTTTCTCTTGTACTATTTTCTTATGGTGAGATATTAAGGTATTTCTTCCTCTTTGTACTAAGACTTTATTCTGTAACTGGTCAACTAATAAGATCTTAACTGGGCGCTGCCACAGTAACAATTTTTTTTTAGAAACCTAGTCTGTAAATGTGATTACCTGACTAGTATGCTAATCATAACTGTTGTGAGCAGGAGGCCCACCAGTTCCATTAAAATTTAGCATCAATCTTGCCAATATTGTGAAAATTGGGATATTTTTATTTATATAAAAAAGTGAAAATTTGGGGTGTTCTTGGGTGAAAGGTAAGAGAAAAATTTGATTGATTGAATTTAATCATGTTGAACAGATCTGGTGATTTTGTTGGTTCAATGAAAAATTCAGAATCTTTTGGAGATGGTTTTTTGTTTTGGGTAATAGTGGTTAGATGACAGAGGTCTGAGAACAAATGTGTCGCTCTTTATTTCAACTTTTTTACCCTCTCCCATTGGTGGAAATCAATATAGAGCTGCTTCCTTATTGTTATTTTGCGTTGTCTTCCATTTGATCTAAATTATTATCATTGACTGCTAGACTTCTTGTCATTATTAATTTTGTTAGTTATGATTAAGGAGATGTTTAAGAGCTAAAAAATTTAGGCATTGTATGCAGTATGCTAGACTTTCATATTATTCAATTGGTAGGTGTATCTTGTAAAAACTAGCCCTTTGTTTGGATGGAGGGAGAGGAGAGGAGAGTTGGTTGGAATATTCAGACATACCCTAGGTTTTGGTTCTATAACCTTCCCCAAACATACCAAAATCATGTGTTTAAGTATGTTGTCAGCTTCATTTTCCAAACTTTGAAAATATCATACCTTCTAACAAATTTTATTATTACTTTTTGTTTAGTTTTTAGCAAACTACAAAATGTAATTGTGGATATAGATTTTACCCTGCTTAGTTGCTTCTAATTGCAGTAACCTTATTGTGAATGCTTTGGAGTTTTGCATTTTGATTTTCATTGAGGTGCTACTATATAGTTTAGAGAGTTTGTAACCTTTCTTCTTTTGCAGAATGCTGCCTTTGACTCATTGAGGGGATCACTTATTTCAGGAGACTTGAACTTGGGTAACAATGCTTTTGCTTTGTGCTTTTTTTTTTTTTTTTTTTTTTGATAAATAATATTTTTCTTGGTAAAAGAAGAGAATTTATGTAGGCAGGGCATGCACACAAAAATCTTTTAAAGAATAGTAAAACAAAATAGAATTATAGTCTAAAAGAAAGAGTCTAAAATTTACAAGTGAATGCCTATCACTAACACCCATGCACCAAGACCATTCAAACAGTCTTCTTCACAAATGAAGATTTCAGTTCGACACTTGAAACCTCCATCCCATTAAAAGTGCAGTTGTAGTTCTTCCTTCAAAGCACCCACAAAAGATGAGGGGGTCATATTCCACACAAGATAGCTGCCATGTTTTCCAAATTGATTCCTCCATCCAAAGAAGAGTTTTGCAATGGTCGTAGGCATCACCCAGTGAACCCTACACATAGAGAGAACTATGGACCGCGACTTTTGAGCTACATCAACAATGCAATCACAAATGGTACATACTGTGGCCATTACATCTACACATACAACACTGGTCCACTAGAGTTATGCCTTTGTTGTTTGTGAAAGGGGCGCCAACCTATGATAGTGGTTGGGTTGGTGATGGGTGTATTGGAATATAGTTTTTTCCTAAGGTGGTTAGCGGTGGTTTGGGCGTTGAGGCCATGGGGCTTTATTTATGTGGTGTTTGTGGGTATGGATTTTCACAGGTTAGTTGTTGGAGTTGAAAGATGCTTATGGTTGGTGGAGACAAATTATGGGTATGAGTAGCTATGGGTCTTGGTTGCTGGTGAAAAGTTTCAGGGTGGTGTTTTTTGATTGGAGGATGCTTGGGTGCCGGAATCATGGCTGTGTAATGGTTTTGGAGTGGTTGTGTCAGAATTTGGTTGTTGCTCTCTGTTTTCTTTGGGTTTTATTTTTTTCTTTTATTGGTGTTAAAAGAGAAGAAGTTAGTGTTATCTATTAACAAGGTTGGTGGTCAAGTGGTGGTTGCTGGAGATAGGAGAGTAAAATAAGAGAGAAGAAGAAGAAGCAGCAGAAGAAGAAAAGGGAAAAAAGGGGGGGGGGGGGAGGGGGGGGGGGGGGAGTAGAATATTAAAATGATTTTTATTTTTTTATTATCAATATTTAAGTTAAAGAGAACTTTTATATTAAAATGCTATCCTGTGCACCACATGTGGTAGCATTTTCTATCCACTACATTAACGGAATGGTAATAGAAGTATCAATTTGGGCATTTTCTGAAGTTTAGGGGTTTTTAATTTCAAATCAAAACTCAAAAGGACAGGGGGTCAGTTTGATTTTTGACTAACACCTCAGGGGGTCTTTGTTCATTTTCCCATAAAGTAATTGAAGTCTATATTACCTGGCATAAGCTTAATCAAATATGAAACAATGGATGCCATTTTCTCACTCAACTTATATATATGTCAAATTTGTTCAAAGTTATTTTATGTATATATTGTGAAACAAATTGAAGCAGTGCAGTAGTCATGTAACATCTAAAGATGGTTTGATTTAAGCAGATCTAAGGAGTGGTATCTAGAACTTTTAGGTAATTAAGTTATATATGAGTTTGAAAGTCTTTTCTTGGTTGTGGAATGCTGCCCCATATCATAGTTGACTGAAATCGGATTTTAATACATGTCAGATTAATAACATGTTCATGCGAATTAACTAGACAATTTGCCCTCTTTGAGAAATTGAATTTAGAAAATATGCAAGGGAGGAAGAAAAGATGACATGTATTAAATTTTAAATTGACTCCTTGTTTACCTGCTATCATTTTTATTAGAAAGTTGGCTTGATTAAACAGCACAAATAACATCACTCTTTACTTGTCTTAAAGCCCCTACCTCAAGGGGAAGAAAAACCTCTCTTTAAACCTGGATTTGGGATTCATACATTTTGTGCAGGTTTAATGGAAGTTTTTTCATAGACCATATCTGATCAAAAGTATTATTTCGATTACCGTTTTCTAATTCTTGTTGCTATCTTTGATTGAGAGGGTTTGGGGCATAACCACATAATGCCTCATGTTTTACAGTAGGAGGAAATTATTTTTCTTTAGTTCTGACAAGTTTCCATTGATGCAGTTGATGAATCTCTTCATAAGGGAATTTCCATAGATCCTTGTACTCCTAAGGGGTACTTGCATAATTTAGAGTCATGGAAGCTTTCTCCTGGTTCTTTGGAACAAAATAATAGAAATTTAGTTGATCTTCAATCTAAGGGGAATTTTTCAGAGTGCAGATCTGCTGCATTAATGCTGTTACAAAAAGGAAAAGGTTAGCAATACTCTCTCAGTGATACCTTCCTGTTTCACAGAATTTCTGTTCATTCTTTTCCAAATAGTGGTGAGGATGATCATTTCTTTATCTGAATGCAGAGAAATGCTCTTACCAGCATTGCTACATAGGATCAACTTTTATACCTAAACTTCAGGGAAAGTTTTTGGCGACTGAAAATTTCTTCTATACATCGAAGGTATATAATTTGCTATTTTTTCTTGTTAGGTCAACATATCGTGTTACTATTTAGATGCACTAGTTACATGTTTTTCTGAGTCTTTTTTTCTCTCTGTGTTGTTTCTGTTTGATTAGTTCTTTCGCTTGGGTCCAAGGGCATATCTTTCTGAATTGACGCTGGCTGGACAACGATTTTGTGGAGAAGATTGGTCAAAGTTGAAGAAGAAATACCATTCATTTAAAGGAGAAGATTTGCTGCACTATTGCTTCTCTTCTGCATATATTGTAGCCCTACTTCATGACAGTCTTGGAGTTTCTTTGGATGATGAAAGGTACTTTCCTGACTTTACCACTGGGCAGATTATGCTCCTTTAATGGCCCACTTGTGCGCATTTGTGTACATATGGCTGTATGTTTGCAGTAAGTTGAATCATATTGATTGGAGTTTTGGTTGACCAGGATTGGGGTTGCTAATCAGGTGGGAAATATTCCACTTGATTGGGCTTTAGGAGCTTTCATCCTACAGAGCACAGCTAGCTTGGAGTTAGAGCAAGCTGACTGGATCTCTAACATTATTAGTGATGAATCACCTACACTGCTCTCTATAATTGCTATCTTTGTTATTTTGATGTTTACGGCATGGTCTGTATCAAAGTGGAGGAAGCCCCAGTTGAAGACGATTTATGATCTAGAGAGAGGACGGTATGTAGTTACCCGTGTCAATAGATATTGATTGCTTATCCAAAAGTTTCCACGAGGGGACTTGGTCAATTGCTCATCCACAAGGGCGCTGAACCTAGTCCCTGGTTTCGCAATCAGGAAGAAAAAAGCTGTGTCACTATGATACATTTAAATTAGTTTATGCTTCCTGATTATGCCCTAAGTCACGTGGATGGGAACTGAATATAAATGTGGGGGTATTGGTACAGAATATAAAGTAATGTTTTATGGGGAACTAGGGTAGATCATATTCCCTTTTTGTATTTAGTGGGAATCCAAAACCTCAGTTTTTTATATTTAATCCTTATACCAAATGCTTCATCATTACCCAAACTAGATGTCTACAAGGTTAGGTAAAATAGTAGGGCTATGGTACAAGGATCATATTCCCATTTTGTATTTAGTGGGAATTAAAAATCTCAGTTATTTTTATTTTTTATTTATTTTTATCTAATTTTATCCCTTACCAAATGCTTTATCATTTCCCAAATTAGAAGTCTACAATTTTGTACTCTTTGTTTTGGTTTATGCTTTTTTCTGCATAAACCAGTTTTTTGAATATACATCTTTCTTACTTATAAAAAAAGAAAAAGAAAAAGAAGTTTACAAGTTTAGGTTAAAAACCAGGATGTTGTTTCTATGGCAAAAGTTGGAACCCTCCCCCCTCAACCGTCTTCTTTTTTTCCTCTCTCTCTCTCTCTCTCTCTCTCTATATATATATATATATATATATATGAAAATGTTGTTATGAGCTTTTAAGTCATGGCCCGATTGTGTCATTGTGTTGGCATTTGATGCATAGCTTAAACTGTACCCTAGGAGCAAAGGGATAGGGTAATTAATTACTGGGGTGGGATGTTGCATAGAGTTTAATGTTTAAACTACCCATGAAGAGCGATTTCATCATTTCTTTTTATTTATTTATGTATTTCGTTGGCCCTAATGTGAAACATTTTTACGCAAATTGTAGAATGTTCAACAAAAGATTGACTTAAACAAATGAAAGGGAAAAAAGATTTAGGCAGAATTTAGTTAAAAGTCACTCTCATCCATTAAAGAGATTGTTTTTTCATGGCTATTAATCAAAGCCTATTTTTAATACATTGATGATGAAGTAACCACAAACTATTTATGGTTAACCTCCTAATTCTGACATCTCTAAAACAATTGGCTTTATCAAGATCATGCTATATTGCTGTTTATTGTAGCTCATCCACCTTACCTAATAACTTCGTTTGTAACAAGAATGAATGGCAACGAAAACAACCCATTTATGGTAAATTTTTATTGTCTTATATTTTTTTCAATTCCTCTTCCATTGACTTGATTTTATGTCGTGTACATAAAGATTGTTTGTTCTTGGTAATTCCGCAATGAATTGCCATGAGTACAATTCGTTTATAGTGATTTCATGGTTTTCAAAAAGTGCTTTAATATCACTCAAATGCGAAATTGCATTATCTTGTAGAAGAAATCGTGTAACACACCCATAAAGATGGTTGTTCGTGGCAATTCATAGTCCATGGACTATGAGTCGTGGTGAAACACGGTCTGTCATTGTCAATGGTAACTTCACAAGTTCATGGTCTGAAACTTCCTAAAAGTTCAAAAAACAATAATATTGAGAGAGAGAGAGAGAGAGAGAGAGAGCACTTTTTTGAGAATCGGAAAGAACACGTCATGGCTCACGTCAGATTTGGGGATTTTTTTTCTTTTTTATTTTAATTTCAGTAATGTTTTTGAAGGCATTATTGCCTTATCTGACTGCTTCTTCTTCTCTTTTTTACGAAGACAATTTCGTCATAAATCTTGCGCAAGATCACGTCTATTATAAGATGCAAATCTTAAAATATAGAAATGTTATGTTGGCTATATTCTTTTATGGGAAGTGTTTATTACACACTTGTGTGTCCACACAAGTGTGTAATATATATATATATATATATATATATATATTTTAAATTTTAGAAAAAGTAAAATTTTTCTATAAGAATAAATGTTGTGAAAATTTACTTTTCATTTATTTCATGCATATCAATATTGTGTCGAACAAATGATATATTTTTTTAAGGGTGAAGCTTGTGTTCAGTGTATTTGTGTATTGGATACAATATGATGTGGATAAGTGTCCAATCTTAAGTATGTGTTTGTATCGTATCGTATTTAGTGCACGAATGCACTAGACACAAGCCGTATCTTAATTTTAATATGTTAAGTCATATTTTAGTATTTTAAATAAAAATATAACTTTTTAAACCAATTTAAAAATTGAAATATTTTATTAATGAAATAGACATTGGTTTATGATCAAGTTAAAATTCTGCCAACATAGAAAGCAAAAACTAATTAAAAAAAAGACTATATAATTTAAAAAATTAATTTTATCAATAAACTAGTTCGATATAAAATAAAATTAAGTATTATAACATTAACAATATCATATATTTAAAACAGAGAAAAAAGGACATAGGATGGTGAATTTTAATATAGAAGGAGTAAAAAGAAATCATAGATTCTTGTAAGTTGTAAGTCTTTTTTTTTCTCTGGCCCATTTATTAATTGACGTAAACAATGGTGAAAGTGAAACACAAAATTGGTCGGTTCAATTGGGGCCAGCCTTTCGGCCTCCTAATAAATAAATATATGGATACTGAAAAACTGGTGGCTATTAAGAAATGAAAGAAGACAGTCAAAGGACTAGAAAATCAAAATGAAATATCTAGAGCAAAACAGAAAATTATAAATTGCCATCACCAATAATAAATATATACATTAGTAAAACTTGGAAAAAGTCTTCTCGAATATTACAAAGACTGCTTCCCTGAAAGAGCAAGTAAAAGTTACTAGTCCATTTTGTCGCTTGGGTGATTGGGTCTTCACTTTCTACGTTCTAGTGTCACTGGGGCCATGCCCTCTCTAATTATTCTGATTTTTGTGAGTGTCATTTACTCCACTTTTTTTTTTTTTGCTGAATGTCATTTACTCCACTTTGAATTTACCAATTGGTTCCTCATTAATACAAGGAATGAGACTTCAATCTTATTACTTTTTTTTTTTTTTTTAATTTATTTATAGGGATACTTCAATCTTATTACTTTAACAAGTCACAGGATTAACCATTGTGGGGTGTTGCTCTACAAATATAAGTGCTTATAGGGTGTAGGGGGTAAGGACCGAAATTCAAATCTCTAGGAAAGAACTTTACACACATATACATTTAAATTATGTTAAAATAGAATTTCTATCTTACATAAATAAAAATCACAAGATTATCAAAAAAAGAAAATAAAACAAGTCACACATTATGAGGTCCTCATACCCCTATTAAAATTAATATATCGAGTCCTACAAGTCGATTCATGTTTTCGTTAATCTCAAGAGATTGGTCTAATAGTTTCTAAACTTTATGTAATTCACGAATTTTTATATTTAAATTTCCTAACCAATATTTTGGAGTCAACATTAAGAGATTTTTCTCTATAATTATTCTATGCATGTGAGAGACTATGTAACTGAAAGAATGGTAAGTGAATTCTAGACACCCACATTAGAATAAGAAAAAAAAAAAGAGTAATAATTATTGTTAGATGAAATTGCATATGGCTAAGGCCCATAGCGAGATTAACAATTTCATTGTCTTGCAAATAATGAAGTGGTCTTTTGAGCTGTATGATATGGATTTAGAAGCTGTAACACAGATAAGATGTTTGAATTGTAGCTTATGTATCTCAAAAAAAGAAAATCCTTATTCAGCAGAAAAAAAAAAATCCAAATATATGAGGTGGATAATCACCATAATAGACTATTGCCTTTGCTTAGCCAATTCCATAATAAATTGACATGTGGCAAGAAGCTGAAACCATCACAAAATTTAAAGCCTTGATTGGGAAACATTGGGGGTGGCAATTGGTGGAGGCGAGTCGGTTCTGGCCAGTCAAAAAGTATACACTCCTATTTATTGCAAATCCTAATCCAACTCCAAAATTTGTCACATCCAAATATAAACACAATAGAATTAGTAATTCCTTTTGAATATTTCTTTTTTCCATTGGCCACCCACTCAAAAAATTCTAAAAAGATAAAGCTATCTTGATAATTCTCCCAATTTAATTCAAAGCAAGAATATCCCCACTACAAGTCTATCTATATATGCATTAAACTATTAAAGAACATCGACAACTATCCTTTCCCCAATAATAATAATAGTTAGATATTAAAAAAAGGGATAAATTGTACCTTTCATCTTAAATATGGTTCAATTGCAATTTCCCTAAACTTCACAACTTAAAATGTCTTTCAAAATATCTATAGATATATTACTCATCTTAACTATTGGTAATAAACAAATATCTATAGATATTTATTTTATGTCTCATCTTAACTATTGGTAATAAGCTTTTACTTTTTATAGTTAGGATTTTCATTAAATTTAACAACAAAAATTCAAATTTATAACATACATACACATTTTTAAAAAAATTTATAAATTTTCTATTAAATGTGACAAAAATCCTAACAATAGATGTAAAGTGTTTATTATCATGTTAAATGAATACATAACACTCCAAAAACCATGCGACTCAATGAAATCCTCCTAATAGGAAGAACTTGATTTCAATCCTCCTATATTAAAGTATTAATTAACAACTGTTATTTTATATTATTATTTCAGATAATTTCAAATTATGACATTCGCAGATGATGATAGCTCTTTATTATTATATCTAATACTAATTGGTTTTTTTGATGTAAGTGAGAATCAAACACCAGATCTCTTACTAAACGATAAAATTTTTACTAATTAAACTAACTAAACCAATTAATTACCAACAATTAAAAGAGAACATTACACAATTTTGAAGAGTTTTTTTTTTTTTTTTGTTAAAGATTAAAAAAAAGGAGAAATGCAGTTTAGAAGTTTAAATTTAAAACAACATTACTAACTGACCATAATTAAAGGACAAAAAAATATAGTTTATTAAAAAAAGGAAAAAAGAAAAAGAATAAAAAGGAACAAACAAGAAGAGAAAGAAAAACAATTGGATCCTCTTGGTTTGGTGGGCTGTTTACGCGGCAATGGGATGATTGTGAAAAGACAGAAATACCCTCAAAGCCGTTGGAAACAAGTTATGGCAATTTTACTTTAGCAAACCCCCCCGTTGACGATCGGTAAATCCGAAGACGCTCCACCCTCCATATAAATACTACCCCCACTCCTCATTTTCGGCAAATCCCAAACCCACGCCAATAAAACCAATTCCCCCAAGGAAAACATTTTCCCAGAAAACGCGTAAACCAAAGCAAAAGCCACAAAAATCTCTTTCTCTCCGTAAGCTTCATATTTTCGGATCAAATTTCTAGGGCTTTTTGAAAAAACAAAAAATATTTTAGGGTTTTTAGAGAGAGGGAAAGAGAGAGAGAGAGAGAGAATGAGTGATCACTTGGTGTTGTACGTGGACCGTCTGGTTCGTCCAGCTGAGGAGGTTGGGAGCTCTCCTGGGCCGAGCTCAAGCCCAGAAATTGCGGGCCCATCTTGTGATCATCATGATCATCATGATGATGATGATGATGAGAGAATTGAAGTTTGTAGCGATGGGTCAGATGGAGATGAGGAGGAGGAGGAGGGGGAGAAGAAGCCGCTGATTGAAATGGTGGAATGTCGGATTTGTCAGGAGGAAGATAGCGTCAGCAATTTGGAGAATCCTTGTGCTTGTAGTGGAAGCCTTAAGGTATAATCGCTTATTTGAAATGGGGTTATTGTTGAATTTGGATTTTTTTTTTGAGGTATTTGAAATGTGTTTGTACCCTAAAAATGTTTAGATTACATGTGATTGTTGAATTGTGTGTTATCAAGTTTACAATTTGGTTAAATTAGACCAACCTTGGATTACCCGGCAAACTGGTTCTGGCGAGTGGGGTTAGTTTGACCGGAGGTTTTACTTGCTCGAGGCGAGTCCAAAGGACCCTTTTTTATAAGGGTTACATAAGTATAGGCTTTGTTGGTAAATTTTTTTGGGATTAGACTTTATTATATGACATGGCTATTATAAGAAATGAGTAGTGTTTGGTTTGTGTTTGTGTTTTTGTAGGTTGGAATAGGATGTTATTGTTGAAAATGTGTGTGTTTGGTTGGTTGGTTGGTTGGTCGGTCTGTGGGAGATGAAAATTCAGTTTATGGAAAACAAGGCGGGAAAAGGCCAAAAATCCGAAGGAAATGAATTTGCTTCTAAGGAAACAAATTATTAGAATTTTGATTTGTTATTGTTGTTATTATTATTGTTTTTTTTGTGTATATAGAGGCACTGTGGTTATTTGTTTTCCAAGCTTGTTGAAATTCTCAAGTCCATTTTGTTGATTCGGAGTGCCTCCGTGGATGGTAATAGGTTTTGTAAGTATGTTGTGTCATTATGAATTTATGAGGTTTTTCCTTATCTTTAAAATATTTATTACTTTTCAAAAAACAAAAAATAAAACTAACTATGAGGTTACTTTTGAAAAGTAGTGGTGCTTCATCTTGGGTCGGAGTTTGCCGTGATGTATTGCATCATAAAACCTTTTTACAGGTCACTAGAGGTGAAGCTAATGGCAATAGCTAATAGACCCTTTGCAGTGCAGTGAGAATTTTTTTCCCCACTAATCATGCAGTTAGAAATGATTTTGCATTTGATGATAATGAATTAAGAATCATTCTTGTTCATCCTTATACTAATTTCTGCTAGCTTGTCAATTTATGCAAAACTATAATGATTAAGTCAAAACAATGGCTATTCATTATTGTGTTTTTTTTTTTTTTTTTTTTGGGGTGGGGGGGGGTGGGGGGAAGGAATTGGAGTCTTTTCTATGGAACACTATTGTTAGAGCTAGCAAGTCAATTCCATTAGTACTATAGTGAAATTTTTATCACTTACCCAAAAAAAAAAAAAAAAAAAAAAATAATAATAATAATAATAATAAGACATAACAAACAGACACTAAGATACTTTATTAAGCCATGGATGCTACTAAAAAAATTTCAGGGAATGACTTATTTAAAAAAAGTGCTCTAAGAATAACAATGCTCATTCTTTTTTCTGATGTTTTGTTTTTCTTTTCTTATTTATATGCAGTGAATTTGTTATTAGTTCTCTTTGCTATTTTGGTTTCCTGGTATATTAATGGCTTAATTTTTTTTTTTTCCTCAGTATGCACATAGAAAGTGCGTCCAGCATTGGTGCAATGAGAAAGGAGATATAACTTGTGAGATCTGCCATCAGGTATGCTTTTGAATTTGCCTTTTATGCTTTGTGCTATTTCCTTAGAAGCATAGATGCTTTTTAAGTTAATATTTTACGACTCTGACGGCTATGATACTTAATGTTTTTCTTCAAGGAAATCTTGAGATGAAATGAGAAAGGCACAGCATGCATTACCTTTAGAAATGTGATGATTAAAGATGCAATATAATTAGTCATGGGTTGAACCCACTAGTTTCCTGTTGTCTTAAGAAAAATAATTTTGAACTGAAATAGAAGCCATACATTTAAACCTTTATACCTATGCTTCAAAGAGTTCTTATGTGTAGTGTGGTCATACTGTACCAATTGATGTGTTAATTGCTAATGTACATTTTACCTTTAGATAAGTAGGCTACCTCTCTGTTTCCAGTGAACTTTTTTGGGTGGGGGGTGGGGATAAAACTAGATGCTGGTGTGCTTAGGATTGTTTTGGCTGCATCTTTCTTTAATTAAATTCTTTTTAAGACATTAAAATACACTCCATTGTTGATGGTGGTCTTTATTTCTGATTAACAGCCTTATCAACCTGATTATACTGCACCACCTCGCCCTGAAGAAACTGCCATTAATATTGGGTAAGTTAAATCTTCTCATGTGTTTCCCTTTCCAAATATCTAAGTATATACTTTTGTGGTTTTTATAATTATGTGTTATAGATATCAATTTGGATTTGTCTTATGAAATTTTTGGATGATGGTTCCTTCATGTAGTGGAGGCTGGACAATATCTGGCACCCCTTTGGATCTTAGCGATCCTCGCATCTTGGCAATTGCAGAGGCAGAACGTACCTTTTTGGAAGCTGAGTATGATGAGTATGCATCCTCAAATGCCAGTGGAGCTGCATTTTGCCGTTCAGCTGCTTTAATTGTAAGCTATAAAATTTTGAACCCTTTTACTGGAACTTTTATGCTGAATTCCATGAATCATCACATGGCTGCATGCATTCAAGCTTGTACTGACTCACACACACATATGTATAATAAGAAATCTCTTAACCCCATGCAGTCATGTTCATAGCTCATTAGTATATAATATTTTACGGAAAAGAGGTTTCAGAGAAATGAAAAAACAAGGAGTACATGCTATGATTTTTAAGCCCTTGAAGGTGTTCCACTTTCCAGTTTTAAAATAGTATTTACACCAAATTGCCAATTACAGTTGGTCATGGAAGTGACATTTAAAATATATATATATATATATCCTATTTTTTGGATACACCATGCAGTTAAGGACTTAATTTGCTTTCTTTGGCAGTTAATTGCCCTCTTGCTCTTGCGGCATGCATTGACCATCACAGATCCTGAAGGTGAAGATGACACGTCTACTTTTTTCTCTGTAAGTGGAATTTGAACATGTTTTTTTTTTGTGTTAAAGGGCTTGTATGTTGCTGGACCATTTAGTCCTAAGGTCATTTTGTGGTTGAATGTGCTGATACATAGTTGATGTTTTGCTTCTGATTTGTTTAGTTTGTAGGTCATTGTGTGGTTAATACTAAAAATAAATGGTCATTGTGTGGTTTAGCAAGCTGATATCTAGTGGCTGTTTTGCAGCTATTCTTGCTTCGAGCTGCTGGTTTTCTATTGCCCTGCTATATTATGGCTTGGGCCATCAGTATCTTGCAGCGTAGACGTCAAAGACAGGTCAGTTTTGCCCCTAGTTCTAATCTTAATTGTAATTTTTTTAATTGTTTCGTTCATTATTTTAACCTATTATGCTTTTTCTCCACTGTGCTGCCTAATTAGCGTAAACTATTTAGCCCGTTAGGGTTGAATGCCCCTAGATTGCCAAACAGCTAAGTTCATGTAGGTGGGGTTAGTTTTCCTTAGGTTTTACTGGATGAAGGTGGGGTTAGCCGTTTTTTTAGAAAGGTTCCCTATGTTACCCTAGGAAGTATGGACCTGGATATGGGTATGACATGGGTACCGCACCCTAAATGAAGTGTCTGTGCTTCCTAGACATTAACAACAACCCCCCTCCCCCTCCCCCCCCAAAAAAAAAAAAAAAAAAAAAAAAGCAAAAAGGAAGTGCTGCCTATGATAAACTATATTGGTAAATAAATATGCAATGCAAAATTTATTTTCATCTCTAGATAACTCTAACCAAGCCTTAGTTTCAAAATTTTTTTAGGGCTAGCTATGGATCTTCAACAAGTCAGCCACATGTTGTCTTTTTCGCCATGCTATTTTATCCAATGTCATACTCTTTCATATTTTCTTAATTGTACTACTTCTATTAATATTATTTTTTGATAAGTACTTCCATTAATGTTATTCTTGTCTTCTACTTTTTTTTTTGTTCCCTACACTTAAATCATCTCATTTTTTCATCAATGGGTTCACCCCTATCTTTAAATGAACTTTCTCATTTCAAATCCCTTCTTTCCTTGTATTTCTGCTTATCCATTTAATCATCATTTCAAATTCACATTTTAGGAATATGTTGCTTCTTAACAGCCCAACATCCACCGTAGAGCATAGTTGGTTATTAATAGTCTTATAAAATTTCCCCTTTTAACTTATTAGGTATTCTACATTCACATAATACTCTTAATATGCTTCTCTACTTCATCTACATTGCTCTTATCCTATGATTCACATACTTTTCAATCTTTTCATCTTTTTGAATTATTGATCCAAAATATGGAAATCTCTTGTTCCTTGATATCTCTTGATCATCAAGCTGTACCTTGTCTTCATCTTTTATTTTGTTTTATACACACACACATTTTCTATACTATATGTTTATAGTCTTACTCAATTGAAAACCCTTAGATTCTAAAGTATCTCGCCACCAAATTATTAACTTTGTCATTAGCTCTGCATCTACTCTCATCACTAAAACATTATTGTTTGCAAATAGCTTACATTAAGGACTTACTCTTGAGAATTTGAATATTTTTCTGTGATGCAATATGGGTTGTACTTAAATTGTTCCGTCATGATTTGGTGACACAGGAGGCTGCAGCTTTGGCAGCAACTCAAGTTGCTATTGTGCTACAGTCTGGCCAAGGTAGAGGTCTACAATTTTCATTAGCACCAGGAGCCACAATGCCTTCACACCAGGAACCTGTTTAATTTTTATGGCCGTGCTACAACTCTTCATAGTTCCTGTGCAATACGGAGATGGTGATTTGGCAGAAGTTAGAGACGATAAAATTTCCTTTATCCAGAAAGAATAAAAAGAAAAAAAAGAAAAGAAAACACAAAGGTTATATATGTGGTAAATTCTATCATGGTTTTGTATTTACCTTTTCTATTTATGTATAGATTAAATGATTAATAACACATTCCTTGGCATGAGCACCTTGAATCACCTTATTTTTGTCGGGAATGTGCTGTCTTGTTCACATAAATATGTGGTTTCAACCTATTTTGTAATGATTCAATTTTATTCCTATTTTTTTTAATGATTCAGTTTTTTGTTTTTAAATCATTCATAAAAAATAAAAATAAAAAGTTTTAAAATCATTAGAGTCCCCTTTTTCTCAAAAATAAAAATAAAAATAAAAATCATTATAATCTCTTTTGCAGCACATAGCAATTAGTCTCAATTTTTACCCTTCAATCATGTATCATTTTCATTCAGATTCACGTTACTGGTACAAAGAAAATTTACTAATTTTTATGCAAATAATTAATCCTTTACAATTTTGGTATATCAAGCCAATGATCAGCAAAATGAGAAATGGTATGTTCACAATATTTTCATAATAAATTCTATATGATAGGTTGTTATTAGTAGGGTAGAAAAGTAATATTAATGGTAGGTTTAATTTAAAACCAATAATAATTAATTGAGATTAAATTCAATAAGGACGGGGTGTAAACCCTTTGATTTACACCAGCCAATAAGGATATGCCACATCAGACTTTTACTTAAACTCATTGTAAAATCAATATATCCTAATAACATTTCGGCCAAAAAAAAAAAAAAGACACCTATTTCACTGATCTCACTGCTTCTATACAGTGCCTTGGGCAAAGGCCCGATTCCTGTGTCATCTAGATAGTCTAAAATATCAACATTTTTCATCAATTTTAATGCCACAGAGAAATATCTGTACTCATCGAACCTATCCTCTGAACAAGTAACGTGGGAATCCCATTGATTTTTCCAAAAACTTATATTATCTCCTATTAAGTTTGGCCAATATTTTTCCAACTCGGTTATCAAGTATGGACCTGCAAAATTTAAACCATAGTGATATCATGCATTAGAATATGATTAAAAGAAAATGCATTACACACATGTATAAGGAGTAAAACTGGAAAACTGGAACAGTATTGTGATATATAGTATTTCTAAAAATTTACCTCGAAAAGATTGAAGGGACTCCCGGGGCATTTTGGAGGCTCAAGTTTGCAAGACTCAAGATAGTTGGCCACAATTGGCCTCAGGATTGTGGCTGGAGACGCAAGAGCTGAGGAAGGAAATAGGGTTTTTTTTGGTTTGTTAAGATGTTATTAGGTGTATTAAGATGTATTGATTTTATAATGAGTTTAAGTAAAAATTTGATGTGGCATGTCCTTATTGGCTGGTGTAAACCAAAGGGTTTACACCCCGTCCTTATTGAATTTAATCTCTAATTAATTATCTATGATTTGTTGTGAAAATGTTATGGGTACCAAGATTTGCAACTTTTTTAGCTATATAGCAATTAAATATTAAATGTTAATTGAATAATTCCAATATCACAGGAATTTTAGGACATATATTTTGAACTTCAAAGTTCAAAGGGGTTTGATAAATGGGCCTAGAACCAATTTTGTACTTATAAAAATGCATATCAACTTTGGGTTTTTTTACAAATCTGCCACTGAATCCATATTTGTTGGAAAAAAAAAAACCAAAAAGTTGTATTCATTTTTTTTTTCCTTTTTCATATCCACATTTTTTTGGGTATTAAAAATGATAATGAGAACTGAAAATAAAGTCAAATAAGTTTTTCACGTTAAATAAGAGCCTTTACCTATTGAATTAATTGATGTTGAGGGTCATTTTTGTAAAGTCAGCCCAACTCGGCAAAGCAGGCAATAAGAGTGGCAGGCATAGAATAAGGCTATTAGGCTAGCGGTAGGAAAAATAGAGCACAGGCCCATAACGTGAATAAATGGGTCTTGAGGAAGCAAATGGGCCCTAAGGGCTCGGAAAGAGAGAAATGACACCCATGGGCAATATATGGTATGAAAAAGCGAGAATGGGCCGTGGCAGGCCGAAGGCAATGTAAACAAAGAAAGTAGGGGTTGATGGCAAGCCCATGAACCCCAAGGATGAGTATGAGGAGATTGGGTCGGGGAAGCCCAATCAAGTTAGTAAAAAGCCCATGGGAAAGCAAAGTCAGCAAATGGGCCGAGGAAGCCCAAGGAAAGTAAAAGGGCCGAGGAAGCCCAAGGAAAGTAAAAGGGCCGCAGGCCCAAAGGGAGAAAAGAAAGGGACAATGGAGCCCATGAGTAAGAACACCAGTAGGCTCTCTTAAGCCACTGGGGGAAAGAATGGAACGGCAGGCTTGAAAGAGGCCTAGCAGGAACATATCATCATGGCAGGAAATACCAAGTGATGAAACGAGACATGAATATAAACCAAGAAATGGGCCAAGAGAGATGTGAAACCTAGTATTAAGAAAAGCCCAATCCCAAAGGGAAGCAGTGAAAGTACAGAACGGCCCACATGAAAGAACGAAGGAGTATGGCAGACGAATGCAAGCAAAGTTCCAGAACACAACAAACACATGGGCCGCAGGCGGGCTTTTGAACGTACGTAACAGAGAGCATGCGCAAGGCCCAGGTGCCACCTGCCTGTACCCAACCAATATGTGTCATGGTGGGGTCATGGGTCAGTGGAAAGAGGTAAAGAGGGGTGCGGTTTGGTGGTGGGGAGGGGGGAAAAGATTTATTTTTACGTTCCCTGTCCAAACTCTTTTGGGGGGTACGTCTTGCTGGGATGACAGACCACCCAAAGGAGGTAAGGTTGGGGAGGGAACGTTGGGTGCATGCCATAGGAAGAGAGAGAGAGCATTTAAGTCACGGCAGAAGGCAGTGCCACGGCGGACAGAAACGACACCAACCTGTCTCTGTCTGGCGAGGGTAAGTAGTGTACAGGCGGTGGTCGGCAAGCATGCCCAGACCAGACAAAGGCCGTTAGGGGGTGAAATGGTAAAAAACCATCACGGCAAGCCCTATAAAAGGACCCTTGTCATGCCCTGTAAAAGGGACCGAAAAACAGAGGGAGAAAATACATAGAAAGAAAAACTCCAAGAAAAGGAAAAGAAAAGAAGAAAAGATAAGAAAACAAATAGTGAGGATAATGGGCATGCACCAATAGGTCTTTTCTTTCCTCTCTCCCTCAAAATCCCACTCTCTAAGAAATAATTAAGCAGTAAGAATTTTCCTCAGGTATCTATCACTTAGGTCTGATTCCCTCAAAGTCATTAATCCCCACGACAGGATATCTCCCTAGGGGGTTAGCTTCATTGAGAGGAAGCGTTCTTCCTCTTTGATTTTGCCATTGCAGACTCGGTTTTGGCATGATGTTCATTTTTTGATTAACTTCCATTATCGTACAATCAATTGTTCTTTCTTATAAAAGCCACTGTTATTATTACCATTATTACTACTGAGATATTCGTTTTTTATTAACAAAAGCTATTGCACTCTGTTTTCATTTCATTGTCATTATATCTGCCTGCCGTAATCTTATTGTAATAGCTCTGCTTGCCGTAAGGGTGTTCCTAGCAGACAAGGCACAGTTTGTGCACAAGTCGGCCCAAAGTGAGTTACAATTGGGCCGGTCTCAGCTCCCCTACCTAGAAAAAGCATTCGGGCCCATCATTGCAGGAGGCAGCCCAGCCCAAACACAAAAAAAGGCCCCCACAATTGATGTATCCTTAATCACAATAAAATAAAATAAATAAATAAATGCTAAATGCACTACAAGTAGTTTTACTACATAAAACTTATAAATCGATATAACAATGAATATGATTAGAGATTTCAACATCTCATAAATGAATATATTTATTTCCTCTTTGTAAATGACGACACATCAATTTATAAGCTTATTGTAGTAAAATTTGTAGGGTCATGCTAACAAGTGTCCTTAGGGCAATAGTTAACAATCCATTTTAAGAAAGTTTTAACACAATTTTTATGAGAAATGAAAAAAGCTATCAAAATATTAATTTTTTTTTTCCATAAAAATTTTCTTTAAATGAATTGTTGTTGAGGGTCATTTCTCGAAATAGACAAAGGCAGTCCAACCCAACAATGCAGGCAGCAGAGAAGCGGCAGACCAAGTGAAAGAAAACCATTAGGCCCAAGCGGCAGGAACAATGGATCACAGGCCCCTCAATACAAATGAATGGGTCTTGAGGAAGTAAGTGGGCCTAAAAGGCCCGGAAAGAGAGAAAATAGCACCCATGGGCAGTATATGTTGTGGAAAAGAAAGAATGGGCCGCGGCAGACCCAAAGTAATGTAAACAAAGAAAGTAGGGGATAATGGCAAGTCCATGAACCCCAAGGATGAGAATGAGGAAATTGGGCCAGGGAAGCCCAATTAAGTTAGTAAGAGCCCATGGGATGCGGAGTTAGTAAATGGACCGAGAACGTCCAAAGAAATGGGCCGGAGAGGCCCAAGGGAAAAGAAAGGGACATGGGAGCCCATAAGCAAGAACACCAGTGGCCACATTAAGCCACTGGGGGAAAGAATGGAACGACAGGCCTGAGAAAAGGCCCAGCAGGAAGAAGTCACCGCGGCAGGAAATGCTAAATAATGCGGTAGGAAGCAAAGGCAATTAACGAATTGGGCTGAAAGGAACGCAAAGCCCAATACTGAGTAAAGCCCAGATCCTGAAGGAGCGGGAAATCAGAGTAGCAACTCGTGAAAAGCCAGAAACGGACGGCAGGCAAGCAAAGTCTCCAGTCCACGGCAAATGCATGAACAGCAAGCAGATTTCAGACATAAACACGCGCAAGGCCCAGGCACCACCAGCCTGTACCCAGCCAATACAGGACGTGGTGGGGTCGTGGGTCAGAGGTAAGAGGGCATGGTTTGGAGGTGGGGAGAGGGGAAGGCCTGTTTTAAGGTTCCTGCTCAAGCTCTTTTGGGGGATACGTCCTGTTGGGATGACATACCACCCAAAAGAGGCAAGGCTGAGTTGGAACCAATAGGTGCATGCCATGAGGGATAGAGAGAGAAAAAACATCACCGCGGCAGGAAGAGGTGCCGCGGCAGACTAACGGACAAAAAGTGTCTGTGTCTGTAACAGGGGAACCCGCAGACGGAACAGTAATGTCGGCAAGTACTCCCAGACCAGACAAAAACGGTTAGGGGGTAGAATAGTAAAAATCGGTCACGGCAGGTACTATAAAAGAAGCCTCTGCCGTGTGCAAAAAACAACAAGAGCAAGGCAATACAATACTAGGAAAAATACTCTGTAACACACTTAGGAAAGCAGGGGAAGCACAACACTAAAAACCACAAAGGTGGAAATCATTAAGGAAAGACTAAAAGGAAAAAAAGGAGGAAAGATAGAAAGAAAGAGAGTGAGAGTTAGTGGCATGCACCGATAGGTCTCTTCCCTTCTCTTCCTCTCAAATCCCTACTCTCTTCCATACTTATTTTGAGGTATTGTCCATTCATGTCCGCCTCCCTCAAACCCATTAACTTCCACGGCAGGATTTCTTTTCTTCGGAGGTTAATCGCGTTGAGAAGAGGCGTTCTTCCTTTTTGGCCTTACTCCTGCGGACAGGATTGAATTTATTTCATATCTGTTGATTCATTTTTTTTATTACCATTCTCCTTTATTATTTATTTGTCAAAGATTATTACCATTCCAGAATACCTGGTTCTGTTTATCAATTATATCTGCTTGCCGTAAGCTTTTCTCTAAAAAACAGCTCTGCCTGCTGCAAACATTTTTCGGAAATAGCTCTGCTTGCCGTAAGCTTTCCTCTGTAACAGCTCAGCCTATGGTAAGCTGGCCAAGTTGAGTTCCAGTTGGCCCGGTCTCGACTTCTGCAACCCAGAACACTTGGGCCTACAATCACGAAGGGGCAGCCCAGCCCAACATAGCAAAAAAGGCCCCCACAATTGTTAACCATTGTCCTAAGGAAATCTCTTAGCATTTTCCAAATCAGTAATATCCCTAACACTACTAAAAAGGAAAATAGGTCTCACAAAATGATATGTAATCAATCATAATAGATGTGATTAATGATACACACAAAATTTTATTTATTAAAATAATATATATTTTAAATTATTGTTATCTCTTTCATATCTTCAAAATTTTGAGTGATATTTGAGATATTATTATTTTATTACATAGGTGTCAATCACCAATAACAGTTGTGAGATTGCCACTTGGATAGCAGATGTGAAAAATTTTTCCGAACCTAGTTTTTGAAAAATTTTACAAGTTAATGTGTGCGCTTAAGGTATACATTAATCATTCATTTTAGGAAACGTTTGGTAAGAAATTAAAAAAACCGTCAAGAAAGTCAATCACTTTTTTATTTTTTTAAAAGTAAAAAACTTATAGGAAACTCATTGAAAGTCTGGCCATTTATAGGATTAAGGAGAAAAAAACCAATTAAAACAGTCCATAGAAAAGAAAACTCATGCAAACTAGCCGATGATCCTGAGCAAACAATTGTAAACTAAATTGGTCAACTAGATATAAAAAGGGGAAATATATATAAATTAGATGATTAAATAAAAAAATATAGAGTATTTAAGCATTCAGTAACATTAAAAAAATTAATTTTTAATAAAAAATTAATTACTTTATTTTAGCACTTCACTTTACAATATATTTTAAATTTTTTTCTTTTATCACTAAATTATCTATTTCTCACGCTTTTATTTAAATAATATTTTTTATATTCATCATATAGGTTTTTTTTTTTTTTTTTTTTTTGGGAATCATACAGCTATTATTATAGTTAATAAAGATGACACTTTGTGGTAGTTTTAGGTGTTAAAATTTTTGACTTTAGACACAAAAAATAATGAGAAATAGTTTCATATTTTGAATCAATGAAATTTCTAGAAAGGAGAGAGATGAGGGATATATTCATGGCATTCTAGCTTGCTTGTTCAAATTTGGTTCCCATGCACAGTAATAGTATCTGTCAAGTCAAAGTCATACACAGAACCCCATTTTCTTGATTATCAAAAAAAAGAACCTTATTTATTGTTTTAATGATTATCAAAAATATTAATTATTTTTTTTATAAATTTATTTTTAAATAAATTATTAACTAATGTCTTAAGGACATTTATTAACATTTCTCTTTGAGTAATTTGTAAAGATTCTTGAAACATGAAGAATAATATTTTTTCTTCTCACATTTATATTAAGGTTTATATGTTAAATTTATGATAAAATCTATTATAAATGTGAAAGAATGAATCATTATTTCGTTGCGCATTAAGAATATCTTATTTTCCCTTGCTCGAGGCTTCAGAGGATTTATAATTGAAATCTCATCTTCTTCTAAAATCTGAAATCTCGATCACGAATCACGATACAATGACTCAAATCAGTTCAGCAAGTTCTCATAACTTTCTCGTGAAGTGGTGCACATGGCCTCTGGCAATAAAACTTGTACATTCTGGAGAAACATTAATGATGAAGAGAATAACAAAAAAAAGTAGGTATATGCACCTCTCTCTTTATTGAAGTTTAATAATTAAAATCCGTTCTCTATCCAAATCTAATAGAAATAGAATGAGCATAGCTAAGTGCTAACATCACAGGTGAACAATGGAATATAGGAAAATATTAACGGGGCATCGTAAGATAATAAAAAATTGGTTCTTCTTATTAAAAAAAAAAAATGGTTCTTATAAAAAAGTAGTATAAATTAATGAAATATGTAAAAATAGTATCGAAGTAATAAGTAAAATTTAAAAAGTTAACTCTATTGGCTTTATACCTAATAAAATTGGTTAAAAATTTAACAAAAAGTTAGCTTTATTAACATAAAGTTGTTTGTTAGCTGGAACTTTGTGGTGCCCGTTAACACTACCAAATAATAATAGATTTACATCTCAACTACTCATAACTCATTTATACTATGAGTTTTCATATAAATGTATTGAGTTGTGAATGACGAAAAAAAAATAGTTTGTTCGTATTTTACATAAAAATTATGTAAAATGTTCTCAAATATAATTCTCCAACACTAATGAAGGAGTGCCATCTCACTCGAGTAATGCTGGAGACACAAACTTTAGCACCACTTTGTACCACATCTCGCCATATGGCAAGTTGTGATTGGTAAGAGTGTGTCAGTGGACCATGTGGGGACACACCCCTACCAATCATAATTCACCATGTGGTGAGTTGTGACACAAAGTTGTGTTAAAATTGATGTCCCCAACATTACTCCACTCACCCCCTCAATTTATCTACTCCACCTCCATGGCCCTTTCTTTCGAACAAAGGTTCTCTCCAAACTAGACAAGCTCCTCATATATCTTTATATTGAGTGTGGATTTTGAAAATCTAACCTTTAGATTGCATGTTTTTACTATATTCTTCATCATGTAGCAGCCATGTCATCATCAATTTTTTGCAATTTTTTATACAATTTTTTAACATTTAAGGTGAATCAAAAACTCTTTTATATTACAATCAAAATATCATATTTAATTTATCTTATTATTAACTATTCTTATTTATTATTAAATTTTCAATTCCATTTTAACTTTTCATATCCCCATTACTCTCTACCTTAACTTTTTTCAACCTTTCTCATTCCATTTTAACTTTTCATATCATCACTACTCTTTACCTTAACTCTTTCTACCTTAACTTTCTTCAACCTTTCTCATTCCATTTTAACTTATTATATCCCCACTACTCTCATTATTACTATTATTCTATCTTTTTTATCTTCCTTTATTTTTGACTCTTCTTATTCTTATCCTCATACTATAAAATTATCATTCCCTCTCTTATTCCATGCATAATTTCTATTTTTCCACACACAAAAACCCCTCTCTCTCTCTCTCTCTATATATATATATATATATATTTTCTTCAGTTTTTGGTATATATATATATTATTTTAGTGTAACAGGTTGACCATCAAAACATACTGATGCAATATTGAAAGCTCCACCAAATGCATCGCAAAAATCAGTTTTAGACTACTAGAAGTCAGTCAGTTTGCTAAAATTGGAATTGACTGGTAATCCAGCTTGATATGATTTAGTTTTGTGTCTTATGTTTTTGCTTTTTTATTCTTATTGGTTTTTAAATGTTATATTATTGCATTATAAAGATAGTATATAAAAATATAATATTATTTTAAACTAAAATAATATGGTGTTTATTGCTATACATTTCATTTTTACTAATTTTCTTCTCATCTTATTTTATTCAACATTTAAATTTAGCAACATCCTTCATGTCATAATTATTTATATTTTGTCTCTTTTTTTTTAAAATTAAACATATAATATTTTTTAAAATTCAATAAATAAAAATTGTTCTTATAAAGTCTTCCCATGAAATGTTACAATGCATCAATGGAAAAATGAAATACAAAACAAATATTTATTTAGAAACACTAATTAAAAAAATAGAATAAAAATTTTTCTTATAAAGTTTTTCCATAAGACGTTACAATGCATCAATAGAAAAAGAGAATACAAAACACATGTTGTTTTAGAAACACTAAAATAATAATAATAATAATAATAATATCAAACCAAACATATCATAAAAGAAACTAATAGTTATGAATATACTAACTTCATGGTAGCAAAATGGAATAAAATAAAAATAAAAATAAATGTTACAATATGCATATTTAGTACATTAGAATTATCATCAAATTTGAGAGACAATGGGATGTTAACGAAGAGAGAGAGAGAGAAAGAGATTAGTAAAAGAAATCAAACATCAATTAAATAAATTAATTAGTAACCATTAATTGGAAAACAAAAAGGTTAATGGCCAAAGGAGTAAAAAATTAATTAAAGATGAACTTACAAATGTTATTAAAAACTTTACAATGCAAATAAATAAATCGTTAAATTCACTTAATTAAATCATATATTCAACAATTAATTACAATCGTACAAAATTTAAACTTGAAACTAATCAAACTCTAATCTAGAAAATCATATTTATTATCAAAACTAAAAGGAAGACGTTCTTCAGTAATAATAGAAATATATAAGAAATAAAGATGAAAATTTTCGAAATCCTTTTTTTGACATTTCATTTAAAATTATTTGTAAACAAAAAAAAAAAAAAAAAAAAAAAAAATCTTAAATGCTTATATTCTTCACACACCACAACTTTTAAAATCTAATGAAAGGTTCTAAAAATTTAACTCATTTAATGCCTCTATTATGAAAATCACCAGCCAGTAAAATATGATAATAGTAAGAAACATTATAAATGATATCATGAAAAAACTAATTAGCCACTATTATTATGGAATATATGTCTTTTTTTATGCATCTAAGAAAATGAAATGTATAGAGTTTACTTATTAAGGTATATGTAAAGATTTATGTTAAAAAAAATATGTAAAGGTTTAAAAAAAAAAAAAAAGTATATGTAAGGTTTTTATTAACTTAAAAGACAATGAAAAACCAATTTTTAATTATTACAACCGTCGCTACTCTATAAATCACACACAACACTATATTCAATACCCTAAGCTACAGAGTTAAGCCTTTTTGGATATACACCACCATATTTAACTTATAAATTATAACCCAAATCAATCATACAATTACACAATCAAAGCATGAACATGTAACATGAATTACCTTCTGAATTACTGCTTGGAATTTTCACAATTATTGACGGAGAATCGCCAAATTTAATTTTTAGAAAACATCAAGACAAGGTGAATTTTATTTTATTTTATTTTTTAACTTCCATAGAAACAAATATTACTCACATTATTTCAACCCTTATGGAAAAAAAGGTTTACATGTAGCATGGAAAACGTGTTTAATTGACTTAGAGATGTAAAAATTAGTCAATCGACTATGGTAGAATTAAGGTTTCAAATTTTAAATAAAACAATTCTACAATAATAAAAAATTATCTTGTGATAAATATGATTATGAAGTGCATTACTTTTCATTAAATTAGTTCAAATTACAAAATAATACCACCTTAAAAAATAATCACGCGCAATGCGCGGGTCTGCGACTAGTAGTAAATAATATCTAATTTGAACGAAATTTGATATGCATGTTAAGAACATAAAGATCATGAAATTCAATGGTTAGATTTTCAAAATTCACACAAAAAAAGAGATATATGAGAAGTTTAAAAAGTTTCTCTCCAAACTAGTTTGGTTTGGAGAGAAACTTTGTTCCTTTCTTTCTCCTATTTATGCCACAACATCATCTCTCACTATAACGAGCCAAGTTCTCTAAAAATACAAACCCATTGTTCACATTAGCTGAAACAAAATCCTTGCCTCTCTTGCTCCCTTGGTTAGGTGAGTCCTCACTGCTCAACTCATTATTTTTTCTTTGTTTATGATTGGTTGACACATCACGTATATGGTAGATCTGTGTAGTTAATGGTTTTGAGAGGAATTTTTTTAATTTAAAATTTTAATTATTTTTTCTTTATTTTGTCAGATCTGAAGAATGTCGCCATTAAATGGTGTAAACCCCAAGCAAGGCTTCTTAGGTGCTGATATAGGCACAAAAAGATCATATGCTGGAATGGGTGGACTAGGAAAGAAGGTAATATGATATGTCAAATTAGATAGTGATCTAAAGTGACTACCTTAAGTTATGTAATGCATTATTATTGGAGTGTGTTATATATTTGAGTGATATTACTGTTGAATTTGTTATGATGATTTTTCCTTTGAAATTTATTGTCATAATTTTATTTGAAATGATGGTAACAAATTAAAATTTTAAAGTTTAAAATTTTCAAATGGGACTAAATGAGACGAATGTTTATTTGTTTGTGAAATACATTGTACACCACATTATTAATCATCGGCACCTCATTATATGTGATTTGTAGAAAATGTTAATTTTTTTGGGGAAACAGGAAGGATAATATTCTTTGGATAAAATAGAAATTGTGATTGAAAATAATTGTTTGTCGTGAATGAGGGTTGAAATTTGTAGACAGTGTTATGCAAATATAATAATCATGTCAGATGATGTTTAGTTCTATTTCTTCCTCTATAATTGTTATTGAATCGTGGACAAAGATTGGATAAAATAGAAATTGTGATTGAAAATAATTGTTCGTGAATGAGGGTTGAAATTTGTAGACAGTGTTATGCAAATATAATCATCATGTCAGATGATGTTTAGTTCTATTTCTTCCTCTATAATTGTTATTGAATCGTGGACAATGATTTTTTCTGTTAAAAACATGACATTGACCACATTTCAATCTACTTTGTTATTAGGCGAACTGGAGCCGATGTATCGTATCAAGACAACCGTAGTGAGGACCCCGAGGACATGGGGGGTCTCGAATGATTACCTGAATCCTAACACCTCTTCAATGAAGATGATTGCTTGGAACTGCCAGGGAGCTGGCAACGTAGCATTTCGTAACCATGCCTATGAACTTCACCGTAGGCATTGACCACAAATTTTGATCATTGTGGAGCCCCGCATTGCTGAGGAGCGGGCGCAAGCGGTTATCCCACTGGCTTCTCCGGAGGTATTTGGCTATTATGGAATGAAAGTCCCTTCTTCAAAATGGAAATTCTTACCCATAGTCAGTATAGTATCCACGCACTAGTGAAGGTATCATTTCCCCTTCTATCTTTTCTACTTACTGCTGTGTATGCTTCTCCTAATTTTAATAAACGTTAAATTTTTTGGGATTATTTACGAAATCTTGCTACTGCAGTTTTGTTACCTTGGGTTTTATTAGGAGATTTTAATGATATGTTTCAGGGGACGAAAAAATGGGGGGTTTGCCTTTAAATAGAAATAGAATAGCTACTTTTAGGAATTGTATGGATAAATGTGGGCTTATGGATCTAGGTTTTTGGGGTCCTCGTTTTACGTGGACCTCTAAAAGCCCGGTTTGGCAAAGCAACATTAAAGAATGGTTGGATAGAGGACTAGGAAATGTAGAATGGAAAATTCTTTTTCTAGCAGCGGAAATTCACCATCTTCATAGGGTTAAGTCCGACCACTGCCCCATTTTGCTTATAACTGACCCCTTAGAGCGGAAATCTCCTAAGCCGTTTCATTTTGAGCATACTGATCCTTCCTTCCCTTCCTTAGTGAAGGATAGCTGGAAGGCATCAAAAATGGTCCCATCTGCTTCCTCCTCCTTATCTAGGTTCCCTCACCGATTAGATTTTTTAATGAAACAAATTCGCGTCTGGAATAAATACCAGTTCGGAAATCTATTCCAGCACAAAAACCATAGTTTAGCAAGGCTTTAGGGGCTCTAAGTGGCTTTAATATGGAAACCCTCAGCGTTTTTATACTTACTCGAACATTAGCTAACCCAAGAATATAACACCATTCTCCACCAAGAATACTTATATTAGCAACTCAAATCTAGGATCATGTGGCTAAATTATGGAGATGCAAATACTAAATATTTTCACCTTAAAACCATACAACGACGTAGCCAATTATGGGTGGTTACATTAAAAGATGACACGAGGTTATGGCTCATTAGAGAACCATTACTTCAACATATTAATAAGGCTTTTAAAAAGTTGTTTCAAGCTACGTCAGCTCATATGCATCCCCCACCTAGGTGCGAAAAGCATTGTTGTCAAAATAGTCCTTTTTTAGAACATGCCCAATCTTTGTCTTGTATTCCTCAACCTGATGAAATATTTAGGAATATTAGGGACCTCCTTCCTTTAAAGGCCCCAGGGTCAGATGGATATCATGCTCTTTTCTTCCAAAAGAATTGGCATATTATGGGTTCGAGTGTTATTTAGATAATTTAAGAGATTTTTGAGTAGCTTAGTATTCCACCAATATGGGGTACAACAAATCTAGTCCTTATCCCGAAAGTAGCACATCCAGAATTGATTACTCAATTTCGACCTATTAGTCTATGTAATAATACCCTATACAAGTTGGTTTCTTGAATTATTGGTTTCTCTAGAATTCTTCCAACTGCCACCAAACCTCATTACACTTATCATGAATATGATATCCTCTACCCGGTTTCACATTCTATGGAATGAGACTCCTCTCCTGGAAATGGTGCCAAGTAGGGGAGTCAGACAGGGTGATCCTTTATCCCCATATCTTTTTATACTTTGTTTGGAAAGATTTTCGATCAGGCTGGAAGAGGCTGTTCGAGATAGGCTTATCCACCCTATTAATTTTAGGGGCTGGGTACGCCTCTCAAATTTATTTTTCGCTGACGATATCTTTCTTCTCACCAAAGCCAAGGCCAGGGACTGCAATAATTTAAGCAAAATCCTACAAAATTTTTGTGACTCTTCGGGCCAGATTATAAGTGTCACCAAATCGCGTTTATGGTTTTCACCAAATACAACTAGGCATATAAAAGAGCAAGTGGTAGGTATCTTTGGTATCCCAACCACAGATTGCATTGGTACATATCTAGGGACACCCATTTTTACTACCTGCAGAACAACTAATGCATATCAATATTTAATTGACAAAATACAAATGAGAATTGAAGGATGTCAAGCAAAATATTTATCCATGGCCGGCTGAGCTACCCTCATAAAAGCATCTGTGAAATCCATCCCAATATACGCCATGCAAACCACGCTCCTTCCTCAAAAGATTAGCCACCAAATAGACAAAATGAGTTGCAAATTCCTATGGGGGGATACTGCTCAGCATAGAAGATGCCACACAGTTAGCTGGAGACCGTAACTTTACCCAAAGAGGATGGAGGCCTGGGAATACCATCCACTCGGCATAGAAATTGTGTGATTCTCATGAACCAAGCCTGGTGCCTATATACTAATCCTAACATGCTCTGGGCTCAGGTTCTAAAAGCTAAATACTTCCCTCACACAACCTTGTTTACCAATCCAAGAAATCAGAGAGGGTCCTATATTTGGAAAGCTTTTTCAATAGGTATTAAATTACTTTTAGAGGGTATGAGCTAGATTGTCAAAGATGGGCAAACTATTCAGATTTGGAAGGACCCTTGGCTTTCTAAAGGCACCCTTCGGAGTTATATAGAAGGTCCCCTCCGCTTACAGGAGGAAGATTGTAGGGTTAGCTTGTTGTGAACTAACCACTCTTGGACTTTCGATTCTCTCGACTTCCCTCTTCCACCCCAGCTTCAAAACCTTATCCAGGGTATTCCTATGGCATATTTTGCTAGAATCTCTGACACCTTTATGTGGCCCCATAACAATGGTACTTGTTCAGTCAGATCTGCTTCCAAATTTCTTTTTCATCAACAACAAGTACCTTCGAATAAACTGGTATAGAACTGGATTTGGTCTTACAATTTCCAAAAAAGATCCAACTTTTCCTCTGGAAAGCTATGCGTAATCGGCTACCCACAAAACAATTCCTCACCATTGGGCACCACCATATTGATGACCAATGTCCTAGATGCCACACCTCGAAAACGACCATTCACATCTTACGAGATTGTCCCTGGGCAAAGGAGGCTTGGATGCAATCTATGGGAATCTTGCCCATATCATTCTTTCACATGTCTTTGCAAGACTGGCTCTGGGGCAATGCAACTACGGAAAAAGTTATTATGCACCATAAACTCCCTTGGCGAGTTTATTTTCCTTTTCTTTGTTGAATCTCTGGTTAGCTTGAAATGAAAGGATTTTCAAGAATAAATCTCGATCCCAACATGGCCTTATCCACTCTTCCGTGCAAGTCGCCACTGAATTTCACTTCCTAGCTGGCTCTGCGAGCCGGATCTAGGTAAAAATCCCACAAATTATACGATGGATGGTGCCCTCTAATCCCTACATTAAACTAAACACTGATGGAAGTGCGCTAGGTAATCCAGGAATCGAAGGGGCAGGAGGAATATTACATGACCACTTGGGTGGATGGATCTCTGGCTTCTCCTTGAATTTGGGAATAGTATCAAACAATATGGCCGAACTGGCAGCTGTCAGGCAGGGTTTGTCAATGGCATGGGATATGGGTTTAAGTTTATATAGCTTGAACTTGATTCTAGTGTAGTGCTATCATGGTTAACCAATAAAAATGCACTTTATCCTACTAATATGATGCCTTTAATATGTGATTGTAGGAGCCTCATGGACTAGGACTAGGAGGTGCAAGCGCAGCACATTTACCGTGAAGCTAATGAATGCGCGGATGCACTGCGAAGCGGGAGCTCACCAACATCACCTTTTGTCTGTATATAGTACCTGTCCTAGTTTTGTATATTTGTGTTATGTAAGGGATTTAGCTGGCCTCGGGATAAATAGACTATGTGCCCAACGGCTGACTATTGGTGATGTATAAGCTCTACATATTTTATAAATAAGACCTCCCGTTTCCATTAAAAAAAAAAAAAAAAAAACTTTGTTATTTTGGTACCTTGAATTAAGTTTATTTAATTTATCTTTATGGTGTAACATTTAACAAATTTCATATGGTATTTGATATGAAGATGATTATGTTTGCATCGGAGCTATTGATGGTGTTTTTGCCTTGGGATTACATTGGAGCTATTGATTTTGTTCATGTTCCCATATTCCCATAAACAACATACATATAGAGGAAGGAAAGGAGAGCCAACAACTAATTGCATGTGTGCTTGTGATTTTGACATGAAATTCACATTTGCTTGTGTTGAATAGGAAGAGTCAGCACACGAATATTTTTAAGTTGCCTCAATAATGAGAGTGATAACTTCCTTGAATCACCAACTGGTTTGTATTGTTAATTTTAATTAAATATTAGAATATTGTTGTGGTGAAATTGCTAATATAATAATATTTTCATTTGTAGGAAAATACTATCTTGTTGATTCAGGATACCTTGTAAAAAAAGGGATTCTCACATCATTTAAGGGGGGAGATATACTATTTTCCTAATTTTCAAGAAAGTTCAAGACCAAAAAATTCAAAGGAAAGAGATTTAGTTATTTCCATTTATCACTTCGTTCTTTCATAGAGCAACTTTTGATGTTTGGAAGAATAGAATGAGAATTTTGAGAGATATGCTAATGATATTGGAAAAGGGTTTACTAGATGTGATAAAAATAAAAGTAGCGAGAAAGGTTATTATGATGAAATGACACGTGATCTCTTCTTTAGATGAGCTTGAGATAAAAGTGGTTTGGAACAATATCACAATATCAATATATGGAATTTGTCCACTTACTATTGTTATAATTACCATTTATATGATGTATTTTTTGGTAACTCTAGTTGATTGCTTTGATGAAATATTTATCTTAATTATGACATAATAAACTTGATAGTAAATTATAGCTAAGCCAAAAAAATTTGTTATTATCATTGTTGTTGTTAAATATTTGTTTTTCATGTTTAGAAGTCATTTTGCGTATTCAAGCATTAAAATAGAGTTAAAATTATACACTTTTTTTTTTTAGTACTTTCAGCAAAAAAGTAATTAGTTAGTTTTTAGCTTTTTTTTACCGTATTTTTAATAATAAACCTTTAGCAAAAAGTTAAATAAGCTGTTTTGGAAAAAAACAAGGCTCGAGTGTGGAGTGAATGACGCTTGACATATATTGGTGCTACAGGGGTTATAATTAAAGGTTTTAAAAGATGAAGGGCAACCTTATGGAAATATGGTTTAGGAAACAGAATCATGATAAACTTGTTCTGGACATGCAGAACCAGTTAAACAGCACCACTAATATTAACCTTATTTTCCATGAAAAGGTCTCATATGTGCATTCAATCTTTCGCATACAGGGGGATTCACATATATGTGTGAGGCAGGATACAAATGGACGTTACAGGAGAGTAGTTCTCTTTCAGTAAAATTTCTAGCACAATTCAGTATCTGTTGCACCAAATGTTCACTATCTAATTTAATAATATTTTTTACACTCAGAATATCAAATTCATTCCCCGCCTATAGTAAATTTGAACATGTCTCTTGGAAAAATTTTAACCAATTTTGTTTGCCTTGTGTTGACACTAATGTCACTAAATATGCCTTACTAAGTCATAGCCAACTCTCAGCATTAACACAAAGGTAACAGTGTAACACTATAACAATTTACGTGAAATCGTATGCACACCACCTAAAAGAGCATCACTTCAATTTTCACTCAAAACTGAGGGACATCTTCACTATTGAACTCTAATAAATCTTAGCTTGTTTAATAGCGGATGAACATTTGTTGGTCTTCGGCCCATTTAGTGGGCAAAATTAATGCTAGATACATACGTTGGTATTTTAAAGCTATGGCTTTTACTTGAAGATAGATTGCTATTTATAATCGAATTAAGACCCTAATTGGTTTTTACTTTTTAGTATAGGATGTGATTGAACTTTAGATTTCTTATTCAAGAAACAAGAGACTTTACGTATTGAACTAATTGATGTGTCCTTATTCACAAAAAATAAAAAAAATAAAAAAATGCTAAAGGCACTACAAGTAGCTTTACTACATACAGTAAAACTTATAAACCAATTAACAATGAATATGATTAGTAGATTTTAATATCTCATAAATAAATATATTTATTTTCTCTTTGTAAATGGTGACACATCAATTTATAAGCGTATTGTAGTAAAATTAGTAGGGTCATGCTAACAAGTGCCCTTATAGCAATGGTTAACAATCCATTTTAAGAAAGTTTTGACACTGTTTTTATGGAAAATGAAAAAAGCTGTCAAAACATTAATTGTTTTTTTTTTCCCCCATAAAACTTTCTTTAAATGAATTGTTAACCATTGCCCTAAGGGAATCTATTAGCATTTTCCGAATTAGTAATATCCCTAACACTACTAAAAAGGAAAATAGGTCTCACAAAATGATATGTCATCAATCATAATAGATGTGATTAATGATACACACAAAATTTTATTTTGTTAAAATAATATATATTTTAAATTATTTTTATCTCTTTCATATCTTCAAATTTTTGAGTAATATTCGAGATATTATTATTTTATTACATAGGTATCAATCACCAATAACAGTTGAGATTGACACTTGGATAGCAGATGTGAAAAATTTTCCCAACCCTAGTTTTTGAAAAATTGGACAAGTTAATGTGTGCTCATAGGTGTCAATCACCAATAACAGTTGTGAGATTGCCACTTGGATAGCAGATTTGAAATTTTTTCCCAAACTTAGTTTTTGAAAATTTGGACAAGTTAATGTGTACCCTTAGGTTTTCAATCACCAATACCAGTTGTGAGATTGCCACTTGGATAGTAGATGTGAAAGTTTTTTCCGACCCTAGCTTTTGAAAAATTTTACAAGTTAATATGCGTCCTTAGGACATACATTAATCATCTATTTTAGGAAATTTTTTGTAAGAAATTAAAAAAACTGTTAAGAAAGTTAATCACTTTTTCATTTTTGAAAAATAAAAAACTTATACGAAACTCATTCAAAGTCTGGCCATTGAAAAGGATTAAGGAGAAAACAACCAATAAAAACAGTCCATAGAAAAGAAAACTCATGCAAACTAGCCGTTGATCCGGAGCAAACAATTGTAAACTAAATTGATCAACTAGATATAAAAAAGGGGAAATATATATAAATTATATAATTAAATAAAAAAATCTAGAGTAGCTAAACATTGACGTAACATTATAAATTTTAGTTTTTAATAAAAAATAAATTAATTTATTTTAACACTTCACTTTATAATATAATTTAAATATTTTTTTTACCACCAAATTATCTATTTTTTTCACATTTTTATTTAAATAATATTTTTTATATTCATCATATAGTTTTAGTTTTTTTTTTTTTGATGGGAATCATATAGCTATTATGATAGTCGATAAAGATTAAACTTTGTGGTAGTTTTAGGTGTTAAAATTTTTGACTTTAGACGCAAATAATAATGAGAAATAATTTCATATTTTGAATAATATATTCATGGCATTCTAGCTTGCACGTTCAAATTGGTCCCCACGCGCAGTAATTGTATTTGTCAAGTCAAAGTCATACACAGAACCCCATTTTCTTGATTATCCAAAAAAGAAAAAAAAGCACACGTTTTTTTTAAAGTAATTTTTAAATATTTTCGAGATAAGAAGAATAATATTTTTTTACTCACATTTAAGTTAAGATTTATATATTAATTTTATGGTAAGATTTACCATAAATATAAGAAGATGAAACACCATCTTATTATACTCGAAAAATATTAAATATTTTTTCGTTGCTCGAGGCCTCAGAGGATCAATAATCTGAAATCTCGATCACGAATCACTATACACTGACTCAAATCAGTTCAGCAAGTTCTCATAACTTTCTCGTGAAGTGGTGCACATGGCCTCTGGCAATAGAACTTGTACATTCTGAAGAAACATTAATGATGAAGAGAATGACAAAAAAAAAGTCAAGTATATGCGTCTCTCTCTTTATTAAAGTTTAATAATTAAAAACCGGTTCTCTACCCAAATCTAATAGAAATATGATGAGCATAGCTAAGTGCTAACATCCCAATAATTATGTGGTGAATCTATATATATATATATAATAATAAGTGAAGCAGAGAGGAAATTCAATTAGATTTTAATTAGATTCTTAATTTTGTGCCACTTATCTTAACTAAAACTCAAAAAAAAATCTAATTAGATTATAAATTTGACTCCAATTTTGTGTCATATATCTTATCTAAATTTTCTAATTTTTGTGCCCAAATAAATGATGAATTAACATTTAACACGGAAGCCAAAAAAATCACAATGATAATGCTCATTAGCCTAAGTAAGAACATCTTATCTGCACACTTTTATAGAAATTATAAATTGGACTCCAATTTTGTGTCATGTATCTTATCTAAATTTTCTAATTTTTGTGCCCAAATAAATTATGCATTAATATTTAACACGGAAGCCAAGAAAACCACAATGATAATACTCATTGGCCTAAGCAAGAACATCTCACCTGCACACTTTTATGGGTGATCTCAATAGAGTCTGGAGCTCTTCTAATCCCACAACCAGAACCAAGGAGTCCAACGAGAAAGACTATAAAAGTAAAATATCATCTCCTCCTAATTCCATATCGTCATCCCATGTCTCCTCCTCTCTCAACCTCTACCAACTAGATCCGCACACTACCCTCTCCTCCTCCTAACAGATTTCTCAGAGTAAGGCCGGGTTCAAACACAATATTCAATCCCACTCTTCTTTGCTTCACACTCTCATACATTAATGCTTCATTGGCGTCTCCAAGAAGATTCCAAGCTCAATCATCAGTTTTTATTTTTTAATGTCCCTTTATATATTTTAAATAAGAAAATGCAATATTCTCTTTTTTCTTCACTGTAGCATCACTTAAATAATAAAATGCAATATTCTCTTTTTTTTATTCGTTGTTTTATCTAATGCTATCCTATGTACGATAAACCAAAAAAATTTAAAAAAAAAAGACCAATAGCATTACTTAAATAATAAAATGCAATATATATTTTTCATAATTCTATCATCTGTGTGATAAACCCAAAAAAACAAAATAAAAATAAAAAAATTGACTAATAGCATCATTATAATTAACCAGTCCCGTGCGGTAGCACGGGGTTACATACTAGTTGTGAATAATGGAAGATAGGAAAATGTTATAGGGGCATCGTAAGATAATAAAAAAATTGGCTTTAATAAAAAATTAGTATAAATTAATGAAACAATTGAAAATAGTATCGATGAGTGAAATTTAAAAAGTTAACTTTATTGGCTTTATACCTAATAAAATTAGTAAAAAATTTAACAAAAAAGTTAACTTTATTAACATAAAGTTGTTTGTTAACTGACACCTTGTAGTGCCCATTAACACTACCAAATAATAATAGATTTACATCTCTACTACTTATAACTCACACATGCTATGAGTTTCCATGTAAATGTATTGAGTTGTGAATGACGAAGAAAAAATAATAATCCGTTTGTATTTCCATCACTCACAAGTCACAACTCACCACATCTGGTAAAAATTATGTAAAATGTCCACAAATACAATTCTCCAACACAAATGAAGGAGTGTCATCTCACTCAAGTAATGCTGGCAACACCAACTTTAGCATAAATTTGTGCCACAACTCGCCACATGACAAGTTGTGATTGGTAAAAGTGTATTAGTGGGTCATGTGGAGACACACCCTTACCAATCATAACTCGTCCATGTGGCAAATTGTGATAAAAAATTGTGACAAAATTGGTGTCTCCAAGACTCCAACATTAGTCCATCTCACCCCCTCAATTTATCTACTCCTTCTCCATGGCCCTTTCTTTCTCCTCTTTATGCCACAACATCAATATAACATCCCTCACTACTAACGAGCCAAGCTCTCTAAAAATATAAACCCATTGTTCACATTAGCTGAAACAAAATCCTTGCCTCTCTTGCTCCCTTGCTTAGGTGAGTCCTCACTCCTCAACTCTTTTTTTTTTCTTTGTTTTTTATGAATGGTTGGCACATCACGTATATGGTAGATCTGTGTAGTTAATGGTTTTGAGAGGAATTTTTTTAATTTAAAATTTTAATTATTTTTCTTTACATTTTGTTAGATCTGAAGAATGTGGCTATTAAATGGTATAAACCCCAAGCAAGGCTTCTTAGGTGCTGATATAGGCACAAAAAGATCATATGCTGGAATGGGTGGACTAGGAAAGAAGGTAAAATAATGTCTAATTAGATAGTTGATCTAAAGTGACTACCTTAAGTTATGTAATGCATTATTATTGGAGTGTGTTATATATTTGAGTGATATTACTGTTGAATTTGTTATGATGATTTTTTCTTTGAAATTTATTGTCATAATTTTATTTGAAATGATGGTAAAAGATTAAAATTTTAAAGTTTAAAATTTTCAAATGGGACTAAATGAGACGAATGTTTATTTCTTAATTTGTGAAATACATTGTTACACCACATTATTAATCATCGGCACCTCATTAAATGTGATTTGTAGAAAATGTTAATTTTTTTGGGGAAAAAGGAAGGATAATATTCTTTGGATAAAATAGAAATTGTGATTGAAAATAATTGTTTGTCGTGAATGAGGGTTGAAATTTGTAGACAGTGTTATGCAAATATAATCATCATGCCAGATGATGTTTAGTTCTATTTCTGCCTCTATAATTGTTATTGAATCGTGGACAATGATTTTTACTGTTAAAAACATGATATTGACCGCATTTCAATCTACTTTGTTATTTTGGCACCTTAGTGGGGATGTGTTCGTAGACATTAAGTAACAAAAAACAAGGTGAGTCGTGGTTTTTAGACGGAGGTAGCAAGGTCTGGGCCTAGAAGTTTTGCCCAAACTGCTACTAACATCATGGTAAGAAATGCATTATACAACAACTAGCTAGAGTTTTAATATTCTACTATTTTAGATTCAAATGTAACAAATATAAATAGTTTGATGAAACTAATTTACTGATGAATCTGAGCATTTTGTGTGAATTAGTATGAAATTTTTAGCATTGCTTGCCTCATTACAAAATTTGAAATAAAAACTAATGTTTGCCACTTTTTTAGCAAGAGATTGGTTTGGTATATAGCAATTGGTTGTTCTTTGAATGTGCTTTCCTTTGTTACCTTCTCTGTGAAAAACTACATAGGTTGAAAGTGGAGAGCTCCAATACAACTGGCATGCATATGCACATAGGCATATACATAAAACACATACCTTATCTTGCCTTTACTTTGAAAAATTTTAAAAACGTGAGTGGCTATCACCCAGTGCACAGCCCATAGGCCCAATTGATTGTATGTTGTAGAATTAATGGGGTAAATATTTGAATGTGAAGTTAGCATTGTTTAGGCTTATTACTCAATTTGTAACAAGTCATATGACCTTCTAAGCCACTGTCTACATCCAACATGAAAAGAACCAATCATGATAATAATGGCCTAGGATGCCTAAGTGCAAATGAGAAAAAAAATTTATGCCCAAATGGCAACTAAAACCAAGGGTAAAAAAAGGAACACATTATGCTAAATGTGATGTTTTTGGATTTGGGTCTTTCTTCATTTTTTTTTTTCATAGTTTTGACCAAAAAAAGAAAAAAGAAAAAAAGAACACATTATGCTAAATGAAAAAAGAGATGCAAAATTAAAGCATGAAAATATGCAATAATGTACAAAGACCCCTAGGATGATTAATGCAGACTGATAATGTGTGAGTATGTTTAAGGTTACTTTTTAGGATGCCTAAATTATGGTTTTGATTCATAGACATACCTATCACACGACTGATTACAAAACTCATACTTGCAACTAAACTTAAGCTCATTTAACTTGTGCATGAAAAAGAAAAAAAGAAAAAAAAAGAAAAGAAAAAAACAATGCATGAATGCAATACTAAAGTACACAGACTTTTAGGACGTTTAAAAGATAGGAGTATTGACACAAGGATACAACAAACTTCTTTCAAAATCTTTTTGTGAACCATTTTCCTATAAACAAAGTAAGAATAAGTGAGAACCATTTAGTGCTGACTTTCTTTGTAACAACGTATTAAAAGAAAATTGTAACATTGCTTGTGTGTATTGTTTTAGCACAAGTGAGCCTTTTAGTTAGAAATGAAATGGACTAAAGAGTCAGGAGAGACAAGATGATTGCATTAAAAATTGAGAAGATTCTAGCCTTTTGCCCCTATTGAGCAAATTATTTGGCAATATGCCTATGTTTCCAAACTATATAGGGGCGTGCTCCTGTTTCGATACTCAATTACCATATAGCCGAGTTACTTAAGGAACTCGACTATTAGGAAGTCGAGTTTTGGGCAGGTTGGTGCCATGCTGGATCACCACTGTGGCTTTTGCGTAATAAAATATTCCCACGTTACTGTTCATAACTCGGCAATGGGAAAACCGAGTTATAAGCAAAATAAATTGGGATTTTGAATGTAATGTCTCTAAAACAGTTTGTTTCCCTTCTTCCTCAATCCGATCAGTAGCCACCCTCAAGTTCAACGTGTCTTCAAGTTCTCTTTTCTCTACCCGTACCCAAACCAAACTGTGCAGTAGACCCTTTCCGAAGCTGAACCCAAACCCATACCTTTTCACTCTCACCATAACCCTCACCATAGCCAAAGTTGAACCCAATCCATCTTCAGAGTTAAAGGATTAGAAACATATTAAGGTAATTTCTAAATATTGAGTTCAATTTTTTTTCCCTTTTCATTTAATCTGAGTTATCTGTTGCTTGTGCATGTACTCTGATTTTTGAGTGTGGCTTTTTAAGTTTTTCTCTGTTAGATTTTTCTCTATTCATTATTATTGTTGCTGTTTTAGCTTTGTTGGGTTTGGTTTTGAACTGGGTTTTGATGCATATCTAGGGCACAAATTCAGGTAAAATACATTTGGCATGACAATGGCGTTCATTATTAGGGAAAATTACTTTTTAATTCATATAGTTTGAAAGTGCATGTCACGCTTCCACCAATTATTCACTATTAAAATTCTGTCTAGTGCTGCTGTCCATGCAAAGAAAGCAACATCTGTAGGAACCTTGACTTGTTAGATGCTTTTGTATGGAAAACTTGCCCCTACCCATCAAAGCTTCATAATAAGAATGAACTTCAAACTTACTGGCTTTTACAAGCTTCCACTATGTTAAGTTATTATTATAATAGATATAATGTGTGTGTAATGGATGTGCACGCATATATCTACACACAGACCATAAAATGCACATCATGGACATCCACTATCACTGAACTAAATTGAACTCATAAATGCCCTGTATATCTATTGGTTTGGGTTCCTAAAAACTTTGCTGCCATTTACTCTGCTTAGGGCTCTAACTATGCCATATTGTTTTTATTCAACATCTTAGTTTATTTATTTATTATTATTATTATTATTATTATTATTTTTTGGTTTCATGTCATTATCCTTGTAATATCATATGGGAACATATAATCTTACGACATCAGTTGAAAGTCTGTTACATTTTGTGTACAGATGCATAAGTTATTGTCTTAAGGGACTAGAATTGGTAATTATCTCAGGAAAGAACTTCTGACAAGTTGTTATTTTAAAGCAGAATTTCTGTTAAGTAATAGTTTAGGTGAGGCATGGGTGAGGCACTGTAAATATTAGTATTGAGCTGTACTTTGGATAATGTTATATTATTAATATTTCCCTTAAATATTAATATTGAATTGCAATTTGCATAATGTTTAATATTAATATTGAACTGTACTTTGATTAATGTTGTTCAAGCTTCCCACTGATTAGTAGCTTGCTTTATACAAATTTAGGAGTATCTAATTCCAACGCTCTGCATGATGATCTCGTGCGACTCGGAGCGCCTCTTGTTGACTGTATCTCGCTCATACTGCCACGGTGAAACATGCACCAATATGAGTGTGCAGCGACTAAAATAAAAAAAGAGAACAATTTTATGATACTTCGTAGGTGCAGGTATCACATGCTACAACTAGCGGAAGAGCTAGCTGCCGCAACGAACAGACAACTCACTTTAGCGAAACGTAACAATGTCCTCAAATATGAGGACTACCTGTCAAAATGAATGCTTATGTGGTGTGTCTTATGTCTATGAGTTAAGTTAATAATGTTAGTAGTGTTAGTGTTCGATATGCAATGCATGCATATTGGTGGCATCGTGTAAGAATATTTAAGTTTTTTGTGTTATGTCATAGGTGCAGCCGCCATAGCCAATAGGCAACTCACTCTCTAGTGGAACGTAACAATGTCCTCAACTACGAGGATTACCTGTCTGAATGAATGCCTATGTGGTGTGTGTGTGTTATGTCTAGGGTTAAGTTAATAATGTTAGTAGCGTTAGTGTTCAATATGTAATGCATGCATATTGGTGGCATCATGCAAGTTATTTTAAGTTTTCTGTGTTATGTCGTAGGTGCTTATTGAAAAACATCATGTGTGAGAATATTTAACTTTTATGCGTTATGTAGGAATAATCTAGATTACGAATAACGTGAATGCTCCTCACAATCAATAATAAGGTTTACATAGTACAAATGCAACAACAGTGACACACATAGTTCTCCAACAAAGTCCAATTACACCACACGATTACTATTCATTTGACATCTCCACGTCTAACTGATAAATGGGATCAGCAAGAAGTGATTGCATATATTGTGCGTGCTCATACAACTTACACTTTACTGACTCTCGAATCTCAACTTGGGTCTGATATCGATTAAGACGTATTTTCATTCGATTATTTTCTTCTCTTATGCAATTTAATGCTTTACAAATTTCGTCGATCGTGTCTCTTGGCATCTGCGATGCGAGTTGCTGAGGCACTGGCAACTTATAACCAACCAACTCATCATAAAACATTTGCTGTTCACGGAATAATCAAGCCCACTCTTGTCTTATGGTATTGTGAACCCTTGAACTATTTCGCAGATTCGAATTGATTGGATTGCTGAACTCATCTTCCAATACCCAGTAATGACCTATAGCAATGAACACATTGCAAGACCTATAGATTAAAGTGTTGCTAGAACCAGACATTGAGGCTGAATACAATAACATCAAATGATCAAGTTAACAGTGTGTATCAACTGTTGACAAATAATGTAATGCTGCATAAGATGGTACACAACAAAGACATTCATAAATTTGTATATTATTACATGCTAAAAATGAAATACTAACACTCACGTTTGACCATAAACATTAGATGTTGTTGTTAATGTCTATACGTTGTGTGCAATAGAAAATGTTGTTGTTAATGTCTAACCAATGATGAGTAAGTACATTCAACTTTTGCAAATCTAATGATTAATTGTTCATTAGTTTTAACAAATCTAACGATTTTCATTTTTTGTCAATGAAATTTACACCAGCAAAGACCCAATATAACCCAATGTACACACATAACACTCATCACCATTTCTATAGATTATTGTACATTTCTTGTAGCACCAAACAACACCAAACAACTAATATAACCCTAATATACTCACATAACACTCATTCAAGAAAATACCAAAGCACAAGTAATACAACCTATCAAATGAAAATTATTCTCTAACAAAAACATACATTATGGTTGATAAACTTTTATAATATCTACAACTACTTTTACCTACACAATAAAATTCTCTCTATGTATTTCAAAGAAGAAAATGAGTTTCTCACCTGAGATGATAGAGAGATAACACCAACTTCCGGTAGAAAATTCTGAAAATGAGGAAAAGTTGATCTGAAAATGATAAGGAGAATCTAATGTAATGCTGCATGAGAAGCTGATCAGTGTTTTTATGAAGTAAATAGCAGAACAACTTGATTACACCTGAGTCGAGTATGGGTTAATAACTCGATTTTCTATTCATCGGGTTGAGCTTCACATGCAAACAGGTGATTTGAAATCCCGTCAGTAACTCGATTTCAGAGTAACCGAGTTCTATAGGAACTCGGTTTTCCTATTGCCGAGTTATGAACAATACCCTGTAATATTCTATTGCCCAAAAGCCACGCTGGATCGCCACCATGGCAAAAACCTGCCCAAAACTCGGCTTCCTGATAGTCGAGTTATTAAAGTAACTCAATTCTAGGAACATCAAGTATCGAAACAGGAGCACGCACCTATATAGTTTGGAAACAGGGGCATAATGCCAAATAATTTGCCCAATAGAGGTAAAAGGTTAGAATCCCTAAAAATTGAAGCTTTGACAGCAAAGACAAGTGAGAGAGAGGAAATGTGAGGAATAGGGCTGTCCAAACATATCCGGTGACCCGACCCACCCGGAGACCCGACAGGAACCGATCCAAAACCGGCCGACCTGACCTACTTTGGCAGTTAGCGACAGATTTTCTACACCAGTAATTGACTCTGGCGGGTCGGTTTCGGTTTCTCTCCCTCAAAAACCCGAACCGACCGGCGAAAAACCTAGATTTGGCAAGAAAATTCCAGATTCCGGCAATAAAAACCCAGATTTCGGCGATTAAAAACCCAAATCTCGGGGAAAAAAGTCGGATTCAGGCGCAATTTCACGTAGATCCGACAAGATTTTGAATGAATCTAGCTAAATCTCATCGAATCCGGTGAGATTACAGCTGGATCTGGTGAAATCTCCTAGATTCCGATGAGATTTTTGTCGGATCTAGGTTTTTCTCACCTTTTCTCATAGTTTCCTCACCGTTTTCACAGATCTTTGACGCCGACCGACCCGTCCACCACCCGTTGAAGTTTGATCCGCCCGACCTGTTTACTTCGGCGGTTGGCGACGAGTGAGTTTTTCCAAAACCCGATTCCGTTGAGTCAGTTCTTGGTTGGGCACAAACCCGACCCATACCGACCCGTGAACAGCCCTAGTGAGGAAGTTGAGTGAAGGAAATTGGGTTGGGGTAATAGCCAATATATAGAACTTTGGGATGGGGCTAGCTAGGGACTATTTCAGCCACTGTCACAATTAACTATAATGGATTTTAAGAGTGTTGGGACTAAAAACCGCTTGGTACTAAGCATTTGCATAAAGAAAACAACAAAACTTGTCTATTTTAACGTAATAATCTACATTTTTTTATTTTATTTTACATTATATTGCATGTTATGTCCCAAATTCGATTTACTATGTTTGGTTGTCGATTGCCGCTTCATATCACCAACATAAGTTTTCACTATTGTAATGAGACTGTTGAATATGATGTAGGCAAAAGACAGTGGGGAAACAGTAGAGCATGCAGATGTTTATGTGAAAGTATACAGTACCAAAGATGGGGCTCCTGTTAATCTCTAAGTGGGGGAGAAGATCGTAAGCCCTATAGTGTAACCTCTTTCTTTTGTATTTTGTGCGTGAGTTGTTTATAGAAAGTAATATGTTATTTGGTTCTTGTGTGAAAATAGGCTAAGATGAATCAAATTTTAACTCAAGAGGGCAGATCACTATGAGGAGAGCATGGTGAAGGAATCCTATAGTTGAAAAATGATGCGTTTGCTCAAGTGGTGGGTGCAGAACGTTGTGGACGTGTACATGGGGTGGGTTTTGAACCAACCCCATTAGGAAGAAGTGGGTCCAACCTTTCATGTTATACCTTGACTCCACCGTCATCAAGCGAAACGACCTATCGGATTACTGAATTGGAAACTTCGCTTGCATCTGTGATGGACCAACTTTCCCATTCAGAGGAGAGGCATCAAGAGAATCTTGCCCAAGTACTAGCCCAATCAGATGTGCGGCATAAGGAGCAACTCGCCGAAGCACTAGCCCAATTAGATGCAAAGCATCAGGAGCAACTCGCCGAAGCACTAGCCGAAGCACTAGACCAATCAAATGCAAAGCATCAAGAGCAACTTACTGAAGCACTAACCCAATCAAATGCAAAGCATCAAGAGCAAATGACAGAAATGAGTTGCACATGAAAGAAATGTTCGCCCAATTTAGCCCACTTATGCATTCTTCACTGACTTCTCAGGTACTAAAAATGTTGCATTTAATTTAATGAAAATTGCGTGTTTATTGCAATGCATTGTTATGTGCTACTAATACAATGTGTTTAATATATTCAAGATAGTGCTGCATCTAAACGAGGACTCTCTGTGGATATTGATCAAATTATTTTGTATTACTTTTTGGCTGATCATGAAGGAATATTGTAGACATGAATATTATTTTGATATTATAGACAGGTTGCTATGTAGACAGGTCGATCATGTCATTCAAAGATTGACAATCTTTTTTGTGAACAAACCATTTTAGTTGAATCTCTTGTATATGTAGATAGGTACATTGTTGCTTTAACAACATAGAAGAGTTTAAGAGGATTAAATAGTGAAGTCATGCATTGTTCTCAAGGTAAGTTTGAAATATATAAATACCGTTTTGTAATTTTTTTATTTTTTATTTATAATCTTTATTGTTATTTTAGTACTTTTTGCTGGTTCCATTTGTGTGATTTTGTTGGATAGGAATTTTTCCATTATCACTCATGTTGATCATGGCAAGTCTACGCTTGCTGACAGGCTTTTGGAGCTCACTGGGACCATTAAGAGAGGCCATGGTCGGCCTCAGTACCTTGACAAGTTGTAGGTATATCAGCACTTTTAAAAGAATTGTTTTTCTTGTTGTGTAGGAAAAACATGAATTGGGTATTCAATGGAATTTGTATTGCTTTCGAGTGGGCTTGTTTCAAAGTGATGAGTGAAGTTTATACTTGTTGAGTTATTTAGGCAGAGACATGAATTGGGTATGATATGGAATTTATATTGATTTTGAGTGTATGATGCTTTTCATGGGTTTGTTTATGAGTGAAGAGTGAAGTATATGCTTGCTAAATTGTTTAGGGAGATACATGAATTGGGTATTCTATGGAATTTGTATTGCTTTTGGAGTTTGTTTACAAGTGAAGTTATAGACTCTTCCTAGTTAGAATTATAAAAAAAGAAAAGATGAGTTTGCTTAGTTGTTTAGGAAGAAACATGAATTGGGTATTCTATGGAATTTGTATTGCTTTTGAGTTTGTGGTGCTTTTGATGTGTTTGTTTCCTAGTGAAGTTTGAGTGTTCTTAGTTGATTAGAATGATAAAAGAGAAAAGAAAAGAGTTTGCTAAGTTGTTTAGGAACATATAAACGCATGGCCTAATTGTAACATATACCTCTAGCCATTTTCATTGCCATGTTTTGTGTATTTATTTTCCTTCGTAAGTGTCAATGATGCATAGTATACTTAGATGCTTGCTAGATTTTAAGCCTAACATTTTAAACAAATTTAGGAAGCTTTTTCAAAGATGCAATGCTTCACTCTCATATAATCATCCTTAATTTGTTTGGTCCAAGCCACCATCATTTCTTAGAAAACTATTGAAAGTTGTTTGAAGAGCTGTCTAACTTCACTAATCTTGTTTTTAAAAGCATCTCTAGTTGTTGTATATTTTGATCGTAGCATTCAATCTTAAAAAATTCAAGGTTTTCTTTATATGAAGTAACTTAAATTCTTCTTAGTTCTGCTTGGTTTGAAATAGCTAACTTCTGATTTTATATTTTTGTAGTGCCATAATGGACATACATTGAGCCCCCTTGTAGACAAGAGCTTGGAGGTGGGAAGGCACCCCTAGAAGCATTCGGGATAGCCATAGGAAGGTAGGGACAATCATGTGCATACCCACCTGTATGTGTTGATGCTTGCTGCATCTTTTTGTGTCAAATGTACACTAAACTTTGTAGGGGCCTTTTTTGCTATGTTGGGCTGGGCTGCCCCTTTTGTGGTTATAGGCCCAAGTGTTCTGGGTTGCGGGAGTCGAGACCGGTCCAACTGGAACTCAACTTGGCCGGCTTGTGCGCAAACTAGGCCTCATCTGCCAGAAGAGTGTTTGCGGCAGGCAGCGCTGTTTCAGTGAAGCTTGTGGCAGACAGACATAATTGATAAAAAAAAAAAAAAACAGAGCAATATATTCTGGAATGACCAGATAATTCTTTTAATAATTGAAAGATCGAATGATCTATAATCACAATAATTTTGACAAATAAAGTAGTAAGGGCAAATGGTAACAAAGATTAATCAACGATTAAAAGGGAATAAATCCAGTTTGGCCCACGGGGGCAAGGCCAAGGAGGAAGAACGCCTCTTCTCAAAAACAATTAACCTCCGAGGAAAAGTAAATTCCTATCGTGGAGATTAATGGGTTTGAGGGAGACGGACCTGAATGGACAATGCCCAGGGCGATTTTAAAAGAGAGCAGAGATTTGAGAGGGAGAGAAGGGAAAGGACCTATCGGTGCATGCCACTAACACTTCTCCTTTTCTCTCATTCTTTCTTGCTTTTCTAGTCTTTTCTTAGTGATTTCCACAATGGTAGTTTTTAGTATTATCCTTCTCTGTTTTTCCAAGTATGTTACAGAGTATTTTCCTTTTTGTTGTGTTGTATTGCTCTCGTACTTGTTGTTTTTGCACACGGCAGAGGCTTCCTTTATAGTGCCTGCCTTGACCCATTTTTACTATTCTACCCCCTAACCGTTTTTGTCTGGTCTGGGTGTACTTGCCGACATTACTGTTCCGTCTGCGAGTTCCCCTGTTACAGACACAGACAACTTTGTCCGTTAGCCTGCCGCGACACCTCTTCCTGTCGCGGTGATGTTTCTCTCTCTCTATCCCTCATGGCATGCACCTATTGGTTCCAACTCGACCTTGCCTCTTTTGGGTGGTATGTCATCCCAGCAGGACGTATCCCCTCAAAAGAGCTTGAGCAGGAACCTTAAAGCAGGCCTTCCCCTCTCCCCACCTCCAAACCATGCCCTCTTACCTCTGACCCACGACCCGACCATGTCCTGTATTGGCTGGGTACAGGCTGGTGGTGCCTGGGCCTTGCGCGTGGTTATGTCTGAAATCTGTCTGCTGTTCATGCATCTGCCGTGTACTGGACATTTCGCTTACATTGCCAGTCGTCCGTTCTTGGCTTTTCTCGAGCTACTGCTCTGATTTCCCACCCTCATAGGGTCTGGACTTTACCGAGTACTAGGCTCTGTATTCCCTTCAGCCCAATTCTATAATTGCCTTAGCTTCCCATCGTGTTATTCGGCCTTTCCTGCCGCGGCGATTTGTTCCTGCTGAGCCTCTTTTCAGACCTGCCGTTCCTTTCTTTCTCACAGTGGTTTAATATGGCCACTGGTGTTCTCACTTGTGGGCTCCAATGTCCCTTTCTTTTCATTTGGGCTTGTCCGGCCCATTTACTTCCTTTGGACTTTCTTGGTCTATTTACTAACTTTGCATCCCATGGGCATTTACTTACTCAATTGGGCTTCCTCGGCCCAATTTCCTCATTCTCATCCTTGGGGTTCATGGGCTTGCCATTATCCCCTACTTTCTTTGTTTTCATTACTTCGGGCCTGCCGCGGCCCATTCTCACTTTTCCATACCACATACTGCCCATGGGTGGTGTTTTCTCTCTTTCCGGGCCTTTTAGGCCCACTTACTCCTTCAAGACCCATTTATTTATATTAAAGGCATGTGATCCATTATTCCTGCTGCTTGAGCCTAATGGTTTTTTCTTAGCTTGCTGCTTATCCGCTGCCCATATTTATGGGTTGGGCTGCCTTCTGCCTATTTCAAAAAATGACCCTCAACATTTAGCCCCCTGAACATATGGAGCGTGCCTGCGATCCGTATGTGAATAAAAGACCTTTTTGTCCCCTTTCTTTGTTTCCCTTCTTTCTTTTCCTTCGCGGGCTTTTTAAAACTGTGGGTCCCTTCACATATATATATATATTTCTTTTCCTGCCGTGAACAGTGGTGACTCTTCGATTTTCCTACAATGGCAGTTATCTAAAGACACAACTGCTGCTTCATTAATTTCATTCTTCTTTCGATGGCTGACCCGTCGCCTTCCTTCAGACAGGTATTAATGACTCAGGTATTTAAGAAGAGAGTCTCTTCGAAAATCAAACACAAATACCTCCTTTTCCAAAACATCGTGTCCGTCCCTCTTCCTTCACCGTCTTCTCTTCTTCGCGCACCCATCCCCCCTTTACTCGTTCGAGCCATCGCACAATGGCGCCGGTGAAAAGTCAAAGTTCTTCCCGCCACAAAGGGAAAGAGAAAGTTCCTGATCCTCCTACCGGACAAGAAATGGGTGAGGAGACCATATACTCCGAGTCTGATCATTCCGACGAAGAAGACGCGTTGCGCGACCTAGACAGTGAGGTCGCCCCTTTGATCGATCCTTGGTATAATGCCTATCCACACTTCCCCGAAGTTCCCGGCGATTACGTGTCGCCGCTACCAGGCCGTGTGTGGATCACCATGTGTAGACGGAACCCCAATATCTCTTGGGCTCCGGTGTCTTCTTCTATTTCCGATTTGGTCATCCGTCAGGGGGTCTCTCTTCCTGTGCCAATTCAATTCGAGTTTGGGTCAGGTACGGCCTTGGGTTGGAAGGAGTGGGTTGACCGAGAACTATCCGATACGGCCTTTATGGGTTTGCTACAGCTGGCCGGCGTTTTGAAGGCCATCGTTTTATCCCGGAGTCTTTCTAATTTTCGAGACCTTTACAACCTTCGTCACTTGGTCCGCCGGTGGTGCGCCACCACCCATACATTCTTCTTCTCCTGCGGCGAACTGACCGTGACTCTTGAGGATGTGGCCAACCAACTGCTCCTGCCGATCCTAGGAGATACAGATCCTGCCACTATAGAGCTTTCTTCGGAGGAAGAAGCCATTGAGGACGAGTTGAGAAAGAGGATGGCCGGGAATGCTAAACTATCATACTGGGTCAGTTCTTCTTCTAAGTTTTCTGCCGCCGCCCACCGTGCGACCTTTGTCGCTTTTTGGCTTTGCAAGTTCGTTTTTGGTTCGCACCCCCATTACGTCGTCAAGCCTTTGTATTTTCGCTTGGCTATTAAAATAGCCGCTGGAGTGAGTCTGCCGCTGGCCCCCATGTTCTTGGGGCATTTGTATGTTCAACTGGACATCCTGCGGAGTGACGAGAGCCAGGCAGGCTCCTGCCACATTGTCACTTCCTCTGTTCACAGCACCATCCTGCAGCAATTGTTATTCGAGCGCAGTGCCCAATACTTAGCGAAATGTAGGCCTGTTCGTTTCGCGAAGGAAAAGTACCAATCATGTCCGCAAGTGATCACTGACTTATGCGGCAGGTTTGAAGCTGATTTCCCTTTGGCTTTTAGTTGGTTTGGTCTGAAGCCCCTCGGTCACTTAGTTGTTGAGTCTTTTGATAGTGGTGTTGACTTTTCTTGGAAAGCTTATAAAAACTTAGGTAATGGTTACACATGTGTTGATTCTGCCATGGGTCCGTTTACTGATACCGTTGGGACCACCACCCCTTTGGCTGGTTTTGATGAGATGGGGATCACTTATCTAGCGGCTACCAATGTTGGATGGCTGCCATACTTGGCCGATGAGGGCGTCAGATTTGTTCACTACCCTGCCAACCGGGTGAGGAGGCAGTTTGGGCTAGACCAGGACATCCCTGATGACCTTTCCTATCTCAGGGAGTTCCCTACTTCAGTTCGGCCTTTCCTGCGGCAGACTACTTTTGACTTTTGGAGAGAGCGCTTTAGCGCGGTTACTATTCCTGGCTCGTCGAGAGAGGGCCTTTGCACTCCGGCCATGCATGGATATTGGCAGGCAGTGATGACCTCATTTGGGCAGGAGTTGGTAGGTAGTCGTGGCTTTTCCCTTATCCCTCCTGAAGGGCTGAGCATGCTTGTCTCTCCCAACCCTCGGTTGCTTCTGCCTTCCAAATCAGCTTTAGCTTATGCCAGAAAACAGAGTCGTTCTGCCATCTTCGAGTGGGACGATGAGCAGAAAGGGTGGTGTTGGCTCACGGGTGATTTTCCCCTTGGTTGGGAGAAGAAGGTTAAAGTAACCAATATTCCTGCGGCAACCAAAAAGACTCCTGCCAAGCACAAGTCCGCAATCAAGCCCAAGTCTGCTGTTGCGCAGCCAGCCACAGGTGCTCCCCTTTCTAGCAGGACACGGGGCAGCAAGAGGAAAACAACTCCCCATCCTATGTCTGCCACTGAGCGAAGGGTACGTTTTGTTAGGAAAAATTTTTATTATCTCCTGCGTTTTGGCTTTAACTGCTTAACCCATGCTGTGACTACTGCTTTCTTTCTTTAACACTGCCCCTTGTCCCCCCTTTTCTTTGCAGTCTAAGTATAAGGAGGATGCGTCAGCCGCTCATCCTATCGAGCTTGAAGAGCCTGTTTTTGAGGTAATTTCCACTATCTTCCTTCCTTTTCTTTTTTTTTTTTCTTTTTTTTTCTTTTTTTTTTGCACATATTTCACCTGCTACGTGTTCTGCATTTGTCTTGATCAGCCGTAGGTCCTTTTATTCCTTTCCACGTGTATATATAGGCATTTCCTCTTTCTTTTGTCTTCCAGGATCAGCCCGAGCCCCTTTCCATCTATCATCCCACGGCCGAGGAGATGTCTGCTTCCATGGGCATACTCGTGGCGAGTTCTTTTGATGGGGCTGGTGAAGCTTTTCAGACGCCCACCACTCCTGCTGCTACGCATGGGATTCCTGAGGAGGTTCCTAGCCCTCTCACCGGATTGGTACCTAGAGAAGAGGGTACTCACACTGAGGGGGTTAGAGAAGCCACTCCATCTCCGGCCGAGATGCCCATTCCAAAGGAAGCTACTCTTCCTGGCATAACTCAGATCGAGGTTGTTTCACCCATTGCTCCTCTCATCATTTCTACCAGTGATCCTTTTGCGGCTCTATTTCAGGATGCGAAGGACAGTTCTTCCCTGGTGGTTACCCTTTCTTCCATTTTCCAGTTCGGCCACTCGCGGGCTCGATGTTGATTTGTCTTCCGAGGAGTCCGAGGATATTCTTGAGGATCTTGATGATGAGCCAGTCCTGTCGAGGAGGATTTCTGAGTCCGAGGAAGAAGAGGGTGCTCCACCCGAGGCTGGGTTCACGGGTATTTCCTTTCTCCTCCCCCTTTTTTTTTATTAAGTCCACTTTTCCTTCTTTATCTTTACTGGGCCCACTTTTCTTACATGTCTATTTTGCAGAGACCTTTGAAGGGCTAGGCATTGCACCAAGTGTAGGGGTGCCTGTTGTAACCACTCCTGCCGTGCCCACAGTACCCATTCCTGTTGTATTTTCTGCACCAGCTTCTGCTATATTTACACCGTCGGTTTCTGCCATTCCTTTTGTGCCTGCTTCAGTTCTTCCCGCAGCCCCCATTGTTGCCAGTACTGGTAAGCTTTCTTTCCCTTTGTCTATTTTCGTTTGCTCCCCACGGGTTTGTTTCTTTCCTCTTTTCTCTTTTAGTTCCTCATCCCATGCCTTGTGTTTTTTCCCTTGGCAGGACCTCTTCCTATAGCCTCACCTCAGTTTGAAGCGGGCAGCAGTTCCGCCACCCTTCCAGGTCGTGTGAGCGAGGCTGCTGCCTTTTTTACTCGCTTTGACCAGCCTGAAGTCAATGACCTTGATCCTGCAGCTTTCTGGGGCTCCGGGCCTCCTTACGTGGACTTTCATGGCTTTAGAGTCCCTGAGGACTATGCTGCTCATTTGGTGATGATCTATAACAACCATGGGGACTTCATGCATGGCTTTCGTCTTGGCCGATCCGTTAGAGAGCATTTTTTGAAGATGTTGGGGAGTGTGTTGAATGACATAGAGCATAGCTTTATTGACACGGTCTCTACCGAGAGGATCCTGCAGTGAAGGGCTGCGGTGCAGGAGCTTATCAGCATAGGCTTTGCTGTGGAGTTTGTCTTGGATTATCTTCGAGAGATTGCCCGTGCTGTTTTCATGAGGAGAGTCTGACCCACCGTTGATGCTATTGATTCGCGTCTTGAGATCCTGAGAAAGGAGGTGGCAGACTTTGAGGGCCACCGTAAGCGTCTTCTTTCCAGCATTGGTGGGTCCGATCGTTTTGGAGACCAGTCTCTTATTTCCGAGCTTCGTTGATGATGATGCAGTTTCTCCCTTGTTTTGTTGTTTTCCTTTTCCTTGTGACTCTATCTAGTACATTATGCTTTCTCATAGCACTTATTTGGCTAGTTTGTCATGGTTTGGGTTTGTAACTTAACTTTGTGATGCTACACTTTACGTTTTGCTATGACATATGATGATAATACTTGTTACTTTTCATTACATCCTACTGAAAGCAAGTTACAATTTCATGTTGTGACACAATCACTTGAAAAATGGTAAGATAAAAGGAAACATAAATTCTTCTTTTTAAAACAAAACAAAGGAAGAGAAAGAGACAATCATATAAGTTTTCTCCTCAGGCATGATATTGCTTCAACCATTTCCCGTTGATGGGATCCATCAAGTCTTTACCATCCATCTGAGTTAAACGGTAATACCCACTTGGGTGTGCTTCCCTTATCACAAGGGGCCCTTCCCACTTTGGTGTGAACTTGGATGGTCCTGCCAGGCCTCTTCTAACATAGTCTGCCACTTTCAAAACAAGCTGTCCTTCCACGAATACTCTTTCCCTAGTCATCCTACCGTAAGCTTCAGTCATTTTTTGCTTATATCTGCGGCTGCGTTCCTGGGCCTTTTCCCTTTCTTCATCAAGTCCCTCTAGGTCTTCACACCTTTTTGCCGCGAAGACTTCTTCTTCTTCCCTTCCTTTTTCTTGCATCTTCATGACCCTTAGGGATGGGGTCATTATCTCCGCTGGGCTCACCACTTCAGTCCCATAGACCAAGGAAAAAGGTGAAAAACTTGTGGCTGACTTAGGCAAATTTCTGTAAGCCCACAGTGCGTCTGGCAAGTGCATTGCCCATCCTCCCGTATACTCCTGACCCATTTTACTTATGATTTTTATAAGGGTTTTGTTTGTTGCCTCCGCTTGCCCATTCCCTTGAGGGTAATAAGGTGATGACCGATGGTGTTTGACTTGGTAGAATTCTAGCATCTTCCTTACTTCACTGTTTACAAAAGGTGTGCCATTGTCACTGATGATTCTGTGGGGTACCCCGAACCTCACGATTATGTTTTCTGTGATAAAGTTTGCCACTGCTCCTCTGGTGGCTTTGCGGAGCGGTACTGCCTCTACCCATTTAGTAAAATATTCCGTAGCCACTAATATCCATATATATCCTCGTGATGGTGGGTTAACCGGTCCTACCAAGTCAAGCCCCCAAGTGTGGAAAGGCCATGGGGTCACCATGCTGTGCAAGTTCTGCGGATGGGTGTAAATTAAGTTGGCCTGTACTTGGCAACTGTGGCACTTTTTTTCAAATTCTGCCGCATCCCTCTTTATGGTAGGCCAGTAGTAGCCCATTTGCAGCAGATACCTGTAAAGCCTCTTCTTCCCCTGGTGTTCCCCGCATTCTCCCGAGTGCACTTCTTTCACCATTTTTTCTGCTTCTTCAGGACCCAGGCACCTCAAGGGGTCCCCATCATACCCCTTTTTGAAAAGTATCATATTGTGCATGAAGTAGCGTGTCGCCAACCTCTTGAGTTTATATTTTTCACTGTGTTTCTGCGGTAGGATGCCTTCCGTCAGGTACTGCACAAATGGGTCTCTCCAGTCCTCGCAGGCGGACACAACATAACTTTCTTCTCTGTCTGCCGCAAGTTGGCAGGCCTCGCACTGAGCTTGGACTTGGTCCGCGTTTTTACCCATGTTTGGCCAATAAAAGCCTGCCCTTTGAAGCCTGCAGTAAAGGCTGACCTCTTCGCAGGATCCGCAAGTCCTGTCGTGTACTTCTTTCAGCTTTTTCTGGGCCTCCTCTAGTCTTATACATCTGGTCAATACCCCACCTGGCATTCTGCGGTACAACTCCCCTTTCACTAGTGTGTAGTCTTTAAGCGCCTTCAGTCCTGCGGTATTATCTTCATTTGCCAGGGCCCTTTTTATGGGAATCCGCCAGTCCCCGTCACACCGTTCCTCTCGGAATTTCTCCCTTAACGTATCAATTATCAATTCTCTCCTTTTGCTGACCTCTACTCTGGTGCTATCTCCTTCGAATGTTATTTGTGAGCCCAGCGCAGCTAACACGTCCGCAAACCGATTTTCATTCCTAGGGGCGTGCTCTATTTCAAAAGTTGAAAACTTTTCCTCCATTTTATGGGCCATGGCTCTGTATGGGGCTAGGTTAGGTTCTTTCAGAGAGAAGCTCCCGTTGGCCTGGCAAACCACCAAATTTGAATCGCCTAATACCTTTAAGTGTTTGACTCCCATTTCGAGAGCCATGGCCAGCCCAGTTAGATAGGCTTCGTATTCTGCGGTATTGTTTGAACAGGGGAATTCCAATTTGAACAACAATGCTATCGTTTCGTCTTCTCCATGGTACAAAACTACTCCCACCCCTTCAAATTGGGCGGTGGAGGACCCATCAAATTTCATTACCCAATGCTCTCCGGTTTCTTCTGCCATGGCTACTTCCCTTGGAACTTCATCATCCAGTGGGAACTCTTCTTCACCTGGAAATTGTGCCAATAAGTCCGCTATAGCCTGACTTTTTACCGCCCTGGGTGTCCTCATTCTTAAATCATATTGCGACAATTGTAGCAACCATTGGGATATCCTGCCAGAGAGGATCGGTTGCTGCAGCAAAGCTTTGATGGCATGGGATTTGGTCATCAGCCACACTTCGTAGGCCAAGAAATAGTGGTGCAACCTCTGCGAAGCATATACAATGGCTAAACACGCCCTCTCCGCCCTTGGGTAACGGGTTTCTGCATCCTTCAAGGCACGGCTGATATAATATATTGGTTGCTCAACGCCACCCCTATCTTCCTGGGCGATTAACGCACCAATGGCATACGAACTGGTGGCCAAGTAAAGCAACAGTGGCCTCTTGTGAACCGGGGCCTGCACTGTGGGGAGGTTCATCATGATCTGCTGTAGCCTTTTGAAGGCTGGTTGCTGCAATACCCCCCACTCAAAATCCTACCCCTTCCTGAGCAACTTGGTGAAAGCAGATGTGATTGATGCCAATCCGGGGATAAATCTTCGGATGTACGAGACTTTCCCCAAAAAGCTCTTTAACTCCTTTACCGTATTTGGAGGTCTCATGGTCGCGATGGCCGTAGCTTTGGCAGGGTCTACGTCTGTTCCCCCGCTATGAACTAAAAAGCCTAGGAACTTCCCAGAGGACACTCCGAATGCGCATTTGAGAGGATTCATTCTCAGTTTGAAGGCTCTGCACCTCTCGAATACTCTCCTCATCACTTGGAAGTATTCCTCTCTCCTTCTTGATTTTACTACTATGTCATCTACATAGTCTTCCAGTTCACAATGCATCATGTCATGAAATATAGCCGTCATTGCCCGCTGGTAAGTGGCACCCGCATTTTTCAATCCAAAGGGCATTACAGTGTAGTAGAAGTTGCCCATGGGTGTCCTGAAAGCGGTTTTCTCTGCATCTCTCGGGGCCATCCTGATTTGGTTGTACCCGCTGAACCCATCCATAAATGAAAACATGGCACTTCCTGCCGCAGAATCTATCAGTAAATCCATGTTTGGCAAGGGAAACTCATCCTTTGGACAGGCTTTGTTAAGATTCCTGAAATCAACGCAACACCTTATCTAGCCGCTCTTTTTCTTTACGGGCACGATGTTGGATAGCCATCGTGGGTGTTGGATAGGCTTAATGAATCCTGCGGCAAGCAATTTCTGTACTTCCTTGATGATTTGCCCTTCTATCTCCGTGAGGAATGTCCTGGCAGGTTGGGCTATTGGCCTGGCCTCTGAGTCCACATTCAACGTGTGTGCAACTAGCCCAGGGTCTAACCCCGGCATTTCATCGTATTCCCATGCGAATACCTCTTTAAATTCTTTCAAGAGCAACACCAGTTCTGCCTTTTCCACTTCTGTCAAACTTGCACTAATTAGGATAGGCCTTGGTCCCTGTGAAACAGATCCCAAGTCGACCTCTTCCATCTCTTCTTCTATCTTAACCTGTACTTCCTTTTCTGTCACAACTTCCTCATTTTCCTTACTTTCTTCTTCTGAATTTTCTTGAACCATGCAACACCCCAAGTCCTCGTGCTGCCGTTCATGGGTGGGGCCCTCCTGTGTTTCACTCGTGGGCCCCTCGCGCCTTCATAATTTATACACTATCCTGCCGTCAGGACCTCGGATCCTGATGCAGTGAGGTGTATCCTCTGAGTCTATGGTTGGCGCTTCCTTCCTCTTCCCTTTTCTGGCCAGTAACTCCCTTAGGTCAGGCTCGGGATCATCCTGGATGTCTCTCCATTTAGGCACGAAGGTACCTTGTGGCCTTGACACTGAATTCTCCCCGGATGGAGCCCATTGATCATAGAACATGGTTTCTACTAAGTGAGCTTCTGCCTGCTCAAATGGTGAGTGGTTCGCTGCTATGCGTATCATCCTGCCATTCATCCGTCCTTTCACACATTGGTGGTAGGTGGATGGAACTAGTCTGTGTTTATGTAACCATGGTCGTCCCAAGAGCACGTGGTATGAGACTTCCGTTTTCACCACGTGGAACCGAGCTAGAGAAGCTATGGGTCCCACTTTTAACCACAACTGGATATGGCCTGCGGTGTACTCTCCCCTTCCACCGAATCCTGTTACTTCCATTGGACACCCTTGGATCTTTCTATCCGAAATCCCCGCAGCTTGCAGTGTGCTCAACGGGATGAGGTTTACGGAAGCGCCCGTATCCACTAAGGCTCTTTTTATGGGGATTTGATTTATGGATGCTGCCAGATAGTGAGGTCTCCTGTGGTCTGGATACCCCACTTCCATATCTTCATCACTGAAGGTGATTTCGGTTGACTCCTGTAAGAGAGCCCTGTTATCTTAGGCTTCTGCTAATAAACATTCTACCCCTGCCCCAGAGGCAATGCTTACTAGAGCCTCGGTGACTACTTTTCTTTCTTTTGTTGTGAGGCCTAGCTGATCAAATAAGTTTTTGAACTTGGAACTCTGCTGTAAAGTAGTAATCGCTGCGGCAGGCAGGGACGGATTCTCTCATTCGTCATCCCCTGGATCCGCACAGATCGCTACTGCTGCTACACCCTTCCCTTTGTGATTCAGGAGTGGGTTTCTTTGGACCTCCTGCTGGGACAGTTCTAAAGTCCCTTCCTTTATCCTGCGGTGCACTAGTCTGCGGAGTGCCCAACATTCCGCGGTGGCATGTTGGACATAGTTGTGTAAGCGACAAAAACGCGGGTCCCTCCTTTCCTCTTCTGTGGGCTCCCTAGCAACTTGGTTAGGTTTGAAGACGCCATCAGCTATCCATTTGTCTAGCAGTACGTCTAGTTCTTTCGCGGCGCATGGTATTGGTGGAGGAGTATCGTACTCTCTCCCGTCGGTCTTTCTCCTCCGCTTACTAGTGGATACCGCCATGGCTTGCGGGGCACTTCTTTTGTCCGTGCTTGGCTTTACAGACTGGGCAGTTTTTCTTGCCTTTTGTAACAGCTGCGCGAACTGGGAGATTTCGAGGTTTTCTAGAACTGCCCTGTACTCCCTGATCATATTCGTCATGCACATCTCCACCAGCGTCCTTTCTTCGCAATGGTCATAGCAGTCGAGTGCTATGTCCCTAAATCTCTTGATGTACTCCATCAAATCTTCACCATTCCTTTGCTTGGTCGCTTGCAGCATTGCAAGTGTCACCGTTTCTTCTCCGTGGAAGTAATTGGTACAAAATACATCCACCATATCATCCCATGTTGGGATCGACCCTGGCTTTAGGCCAATGTACCAGGTATAAGCCCGGTCACACAATGATTTAGAAAACTCTCGAAGACACAGGTCCTCGTCTGCGGCATAAGGGCCAAGCGTATCGATGAACTTGCTTACGTGCTCCACAGCACTTCCCTTCCTGCCATCATATTGTGCGAAAACTCGCGGTTCATACCTCTCGGGGTATGGTTTACTAAGCACCTTTAGTGGGTATGGGGGTCTACGTGCGTAGAATCTCTCCTTTGGTCCTCTGGCTCTCTCTTGCTCCAGGAGAGTTGCCACTTCTGCCATAGTAATAAAACGTTGATCCGTATTCTATGGGACACCTCCTACCAGTGTCTGTTCTGCCGCATGCTCTGGATCATGCTAGCTTCCCTTCTCCTTTGTTCTATCCGTCTTTAACTGACGAATTTCTTCCATCATTTGCTGCTGCGAATGCTGTAGAGCCTGCAACACTTCCACAAAGGTGTTGGCGTTGTCGACGGGGATCCTTGGAGGAGGTTGGGGTCCAGCCCCCATCTCGTTAGCACCTTCTGCCTGATTAGGCTGTGGTTGGCGGGGCGTTGTAGGCCTGGACTCTACTTGTGAGGGTACAGCACTCATGTTGCGTGTAGTCCTGGACTTTGGAGGCATTTGTTTGCGAGGGCTCTTATCCCTGAACTATTTCTCAACTCCCCAGTGGAGTCGCCAATTTAATGTAGGGGCCTTTTTTACTATGTTGGGCTGGGCTGCCCTTTTTGTGGTTATAGGCCCAAGTGTTCTGGGTTGCGGGAGTCGAGACCGGTCCAACTGGAACTCAACTTGGCCGGCTTGTGCGCAAACTAGGCCTCATCTGCCAGAAGAGTGTTTGCGGCAGGCAGCGCTGTTTCAGTGAAGCTTGTGGCAGACAGACATAATTGATGAAAAAACAGAGCAATATATATATTCTGGAATGACCAGATAATTCTTTTAATAATTGAAAGATCGAATGATCTATAATCACAATAATTTTGACAAATAAAGTAGTAAGGGCAAATGGTAACAAAGATTAATCAACGATTAAAAGGGAATAAATCCAGTTTGGCCCGCGGGGGCAAAGTCAAGGAGGAAGAACGCCTCTTCTCAAAAACGATTAACCTCTGAGGAAAAGTAAATTCTTGCCGCGGAAATTAATGGGTTTGAGGGAGGCGGACCTGAATGGACGATGCCCAGGGCGATTCTAAAAGAGAGCAGGGATTTGAGAGGGAGAGAAGGGAAGGGACCTATCGGTGCATGCCACTAACACTTCTCCTTTTCTCTCATTCTTTCTTGCTTTTCTAGTCTTTTCTTAGTGATTTCCACAATGGTAGTTTTTAGTATTATCCTTCTCTGTTTTTCCAAGTATGTTACAGAGTATTTTCCTTTTTGTTGTGTTGTATTGCTCTCGTACTTGTTGTTTTTGCACACGGCAGAGGCTTCCTTTATAGTGCCTGCCTTGACCCATTTTTACTATTCTACCCCCTAACCGTTTTTGTCTGGTCTGGGTGTACTTGCCGACATTACTGTTCCGTCTGCGAGTTCCCCTGTTACAGATACAGACAACTTTGTCCGTTAGCCTGCCGCTGCACCTCTTCCTGCCGCGGTGATGTTTCTCTCTCTTTATCCCTCATGGCATGCACCTATTGGTTCCCACTCAGCCTTGTCTCTTTTGGGTGGTATGTCATCCTAGCAGGACGTATCCCCCAAAAGAGCTTGAGCAGGAACCTCAAAACAGACCTTCCCCTCTCCCCACCTCCAAACCATGCCCTCTTACCTCTGACCCACGACCCCATCATGTCCTGTATTGGCTGGGTACAGGCTGGTGGTGCCTGGGCCTTGCGCGTGGTTATGTCTGAAATCTGCCTGCTGTTCATGCATCTGCCGTGTACTGGACATTTTGCTTGCATTGCCAGTCGTCCGTTCTAGGCTTTTCCCGAGCTGTTACTCTGATTTCCCACTCCTATAGGGTCTGGACTTTACCGAGTACTGGGCTTTGTGTTCTCTTCAGCCCAATTCTTTAATTGCCTTAGCTTCCCACCGTGTTTACTCGGCCTTTCCTGCCGCGGCGCTTTGTTCCTGCTGGGCCTATTTTCAGGCTTGCCGTTCCTTTCTTTCCCCCAGTGGTTTAATATGGCCACTGGTGTTCTCGCTTGTGGGCTCCAATGTCCCTTTCTTTTCACTTGGGCTTGTTGGGCCCATTTACTTCCTTTGGACTTCCTCGGTCCATTTGCTAACTTTGCATCCCATGGGCATTTACTTACTCAATTGGGCTTCCTCAGCCCAATTTCCTCATTCTCATCCTTGGGGTTCATGGGCTTACCATTATCCCCTACTTTCTTTGCTTTCATTACTTTGGGCCTGCCGCGGCCCATTCTCTCTTTTCCATACCACATACTGCCCATGGGTGGTGTTTTCTCTCTTTCCGGGCCTTTTAGGCCCACTTGCTCTTTCAAGACCCACTTATTTATATTAAGGGCCTGTGATCCATTATTCCTGCTGCTTGAGCCTAATGGTTTTTTTCTTAGCCTGCTGCTTATCCGCTGCCCATATTTATGGATTGGGCTGCCTTCTGTCTATTTCAAAAAATGACCCTCAACAAACTTTCCTACATTTTGTTGCTGTATTGAACTCCATATTCGTTAAAGATTGATAATTTCCCATGGAGATTGAATCAACATTGTGATAGGTTTGAGAAAATTCCAGCTTGTTATTTGTTGCATGCAACAAATAACAAACTAGAATTTAGTGCGTGACAGGTTTCTATAGCAGCGTTTGTAGACAGGCATTTGCCATCTATCCTAAAAAAAAAAAGGCTATAGCCGCGTTTTAAAAACGCGGCTATAGCCCAAAAAAAAAAAAAAAAAAGGCTGTAGCCACATTTTTAAAACGTGGCTATAGATGTCCCCTATAGCCGCTTTTTATAAATGCGGTTAAAGTATGTCCTATAGCCCCCTCAGGCCTATAGTTATGGGTTTTAGGCCACAGCTAAAAAAAAAATGCGGCTATAGGCTGAATTGACCTATAACCACGTTTTTAGGAGCTATAGCTGCGTTTTAAAAACGCGATTATAGGACCTTTTTTTTTTTTTTTTGGTAGTGCCTCTATGATGTAACATGTAACAAATTTTATATGGTATTTGATATGAAGATGATTATGTTTGTATCAGAGCTATTGATGGTGTTTATGCCTTGGGATTGCATTGGAGCTATCGATTTTGTCCATGTTCCCGTATTCCTATAAGGAACATACATATAGAGGAAGGAAAGGAGAGCCAACAATTAATTGCATGTGTGCTTGTGATTTTGACATGAAATTCACATTTGCTTATGTTGGATGAGAAGAGTCAGCACACGAATATTTTTAAGTTGCCTCAATAATGAGAGTGATAACTTTCCTGAATCGCCAACTGGTTTGTATTGTTAATTTTAATTAACTATTAGAATATTGTTGTGGTGAAATTGCTATATAATAATATTTTAATTTGTAGGAAAATACTATCTTGTTGATTCAGGATACCTTATAAAAAAAGGGTTTCTTACATCATTTAAGGGGGGAGATATACTATTTTCCTGATTTTCAAGAAAGTTCAAGACCAAAAAATTCAGAGGAAAGAGATTTAGTTATTTCCATTCATCACTTCATTTTTTCATAGAGTGAACTTTTGATGTTTGGAAGAATAGATTGAGAATTTTGAGAGATATACAAATGACATTGGAAAATGGTTTACTAGATGTGACAAAAATAAAAGTAGCAAGGGAGGTTATTATGATGAAATGACACATGATCTCTTTTTTAGATGAGCTTGAGATAAAAGTGGTTTGGAACAATATTACAGCAATGGATATGTGGGATTTGTCCACTTACTATTGTTATAATTACCGTTTATATCATGGTATTTTTTGGTAACTCTAGTTGATTGCAGAACCAGTTAAATAGCACCACTAATATTAACCTTATTTTCCATGAAAAGGTCTCATATGTGCATTCAATCTTTCACATACTGGGGGATTCACATATATGTGTGAGGCAGGATACAAATGGACGTTACAAGAGAGTAGTTCTCTTTCAGTAAAATTTCTAGCCCAATTCAGTGTCTGTTGCGCCAAATGTTTACTATCTAATTTAATAATATGTTTCACACTCAGAATATCAAATTCATTCCCCACCTATAATAAATCTGAACATGTCTCTAGGAAAAATTTCAACCGATTTTGTTTGCCTTGTGATGACACTAATGTCACTAAATATGCCTTACTAAGTCATAGCCAACTCTCAGCATTAACATAAAGGTAACAATAACACTATAACAATTTATGTGAATCATATGCACATCAAGCACTGAAGCACACAACACACATGAAAACTCTTAACCAATATATATATATATTTTTTTTTTGCTTTACCTCAAAATTCAAAGGATAATTTAAGGCTTTCTTCACCAAAATCTGCCTCGGTCCAAACAAACAATCACCATGGTTCGCTAATCCATAGAGTTATAATGCTTCTTCACACATGGACTTACATGTTGTTGACATCCCCAATAGCTTAAGTTTATATTTGCAAAAAAATAACTACCATGGCACTTATTTTGTTGTAACTACCCTTTGTTTGTAGTCATATGAGAAAGAGCAATGCTTATTATATACTTGTTTATAACTGAAATCGTGACTTCAAATGAAGTCACGATTTCAATTAAAGTCACAATTTCAATTAAATCCAAGATGTGTGTAAGAGTAATTACCGAACATGAGAAGTCTTGTACTCTTGGAACCCTTTTATTGTTGCCAGTACGTCCATTAAGTCTGCACAACATGCCACAGCTTGATAACTGCCATCCCAACTTGCTGTCACATGTTGGACACGTGCATAGCTTGTTGCACACGTTTCAATACATTGCAAGTGTTGCCAAACAACTTCGCAACCCAAACATACTAGCCTAGCATTCATTCTCGTCCATGCACCACCATATGGAAGGCGTAGGCGTAGGCGTAGCCTATGACAATGCCTCCTCCAAGTCTGGCTAGCAGATAGTCCACACTAGTTGCGAGGCATGAAATTTTTTTTTCCAAGGAGATCAAGCTAAAAACACACACATTCACAAATCTATCAATGTGTGTATATAAAAAGAGAAATGTTATGTCCATAATATTACTAATACTAGATACTATCAAAACTTTTAAAAAATATCTTATTTACTCTCCAAGCACAATCGACACATAACACTGTTTATGCTCCTTTCTCCAAAAACAAATTTACTGTCTTAAATAATCCAAAGCTTGCAAGAGAGTTCCATAACTTTCCCCAAACTTTTTGTTCTCTTTGTCAATTCAGATGCATTAAGAGGGAGTACCAAGGCTAAGTTTTCCTTGGTACTTCCATCGAGTTCTTGGTTAATAGTTATCTAAGGAATGTGAGCTCAGCTGCATGCTATTTGCTTGTAAATTTTCCAGTGAATGCCCTCTTCATGGCCTTAAGACCTATGTGAAAGAGGGTTCCAGCCCAATATGTATCCAGCATGGAGGATATTCATTTAAATACCAGTTGAGAAATGTGATTAACCCTATATGCTGGGATTTCCCTCACAATGGTGTACTTCTCCAATGCTCAATTAAAAAAAGAAGAAGATAAGGTAGATTTAACTTTATGGCATTCTCTTTAATGTAAGACATTAATTAATTTTTGGTTTAAATAGGATTCGAAGTTGGATCTTTGTTCAGCGATAAAGAACTATACCTAACGAAGTAACTAGAATCCACCTCCAATTAATGCTCATCTTATGATAAAGGATGTCGTTCTTTTTGGCACGGATCACTTACACTCGAATTGCTTAGACCCTTTTAAAAGTGCTTATGGTATGTTGTCAGCTTCAATATTTGATGTGACTCCCAAAAAAAAAAAAAAATAGATAAAAAAAATAAAATAAAAAACTCAGCCAGTGGTATCTGAAGCCTGTAGACCAATTAAGTTGTTTCTAGTGTAGTGGTTACTGGGTGGGTTGTAGTCGACTAGGCATGCCTATATTTGGTTGAGAAGAAGCGTTGTCGTGAGGAGTAAACTGTACGTTTGTGGGAAAGTAAATTTTTTTTTTTTAATGAACAAAAAAGGGTCTTATGCATGTGGTCGCTGATCCTGCCCGGCCACTTAAACCTAAATACAATATGGCGTGGGGCAATCTTGGGTATGTTAAAGCTATCCACATCACAGCACAACATTTTTTCGCTGAAACATGTGACTCGAATCAGCACACTCCTACAAGCATCACATGATGCCAGTTCGGAACTCCAACCAATGCACCACACCCCAGGGGATTTGTGAGAATTAATGAGAGCTAAAAAACATGCTCAATTGAATATGTGGGGGTGATTTGGCCGGTTGGCCCTTTTGGGAGACCATGTTATTGAATATGAGGGACTTTCACAAGAAGCTCTCTCCTTTTTTGTATCTGAAAATAATAACAATCGAGAACAAAAATTTTTGAGAAAGTTTTGGAATTCCTTGGCAAGCTTAGGTTCATTTAAGAGCAAAAATTAGTTTTAGGGGGAAAAAAAGCCCAAAAGATATTAAGTGTTCTATGTAATTAGGGAGCAAATGATATATATTTTAAAAATCTTGGTAGTATCTGAAATTTACCCAAATCTCACAATGGATTTTGTATTTTACACCTTCAAATATTATGAAACATATAAAAATTTAATTAAGTTTCAATAATTTAAATAATAATAGTCAATTTACATGCCTACACAAATGCAAGTTATGTATAAAAAAAATATAACAATAATAAAAACTAAAGGCTAACATTATTTTTATGGATGACAAATGCAATAAAGAAAAAAAAGTCAATCACCATTTTTTTTCTTAAAAAAAAAAAAAAACATGGTGTCCTTCTCTAATTCTCCAAATGTTTTTTTTTTTAAAGGGAGGGTTTTTTTTTTGGAAAAAAATAGAGGATTTATATTAAAGAGGTTTACATTTTTTTTAAAGGATCGGGTACCTTAAATACACTTTGGTTTAATGAAAATACATTTGCAATAAGAGTAAAAAAAAAGGAAAAAAATGTATTAATCATTTACATAAATCATAAATGTAATACAACTTTTTGTTTTCAAAATTTAAGGAATTCATTTATAGTTAAATTTAATATATATTGTGGGTTCTACTTAACTTAACTGGTAAAATCTTTGATGGTTGAATAAGAGATCTGGTGCGGTAGTCACTTCACAAGTATAAATGCTTGTGGAGTGTGGGGGGCAAGGGCTGGGGTTTAAGTCTCTAGGAGGGAGCTTCACATACATAGACACTTAGATTAGGTTAGAGTAGAAATTTTATCTTGCAAAAAAAAAAAAAAAAAAGGAGATCTGGAGTTCAATCTCCGCCTTCACTACAAACTGATTGGTGTCTTGATCTGATGAGAAAGAGTTATTATAAGGAGCGGACACCATTAGTTGAAATTCTTTATAAAAAAAAATTTACTGTTTTTTATTTCTTATCTATACTATTAATAATAGGATTCCCTATTTGAATTTCAACATTTTGCGCACTAAAATACCCCCACAAAAATTTTTAAACTCTCCAAAATATCTATATCTTTTAGTTAAATCATTTTAAATTTTAAAAAAAAAAAAAAACTAGTTAAAAGAGTAATTTACTGTTTCTAAGTTTTAGGTTTTTTCTTTATCTTTTCCATTCGACCTAAAACTTATTAGGATACTATCTTTATTTTATTTTTAATCATTATTCCATGTTATCTTACTTCTTTCTTTAAAAAAAAAAAAAAAAAAATTACACACGGTTATTTATATATCACTTTTAAACATTATAACACTAAAAAAAAAAAAAGTATTATTGTATGCATAAAGTACGTGCGATGAGTCTAGTAATATATATATATATATATATATATAGAGAGAGAGAGAGAGAGAGAGAGAGAGAGAGAGAGAGAGAGAGAGAGAGAGAGCCATGCCCCCTTCTGCCCCTGTCATTAGATTTGTGATAAGATATCTTACTTTGAAACATAAGATATATCCTCTTTAAACGAAGAGGATCCTTATCCTCGTCAAAAAAGAAAAGAAAAGAGGATCCTTATCTGTTTGTGTGGTCCATGTGTGAGCATTTGTGTATATACTACGTAAGGCTTTGTATTTGTGTTATAGGTTATATTATCATATTTGATTGGAATTACAACCTGTTGCTAATCAAGCGGTAAATATTCCACTTGATTGGCCTTTAGGAATTGGACTTTTGTGTTTTTTTTTTTTTTTTTTTTTTTTTTTTTTGAGATTGAACTGATCTACTTAGAGTTGCAGTAAACCATCATTACAAAAATGAATCACCTATGCTGCATTCTATCATTGCCATCTTTGTAATTGCGATGTTTCTGGCATGGTTTGTATCAAACTGAAGCCCCAGTCAAAGAAGATGACTTATGATATTTGTAAGTTATTATAGAACGTCAACTAAATTTAACATTCACAATTTAAAAAATGAAAATGCTAAAGAGGAAAGATACTAAAAAATAATAAATCTTTAAAAATTTGTGTGACAATAAACATGATAAAGAGAATTTTAATAACGTAATAAATTAATAATGTCTTAATTATTATTTTTATTATATATAATTGGTGATACATAAATTTGTAAAGTTTAGTAATAAAATTTACAATATTCGTAGCAACAATCATTTAAAAATTAGACTACATTATACTTTTAACCCTTTAAAATTTATGATTGCTTTCATTTTGGTTTTCTTAACTTTGAGATTTTCATTTTTATCTATCAAATTTGATTTTGTTTTCAAAATGGTCATTCTATCCATCTCCATGACAGATTTGACAGTTTTTTTTTTTTTTTTTTTTTTGAGAGAGAAAAAAAGGGGGTCTTTATGGTCATATTACACCCCCGGGTAGGGAGCTAGTGGTCTCGGTCAGGGTAGCCCGATCTCGAGGGCCCTTCTGTACCACTGTGCGGGAGTCACCTCACATTTGTGAGTACACATCATCACTAAGTTTACTCACCAACGAAAACCTGCGGGCAGCAGGACTCGAACTTAGGTGTGTTGCACGAAGCGTCCGAGCCTTATCCACTCAGCCAAGCCCTCGTTGGCGATTTGACAGTTAAGTGCTAATCAAATATGTTGCTTTGTTTTATTTTATTTTATTTTTCCTTTCTCCTAACGGTCATATACTCATGTTAAATTATTAATCACCAACATGGACGGAAGTACTATTTTACAACTGGAATCAAATTTGGTGGACCATAATGAACAATCACAAACATAAAAGATTAAAATGGTAATTTAGTCATTTAAAATATATATATATATATATATATATATATATATATATATATATTAAGATGAGTTAAAAATACTTACATTACTAAATATGCAGTCCTCGTAACTTGAACTCACATATTATCACTGTTCCACTAAACTCTTAAGGTGTGTTTGGTTGGAATGCTTATTAAGAGAATGAAAAATGAGGAGAGAAATGTGAAAAAAAAAAAAAAAAAAAAATTTATTTGAATGTTTGGTTGAGAGGGAAAAATACCTCTGAATATGCTTGGTAATAGTTTTTGTTTTTTATTTTCAAAAACTTGTTTTGGGGAATATAAAGAAAAAAAAACAATTTTCTTATATTTTTGAAATCAAAAACATGTTTAATTAGTTGAAATTAAAAAAATAGTTAAAAAAAAAAATATAAAATATAAAAATATGTTGTTATTATAATTTGAACTCTAATGCTAACTCAGTTTTGAAAACAGTTTTTGTTTTTTGTCTATTTTGAGTTACTAAACAAATATTTTAGTCTCAAAAATAGAAAATTATTAGAAATAAAAAATAAGGAGAAAAAGACAATTACCAAAGTAACCAAACGTACATTTTGGTGGGACACATGTTTTTTCTATTCCACCCGCCAAAACTCAATCTCCATGATTTGGGGAGAAAAGTGAAGACCTAGACCGGAAAGATTTTGTATGCCATTTGCTTTAGCCATGCACTTGCATTATTATCCTCTATTTTTTTTTTTCCTCTCCATGTGTGAGTGTGTTCACACCTCTGAAATTATTATTATTATTATTTTTCCTTTTTCCTTCTTTCCGTCGTTTTCTTCTTTTACTTGTTTTTTCTGTCCTTGTCGTCTACTTTTTTTGCTTGGTTTTCCCAATTACATTAATTTCCAACGCTAGTTATTTCTTGTTGAGTGCTTCTTTTTGTTTTTGTTTGTTTGTTTTTTTTTTTTTTTTTTTTGGCAACATGGAAGCAGTATTTGGATGCTTCCACCTAGTTGTTGTATTAAAAATATAATAACAAAGAAAAATAATATAATAAATATGTGTGATGTGTAAATTTTTGTAATACGTTATTTTATTAATTTTAATTAATTGTACATAATATTTTTCTTATATATATCTATATATTATTGTAATAAGGGTATACAAGAATAAACATATATAAAAGATGAACTACATTTTTTATTCCCTCACTTTTCTCTTAAACCTAACTGATCAACCAAATAAATGAGTTTTCTGTTTCTCTATTTTCCCTACCAAACACAAAAAATTTCTCCTATGTCTATCCCTCAACTTTCTCATCCTTGAAGCAAACTAAGCATTAAGGCTTGGACTTGGAGAGGTACTTTTTAAATACATCTTCAATCTTATATATAATGCATGCACGTACGTACATGGTGATCAAACAACAGAAAACCATTTTTGACTAGTAGGCTTGGCCCAGCATAGCAATCAATTGTCCTTGTATAGAATATTTTATACAATTTTCTTCCACTCTAAAACGTGCTCAATGATATAGCTTTTCCCTCTAATTAACATTATGAAATTCCAAAAGACTCTAATCATATACTCTAATGTAATGTAATGAAATGAAATTACAAAAGCCTAAAGGAGCGGGAGAGTGCTTTTGGGTCTACATACTTTGATCTGTGTGATCGATGTCGGTGTGCAATTTATAGTGTTTGGGTTTTTTAATATCAGACTACTGAATGAATATAACTTTTAATACGATTTTTTTTTTTTTTAATTTTTTATGAATTAAATTGTCTCTTTATAACTTTGCAAAACATAAAAATTATTAGATATTTATGAACTATTTTAAGTTTTTGTATTTTAGAATTATTAATGACAATTTTATTTAACTTTATGATATCTCAGGTAGGAGTATAGTGCTAAGGGTAAGGCTAATTTTATTGATTTATTTAACTTAAATAATAAATTGGATAAAAGTACATTTATATTTTTAAAAAATAATAGTTTTAAAAGTTGTACTTGACCAATAAATTATCCCAAACAGAGGTTAGGGCTTAGGGGTAATGAGAATAACACTTTTATTTTATTTGAGTAAATTTATTAGTAAGCAAGAAATTTGATTTCCTACTGTAAATAATATATGTTACTATTGTGCTAATAAGCTCTCTCTCTCTCTCTCTCTCTCTCTCTCTCTCAATTATTATCCTATAATTCGCACTACTCCTAACCTCTCTTTCTCAATATATTATTACATTAAAAAGAAGATTAAATATGCAAGTTGATCGGGCAAGCAATAAATTAATGTTTCAATGATGACATGACACTAATGTTTTTCTTTTAAGAATCCACTAATATGAGTTTAACAATTAGATCTCTTGGAAATTTATAGTTTAAAAAAGGTGTTACTTTTGCAAAGTTTTATGTAAACTTAGGTATAATTATAGAATCTAATGTATTCACCTAAATTTTACCCACAGTGTAACTTTATAAAAGTTCCATCTTTTTTAGGTCATAGATTATTAAGAGATTTCATGGTTGATACACTACTAACGTCCTATCATCATCAAAATATTTACTGTTTGCCATATTATCTTGCTTCCTTTTATTATATATATGTGTATGTATATCGATCAATATACATACATGAGGAAAGTTTTTTTTTTTTTTTCTTTTTTTTTTCTTTTTCTGAAAAGAAATAATATTGAGGAAAGTAGTCATCGTATTATTAAAATGCAAAATTTAGTCGGGTGCATCAACTTGCCTCTTTATTATTATTATTTTTTTTTAATTTTAAAATTGAAATTCTACTCTAACCTAATTTAAGTGTATATGTGTGTGAAATTCCCTCTTGAAGACTTGAATTTCTGCCATTATCCCTCCACATTCTACAAACACTTATACTTATGCAGTGACCATTGCACCAAGAGTGTGCGGTGATAACTTGCCTCTTTAATGGTATCTTTTTAATAGCATCATTTTATTAAGAGAGGTAGAGGTTAGGAATAATGAGAATTATATTGACAATTTTTTTTTTTTTTTTTAAGTATCAACACAATAGAAACAAGCACCTATGTACCACTGTTCTAAATAAATAAATAAATAAATAAATAAATAAATAAATAAATAAATAAATAAATAAATCCTATGTACCACTGGAAAGTTGAGCCGGCATGATACCTCCCTAGCATAAAGAAATGAAGTGGTCTCAGTTCGAATCCTGGTGAGAGGGGTGGGGTATTTAATATTTATAACCTTTTTTTTTTTTTTAACAAAAAACATCTATGTAGGAATGTGATGTCTATAAACTAAAAAGTGAATAAATAACTTCTATTTTTTTTTTATTTAGTAAATAACCTTTATTTAATTTCCATGTAAAGTTACTATTAGGAGAAAAAAAATTCTCTATACAAAATTTTGAACCTTTTTTTACATTTACATCCTAATAAATTATGCTATCACAAGATAAACCAATAAAATTGTTATTGCATTCCAACTTTGCTTCCCAGAATTATCACAAAAAAGGAGAAAAAAAAATTAAATTTCTAATTAAAAATCATTGGCTTCAGAACTTCAACTCATATACATGGTAGGTATATAAACTTCAGTTTCTACTATCATTAAAAAAAAAAAAAAAAACAAAAACCAAAGTTAACTTAATTTATTAAAAAAAGAAAGAAAGAGATATAACAAAGTTCAAGCATGTTTACCCCATTTTTATTATAGGGATAATTACAGTAACCCACCTGTAGTATGACCCGTTTTCACTTTAATTACCTGTGGTTCAATCATTTACACTTTGTCTACTTGTGGTAGCTTCCGTTAGGACTCTATTACCTACATTTCCCTTTGCCGTTAGAAAAACAAATTTTTAAGAAAAAACAAACATAACAAAAATAAAAAAGTTAGGGTTCTTGATTGCTGAAGAACTTCTACGAGAATAAATTGGAGGAATACAAATCAAATATAAATAAAAAAATCCAATAGCTTCCAGACCCATCTCCTTCATTTATTTATTATTTTTTTCTCCCTCTTCATCTCTATCTCTCTGACTTCTCCCTCTCTTTAAACCCAACCCACTTACGGCATCACCCACAATCCACCATTAACCAAAAACGACGCTGTCGTAGTCAGTGGCTGCAGCGAAAATTTCAATTTCGTTCCTCTTCGTTGAGTTCAAAGATTGCGTTGTGGGCAAGATGGCTTGGCGAGAGGGTGACTGGGAGAGAGATGGGTTGGCAAGAAGGAACAAAGATGGCTAACCGAATAGAGAGCTTGGGTGAGCATGAGCGGCTAGTTGAGGAAGACGAATGAATCGGACCAATGTAGCAGCAGTGAACAAAGCAATGGTGGCAATGAACGGAGCAATGACAAACGAATATTGCAGTAGTGCAAGTTCTAGCTTTGGCCATGGGTTCCTTCGCGTTGAGTTTGGCTCCGACTGTGACTTCAATCCTCCTCTCTCTCTACTATCTTATTTTCTTTGCTGTGGGTGTAGTGGGTCTGTGTTTGTGTTGCTAGGTGTGGTGGGTCTGGGTTTTGAAGAGGGGTTTGCTTTGGTTTTGGTTTGAGATTTGAGAGAGAACTAAGGTGAAGCCGTGTATGATTTTTGTGAATAACTGAAAGTGTCTGAAAGGATTTTTGTGAAATTAGAGTAGAGCACTTTCAAGTGTAGGATTTTTGTAAATGTTTTTTAGGATTTGTGCGAATATGAAAATTTTATTTGGATTGATTGGCTCAAGACTGTTCATACCAAGAGCAAGTGTGTTCTTGAACCCAAGCTACAAAACCCCCCTCTTTGATCTTGTTTGTTTGAGTTTTTTCTGTTATTTTTTTTTTTTAGAGGAGAGAGACATAAAAGTGAAGGTAAAATACATTTTTACCCCTGATTTTAACAGAGGTGGGTAACGGATGGGTAACGGATTGAAGTTCAGGTGGGCAAAGTGTAAATGATTGAACCATGGGTAGGCAAAGTGAAAACGGGTCATACCACAGGTGGGTTTACTGTAATTATCCCTTTATTATATTTCCCATCACCTTTCACTCTCCTCTTATCTCTTTCTATTTTAACATACATGCCCCCTGGATTTTGAATTTTCTCTTTAAACAATATATAAAAATCATTAGTTATGTACCTATCAAACTTTAAAAAAAAAAAAAACAGACCAAGCTCTCCCCATCCTAAAAGAGTGCACAATTTCTTTGACTGTAATAAAAGCAAGCAAAGTATCCTTTTTAAGTAAATCTTTTACTTAATTGCAAGTAAATATGTATATATAGGATCTGTTTGGGATCCACTTATTTTGCTGAAAGTATTGTAAATAAAGATAAAAATTAGCTGAAATAGTATAATAAGACCAATGAATAGTATCAAAAAGTGCAGTGGGACTCATAAATAGTAACAAAAATAAACTGAATAGTAAAATAAATTAGCAAAAATAAATTTTGCCAAACACACACATAATATGTGTTTCGATAGTTCAACAAGTAAAATATTTTTGGTTTTAAATAAAAAAGTATGGGTATTGATTTTTGGCTACACCACATTATAAAGAAATCCATTCATATTTTGTTTTGATGATGACAAAGAGTAATTATCACACTCTCATTCAAATCTTATTGTATTCGTATCTATAAGAATAAAAGTATAGAAAAAGCATGAGTAGTATTACAAAGAAGCACGTCTCCTCTCCTTGGAAGAGGACCTAAAGTTGAAGAAATCGCCATAGAAGGAAAGGCTTGAGTTATACTGTGACATACTGACATGTTGAGTGCGTTTCCTTTTTTTAGTGATTTCTTTCTGTCACCAATTACGGGTTGCACCATAATATTGCTTGCTATTGTTGAAATTGAATGCCTATCTACTCATTTTCACTATCAACTTTTTTTTTTTTTTGGCTAAGAATTTTCACTATCACCTTTCAGGAACCAATTGTGTAAGTCAATTATTGTTTCAATTATTAAATAAAAAGGGCAAATTATCCCAAAAGCTTTATCGGTTTCTCTCTTTAAATGAACCAACACTTTGTATAGTGGGCAAAAAAAGATGGAACACCTAAAAGCAGAGGGAGTGGAGAGCCAAAACCAGCTCCCACAGTTGGAGCAACCAGGCAAAGGCACCACCTTTCTCAAAACTTGCTTCAATGGGGTCAATACCTTATCAGGTCTCTCTCTCTCTCTCTCTCTCTCTTATGGTGTGTTTGTTTGAAAATGAAATATGGTGGATGGAAACTTTAGAGAGAAAATAGGAAGAAAAACTTTTTTGGTGGGTGTTTTGTTAGAGGGAGGGGAAGGAAAAAAAATTGGTAAGGCCCAGATGTTTTCTCTCCAGGCCTACCAAAATTGAGAGAAAATTGAGTGGGAAGAATTTGATAGATAAATGACAAAAATGCCCATGTGCAAGGCTTGTCCAATCCGTTGCCTTTTATTTTTGGGGGCAAGCTTCATTGTTTTTTTTTTTTTTTTTTTTTGATTTCCTGGGCAAGCTTCATTGCTTTTTTTTTTTTTTTTTTTTGATTTCCTGGGCAAGCTTCATTGCTCTTCTTTTTTCTTTTTTTTCTCTTTTGCTTTCTTTTGTAATTTTTTGTTTTTGTTTTTTCTTTAGACGTGATTTTTTTTTTTCTAGATATGATTTTTATTTCCTAATAAATTTGGGTGATTGCTTTTTTTGTCATTTTTGTTTTGTTTTAATAGGGCATCATTTTTTAACAAGGGTATATGAGTAAATTTATACAAACACATTTTTTCCATTCCTTCACTTTTCCACTCCTAACCAAATAGAAATGAGGGAAATTAAAATCTTTTCTATCCCCTCACTTTTCCACTCTTCCACCATTCTCTATCCTCCAACTTTTCCACTCCTCCAACCAAACGGACTTTTAGAGAGTATGCTTTTTATATCGAGTAATGCTAGGAAATCAACATTTTTCACCCTTTTTTTTTTAATAATGGTTGACGTAGTCTATTGTGATTGGAGTAATATCACCTTTCACTTAGTTTACCACTTAGAGTACTTTTATCATGCATCAATCACAATAAAGAATGTCAACAGTTGCAAAAAATGTTGACTTTAGACATACCGTTTTGTGTCGTAGGGCTTCTTAGAAACAAAGTAAACATGATTCTTCCTGTGAATCACTGCTTGACTGCTTATGGCTGCATGGTTTATTCTAGATCATGAATTTATGTATTCAGATGTCATGACTGACTATTGATGCACGTATTGAATCTATTTAGCATAATTTGTGCATGCAAATGTTTGTCACCACAAACATGGTGATATTTAGCATGAATATCTATCTATTCCAGGTGTGGGGATACTATCAATTCCATATGCACTTTCACAAGGAGGGTGGCTCAGCTTGCTATTTCTATTCCTAGTAGCAATTCTCTGCTGGTACACAGGATTACTCCTACAACGGTGTATGGATGCAAACCCTACCATCAAAAATTATCCTGATATAGGTGAGGTAGCCTTTGGATGCAAAGGAAGAGCCATTGTATCCATGTTCCTGTATCTTGAGCTGTACTTAGTTGCAGTTACGTTTCTGATATTAGAAGGTGACAATTTAGACAAGTTGTTTCCAGACATGGGGTTTAAAATTGCAGGCCTAAAGGTTCGAGGGAAACAAGGCTTTGTTCTGCTCACTGCCCTTATAATTCTGCCAACTACATGGTTGAGGAGTTTTAGTATCTTGTCCTATTTTTCTGCTGGAGGGGTCATGGCTTCTGTTATTGTGGTTGGTTGTGTTTTCTGGGCTGGTGCAGTTGATGGTGTGGGGTTCCATGAAGTGGGCAAGCTTTTGAATGTGGGTGGCTTGCCTACTACTATAAGCTTGTTCACCTTCTGTTATTGCGGTCATGCAGTTTTCCCAACACTCTGCAATTCCATGAAAGATAGAAGCCAGTTCTCTAAGGTAAGAAATAGTACTCCACTACCCTACTTAGCAAATAGCAAGTAAGAAAGATTGAGAAATAGAACCATCTGTTTAGCATGTGTTTGGCAAAAATTATTTTTGCCAACTTATTTTACTATTCAGCTTATTTTTGCTATTATTTATGGGTCATACTACACTTTTTGGTACTATTTATGAGTCTCACTATACTATTTTAACTAACTTTTACATTTATCAACAGTACTCTTGGCAAAAAGTTTTCAGTTTCAGCAAAATAAGCAGATTCCAAACAAACCCTTAATTTTTTTCCTCAAAGTTACCAATCAAAATTAAAAATAATTAAAATAATTGTTAGATTTATTTTATATATATATATATATATATATATAATTCAATAGTTACAACATTGGAAAGGAGAGATTTAAACATATGACATTTCTATTAGAAATACTAAGAGGTATCCGTTTAATAATTTTACACTACTCAATAATTTTTTTATTGAATTTGTGTTTTGAAAAATCAACTAGTTGGAGTACATTTTCCTTTTATAACCTCCAAGAGCAATTGTTATCTCATATAAAATGTTTAAATTTTATGTTTTTTCTTTTCTTTTTAAAAAATTATACATAAAACATGAATTCATGGATTGTATAGTAAATACTAAATAGCATGGTATCATCCAATTAATATGAAATTTGATGTGCATGTTAAGGAGAATGCGAACTTAAGATCTAGTGAAATATTTGAAATTATTAATTTGATAAAAAGACATTAAGTGGTACAAATAAAAACACAGAGTTATATCAAGTGTTACAATAGTTTTTAACTTTTTAAAAAATAAATAGTTTACAAATCCAAACTTTAGATTACATATTTTTATTGTTGTTGATATCCATACCAAGTTTCATGTTAATTGAATATTATTTACTATCTAATCTATAAACTCATATTTTGTGTATAATTTTAAAATTAAAAAAACTTGAAATTTGAACATTTTAAGACGAGATAGTTATTGACCTTCATTCTAATCTTTTGCAAGCATGAAAGATAAAAAGAGGTAATGGATTCATCAAAATACTCTTTTAATAATGTCCTTGTACATATAATAATATAAACCAAAACAACATCAAAAGAAGAGGGAAGGAAAAAAAAGAAAAAAGTACAATCATTGATTCCACTACAGGCTCTTTTAACGTTAAAATAAATAGGTTGAAGATTGTAAAGCATTAACAGGTTCTTTTTCCCTACTTTTGTCTCTTATTGCAGGTTTTGCTGGTCTGTTTTGTCACTAGCACCATCAACTATGGATCAATGGCCATCCTAGGCTACCTGATGTATGGAGAAAATTTGAACTCTCAAGTGACATTAAATCTTCCAATTAGAAAAATTAATACAAAAATAGCAATTTACACTACACTAGTGAATCCCCTTGCTAAGTATGCAGTTATAATAACTCCTATTGCTGATGCTATTGAATACAAATTTCCTCCTGGAAGCAGTCGATTAACTAGTGTCCTCATCAGAACAGCAATTGTGATCAGCACAGTAGTTGTGGCATTGACAGTACCATTTTTTGGCTTCGTTATGGCATTTGTTGGTGCTTTTTTGAGTGTCACAGCCTCAATGTTGTTACCATGCCTATGTTACCTAAAGATTAACAAAACTGCCCGAAGTTTTGGGTTAGAGTTAATAATAATAGTGGGGATCTTAGTTATAGGTTCTTTTGTTGGTGTAGTGGGTACCTATACTTCTCTGAAACAAATTGTAAACCATCTCTAACGTTCAAGATGGCAACTTGAACTTGTGATTAATAAGATTAACTAATAAGTTTGATTCTTACCAGATGAAAATACAAGTTCTACGCAGTAAGCATATAAGTCGGCTCACAGAAGAATAAAAAAGACATGCAACACAAATTCAATTTTCTGTTGATGAAATAAGCAGCAAAAGTAATTGACAATTTCATATTTGCATATTTAGACCGAAAGAAATAATCAAAGCTATAATATTCTCCCCCACTAAGATACAAATTTCTTACTAACCACAGATGATGTTGTCCCAAATGAATTGCACAGGTGATGGTGATTCGGAGTATTTTTCACTTTGCATCATGAAAATTTAGCAATTAAATCTCTCTTCAAAGCTTAAAATGGGATAAAATTCTATAACAGGTAAAAAGAACCCTCTAAAGGTGCATGTTAAACTAATTGTCAGTACCAAATGAGCACTCCACTGGACTCAAGAAATCACCATTAAAACTAGGAAACTTGGCCTAAAGAATCAGCCAAATTCAAGCTCTTCTGGCACTCCATACCATACAAGTCTACGTTCATGTCATATCTGCATTCAAGTTGCTGTGTAGTATAATACACAGTCATGTGTAGCTGTGGCTGGGCTTAGACAGACAAAAGTTTCTGCTGGGATCAGTACCAGGTTAAGCATAGAGTAGAAAAAATTCTGTCAAAGACTACACTAGCCATTATCAGACCTGCTCCATGGTTTTGATTTAATTTTAATTGGCTGCATTCAATACCCTATAATCAAAGCTCGAACCCAGCCTATCACCACCTCAAAATGAAATAGTAGGAAAACAATTAAAATCAGTTCTTTTTTGAGCAAACTATGTGCAAATATCCCATCTGTACAAGGAAAAAAAAAGGCACAAAAAATATGTTATCTTTTAAAAGTATCAAAGAATATCCCTACCATATCTTTGTTAAAAACTGCAAATTAGTAAACAGCCGATGGAAGCCGTACATAGCCATTTGGCTTCCCCTTTCTCAGGTTGAGTCTGGAACACAAAATAACGGCTTCTGATTTTAAACATTAGCAGTTACACAGCTATGCATCACAATTGCACGGTGTTCTTCTGCATGTAAATCAGAATTTCAAACAAATTGCAAAACAAGTTCTATACATACAGATATTATAAAAAATGATCTCTGGTTGGTCAAATTATGTGGATGTCAAATGCCATTCAGGATAAAATTTGTTGTTAAGGGAAACAATATAAATCAGAAAGTTCAAATTGAAATTTATGGTATTTTTCATTCACATTGTTCAGGGCAGAGATGTCTTCCTGCAAAATGGATACTAGATAGAATAGCAAACATGTCTTTTACATATTTATGTTGGACTGTAATTTTCTCTTTGGATACAATATAGAATGAAAACTATTGAGCATTGACTTATATATATGGCAAAAAGTGGATTGTTAATAGATTTGACGTACATGCCTAAAGTACACAGTTCTTGATAGCCAACAGATCTATGGCACACAGCTTATTTAACAATAATGAACATTGTATAAGTTAAATATTAGTGACAATTGACAACACATATCCTGGTTTATTGTTAAATTGTGTAAGCTGAAATTCTAAATTTCTCATTTTACTTATGGAGTATTCACCATTCATTTTGAACTGATAGATGCTCGACAATCATTGCAAATTTCTGTTGTAGTAGCAGTATTAGTGAAGTGCAGATTGAGTGGGCTACCAATATTGTGGTGGAAATGAAAGTTTTGAGGGTGGTTGTGTAGTCACATATTGCATGGGGCCAATACTCCAAGGTAGAGCACTAGTTCAATGGTGACAAGTGTGGATAATTTGAAATTTCTCACCTTTTGCAAAGAAGGGGAAAAAAATTCTTCACATTTGATATCCCTATAAGAAAAAAAATTGATGTATACCTTTATTTCTATCTGGTACTCCTTATTGCTGAGTTACATCATGTTGAATCCCCATACGTACTTCACGTTTTAGTTGACTTAATTGGATTCTTCTTTGCTGACACGTTCTTTTCTTCTCAGTTTCCACATTCACTGCCAAAGGAACATGATGATGTCAATAAACTTATGGATCTAATTAAGGATGTGCATACAGGTATACAATGTAAAAGCAACCTAGAGATGAAACATGATAACTTTTATTTGTCCACATAAGAGCCACAATGGACTCAAGTTATTAATCATGTACTATTTATACCAATAACCAAATTTCAAAACCCCACCAATAAGAAAAGGAACTTAAATTATGGTTTTTAAGTATTTAAAAATGAATGGACACCTGTGCTTCTTACACTAAAAAAATGAATGGACAAGTACGAGAGACAGAGACAGTATGAAGATGTTATAGATCTGTTCTTTCCTTTCATCATCACACGACCAGAAAATGTGAATTTCCTTAAGTCAGATATGCAAACTTTTCAATTAATAGTTAATTCATTATTCAATGACTTCAATGTGATACATGTAGGCTGACATGACATGCATTCAAGCACTAGATGTGAGCTTGATTATGTCTCATCACACTAGAAAGATCCAATTAATTGCAACAGACCATATATGTCCCATGACTAAGCAATATAATTTTCTTTGGCTAATTTATTAAATAATTGAGGAGTGGATGAAAAGCAATAGAAATTAATTCGATCTCCAAAATAAATGACAAACATATCTTTTGCTAACACTATAGAGAAAAGTGTCCATTCGTCAACAAGTATAACCTTCGTGGCTCAAAGAATTAGCAGCTAGCTGAGATTTATGAACCATTTTCATTGGTCTACCATCCAGCTCTGCAGGACAGGCTACATCATTTAGTACACAATTATTGAAGTCTTTATGCATATTCTTTAATGCCATTTTTTCATCAATTTGTTGTGATCTTTGTTGATATTCAGGCATACTGCAATATTCCCTCAATGGCATTGCTAAAATGGGAAAGAGTAAACTTGTTCCCCCATTGTGCATCTGACCCCATCGTTGGTTGACCATATGTTGTCCCTGCATTTTTGTTGCACCGAGGTAGGTTTCTGTCATTTCATTATTCCATGCAAATGTTCCTAGCAGCTCTTGCTGGCATGCAACTAGATTTTGCTCCCTTGGCATCATTGGCATGTATGACAGGCAATGTGGATCTACTAGACCAGTCAGTCCAACCTGGGTTTTCTTCAAGGCATGCATTTCTTCCCGCACTGAAGAATCTATATGTTCTGTCCTCAATTGTCCCCTTCGTTTGCTAATTTTTAATGCTCTAAGATGCCGTGCAAGACGTTGTTGTTCCTTAAGTTGTCCAAGGTCACTACTAACTCCCACAAACCTGTGACTTCTACACGCTAGTGTTCTGTTATTTATTTCTTTTTAATGTCCAATTATATATGACTGTTTACTAGTGTTTTGCATTTTTCTGACACCATCTTCTATCTGCCACAGATCATAGATGCCAAACAAAATATAGTGTCAGCAACTATAGTCTATGAAAAGCAGATTCTCCAATCACTAGCAGAACAAAGAGTACAACCATTGGTAGGTACAAGTCATAGAGCACCAATTAACCATGTGAACTTTGCAAAATATAGCATATACGCTTAATGTGATTAGATTGAGGGCAAGCCAACCAGGTTTTGAGGATTCCCCAAACTCACATGGAAGTAACTAATTACACTAACACATACCAGCAGCAGGTTGATTGATTCTCATATTTATATGGCGTTCATCCACACCATTTTCCTTTGGGAGATTGCACTCTGCAACTAAATCCAAGAAAACGAAAGCCAAAAGGATAATTCAGAATCTACAGCATCTGAGAACATAAAAATGTCACATTGCAATAAATAAAATAACACATCACCCTTTTGATAGGGGTCACCTGTTTGACCTTGTACAGCAGGAACTCTTCCAAGATTCTGCTCACCTGGTTCTGGTCACAACCCGTTAATAAGATTGTATCAGCTGCATATAGAAAATATGAAAGATATTGTTTACTTTGCAATTTCAGATGTTTACTTTGTAAATGTCTAGAACGAGCTAGACGCCGGATTTGGCTTAAACGAGGTGTTCTTCCTTGTAAATGATCATCAGTGTACTCCCCATTATTATCTTGCACCAAGAAATGACTTTTAGATCGAGCTTGTCGCTGAATTTGACTTAAGCAAGGTATTTTGGCCTGGCAACAGATTCCATCCTGTTCAGCTCCTACATTAGCACTTGCAAGAAGTCCATCATTTTGTGTCCCTATATATTTCTGATCTGAAAACATGACAGTTTGAACATTATTGTAAAAACAAGCATGTTAATAGAAGACTGTTACAAGCAAATTAAATGGGCACAATATCACAGACCAGTAGAAGTTGCATTGCTAAGATTTTCTTCTGACTTTTGAGCATTTGGATCAGTACATAATCCTGATTAAATCACAATGAACATGACATTAGCTACTATTCAGCACTTTAATTCAATAAAACAAACTGTTAATTCTCACAGCCTCAACCTTCACTATTTTTGTCATTTCTGTGTTCCTCATGGAAGCAAACTTCAGATTCTGACAGTAATTCAGCTGACCGTGCAAGTATCAAAAGATTATCAAAGCCCCCGTCATGGTCCTTTCCCTTATTTGCTTGCCTATCCCCATTTTGGTGACATTTCATCTGCTCCCCCATCCTATCTAAAAGTGGTTTGGGCATTGATGGCTCAAGCTCTTCATTGTACTGAACACGTTTTGCCCGTATAGCAGCACGCCTTTGACGTGCGGCAGCATGCCATTGTTTCTTTAATAAGTCCCACTGCACATCATGAGCCTGTTGCCAAGCAGTTTAACTGGTCATTCCAATGTGTTCATAAAAAAAAAAAAAATTCAACCCATTTTGTTGGGAAACACTCCCAATCTCTTCACTATTTTTAATGTTCATTTTCAATTTGTTTCAGAAAATAAAATAAACACTTTTTGTTTATCAAGCAAAGAAAAGATAAAAGGATAATCAGAATTTACAGCAAACACAGCAATCTAGTTTTAAAATGATCCATTGGCATACACTTTGAACAAACATGCCTTACCATTTTGTAAACATTAAAGAAACAAAGAATAAGTCACATTCACACAAAATGCAAAAGATACTTTTTAAAAACGAACAAAAACAATAGAGTTATTTAAAGAGCAGGATTTGTATTTCAACTCTTTGTTTAAATGATTTGTATATCACAAGTATTTTTTTTTTTTTTTTGAGCAAAATCTCCAAAACTCAAAGTCCTTAAATAGTTAAATTTATATCTAGCTATTCATACTTGCAGTTCTTCTTCAAATCCTTTAATTTTAAACCATCATATCCAATTTCAACCCAGAGGTATTTCGCTGCTACAAATTAATGGTTATTGATTTTTTTTTTTTTTGGTCCCAGTATGGAACAAAACCTCAGGTTTTCATTAGACTTACCAAAATCTCTATCAAGATTCAAGCAATGCCATTGAAAATTAGTATACTAATAACATATAGAGTGACTAAGTGACCTCTATGTGGCATGGTAGAATGGTATAGACTAGTGTGCTGACAACAACAAACCTTTAGTTCCAAAATTTTTGGGCTTAACTATGAACCTCGATTAATTAGTTATGATTGGTTACATGTATTTTTTTTCTTCGTTAAAAAGAAAAAAAGAAATTAGAAACTATTAGAGAAATAAAAGATAAATATATTTAGAAAGTTTTAGAGAAAAAAAGAATAATAAGACATACAAGTTGGACTTACCAGGTTGTGCTCATTCTCAAAAAAAAAAAAAAAAAAAAAAAGGTTGTGTTGCTGCAAACACGTGGCAACATGGGACTGTTGGGTTTCTATTTGATAACAAAATACTAGCAATTTGGATATATTTGGGGTGATTCAATTTAATTTTATTGGTTAAATTAAAACTAACCATTTAATTTTAACCTTTTTTTTTTTTTTTTTTTTTTGCGGGTTATAGTTAGCTAAATTGATGAGGTTTTTATCGTGGAGTAAACAAGTGTGAGGTTTGAATTCGGGCCTATGATAATAAAAAGTAGTTATCATTGAGCTATAAAGATTAATGTTGAATAATTTTTTATTCAAAATTTTAAATTTCAATTTTCCCTACTTTCTAAAATAAGATTGGTGGATTCATTTAATTATTTGACACCGTTAATTGAACAAAGGTAGACGAAAAGATTAGGTTGGAAATGAATGAAAGTTAGAGATTATAATTTGTAATTTAGTCTATTTTACTTACTTTAACACCTTAATTAAACCAATTGTGCGAATTAACACCCAGGGTTGATTGTTGTTTTGGTCATTATAGGTTGATTGTGTATTTACAAATGGTTAAGGGAGGGGGGGGGGGGGGGGGGGGGGGTGGAGTATCTTATGACTAAATTGTTAACGGCCTCTCATTTTATCTATGGATAATGGGAGTGATGTTTTGGATTTCAGACTCATTGATTATGTACGTAATTTTTTTTTTTTTTTAAAAAAGCACGAGCCCTATTTATTTATTATTATTATTTTTGAATGGTATAAAGCTTCATAGAGTTATATTGGAGATTAGGATATTCATTTTGAATTTGATATAAAACTAAAATTTTATATTCCAAGAGTTTTGTAGTTAAGTAATATTATTTTTTCTCATTTATGAGGATAATCATGATTCAAATTCCACTTCCCATTGTTGTAACACCAATAATTTTATAGTTCAATGACATTACTTCTTCTCATTTGTGAGGATATTCCTGATTCAAATTCTGCCACTCATTGTTGTAACGATCAATTCATTGTAATAAAAAAACAAAACTAAAGTCTCATGCACTATTCTTCTTATTTGTTTACTTTCTTTTTTTCCAACCTTGGTATATAAGTCACTTAAATTTTTTTTTATATATAATTTGTTAGTTAAAGATTTATAGTTAAGGATGTGAAGGTTTTTAATCATGAATGTTTTTGTTGAAAATATCAAAAAATGTTAACTAGTTGAGTTATTAGGCTCTTTTGGATTGATTTTAAGTACAAAACAGGGAACTAATGTATACCAAATGCAACAGATGGCCAATGATTTGGCCATATAGGATTTTTTTTTTTTTTTTTTGAGAAACCAGACAGTAAGCATGGGCTTTTATTAAAGAGCAAAAACAAAGTTCAATGAACATCAAATAACAGTAAAGGGACTATGTCCTCGGGTGGAAAATCAAGCCAAACCCGAGCACCCCTAAAGCCTTTTGCTTTTTTTGCTAATGAGTCAGCCACACAATTACAAGAGCGACCAACATAATTGAAGGCAAAAAGACTGAAAAACTAAAACTTGACTATAGATGTCTTCAATGACGACACTGATGACCATTGCTGAGTTTCTTTCGAAAATCACCTTCTGTAGCCCAATCCAGTTGGTTTTGTAGATGGATCATGTTAACCGGATGCCTTTAAGACAATTGTTAATAAATCATTCTAATGAAATTTTAACATTACTTTCACGAGAAATATTAAAAATTGTCAAAAAAAATTAATTTATTTTTCAAAATTTTTTTTTTTTGGAAAAATAATTTATAAACTAAAACCCACATCCGTTAACGTTTTCCCTTTGTGGATAAGGCCCACAAGTCACAACCAGAAAGCAATAATCACATGGACGTGATTACCATGTGAATGCAATCCTTAGAAAAATATGGCAGCAGCTAATGCTCTGATGCTCTCCAAATCAGCCCATTTTCTTCTCCTCCAAAACCCAACACTACCTCTCCTCTATCTCTCTTACCCCATTGCACTTCTCTCAGAGAGCTCAAGCAAATCCAAGCCTTTACCATCAAAACCCACCTCCAAAATGACATCAATGTCCTCACCAAGCTCATCAGTTTCTGTACTCTCAATCCTAGTGCTACCCTTATGGACCATGCCCACCAACTGTTCGACCAAATTCCCCAACCAGACATTGTGGTCTTCAACAACATGGCCCGTGGATACTCCCGCTCCAATGCCCCTCTTCGGGCCATTGTACTCTTTTCTGATATCCTATGCTCTGGCATTATCCCTGATGACTATACCTTCCCTTCTCTTCTCAAGGCATGTGCAAGCTCTAAGGCAATGCAAGAAGGTAAACAATTGCATTGCCTTGCTACCAAACTTGATCTCAACCATAACATATATGTATGTCCCACATTGATAAATATGTATACTGAGTGCGGTGATGTGAATGCAGCTCGCCGCGTCTTTGATAAGATAGTTGAGCCTTGTGTTGTTTGTTACAATGCAATAATCACGGGATATGCTCGAAGTAGTCGGCCCAATGAAGCATTGTCATTGTTTCGTGAATTGCAAGCGATTAATCTCATGCCTACTGATGTAACACTGCTTAGCGTACTTTCATCTTGTGCTTTGTTAGGAGCATTAGACTTAGGGAGGTGGATACATGAGTATGTGAAGATACATGGTTTTGATAAATATGTTAAGGTCAACACTGCTCTTATAGATATGTATGCAAAGTGTGGAAGCTTGGATGATGCAGTGTCTGTCTTTGAGAACATGTCTGTAAGAGATACACAGGCTTGGTCAGCCATGGTTATGGCATATGCAACTCATGGGCACGGTTCCAAAGCCATATCACTGTTTGAAGAAATGAAGAGGGTGAGAGTGCGACCTGATGAAATAACATTTTTGGGTCTTTTATATGCTTGCAGCCACACTGGCTTAGTAAGGGAAGGTTGTGAGTATTTCTACAGCATGAGTGACAAGTATGGGATTATTCCGGGTATCAAGCACTATGGATGTATGGTGGATTTGCTAAGTCGAGCTGGTCGCTTAGATGAGGCTTATAAGTTCATTGATGCATTACCAATCAAACCCACTCCCATACTTTGGCGAACCTTGTTATCTGCTTGTAGCAGCCACGGCAATGTAGAATTGGCAAAGCGAGTGATTGGACAAATTTTTGAACTAGATGACTCTCATGGAGGAGACTATGTGATCTTATCGAACTTGTGCGCAAGGGCTGGGAGATGGGAAGATGTGAATTATTTGAGGAAACTGATGAAAGACAAGGGGGTGGTGAAAGTACCTGGGTGTAGTTCAGTGGAGGTGAACAATGTCGTGCATGAATTCTTCTCTGGGGAGGGAGTGCAATCTGTTTCTGCAGACTTGCACCGGGCACTTGACAAGTTAGTCAAGGAATTGAAGTTGGTAGGGTATGTTCCTGATATTTCTTTAGTTTGTCATGCAGACATGGAAGTTGAGGACAAAGAAATTGCTCTAAGATATCATAGTGAGAAATTGGCTATTGCTTTTGGGCTTCTAAACTCTCCCCCTGGTACAAAAATTCGGGTGGTGAAGAATCTACGGGTCTGTGGGGATTGTCATTCTGCTGCTAAACTTATATCAATGATTTTTGATAGGGAGATAATTCTTAGAGATGTCCAACGATTCCATCATTTCAAAGATGGGAAGTGCTCTTGTGGAGACTACTGGTAGTAGAATTTGTTCAGCCAAAAAATTATGTTTATCATTACAGAGATATCTACTGGCTTTAACTGCTAGAATATTCTCTGTCGCATTTAGTGGAAGGTTTGTTCTGGTCAGATTACATTTGCATCTAGCATCTCCACATATTTGACATACTCCAGTGATTTTCATGTAATGGGAGAGCTGGGAAGAGCAAACACAACTGGTTCCATGTTCAGGCTCGTAGACTTCCACTTGGGTTCATCATTGGTGTATTTGTAATACTGATGTGTAAAGTTACTGACATGAAGCTGGTGCGGATCATTAAATTGCTAGATTTATATAATTCATTATGACTTGTACAATTTTCTGTATATTTTAAAGATATAAAGTAATAGTTGTATAGAGAAAATGCCATGTAATATGGCCAAAGACCTTAACTGGGTTTATGCAAATGTATGATGCAAGATTGTGCATCTTTGGAATCTATTTGTACAAATAAATTTGTTCCAAAGAGTGGAATAAAGCATTTTGTTGATTTGTACAGATAAGAAATTGGTTCCAAATAGTGGAATAAAGCCTTTTGTAATTTAGGAAAATCAATTACTTTTAAACGCAAAGCAAAGGAAAATGATGTGATTGAAGTTGTTCTTGCTCTCAATAAGGACATTTTACTGGTCTGGGAGTCTTTTTGTTGCTATTTTTTGTGCTTGGTTTTCTGTAACTCTTTCTGTAGCAAGGAAAAAAAGAAGTCAAAGTTAGTTGTTTCAATATGATAAGTTAATAATAATTTTTTTTTAAAAAAATTTCACAAAAATACAGACAAAACCAATGAAGTTGTGGAAATAAGTCAATAATTTTGTCCCAACTAGTCCCAAACTCCCAACGTGAAAGGCTAATCCTGTGAATTTGTTTAGCACAATACAAGTGATAAATTAATAGCAATAGCAGTAAGCATATGATGCACCAAATATTCTGTCCACACTTATGTTTTTGCCTATAAGTACTGCCATTCACACCATGACACCACCCTAAGTCCAAAAACAAATCCCACAACTCACTGACACACACAAAGATGAAACCCAATTGTGCAATCTTCATCAAGCTTTTATTAGTACAATGCCTAGCAATTGGTTGTGTTTCAGAGAGTTAAAAATTCTTCTATCTTGTACAACAGGTGAGTGGGATTATTTAAGAGAGAGATCATCTTTTTGAACGCTAACTACTCTTATTTGATGTTGTCATAACATCACAACTTTTTTCTTGATTTCAGCACTCTAAATCTCTAATGATGTGGCCAAGATCATACTGTGACACAAAGCAAAGTTGTTGCTATCCAACAAGAAGAAAACCCAAAACAAATTTCAGCATTCATGGGCTTTGGCCTAATTACAATGATGGCTCATACCCGTCCAACTACGATCCTAACAGCTCTTTCGATTAATCCAAGGGACCTCTTATTAGGAAAATGTTAAAGTTGTTATCAATTTTACTATGTATAAAACTTATAAACTAACTTGATAATAAATGTAATTGGAGCTACATCAACAACATGGGCACTTAAATTTCTAAAGTTTATATATTAAATTCTGTAGAAGTTGTAGCATCATTCATCATTCATTTTATTACATAAGTACATAGCTTCCATTCCATCACTAATAAAGTTCATTGTATATCATTCTAAAGAATTCAGACCTAATTAGCAGAATGCAAGTAAGTTGGCCAACACTGGCCTGCCCAAGTGGCAATGTTTCCTCATTTGGATCACAAGAATGGGAGAAACATGGGACTTGCTCTGACACTCTTGAGTCCATCCTATACTAGCATGGATACTTTCAAACACCTCTAAACCACAAAGACAAAGTAGTCCTCCTCCAAATGCTTCAAAGTGCAGGTAACTCTTAATCTCTTTAGTAACTTGAAATTGCTTGTTCAAGCTTAATTTCTTAAACCTTCTCTTTGTTTTTTAATTTCCACTATAACATTGAGTGGGGGAAAAAAATGTTACCAGGATCCAACCTAATGGGAGTTCTTACAGCTTAAGTAGCATAAGTTATAATATAAAAGGAGCAATTAGGCATGCTCCTGGGTAGAATGCAATGTTGATGCATCAAGGAATAACCGGCTTTATCTTCGTGTAGACACTTTTAAGTCACAACTCATCAAATGTCCCGTGCTACCAAAAGAGGGATGTGCCTCCAATATTGATTTCCCTACCTTCTAAATATAATAAGAGGAAGAAAGTGGAATGTCTCTCTTAAACATCGTTTGCTAATAGTGTATTGAATATTTCGATTGTGGTCCTGCCTAATTACCAATCATTTATATTCTCTTGTGGCATAATATAATCTATGGAAAATAATAATATCTATTATGTGCACCTTTACATTGAAGAAAAATAAAATTTTCATTATAGAAATGAAGTCTGAACGGTTTTAGACTCCTTAAAACAACCAGATTAACCTAATTAATTACCCAAGTGATTAACTTAGTCAATTTAAGCAATTCTAGGTTATCACAAACATACAATCATATCAAAAGTATAAAGCAGCGGATATATAAAAGACACAATGATATGATTACTCAGGAAACCACACGGTAAAAACCTGGGGAGGATTTGACCTAGCTATCTTTAAGGTAAACCTGAATCCACTATGTGAAAGAATCGAAGTTCATACAAAAGGACTTACAAGCTCCCCGCTTGACTTCCTAATGCTATCCACCAGTAGAACTTACTGACACGACCATGTGCAAGCTCCGAATCCACGGACTCCTTTCTTGGATTCTCCAATCAACTACAAGCACCCACGCTTGATATTCTTTAAGCTTCAATGGTAGCAACCGAGTTGATCATCAAGATGTTGAAGTAATCTCTACCTTGAAAACCCTAAGCTTTGTGTAAAGGAAAGCTCCTCTAGATCTCACAAGAGATTTACACAAAACAGCAAAGTATGAGCAACAACTCAACTGGAGCAACTCTAAAAACGTGACTAGGGTTTTTCTTTATATACCTAGGGTAAAAACAGAAAACCCAAAACGTTTAATGAGTTAGGGCTGAGCTGGAAAATTCTACAAAAAAACATTCTGCCCGAGATTCGATCGATCGAGTCTTTCTTTCGATCGATCGAGCCAGGCCGAAATGCACCAATGCATCTGCAGCCTCTCGATTCTAACTTTACATGAAAGACTCAACTTTGAGCAAGCCTAAACAAGACTAAACAACCTGTTTTGATTATGGTTTGCCAACAATACAAATTAGAGTTCTAAATACATAAAATTCTAAATCTTTAGAACCTAACAAAGTCTCTAAATCTTGATTCATATTCTGTGGGTTACTATCAATGACTTTATATTGAATGAGATTCTTTGCATTTTTATTAAAAATTCTCTAAGAATCTTTGTTAAAAAGAAAATCCTAACTGGCCAATCTTTATGACCTTTGGGAGCATGATACAAAAATACTAAGAATGTTTGACCATGGAATAGAAATAAGAAACCAAGCCAACAAAAACTTAGGCAAACACGTCCAAAAAAAAAAAAACGTTTATGCAAAAAGATTCATTCTATTACTTTAATTTAGTAGCTTTCCTTCTTTGTCATTTGAGTTACAGCTTATTGGCCTTTTCCAATTACCGAAGCAACTGCCATAGTAGTACCTTCAGCACCTGTATATAAAGAACAACTTACATTGATTGTGCAAAAAAATAGCTACTGAAACCATGACCATTAGAAAGAAGCAGAGATTTCCATATTGGTGAACAAAGGATAGATGAAAAACCAATCTTAAGAAACCAAGTTGGATTAAAAAATGTATAAAATTATTACTAAATTACTTCAGAGATACAAAGTTTTTAAACAATTCAAGGCAAAGAGGTCCCAAGTTCAGGTACAACAGTAGTTACTTTTGGCATTTCTGGGAAGTAAGAAGCACTTTAGATTATCAATCACCATATTTGGTATGTAAGAAGCAATTTAGGTTATCAATATTTTGCATATTTTAACTTCCTAACAATTGGGAAGAAATACACTTTCTTTATCTTAGATTTAGGCTTCTTATAAACTTCCTTTTCCTCTTTCAGTAACAACATCGCCACCTTAACAAAAACAGTCCCCATGAATCAAAATTCCTAAGCAAATCTAAACATCCCCATAAAGCATATATTAATCTCCAAAAGGAATATAAGCAAAGCACTTACCAATAGGACTACTATATTAACAGGAAATTTTTTGCTCAAAGCCAAACTTAACTGAAAAAATTTAGTGAAGCCCAGAGGAAATCAAATGCAACCCATGTAATGGTAATGATTATAGCAAAATTGTATTTCTATTGCAATTACAGTGCATAATGGTATGTTTATTATTTTCCTTACCTTCTGTTGTTTAGTTTGTAAAGTTTATTTAATATTTATCCTTCTAAATTGCATTACACGGGGTATGTACAATAAAACCTGACTAAGCATTAGAACACAATCAATTATTTAAGAGAAAGAAAAAAAAATGTTGGTATTGTTTCTTGGTTCTCTCAGTTTGCTATTTTACCTAAACAATGCTTGGGGCACAATTTCTAGTTAAGGTATCATTCATGAATTCAGATAGAAGTTTGGATACCAAATAACTTTCACTAAGGAAATATGGTTCTAGTAACCTCAACAGAAAATTGCAAATCCTTTCTAGTGATCACAGCAGAGTAGGACAAGATGTGAAGAACTTGAGAGAGAGAGAGAGAGAGAGAGTAACAATTAGATAAAAAGGTAGATTTAATGCTAAAGTATGATATACCTATACCAGTTTTCTATATAACATAAACAATGGTGGATTCACATTGAAGTTAAGATACAAAATAACTATTAGTGAGGATGGAAAGTTTTCTATAAGATTTTTTTACCTTGTACTTCCTAAGTGATGGAAATTTTGGTTTAGGCAGTAAGGATGGAAAGTTTTCGATAATATTTTTTTACCTTGTACTTCCTAAGTGATGGAAAGTTTGGTTTATGCATTCTTACAAATACTTTGAGGGAGCAGATAACACATGCCACTAACCTAAATCTTCAACTTGTAGTACAACTTTAAACAATGAATAATTCTTCTTTCAATTCCAAATTCATTGAAAACCCAGCACCAAAACAATAATTAAGCTCCACAAAATTCCACACTACACTCCAAATCATCACACCAGTATATCTCAAACCCAGTAAAAGAAAACACAAATTACATAATAGTTACTAAGTATTTACCATCTAAGCACTCTAAATTATCACACTCGAGCTGACCCAATACAGAATATTGCATACTAAACGAAATTAAACAACTCCAACCCCACCAAAATAAATAAGAACATGAATCATATAGAAAATTTCCAATACCAATAGCAGGAAAAACAAAGAGAAAGTAAGAAAAACACAGAACAGATACTCACAATGTGGATCATGTGGTTGTGAGCGATGCAAAGGAAGTATAGCTGTGTAGCTTGCTGGGGACATTGACCAATAATATTGAAAGCCAAATTGAGAGTATGCAAACTTATGTAGGTTTTGTGACCTGAGATTGACAGACCCTCTACTAGTAACCTTTTTTTGAATATTCATAACACTTTTGGCTCTGCGACTTAATCGAGTGAGTCTGCATTGGAGTAAAGAGAGAAAACTGAGAAGAGCAGTTATTGGGTGGTAGTTGAATGGTTGGGTTCTAAAAATAAAGCATTAAAAAAATTAAAAATTAAAAATGGTTATGTGTAAATTTATGAGACATCTAAGCTGATGTGGCATAATTGTAGAAGGTCAACAAAAAGACAAACACTTTAGTTTTATAGTATTAATAGATAATGAGAACAAACTAAGATTATTGAATGGCTTGAATTTTTAAAAAATATACGAAATGATTTCTTTTACCTCAATACCTCCACATTTATTTTAACTTTGACATGTTGTCTTCAAGGAATGCATACAGACTACAAAAGTGGGAGCCGAATCTTCACAAGTTTTCTTGTGCTAAACATCCTGATTAGGAGCTTTCTCACATTTTCCTTGTTCATTGTTCTCGCTTTTCAATCAGATCCCTCTATCCTATATCTTACCCCTCATTTTCAAAAGGAAGCTACAGTAGCACTTGAGATTTGTTGATAAACAACAGTACTAGCCTTCAACTGTTTATGCAAAAAAACATACATTTCATGTGACACTTATAAAGGAAAAAATAATGGTGCTAGATAAGCTGTTTCATAAAATAAAGTTCACCAGCACAATTTTTAGAAGTCAAATAATGATTATGTAGATTTCCATTCTTAAATTGCTAATAGAAATTGCAAGTGCAGGCAAGATTCAATGTCTAGAAGCAGGAGAGAGAGAGAGAGAGAGAGAGAGAGAGAGAGAGAGTTAAAAAACAAAAAATGGCCCTATTCTCACACATAGTAGAAGAAAAGGAACAAAAGTACAACTAAACCTAAGATACAAATAGTTCTAGGTCAAAGTATTATATTCAATTGCTCCAAAAGTGTCTTTCACTATCTTTAAGGGTCCGATACCACACCACCTTATGTAATATTTTTTCATCATAGGTACCTTGGGGTTGAGGCAAAGGGACTCATTACAAAGCGTTAGCAATATGGAAACATCTTGACAATGTGTGGAAAACAACATTTACTAGAGGATAGGAAATACTGACCTCAATTTTGGGATAATGCATAAAGCTATTAATAAATTGGAGCAGGCTAAGGCATAGGAATGATAATCTAGACATTGCAATTCCTAGAAAAATTATATTGCAATTGAATTATAAGATCATGAAAAGGCTTGTAATATGCAAGGACGAGAGACTATATTAAAGGTTTTTTTTTTTTTAAGCAAAAAAAATCTGTCAGGGTTTTGCTTGATAAAACTATAGAAAAAGGACATTGTACCTAAAAATGAAGCAAAACATATCTCAGATATTCATGTTCATGCCATAGGATGGTATAGATAGGCTGAATGAGAAAAGAAAAACCAAGGAGAACATTTAGCCAAACATATAGAACATAAAAAACAAACTACAGCTATCTATCTAACACAATTAATAAAAAAGTAAAAAACAAAAGATTCCACTTATAAATCACAATAAGGAAAAAGAGCATTAGTGATTAGATTCTGCATTGTAAACTCTCTTCTCATCGAAAGATTATCATTTAATACTTTCTAGAGGAAAATAAGCACTTTGAGAGAGGATTTAAGCTTCCATGGTTGGCCCACATTTAAGAACTATATCTTAGAGTTCTGCTTCTTCCATATAAGCATTCACTATGGATAAGCCAGTAGGCTTGGTTGACAGTAATGAGACCTGACTGATTCATGGGGCCTAATTAGTTCAACTGCACTTCCCGACCTAGGAGTTAGCACCTTCTAAATAATAGAGTTAGCTACATGAGATGCATATCAATTCCTCACTAATGCACAATTTCATTGTGAGGTAGCCTGGTAAAAAAAATCAAAAGCCCTTGTAATGTGGATAATTACCCGCAGACACATTGGATCTTACATTAAGCCAAAAGTCATAGTTATTAGGAATTGAGTTCCCATTTCCTTCTAGCCATTTAGCTTCTTTGAGAATAGATAATCCCATTGGTTTTTTTTTTTTTGATAAATATATAATTTCATTAAAAATTATGAAAGTTGCTACCCTAGTATACAGACTTGACTCAAGTACAATTTTCTTTTCACTTCTTATATATATAACATGAAAACTTCCTAGAAAGTAGTGTGAATCTGTACCCAACCTCAGTTTCAAGATGTGATAATAATTTGTTTCTGATTTCCATGGGTTGGTAATTAGTCATTGTATCAATATTATAATTGCAAGTTCCGTAATGGTCAACCAGAGAAAACTTTAAATATGTTTGTTTCAATGATACAGGATGGTAATTGTGTTAATGATCCATTTTCTTTCACTTGTGCAATGAAGGCTTGTGGCAGTCTCGCATACAAGAAGTTGGCTCTACAATTACATGGTCTTGTGGAGAAGTTTGATTTTGGAAGCAATGTGTATATGGCTATTCAGAATTCAATAATGGATATGTATATTAAGTCTGGAAAAGTGAGTTATGCTGAGAGAGTGTTTTTGAGGATCCCAAATCCGAGTTTGTTTTGTTGGAACAGTATGATCTATGGATATTCCAAATTGTTTGGGGTTGGAAGGGCTTTTGACTTGTTCAACCAGATGCCTGAACGTGACTCTGTCTTGGAACAAGATAATATCGATCTTCTCTGAACATGGCTTTGGGGTTCAGAGCCTTAGTACTTTTGTTGAGATGTGGAGTCAAGGTGTTAGACTAAATTCCATGACATATGCCAGCGTACTTAGCACTTGCACAAGTATATATGATCTTGAATGGGGTACCCATTTGCATTCTCGGATTGTTCGAATGGAACCAACTATTGATGTTCTAGTTGGTAGTGGTCTGGTTGATATGTATGCAAAACGTGGATGCTTAGAATTTGCTAGGTGGATCTTTGATGGCTTAACAGAACACAACGCGGTCTCTTGGACTTCTTTAATCAGTGGACTTGAACATTTTGGGTTAGAGAAAGAAGCTTTGGAACTGTTTAATCAAATGAGAGAGGCTCCTATTTCCTTGGATGAGTTTACTCTTGCGACAATTCTTGGGGTTTGTTAAGGTCAAAAGTATGTTTCAATTGAGGAGCAGCTACATGGATATGCAATCAAGACTGGAATGGTTGAATACTAATGAGGATTATCCTATGGAATTTTCTAACTTGATTTTAGATTGCAGGTGGCTAGGAGGTGCACATTGAGCATATATGGAGAGAGGCTAATAGCTGTGCAGACTTATTGGCAAAGAGGGGTGCTTCTCAATCGGAAAGGGAACATGCCCCACTTTTTTGTGGCAATGTCTATATTGGGACTCCATGGGTTTTGTCTCATCCCGGAATCATCGTGGTTAATAAGGATCCAGTAGTGTTTTGTTTGGTTTCAGCTATTCCTCTCTTCATGTTGGTGTTGGTTGGTTTGTGTTTCTTCAGTTCATTTGTGCGTTGATGTGGCTCCTTGCGTTGTAGTCCTGTTGTAATATTTCTGTTGTAAGACCTTTGTGTATCTAACATATTTCCTGTTTATGCAAAAAAAAAATCTTTCACATACTGGGGGATTCACATATATGTGCGAGGCAGGATACAAATGGACGTTACAAGAGAGTAGTTCTCTTTTAGTAAAACTAATCGTAGACCCGCGCATTGCGCGTGATTATTTTTTATGGTGATCTCATTATTATTATTATTATTTTGTAATTTGAACTAATTTAATGAAAAGTAATGCATTTCATAATCATATTTATCACAAAATAATTTTTTATTATTGTAGAATTGTTTTATTTAAAATTTGAAACCTTAATTCTACCATAGTTGGTTGACTAATTTTTACATCTCTAAGTCAATTAAACATGTTTTGCATGCTACATGTAAACCTTCTTTTCCATAAGGGTTGAAATAATGTGCGTAATATTTTTTTTCTATGGAAGTTAAAAAGAATAAAATTCACCTTGTCTTGATGTTTTCTAAAAATTAAATTTGGAGATTCTCTTTCAATAATTGTGAAAATTCCAAGCAATAATTCAGAAGGTAATACATGTTACATGTTCATGCTTTGATTTTGTAATTGTATGATTGATTTGGGTTGTAATTTATAAGTTGAATATGGTGCTGTATATTCAAAAGGGCCTAACTATGTTATTTAGGATATTGAATATAGTGTTGTGTGTGATTTATAGAGTAGCGACGGTTATAGTAATTAAAAATTGGTTTTTCATTGTGTTTTAAGTTAATAAAAACCTTACATATTTTTTTATTTTTTTAAGCTTTACATATTTTTTTAACGTGAATCTTTACATATAACTTCATAAGTAAACCCTATACATTTCATTTTCTTAGATGCATAAAAAAAGACATCTATTCCATTATAATAGTGGCTAATTAGTTTTTTCATGTTCTCATTTATAACGTTTCTTACTATTATCATATTTTACTGGCTTTTGATTTTCATAATAGAGGCATTAAATGAGAGTTAAATTCTTAGAACCTTTCATTAGATTTTAAAAGTCATGGTGTGTGAAGAATATAAGCATTTGAGGAATTTTTTTTTATTATATATTTTATTATTTATAAATAATGTTAAATGAAATATGAAAAAAAAAATTTGAAAATTTTCATCTTTATTTCTTATATATTTCTATTATTACTGAAGAACGTTTTCCTTTTAGTTTTGATAATAAATATGATTTTCTAGATTAGAGTTTGATTAGTTTCAAGTTTAAATTTTGTATGATTTTATTTAATTGTTGATTATATGATTTAATTAAGTGAATTTAACGATTTATTTATTTGCATTGTAAAGTTTATAATAAAATTCGTAAGGTCATCTTTAATTAATTTTTTACTCCTTTAGCCGTCAGTCTCTCTTTGTTTTCCAATTAACGGTTACTAATTAATTTATTTAATTGACGTTTGATTTCTTTTACTAATCTCTTTCTCTCCCTCTTTGTTAACATCCTAATGTTTTCCCAAATTTGATGATAATTCTAATGTACTAAATATGCATATTGTAACTTTTATTTTTATTTTTATTTTATTCCATTTTGCTGCCATGAAGTTAGTACATCCATAACTATTAGTTTATTATTTTATGATATGTTTGGTTTGATATTATTATTATTATTATTATTATTATTATTATAAATTTAGTGTTTCTAAAATAGCATGTGTTTTGTATTCTCTTTTTCTATTAATGCATTGTAACGTTTTATGGGAATACTTTATAAGAAAATTGTTTATTCTTTTCTTTTCTTTTCTTTTTTTAATTGAGTGTTTCTAAATTGATATTTGTTTTGTATTTCATTTTTCCATTGATGCATTGTAACATTTCATGGGAAGACTTTATAAGAACAATTTTTATTTATTGAATAAAATATTATACGTTTAATTTAAAAAAAAAATGAGACAAAATATAAATAATTATGATATGGAGGATGTTGCTAAATTTAAATGTTGAATAAAATAAGATGAGAATAAAATAATAAAAATGAAATGTATAGCAATAAACACCATATTATTTTAGTTATGCTATGTAATAAAATAATATTATATTTTTATATACTATCTTTATAATGAATTAATATAACATTTAACAACCAATGAGAATAAAAAAGATAACAACATAAAATATAAAACTAAATCGTATCAAGCTGGATTACCTGTCAATTCCAATTTTGGCAAACTAACTGACTTCTAGTAATCTAAAACTGATTTCTGCGATGCATTTGGTGGAGTTTTCAATACTGCATCAGTATGTTTTGATGGTCAACCTGTTACACTAAAATTAAAAAAAAAAAATATATATATATATATATATACCAAAAATTGAAGGAATATATATATATATATATATATAGAGAGAGAGAGAGAGAGAGAGAGAGAGAGAGGGGCTTTTGTGTGTGGAAAAATAGAAATTATGCATGGAATAAGAGGGAGAATGACAATTTTATAGCATGAGGATAAGAATAAGAAGAGTAAAAAATAAAGGAAGATAAAAAGATAGAATAATATTAATATTGAGAGTAGTGGGGATATGAAAAGTTGAAATGGAATGAGAAAGGTTGAAGAAAGTTAAGGTAAAGTGTAGTGGGGATATGAAAAGTTAAAATGGAATTGAAAATTTAATAATAAATAAGAATAATTAAAAAGAAGATAAATTAAATATGATATTTTGATTGTAATATAATAGAGTTTTTAATTCACTTTAAATGTTAAAAAATTGTATAAAAAAATGGGAAAAAAATTGATAATGACATGGCTGCTGACGTGGCTCAATGGGAGCGTAGCAACATTAAATGCTACGCTTCAGCTTTTAGTAATATATAGATTTCTAGCACAATTCAGTCTCTGTTGCACCAAATGTTTACTATCTAATTTAATAATATGTTTCACACACAGAATATCAAATCCATTCCCCACCTATAATAAATTTGAACATGTCTCTGGTTAAAATTTCAACCAATTTTGTTTGCCTTATGATGACACTAATGTCACTGAATATGCCTTACTAAGTCATAGCCAACTCTCAGCATTAACACAAAGGCAACACTATAACAATTTATGTGAACCATATGCACATCAAGCGCACAACACACACGAAAACTCTTAACTATTTTTTACAATCACCAAGGTTCACTAATCCATAGAGTTATAATGCTTCTTCACACATGGATTTACATGTTGACATCCCCAATAGCTTATGTTTATAATTGCAAAAAAATAACTACCATGGCAGTTATTTTGCCGAGTAACTACCCTTTGTTTGTAGCCATATGAGAAGGAGCCATGCTTATTACACAAACGCTTGTTTATAACTGAAATCATGACGATTTTAGTTAAAAACAAGGTGTGTGTAAGAGGAATTACATCTACGATAAATGGCCTTGTTGTCTTGGACTCTTGGAACCTGTTTACTGTTGCCAATACATCCACCAAGTCTGCACAACATGCCACAGCTTGATAACTGCCATCCCAACTTGCTGTCACATGTTGGACACGTGCATAGCTTGTTGCATATGTTTCAAAACATTGCAAGTGTTACCAAACAACTTCGTAACCCAAACATACTAGCCTAGCATTCATTCTCGTCCATGCACCACCATATGGAAGGCGTAGGCGTAGCCTATGACAATCCCACCTCCAAGTCTGGCTAGCATAGTCCACACTAGTAGTGAGGCAAGAAATTTTTTTTTTCCAAGGAGATCAAACTAAAATCACACATTCACAAATCTATCAATGTGTGTATATAAAAAGAGAAATACTATGTCTATAATATCCTTGGATTTAAACTATAATACTAGATACTATCAAAACTTTTAAAAAATATCTTATTTACTCTCTAAGCACAATCGACACATAACACTGTTTATGCTCCTTTCTCCAAAAACAAATTTACTGTCTTAAATAATCCAAAGCTTGCAAGAGAGTTCCATAACTTTCCCCAAACTTTTTGTTCTCTTTGTCAATTAAGATGCATTAAGAGGGAGTACCAAGGCTAGGTTTTCCTTGGTACTTCCATCGAGTTCTTGTTTAATAGTTATCTAAGGAGAGTGAGCTCAGCTGCATGCTATCTGCTTGTAAATTTCCCAGTGAATACACTCTTCATGGCCTTAAGACCTATGTGAAAGAGGGTTCCAACCCAATCTATATCCAGCATGGAGGATATTCATTTAAATACCAGTTGGGAAAATGTGATTTACTCTATATGCTGGGATTTCCCTCACAATGGTGTACTTCTCCAATGCTCAATTAAAATAAATAAATAAATAAAGATAAGGTAGATTTAACTTTATGGCATTCTCTTTAATGTAAGGCATCAATTAATTTTTGGTTTAAATGGGATTCGAACTTGGATCTTTGTTCAGCAATAAAGAACTTTACCTAACGAAGTAACTAGAATCCACCTCCAATTAATGCTCATCTTATGATAAAGGATGTTGTTCTTTTTTTTGTGTGGCACAGATCACTTACACTCGAATTGCTTAATTAGACCCTTTTAAATAATAATAGTCAATTTACATGCCTACACAAATGCAAGTTATGTATAAAAAAAATATAACAATAATAAAAACTAAAGGCTAACAATATTTTTATGGATGACAAATGCAATAAAGAAAAAAAAATGGCAATCACCATTTTTTTTTTCTTAAAAAAAAAAAATTGTGTCCTTCTCTAATTCTTCAAATGTTTTTTTAAGGGAGGGGTCTGTTTTTGGAAAAAAAAAATGGAGGATTTATATTAAAGAGGTTTACATTTTTTTTTAAAGGACCGTGTACATTAAATACACTTTGGTTTAATGAAAATACATTTGCAATAAGAGTAATAAAAAAGAAAAAAAAAAGTATTAATCATTTACATAAATCATAAATGTAATACAACTTTTTGTTTTCAATATTTAAGGAAGTCATTTATAGTTAAATTTAATACATTAGGGGGCTGTTTGACAGAAATGGGGTGTGGTGCTCACAACCAGAACAGGTGGCTAACATTGTTGTGGAGTTTTATCAGCAACTATTCTCCTCGGGTAACCCTCAGGATTTTGATGAAGTCCTTGATCAGATTCCCAATGTGGTGACCATGGCCATGAATGACGAGCTTAGCAGAATCTTTACAGCAACCGAGGTGGAGTTGTCCTTGAAACAGATGGCGCCGCTTAAATCCCTTGGACCAGATGACATGCCACCCTTATTTTATCAGAGCTACTGGACACTGATAGGGCCAGATGTCATTGAGGCAATTCTTGGCTTCCTCAATTCTGGTATGTTACCTAAACCACTATGTCACTCTTTCATTACACTTATCCCCAAGGTAAAGCAACCTGAACACATCTCCCAATTTTGGCCCATATGTCTAAGCAATGTCCTATATAAATTTTTTTTCAAAAGTCTTGGCCAATCGACTCAAACCTCTATTACCACAACTTGCATCTGACCACCAAAGCACTTTTATGTCTGGTCGCTTGATTACGGATAATGTAATGGTAGCATTTGAAACATTGCATTATATGAGAAATCATAGATCTGGGAAAAATGGGTACATGGCTGTAAAATTGGATATAAGCAAAGCATACGATAGAGTAGAATGAGAATATATGGAAAAATTGATGAAAAAAATGGGCTTTAATGAGAAATGGGTGAGACTTACGCGGGCTTAGACAAGGAGACCCCCTCTCTTCCTATCTTTTCTTACTATGTACTGAAGGGCTTCATGGCCTCATGAAATAGGCAACAGCCATGGGAGCACTCCGTGGGGTAGCTTTGTGTACAAATGGCCCTAAACTAACCCACCTTTTATTTGCAGATGATAGTTTGATTTTCTACAAGGCTGATGAGCATGATTGTCAAAACCTTTTCGCCATCCTAATTGCCTATGAGAGGGCATCAGGTCAACAAGTCAATCGAGCAAAGACCTCTCTATTCTTCAACAAGTCCACACCACACTAAGTCCAAGAAGTTATCAAAGCAAGCATCGAAGTCCAAGCTGTCCAACAATATGAAAAGTACCTAGGCTTACCTACCTTGGTTGGTTGAAACAAGAGAGAGAGCTTTGATAATATCAAGCAAAGGATATGAAAGCAATTACAAGGTTGGGAGGGTAAGCTTCTGTCACAAGCGGGAAGGGAGATCCTTATTAAAGATGTTGCATAAGCCTTACCAACATACACAGTGTCTTGCTTCAAACTGCCAGTGGGATTATGTCATGATATCGAAGCTCTCATTCGTAGATTCTTTTGGGGACAATGTGGTGATGCCAGGAAAATATATTGGGTAAAGTGGCAAGAATTGTGTAAACCCAAATCTCAAGGAGGCATGGGGTTCAAGGACTTATTAATGTACACAATGCCATGCTAGCTAAACAAACATGGCGTTTACTTTATGATACGAGCTCACAGTTTTACAGGGTTTTCAAAACCAAATTCTTCCCGGATTGCTCTATAGTGGAAGCTAAGGTCCCAAACTCAGCTGGAAAAGCATTATTCGAGGAAGAAAGGTAATTCGAAGGGGTGGACTTTGGAGAATAGGGGATGGCAAGTCAGTCAGGTTTTGGAAGGATAATTGGATACTTGTTAGACAGAGACCAAAGATTATTTCTCCAATACAAAACTTCGACTCAGACCTGAAAGTATGTGAATTTATTGAATAGGAAACCCGAGCCTAGAAAGAGGGAATGCTTGATAGTCATCCCTGGTTAATTTGGCCTTTAACCTGATTAATACAAATGACTTGTAGAAAATATTTTGGCAACAAGTCTAGAGTATTGAAATGGTTTAAACGATATATAAAATAATTAATTAGCAAAGATAATGCTTGAGAGTCTTAGCTTAAGCGTACTTTGATGGTTGTTTATCGCTCGTATGACTTCAAGACTTGATGATTGAAATGTCGCTACCTTATGGCTTGGTATATGAAATATCTTGCGGCGGGCAATTTAGCTATAGCCTTTAGCTATTTGGTGAAGACTTCATTTTGTGGTGACGCCAAAAATATTTTCCTGCAAAAGGTCGCACACAACGACAATTATTGTTGTGCCAAAATGAGTCAATCACCCACGGTAGCCCCCATATGCTCAGCACAAACTCAGCAACAATACAACTCAACCATAGAGGAGACGTGTGTTGAGAAGATGTTGAGGATGAGCTTTTAGCCGTTGTCGTTGGAGTTCTTGGTTTGAAATTGATGTTTAGAGCTTTGCTTTGTTGATTATTGGTTGGAGCCATTATTCCCTTCACAATTGGACTTGCGGCTCACCATTTTGCATTTTCAAGCTACAACAAAAATTTTAACAAATATCATGTAAATCAAGAGATATAGGATGGTTCACCGATAATTATAATAGCTAAAAAAGAATATAAGTGAGTAGAAGAAAATTTTTTTCCATGAATAAGAGAGTTAGTTCCTCTTCCATCCTCAAAGTCCGTTTCTTCTTGGATGGTTTCTGCAAGGTTGGAGCAGATTTGTCGCATGTCTTTAAGTGTCCTCAGTATGTTGACAAGCTGAAAATGGAACACTTCTTACTCTACATCACGGTGCTCCTTTCGTGATACCAAGGCATCATACGATGCCTTTTCAAATGACAAGTTGGTGTTGATAGCATCATCTTTTGTTGATTTCACATCTTCAAAAACATAATTCCTCTTGTTTCAACTGCTTGACTCCCCAGTGGAGTCGCCAAAATGTCGAGGACGTTTTTCTAACAAGGGCCAAAAATGTGATATTAGCCCAAATCTCCCCTTGGGTTCTTTAGAAGTGTTTATTGTGGAGAGTCAAGTTCAAAATTCCAAATGTATAATGAACAAAAGGCTAATGGTGTTTTGACAAAAAGAATCAAAATGCTAATAACAAAAGTGCAGAAAAAACATAAAAACATAACAAGTCTGAAACTTCGACCCACAGTCACCGAGAAGAGGAAGTTGAGAGAGGTTGTGAGAAAGAGAGGGAAGGTTCCCTTATACCCATATTTCCACCCGCAAACTTCGGAATTATGAGATTATTGACTGGCTGAATGGGCTTTTGCATTGAAGTTTCGGGTTTGTGGGTAGAACGTGGTTGGTTCCTTTTTTGAGCTGAAGAGAGAGTTTTATATAGAGTTTAGGGTGTTGCTAATGACTATTTTTTGAGTAGTGGAAGATGCTTTTATCCCCCATAATACTAATTTGGTGTTTTGGCTTGGGTTGCTTTTTGTTTAGGGAAGAGTTTAGCATGCTTTTAGCATGATTTTGGTAATAAAGTGGCTGACTCCATTAGCTATTGTTTCCTTGTCATTGTAGGCTTTTGATAGCTGCATTTGGTGGCTATAATAGGCTAGCTAATTAGTTTAGGGTCAACTGTGTTTTGGTGTGGAAAATGGAGCTGGGTTGAAAATTAGGAGCACAGTCACCCAAAGCATAAAAGCTCTTTTGAGGTGGAAATTTTGGATACAAGATCTCCTCCATGAGCCTAAGGTGTTACTAGTGTCTCTTGCCTACTTGGTAGCACGCATGGGCTGGGCTCATGCAAAAGGTCCAAAAGGAACCAACCCATACCCTCCAAACCACACTTCCTCAATTTTTCCATAAGTCACATGGGCTTAGGCCATGCTTAAAAGAATAAAATAAAATGTAATACATGAATTGAGCCCACAATGAAGTCGGGCTTGGTTGAATTGGGTTTGTAGAAAATGTGTAGTGAAAATGGGTATCAACAGCAGATAACAGGGATCCAACTCTTTTCTCTATGGTTGCTTGGACATTATGGAATAGGAGAAACAATCTACGCCTAGCTAAAGGAACGGTGACACTGGGACAACTGCTTCAACAAGCCAAAGATCGAATCCAAGAGTTCTCAAAGGGACAACCAGCACCAATTCTGAATCGGGGTCGCCCACCTGAGTCATGGCAGCCTCCAGCCCCACAGTGGTACAAAATTAATTTTGATGGCGCCCTCTTTGAAAAGGAACATTGTGCTAGAATTGGAGTCGTGATACGAAATGATAAGGGCTTGGTAATGGCCTCCCTCTCTCAACAAATCCCTTTACCTTTCACTGTCATTGAAGTGGAAGCACTTGCAGCGCGAAGAGCAGTGAAATTTGCTGCAGAACTTGGTATGGATTGAGTGATAATAGAGGGGGACTCTCAACTCATTATAAACATCTTGAACAATAACCATCGATCTCTATCCCCATTTGGCCATATAGCAAATGATGTGCAGTACATTGCCTCCTAATCCTTCAATGATTTTAGATTTTCTCATGTACGTAGGTTTTGTAATGCAGTAGCTCACGCACTTGCATGGAGAGCTATTAGTTCGCCCAATATGGTAGTCTGGATGGAAGATGTTCCACCAGACGTTTCTTCTATACTTCAGGCTGATTTAAATAGTCTCCCTTAATAATATGACGCATTATCTTTTCCCTTAAAAAAAAATGGTAAAATCTTTTATGGTTGAATAAGAGATTTGGTGCGGTGGTCATTCCACAAGTATAAATGCTTGTGGAGTGTGGGGGGTAAGGGCTAGGGTTCTAATCTCCAGGAGGGAGTTTCACACACGATACACTTAAATTAGGCTGGAGTAGAAATTTTATCTTGTATTAAAAATTAAAAAAAAAAAAGATCTAGGGTTCAATCTTTACATTCACTAAAAACTGATTGGTGTTTTGGTCTGATGATAAAGAGTTAATAAAGAGCGGACAAAATAAATTGAAACTCTCTATAAAAAAAAATATTATTGTTTTTTATTTCTTATCTATACTATTAATAACAGGATTCCTTATTTGGGTTTCAACATTTTGGGCACTAAAATACCCCCCACAAAAATTTTTAAACTCTCTAAATATCCATATCTTTTAGTTAAATAATTATAAATTAAAAAAATAAACTGGTTAAAATAGTAATTTATTGTTCCTAAGTTTTAGGTTTTTCCCTTTATCTTTTCCATTTAGCCTAAAACTTAAGATACTATTTTTATCTCATTTTTAAAAATTATTCCACATTATTTTACTTCTTTCTTAAAAAAAAAAAAAAAAAAAATTACACACGGTTATTTTTATATATTACTTTGAAACATTATAACACTAAATCAAAAAATAAATTTATTATACACGTAAAGCGCGTGTGATGAGAGAGAGAGAGAGAGAGAGAGAGAAAGAAGGGGGGCGATTTTCAAAAGTCAGGGAGCCATGCCCCCTTCTGTCCCTGTCATTAGATTTGTGATAAGATATATTACTTTTGAGTCAATAAGATATCTTACTTTGAAACATAAGTTATATCCTCTTTAAATGAAGAGGATCCTTATCCTCACCAAAAAAAAAAAAAAATCCTTACCTGTTTGTGCGGTCCATGTGTGAGCATTTGTGTATATACTACATCAAGCTTCGTATTTGTGTTATAGGTTATATTATCATATTTGATTGGAATTACAACATGTTGCTAATCAAGTGGTAAATATTCCACTTGATTACAACATGTTGCTAATCAAGAGTTTTGTGTTTTTTGTTTTTTGAGATTGAACTGATCGATTATTGCAGTAAACCATCATTACAAAAATGAATCACCTGTGCTGCATTCTATCGTTACCATCTTTGTAATTGCGATGTTTCTGGCATGGTTTGTATCAAACTGAAGCCCCAGTTAAAGAAGATGACTTATGATATTTGTAAGTTATTATAGAACGTCAACTAAATTTAACATTCATAATTTTAAAAATGAAAATGCTAAAGAGTAAAGATACTAAAATACTAAATCTTTATAAATTTACGTGACAATAACATGATAAGTGAATTTTAATAACGTAATAAATAATAATGTCTCAATTACTTTTCTATTTATATAATTGGTGATACATAAATTTGTAAAATTTAGTAATAAAATCTACAATATTCCTAGCAATAATCATTTAAAAATTTGACTAAGCGTCTGTTAAGTATTCACTTATTTTGCTAAAAGTACTGTAAATAAAGGTAAAAGTTAACTGAAATAGTACAGTGAGACCCATAAATAGTAGCAAAAATAAGTTAAATAGTAAAATAAGCTGGCTTTTTAATTTTTGCCAAACACACGCTAAATTATACATTTAACTCTTGAAATTTATGATTGCTTTTATTTTGGTTTCCTTAACTTTGAGATTTTTATTTTTGTCCATCAAATTTGATTTTGTTTTCAAAATGGTTATTCAATCCATTTCCATGACTGATTTGACAGTTAAGTGCTAATTAAATATGTCGTTTTGTTTTATTTTATTCTTTTCCTTTCTCCTAACAGTAACACACTCGTATTAATCACCAACATGGACAGAAGGACTACTTTACAACTGGAATCAAATTTGGTGGACCATAATGAACAATCAGAAACTTAAAAGATTAAAAGGGTAATTTATTCATTTCATTATATATTTAGTCATTTCATTGACTTTTAAAAACTAGAAACTGAAAATAGCATTTTGCATGTTTTTAGTTTCATTTACAAATTGAGTTTTGAGAACAGTTTTTGTTTTCTGTCTATTTTGGGTTGCTAAACAAGTTTTTTAGTTTCAAAAATGAAAAATTGTTTTTAGAAACAGAAAATAAGAAGAAAAAAAAAAAAAAAAAAAAAAAAAAAGCTACTAAACATACATTTTGGTGGGACACATGTTTTTTCTATTCAATCCACCAAAACTCAATCTCCATGATTTGGGGAGAAAAGTGAAGACCTCGACCGGAGAGATTTTGTATGCCATTTGCTTTAGCCATGCACTTGCATTATTATCCTCTATTTTTTTTTCTCCGTGTGTGAGTGTGTTCACACCTCTGAAATTATTATTATTATTATTTTTCTTTTTTCCTTCTTTCCGTGGTTTCCTTCTTTTATTTTTTCACAGTTTGTTTTTTCTGTCCTTGTCGTCTACTTTTTTTGCTTGTTTTTTCCCAATTACATTAATTTCCAACGCTAGTTATTTCTTGTTGAGTGCTTCTTTTTGTTTTTGTTTTTGTTTGTTTTTTTTTTTTTTTTTTTTTTTTTTGCAACATGGAAGCAGTATTTGGATGCTTCCACCTATTTGTTGTATTAAAAATATAATAACAAAAAATATATATATAATATAATATAATGTGTGATGTGTACATAATATTTTTCTTATCTAATATATATATTATTGTAATAAGGGTATATAAGAATAAATAAATATTATATATATATATATATATATAAAAAGTATGAACTACATTTTTTATTCTCTCATTTTTCTTGTCAACCTGACTCAGCCAAATAAATGAGTTTTCCATCTCTCAATTTTCCCAATCAAACACACTCTGGGCAAAAATTAAAAAATTTCTTCTATTTCTATCCCTCAACTTTTCTCATCCTTGAAGCAAACTAAGCATTAAGGCTTGGAGAGGTACTTTTTAAATACATATTCAATCTTATATAAAATGCATGCACGTACATGGTGATCAAACAACAGAAACCCATTTTTTGACTAGTAGGCTTGGCCCAGCATAGCAATCAATTGTCCTTGTATAGAATATTTTAGATACAATTTTCTTCCACTCTAAAATGTGCTCAATGATATAGCTTTTTCTTCTAATTAACATTAAGAAATTCCATGAGACTCTAATCATATACTCTAATGTAATGTAATGACATGAAATGAAATTGCAAAAGCCTAAAGGAGCGGGGGAGTGCTTTTGGGTCTACTTACTTTGATCTGTGTGATCGATGTTGATGTGCAATTTATAGTGTTTGGATTTTTTAATATCAGACTACTGAATGAATATAACTTTTAATAGGATTTTTTTTATCTATTTTTTATGAATTAAATTGTCTCTTTATAACTTTGCAAAACATAAAAAATTATTAGATATTTATTAACTATAGGGCTGAGGGCCTGAAATTATATATTGGCCCTTGGGCCTTATCTGAGGACGTTGGCGTGTCCGAGGAGGGACATATGGTTACGAGGGATTCCAATTTAGAGTCTCATAAGTAAGAAAGGAGTAGAAGGTGGTCCGAAGAAGAATTCCTTCTCGACTATAACCAATATAGCTCAGATATGTATTCCAACCACGAAAAAGACCTCCATAGAAGCTCCAGTGATAGAAGCATGCCTCATGAACACACGAGAAGAGAGGGGACCCAAAAATATCTAAGGAAAAGCTGTTGCCACCGCATTAAATCCGCTACAGCTACTTTTCTTGCTGCATTTATGTGGAGAAAACCTTTGAACAATGCTGCCTTGGCTACCACAACTCACAGAAAGCTAAAAAGGGTGTCTGATGGGACAGGCACTCAAGTAAAGGCTCAAATGCTCAACAAGTGTAGGATCAGGATGGTCCAAAAGAAGCTATATAATGCAAGAGACCCTCCATGAGGATGGGATTGGAGAATCAAAAAGGAAATACTGTAGCAACTTAGAACCAGACTTGTAACAAAGCCGTAAGAGCAATATCTAAGAATCAGTCTCCTCAGAATTGGCCAAGGACGTTTTTCTTTAAGGAAACGTCTATTATCTTTCCTTCCTTGTTATTAAAAGCTATTAACTTGTCACTTGATTCACTAAAACCCAGTTTTCTAACTCATCCTCTACAAATTTATTTTTTGAGGCTTTTTAGGCTAAAATCCACACCCCTGTTGAGCCCGAAGTTCAAATCTGGTCCTTACAATTGGCGCTGTCTGTGGGGAGAATACTCAGGTGATAGTAAGTGCAACGTTCAACCATGGTAGGTTCAGGTCCACAACAGGAAGAATCCATAGGTTCCCAATGCAAAAATCCTTTTGTCAACCTCAAACGAAGAGGAGATTGAGAGGGGAGTATGCATACTGTCCGAACTGGTAGAAGTTGGTCTGGGGGAAAGGGTCACCTCTCTCATGAGGAGAATACTAGAGCCCTACAATGGGAAGTTGACCAGCTTAAGAGAAAGTTGCGCCATGCATAGCAAGAGCGAGCACCCTCTAGCCCTGACGATTCCCCTGATGAGGGAAAGGATGCTAGTTACAAACAGAGGTCAAGGACCCCACCCAACGAGTCTTTCTCCTACGAGGAGGAGCACTGCCATAAACGTATGCACAAGAGCCTGCCACGCAGAGGCCTGGGAAATGACGCTATGAGCAAGGCATTAAACCAGATTGCCAAGTCACCCTTCACGCACAAGATTGAAGATGCGAAACTTCCTCGACGATTCAATCAACCAGCATTTACCATCTACGATGGTCGAACAGATCCTATGGAGCACATGAGCCATTTCAACCAGAGAATGGCTGTTTACTCCAAGGACGAAGCCTTGATGTGCAAGGTGTTCCCCTCCAGTCTCGGACCCGTGGCCATGAGATGGTTCGATGGCTTGAGGGCAGACTCCATAGACTCCTTCAGGGGGCTCACCCAAGCGTTTGACTCTCGTTTCATCACTTGTAGCAAAGTCCTTCGGCCCTTAGACTCTTTACTGTCCTTGTCCATGCGAGATGATGAGACCTTGAAAATGTACTCGGATAGATACTGGAAAATGTACAATGAGATAGATGGTAACTTTGATGACGTCGCCATCAGTACTTTCAAGAGTGGCCTCCCAACCGAGCACAGTTTAAGGAAGTCCTTGACAGGAAAACCCGTCACCAGCATGCGCCAACTCATGGACCGAATCGACAAGTATAAAAGGGTTGAGGAAGACTAGTAGCGGGGGAAAGGAAAGGATAAGGTTATCCCTCAAGAGGGGAGGGATTTCAGGTCGGACCAATACAATAACAATCGGCCGCGAAGAGATTTCGCTGGGCAGTCAGGATCTGCCAGTACTCAAGTGGTCAACGCCATATTCCGAGAACTAGTGCATCAAGTTCTGAAGAAGATTAAGAATGAGTCATTCTTCAAACGACCAAACAATATGGCAAGAAACCTCATGAGGCACAATCAGAACCTCTATTGCCAATATCACCAGGACCAGGGACATACTACAGAGGACTGTAGGAACTTGTGGGACCATTTGGACCAGCTGGTCCGAGAAGGAAAATTGAAGCACCTCTTGCATCATTCCAGTGGCCAGGGGAACTAGACTGGCTAGGAACCACGGAGGGATGCTCCTTCAAGACCTCTTTTGGGCACGATAAATGTTATCTTCAACGCTCTAGGGAGGACCGGGTCTTGCCTCTCTAGGGTAATGACAGTTGCTCGGCTATCCGCCGAGGACACAAATTCTGAGCCAAAGAGGGCCAAAGTGAACGCCCGACCGGCGTTGAGCTTTACAGAGGAAGATAAGGTTAGAACCATACAGCCCCACGACGATGCTCTGGTGGTCACGCTCAGGATTGGGAGCTATGATGTGAAGAGGGTAATGGTGGATCAAGGCAGTGGCATCAAAATCATGTACCCCGACTTGTACAAGAGGCTGAACTTGAGACCCGAGGACATAACGGCCTACAGTTCTCCTCTCGTAAGTTTTGATGGGAAGGTTGTCATTCCGAGGGGTCAAACCAGGCTACCCATACAAACTGGCTCAAAAGTAGTAGAGGTGGACTTCATTGTGGTAAACGCTTATTCCCCCTACACAGCCATTGTGGGCAGACCCTGGCTTCACGCCCTAGGGGCTGTCTCTTCTACCCTGCACTGGAAGGTGAAATACTCATTGGGGGGACCAGATTGAAGAAATTGTTAGGAGTCAATTTGTGGCTAGACAATGCCTGGTGGCCGCTATCTGACATCTGCCCGAGGCCGAGTCCTCGGCCCAGGGCTTATAGCAATTAAGAGCTCCGGCATTGCCTATCGATGTGTCAATCGAGGAGGCGAAATGTGAGGATTTGGTAAAGGTTGTTATTGGTGACAATCCGGAGAAGTTCTTTCAGGTTGGGGCTTAGCTGCCCACTCCAGAGAAGGAAGAGCTGTTAGAATTTCTTAGAAAAAACGTTGATGTGTTCGCCTGGAATGCTTACGAGGCCCTAGGGGTGGACCGGAGCTTCATCTATCACCATCAAAATGTTAATCCCTTTGTCACCCCCAAAAAGCAACCACCTCAGCGTGCATCCAAGGATCATGCTGATGCTATTAGAGATAAGGTGATGAAACTTAAGTAGGCGGGGGCTATCAAGGAGGTGTTTTACCCAGAGTGGCTGGCCAATACCGTGGTGGTCAAAAAGAAGAGTGGGAAATGGGTAGACTTCACAGACCTAAATAGGGCATACCCGAAGGATCCTTTTCCCTTGCCTAAGATAGACCAGCTAGTAGATGCCACCGTAGGCCATTCTCGGATGAGCTTCTTAGACGCCTTTCAGGGATTCCACCAAATACCACTAGCCCTGGATGACCAGGAAAAAACAGCTTTTGTCACTCTCACTGGGAACTACATTACAAAGTGGTGCCTTTTAGTTTGAAAAACGCCGGATCTACCTACTAAAGGATGATGACCTGAATGTTTGAACCATAACTGGGCAAGAGTATTGAGGTCTATATAGATGACATAGTGGTGAAGAGCAATGTAGTGTCCAAGCATGTGGGAGACCTCGGGAGCATTTTTGAAATTCTGAGGAAACATAAGTTACACCTTAACACTTCCAAATGCTCTTTTGGTGTGGGATCAGGCACATTTCTGGGCTACATGTTGACTCATCGAGGAATTGAAGTCAACCATGACCAAATTAGAGCAATTAATAGTTTACAACCTCTTCGGAACCCTAAGGAAGTCCAAAAACTGACTGGAATGACCGCTGCCTTGAATCGGTTTATTTCTCGGTCAGCAGATAGATGCAGGCCTTTCTTCCTATTGATGAATAAATGGAAGGGATTTGAGTAGAAGGAGGAATATGCTTTCGCTTTCAAGCAGCTTAAGGAATATCTCTCCCGGCCACTTATCATGTCCAGCCCTGAGATAGACGAGGTCTTGTTTGCCTATATCGCAGTAGCCCCTCATGCTGTGAGCCTGGTGTTGATACGGGTTGATGGTGGCATCCAAAGGCCAGTCTATTATGTGAGCAAATCACTGTATGAGGCTGAGATCTGTTACCTACCCTTGGAGAAGGCCATTTTGGCTGTAGTACACGCTACATGTAAGCTCCCTCACTACTTCCAAGCACACACGGTAGTTGTCCTTACTCAGCTTCCTCTCAGAGCTCTGCTTCGAAACGCTGATTACACGGGGAGGGTTGCTAAATGAGGGACAATGCTGGGGGCTTTTGACATTAAGTACATGCCTCGTACCTCTGTTAAGGGTCAAGTCCTCACAGATTTGATGGCAGAATTTGCCGAGTCCCCTTCCGAGAAAGAGGCAGAAGCACAGCACATGGATGGAAAATCAGTTGGCACAATCACATTGCAAGAACCTTCAATCTGGAAGGTATACGTTGATGGTGTAGCGAACCAAAGGGGGTTCGGGGTGGGGCTAGTCCTGGTTTTACTCGAGAAAATCGTCATTGAGAAATCATTAAGGTTAGGATTCTCGGCCACAAATAACGAAGCCGAATATAAGGCTCTATTAATGGGAATGGCCATGATTCAGAAAAAGGGAGGAAAGACTGTGGAGGTGTTCTCGAACTCAAGATTGGTCATCAGACAAGTGAAAGGAGAGTTTAAAGCCAAAGATGAAAGAATGCGGGGGTACTTAGGAAAAGTTAGACATTTGCAGGTAGGCTTTGAATCTTTCAACCTATTGCATATCCCTAGAAGTGGAAACACTTATGCTGATTCCCTAGCCACACTTGCAACCTTTTCGGCGCAAAGCTTACCCCAGGTCATCCTTGTAGAAGACTTATGCAAACCCACAAAGGTAAGTGAAGAGGTGGTTCATGTTCACTAGGTTAAAGTGTGTTGACACCCCATTTTGCAACCCGCATTTAATCTCACATGGAGGGTAAAATGGTACTTTCATCTTGGAAATATGTATCTTGACTCTGGCCATTAGATCCTTAATCTCATTTCACTAAAATGATCTTGATGTTGTAATGATCAAATTGACTGGTCATAAGCCCTAATCGGACTATCAGATTGAAAATTATCATCAAATCAAGTTTTAATGGCTGAGATGCACTATCACAAATTGAGTCCGACTATATGTGATTATGAACAATTGATTTCAATTGGTTATAAGTGTAATCAATTTAATATCAATGATGTGTCATAATTTGATTAGTTATGATTACATTTTATGGTGAGATTGCACACATTTAATTAATTAGATAGTTAAACATTAATTATTCAATGAGTAATTTGTGCAATTATCTTTTAATTAGAGTAAATTGAAACTAATTGGAGTGATTGGAGCCATTTAATATTAATTGGGAGCTAATTTGGGACCTATTAATGTTAATTGTGCTGGAACCATTTTCTAACAAATGACATCTGCTCACCATTTCATTGATATATCTCAGAATATTTTGAATCTGTGAATGAGGTTAATTTTCCCAGAAACTAGACATCCGGGGCTTCAATTTGAGCACAAGAACGAGACAATTCCGATCAGAATTGAGTCAGATATGATTTTTCAAAGATGGCTCTACAGGCTGTTACAGCAGCTACGGAAAAACCGAATTTTGGCTTGCTCCCCACTCCTACCAATCTCTCCATTTAATGCACCAGATTTTTCCCAAGGCTAAAATGAAGTCTAGGTTCATGATCCTTGTCAACCCTCATTACATGGCCTTCCATTCATATTCTCTCCACCACTACTATATAAACCATTCCCCTCCTTCATTTCAAAACACACCAAAACCCCATCTCTTCCCCTCTCTTGAGTTCTAGTGAAGTTGAGTAGTCTTGTCATATCTTGGTCTTCTTGAGACTCAAGGTATTGAGTGAGACTCACTCTTCCTTTCCTAACTCTTCTTTTCCTCCACCCTTAGGATCTCTACCAAAAGTCTCCTCTTCCACCATATGGATCTTGCATGAAGGTATAATCCCTTTCTGTAACTTGTTTCTTGTGTTGCTATGATGAGAATTTAAGATTAAAGCATGATAATGATCATTTAAATTCCTTTGAATATGTTTGAATGTTCTTAGTTGTTCTAATATGTTCTTCACATGGTCTTGGTTGTTCATCACATGTTCATGCATAACACTAGTTTTAATTTTAAATTCACATCAAAAATATGAAAAATATGTTTGTTTCATAATTCTTTTAAATCCTTGAATCTAGGATATCACTAATCACACACATTCACTAGAATTTATTTTTCAATCCAAATGCAATGTTTAATAAATTAAATTAGGGTTTATCACATGCACACACATTAAATTCAACATACAAATTGATTGACATATTGGATGATATGATATGAATGTTGGCCACCATAGTCTAGAAGACCGGTTTCACCAGGCAAGGTGGGTGCCTAACACCTTTCCACCTTGTAACTAGCCTCCGAACTTAGATCAAGGGTTAGTAGATCAAATGCTTATCCATGTAATTTTCGATTTTTAGATTGTAACTAGGAAACAAAGCCATGTACTTTTATTTTAGATTGTATCTAGGACCAAAGCCATGTAATTTTCCTACGATCAATGTAAATTCAATTGAAAATTAATAAAATGAGGAATTTTTCAATTTTGGTTTTCTTATTTATCCTAATAATTAAATAAGTGGCGACTCCATTGTAAAACCCTTAATCTAAAGGGGAAAATATAACTTGTCAAATCTCCATTTTAAGAGGCAATAACACGACTTCACCCATTCACGTGGGTTTGGCCCAACATTCATTAAAACGGGCTGGGGGCGTGGTCTCTCACAGTGGCGACTCCACTGGGAATATTGAGGGCTAAGCTTCAATTAGGTTATGGTGGCCAACCATATCATTGTTTGTTTATTTCTTTTTGTATATAATATATCTAAGATGTCATTATGTTGCATGTCATGCATCATTTGCTTGAATGAAATTTATTTTATTTGTGTGCTAGCCCGAAAGCCCAGTAGTATTTGCCGTAGATTATGGTCTTCCTGAGACTCACATACCCAGCGGTGAACCTACCACCCACTGCGACAAGGATTATCATGGTTATGCCATGGTGGTTCATGGGACAAACTGTACCGTTCAAACCAACGCGGCGCTCCTGGCGTCACAAGTTGGGAGGTACGACATCCTAGCTTGTGGGAACCTTTAACCTACTTTCCACCAATGTTGTAATGACCCATAGAACCTACCTTTAGGTCGGTCCATGTAAATTGCATTTCATTATGCATTTGTTTGGCCATTGTTTGAACCATGATGACTCAAGTCCAACACTTGATCCCATCATAATTGTTTGAACCTTGTATGCTATGAATGAGCTCAAGCCCAAAGGCTTGTGATTGAACTCTACTTGGTATGAAAACCGAAAATTGTTTCTTGAATCATTCTAAGCCCAATACTTGAGCCCATCAAAGGTGTATACGCATGATCAACATCAAAAGCCAAAAGCTCACAAGATGCATGCATTTCAAGTGCAAGCCCAAGCCATTTCAAGCAAATATCAAAAGATCATAATCAAGGTTCAAGCCTTCCAAGTGCAAGCCCAAGCCATTTCATCATAATCAAGGTTCAAGCACACTAAGCCTCTAGCATCCTAAATGGACCAAGAAGAAGCAAGTGGCCCAACTTTGCCTCACTCCACATTTGGTTTGCAACGTCATGATTAAGTTTAAAATTTTTTTGTTTATTCCATGTTTCTATGTTTCTTTGAATTCAAAATTTTCATGTAGCATTTAATGAGCTTTGTTCATGTATATATATTAAGAAAACAAAAAACAAAAAACAAAAAACAAAATTCAAAAAAAAAAAAAAAAAAACTAAAGATTTCCAAATCTTTCCCAAAAAAGGAGAAAAATTTTCAAATGAAAAAAGTCCTTGGACTAGGGGCATTGAGCCCTTAAGTCATTTAAAAAAAAAATTCTTTGAACTAGGGGCATTGGACTTCCTAGTGGTTTTTTCAAAAAGATCCATTTTTTTTCTTTCAAAGATTTCAAGATTCTTTAAAGTCTTTTTTTCAAAATGGTACATGAGGATCCCTTGGACAAAACTTTTTCTAAATTAAGATGTTTAAAGGCTTGAACAATCAACTTGTACTGAGAAGGGATTGATTTCATTTGATCCGTGTAAACACTTTTGCTAAATTACTTTGAATAAAAGAAGAAATGGTCTTATAAGGCAATCAAAGAAAATCTATCCATCAGAAAATTCAAAAGGCTTATGCATTCATTCCAAATTTCTGAAAACTTTTGTGTCTCCAATAGAGCATTCATACTTTTTCTTTTAAGAGGAATTTATTAAAAGAGCTCAAGTAACTGTGCCTACAAGCAAGCATTGCTAGGGATAGGAGGCCGTCTTTGGTAAAACAAGATTATACCTTAATACCTAGAATGATTATTATCCATTGCTAGTCCATTTGAGCCTTTAAACACTTAGCCTCTTTTTCGCATGAACCCACTAAAATCTAAACCTAGGGTGGGAAAATTCAAAGTATGCATGCTTAAATCTCATGTTGAGGAGACCTTGAGCTTTGAAGCTAATTGATAAAGCTCTCCTAAAGGACATGAAAGACAAGTAGAGAATTCATTAAGCTAAAGATAAGAGATCATCAAAGAAAGAGAAATGAAATTCCATCAATGTGAGAGAAAAAAAAATGTGCATCAAGTTTGAAGAACCTAAAATCCATCATGCCAAGAAGAGTAGAAGGTTCATCCAAAAAAAATTCATCAAAAAAAAAAAAAAGAAAAAAAAAAAAGAAAAGAGGAAAAAGATTCATCAAGCACAGAAAGGTGCAAGTGCATTGAGGCAAGAAAGAAGTCTAGAGAGTGCATCAAAATGACCGAAAATCTTTAAGCTGAGGAAAACAATGAAGGCAAAAGATCCCAAAAAAAAAAGTTCATTCAATCAAGAGATGAAAGATAAAAAATAAAAAATAAAAAAAAGAAGAAGAAGAAGCCCGCTAGGCTGAAAACCCAAAAGGGTGGTCTAGGCAAAAGTTAGGGCCAAAGAAAAGAAAAAAAATTGGAAAATCCTACCAAGTTGGAAACTTGAGGATGCAACCTAAAAATGGAAGAATTTTACAAGATGAAAGTCAAGAGGTATGATTCAAGAGGAATGAGCATAAAAACAAATGTCGATACAAGTGACCAATGAAGACTAATGAGAAGATGACAAAGAAGAGATGAGAAAACATCTCCAATACTTGATTTTTGAGTAATGCATGCTTGGGGGAAACATCATAGGGAATTTTGAGCCTTTTATATCTTTCATTTCATAACCCAAACCCGGCCTACATTACAACCCATGAGTAAAGACCTCCTTGAAGTGTTGCTAGTTGTAGGCACATCTTAAACTCTAATATTATTTTCTCTTGAATCAAAAAGGAAAAATGCTTAAAATTATCAAACCCCACAGAATGATATGTCTGAGGACAAAATTTCTCAATTTCTCAAATCCTTAAAATGACTCAAAAGAACTTCCAAACCTGGAGCACTCTTCTTGTTTGCACCCAACAATGTGATTCATAAATATTATCACATTTCATTTCTTGATTGCCTTTGGAGACTCAATCTGACGATGTTCAAAAGGATGAAGCAAATTTGATTATATGAGTTTAATGATCTTAATCCTTCCTAATCAAAGAGATTTGTTTGGTTCTTAAACACTATGATTTTCGAAAATGGTTGTTCAAAGGATCACATCTTGTTCCAAAAAAAAAAAAAAAAAAAAAAAAAAAAAAAGGAATTTTCAAAAAAGCCTTGGGACTAGGCGCACTGGGCTCGTACTTCTTGGGTTACCATCAAAAAAAAAAAAATTCATTCCTTTAAAAAATTCAAGATTTCCAAATTTTTCAAAAAAAAAAAAATTCAACTATCAAAATTTTCAATTCCTTCAAAAAATTTAGGATTTCCAATCTTTTCAAAAAAAAAAAAAAAAACTTCATTAAATTCTTCTTCAAGAATAGAAAGCTATGATCCTTTTCCATATTCTCCAGCGGTGCAACATCAAGTCAACTGTCTACCCTCAGCATTCATCGAAGCATGGAATATGTCCTAAACTAGGGGCATTTGCCAGGTATGCCAAATTCTTTTCAATGAATAACTCTGTTACTAATTGAAAATATTTATTTTGCAGGTACTAGGGTAAAAGGCCCACACACATCGGCATGAGCCAAAGCCCCAAAAACCCTTGGTCCTCTGAAAACATGAGCCAAGATCCAAAAATCCTAGGTCTCTGAAAACATGAGCCAGGATCCAGAACCTTTGGTCCTCTGAAAACATGAGCCAAAGCCCAAAAAACCCTTGGTCCTCTGAAAACATGAGCCAAGATCCAAAAATCCTAGGTCTCTGAAAACATGAGCTAGGATCCAGAACCTTTGGTCCTCTGAAAACATGAGCCAAAGCCCAAAAAACCCTTGGCCCTCTGAAAACATGAGCCAAGATCCAAAAATCCTAGGTCTCTAAAAACATGAGTTAGGATCCAGAACCTTTGGTCCTCTGAAAACATGAGCCAAAGCCTCAAAAACCCTTGGTCTTCTGAAAACATGAGCCAAGATCCAAAAATCCTAGGTCTCTGAAAACATGAGCCAGGATCCAGAACCTTTGGTCCTCTGAAAACATGAGCTAAAGCCTCAAAAACCCTTAATCCTCTGAAAACATGAGCCAAGATCCAAAAATTCTAGGTCTCTGAAAACATGAGCCAGGATTTAGAACCTTTGGTCCTCTGAAAACATGAGCCAAAGCCCAAAAAACCCTTGGTCCTCTGAAAACATGAGCCAAGATTCAAAAATCCTAGGTCTCTGAAAACATGAAGTAGGATCCAGAACCTTTGGTCCTCTGAAAACATGAGCCAAAGCCCAAAAAACCCTTGGTCCTCTGAAAACATGAGCCAAGATCCAAAAATCCTAGGTCTCTGAAAACATGAGCCAGGATCTAAAACCTTTGGTCCTCTGAAAACATAAGCCAAAGCCCAAAAAACCCTTGGTCCTCTGAAAACATGAGCCAAGATCCAAAAATCCTAGGTCTTTGAAAACATGAACCAAGATCCAAAACCTTTGGTCCTCTGAAAACATTAGCCAAAGCCCAAAAAACCCTTGGTCCTCTGAAAACATGAGCCAAGATCCAAAAATCCTAGGTCTCTGAAAACATGAGCCAGGATCCAGAACCTTTGGTCTTCTGAAAACATGAGCCAAAGCCCCAAAAACCCTTGGTCCTCTGAAAACATGAGCCAAGATCCAAAAATCCTAGGTCTCTGAAAACATGAGCCAGGATCCAGAACCTTTGGTCCTCTGAAAACATGAGCCAAAGCCCCAAAAACCCTTGGTCCTCTGAAAACATGAGCCAAGATCCAAAAATCCTAGGTCTCTGAAAACATGAGCCAGGATCCAGAACCTTTGGTCCTCTGAAAACATGAGCCAAAGCCCCAAAAATCCTAGGTCCTTTGAAAACATGAGCCAGGATCCTTGGTCCTCCATTTTTTTTCTTGACCTCAGGTAAGCATGTTTTGTACTCATTCAAAAAAAAAAAAAAATTTGCATGCATGAACTACGTTTGGACCTGATCCTCCCACCAAGAGGTACACAGGCAATCTCCCTTGAGATTCGGTCCACATCTTGATCCGCAACATGACTGTCTACATTTTTATCTACATGCATCATACATTCACCACGGTTAAATACTGATTGCAAAGTTAGGTGTCTCTTTCATATATTGACATTTACTTTTCAAGCTCTGCCAACGAGGGGCATTCTGTTGACACCCCATTTTGTAACCCGCATTTAACCTCACATGGAGGGTAAAATGATACTTTCATCTTGGAAATATGCATCTTGATTCTGGCCATTAGATCCTTAATCTCATTTCACTAAAATGATCTTGATGTTATAACGATCAAATTGATTGGTCATAAGCTTTAATCGGACCACCAGATTGAAAGTTATCATCAAATCAAGTTTTAATGGCTGAGATGTACTATCACAAATTGAGTCCGACTATATGTGATTATGAACAATTGATTTCAATTTGTTATAACTGTAATCAATTTAATACCAATGATGTGTCATAATTTGATTGGTTAGGACTACATTTTATGGTGAGGTTGCATACACCTAATTAATTAGATAGTTAAACATTAATTATTCAATGAGTAATTTGTGCAATTATCTTTTAATTAGAGTAAATTGAAACTAATTGAGTCTGAAATTGGAGTGATTGGAGCCATTTAATGTTAATTGGGAGCTAATTTGGGACCTATTAATGTTAATTGTGCTGAAACCATTTTCTAACAAATGACATCTGCTCACCATTTAATCGATATCTCTCAGAATATTTTGAATCTGTGAATGAGGTTAATTTTCCCAGAAACTAGACATCCGGGGCTTCAATTTGAGTACAAGAACGAGACAATTCCAATCAGAATTGAATCAGATGTGATTTTTCAAAGATGGCTCTACAGGCTGTTACAACAGCTACGGAAAACCGAATTTTGGCTTGCTCCCCACCTCCTACCAATCTCTCCATTTAATGCACCAGATTTTCCCCAATGCTAAAATGAAGTCTAGGTTCATGATCCTTGTCAACCCTCATTACATGGCCTTCCATTCATATTCTCTCCACTATTACTATATAAACACTCCCCCTTCTTCATTCCAAAGCACAAAAAAACTCTCATCTCTTCCCCTCTCTTGAGTTCTAGTGAAGTTGAGTAGTCTTGTCATATTTTGGTCTTCCTGAGACTCAAGGTATTGAGTGAGACTCACTCTTCCTTTCCTAACTCTTCTTTTCCTCCACCCTTAGGATCTCTACCAATAGTCTCCTCTTCCACATGGATCTTGCATGAAGGTATAATCCCTTTCTGTAACTTGTTTCTTGTGTTGCTATGATGAGAATTTAAGATTAAAGCATGATAATGATCATTTAAATTCCTTTGAATATGTTTGAATGTTCTTAGTTGTTCTAATATGTTCTTCACATGTTCTTGGTTGTTCATCACATGTTCATGCATAACACTAGTTTTAATCTTAAATTCACATCAAAAATATGAAAAATATGTTTGTTTCATAATTCTTTTAAATCCTTGAATCTAGGATATCACTAATCACACACATTCACTAGAATTTATTTTTCAATCCAAATGCAATATTTAATAAATTAAATTAGGGTTTATCACATGCACACACATTAAATTCAACATGCAAATTAATTGACATATTGGATGATATGATATAAATGTTGGCCACCATAGTCTAGAAGACCGGTTTCACCGGGCAAGGTGGATGCCTAACACCTTCCCACCTTGTAACTAGCCTCCGAACTTAGATCAAGGGTTAGTAGATCAAATGCTTATCTATGTAATTTTCGATTTTTAGATTGTAACTAGGAAACAAAGCCATGTACTTTTATTTTAGATTGTATCTAGGACCAAAGCCATGTAATTTTCCTACGATCAATGTAAATTCAATTGAAAATTAATAAAATGAGGAATTTTTCAATTTTGGTTTTCTTATTTATCCCAATAATTAAATAAGTGGCGACTCCATTGTAAAACCCTTAATCTAAAGGGGAAAATATAACTAGTCGAACCTCCATTTTGAAAGGCAATAACACGACTCTACCCATTCACGTGGGTTTGGCCCAACGTTCATTAAAACGGGCCGGGGGCGCGGTCTCTCACAGAGTGGGGCCTAACTGGATGGACCCCATAGTACTATTCTTAAAGGAGGATGTCTTACCTGGGGAAAGGACAGAAGCTGATAAAATACGAAGGAAGGCACCTTGGTTCTGGCTGTCCGAGGATCAGAAGTTGTACAAACGCTCTTTTTCTAGGCCATACTTATTATGCATACACCTCGAAGTAACAGAATTACTTCTTGAGGAGTTACATGAGGGGATTTGCGAAAGCCACACTAGAGGTAGGTCATTGGCACATAGGGCCATTACTCAAGGCTATTGGTGACTGAACATGCAAAAGGAGGCACAGGAATATGTACAGAAGTGCGACTAATGTCAAAGGTTTGCATTGAATATGCACCAACCAAGAGGAGTCCTTAATCCTCTAACCAGCCCTTGGCCATTCACTCAATGGGGCCTAGACATTGTAGGCCATTTTCCCAAGGCGGTAGGGAACAAGAGGTATCTACTGGTCGGCACAAACTACTTCACTAAGTGGGTTGAGGCCAAGCCCTTGGCGAACATCAGGGACGTGAATGCTAAGAAATTCGTCTGAAAAAACATTGTCACACAGTTCGGGATCCCTCAAACCCTCATCTTAGACAACGGCCTCCAATTTGATAGCAAGTCCTTCAGGAGATACTGTTGTGATATTGGAATCACAAATCGTTATTCTACCCCAGCCTACCCCTAAGGGAATGGACAGGCCGAGGCTGTTGACAAGGTCATTGTAAGCGGACTCAAGAAGAGGCTAGATGACGCAAAGGGAAAATGGGTGGAAGAACTGCCGCATGTCCTATTGACATATCGAACCACACCTCGCAGATCGACAGAGGAGACTCCTTTCTCAATGACTTATGGAGCTGAAACTATTATCCCTTTGGAGACTAACTTCCCGACATTGAGGACAAGTACTTTTGATCCGAGCAATAACAACGGATGTTGGAAAAAAACCTAGACATGATTAAAGAGAAGAGAGAAAATGCAATGGTCCAACTAGCATACTATCAACACAAGCTCAAGCAAGGTTATGATGCCAATGTAAAGCAGAGGCCATTAGTGCCTGGTGACTTTGTATTGAGAAAAGTTCTAGGTATTGCAAAGAACCCATCATGGAGCAAGCTAAGACCCAACTGGGAAGGGCCATATCGCATCACCTCAGTGGCTGGTATAAGAGCATACTTTCTTGAAGACTTGAATGAGCATGTAATACCTCGCCCGTGGAATGTAAACAACCTGAAAAATGTATTATTATTAATGAAAGTTTTCTTTATCAATATGTTCATTTGCTGTATAGAGGCGTAGTACTTCTTATTATTCTTTCCTTTAGAAGTGTTTAAACAGAAACATAGTCATGCCTGAAATCCTCGGACCAGATGTTATGGGGAAATTAACACACTATGACATCCTTTAGAAGTATTTAAACAGAACCATAGTCATGCCTGAAGTCCTCGGACTTAATGCTATGGGGAAATTAACACACTATGACATCCTTTAAAAGTGTTTAAACAAAACCATAGTCATGCCTAAAGTCCTCAAACCAGATGCTATAGGGAAATTCACACTATGACATCTTTCTAAGTGATTAAACATAATCTAAGTTATGTTTGGCTTCTCGGACCACATACTTTGGGAGGTTAATAGTTTGACATCTATTTGTTTTTTCACTAAGTGTCAAAACATATTTAGGATTATATCCAACTCCTCGGATTGGTGGCTTTGAGTAAGTTAAAGTCCTTAGTTATTTATCTGAGTGGTAAGCAAGATGACAATTATCTGTTCCCTTTTACTTTTTACAGAATATTTCACGTATCCCCATTATGTTTAACTTTCATTACGAAGGATACCATTCTCCATGCAGATGTATAATAAATCACTTTATTGCTAGTACTCGGTTAAATTGTTTAAATTTTTAGCAGTGTGTTATTGTTATTCATTATTAAGCATACAGTGGCAACTATTCAAGGCTATTTGTAGTAATAAGGTTCAAAGCACATAAGGTAAAAGTGCAAAAAAGTAGGCATTTCCATTAAATGAAATAAAATGTACATTATATACAGTGACCAATTATCCTTACAGAAGCAAAAATAGCAAACAGAGTAACTAAAGAAACTGCAAAAACTACTTAGCGAATCCGTAGAGCTACTTTTTGGCCTTAGAAGGGTCTTCCTTTTGGCTCGGCTTGGGGGGAGGGACATCCTTGGCTTGGGAATCAACCTCTTTATTCCTGGCCTTGGTCTTTGGTGCTCTGGTCTAGGCAGCGTCCTTAGCTTCAATAGGGGACTTAGTCTCCTTACCTTTTCCTTTGTCTTTTGTCCCCTCAACTCCTCGACTTTGATCATCAGCTTGGGTGGATCCTTTCTCATCCTCAGGGAGGGTAAAGGTAGCTTGAGTAGTTAAAGGCTGCTCTGAAGACTTAGGACCTTTGGTAGAAGAAGAAAGGAGGGCATCTGGGACAGCACGGATATGAGGATGGTAGAACTTCCTTCCTGGTTGCCTCCAGTCTGAGTCTGCAGGTACTCCTGCAACGTTGAGGGTTTCTACCCATGTCACATCGTTGTATTCCTTGCAAACCTCAGATAGCTCCTCGACGAGCCTGACTTCTGTTTCTTCTATGCTGAGTTGGTAAGCCGCCTTTTTCTCAACCTTTGCTACCTTTTTAGCCAATTAGGCTACCTTATTGGTCTTTTGGAGTTCTGCCTTCAGTTCCAGCGCAAGCTACCTTGAAGTAGCCAACTCTAGCTCAGTTTGATAGAGCAGCTTGCGCTGGTCCTCAGCTTGAGTCTCGACACTCTTCAACCCTGTTTGAGCACTCTTCCTCTCCCTCTCCTCGGCAATCAACTTAGAGTGGAGTTCTTTGTTTTCCTCTTTTGCGGCCCCCAAGGCCTTCTCAGTCTCAAGGCGGAGGTAGGCCTCATTCTTCGCCTTGCTGCGAGCATCCTTGACCCATTCCTCGACCATATAGACCTCCAGGGTAATCTACACAAAAACTTATGAGTAATAAAACAAGTGAAGTGTGGGGCTGAGAGCTCACCAGAGCAAGGTCCCTTTTTAGGGACATGAATAAGTCTTGTTGCTTCAGCTTCCTAACAGCATCCATTTCCTTGGGTAAAAGGAGTGGTTGCTCCAGGGCCTTAATTACATATTGAGAGTGACCCCTTTGGATATCTTAGACAGAAGCATTCCAAGGGATAGGGGCACCCTAAACCTCTAATCGAGGCGACCAGGTTCATTATTGTTGGCGCACCTCAGCTAGGGTCTGTCATCCCGACTGTCCATTGACTTGGACCTCTTGTCCTTGGGATCTTTGGTCGTCTTTTGTTGTTTGGTGCCCTACTAAGGGGGCACCTCCCCTTCTTCAAGCTCCTCTATTGATCTTTTCTTCTTTAGATTTGGATTGGTACGCAGGCCGAGGTCTACAAGAGTTGGAGGGGGAGAAGGGGGAAGAGCTGGTGGAACTTGGGATTTAGGGACATCATGCAAAGCTGAGCCCTTGTTCCTTGTAGCCATAAGGTCCCTTAGATTTCTGTTTCCTCTGTTCAACGCCATCTCGTCTTCCTCTTCTTCAGAGGTACTGTCTAGACGAATGATGACCAGAAGTGGGGTGCGAGCACTAGAATGCCTATCAGGCTCGTCCTCGGCATCCAAAACTTGAATAACTCTAGTCCCCGAGCCTTTTCTTCTTCGAAACAAAAGTTATCTATCTCCTTCTCAAGAGATGAGCGTGAAGAGGTGATCTCTTCCCTTGGTGCTGCTACGTCAGGCAGAAACTGTTGAAGTGGCAAGATAATCGGTGGAAGATCCTCTTGAGCTAAGAAACTAAGGCGTGACACGTCGATCCGGGCCAACCGAGGGTCACCTGCTCTTATGGCGTGGCCTACTTCTTGATATATCTCCGAGATAGGCTCGAAATCCAAAATCAGGTGAACAGCTTACAGCTATCTGTCCTCACTTACAAAGATTTCGAATCTCAGCAAGTAGTTGAGGGTTAGAGCGTTGGTTAGACTCAGCCTGGGCGCTACGTGCCTCTTATCTGCAAAAGTGACCGAGAAGCGAAACATGGTTAGAAAGTTAAAATTCCATCATCAAAAGAAAGCAGAATAAAGGGGAAATAATAACATGGTTAGGGTTAAAGAATCTAAATATCTTGCTAAGGAACCTAATTCTAAGGTATCCCATCTGGCTCTCCCTCTCGGACGGGGCAAGGAAGGCTATCATGCCACGCTCCCGACGCTATCAGGTAGTCGTCTTTCATACCCTTGTTAGATTTGGGCAGACATGATACTAATCTGACAGTGTCCGAGCGGGATTTAAGGTAATATCCCGCGTTTTTGAGGGAGTGACACTCATACATGTGGACCTCATCGTGCCAGGTGAGTCCTAAGCGCAAATGCTCGTTGAAAGCGTCGACACTACCTAAGACCCTAAATAGGTTGGGCGCACATTAGTGAGGGCATATCCTATGGTTGAGGAGGTAGTCTTGTGTTATCCTACCCATGGAGAGAGTCATTCCCCCTTCTATGAAGGCTATCATAGGGATGATAACTTCCCCCTCTTCTCGATTTGTACTATTTGTTTTGGGGAACAGTATCGTAGAGCGACTCCCTATGGTATGTGGCCTTTCTTCTTAAAGGCCTCTATTTTGGTAGGGGAGTCTACTAGGTGCTTAAATCTACCTATCTGGACGAATCTAAAGGAAATGACTAAAAATTGCAAATTGAAAAAGTAAGAGCTAAATGGCCGAGGAGATTAGCCGAGGGGAAAAAGGAAATTTAAAGATATGTATACTTACAAAAGTAGGTGTACTAAACCTTGAACCTTTAGAAAAATCTTTAGGAAATTTCTCAAGGAAAAGGGGTAGGGAAATTTAGTGACTGGGAGAGCTTTGTGAGCTTGAGCGCTTAGGATCTCTGGAGAGCTTGAAGACTTGTAAAATGAGGGAAATGATTTCTCCGAATGCTTTATATAGAGAGTGGGATTGAGTGGGAGTTATCTCACTCAAAACCCAAGGAAAAATGTCAGCCGTTGGATCAGCGCCTCGCCGTTGGATGTGGGGAACATAACGCCGCCTAGAGCAATCAATGACGCCTCGCAAGCCACAAAGTGTCAATAGCCATCATAGGGCGCATAAAACAGCACTCCTGCACGTGGGAACCAGAGAAATAAATGGTTTTGTTTTTTAGAAATCAAAACCCCACTTTTTCTCCTCAGATAAGAGGGAAAAACCGGAGTTTTAAGAGGCTATTGTAGGGCTGAGGGCCCGAAATTATATATTGGGCATTGGGCCTTATTCGAGGATGTTGGCGTGTCCGAAGAGGGACAAATGGTTATGAGGGATTCCAATTTAGAGTCTCATAAGTAAGGAAGGAGTAGAAGGCAGTCCGAAGAAGAATTCCTCCTCAGCTATGATCAATATAGCTCAGATATGTATTCCAACCACGAAAAAGACCTCCATAGAAGCTCTAGTGATAGAAGCGTACCTCATAAACACACGAGAAGGGAGGGGACCCAAAAATATCTAAGGTAAAGCTATTGTCACCGCATTAAATGTCCTGCAGCTACTTTTCTGGCCGCATTTATATGGAGAAGACCTCTGAACAATGCTGCCTTAGCTACCACAACTCACAGAAAGTTAAAGAAAGTGTCTAATGGGACGGGCACTCAAGTAAGAGCTCAAATGCTCAAAGTGTAAGATCAGGATGGTCCAAAAGAAGCTATATAATGCAAGAGACCCTCCATGAGGATGGGATCAGAGAATCAAAAAGGAAATACTGTAGCAACTTAGAACCAGATTTGTAACAAAGCCTTAAGAGCAATATCCAAGAATCAGTCTCCTCGGACTTGGCCGAGGACGTTTTTCTTTAAAGAAACGTCTATTATCTTTCCTTCCTTGTTATTAAAATCTATTAACTTGTCACTTGATTCACTAAATCCCAGTTTTCTAACCCATCTTCTACAAATTTATTGTTTTGGGCTTTTTGGGCTAAAGTCCACACCCCTGTTGGGCCCGAAGTTGGTCCTTACATTAACTATTTTATGTTTTTGTATTTTAGAATTATTAATGACTATTTTATTTAACTTTATGATATCTCAGGTAGGAGTATAGTGCCAAGTGTAAGGCTAATTCTATTGATTTATTTAACTTAAATAATAAATTGGATAAAAATACATTTATATTTTAAAAAATAATAGTTTTAAAAGTTGTACTTGACCAATAAATTATCCCAAACAGAGGTTAGGAGTAATGAGAATAACACTTTTATTTTATTTGAGTAAATTTATTAGTAAGCAATAAATCTTATTTCCTACTGTAAATAATAGATGTTACTATTGTGCTAATACTTAAAACAATCTCTCTCTCTCTCTCTCTCTCTCAATTATTATCCTATAATTCGCACTACTCTTAACCTCTCTTTCTCAATATATTATTACATTAAAAAGAAGATTAAATATGCAAATTGATCGGGCAAGCAATAAATTAATGTTTCAATGATGACATGACACTAATGTTTTTCTTCTAAGAATCCACTAATATAAGTTTAACAATTAGATCTCTTGGAAATTTATAGTTTAAAAAAGGTGTTACTTTTGCAAAATTATATGTAAACTTAGGTATAATTATAGAATCTAATGTATTCACCTAAATTTTACCCATAGTGTAACTTTATAAAAGTTCCATCTTTTTTAGGTCATAGATTATTAAGAGATTTCATGGTTGATACACTACTAACCTATCATCATCAAAATATTTACTATTCGTCATATTATCTTGCTTCCTTTTATTATATATATATATATATATATATATATATATATATATATATATGTGTGTATATGTATGTATATTGATCAATATACATACATACATACATGAGGAAAGTTTTTTTTTTTCTTTTTCTGAGAAGAAATAATATTGAGGAAAGTACTCATCGTATTATTAAAATGCAAAATTTAGTCAGTCGGGTGCATCAGCTGGAAAGTTGAGCCAGCATGATATCTCCCTAGCATAAAAAAAGTGAAGTGGTCTCAGTTCGAATCCTGGTGAGAGGGGTGGGGTATTTAATATTTATAACCATTTTTTTTTTTAACAAAAAACATCTATGTAGGAATGTGATGTCTATAAACTAAAAAGTGAATAAATAACTTCTATTTTTTTATTTAGTAAATAACCTTTATTTAATTTCCATGTGAAGTTACTATTGGGAGAAAAAAAATTCTCTATACAAAATTTTGAACCTTTTTTTTTACATTTACATCCTAATAAATTCATATGCTATCACAAGATAAACCAATAAAATTGCTATTGCATTCCAACTTAATTTGCTTCCCAGAATTATCACAAAAAAGAAGAAGAAAAAAATTAAATTTCTAATTAAAAATCATTGGCTTCAGAACTTCAACTCATATACTTGGTAGGTATATAAACTTCAGTTTCTACTAAAAAAAAAAAAAAAAAAATTAAAAATCCGAAGTTAACTTAATTTATTAAAAAAAAGAAAGAAAGAGATATAACAAAGTTCAAGCATGTTTATCCTATTTTTATTATATTTCCCATCACTACCTTTCACTCTCCTCTTATCTCTTTCTATTTTAACATACATGCCCCCTGGCTTTTGAATTTTCTCTTTAAACAATATGTAAAATTCATTAGTTATGTACCTATCAAACTTTTAAAAAAAAACAGACCAAGCTCTCCCCATCCTAGAAGAGTACGTGCACAATTTCTTTGACTGTAATAAAAGCAAGCAAAGTATGCTTTTTAAGTAAATCTTTTACTTAATTGCAAGTAAATATGTATATATAGGGTCTGTTTGGAATCCATTTATTTTGCTAAAAATACTGTAGATAAAGGTAAAACTTAGCTGAAATAGTATAGTGGGACCTATGAATAGTATCAAAAAGTGCAGTGGGACCCATAAATAGTAGCAAAAATAAGCTGAATAGTAAAATAAGTTTGCAAAAATAATTTTTGCCAAACACACACATATAATATGTGTTTTGATAGTTCAACAAGTAAAATATTTTTGTCGTTAAATAAAATAGTATGGATATTATTAATTTTCGCCTACACCACATTATAAAGAAATCCATTCATGTTTTGTTTTGATGAGAAAGAGTAATTATCACACTCTCATTCGAATCTTATTGTATTCGTATCTATAAGAATAAAAGTATAGAAAAAGCATGAGTAGTATTACAAAGAAGCACGTCTCTTCTCCTTGGAAGAGGACCTAAAGTTGAAGAAATCGCCATAGAAGGAAAGGTTTGAGTTATTGTGACATGTTGAGTGCGTTTCCTTTTTTTAGGCCTTGTTTGGGAGGAGAGAATAAAATGGAATGGAAATGAATGAAAAGAATAATTTTATAATATTCTTCTCTTCCCTTGTTTAGGAGTTTTAATGGAGGGAATGGAAAACCCATTCCCTTGTTTGGGAGTTTAAGTGGGGGGAATGAAATGGGTAGGAGGAAACACTCATTCATCTCTGTTTCCTTAAAATCTCAAATTTTCATTCCCCCCAAAATTGGGAGGAATGGGAAGGAATAAAATTAGATTTAATGATTTTTTTACTAAAACTCTCAAAATACCCCTATATATTCAACACTTTGTATAGTGGGCAAAAAAAGATGGAACACCTAAAAACAGAGGGAGTGGAGAGCCAAAACCAGCTCCCACAGTTGGAGCAACCAGGCAAAGGCACCACCTTTCTCAAAACTTGCTTCAATGGGGTCAATACCTTATCAGGTCTCTCTTTCTATCTTGGAGAGTATGCTTTTTATATCGAGTAATGCTAGGAAATCAACATTTTTCCCAATTTTTTTTTTTAAATAATTGTTGACGTAGTCTATTGTGATTGAAGTAATATCACCTTTATCATGCACCAATCACCTTTGTGATTGGAGTAACATTACATTTTTCACAATTTTCACTTAGTTTACCACTTAGAGTTCTTTTATCATGCACCAATCACAATAAGGAATGTCAACAGTTGTGAAAAATGTTGTCTTTAAACATACCATTTTGTGTCATAGGGCTACTTACAAACAAAGTAAACATGATTCTTCCTGTGAATAAGCTTATGATTCTTCCTGTGAATCACTGCTTGACTGCTTATGGCTGCATGGTTTATTCTAGATCATGAATTTATGTATTCAGATATCATGACTGACCATTGATGCACGTATTGAATCTATTTAGCATGAATTTGTGCATGCAAATGTTTGTCACCACAAACATAGTGATATTTAGCATGAATATCTATCTATTCCAGGCGTGGGGATACTATCAATTCCATATGCACTTTCACAAGGAGGGTGGCTGAGCTTGCTATTTCTATTCCTAGTAGCAATTCTCTGCTGGTACACAGGATTACTCCTAGAACGGTGTATGTATGCAAACCCTGCCATAAAAGATTATCCTGATATAGGTGAGGTAGCCTTTGGATACAAAGGAAGAGCCATGGTATCCATGTTCCTGTATCTTGAGCTGTACTTAGTTGCAGTTACGTTTCTGATATTAGAAGGTGACAATTTAGACAAGCTGTTTCCAGACATGGGGTTCAAAATTGCAGGCCTAAAGGTTCGAGGGAAACAAGGCTTTGTTCTGCTCACTGCCCTTATAATTCTGCCAACTACATGGTTGAGGAGTTTTAGTATCTTGTCCTATTTTTCTGCTGGAGGGGTCATGGCTTCTGTTATTGTGCTATGTTGTGTTTTCTGGGCTGGTGCAGTTGATGGTGTGGGGTTCCATGAAGGGGGCAAGCTTTTGAATGTAGGTGGCTTGCCTACTACTATAAGCTTGTTCACCTTCTGTTATTGTGGTCATGCAGTTTTCCCAACACTCTGCAATTCCATGAAAGATAGAAGCCAGTTCTCTAAGGTAAGAAATAGTACTCCACTACCCTACTTAGCAAATAGCAAGAAAGATTGAGAAATAGAACCATCTGATTTAGCGTGTGTTTGGCAAAAATAATTTTGGCAACTTATTTTATTATTCAACTTAATTTTGTTACTATCCATGGGCTCTATTGCACTTTTTAATACTATTCATAGGTCCCATTGTACTATTTCAGCTAACTTTTTCCTTTATCTACCGTACTTTCAGCAAAAAATTTTTAGTTTCAGCAAAATAAGTGGATCCCAAACAACCCCTTAGTGTGTGTTTGGCAAAAATAATTTTTGCCAACTTATTTTACTATTCAGCTTATTTTTTTTACCTTTATCTACCGTACTTTCAGCAAAAAATTTTTAGTTTCAGCAAAATAAGTGGATCCCAAACAACCCCTTAGTGTGTGTTTGGCAAAATTATTTTTGCCAACTTATTTTACTATTCAGCTTATTTTTGCTACTATTCATAGGCCCCACTACACATTTTTGTACTATTTATGGGTCTCACTGTACTATTTCAGCTAACTTTTATCTTTATTTACAGTATTTTTAGCAAAAAGTTTTCAGTTTCAGCAAAATAAGCTGTTCCAAACAGACCCTTAATTTATTTTCTCAAAGTTACCGATCAAAATTAAAAGTAATTAGAATAATTGGTAGATTTTATATATATATATATATATATATATATATATATGTAATTCGATAGTTACAACATTGGAAATGAGATATTTAAATATAGGACATTTCTATTGGAAATATTAAGAGGTATCTGTTTAATAATCTTACACTACTAAATAATTTTTTTATTGAATTTGTATTTTGAAAAATCAACTAGTTGGAGTACATTTTCCTTTTATAACCTCCATGAGCAATTGTTATCTCATATAAAATGTTTAAATTTCATGTTTTTCTTTTCTTTTTAAAAAATTATACATAAAACATGAATTTATGGATTGTATGGTAAATACTAAATAGCATGATAGCATCCAATTAATATCCAATTAATATGAAATTTGATGAGCATTTTAAGGAGAATGCAAACTTAAGATCTAGTGAAATAGTTGAAACTATTAATTCAATAAAAAGACATTTAGTGGTGCAAATAGAAACACAGACTTATATCAAGTGTTACAATAGTTTTTAACTTTTTAAAAAATAAATATTTTACAAATCCAAACTTTCGATTACATATTTTCATTGTCATTGATATCCATACCCAAGTTTCATGTTAATTGAATATTATTTACTATCTAATCTATAAACTCATGTTTTGTGTATAATTAAAAATAAAATAAAATAAAATAAAATAAAAAAACTTGAAATTTGAATATTTGAAGATGAGATAGTTATTGATCTTCATCTTGGTCTTTTGCAAGCATGGAATATAAAAAGAGATAATGGATTCATCAAAATACTCTTAATAATGTCCTTGTATGTATAAACCAAAACAACATCAAAAGAAGAGGGGGGAAAAAAAAAGCCATTGTACCTCAGCTGCTGAAAGGAAATTTCATTGAATATTCAGCCAAAAAAAAAAAAGTACAATCATTGATTCCACTACAGGCTCTTTTAACGTTAAAATAAAAAGGTTGAAGATTGTAAAGCATTAACAGGTTCTTTTTCCCTACTTTTGTCTCTTATTGCAGGTTTTGCTGGTCTGTTTTGTCACTAGCACCATCAACTATGGATCAATGGCCATCCTAGGCTACCTGATGTATGGAGAAAATTCGAACTCTCAAGTGACATTAAATCTTCCAATTAGAAAAATTAATACAAAAATAGCAATTTACGCTACACTAGTGAATCCCCTTGCTAAGTATGCAGTTATAATAACTCCTATTGCTGATGCCATTGAATACAAATTTCCTTCTGGAAGCAGTCGATTAATTAGTGTCCTCATCAGAACAGCAATTGTGATCAGCACAGCAGTTGTGGCATTGACAGTACCATTTTTTGGCTACGTTATGGCATTTGTTGGTGCTTTTTTGAGTGTCACAACCTCAATGTTGTTACCATGCCTTTGTTACCTAAAGATTAACAAAACTGCCCGAAGTTTTGGGTTAGAGTTAATAATAATAGTGGGGATCTTAGTTATAGGTTCTTTTGTTGGTGTAGTGGGTACCTATACTTCTCTGAAACAAATTGTAAACCATCTCTGACGTTCAAGATGGCAACTTGAACTTGTGATTAATAAGATTAACTAATAAGTTTGATTCTTACCGGATGAAAATACAAGTTCTACCCAGTAAGCATATAAGTCGGCTCACAGAAGAATAAAAAAGACATTCAACACAAATTCAATTTTCTGTTGATGAAATAAGCAGCAAAAGTAATTGACAGTTTCATATTTGCATATTTAGACCAAAAGAAATAATCAAAGCTATAATATTCTCCCCCACTAAGATACAAATTTCTTACTAACCACTGATGATGTTATCCCAAATGACTTGCACAGATGATGAGATTCGGAGTATTTTTCACTTTGCATCATGAAAATTTAGCAATTAAATCTCTCTTCAAAGCTTAAAATGGGATAAAATTCTATAACAGGTAAAAAGAACCCTCTAAAGGTGCATGTTAAACTAATTGTCAGTACCAAATGAGCACTCCACTGGACTCAAGAAATCACCATTAAAACTAGGAAACTTGGCCTAAAGAATCAGCCAAATTCAAGCTCTTCTGGCACTCCATACCATACAAGTCTACGTTCATGTCATATCTGCATTCAAGTTGCTGTGTAGTATAATACACAGTCATGTGTAGCTGTGGCTGGGCTTAGACAGATAAAAGTTTCTGCTGGGATCAGTACCAGGTTAAACATAAAGTAGAAGAAATTCTGTCAAAGACTACACTAGCCATTATCAGACCTGCTACATGGTTTTGATTTAATTTTAATTGGCTGCATTCAATACCCTAGAATCAAAGCTCGAACCCAGCCAATCACCACCTCAAAATGAAATAGTACGAAAACAATTGAAATCAGTTCTTTTTTGAGCAAACTATGTGCAAATATCCTATCTGTACAAGGAAAAAAAAAAGCACAAAAAATATGTTATCTTTTAAAAGTATCAAAGAATATCCCTACCATATCTTTGTTAAAAACTGCTAATTAGTAAACAGCCGATGGAAGCCGTACATAGCCACTTGGCTTCCCCTATCTCAGCTTGAGTCTGGAACACAAAATAACGGCTTCTGATTTTAAACATTATCAGTTACACAGCTATGCATCACAAATTGCACAGTGTTCTTCTGCATGTAAATCAGAATTTCAAACAAATTGCAAAACAAGTTCTATACATACAGATATTATAAAAAATGATCTCTTGTCGGTCAAATTATGTGGACGTCAAATGCCATTCAGGATAAAATTTGTTGTTAAGGGAAACAATAAATCAGAAAGCTCAAATTGAAATTTATGGTATTTTTCATTCACATTGTTCAGGGCAGAGATGTCTTCCTGCAAAATGGATACTAGATAGAATAGCAAACATGTCTTTTACATATTTATGTTGGACTGTAATTTTCTCTTTGGATACAATATAGAATGAAAACTATTGAGCATTGACTTATATAAATGGCAAAAAGTGGATTGTTAATAGATTTGACGTACACGCCTAAAGTAAACAGCTCTTGATAGCCAACAGATCTATGGCACACTGCTTATTTAACAATAATGAACATAGTATAAGTTAAATATTAGTGACAAATGACAACACATATCCTGGTTTATTGTTAAATTGTGTAAGCTGAAATTCTAAATTTCTCATTTTACTTATGGAGTATTCACCATTCATTTTGAACTGATAGATGCTCGACAATCATTGCAAATTTCTGTTGTAGTAGCAGTATTAGTGAAGTGCAGATTGAGTGGGCTACCAATATTGTGGTGGAAATGAAAATTTTGAGGGTGGTTGTGTAGTCACATATTGCATGGGGCCAATACTCCAAGGTAGAGCACTAGTTCAATGGTGACAAGTGTGGATAATTTGAAATTTCTCACCTTTTGCAAAGAAGGGGAAAAAAATTCTTCACATTTGATATCCATATAAGAAAAAAATTGATGTATACCTTTATTTCTATCTGGTACTCCTTATTGCTGAGTTACATCATGTTGACTCCCCATACGTACTTCACGTTTTAGTTGACTTAATTGGATTCTTCTTTGCTGACACGTAATTTTCTTCTCAGTTTCCACATTCCCTGCCAAAGGAACATGATGATGTCAATACACTTATGGATCTAATCAAGGATGTGCATACAGGTATACAATGTAAAAGCAACCTAGAGATGAAACATGATAACTTTTATTTGTCCATATAAGAGCCACAATGGACTCAAGTTATTAATCATTTACTATTTATACCAATAACCAAATTTCAAAACCCCACCAATAAGAAAAGGAACTTAAATTATGGTTTTTAAATTATTTAAAAATGAATGGACACCTGTGCTTCTTACACTAAAAAAATGAATGGACAAGTATGAGAGACACAGAGAGTATGAAGATGTTATAGATCTGTTCTTTCCTTTCATCATCACACGGCCAGAAAATGTGAATTTCCTTAAGTCAGATATGCAAACTTTTCAATTAATAGTTAATTCATTATTAAGTGACTTCAATGTGATACATGTAGGCTGACATGACATGCATTCAAGCATTAGATGTGAGCTTGATTATGTCTCATCACACTAGAAAGATCCAATTACTTGCAACAGACCATATATGTCCCATGACTCAGCAATATAATTTTCTTTGGCTAATTTATTAATTAATTGAGAAGTGGATGAAAAGCAATAGAAATTAATTGGATCTCCAAAATAAATGACAAACATATCTTTTACTAACACTACAGAGAAAAAGTGTCCATTCGTCAACTAGTATAACCTTCGTGGATCAAAGAATTAGCAGCTAGCTGAGATTTATGAACCATTTTCATTGGTCTACCATCCAGCTCTGCAGGACAGGCTTTATCATTTAGTACACAATTATTGAAGTCTTTATGCATATTCTTTAATGCCATTTTTTCATCAATTTGTTGTGATCTTTGTTGATATTCAGGCATACAGCAATATTCCCTCAATGGCATTGCTAAAATGGGAAAGAGTAAACTTGTTCCCCCATTGTGCATCTGGCCCCGTGGTTGGTTGACCATATGTTGTCCCTGCATTTTTGTTGCACCAAGGTAGGTTTCTGTCATTTCATTATTCCATGCAAATGTTCCTAGCAGCTCTTGCTGGCATGCAACTAGATTTTGCTCCCTTGGCATCATTGGCATGTATGACAGGCAATGTGGATCTACTAGACCAGTCAGTCCAACCTGGGTTTTCTTCAAGGCATCCATTTTTTCCCGCACTGAAGAATCTATATGTTCTGTCCTCAATTGTCCCCTTCGTTTGCTAATTTTTAATGCTCTAAGATGCCGTGCAAGACGTTGTTGTTCCTTAAGTTGTCCAAGGTCACTACTAACTCCCACAAACCTGTGACTTCTACACGCTAGTGTTCTGTTATTTATTCCTTTTTGATGTCCAATTATATATGACTGTTTACTAGTGTTTTGCATTTTTTGACACCATCTTCTATCTGCCACAAATCATAGATGCCAAACAAAATATAGTGTCAGCAACTATAGTCTATGAAAAGCAGATTCTCCAATCACTAGCAGAACAAAGAGTACAAAAAACATCGGTAGGTAGAGCACCAACTAGCCATGTGAACTTTGCAAAATATAGCATATACACTTAATGTGATTAGATTGAGGGCAAGCCAACCGGGTTTTGAGGATTCCCCAAACTCACATGGAAGTACCTAATTACACTAACACATACCAGCAGCAGGTTGATTGATTCTCATATTTATATGGCGTTCATCCACACCATTTTCCTTTGGGAGATTGCACTCTGCAACTAAATCCAAGAAAACAAAAGCCAAAAGGATAATTCAGAATCTACAGCATCTGAGAACCTAAAAAAGTCACATTGCAATAAATAAAATAACACATCACCCTTTTGATAGGTGTCACCTGTTTGACCTTGTACGGCAGGAACTCTTCCTAGATTCTGCTCACCTGGTTCTGGTCACAACCCGTTAATAAGATTGTATCAGCTGCATATAGAAAATATGAAAGATATTGTTTACTTTGCAATTTCAGATGTTTACTTTGTAAATTTCTAGAATGAGATAGACGCCGGATTTGGCTTAAGCGAGGTGTTCTTCCTTGTAAATGATCAGCAGTGTACTCCCCATTATTATCTTGCACCAAGAAATGACTTTTAGATTGAGCTTGTTGCCGAATTTGACTTAAGCAAGGTATTTTGGCCCGGCAACAGATTCCATCCTGTTCAGCTCCTACATTAGCACTTGCAAGAAGTCCAAAATTTTGTGTCACTATATATTTCTGATCTGAAAACATGACAGTTTGAACATTATTGTAAAAACAAGCATGTTATGGAAGACTGTTACAAGCAAATTAAATGGGCACAATATCACAGACCAGTAGAAGTTGCATTGCTAAGATTTTCTTCTGACTTTTGAGCATTTGGATCAGTACATAATCCTGATTAAATCACAATGAACATGACATTAGCTACTATTCAGCACTTTAATTCAATAAAACAAACTATTAATTCTCACAGCCTCAAACTTCACTATTTTCATCATTTCTGTGTTCCTCATAAAGCAAACTTCAGATTCTGACAGTAATTCAGCTGACCGTGCAAGTATCAAAAGATGATCAAAGCCCCCGTCATGGTCCTTTCCCTTACTTACTTGCCCTTCACCTAATTGCCTATCCCCATTTTGGTGACATTTCTTCTGCTCCCCCATCCTATCTAACTGTGGTTTGGGCATAGATGGCTCAAGCTCTTCATTGTACTGAACACGTTTTGCCCATATAGCAGCATGCCTTTGACGTGCAGCAGCATGCCATTGTTTCTTCAGTAATTCCCACTGCACATCACATGCCTGTTGCCAAACAGTTTCACTTGTCATTCCAATGTGTTCATCAAGAAATTTCAAACCATTTTGGTAGGAAGCGTTCTATATCTATTCACTATGTTTAGTGGTCATCTTCAATTTGATTTTAGCAAAGAAAATAAAAAGTTGTGTCTTTATTAAGCAATCCTTCACCTTTTGTTTATTAAGCAAAGAGAAGAAAGATAATCAGAATTTACTAAGAACACAGCGAATTATTTTCGAAATGACCCGTCATCCCCTTTGAACAAACATAAGCCTCACCACCATTTTGTGAAACATTACACAAATGAAGCATAAATCACATTCACAGAAAACGTGCAAGACACTTAAAAAAATAAAAATAGTACTCCACTATTACTTCACAAATTACTGGTTATTGGTTTTTTTTTTTTTTTTTTTTTTAAGACTTTTCATATCTCTATCAAGATTCAAGCAATTCCAGAACCTATTGTGCTATCGTTGGGAGTATGAGAGCACCCATTGAAAATAAAACTACTAACATATAGAGTGACTGAGTGAGCCTCGTGTGGCATGGTAAAATAGTAGACTGGTGATTTTTTATTATTATTATTTGATAATTAATTAAATTTCTTTAAAAAAAAAAAAATCAAAGAAAGGTGCTACCCAAGTACACAGATGTATACCACAGGAAACCAGACTAGTTATTTATTGTCAAAAGTATAAGGCCCCAGTTGGTGTCCTTTCCCTTACTTACTTGCCCTTCATCTAATGGCCTATCCCCATTTTGGTGAAATTTCTTCCGCTCCCCGCTCCTATTAACCGAGTATTGCACAGGGACTGCTCATGATCTTCATTGTACTGAACACGTTTTGCCCGTATAGCAGCACATCTTTGACGTGCGGCAGCATGCCATTGTTTCTTTAGTAAGTCCCACTGCACATCATGAGCCTGTTGCCAAGCAGTTTAACTGGTCATTCCAATGTGTTCATAAATAAAAAAATAAAAAATTCAACCCATTTTGTTGGGAAACACTCTCAATCTCTTCACTATTTTTAATGTTCATCTTCAATTTGTTTCAGAAAATAAAATAAACACTTTTTTTTATGAAGCAAAGAAAAGATAAAAGGATAATCAGAATTTACAGCAAACACAGCAATCTATTTTAAAATGATCCATTGGCATACACTTTGAACAAACATGCCTTACCATTTTGTAAACATTAAAGAAACAAAGAACAGTCACATTCACACAAAATGCAAAAGATACCTTTTAAAAAAGAACAAAAACAATGGAGGTATTTAAAGAGCATGATTTGTATATCACAGGTATTTTTGTTTGAGCAAAATCTCCAAAACTCAAAGTCCTTAAATAGTTTAATTTATATCTAGCTATTCATACTTGCAATTATTCTTCAAATCCTTTAATTTTAAACCATCATATCCAATTTCAACCCAGGGGTATTTCACTGCTACAAATTAATGGTTTTTTTTTTTTTTTTTTTTGGGTCCCAGTATGGAACAAAACTCTCTGGTTTTCATTAGACTTACCAAAATCTCTATCAAGATTCAAGCAATGCCAAAACCTACCATGGTATGAATGGGAAGATGACAGCACCCATTGAAAATTAGTATACTAATAACATGTAGTGACCGAGTGACCTTTATGTGGCATGGTAAAATAGTACATACTAGTGTTCAACAACAACAAAGCCTTAGTTCCAAAATTTTTGGGCTTAACTATGAACCTCGATGATTGGCTACATGTATTTTTTTTTTTTCAACAATTCTTTGTTGAAAAGAAAAAAAAAAATTAGAAACTATTAGAGAAATAAAAAATAAATATATTTAGAAAGTTTTAGAGAAATAAAGAATAATAAGACATAAAAGTTGGACTTACCAGAAAGTACATCATATTTTGCTAGTGTTATGAGAGTATGAAAGAGACAAGAAGAGGACGAAAAATGTTTATATTGTGTTTAGGAACCCTAATTGGAGATTACAAGGAATACAAAAACTCCAAGGTGGGGCACACCGCATGTGTCTCTTTAAGTTTTTGTTTCTTATGGATTTTTTTTATATATAAATTAAATGAATTGGAATTTTTTGCATTACATAAAAGAAGGTTGTGTTGCTGCAACACGTGGCAACATGGGACTGTTGGGTTTTTTTTTTTTGATAGGTGTTGGGTTTCTAATTGATAACAAAGTAGCAATTTGGATATGTTTGGGGTGATTCAATTTAATTTTATTGGTTAAATTAAAATTAACCATTTAATTTTGACTTATTTTTTGTGGATTATAGTTAACTAAATTGATGAGGTCTGTTATTGTGGAGTAAACAAGTGTGAGGTTTGAATTTTCGCTTATGATAATAAAGAGTAATTATTATTGAGCTATAAAGAAAAATTGTAAGACTTAGATACAGTATTTAAGTACTGTTTCTTAGGTTATCTTTTTAAGATTCTGTCGTGTGAATTTTTTCTTATAGGATAGAAGTGTATTTTTTAATTAAGTAGCCACATAATTGAATCTTAAAAAATGAATATAAAGAACAGCACCTAAAGTACTGTACCTAAGTTTTGTCTAAAGAAAAATATTGAATCATTTTTAATTCAAAATTTTAAATTTAAATTTTATCTACTTTCTAAAATAAGATCATTTGGTGGATTTATTTAATTATTTGACACCGTTAATTGAAGAAAGGTAGACAAAAGGATTACGTTGGAAATGAATGAAAGTTAAATAATTTAAATGAGAGAAAAAATGAAACTTGAAGATCTGAATTGAAAATATGTCAAAGTTAGAGATTATAATTTGTAATTTAGTCTATTTTACTTAGTTTAACACCTTAATTAAACCAATGGTGCGAATTAACACCCTGGGTTGATTGTTGTTTTGGTCATTATAGGTTGATTGTGTATCTGTTGGGGTCCTTGGGGAGTATCTTATGCCTAAATTGTTAACCGCCTCTCATTTATCTATGAATAGTGGGAGTGATGTTTTGGATTCCAGAGTCTAGACTCATTGAATATTATTATTATTATTATTATTATTATTATTATTTATTTATTTATTTTTATTTATTTTTAAGCACGAGCCCCCCCCCCCCCTTCCTTTTTTTTTGAATGGTATAAAGCTTAATAGAGTTATATTGGAGATTAGGATATTCATTTTGAATTTGATATAAAACTAAAGTTTTATATTCCAAGAGTTTTGTAGTTAAGTGATATTATTTCTTTTTCTCAAAAAAAAAAAAAAGTGATATTATTTCTTCTCATTTATGAGGATAATCATGATTTCAAATTATATTGTGACACCAATAATTATATAGTTCAATGACATTACTTCTTCTCATTTGTGAGGATAATCATGATTCAAATTTTGCCACCCATTGTTGTAACGATCAAATCATCTATATATATATATATATATATATATAAAAGTTGAAGCGTAATATTTATTATTACTATGTTCATATTGCGTCACCTCATTCATCACGTCATTGACTGCATAATCATTCTTTTTCTTATTTAATTTTTATTCCTAAATTTTGTTGACAATATTAAAATATATAAATATTTTTTTGAAAATATATTAATCTATATCTATATCTATATATACCTAAAAACTGAAACATAACATTTATTATTACTATGCTCATATTGCGCCACCTCATCCGCCATGTCATTGACTGCATAATCATTCTTTTTCTTATTTAATTTTTATTCCTAAATTTTGTTGACAATACTAAAGTATATAAATATTTTTTTGAAAATATATTAAATATATAAATAGATTGAGTTTCATCTTGGGTGGTTTTAACTTTATATATAACTTTACATTTACACATTCATTTACTTTAATTTAGATGTTTATAACTAAGCAATAATTCAATGAAGAATCTAAAACCAAAAATAATGTCTGTACATATCTGTAGGGTCAGATTTTGCAGCCCAAGCCCAAGGAGGTGTGGATTTGGAGCCCACTGAACCCAAAACAATAAATTTGTAGAGAGTAGGTGAAAGAGCTAGGCTAATAATGAAAATAACAGTATTAAACAGCAACGCTAGTGGGAGAATTTGAGTTAATATGTGCTCGGACGGATGTAAGTGTCTCGTCCGAAGAGGTGATTTTCATTGATGAACTTGGGTTACAATTCTTAGAGCTACAGTAAAATAATACCCTCTTTTCTCTTTCTGATTTTTCCATCCCCGCTATCAGAGACACCTCTCTCTTATATAGTACTGCCTTTCCACATCTTCACCGTCCACTTGTTCATCATCTAGGCGCCCACTTGAGTGCATGTCCCATCACACTCCCCCTTTAGCCCTGTCTGAGTGGCGGTAGCTGAGAATGCACTGTTCAGGGGTCTTCTCCACATAAATGCGACCAGGAAGGTAGGTCAAGTGCATTAAAAGCGGTGGTTGAAGTCTGTCTCCTTGATATTTCTCTGTTCCTGTTACCTTCTTGCGTGTCCGAGGCTCCTTTCTCTCTTAACACTTGTCAAACAGATCACTTGAACCTCCAATACACGTGTCGGGCAAAACCTCGTCGGATCCGAGGATATCGGACTCCTCGGACATATGAACATCTCCTCGGATAGTGCACGTACTCATCTCCAGACATTCTCCTTTTACATGGGCCTCTGACTGAGTGTCTTCATCTCCTCGGACGAACAGTATTCCTCATATAGGGCCTTGGGCCCAATACGTTGAGTTGGACTTTTTCTCCCCCCACAATATCTGTCTATACTATTATATAATAATAATGGAAGCTTTAAAATTAAGTTTACAAAGCTCTTTTTGTGTCATGTCATTAGCTGCCTTTTTTTATTTTTTTATTTTCTTGCAAATTTTACTTTGGTTAACCTCTCATATTCTACAATCATTGTCTTCTTAGTTTAATTTTTCATCTTCTCCAATCATGGTTTCTTAAATTTTTCATTTGATTTCCTTTATAAAATTTTAAAATTTCCCCTTTATATCTTCATAAGATCTACGGTTTCACTTTTTTGAACCTTTCATCTACTTCCAACCTTTCATCTTCATAAATTCTACAGTTTCACTTTTTTGAACCTTTCATCTACTTTCACCCTTACTCTTCCAACTTGATTTTCTTATAAAATTCTTTTATTTCATTTCCACCTCTCTCTCCTATTCCTTCCAAGTTGTTCACTACAAAAAGGTCAATTCTCTCTCTCTCTCTCTCTCCAAATTTTTCTCTTTTGATGCATTTTTATTTATTTATTATTTTAACCACTTTTTTTCCCGCTTATGGTTCTTTTTGTTATTGTTGATTTAATTGTCACTTCACATTTGTTTCTCTTTTTGGAAAATTTGTATTGACTTTTTTGCATATTTAGGTATTTTAGTATTCCAATTCTTGACCAAAATTTTTTTTTTCCTTTTTTTTTTTTTTAGTGATCCATTTAAATGTTAAACTATGAGAATTTACTAAGTTTTGTTTATTTTTAAATCATTTTGGGTGAACAAAATTGTAGTTTCAGTAGAGAAAGTACTCTTAATAATTGTATTAGAAATACTCTATAGCGCTACTTTTAGATAAAAGCAAAGGTTAATCAAATGGAAATAATTAGATTAGTGACATATTTTAGCTTTCGCAAATGTATTTTCATTATTATTTTTGTTGTTGTTATTAATTATTATAATGATGCACATAGAAACTTAATTATAAGATTTTGCTAATAATTTTTTACTTTATAATCTTTTTGGGTGGATAAATTTGCAGTTTTTGTAGAAAAAATAATCTTAATAGATTTTATATAATAAATGTGGGGCCAGAGAATTAACCAGTCCAGGCCCACTTCGGATCAAGCCCAAAGGCCCGCGCCGAGGATGTGTCCTATGTCCGAGGACTAAGATATAATGCCCCGTTGCCTAGAAACAGTGCCGAGGACGATCCCCTCCTCGGAATTCCGAGATCATTAAGTGTAGAAGCAGCACACCATCAAAGGGAGTATTCCCGAGCATCCAAAAAGCAAATAGTATGTACCAAGCGCCGGCAATGGAAGCATGGTGGAGGAGTAAGTCCCAGATAAACTGTCACCTCAACATTAAATGCCCTCAACTAACGCCCTGGCTGCATTAATGAGGATAGGACTCTTGAACAGTGCAGCCTTGGGTGCTGCAACCCACAGAAGGAGTGGGAATGCGGCTAATGGGACAGGTTCTCAAGTGGTGGCCTGGTTGATCAACAATTGTAAGGCCAGGATCAACCGAAAGAGATGTATATAATGCGAGGAGTCCCTTTTGAGAGGGGGGACGGGTGGAGAAAAAGAAAAAGAAAAGGAAGTAGTACTGTAGTAACCGGTGCTCTCTAAAACCTTGTGATCACCCTTTAAAGAGATAATAAGAATTTCAAGTTTTGTAAGGCACGTCCGAGGATCATTATTGTATGTCCCAATTTACGTTTCAGTTATCATACCCACAAATAACCATGCAGGGATGCTGCATTTCTTGCTAGCGCCTAGTTCTTCATCCCACTCTCTAGAAATGTATTGTTAGGGATCCTTTCCAGATTGAGTCCCTACAATAAATTATTTTCCTAATTGATCAAATTAATTATTGTTAAGCAATGATTGATATGATATTTTGAAAAGTGATGATTGATAAGACATTTAGTTTTTTTTTTTGCAAATTATCTTCATATAGATATGTTTTGATTCAATATATTTTTATGGATGTATTGAGATAAGTAATGTATTTAAGAAGAGAGATCATGATTATACTTTGTATACTTCAAAAGAGAAAGATTGGTTTGGAATTTAAGATAATATTAAAGTAGGATGCTACAAGTTGAAGTTTTTTAATGGTGGAAAAAAGCTATTTTTCTCATTCTTTTCTAAATGTCATAATTGGAAAATTTTAATCCACACTATATACTATTACTAGCAAATTGGCTCATAAGATGAATAGATGAAAATCTTAATATAAAATAAAATAAAAAGTATATATAATTTTTTAAATATAGCAAACACAAAATTCATTACTTTTATAAAAAAAATGCTTGCCCTTTGTTTGTGTGGTAAACAGTTATATAAAAAAGAAAAGAAAATTCTCTTATAAGAAAACGTTTTGTTACAAATTATTAATCCTACTATATAATTTTATGATTTTAAAAAAAATATTATATATTACATTTCATTTCAAAATAATCAGATATTCCTGCACAATGCGTGGGGTTACGACTAGTAATAAAAAACAAAACTAAAGTCTCATGCACTATTTTTCTTATTTGTTTACTTTCTTTTTTTTCAACCTTGGTAGATAAGTCACTTTTTTTTTTTTTTTGATATATAATTTTATAGTTAAAGATTTATAGTTAAGGATGTGGAGATTTTTAACCATCAATGTTTCTGTTAAAAATATCAAAAAGTGTTAACTAGTTGAATTATTAGGCTCTTAAATTGATTTTAAGTACAAAGCAAGGAACTAATGTATACCAAATGCAAAAGATGGCCAATGATTTAGCCATATAGGATTTGACTGACCCTAGATGGGTTATGTTAATGGGATGTTTTTAGAATAATTATTAATAAATCATTTTAAGAAAATTTTGACACCATTTTAATAAAAAAATATAAAAAATTGTCAAAAAAATTTTTTTTTTTCTAAACCCAAAATTTTTTTCTAAAAATAATTCATAAATTAATACCCTGTCGGTTAACTTTTTCCCTTCGTGGATAAGGTCCACGAGTCACAACCAGAAAGCAATAATCACATGGACGTGATTACCATTTGAATGTAATCTTTAGAAAAATATGGCAGCAGCTAGTGCTCTCCAAATCAGCCCATTTTCTTCTCCTCCAAAACCCAACACTACCTCTCCTCTGTCTCTCTTACCCCATTGCACTTCTCTCAGAGAGCTCAAGCAAATCCAAGCCTTTACCATCAAAACCCACCTCCAAAATGACATCAATGTCCTCACCAAGCTCATCATTTCTGTGCTCTCAATCCTAGTGCTACCCTTATGGACCATGCCCGCCAACTGTTCGACCAAATTCCCCAACCAGGCATTGTGGTCTTCAACAACATGGCCCGTGGTCCGTGGATACTCCCGCTCCAATGCCCCTCTTCGGGCTGTTGTGCTCTTTTCTGATGTCCTATGCTCTGGCATTATCCCTGATGACTATACCTTCCCTTCTCTTCTCAAGGCGTGTGCAAGCTCTAAGGCATTGCAAGAAGGTAAACAATTGCATTGCCTTGCTACCAAACTTGGTCTCAACCGTAACATATATGTATGTCCCACGTTGATAAATATGTATACTGAGTGCAATGATGTGAACGCAGCTCGCCGCGTCTTTGATAAGATAGTTGAGCCTTGTGTTGTTTGTTACAATGCAATAATCACGGGATATGCTCGAAGTAGTCGGCCCAATGAGGCTTTGTCATTGTTTCGTGAATTGCAAGCGATTAATCTCAAGCCTACTGATGTAACACTGCTTAGCGTACTTTCATCTTGTGCTTTGTTAGGAGCATTAGACTTAGGGAGGTGGATACATGAGTATGTGAAGATACATGGTTTTAATAAATATGTAAAGGTCAACACTGCTCTTATAGATACGTATGCAAAGTGTGGAAGCTTGGATGATGCAGTGTCTGTCTTTGAGAACATGTCTGTAAGAGATACACAGGCTTGGTCAGCCATGCTTATGGCATATGCAACTCATGGGCATGGTTCCAAAGCCATATCACTGTTTGAAGAAATGAAGAGGGCAAGAGTGCGAACTGATGAAATTAAATTTTTGGGTCTTTTATATGCTTGCAGCCACACTGGCTTAGTAAGGGAAGGTTGTGAGTATTTCTACAGCATGAGTGACAAGTATGGGATTATTCCGGGTATCAAGCACTATGGATGTATGGTGGATTTGCTAAGTCGAGCTGGTCGCTTAGATGAGGCTTATAAGTTCATCGATGCATTACCAATCAAACCCACTCCCATACTTTGGCGAACCTTGTTATCTGCTTGTAGCAGCCATGGCAATGTAGAATTGGCAAAGCGAGTGATTGGACGAATTTTTGAATTGGATGACTCTCATGGAGGAGACTATGCGATCTTATCGAACTTGTGTACAAGGGCTGGGAGATGGGAAGATGTGAATTATTTGAGGAAACTGATGAAAGACAAGGGGGTGGGGAAGGTACCCGGGTGTAGTTCAGTGGAGGTGAACAATGTCGTGCATGAATTCTTCTCTGGGGAGGGATTGCAATCTGTTTCTACAGATTTGCACCGGGCACTTGACAAGTTAGTCAAGGAATTGAAGTTGGTTGGGTATGTTCCTGATATTTCTTTAGTTTGTCATGCAGACATGGAAGTTGAGGATAAAGAAATTGCTCTAAGATATCATAGTGAGAAATTGGCTATTGCTTTTGGGCTTCTAAACTCTCCCCCTGGTACAAAAATTCGGGTGGTGAAGAATCTACGGGTCTGTGGGGATTGTCATTCTGCTGCTAAACTTATATCATTGATTTTTGATAGGGAGATAATTCTTAGAGATGTCCAACGATTCCATCATTTCAAAGATGGGAAGTGTAGTGCTCTTGTGGAGACTACCGGTAGTAGAATTTGTTCAGCCAAAAAATTATGTTTATCATTACAGAGATATCTACTGGCTTTAACTATTGGAATATTCTCTGTCGCATTTAGTGGAAGGTTTGTTTTGGTCAGACTACATTTGCATCTAGCATCTCCACATATTTGACATACTCCAGTGATTTTCATGTAATGTGAGAGCTGGGAAGAGCTAACACAACTGGTTCCAAGTTCAGGCTCGTAGACATCCACTTGGGTTCATCATTGGTGTATTTGTAATACTGATGTGTAAAGTTACTGACATGAAGCTGGTGTGGATCATTAACTTGCTAGATTTATATAATTCATTACTCATTGTTGATTATGACTTTTACAATTTTCTGTATATTTTAAAGATATAAAGTAATAGTTGTATAGAGAAAATGCTATGTAAAATGGTCAAAGACCTTAACTGGGTTTATGCAAATGTATGATGCAAGATTGTGCATCTTTGGAATCTATTTGTACAAATAAATTGGTTCCAATGAGTGGAATAAAGCCTTTTGTTGATTTGTATAGATAAAAAATTGGTTCCAAAAAGTGGAATAAAGCCTTTTGTAATTTAGGAAAATCAATTAATTTTAAACGCAAAGCAAAGAAAAATGATGTGACAGAAGTTGTTCTTGCTCTCAAGGAGGACATTTTACTGGTCTGAGTGTCTTTTTGTGGCTATTTTGTGTGCTTGGTTTTCTGTAACTCTTTATGTAGCAAGGAAAAAGAAGAAGTCAAAGTTAGTTGTTTCAATATGATAAGTAAATTATAATTTTTTTATAATTTTTTTTTCACAAAAATACAGACAAAACCAATGAAGTTTCCATAAGTCAATAATTTTGTCCCAACTCGTCCCAAACTCCCAACGTGAAAGGCTAATCCTGTGAATTTGTTTCGCACAACACAAGTAATAAATTAATAGCAATAGCAGTAAGCATATGCTGCACCAAATATTCTGTCCACACTTACGTTTTTGCCTATAAGTACTGCCATTCACACCATGACACCACCCTAAGTCCAAAAAGAAATCCCACAACTCAAAACATCTCCAGCAGATTCATCAAATTTTTGTATTGTTTGGAGAATGATTAGTAACTTTTACCTTTATCTATCTACTTTTTCAAATACACTTTCCAACAGATTTTCTATTTCATTTAAATATTATTTCTTCATTCATTATTTATTTTTTTTTTAACAACTACACATCTTCCAACATTTTTTTATTCAACACTTTATTATTATAATAGAAAAAAAGAATTTGAAGAATAAACAGTAGCCCATCAGACTTGATGGGCTACTGTTCATGAGCCAAAAAAAAATTCAAGTTTACCGAATCTACTGGAGCACGAACAATGCACAAATTCTCCAAATTTTAGCTAATATACCTGGATACCGAACCTGTTGGAGATGCTCCACTGACACACACAAAGATGAAACCAATTGTGCAATCTTCATCAAGCTTTTATTAGTACAATGCCTAGCAAATGGTTGTGTTTCACAGAGCTTAGAATTCTTCTATCTTGTACAACAGGTGAGTGGGATTATATAAGAGAGAGATCATCCTTTTGAACGCTAACTACTCTTATTTGATGTTGTCATAACATCGCAGCTTTGTTCTTGATTTCAGCACTCTAAATCTCTATTGATGTCTGTGACACAAAGCAAAGTTGTTGCTATCCAACAACAAGAAAACCCGATTATAAAAATAAAAAAAAACAAAGAGAAAACCCAAAACAAATTTCGGCATTCATGAGCTTTGGCCTAATTACAACGATGGCTTATACCTGTCCAACTATGATCCTAACAACTCTTTCAATTAATCCAAGGGGCCAATTTCTTATTAGAAAAATGTTAAAATTGTTATCAATTTTAATCTATATAAAACTTATAAACTAACTTCATAATAAATGTAATTGGAGCTACATCCACAACATGAGCACTTAAATTTCTAAAGTTTATCTCTCTCAAAAAAAAAAATTCTAAAGTTTATATATTAAATTCTGCAGCAATTGCAGCATCATTCATCATTCATTTTATTACACATAAGTACATAGCTTCCATTCCATCACTAATAAATTTCATTGTATATCATTCTATAGATTTCAGACCTAATTAGCAGAATGCAAGTAAGTTGGCCAACACTGGTCTGCCCAAGCGGCAATGGTTCCTCATTTTGATCACAAGAATGGGAGAAACATGGGACTTGCTCCGAGTCCATCCTTTACTAGCATGGATACTTTCAAACACCTCTAAACCACAAAGACAAATTAGACCTCCTCCAAATTCTTGAAAGTGCAGGTAACTCTTCATCTCTTCAGTAACTTGAAATTGATTGTTCAAGCTTAATTTCTTAAACCTTCTCTTTGTTTTTTAATTTCCCCTATAACATTGAGTGGGGGAAAAAATGTTACCAGGATCCACCTAATGGGAGTTCTTACAGCTTAAGTAGCATAAGTTATAATATAAAAGAAGCAATTAGGCATGCTCCTGGGATAGAATGCAATGTTGATGCATCAAGGAATAACCGGCTTTATCTTCGTGTAGACACTTTTGGATCACAACTCATCAAATGTCCCGTGCTACCAAAAAGGGGATATGCCTCCAATATTAATTTCCCTACCTTCTAAATATAATAAGAGGAAGAAAGTGGAATGTCTCTCTTAAACATCTTTTGCTAATAGTGTATTGGATAATTCGATTGTGGTCCTGCCTAATTACCAATCATTTATATTCTCTTGTGGCACAATATAATCTATGGAAAATAATAATATCTATTATGTACACCTTTACATTGAAGAAAAATAAAATTTTCATTATAGAAATGAAGTCTCTGAATCTTGATTCATATTCTGTGGGTTACTATCAATGACTTTATATTGAATGAGGTTCTTTGCATTTTTATTAAAATTTCTCTAAGAATCTTTGTTAAAAGGAAAATCCTAACTGGCCAATCGTTATGACCTTTGGGAGCATGATACAAAAATACTGAGAATGTTTGACCATGGAATAGAAATAAGAAACCAAGCCAACAAAAACTTAGGCAAACACGTCCAAAAAAAAAAAAAACATTTATGCAAAAAGGTTCATTCTATTACTTTAATTTAGTAGCTTTCCTTCTTTGTCATTTGAGTTACAGCTTATTGGCTTTTTCCAATAACCTTCTACAGCCTTTGGGGTGCTATCTTTAGAAGCAACTGCCACAGTAATACCTTCAGCACCTGTATATAAAGAACAGCTTTAACATTGATAGTGCAAAGAAATAGTCACTGAAATCATGACCATTAGAAAGAAGCAGATATTGCCATATTGGTGAACAAAGGATAGATGAAAAACCAATCTTAAGAAACCAAGTTTGATTAAAAAATATATAAAATTATTACTAAATTACTTCAGAGATACAAAGTTTTTAAAGAATTCAAGGCAGAGAGGTCCCAAGTTCAGGTGCAACAGTAGTTACGTTTGGCATTTCTGGGAAGTAAGAAGCACTTTAGATTATCAATCACCATATTTGGCATGTAAGAAGCAATTTAGGTTATCAATATTTTGCATATTTTAACTTCCTAACAATGGGGAAGAAATACACTTTATTTATATTAGATTTAGGCTTCTTATAAACTTCCTTTTCCTCTTTCAGTAACAACATCACCACCTTAACAAAAACAGTCCCCATGAATCAAAATTCCTAAGCAAATCTAAACATCCCCAGAAAGCATATATTAATCTCCAAAAAGAATATAAGCAAAGCACTTACCAATAGGACTACTATATTAATAGGGAATTTTTTTCTCAAAGCCAAACTTAACTGAAAAAATTTAGTGAAGCCCAGAAGAAATCAAATGCAACCCATGTAATGGTAATGATTATAGCAAAATTGTATTTCTATTGCAATTACAGTGCATAATGGTATATTTATTATTTTCCATACCTTCTGTTGTTTAGTTTGTAAAGTTTATTTAATACTTATCCCTCTAAATTGCATTACACGGGGTATGTACATTGTACAATAAAATCTGGCTAAGCATTAGAACACAGTCAATTATTTAAGAAAAAGAAAGAAAAACGTTGGTATGTTTCTTGGTTCTCTCAGTTTGCTATTTTACATAAACAATGCTTGGGGCACAAATTCTAGTTAAGATATCATTCATGAATTCAGATAGAAGTTTGGATACCAAATAACTTTCACTAAGGAAATATGGTTCTAGTAACCTCAACAGAAAATTGCAAATCCTTTCTAGTGATCACAGCAGAGTAGGACAAGATGTGAAGAGCTTGAGAGAGAGAGAGAGAGAGAGAGAGAGACTAACAATTAGATAAAAAGGTAGATTTAATGCTAAAGTATGATAAACCTATACCAGTTTTCTATATAACATAAACAATGCTTGGGACACAATTTCTAGTTAAGATATCATTGGTGGATTCACATTGAAGTTAAGATACAAAATAACTATCAGTAAGGATGGAAGGTTTTCTATAAGATTTTTTTACCTTGTACTTCCTAAGTGATGGAAATTTTGGTTTAGGCAGTAAGGATGGAAAGTTTTCTATAATATTTTTTTACCTTGTACTTCCTAAGTGATGGAAAGTTTGATTTATGGATTCTTGCAAATACTTTGAGGGAGCAGATGACACATGCCACTAACCTAAATCTTCAACATGTAGTACAACTTTAAACAATGAATAATTCTTCTTCTTTCAATTCCAAATTCATTGAAAACCCAGCACCAAAACAATAATTAAGCTCCACAAAGTTCCACACTACACTCCAAAATCATCACACCAGTATATCTCAAACCCAGTAAAAGACAACACAAATTACATAATAGTTACTAAGTATTTACCATCTAAGCACTCTAAATTATCACACTTGAGCTGACCCAACACAGAATATTGCATACTAAATGAAATTAAACAACTCCAACCCCACCAAAATAAATAAGAACATGAAGCACAAAGAAAATTTCCAATACCAATAGCAGGAAAAACAAAGAGAAAGTAAGAAAAACACACAACGGATACTCACAATGTGGATCATGTGGTCATGAGAGATGCAACGTATAGCAGTGTAGCTTGCTGAGGACATTGACCAATAATATTGAAAGCCAAATTGAGAGTATGCAAACTTATGCAGGTTTCATGGCCTGAGATTGACAGACCCTCACTAGTAACCTTTTTTAGAATATTCATAACACTTTTGGCTCTGTGACTTAATCGAGCGAGTCTGCATTAGAGTAAAGAGAGAAAACTGAGAAGAGCAGTTATTAAGTGGTAGTCGAATGGTCGGGTTCTAAAAATAAAGCATTAAAAATTAATAATTAATAATGGTTATGTGTAAATTTATGAGACCTCTAAAGCTGACGTGGCATAATTGTAGAAGGTCAACAAAAAGACAAACACTTCAATTTTATAGTATTAATAGATAATGAGAACAAACTAAGATTTTTGAATTTTTAAAAAATGTACAAAATGATTTCTTATACCTCAATACCTCCACATTTCTTTTAACTTAAACATGTTGTCTTCAGGGAATGCATACAGACTACAAAAGTGGGAGCCGAATCTTCACAAGTTTTCTTGTGCTGAACATACTGATTAGAAGCTTTCTCACATTTTCCTTGTTCATTGTCCTCACTTTTCAATCAGATCCCACTATCCAATATCTTACCCCTACTTTTCAAAAGGAAGCTGCAGTAGCACTTGAGCTTTGTTGATAAACAACAGTACTAACCTTCAACTATTTATGGAAAAAAGCATACATTTCATGTGACACTTATAAAGGAAAAAATAATGGTGCTAGATAACCTGTTTCATAAAATAAACTTCACCAGCACGATTTTTAGTAGTCAAATAATGATTATGTAGATTTCCATTCTTAAATTGCTAATAGAAATTGCAAGTGCAAGCAAGATTCAATGTCTAGAAGCAGGGGAAAAACAGAGAGAGAGAGAGAGAGAGAGAGTTAAAAAACAAAAAAAAATGTCCCTAATGCTCACACATAGCAGAAGAAAAGGAACAAGAGTACAACTAAACCTAAGATACAAATAGTTCTAGGTCTAATTATTATATTCAATTGCTCCAAAAGTGTCTTCCACTATCTTTAAGGGTCCAGTACCACACCACCTAATGTAATATTTTTTTACCATAGGTACCTTGGGGTTGAGGCAAAGGGACTCATTACAAAGCATTAGCAATATGGAAACATCTTGACAAAGTGTGGAAAACAACATTTGCTAGAAGACAGGAAATACTGACCTCGATTTTCAGATAATGCATAAAGCTATTAATAAATTTGAGCAGGCTAAGGCATATGAGTGATAATCTAGACATTGCAATTCCTCGCATGTCGAAGGGCACAAACTCCTTGAAAAATTATATTGCAATTGAATTATAAGATCATGAAAAGGCATGTAATACGCAAGGAGGAGAGAATATATGAAAGGTTTTTTTTTTTTTTTTTCATACTTTATGCATTTGCCACATCCCCACAGAGCTGATAGTTGATGTGTTTACAATGACACAAAGCGAAAAAATCTGTCAGGGTTTTGCTCAATAAAACTATAGAAAACGAACATTGTACATGAAAATGAAGCAAAGCATATCTCAGAAATTCATGGTCATGCCATAGGATGGTATAGACAGGCTGGATGAGAAGAGACAAACCAAGGAGAACATTTAGCCAAACATATAGAATATAAAAAACAAACTACAGCTATCTATCTAACACAATTAATAAAAAAGTAAAAAAAAAAAGAAGGATTCCACTTATAAATCACAGTAAGGAAAAAGAGCATCAGTTAGATTCCGCGTTGTAAACTCTCTTCTCACCAAAAGATTATCATTTAATAGTTTCCAAAGGAAAATAAGCACTTTGAGAGAGGATTAAGCTTCCATAGGTCGGCCCACATTTAAGAACTATATTTCAGAGTTCTGCTTCTTCCATATAAGCATTCACTATGGAGAAGCCAGTAGGCTTGGTTGACAGTAACGGGACCTGACTGATTCATGGGGCCTAATTAGTTCAACTGCACTTCCCGACCTAAGAGTTTGCACCTTCTAAATAATAGAGTTAGCTACATGAGATGCATATCAATTCCTCACTAATGCACAATTTCATTGTGAGGTAGCTTGGTCAAAAAAAAAATCAAAAGCCCTTGTAATATGTGGGTAATTACCCGCAGACACATTGGATCTTACATTAAGCTAAAAGTCATAGTTATTAGGAATTGAGTTCCCATTTCCTACCAGCCATTTAGCTTCTTTGAGAACAGATAATCCCATTGTTTTTTTGATAAATATATAATTTCATTAAAAATAAGAAAGTTGCTACCCTAGTACACAGACTTGAATCAAGTACAATTTTCTTTTCACTTCTTATATAACATGAAAACTTCCTAGAAAGTAGTGTGAATCTGGACCCAACCTCAGTTTCAAGATGTGATAGTAATTTGTTTCTGATTTCCATGGGTTGGTAAGTAGTCATTGTATCAATATTATAATTGCAAGTTCGACACATAATACAAGTTCGACGCATAATACATATATACAATTTTTAAAAAGCTTTTTTTTTTTTTTGTCTTTTGACATGTAATGAAAAGTTATTTACGAATTGAAGTTGGGTTTTGGGAGTTAGTGAATGACCTGTCTAATTTAAAACTTGAACAGTGGTGCACCTTGTGACTTGGGCGTGTGTAGTCAAGTTTATTGTTTGTGAACTCTCTTGAACTAGTTTGAACGATGCTACGAAATACTCTTAGTCCTTTAGCTCCTCAACACCTCACCCCCACCCCGGCCCCAAAAAAAAAAAAAAAGGGAAATAAAAAGCCTTCAACAATTATGTTTCATCTATTAAATAAATTCTTAAAATACACCCACATCCATTTTCATGAGAAAAAAAAAAAAAATATATATATATATATATATATATCTGGATTAAACATGATCTGAATACAATATCAAGTGAGGCCTGAACCCACATTGTTTATCTACATGATTGTGAAGCTTCCCCTTTCTCTAGTATGGACTTTGGGGAGGGGGGTTTGGTAGTGGGGTATTATGTTAGAATACCACACATTTTATGAATATTGAACAGAATTTTTATTGCTGAGACAATCAATCTTTTTTTTTTTTTCTTTTTTCCTCCCCCCCCCCCCCCCCCCCCAAACAAAAAAAAACCTAATTAGAGTATTGGGATGGGTACTAGCAGTTTTCTCATAACCAATCTTTATTTCTCTAAGAGCATTCCCATCCGGGATTCCAAAAAAGTTCTATTTTACAACCTAAAAACCTACTTTATCTATTTTACCATCTCATTTTACAATTCACTCAACATCCCAGTTACTATTTTTATATATAACTCATTAAAATAATATAAACTATACCAACAAATAATGTAAAAAATTTCAGTTTCTCTCTCTTCACTTCCATCTCTCTTTCCTCTCTACCTTTTTGTATCTCTCTCTCTCCAGCAAACCCACACAACACCTTCACCTAAACTCACGGATTTTTTTTTTCTGCAGAATTGCTAGTCTGCAATGCAAACCAGTTTTATTTTTTCTGCAGAATTGCTTTTCTGCAAACCGTTTTTTTTTTCTTTTTTTTTTTCTGCAAAATTGCTAGTCTGCAAACCAGTTTCTTGCTTCCCCTAAGTTTGGTTTTTTTAGGGTTGTTTTATATATATATATATATTGCATAAAAACTGAGATATTTATTGAAAAGAAACACTGAACACATAAATAGAGTTTTAAAACAAAACAGAGCAGCCACATAGGATTGAACAAAACATGAAACTCATACTACAACTACAACTACAGGACAGAACAACAAAACAATACACTTATAAGTTGATATGATAATGATATCCATTGCCATTGGGTAAAAGACGCAAATGAAACAGTGCTACTAAAAAGGGAAACATACCTTGGCATCAAATGCAAAAGAAACCAGACAGAAACAAAAGAGGAGAAACAGTTTCAATGTGATTTTTTTATTGAGGTATATTTCTTCTGAGTTCATCAAAATGTCCTCAGTTTCTTCGATGATGAATAGAGATTGAAGTTGACAAAGTCATGGGCCATTGAAGTTGAAAACAAACAAAACCCACCAGTAATGGTTAAGCCCAAATGCATATCTGCCCTGCCCAAGGCTAAGTTGTATTCATTTGTTGTATCCATAGGAAGCCCCACGTTTTTCTTTTTTTACTCGAGAGAACAGAACGAAATGTTTAGGCTGGTGAGCACTAAGGTCTAAGGGCTTCAATCACCCTTTCAGGAAAAATTTCTGGGGCTGCAAAAGCAAAATAGCTTAAAGAGCTTGGTGGTTGGCTCAACTAGCCAACTCATGCATGACATAGATGTGTCATCAAGGACCAAAGGAGACTGATATTCTTCTTTATCATCAGATTCATAAAATGTCAACTCATGCCTGTAATCAATGACATCATCATCATCGCGTCCAGCAGTTAGAAGGGGCAAGTTAGGTATTACAGATTCTTGAGGAAGACAAGTGCATTCTACGTGGACCCCCCACCTTTTTATGAGGGTGGGATTTAGAGGCTCAATACGAGGATTGGGTTCAACATCATAATGAGCAAAACAGGTTCTATATGTAACCTCAACGCGATTCGGGTCAATTGGATTTGATTCAATCAAATGCTGCTGCAGAAGCCATTGACATGGAGAAAATAAGAACAGATGATTATAATTATTTTCAGATGGACGAAAATACCCATATTCACGTTCTTCACAACCATTGATGGAAATGTAAACATAACAATCATAAAAGCGCTTATGTGCCTCATCTGGTCCAAGAGCAATGCAGACAGCCAATTTTGGAAATTTGCAACCAACCCAGAATAATATGGAATTTTCAACACTTTGATGGTTGAACCACTTTGGAATCTCAGTTCCTGGTACATAAAGAGTATGAGCAATGTCCCCATGTTCATATTCAACACCCTCAGTTTCAGATGGAAAATAATTGGAGAACTGTGGATCCCTTGATCTGCCCCCATCTTCAGATTCAGCACCCTCAGTTTCATTTAGGAAATAATTGGATAACTGTTGATCCATTGATATGTCCCCATCTTCACATTCAGCACCCTCAGCTACAGATGGTAAATAATTGGAGAACTGTGGATCCATTGATATGTCCCCATCTTCAGACTCAGCACCCTTAGTTTCAAATGGAAAGTAATTGGTGAACTGTGGATCCATTAATTTGTTGCTTCTTGCATTACCACATACTCTATTTGGTAAAATCCCTATAATTTCTATTACCTGCATGCAATTAGAAAATTCAAGATTTTTAATTTAGCAAATCTTGTAAAGTATTTATAAAAAGTAACAAAAATTGTTTCTTTATATCTTAAAGAAAGAGAGAGACCTGATTCAATAGTCCGCTTGGTGATTGAGAATCCAACAACATGCAATTCTCTGCAAGAACGGTTCTTATAGATTGGGGAAGTCCTTGAATTTCACAAAGAAGCTTGCAATTCGAAATTAAAAGTGATTCTAATCTGGGAAGTCTGCTAATGCTTTCAGGGATGGTAACAATATTGGTTTCAGATAGATCTATCATTTCCAATGCGGGGAAGTAATCAAGCTTCATCAAAAGATCCAGTGGTTTCATCTTCACAAACCCATATCCTGAAGAGATATCAATAGAATTGCATGTTGGTCTCAATTTGGTAGTAGTAGTGTCCAATATCCGAAGCCGTTGCAATTTATAAATGCTATCTGGAAGATCCCGGAGGTTTTTGCAGTTATCAAGGCTTAATGTCTCAAGCTTAGTGAGATGCTCAATTGATGAAGGCAACTCCCTAATGCCACTCTCACCTAAATATAAAATCTCTAAACATCCCATTTCTGAATGAAAATTAGGGAGGTTCTCAAGCCCTGAGCAGCTAGTAAGACAGAAATATTTAAGAGATTTCAATCTGAGTTGGCTTGGAAGAAATTTAAGTTTTCTGCAATGAGCGAGGTTCCATCTTTTAAGCTTTTCAAGAGATCCAAAGCATTCATCAATCTTAACTAAATTTTTACAAAAAGAGAGGTCCAAATTCTCTAAATTTGGGGCCCATAATTTAGGTAATTTCGTAATAAATTCACAACGTTCGAGATTGACATCTTTCAAATTTTCTAACCGCCACTCCTGTAGGGAAAACAAACCAAAAGTTAACTACAACAAAATTTGAAATAAAAAGTTAACAAAATCCCAATTTAAAAATATACATAATCATACCTGGTTGATTAGCTTTGGCAGTCTAATACAATTACGTGGCATCTCAATAGCAACAAGTTGTTCGGGAAAATATTCAGACGGCCAGTGAAAAGGATAATCGGGCCACTTAAGAAGTATTAAATTGTTGGGAAGAAATTCCAGTGGTTTACAAATATGTACATTCTCAACTATTAGAAATTTGAGATTTTCCATCCTTTTGAAAGCTTCAGTGTGTAGTTGCACCTCTATTGGTTGAGGCGAATGCAACATTATGCCTCGAATTTTTTTTGATCCCTAATTGGAGAAGCATCAAGTAAACCATAGAAAATAATAGAATTTTCCAAATATATAAATATTTTGAAATTAAAAAAATAATAATACTGATGAACTAATATTTTATAAAAAGTTAGAAAGAAAGAAAAATTAAAGAAAAAATACAATACTTTCTACCTAGTGAAAAATAAAAAAAATAAAGAGCAAAATAATTGAAGAAAAAGAACTTATACCTTATTTCTAGTTAGTACTTCAAGCGAATCCTTATAACAGTATAACCTACTACGTTTTCGAAGGATGTCTCGTGCTTGTTGTCGAACAATTTCCTTGCCCATTTGTTGTATCAAGTCATGCATTGACAATCTACCATATTGATCAACATCTATGAGACACTTATTAACAAGTCTTGGAATACCAAAACTTGGATATAATTCACAAGCATCTAATATCTTTACAACATAATCTTTGTACCATCCTTTGAAGAAACATGCAATATCAAGAAAAATATCTTTCTCGGTGTCATTCAATCCATCGTAACTTACTCTAAGTATTTTGTGAATGTCTTTATTGGAAATTTTTTTATACATATCTAATGCACTTTCCCATTCATCTTTAGCTTTTCCACACAAATCACGAGCTATTATTTCTAGAGCAAGTGGAAGGCCTTTGGCAAAATGTATGAATTCAGTTGCAAGTTTAGAATAATCTTCATCATGAGATTTGTTTCCAGGAAAGGCATGGTTTTTGAAGAGTTGAAGAGCATCATGTTTGTTTAATTGCTCGACCTTGAATTCCTTGACCTTGTAAGTTGTACAAACTTTTACTTTAAGGGCAGCTAACCAGTGTCTATCTCTTAATGTTAAAATGACTCTACTTCCGGGAGCAAACCAATTACATTTTCCAAGCAAATTTTCTGTTCTTGTCAAATCATCGACATCATCAAGAATTAAAAAAAGCTTTTTACAGCGAAGTCTCTTCTCTATCAAACTGATTCCTCTAAATCTGTTGCCCACTTTCCAATTACCATCCCCTAAGATGTCATTAAGAAGTTGCTCTTGTAGTGTGATTATGCCAGCATCCGTCCCCAAATTTTCTCTAACATTCGTTAAAAAGCTGCTTCCATCGAAATGTTTAGCAATTTTATTATAAACAGCTTTTGCAATTGTAGTCTTTCCTACTCCGGGAAGGCCATAAATCCCTACCACACAAAATTCATCTAACCCAATATCTAAAAGTGACTCTATGGCCTCTACGCGAGAATTTATTCCAACTGGGTATTCAGCAACATATAACTGCGTCTGATTTACTTTAGCATTTGCTATCTCTTCAACAATGTTTTGGATGAAGTCAGATTCAGATTTATACGTAGCGCAGCTGACAATCACAGAGCATAAGAAAACATATAATTAGATAGATTAGCAGATTAACTACGAATTCAAGATAACTAGTTGTGAGTCATAACAAACAATTGACGCGTTTTTTGATAAAGTAAATGGAATGTAATTCATATATTTTTGATAACTGGCATTGATATAAACATCATATTAGCAGTACAAACTCAATAAAAGCATGAATTATGATATCAACAATCAGATACATACCCTTTCTTGTAATGCCACCCAGATGCATTAGCTGCTTTTCTTAGAGCCTCCCTCCACCTCTGCACCTTTTCCTTGTTATTCTTGAACTTCTTTTCATGATTAGCCAGTGCTTTTCCAAAGTTCCCCTTTTGATTTCGTATTTCTGATGGATCAATATTGTAAAAAACTGGAAGAATTTGAACCTCTTGGTGCTTCTCATTACACTCAACAATCTCAGCAAGTTCAGCCAAGCACCATATGGAGTTGGCGTAGTTTTCAGAAAAGACAATAACCAAAATCGATGAATTTTGGATGACTTGGATAAGTTCTTCCGAAATTTCTTCTCCCCTATGAAGTTTACCATCGATGAAGGTGTTGATGCCTTTGTCGCACAAAGCCTTATACAAATGGCTGGTAAAACCTTCGCGGGTATCTTCACCTCTAAAGCTCAAGAACACATCATAGTTCCATCGGCGAGTGGAAGAAGAAGAAGAAGAAGACGAGGAGGTTCCTTCACTGTTCAGGGAAGTCATTGATGGAATCGAATAGACAGAGATGCCGATCTGATCCAGTCTTGGTAGCGTGGAGGATGACGAGCGGCGGTGGACGGTGAAAGCCGATCTAACTTGGCGATATCTCTTCTCTTTTCTCTCTCTTTGTCTGTGTGTGTGTGTGTGTTTTTTTTTTTTTTATAAATCTTTGTCCGCGTGTTTGACAAAAAGGAAAGGCCGTGCGGACTTCTTTTAATGATAAGTTTTTATTTTAATAAAAATTAGTGACAAGTTTTTTTTTTTTTAAAGGAAAATTAATTACAAGTTAATGAATAATAAGAACAATGAGTTTTTATTATTATTATTATTTAAAAGAACAATGGTATCAATAATCCCTAAAATTAAGATTAGATAGGTTGAATTATCAAAAAAAGATTTAGATAGGTTTTTCTTCAAATAAAGTAGAAAGAGTAATTAATAAGTTAATGATTATTAAAAATTAAAAGATAATATCAGGCAAATATTAATGAATAAATTTATTCCAATTTATATAAATTTGATAAATTTTAAATAATGTAGAAATTTTAAAGGACTTGCACCAAATTAGCATTGATTTGATAAAGATGAACAAATAAATAATATAAACATGGAAATTAAAATTAGATTTTTAACAAAAATTATCAAAGTTTTGGAAAATATTACTATTAGAAGATTTAAAAAATATAACTGTTGAAAATTTGAAAAAAGTTTTGGGAAATGAATATAAAATAATGATAAAAATATTTAAATAATAATAAAAGAATATTAAATAATGAATGAATAAATAATATTTAAATGAAATAAATAAAAAATGATAAAGAGTATGTTAGAAAGTGTATTTGAAAAAGTAAATAAGTAAATAACAAAAGTAGCTGTTTACTCTTTAAATAATACAAAAATTTGAAAAAATTGCTAAAAATGCTCTTACTTATAAACGAAATAGTAGTTTATTTGTTTTTTGTTTTTTTAGTTATTAAAGGGTGAGATAAATAGATTTAAGCTCAAATAAGCTTCTTGTTTTTTGAGAATGAAGCACAAAATAAGCTAAGGGAACAAAAAAATAAACTTTTTTCATTAGCTTTTAAGAGGTTTTTAAAACATCTCTAGAGGTACAAATAAAAATTTGTAACTATCAAAATATTAACTTTTTAATGATAAGTTAAAAAGTAATGTCATTGATTAGCGGAAATAAACTCCAATAATAATTTGTCAACATGTTGTAAAAATTGTTATGTTTGTAGCATTATTCTTTTTTAAGTCACATTAGAAAGTCTACAATACTTGTGCATTTTTCTGGGTGGGTACAATACATCTAATAAATAATTAACATGAAATATCAAATTTTCATAACATCACATTGAATAGTAATGTCGCATATATTAAGGTAATATTATTATAATGAGAATATTATCTAAGATTACAAAATATTTCAAATTTCTCTAATCTCATCACCTAATTAAACGGCAGTAATCTTACATTACTTTTTTTTTTTTTTTAGATGAGATCATCCCCAAAATGCTAGCAAGAAATTTCGAACTCACGATCTTATGGATATCATAAGGTTTTAGGAACCACTTGTCCAAGGATTAATCTTAAATTACTTATTGATAGAGATATAATAATTTATACAATTAACATAATTGTCCATTCTAAATAAATTTTATTTTATAAATGAGAATGACTAAAATACCAAGAAATTTTTAAAATACTCCAAAACCACTAAAAAAATCAAAATATTCTTAGAATTGCCAAAATCACTAAAATGCACTTTGAATGTCCAAAATACCCCTAAAACTATGTTTGAGAGGACGATGTTATTGTTTGAAGTAAACTGCATTAGTAGCAATAACCATTTTTGTGGGATAAGTAAAATGCAATGGCTTGGCAACATGACATGTAGCGGTGAATTGGACAAGAATGCAAGTTGTGAAGGGAATTTCATAATATTGCGGTCTGAATTTAATAATTTTTTGGGGAGAGTGAAGTTGATTTTTCAAAGTTGGGTTCAGGGGGTTGTTAGAAATCGACACAAATTCTAGAGATTTCTAGAGTTTCACTCTTTCTCCCAAATTCTCTAGTAGAGCTTAGTTTAAGCCACACATTTTCAAATTGTCTAGAAGGTTTGAGAAAGCCATTATTTTATTCACAATAAAATATGAAGCTAGAAGCTTCAAGTCGGTTTCTTAACCGACATACATCTAATATAAATAGATGTAATGATGGCTGAAGTGTGGTGTGCGAGACGTGTAAGGTGAAGTGAGAGACGTGTGAAGTGGAATGATGTGTAGTGTGTGAAGTGAATAAAAGAAAGTCAAGCTCAAGGGACTTGTGTCAGTGATAGTAGCTAGGTGTCCAGGAGTAAGGTGTCAGTGTGTGTAATTGTATTTAGTGAGTGCCGTGTGTGCAGTGTTAGTGAGCGAAAGCATCAGTCTTTGTAAAAGCATTCCTATTAATTCTTTTATAAAAAAATATCATTTTAGTACGTTAAAAATTTACTTTATTATTTTATTATATTATTTTATAATATTTTATTTATTATATATTTTAATCTTTAATTTTATACATTAAAATAATATTTATAATGTGTTAAAATAATATATTAACTCTTTCTCATCATCAACAACATCAACGGCACAACCACTATTGCCACAACAACGATCACCAACAACCACTACCGCAACAATACCAACAGCCACCACCGGCACTAGTCCACATCCACCAACACCACCTTATAAAAAAAAAAAAATCTACAACAACCCAAAAAATAACCACCAAATTGCCACCACAATCACAGTACCCCACCATCCTCTCACACCAAAACCATCACAACAAAACACCACATAAACACCCAAAATCAAACCCACCACATCAGAAAATCACAACCACCAAAACAGAAAAACAAAAACAAAAAACACAACCCACCGCATCCCACACACCCACCCACTGCCGCCGCCAACTCACCCACCGCCGACCCATCCATCGGAACCCATCCACAGGAGCACTTTCATCGCCGAGAGAAAAAAAATTCTTCGGCAACAAACTTAGCTGTTAATTTGACAGGAAAAAAAATTTTAACAGAAACGTAGAAAAAGTAGGTGATTTTAACCGAAACTCGCCAGAAAACGAAAATTTTGAAACAACCTCGGGCTAAGGTTTGTTTAAACTAAACTTGCAAGCCTCAAAATCACAGAAACGTGAAAAAAGAAGATGATTTTGACCGAAAAGTCAGCAAAACTCGCCGGAGACCGAAAAATTGAAAGGACTAGAGTGAGAAGAAAAGAGGAGAAGTTTGATGTCTGAGGAAGAACGAGAGAAAAGAGAAAAGAATAAAGTGGTGAGAGAGGAGAGAGAAAACGGAAAAAAAATTGAAATTTATACCATTTCTGTCCGTACGTTTTCATATTTGAGATTATACTGTTTATTTATGCCAAATATTTTGGCATTTACGACACTTGGTGAGAGTGATTTTTTGATGTTTAGCGTGTCAAATACCAAATATTGGCATTTGGCGTGTCAAATGTCAAATATTGACATTTGACACACCTGATGAGAATACCCTTGTAATTTAAAGAGTTAAGTTTTTAATAAAAGTTTTTTGTTCAATCTCTTGTTTAATAATCTAGTATCGGAATTTCCGTTACTTCAACAAGGGTGACAATTTTTTTTGGATTATAGTCCTCTGATGATGATCATTCCTATTGGTCGAGTTGGCTTTGATGGGGTGTTGGACGTTACTAATCAGGTAGTGTGTATTGATGATCATTTAGATTTCAAGGTGGGTGAAAATAGAATTTGTGGCTTTATTAAACTGGTTGGGCTTCCTTTTGATTCAATTTGAGTGACCCTTAGAAGTGTGGTGAGAAATCTGTTACGTGATTGGAAGAGTGATTTAGTATTTACAAAAAATGAAACTTGCTGTTATGGATAGACAGATGGTTTGCAACTTGTGGAGATGTTCTCATGAGGATTGGGTTGCTCTAGATGCTGATCAGACGGCAAGAGGGGTCTTAATTATGCGGGACAAGTGGAAAAATTGGAGGTGATTGTGGGAATTTAAATATGTTGGGCCTGTCTTGCTCTTCTTCACCTTTTTCCTTCCTTTTTGTCTCTAAGCCCATGGGCAAACTGCTTTTATCTAGTCCACACCACTCCAAACCCCCCCCCCCCCCCCCCCCCCCCAAAACAACATTAATTGAACTTGTTAATGTAAAAGATCTAATCCATTCAAATTATGTGCCAAGGGCTTCAAAGTAGATTTCAAAGTCACCTTAATTTTGTGTCAAATACCTCTAATTTGAAACTATTTTAAACTCATAGATGATAGAACAACTAGTTTCTCATTTAAATCTACTTCATATCCATTTGAAACTAATCCAAAGTCTTTTACAATTCCAAAGCTTATTATCATTAACTCAAATACAAAATTCAATGAAAAACTCACTAATAATACCATATTGCAAAAAACTAATAGATTTTCTTTTAAAAGCAATGTAAATATTTACAAAATTCATTTTACCCCAATAAGAAAAATTAAGTTACGTGTAAAACTAAGTATATACAAATTTTAAATAGTTCAACAATTATTGCAACCTTCTTTTTCTTTCCAAAAAAGGAATGATCCACAATGATGAATTGGCATACTAAATATAATTGGTCTCTTACAGAGTTTTTTCTTCATAAGTGGCAAATCTTTGTGTAATCCACTTTTGTGTTATCTACTTTTTAGAACAATGAGTAAGTGCATGTTGAATGATATTGCACATTGTAAATTAAGATTACAAGCTAATCCTAAGATGCTAGGTTTTAGTTGGTGAATCCCGTGTATAAAATGTATACATATTTTTTTTTCATTTATGGAATTATAAGACTATTAGATTATAAATTTATGGATTTTTGTACTACTCAACTTGTATTGAGTTGATTTTTTTTTTTTCGTTTTTATTCTTTATATGTATGGAAAGAAATAAGAAAAAAAGATGTTAAGAACTATGTTAAAGTTTTTTTTTTTTTTTTTCAAGTCTCATGGCAGCTTAGGTGGCTGTTTTTGGATTATGATGTGGCCGATTGGTTGGGCTTGAGGATTTCGTGGTAATGACTCAAACACACAATGGGTATTGGGGATGTGGGTTTGGTGTGGGGGTGCTCCATGGACATGGCCGAAAGCAAGAAAACACATTTTTGTGTTTTTTAAATGCAAAAACTCATCAAGAAAAAATTGCAATCAATTGCATGCAATTTTAAAAAAAGTAAGTCATGTCGAGTTAATATTTTGATATTAGATTTCTATTTGTTGGAGCTATCTAACTATTAAAAAAAAACAAAAAATAAAAAACAAAATTTGATGAAGAAGTTTGTCCACAAATTGAAAAGAAAGTCCAAGAACCTTCAAGTCAATTGTTACGAAATTTTCCAAGAGTCCAATATAGTGCTTATAAGTCATCATATGTTGACGAATACTTCCACATCCACAAAATACTAATTTGAAAAGAAAGTACCTTGCTTTTATACGTTGAACATAAAAGTTTTGATAGGTATTACATAATAGAGCTCATAATAAAACACTTTCACATCCACAAAATACCAAATTTTGGAGCTTCATATATTATAGCTACTTCTATCTCTCTTAATTATCTAGGTTTACATGCATGCATGGTACATTCTCTTTGCCATCCTCACTTAATTTTCGATTATTATATATGCCTCCATGTTTATGAGCATTTGTAGGTCTAAATTATCATTAACAATAAGTGTAGACACCCCATTTTATACATTAAGCCAAAAGTCATAGTTAATAGGAATTGAGTTTACATTTCCTACCAACCATTTAGCTTCTATGAGAATAGATAATCCCATTGCCTTATATATATATATATATTGTACTTGAGTCAAGCTGCGTACTGGGGTAGCAACTTTCTTAATTTCTAATGAAATTATATTTATATATATATAAATATAATTTCATTAGAAATTAAGAAAGTTGCTACCGCAGTACGCAGCTTGACTCAAGTACAATTTTCTTTTCCCTTCTTATTTAACATGAAAAATTCCTAGAAAGTAAAGTGAATCTGCAACCAACCTCTGTTTTAGGATGTGATAGTAATTTTCTTCTGTTTTCCATGGGTTGGTAAGTACTAAGTGGTCATTGTATTAATATTATAATTGCAAGTTCGATGCATAATACATGTAAACAATTTTTAAATGTCTTTTTTTGCCTTTTGACATGTAACGAAAAGTTAGGGCACATTTGGTACACTAAATGGAGATAGGAATTGTAATATTTATTATTAGGAATAAAATGTGTTGTGATGTAATAACTAAATCTATTCATAAGTTTGGTTGTATGTTATAACATTAGAATAAAACTTAAATTTATTTCAAGAAATATCTTGCTCATATAATTATATTTCCTTAAAAATGGTTATTTTTTAAATTTGAAAGAGATATGTGTTATTTTTTATGATTTTTTTAATTATTGTTATATGTAGATTGAAAGTTTATTTATTTGGAAATATATTAATTTTAGAAGTAATTGCACCTACTAAGGAATAGCTAATACAACTTTTTTTTAGAGAGTAATAATTATTCCTCATTTTCAATAATAGCTATTTATAAGGAATAACTATTCATTATAATAAAAACATAAACAAACTAAAGAATAGTTAAACTATAGGAATAATTATTGTACTATAGTGCCAATTACAGTCTATCAAACATGCCCTTATTTATGAATTTAAGTTGGGTTTTGGGAGTTAGTGAATGAACTATCTAATTTAAAACTTGAACAGGGGTACACCGTGACACTTTGTTTTGTTTTCAAGGTTTTGAAGTCCTTAATAACAAATGAAATTTCTCTTGGGCATGTGTAATCAAGTTTATTGTTTGTGAACTGTCTTGAACTAGTTTGAATGATTCTGTGAAAGACTCTTAGTCGTTCAGCTTCTCCACACCCTCATACCCACCCCCACCCACAAAAAAAAAGAAAAAGAAAAAAAAGAAGAGAAACAAAAAGCTTTCAACAATTACTTTTTATCTATTGATTCAATTACTTTTCAAAAGGAAGCTGCAGTAGCACTTTAGCTTCTTTTTTTTTTAATTTTTTTTTTATTATTATTTTTTTTTTATTTGAGAGATAGCACTTTAGCTTTGATGATAAACAACAACACTAACCTTCAACTTTCAATTTTTTATGCAGAAAAGCATACATTTTATGAGACACTTTTCAAGAAAAAAATAATGGTACCAAATAACCTGTTTCATAAACTTCACCAGCATGATTTTTAGTAGTCTGATAATGATTATGTAAATTTCCATTCTTAAATTGCTAATAGAAATTGCAAGTACAGGCAACATTCAATGTCTAGAAGCAGGGAAAAAACAGAGAGAGAGAGAGAGAGTTAATTAAAAAACAAAAAATGGCACCAAGGCTCACCCATGGTAGTAGAAAAGGAACAAGACCTCCCCTCCAAAAAAAAAAAAAAAGTCATTGAGGACTAAATCAATAAATTGATTTCAAGATTAAATTTATGGTATTTGATGGTGCAAGAAAAACACCGTCAACTACTCGTCCATATTGCCGTCCATAGCGATGCACAAAACGGAGAACGAGTGGTTGATACACTCGTCCTTCGTTAACCGTCTACTTTCATCCTCCTTACGCTCGTCCAATGAAGGACGAGCAAGCAGTAACCTATTCGCTCGTCCAATGAAGGACGAGCAAGCAGTAACCCTCGTCCTTCGTTGGAGAGGGACGAACGAGGGTCACCAAGAGTTGTGCTTCAACACGCTTCCAACCAAGAGTCATGTTGAAGAGTCATACTGTTTGAATCTCAACACCGGTCCCGATGAGGTGACTCCTACGACAGTTATAGAAGTTACCCTGCGAATCCTCCAAACTCTACGACGATTGAAGAAATAACTGATTTCTAACACTATATAAAGACCCTTCTACGCAGAGGTAAAGGGACACTTTCTCTTTCTTTTAGAATTCTAGATAAAAAGTCTCTGAAGTCTTTTCTTTCTACTTCAAACCACTGACTTTACCATCGGAGGACCCTAGACCGGCCTCCACCGGTCTTTCTCTGATTGAATTTGGTGTTTTCAGGACTTGGCCTTCAAGATCTACGGCATCCGAAGATTTTCAGCCCACTGATCCCTAGAACATATCAGTATTAATTATTAAAAAAATTTGTTGGATTGAGAAAAAAAATCAATATGCAATTAAAATTCTTAATTTTTTTTTTATACTTTTGTATGTAATATTGTAATCCCATTATAAATATGGATTCTATTGTAATGTGTGGGGCCAGAATAAGTCAGCAGCCCCGGCCCACTCCAGGCCCAGCCCAACGGCCCATGCCGAGGACGCCTCGACGATCCGAGGTCCGAGGACCAAAGTTTGGAGCCCAGTACCCAAGGAGCGTTGCCGAGGATAGTTACATCCTCGGCATGCCGAGGACAGAAAGAGGGCACACGTCACACCTTTAAGGGGGGTCTCCCCAAGCATCCAAGGAGCAAAAAACGAGAACCAATGGCCGGACATTGGTGCATGGCGGAGGAGCAAGTCCCAGGTGAACTGTCACCTCCACATTAAATGTCCTCAACTAACGCTCTGGCCGCATTAATGAGGACAGGACCTCTGAACAGTGCCGCCTGGGGCGCTGCAACCCACTGGAGGTATGGGAATGCGGCTGATGGGACAGACACTCGAGTAGAAGCCGGATTGATCAACAAATGTAGGGCTAGGATCAACTGAGTGAGGAGTATATAATGTAAAAATCCCTCTTATGAGGGGGGACGGACAAAAAACCAGGGAAAAAGGAATACTGTAGCAGAGTATTCTCTCCCAACTCTTGTAACCCTTCTGAAAAGAGATAATAGTAGTTTCCAGCTCCATAAGGCACGTCCGAGGAGCCCCATGGTGTGTTTAAGCCCACGTTCTAGTTATTGGCAACCACGTACAACCATGCATGGCCGTTGCCTTCCTTACTGAGGCCTAGCTCTTGAGTCCACACTCTACAAATTTATTGAAGGGTTAGTTGGGCTTGGGCCCACTCTCTCGATCCTTAGAGAGCGCTCGAATCCACCCCCTACAATTGGCGCCGTCTGTGGGAAGAGCTTGTGTGTTGGTAAGGACAACAGTCGAGCATGGTAGGATCAGGCCCTCACCAAGGAACTCCCAATCGACCTGAACCGGCAAAGTCACGGCATCAGGGCAAGTATGGCGACCCCGGGGGCGGTCAGAACGACAACAGGAGGTTTCGAGAAGGAAGCGTGCACACTTCAACGGCGAGCGAAAGCCGGGGGGACGGGCACATTCCCCAGAAGCGCGACGATGGCCACGCCACACGTTCACAAGAGGCCCACAGCCATGCTTCCCGGAGAGGGGACGATAAGGTGGCCATGCAACGTGAGATAGACGAGCTAAAGAGGAAGCTGCGCCGCGCGCAACGAAGACGATCTGAGCCTAGCCCTGACCCGCCCTCCGACGACGAAAGCGACGATGAATACCGGCAAAGGTCAAGGACGCCCCCCAGCGAGACTTTCTCCCACGAGGAGGAGCGCTACCAGAGGCGTAGGCGCGCCAACCCGACCCCAAGGGACTTGGGAGGCGATGCCATGAGCAGGGCGCTGGACCGGCTCTCCAGGTCACCCTTCACGCGTCGTATAGAGGACGCAGAGCTTCCTCGGCGGTTCCAGCAGCCAACTTTCATTGCCTACAACGGCAAGACGGACCCCGTGGAGCACGTGAGCCAGTTCAACCAAAGGATGGCGGTCCACTCCAAGAATGAGGCACTGATGTGCAAGGTCTTCCCATCCAGCTTGGGACCTGTGGCAATGAGGTGGTTCAACGGTCTAAGGACGAATTCCATAGACTCGTACAGGCAGCTGACCCAGGCTTTCGGCTCCCGCTTTGTCACGAATAGCAGGCCTCCTCGGCCCATGAGCGCGCTGCTGTCCTTGTCCATGCGCGACGGCGAGACCCTCAAGGCTTACTCGGACAAGTATTGGGAGATCTACAACGAGTTGGACGGCAAGTACGATGCTGTTGCCATCAACACGTTCCAGAACGGATTACCTATGGGGCACGGCCTGAGGACGTCCCTAACCGGTAGGCCGGCCACCAGCGTGCGGCAGCTGATGGATCGGATCGACAAGTACAAGCGTGTGGAGGAAGACATGCTGCAAGGCAAAGGCAAGGAGAAGGCTACCCCTCAAGAGAGAAGGGATTTCAGGTCGGACCGTTATGACAATGCCCGTCCGAGGAGGGATTTCGGTGGGCATTCTGGAGCGACCCATGCGCAGACGGTAGGCGCTGTGTTCCGAGAACCCGTGCACAGGGTGCTGGAGAAGATAAAGGACGAACCGTACTTCAGGTGGCCGAACAAGATGGCTGGAGAACCTGGAAGGCGCAATCAAAGTCGCTACTGCCAGTACCACCAGGATCACGGGCATAATACGGAGGACTGCAGGGATCTTTGGAACCACCTGGACCAGCTAGTCCAGGAGGGAAGGCTGAAGCACCTCCTCCACCATTCCAGCGGTCAGCAAAGCCGGAACTACCAGGAACCTCGGAGGGACGCCGCCATGGGGCAACCTACCGGGACGATCAATATAATACTGGCTGCACCAGGAAGGGCGGGCACACCCCCTCTACGAGTATTGTCTGTGGTCCAACTGCCCGCCGAGGACCCCCAGACGTGGCCAAAGAGGTCCAGGAGGAATCCTCCCCCAGCCCTGAGTTTCTCGGAGGAGGACAAGATTGGGACCATCCAACCACACGAGGACGCCCTGATCGTCACCCTCAGAATAGGGGGCTACGATGTGAGGAGGGTGATGGTGGACGGTGGCAGCGCGGCCGAGGTCATGTGTCCAGACCTCTACAAGGGGCTGGGGCTAAAGCAGGAGGACCTCACACCTTACAGCTCCCCCCTAATGAGCTTCGATGGGAAGCTCGTCATCCCAAAGGGCATGATCAGACTGCCCGTACAGACAGGTCCAGTGGTGGTGGAGGCGAACTTCATAGTGGTGGACACATACTCTCCCTACACAGCCATCGTAGGGAGGCCTTGGCTACACGCCCTGGATGGCGTGGCCTCCACCTTGCACCAGAAGGTGAAGTTCCTGTCAGGGGACCAGGTTCTGGAGATCCGAGGTTGCCAGTCCACGGCTAGGCATTGCACAGTAGCTGCCATATCTCGTCGGATCGATGCGCAATCCTCGGCCCCATCCGAGGAAAATTCATAGCAATCAAAGACCCAGGTGGCGCCCCCAGGTGCACCTGCCGAGGATGCTAAATGCGAAAACCTGGAGAAGGTGATAATTGGCGATGATGCGGAGAAGTTTTTCCAGGTCGGGATACAACTGCCTCCACGGGAGAAGGAGGAGTTACTCGAATTCCTCAAGAGAAACCTTGATGTGTTCGCATGGGATCCCTGCGACGCCCCTGGGATTGATCCATCCTTCATCTGTCACCACCTCAACGTCAACCCATTTGCGATCCCCAAGCAGCAGCCACCTCGGCGCCCGTCTAAAGAGCACGCTGATGCGATCAGGGAAGAGGTCGATAAGCTTAAGCACGCGGGGGCTATCAAGGAGATCTTCTACCCCACATGGTTGGCCAACACTGTGGTGGTCAAGAAGAAAAGTGGGAAGTGGAGGGTTTGCGTAGACTTCACGGACCTGAACAAAGCTTGCCCCAAAGACCCCTTCCCGATGCCACGAATAGACCAGCTAGTGGACGCGACTGCAGGCCATCCTCGGATGAGCTTCCTGGACGCTTTTCAGGGTTACCATCAAATTCCCCTAGCCTTGGAGGACCGAGAGAAGACGGCATTTGTGACACCCATTGGGAACTACCACTACAAGGTCATGCCGTTTGGCCTGAAAAATGCCGGATCCACCTACCAGAGGATGATGACGAGAATGTTCGAGCCGATGTTGGGCAAGAGCGTCGAAGTCTATGTTGACGATATGGTGGTGAAAAGCAAGTTGGTGTCCGAGCACTTGGAAGACCTCGGCCGCACATTTGGCGTCCTGAGGGAGCACAAGCTCCGCCTTAATGCATCGAAATGCTCATTCGGCGTAAGCTCTGGCAAGTTCCTGGGGTATATGATCACTCACCGTGGGATCGAGGTCAACCCTGACCAGATCAAGGCCATCCACAATATGAAGCCTCCGCAAAATCCCAAGGAGATCCAAAAGCTTACCGGGATGATCGCGGCGCTGAACCGGTTCATTTCCAGGTCGGCCGACAGGTGTAGACCCTTTTACCTCCTGATCAACAAGTGGAAGGGGTTTGAGTGGTCTGAGGATTGTGTCGCAGCTTTCCAGCAACTCAAGGATTACCTCTCCCGACCGCCTATCATGTCCCATCCCGAGGTCGACGAGGTCCTGTACGCGTACCTTGCTGTGGCGCCCCATGCGGTGAGCCTAGTGCTGATACGGGAAGATAATGGCGTTCAAAGGCCAGTCTACTACGTCAGCAAGTCGCTGCACGAAGCGGAGGTGAGATACCTACCCTTAGAGAAGGCCATCCTGGCTGTAGTCCATGCTACGAGAAAGCTCCCCCATTACTTCCAAGCTCACACCGTGGTTGTCCTAACCCAATTGCCTCTGAAGTCTGTGCTCCGGGCCGCTGATTACACAGGCAGAATAGCGAAGTGGAACACAATTCTGGGAGCTTTTGACGTCAAGTACATGCCTCGGACCTCCATCAAAGGCCAGGTTCTGGCAGACTTGACGGCCGAGTTTGCCGAACCAACTGAAGAGGTGACGGCCGAGGGTAAAAACCGTAACGAGAAGTCAGTTGGGGCAATCTCCATCCCAGAGGCACCATGTTGGAAGGTGTATGTGGATGGCGCGGCAAACCAAAGGGGGTCTGGAGTGGGGCTGGTCCTAGTATCCCCTGAAAATCATGTCATTGAGAAATCCCTACGGCTCGGATTCGCGGCCACGAACAACGAGGCCGAGTATGAGGCATTAATACAAGGGATGATCATGGTACAAAAGATGGGAGGAAAGTCGATAGAGATGTTCTCGGATTCGAGGTTGGTGGTAGGCCAGGTGAATGGGGAGATGGAGGCCAGGGACTCCAGAATGCAAGAATACCTGGACCAAGTCAGACGCTTGCGAATGGGGTTTAGCCTCTACAGCCTGTCTCATATCCCCAGGAGCGGGAACAGCCATGCCGATTCATTGGCCACGCTCGCGACCTCCTCGGCAGGGGTTCTGCCTCGGATAATACTCGTGGAACATCTGGGGAGGGCAAGCGAAGTGCCAAGGGAAGGGATCCCCGTCCACCAGATTGAGGTGGGTTCCAGCTGGATGGACCCCATAGTGAGATTCCTGAAAGACGACATCCTACCCGAGGACAAGTCGGAGGCCGAGAAAGTTAGAAGGAAGGCCCCTCGGTTCTGGTTGTCCGAGGATCACAAGCTATATAAGCGCTCCTACTCTGGACCATACCTACTGTGCGTCCACCCCGGAGCGGCGGAATCACTACTCGAAGAGCTGCACGAGGGAATATGTGGGAGCCACACAGGGGGGAGATCCCTGGCTCACCGAGCCATCACTCAAGGGTATTGGTGGCCGGGAATGCAGCAAGAGGCCCAGGAGTACGTCAAAAAGTGCGACCAATGCCAAAGGTTCGCCCCAAACATCCACCAGCCAGGAGGGGTCCTCAACCCGTTATCCAGTCCATGGCCGTTCGCCCAATGGGGCTTGGATATCGTGGGACCCTTCCCCAAGGCACCAGGGAACAAGAAGTTTCTGTTGGTGGCCACGGACTACTTCACCAAATGGGTCGAGGCCGAACCATTAGCCAACATCAGGGATGTAGACGTGAAGAAATTCCTTTGGAGGAACATAGTTACGCGATTCGGGGTCCCTCACACCCTCATCTCGGATAACGGACTCCAGTTCGATAGCAAAGCCTTCAGGGAGTACTGTTGCGAACTTGGGATCACGAACAGGTACTCGACGCCAGCCTACCCCCAGGGGAATGGACAGGCCGAGGCAGTCAACAAAGTCATCGTCAACGGGCTTAAGAAGAGACTGGATGACGCCAAAGGGAGATGGGTAGAGGAGCTGCCCCATGTCCTCTGGACATACCGGACCACGCCCCGACGCTCAACAGGGGAAACGCCTTTTGCCATGACCTATGGTGCGGAGGCAGTGATCCCCCTGGAAACCAACTTCCCGACACTAAGGACGAGCTCCTTCACCCCAAGCAGCAATGATGAGCTACTGGGGCGGAGCCTGGACACGGTAGACGAACGAAGAGAGCAAGCAATGATCCGGCTGGCCTACTACCAGCAAAAGCTCAAGCAGGGATATGACACCAACGTAAAGCTCAGACCGCTAGCACCGGGAGACTTGGTGCTGAGAAAGGTTGTAGGAACTGCCAAGAACCCTTCCTGGGGAAAGCTCGGGCCTAACTGGGAGGGCCCCTATCGAATCACCTCGGTGGCAGGGATAGGAGCGTACTATTTAGAAGATTTAGACGACAAATCTGTACCTCGTCCGTGGAATGTAAACAACCTGAAAAGGTACTACTATTAATAAAGGAGTCACTTTGATTCATATTGTTTGCATATCTTAGTTATTTGCCTCGCGTCCTAAGTACTTTAAGAAACCTAAGTGTTAGACAGAACCACGGAACTGCATAGTCCTTGGACTCAGTCCCCCGGGGAAACTAGCTACTTAAGAATGCTAAGCTTTAGACAGAACCAAGGAACTGCATGGTCCACGAACCCAGTCCTATGGGGAAACTAACTGCTTCAGAAAACTTAAGAGTTAGACAGAACCAGGGAACTGCATGGTCCTCGGACTCAGTCCTATGGGGAAACTAACCACTTAAATAAAACCAAGTGTTGGACATAAACATAGGACTGCCAGGTCCTCGGACCTACGCCTAAGGAGAAACTAACTGCTTTAAAAAAAAAAAAAAAAATCCTAAGTGTCTACTTCAAAATTTCACCTTACGTTGTAATTATCAAATGCTGCAATTGGCCGAGGTACAAGTGGAGTCAAAGTTATACAAAAAAAAAAAAACTGAGTAGCGTGCAAGTAAGAAAATGGCCACAACAAACAGAAAAGAAGATAAAGTGTTCATTTCATTAAGCACAAGGGAATTGCACCCAAGAAGTTGCATTACAAATAAAGCAAAAAAGGGAAAAAGAAAGAGATGCAGAAATATAATGCAGCAGGCAGAAGGGCCATAGGGCCTAAGTGGCTGCTTCAGTGGGTGGCTGGCCCGTAGCTGCCTCAGGGTCCCCTGAGCCCTGACTGATGGGAATGGCCTGCAGAGGCACAGCAGGAATAGCCGCCCCCTCGGCAGAAGAGACCTGGGCGGCAGGTGAAGGCTCTACAACCTGCTGAGGCGCGTCCTCGTTGGAGCCATCACTTAAGACAACCACCATGGGGGGATTGCCCCCTTGGATTGGCTCATCAGCAACCCCAGCATCCGAGGCCTCTTCGCCCGGAGTAGCAACGGTTTCCACAGCGGCCTCCTCGGCTTCGGAGCCATCGTGGGCAGCCTCGCGGATAAAAGGAGAGTAGTACACATTCTCCTCTTTCCACAAATCGGAAGAAGCATCCACTCCAGCCTGCCTGAGGGCTTCGTTCCAAGTTTCGGAGCAATAGCGCCTACATAACCCAGGGACTTGGGCTTTGTAGGTAGCTGCTGTCTCAGCTGTCCCGGCAGCGAAGGCTGCCTCCTCAGCCTCCTGCTTAGTGGCCCAGGCTTCCTCCCTGCCATGCTCGGCCTCAAGCTTGGCCCTCTCAGCCTCCTCTTTGGCCCTCTCAGCCACCCTCTTGGCCTCCTCGGCAGCTGCCACTTTCTTCGCCAGGCCAGCTATCTGATCCTCGGCGAGCTTCAACTGCTTCTCTGCCTCACCCAGACGCTTTGTCTGAGTCTCGGCCTGCCTTTGGGCACCCTCGAGGCCCGAGGTTGCGCTCTCCTTGGCCTGGGTCATTGCCTTCAGCTCCTCCCTAGCCTTGGCAAGGTCCTCCTCCGACTTCTTGAGGGTCCTGGTGGCCACCATGCGCCTATCGCGCTCCTGATCCAGGGCCTTCCCATGTTCAGAGGCCGTCTCTTCCAGCCTGAAGGTGGCCTGTACAGCCTGCCAAACGAAACAGACAAGTTGCAATTAACCGAGCTCAAAAGAAATGAAGGCAGGAAAAAGGCAAGAAAAGCACAAGTGTTAAAGTCTTACCATCCCCAAATACCGCTTAAGGCAAAGGAAGACGTCCCTACTCCTCATGGTCCCGAGCTCCGTCATGTCCGCAGGCAGGAGCAGGCACCTCTCCACAGCGTCGGCAACGTACGCGCCCTCACCTTCTTTAAAGTCCCTGAGGGAGGAGTCATCCCTCAAGGGAGCCCCGTGGAGCATCGGGGCGGGAAGCCAGGCCTGAACCTCAGGCGGGGCAGCGACCTGTTTCTCCTGAGTTGAGGGGCCTATCCTCAACTGCTTCGGTGGCCGCTGATTGCCCTCGCCCTCCCGCGTGGGCCCAGATTTGTCCTCTATGGTCCTCTTACCCTTATCCTTCTTCTGCTTAGGGTCAACGGGCTCGGGCCTGGACGACGGGCTCGCCTGAGGTGGAGGAGGAGGAAGCTTGGGCTGTGTTGAAGCTGACCTGGTCTGAACAGGTCGATTCTTCGGAGATGGGGGAGGGAGCTTCGGCTTGGACCTCCCCGACGGCCCTTCCAGTAGCTCGGATAGGCTTGGCTGGTACTTCTTCTTGTAGCCCATCCTGCGCCGAGAAGACTTCTGTGCCGCGAAGAGGTCTGCCTCGGTTAGACGAGGATCACCCAAGTCACCAGGTGGGTCCTCGGACTGATTGAGTTGCTCAAAAACGCTGAAATCCTCCTCGGCAGCACCAAAGTCTCCAGGCTCCCCTTCCCTCTCTAAGTTCTCTTCTGTGGCCTCTGGGAACGAATGGGAAGACGAGGGGACTGCTACCGTGACGCCTTCTGAAGTGGAGGTGTCCTCGGGAAACTCAAACCCGTCCTCGGTCACCAGTATTTTCTGTAGCCGAGGATCGTTTGCTCTGATTACGTACTTCGGGGCCGCGAATGACTTCTGGAGCGGAGTGTACCCCAGAATCTTGTGCGCAGCTCTGACTTGGTGATCTTCCTCTTCCTCGAAATCCGCCGACCTGAGCGCCTTCTGCAAGTCCTCCCTATTGATCAAGTTATAATGGCGCGCATAGGAGTGCAGATCTGCAAAAAAAAGGGGGTACAAGTCCGTGGTTAGAGGCCAAACAGTATAGGAAAAAAATGACGCAAAGAAAGAAGCTAGAATCTACAAATCCCCTTTCATTCCCCTCGCCCCACCTGGTTCTCCCTCCTCCGTCGGGCAGTGAAGGCCATCGTGCCACGCCCCGGACACGATGAGGAAATCCTCATTCATCCCCTTGTTGGACTCGGGGAGGCACTGGATAAGCCGGACCCTGTCGTCCCTCGTCCTCATGTAATAGGACTTGTTCCTCAAATGCTGAAGATTGTAGCAGTAGTTGACATCATGATGGGTCAGCCTCAGACCCATTTTTTCGTTAAGGGCGTCCACGCTGCCCAGGATCCTGAACATGTTGGAGGCGCACTGGGTGGGGGTCAACCGGAAGTAGGTGAGGTAACCCCTCATCACTGGCCCCATGGGGATCGTCATCCCCCCTTCAAGGAAAGCGATGATAGGAATCGCCACTTCGCCCTCTCGCCTCATGAGGTACCACTCCCCCTCCCTACAATACCTTAAGCCCACATTGGCCGGTATCTTGTAATCGGCGATGAACTTCTCCATCGCCTCCTCAGTGTCAACAAACCTCTTAAGTCTACCCATCCTAGATGACGCCTAAGTGGACTAAAAGATGAACAAATGAAAGAGAAGGACAGAGAGACTTACAGAAATGAGGAGGAGACCTCGGACTGGCTTTTTGTGCTGGAGGTGGAGGTTTGGCTGGACTCAGAGTAAAGACGCAGGAGCTCTCGATTGCAAATGAAGAGTGAAGAAGCGGTTCTAATGGGTACTTATACCCTAGAAAGGAGAGCTGCGCAAGTTTTCCCGCCCACAAATGCCAAACGCATCCCCACCGTTAGATTGTCATCTGTCCGTTGAACGTGGGAAACATAAAGCCGCCCGAATTTAATGCAAGACACGTTACGCACATCGAAGCGCCAGTAACGCACCTTGGGCAGTTGAAAAGGCGCCAACGCTGACGAGGGATAAGACTTGATTAGACGCGGAGCAGGTCCGGGGATATCAAAATCCTCCTTCCGCCCGAGGATGCGGACAGCACGATTTTGAGGGGCTATTGTGGGGCCAGAATAAGTCAGCAGCCCCGGCCCACTCCAGGCCCAGCCCAACGGCCCATGCCGAGGACGCCTCGACGATCCGAGGTCCGAGGACCAAAGTTTGGAGCCCAGTACCCAAGGAGCGTTGCCGAGGATAGTTACATCCTCGGCATGCCGAGGACAGAAAGAGGGCACACGTCACACCTTTAAGGGGGGTCTCCCCAAGCATCCAAGGAGCAAAAAACGAGAACCAATGGCCGGACATTGGTGCATGGCGGAGGAGCAAGTCCCAGGTGAACTGTCACCTCCACATTAAATGTCCTCAACTAACGCTCTGGCCGCATTAATGAGGACAGGACCTCTGAACAGTGCCGCCTGGGGCGCTGCAACCCACTGGAGGTATGGGAATGCGGCTGATGGGACAGACACTCGAGTAGAAGCCGGATTGATCAACAAATGTAGGGCTAGGATCAACTGAGTGAGGAGTATATAATGTAAAAATCCCTCTTATGAGGGGGGACGGACAAAAAACCAGGGAAAAAGGAATACTGTAGCAGAGTATTCTCTCCCAACTCTTGTAACCCTTCTGAAAAGAGATAATAGTAGTTTCCAGCTCCATAAGGCACGTCCGAGGAGCCCCATGGTGTGTTTAAGCCCACGTTCTAGTTATTGGCAACCACGTACAACCATGCATGGCCGTTGCCTTCCTTACTGAGGCCTAGCTCTTGAGTCCACACTCTACAAATTTATTGAAGGGTTAGTTGGGCTTGGGCCCACTCTCTCGATCCTTAGAGAGCGCTCGAATCCACCCCCTACATAATGTATTATCAATAAAAATGTATGATAAAATATAGCTCTTTAGGCTCTTGTCCCGTAAATATAGGCCATAAGGCTAAACCACGTAAACTCTCATGTTTAAAAAAAAAAAAAAAAAAAAAAATTTATCACAAAATTTTGTACTTATAACTAATTTTTGTTGAATAAATGGTCTTAAAGTTTTGTTAGGAGGGGCGGAAGAAAATTTGGAGACTGCAAATTGTGCATAATTGGTCTTAAACTATCCAAAAAATATGTTGAACAGTGCCTCTCTTTTTCTTTCTTTCTCTCTCTCTCTCTCTTTTTTTTTTTTTTTTTTTTTAGCTCTACTTAGGTGTTTCGTTTCACCTTCATCACCAGTCCATCGCAATAATATTAATGCATTTATTCTCTTTCTCAAGAACTAGATTTTAGACTTGTGTGGAACTCATTTACTAGGAGTGTAAATTGATTTTTTAACAAGCACATGCCTAGCTATTACAAAGCCCAAAAGTACATTTTGTTTGCATTTGGCATTGGCTAAAAAATGCAATTTTTTTTTTTTATTTAGCTTATTTTTGCTATTATGCATGGGTCTCATTGCTCTTTTTGGTACTATTTATGGGTTCTATTGTACTATTTCAGCTAGTTTTTAATTTTATCAACAGTACTTTTAGCAAAAAGTTTTCAGTGCAGTTAAATAATTTGTCCCTAAATACACTAATATCCACATGAACCTTTGGAACTCTATGTACTACGCAAAGAACGGATTTTTTAACAAGCCTATGCCTAGCTATTACAAAGCCCAAAAGGAACCCAATTTAGATTGTTTAACCCCATTCTTCCACAAATGAAGACTCTCACATAAACTTAACCTTCCATAATTCTGTCCAACGAGAGAAAAATTATTCAAACAGAGAAGCAAATAATGTAGATAGCTTCAAGTCTTGGTCTCAAAGTAGGTCTTTGTCTTCTTTGAGTGGAGCGGTGGGCTAGTGGAGTTCCAAAACAGTGGCCTTTAACTTAATTTTTTATTTTTGTTTTCATCAAAAAAAAAAAAAAATTATTTATTTATTTTATATATCTTTTAACTGATTTAACTGAAGATTAAAGTGAAGATATAGAATATAGGGACAAAATTGGCCAATGCTCTTTTCGCCCAAATTATTTAGCATTTTGCCCTCCTTCCCAAACTAATTAGGGAAATGCCCATCTTTTATAATTTGATTTTCTCAAAATCGAGTTAAAAAAAAAAAAAAAAAAATTTGGAGCCCTATAGTGGCGTTTTAAGGGGCCTATAATGACGTTTTAAGGACCTATAGTGGCGTTTTGGAACTTGAACGCAAAAAAATGTCAAGTTCCAAAACGCCACTATAGGTCTTTAAAACGTCACTATAAACTCCTTAAAAACGCCACTATAGGGCTTAACTCGATTTTGAGAAAATCAAGTTTTAAAAGAGAGGCATTTCCCTAATTAGTTTGGAATAAGGCTATATAATTTGGGCGAAAAGGGCATTGGCCAATTTTGTCCTAGAATATAGATCATAGGTATCTTAAAATTTCAGGAAAAAAAACTTTATTTCGTAATAGAGTTCGTAAATGGATGAAAGATTTTCCTTGTTAAGAAAATGAATGGGAATTTTTTTTTTCTTTTGTTTATTGATCGTTGAAAGACTTGAGGAGCTATATTAAGTCCAAAGGGCATTACATTCAATTGATAATGTCCTCTAGGAGCGGGTATAAGTTCCGAGTTGGAATCCTCTGAATACGACATACACCTTGGCTTTAGTGTTTGTTTGAAATTTTTGGAGCCTTTTTAGTCACCGTAACCCAATCTTTCAATTTACGATTCATACACACAAATCCATATCCATAAGCAGCCAAAGGTGCATGGTATTGCCATTGCCATTGAACAATAATGCTCCCATAGAATTAAGAAAATTCAAAATTATTAGAGAGGAAAAAAAATATTGAATAGGCAAGATAAATAGTGAAGGCGCTGAACCATATTTATTCTAATAGTTATATATACTAGCCTTTTATCTGTGTCATGATATTTTATTGTCTAATTAGTAATATAGTTTAGTGACTAATTTAGAAAAAAAAAAATTATCAATTTTTTTAAAGAAATTAAAATTTTATAGACCAATACAGAGAAAAGATGACTTATTGCTCAAATTAGAATTATGCACAAGCTTGCCATCAATTTATTATAACTTAGGAAACTGGTGACAAATTATAGTAATTTGTTCCAAGACTAAACATTAAAAAATTATAACTAGTAAATGATGATAAGAGGAATATTCCTCTAGTTAGTCCTCAACCACAATATTTAGAACTTAGGAAACTGGACATTTGAAGCACATATTCCTTTTGAAGGCACTGGATACTCAATGATTCTGCCCCAGAACTGTCCACACAGAAGTAGATTTGGTAAAGTTGGCTATTACCATCTGAGTCTTTATTGCACCCTATCCTAGGAGTGTGCCCAATGCGGCAATGCCCTTTATTATTACTTTACAATGTTGTCTAAGCTGTAAAATCCATCATCTGGTTCAATTCTTGCAATCCTGAGTATTTGTAGGAGGTTTACTTTCTTCTTTAGATTGAGAGCTGCTTCAAAGTATTCATGCTGGTCAAGTTGAGATTCTGAGTACGTCCCATTATTTTTCCCATTCATGTGACCAGAACCTAAAGCGTAAAGCCATTGCTTCTAGGGCAGCTAAGTGATGGCCAATCCTTTTCCAGATTGGTCATGGGGTCTGAGAGCTACAGAAATCATCATATACATGAATCACATATAAGAAAAAGTTAATAATGGTGATGTGTAAATTTGTGAGGCCTTTAAAGCTTACATGGCATAATTGTAGAAGGTCAACAAAAAGTTAGATGCTTCAGTTTAAGAGTATTTATAGATAATGAGAGCAAACTAAGATTTTTGAGTGGCTTGAATTTTAAAAAATGTACAAAATGATTTCTTTTACCTCCACATTTCTTTTTACTTTGATATGTAGTCTTCATGGAATACATACAAACTACAAAAGTGAGCTGAATCTTCACAAGTTTTCTCATGCTCAACATCCTGATTAGGAGCTTTCTCACATTTTCCTTGTTCATTGTTCTCACTTTTCAATCAGATCTCTCCATCCAACATCTTACCCCTACTTTTCAAAAGGAAGCTGTAGTAGCACTTGAGCATTGTTGATAAACAACAATACTAACCTTCAACTGTTTATGCAGAAAAGCATACATTTTATGAGACACTTATCAAGGAAAATATAGTGGTGCTAGATAACCTGTTTCATAAATAAACTTCACCCGCATGATTTTTAGTAGTCCAATAATGATTATGTACATTTCCATTCCTAAATTGCTAATAGAAATTGCATGTGCAGGCAACATTCAATGTCTCGAAGCAGGGGAAAAACAAAGAGAGCGAGAGAGAGATTGTTAAAAAACAAAAAAATGGCCCTAATGCTCACCCATAGCAGAAGAAAAGGAACAAGAGTACAACTAGACCAAAGATACAAATAGTTCTGGGTCAAAGTATTATATTCAATTGCTCCAAAAGTGTTTTCCACTATCTTTAAGGGCCTGGAAGCGTACCACCTAATGTAATATATTTTCAATATAGGTACCTTGGGGTTGAGGCAAAGGGACTTATTACTAAGCATTAGCAATATGGAAACCTCTTGACAAAGTATGGAAAACAACATTTTTTAGAGGACAGGAAATACTGACCTCAAATGTCCGATAATGTATAAAGCTATTAAAAAATTTGAGTAGGTGAAGGCATAGGAGTGATAATCTAGACATTCTTTGCATGTTTAAGGCACGAACTCCCTGAAAAATTATATTGCAATTGAATTATAAGATCATGAAAAGGCGTGTAATATGCACGGAGGAGAGAATATATGAAAGGTATTTTTTTTTTTTCATACTTGATGCATTTGCCACATCCCCATAGAGCTGATAGTCAATGTGTTTACAATCACACAAAGTGAAAAAAATTTTAGGGTTTCGCTAGATAAAACTATAGAAAATGGACATTGTACCTGAAAATGAAGCAAAACATATCTAATAAATTCGTAGTCATGCCATAGGATGGTATAGACAGGCTGGATGTGAAGAGTCAAACCAAGGAGAACAAGCCAAATGTATAGAAGACAAAAAAAAAAAAAACAAACAACAGATATCTATCTAACACAATTAATAAAAAAGTAAAAAACAAGAAGGATTCTTCTTATAAGTCACAATAAGGAAAAAGATCATCAGTGATAGATTCCTAGTTGTAAACTCTCTACTCACCAAAAGACTATCATTTAATTCTTTCCAGAGGAAAATAAGCCCTTTGAGAAAGGATTTAAGCTTCCATAGGACAGCCCATAATTAAGAACTATACCTCAAAGTTCTGCTCCTTACATATAAGCATTCACTATAGAGAAGCCAGTAGGCTTGGTTGACAGTAAAGAGACCTGACTGATTCATGGGGCCTAATCAGTTTAACTACACTTCCTAACCTAGGAGTTAGCTCCTTCTATATAATAGAGTTAGCTACATGCGATGCATATCAATTCCTCACTGATGCAATTTTTCATTGTGCAGTAGCTTGGTCAAAAAACTCAAAAGCCCTTGTAATATGTGGATAATTCCCCCAAACACCTTGGATATTACATTAAGCCAAAAGTCATAGTTATTAGGAACTAAGTTCCCATTTCCTACCAGCCATTTAGCCACTGTGGGAACAGATAATCCCATTGCTTTTTTATTTTTTTGATAAATATATAATTTCATAAGAAATTAACATGAAAGCATCCTAGAAAGTAGTGTGAATCTGTACCCAACCTTTGTTTCAAGATGTGATAGTAATTTGCTTCTGATTTCCATGGGTTGGTAAGTAGTCATTGTATCAATATTATAATTGCAAGTTCGATGCATAATACATATATTCAATTTTTAAAATCCTTTTTTTGTCTTTTGAGTATTGGGATGGGTATTAGCAGTTTTTTTTTTTTATAATCAATCTTTGTTTCTCTAAGTTGTGAAGAGTGTTTATGGCCATGTATTTTGTGGCCTGTGAAGTTTGGTGAGATATAGTGCCAACCTGAATCACAGCTAAAATTCACAACAAAAACCTGGCTATGGAAAAATTGGAACTTTTGCATTGGATTACAGAAGGTATACTCCTTTTTCTCATCAAATATGCTATTTATGCAGAAAGTTGAATTGAGGCGAGTTCTTAAATGGACAAATGTCTATGGATATTATTTACCTGAGGACAAGCATGCTAAGAGACAGTTCTTTGAGTACTTGAAAGGTTTGTCATTTCCTCCAATTTGAAGGAGACAATGTGTCTCATCCTATATTACTCCACTTAAAAGAGTTATTTGTAATGCAAGTTAAGCCAAGTCTGGGTCTAAGTGACTTCATCAATGTGTTGAGAAGGAAGTTCAAGTTTACCTCAATGTAGAGGGCCCATCAAAGGATTTTTTGAAAGGTTCCACAAAAAATTAGCTTGACTGCCATTGTCTTCAGTTCACGGTATGCCATGAAGTTTGATATGCTTATAGCTCATAACCATCTGCAGAATTCAGAAGTGGGTTAACCTATTAAATGCTGGTTTTCGTTTTCCAACTATGCTTTCTACTTGCATAAGACTGACTTGAAATTGGAGCTTTCCCGTTAATGCTTGTCTTGTATTCTAATGGCAATAGAGTGACTCGGAACTACTTTAAAATTTTAGTTTGACCTTTAGAGAATTGGCTATATAATGTGGACAGAGGATCCTAAAGGATAAAAAGATCATTTTAAATGCAAAAAGTTAAAGGAATAAAAGAGTTATAATAGCCACTATAGTTGCTATGCCAACAATAATAAAATTGTGGCCCTGTGATCCCCACTACATCAAATATTCCTAATTAATAGAGAAAGAACAAAAAATATTAAAGACCTGTGCTTTTAGATTATATCTTTGAAAATCATCTCTTCAACCAATCAAATACGAACTAATATTCTTCCAAAGATCCAACCAAAGACATTAAAATGCACAGCCATTTTAATTTTTGGTTAGCATGTCTTAAATGACCAGCTAAATTTTCAAACAATCATTTACACCGCCAAACAATTTATCTCAAACAATCTTGTACACAGCCAAACAAATTTGATGTAGCTTCTAAAATTCAAAATGATACACATTTTCTACAAAAGTCAGGATTCTATGCGATTGGTATACATAATTTTTTTAAATTAAGAAACCAATTAAGTCCAAACGAATAAATAAAACTAGGAAAAAATTGCAAGATCTTTTCTCACCATGGTAAGCTAAGCAGAAATTATGCATCTCAATTTGACAAATCACATAAAAAAAACAAAAAAACAAAATCATACAAATGAAAGCAAGACTTTGCTCACATCCAAGGCAGAAGGAAATCTAGGGCCTACCAGTGACTTCAACCGCAACCATCCCAGTCAATTGCATTAACAAAGAACATAAGACCAACTAACCAAAATGAAATAATTATTTTATAAATAATCATTTTTAATTTCAGAAACTTATTCAATTCCCAATTTTTTTTTTTTTTTTATTTACAAAAACACAATAAATACTTATGAGTTGATATGATATCCATTGCCTTTGGGTAAAAGACGCAAATGAAACAGTGCTACTAAAAAAGGGAAACATACCTTGGCATCAAATGCAAAAAGAAACCGGACAGAAATGACAAAGGAGAACAGTTTCAATGTGATTTTATGATTGAGGCATATTTCTTAAGAGTTCATCAAAATGTCCTCAGTTTTTTTGACGATAAATAGAGACTGAAGTTAACAAAGTCTTGGGCCATTGAAGTTGAAAACAAACAAAACCCACCAAGGTCTAGAGAACAGAACGAAATGCTTAGGCTGGTGGGCACTAAGGTCTGAGGGCCTTAGCTTTCAAGAAAATTCTCTGGGGCAGCAAAAGCAAAATAGCTTAAAAAGCTTGGTGGTGGGCTCAACTAGCCAACTCATGCACGACATAGATGTGTCATCATGGACCAGAGGAGACTGATATTCTTCTTTATCATCAGATCTATAAAATGGCAACTCACGCCAGTAATCAACAACATCATCATCATCATGGACCAGAGGAGACTGATATTCTTCTTTATCATCAGATCCATAAAATGGCAACTCACGCATGTAATCAACAACATCATCATGTCCAGTAGTTAGAAGGGGCAAGTTAGGTAGAGCAGATTCTCAAGGAGGACAGGTGCATTCTACGTGGACCCCTAACCTTCCGATGGGATAACATATTGGTGACTCACTATAGGGTCCACCAGAATCAATTTCGAAACAAATTCTATATGTAACCTCAACGTGATTCTGGTCAGTTGGATTTGATTCATTCAATTGCTGCTGCAGAAGACATTGACGTGGAGAAAATAAGAACAGAAGATTAGATTTTTTATCCAACTGACCAGAATATCCATATCTATGTTCTTCACAACCATTGATGGAAATGTAAACAAGGCACTTAAAACAGCGCTTATCTTCCTCTAGTGCCTCTGTTACAAGTTTAGGAGCAATACAAAAAGCCAATTTTGGAAATTTGCGACCAACCCAACAAAACAATATGGAATTTTCAACACTTTGGTGGTTGAACCACTTTGGAATCTCAGTTCCCCATATATAAAGAGTACGAGCAATGTCCCCCTCTTCATATTCAGTTTCAGATGGGAAGTAATTGGTGAATTGTGGATCCACTAATTTGTTGCTTCTTGCAATACCACATACTCTATTTGGTAAAATCCCCATAATATCTATTACCTGCATGCAATTAGAAAATTCAAGATATTTTTCATTTAGCAAATCTAGTATAAAATTCCTGAAGCTGTTGCAATTTATAAATGCTATCTGGAAGATCCTGAAGGTTTTTGCAATCATCAAGCTCTAATTTATCAAGCTTAGTGAGATGCTCGATTGATGAAGGCACCTCTCTAATACCAGTCTTAGCTAAAGATAAAATATGTAAACATTCCATTTCTTGATGAAAATCAGGAAGCTTCTCAAGCCTTGAGCAGCAAAAAAGATTAAAAGAATAAAGAGATTTCAACCTGAGTTGGCTTGGAAGAGATTGAAGTTTTCTGCAATTGAAGAGAGTCCACCATTTAAGCTTTTCAAGAGATCCAAAGTATTCATCAATCTCAACTAAATTTTCACAGCAATCGAGACTCAAATCCTTTAAATTTGGGACCCATAATTTAGATAATTTAACTAAATTTTTACAATAACTGAGGTCCAAATTCTCTAAATTTGGGGCTTCAGGTGATTCAACTAAATTTTCACAATAAGCGAGGTCCAAATTCTCTAATTTTGGGACACATAATTTAGGTAATATCGTAATAAATTTACAACTGCGGAAATTGACGACTTTCAAATTTTCTAACCGGCACTCCTGTAGGGGGAAAAATAAATCAAAAGTTAACTACAAAAAAATTTGAAATAAAAATTTAAAAAAATCCCAATTTAAAAATATACATAATCATACCTGCTGAATTAGCTTTGGCATTCTAATGCGACCATGTGGCATCTCAATAGCAACAAGTTGTTTAGGAAAATATTCGGATGGCCAGTGAAAAGGATAATTGGGCCACTCAAGAAATATTAAACTGTGGGGAAGAAATTTAAGTGGTTCACTAATAGTAATATGTGCATTCTCAACTATCAGAAATTTGAGATTTTTCATCTTTTGGAAAGCTTCAGTGTGTAGTTGTAGTTCTATTGGTTGAGGTGAACGTAACATTATACCACAAATGTTTTCTGATCCCTAATTGGAGAAGCATCAAGTCAACTATAAAAAGTAATAGAATTTTCCAAATGTATAATGATTTTGAAATTTTAAGCAAAAACAATGCTGATGAACTAATATTTTATAAAATGTAAAAAAAAAAATGAAAGAAAAAATACAATACATCTACCTAGTGAAAAAGAAAAAAAAAATAAAGAGAAAAATTCTACGTAATCAACTTACTGTGCCATATGTCAGTACATGAAGGACATCCTCCTTGAGCCACAACCTACTACGATTACCAGGTGCAAGGGACTTGCGATGAACAATTTGCCAACCCAATTCTTGCAGTAAATCATGCATCCACAACTTTCCCCCTAATATGGTTATGAGAGATTTTTCCACAAGAACATCTATAACAATGCTTGGCTTGTAACGAGTTTGTAGCATATTTGTTACATGATCTTTATTTTTTCCTTTGAAGAAACAAGCAATATCTAAAAATATTTTTTTCTCTGTTTCTTCCAAGCCATCAAAACTTATTTGGAGTGTATCCAAAACTTTTTTTTGAGGAGTTTCTTCTAGTCTACCTAGGGCACTTTCCCATGCATTAGGGCTTCTATGTTCCAAGAAGGAACCCAAAGCTTCAAGAGCCAAAGGAAGGCCTCGAGCATAAAATATCGCTTTCTTGGACAACTCCACATAACCTTCTAAAGGATGGTCTTTCTTGAAGGCTTTTCGACTAAAGAGCTGAAGAGCTTCATCACTATTCAATTCCTTAGCCATGTATATTTTAGCTTCAGCTTTGATCAATAGATTTAGATCTCTTGTTGTTATAATGACTCTACTCCCTTGACCAAACCAAACTCGCTTGCCCACTAACGCTTCTAATTGATCAAGTTGATCCACATCATCAAGAATAATAAGAACACTTTTATAATGTAATTTTTTCTCTATCACATTACTTCCCCATTGAACATCTGAAAAATCAATAATTTTTTCAATCAAGATATTAGAAAGAAGCTGTTTTTGTAAATGAACTAAACCATGTTTTCCACATTCTTCTCCAACATTAGCAAGAAAGCTACTGCCTTCAAAACGATGACGAAATCTATCATAGACAACTCGTGCTAGAGTTGTTTTGCCCAATCCCCCCATTCCCCAAATCCCTATAAAGCGAACATCATTCAACCCCATGCCTAATAAATTCACCAGTTCCTCCATACGAGAGTTTATTCCAACAAAATCCTTGTGGACAATTGAGTATGTAGAAATCAATTTATTAGATATCTTTCTAACTATTTCTTCAACAACGTTTGCCTCATGTCTGCAACGAACATAGGACAACAATTTGTTGAGTTAGCAAAGGCCATAAAGAGAGTAAAGATTTAGCAAATTAGTTGTCCTTGCTTAGTTGCTTATCAAAGCATTTCTACACACACACGCACACATATATGTGATCTGAGTAGTGGTCTCATAAAAAAAATATCTACATAGTGGTATTGGGCGAGAATGGTTAAAATATGCCAACATCTTTAAATCTGAAATTAATAACCTTCAATAAGCTTTTGAAATTGAAAATACAGTTATTCCAGGATTTTTTCATCACAACATGTCAAAATTAGACCAGGAAAAATGGGACTTGAACTCATTAACCTGATTAAACTTGAAGGGAAAAAAAAATATGAATATGGGTCAGGGTTTTTTGGACCCATGAAAAGACGACTCAATTCAATCTTGTGAAAGTCCGGGTCAGGTCGACTTGCAGGTTGACCATTTTTTAACAACACATGAACTTTTCATTTTGAGTCCTTCTTTTTTGTTCTTTTCTTTGACATGTGTTTATTGAATACTAATTTATATTAAAATTTATATTGGAGTTGAAAATATTGACAATATTACTCACCAACTTGGTGTACAATTCTCAAGTAAATTGAGATGTAATTCATATTAATTATTTACTTATTTTTCTTTTCCCCAATATGTTATATTTTATTCGTAACATTTTATATATTTAGTTATCTTTGAAGATAATCTAAGTTTATTTAAATTTTGGATGCAATAGGTGCACCTGATGAGGTTGTGAATGTGATATGGTCCAAATCTAGTGTTTGTTTTACTGTTCTTGTGTGATGATGATAAGTTTAGTAAACAAGTAGAAGTGACAAAAAATAAAAAAAAAAAAAAAAAAAAAAAACCTTAATTTGGACTATCTTCATTTATGATTTTATGTCTTAGTCAACTTTGTCAAAAGAAAAAAAAAAGATTTTTCTGTTATTCAACATTTATTTTTAAGTGATTTTGTTTATAAGTTCTCTTATTTCTTATAAAAGGAAGAGAAGATAGAATGATTAATTTTTTAAAAAATTTTATATATATTTTTTAATGCGAAAAGATATGGGTGATATCGGGTCAACCCAGCCCTCAAAAGACTGGGTTAGAGTCATAGATATTGTGACCCATTTAGGACAACTGTTTCTAACTCGAAACCAATTTGACCCAAACTCAACTAGGTTGAACCCAAACCTAATCAACCCACCTCGTTTGCCAGTTCTAGTAAAATAATAAATAAAAAGGATGGGTTCAAATTACATGTTACATGGTTTTACAAGAGTTAAACATTTTCTAAACCCTACAATCCTATTATAGATTTATCGGTGAAAATTCAATAGATGAAAATTCACTATTTGTCATATTATAAAAGAAGACTAAATTACAATTTGCATCATCTAACTTCGACCAAAATTCAATAAAGTTCTCTAACTTCACTTCCATTCAATCGAGTGTAAATTTTAAATTTTAAATCTATTCAATTAAGGTCTTCAATTAGGCTTCGTTTGGAATTTCATAAGGGAATGAAATAGAATGGAAATGAATAATCATAAAGAAATAGAAATGAATGGAATGTATCTAAGTAAGTGAAATTAATGGAAAAGAAAGGAATGAAATTGAATTAACCTTGTTTGGATGTTTTAAAATAAAGGAAAGGAAATGAATGGAATGTAAGTATTCTTGTTTGGAAGTAACATAGAGAGAAAAGAATGAAATCATTTTATGAAAATATTACTGTGGGGGGAGAAAGCCCAACCCAACGTATTGGGCCCAAGGCCCTATATGAGGAATACTGTTCGTCCGAGGAGACCTGTTCGTCCGAGGAGACCAAGACACTCAGTCAGAGGCCCATGTGAAAGGAGAATGTCTAGAGATGAGTACGTGCACTATCCGAGGAGATGTTCATATGTCCGAGAAGACCGATACCCTCGGATCCGACGAGGTTTTTGCCCGACACGTGTATGGGAGGTTCAAGTGATCTGTTTGACAAGTGTTAAGGGAGAAAGGGGGCCTCGGACACACAAGAAGGTAACAGGAACAGAGAAATATCAAGGAGACAGACTTCAACCACCGCATTTAATGCACTGCACCTACCCTCCTGGCCGCATTTATGTGGAGGAGACCCCTGAACAGTGCATCCTCAGCTACCGTCACTCAGACAGGGCTAAAGGGGGAGTGTGATGGGACATGCACTCAAGTGGGCACCTAGATGATGAACAAGTGGACGGTGAAGATGTAGAAAGGCAGTACTATATAAGAGAGAGGGGTCTCTGATAGAAGGGGATCGAACAAGAAGAGAGAGAATGAGGGTATTACTTTAATATAGCTCCAACAATTGTAACCGAAGTTCATCAATGAAAATCACCTCTTCGGACGAGACATTTACACCCGTCCGAGCACATATTAATTCAAATCTTCCTGTCAACATTGCCGTTTAATACTGTTATTTTCATTATTAGCCTAGCTCTTTCACCCACTCTCTACAAATTTATTGTTTTGGGTTCAGTGGGCTCCAAATCCACACCTTCTTGGGCTTGGGCTGCAGAATCTGACCCTACAATTGGCGCCGTCTGTGGGAAGAGCTTGTGCAAGAGTGAAAATAACAGTTGATAATGGCAGGACAAGGTGAACAACAAGCAGAATCCAGGGCATCCCAACACGTGGACCACTTTGTCAACTTAGAGAGGAGACAAAATCGTGAGGGCAGTGTACACACTGTGCGCCTTAGCCAGGGCCAATCACAGAGCGGAAGTCACATGTCCCATGCAGAGAAGAACCGTGACTTACAACTGGAAGTGGAAAAACTAAAGAGGGAGTTGCGACACGCAAAGAGGAAGCGGGCTTCCTCGTACTCTGAAGATGATCTTGATGACGAGCAGGACGTCTCTAATCAACGCAAGTCCAAAACACCAGCTAGCGAGTCCTACACCTATGTAGAGGAGTCCCATCGTAAAAGGGAGCGTAGGAGCCCATCACGCGAGGATGTGGAGAACGATGCCATGAACAGGGCTCTAAACCAGATATCTAGATCACCCTTCACGCGCAGGATAGAGGAGGCCAGACTCCCTCGGCGCTTTAACCAGCCAACGTTCACCGTCTACAATGGTAAAACTGACCCTGTGGAGCATGTGAGTCATTTTAACCAGAGGATGGCTGTCTACTCCAGAGATGAAGCTCTGATGTGCAAGGTTTTCCCTTCCAGTCTTGGGCCCGTTGCTATGAGGTGGTTTGATGGTTTGAAGGCAGGCTCCATCAACTCCTTCAAAGAGCTCACTCAGGCATTCGGCTCCCGTTTTGTTACATGCCGAAGAGTGGCCAGGCCTCTCTCTTCACTGCTATCCTTGTCCATGCAGGAAGGCGAGTCCTTGAAGGCATATTCAGACAGATACTGGGAGATGTTCAATGAGGTGGAGGGCAACAACGATGCAATGGCCCTCAGCACGTTCAAGCTCGGCCTCCCTACTGACCACGGTTTGAGGGCATCCCTATCTGGCAAACCAGTCACAAACATGCGTCAACTAATGGACCGCATAGAGAAGTATAAGAGGGTTGAAGAAGATCAGCAGCAGGGCAAGGGAAAGGATAAGATTATCCCTCAGGAGAGGAGAGATTCGCGGTCGGACCGGTACAATTACAATAAACCGCGGAGGGATTTTGCCGGACAATCAGGATCGATGAATCCTCAATCGGTCAACACCGTGTTCAAAGAACCAGTACACCAAGTCCTGGAAAAGATCAAGAACGAATCATTCTTCAGGTGGCCGAACAAGATGATAGGAAACCCCGAGAAACGCAACCATAATCTCTACTGCCAGTACCATCAAGACCACGGGCATAACACGGATGATTGTAGGAGCCTGTGGGACCATCTGGACCAATTGGTTCGCGATGGCAAACTGAAACACCTTCTGCACCCCTCCAGCGGCCGAGGGCAGACAGGCTTCGGGCCACGCAGGGACGACCCCTCAAAGCCGCCGCTTGGGACTATAAACGTCGTCTTCGCTGCGCCGGGGAGAACAGGGTCCTGGCCATTGAAAGTTATGTCGGTAGGTCGACCATCCGCAGGGGAGTCGAGCCGAGGACCGAAGAGAGCTAGGTCTGGTGCCCCGCTGGTTATGGGATTCTCGGACGAAGACATGATCGGCACCATCCAACCCCATGATGATGCACTAGTCATCACCCTCAGAATAGGAGGGTACGATGTAAAGAGGGTGATGGTGGACCAGGGCAGTGCCGTGGAGATAATGTACCCGGACCTCTACAAGGGGCTAGGCCTAAAACCCCAAGACCTGACGCCGTACGATTCCCCCCTCTTTAGCTTTGAAGGAAGGCCTGTCATCCCGAAAGGCCGGATACGCTTACCTGTGCAGTCCGGCTCCGAGGTGGTGGAGCTAGATTTTATCGTCGTGGACGCATATTCGCCCTACACGGCACTCGTAGGCAGACCTTGGATTCACGCACTTGGGGCTGTCCCCTCTACTTTGCACCAAAAGGTCAAATATCCGTCAGGGGGACAGATACACGAGATCCGAGGAGACCAGTCTGTTGCTAGACAGTGCTTGGTAGCCGCCATTCAGCATAAGGCCCCAGCCGAGTCCTCGGACGTGGCTAGGAGGGATTTATAGCAACTACAGTCTCGGGGAGTGCCTTCTGGAGAACCGGATGAAAGCACTCGATGTGAGGATCTGACGAAAGTGATCATTGGAGATGATCCTGACAGGTTCTTTCAAGTCAGAGCTCAACTGCCTCTTCAAGAGAAGGAAGAGCTGATAGAGTTCCTCAAGCGAAATCTCGACGTGTTTGCCTGGAGTGCTTACGAGGCCCCAGGGGTGGACCCGGAGTTTATATGCCATCACTTGAAGGTGAATCCACTGGTCACCCCCAAACAACAACCTATTCGACGCCCATCCAAGGAACATGCCGATGCAGTGAGAGACGAGGTAGCGAAACTCAAAGCAGCTGGGGCTATTAAAGAGGTTTTTTATCCCGAATGGCTAGCGAATACCGTGGTGGTAAAGAAGAAGAGTGGGAAGTGGCGAGTATGCGTAGACTTCACGGATCTGAATAGGGCATGCCCCAAAGACCCGTTCCCTATGCCGAAAATCGATCAGCTGGTTGATGCCACTGTCGGTCACCCTCGGATGAGCTTCCTAAACGCCTTCCAAGGCTACCACCAGATACCATTAGCCCTGGAGGACCAGAAGAAGATTGCTTTCGTCACTCCTATTGGTAACTACCACTATAAAGTGATGCCGTTTGGCTTAAAGAACGCAGGAGCTACCTACTAGAGGATGATGACGAGGATGTTCGAGCCACAGCTGGGCAAGAATATCGAGATTTACATAGATGACATGGTGGTGAAGAGCAAAGTTATAGCCGAGCATGTGAAGGACCTTGAAAGTACCTTTGAGATTCTACGGAAATACAAGCTACGACTAAATGCTTCTAAGTGCTCGTTTGGGGTAGGGTCCGGAAAGTTTTTAGGATACATGGTCACCCACCGAGGAATTGAGGTCAACCCCGACCAAATAAAGGCCATCAACGATCTACGAGCTCCTCGGAATCCCAAGGAGGTTCAGAAACTAACCGGAATGACCGCTGCCCTCAATCGGTTCATCTCTAGGTCAGCGGACAGGTGTCGCCCCTTTTTCTCTCTACTCAACAAGTGGAAGGGATTCGAATGGACTGAGGAATGTGCTTTGGCGTTCCAGCAACTCAAGGATTATCTGGCTTGGCCACCAATCATGTCCAGTCCTGAGCCAGATGAGGTACTGTTCGCCTACATCGCTGTAGCTCCCTATGCGGTGAGCCTGGTGTTGATACGGTCAGACTCTGGTGTACAAAGGCCCGTCTATTACGTAAGCAAGTCGCTGCATGAGGCTGAGATTCGTTACTTGCCACTGGAGAAGGCTATCTTAGCAGTAGTGCTTGGCACACGGAAGCTACCCCACTACTTCCAAGCCCACACGGTGATCGTTCTCACACAACTCCCACTCAAAGCTATACTCCGAAGTGCTGATTACACTGGTCGGATTGCCAAGTGGGGTACAATTTTAGGGGCTTTCGATATAAGGTATATGCCCCGCACATCGGTCAAGGGACAGGTCCTCGCAGATTTGGTGGCTGAGTTCACGGAGCCCCAGCTAGAAGAGGTGAAGCCCACGTCGGGCATGGATGAAAAATCAGTTGGCATGGTCTCCCAACAGAATCCCTCCCATTGGGAAGTGTATGTCGATGGCGCAGCAAACCAAAGAGGCTCTGGAGTTGGGCTAGTATTGATATCCCCCGAGAAAATCATTATCGAGAAATCGCTAAGGTTGGACTTCTCGGCAACGAATAATGAAGCAGAGTATGAGGCCCTACTGATGGGGATGACTATGGTCCGTAGAATGGGTGAGAAGTCCGTGGAGTTGTTCTCGGACTCAAGATTGGTAGTAGGTCAAGTACAAGGCGAGTTCGAGGCAAATGACGAAAGAATGCAGGGATACTTGGGTCGTGTTAAACATCTGCAATCAGAGTTCGAATTTTTCAGTTTGCTGCACATCCCCAGGAGTGGCAACTCACATGCTGACTCCTTGGCCACACCTCTTCGGCACAAGACCTGCCGAGGGTCATCCTCGTCGAGGACCTGCACAGGCCTACGGAGGCGAAGTCAGGGGGAGTCCAGGTTCACCAGATCAGGGCCGGGCCATGCTAGATGGACCCTTTAATCAAATTTATCAAAGAAGATATATTGCCTGAAGAGAAGGGAGAAACTGATAAAGTTCGGAGGAAGGCGACTAAGTTCTGTTTATCCGAAGACCAGAAACTATACAAACGCTCCTATTCGGGACCATATTTGTTATGCGTACATCTCGAGGCGACTGAGACATTGCTAGAAGAGCTGCACGAAGGAATCTGTGGGAGCCACACTGGAGGTAGGTCCTTGGCTCACCGAGCCCTCACCCAAGGCTATTGGTGGCCTAACATGCAAAAGGAGGCGCACGAATACGTCAAAAAGTGTGATCAATGTCAGCGCTTCGCTCCAAACATTCACCAGCCAGGGGGAAATCTTAATCTGCTATCTAGCCCATGGCCCTTCGCCCAATGGGGCTTGGATATTGTGGGACCCTTCCCCAAAGCTGCAGGAAACAAGAAGTACCTCCTGGTCGGAACAGACTATTTCACCAAGTGGGTTGAAGCCGAGCCACTAGCCAATATCAGAGACGTTGATGTGCAAAAGTTCGTGTGGAAGAATATTGTCACCCGGTTTGGAGTTCCTCACACTCTCATCTCGGACAACGGCTTGCAGTTTGATAGCAGGGCATTCAGGAATTACTGCAGTGAGCTGGGAATTACGAACAGATACTCCACTCCAGCCTATCCTCAGGGCAACGGACAAGCAGAAGCTATCAACAAGGTTATACTGAGCGGTTTGAAGAAGAGGCTAGATGATGCGAAGGGTAGGTGGGTAGAAGAGTTGCCACACGTGCTTTGGGCTTACAGAACTACGCCTCGCAGGTCTACTGGGGAGACCCCCTTCTCAATGACCTATGGGGCTGAAGCCGTCATTCCTTTGGAAACCGGGTTCCCAACGATAAGAACTAGCTCATTCAGTCCAGCCGACAACGATGAGCAGCTACAGAAGAGCTTAGACTTGATTGAGGAAAGAAGGGAGAATGCAATGGTTCGGCTGGCACATTATCAACAGAAACTCAGGCAAGGCTATGATGTTAACGTAAAGCTAAGGCCTCTGGAGCCTGGTGATCTAGTGCTGAGGAAAGTTGTGGGCACCGCAAAGAACCCGGCTTGGGGAAAACTAGGACCCAATTGGGAAGGACTATATCGTATCACTTCAGGCGCTGGTATTGGAGCATATTTCTTAGAAGACCTGGATAGTCATGTAATACCTCGCCCTTGGAATGTAAATAACCTCAAGAGGTACTTCTATTAATCAAGTCTTCTCTTCAACTGATATACCAATCATGCCTGTAGTCCTCGGACCAGATGATTAGGGTTAGTTAACACTCATTCACCGCTTTCTCTCAAGTGTTTAAACTTAAATCCAATCATGCATGTAGTCCTCGGACCAGATGATTAGGGTTAGTTAACACTCATTCGCCACCAGCTTAAGTGTTTAAACTTAAATCCAATCATGCCTGTAGTCCTCGGACCAGATGATTAGGGTTAGTTAACACCGTTAGCTCAAGTGTTTAAACTTAAATCCAATCATGCCTGTAGTCCTCGGACCAAATGATTTGGGTTAGTTAGCGCTCAGTTACAGTTCTATAGTGTTTAAACTTAAATCCAATCATGCCTGTAGTCCTCGGACCAGATGATTTGGGTTAGTTAGCACTCAGTTACAGTTCTATAGTGTTTAAACTTAAATCCAATCATGCCTATAGTCCTCGGACCAGATGATTTGGGTTAGTTAGCACTCAGTTACAGTTCTATAGTGTTTAAACTTAAATCCAATCATGCCTGTAGTCCTCGGACCAGATGATTTGAGTTAGTTCTCGGACCAGATGATTTGGGTTAGTTAGCACTCAGTTACAGTTCTATAGTGTTTAAACTTAAATCCAATCATGCCTGTAGTCCTCGGACCAGATGATTTGGGTTAGTTAGCACTCAGTTACAGTTCTATAGTGTTTAAACTTAAATCCAATCATGCCTATAGTCCTCGGACCAGATGATTTGGGTTAGTTAGCACTCAGTTACAGTTCTATAGTGTTTAAACTTAAATCCAATCATGCCTGTAGTCCTCGGACCAGATGATTTGGGTTAGTTAGCACTCAGTTACAGTTCTCTAGTGTTTAAACTTGAATCCAATCATGCCTGTAGTCCTCGGACCAGATGATTTGGGTTAGTTAGCACTCAGTTACAGTTCTATAGTGTTTAAACTTAAATCCAGTCATGCTTGTAGTCCTCGGACCAGATGACTAGGGTTAGTTAACACTTCGGTGCAGTTCTAGTGTTTAAACTTAAATCCAGTCATGCCTGTAGTCCTCGGACCAGATGACTAGGGTTAGTTAACACGAGTACATTCGAATCCCATAATCCTGAACCAAGCGACAGGTTAGTCAATACCCCCACGCAGCTATTGTCACTGGGGCTTAGTGCTAAAATTCCTGATTGCGTTTAAATTGATTCTAACTTACAAATGTCTTCCTTAGTTATGTTTAATTTGAAGCCGAGGGATAATAACTTATGTTTAACTTGGAAAGACATGCGAAACTCGCATAAGTACTCATTCCAATCGTTACTCGTCAATAACTCTTATTCGGCCTACCCTTTTCAGTGTTAATTTCGATTACTCGCACCATCAATATGATGTATCAATCAAGTTATTTTGCATTATTATGTCATAATTGCAATGTATAGCTATGTGTGTGGCAATAATAGGTAATGAGACATGCATCAAAAACATCAAAGACAAATAGGGAGCCATTCCATTAAAAAAGTATGTATACAGGGTCGACAAAAAAGGAAAAGTTACAACTCCTTAGACAGAAAACAAAAGAGTACAAGTGCAAAACAATGGCCCTATGTATCTACTCTTTCGCTGGAGGAAGCACAGGGTCAATAGCCTGGCCTGTCCGATCAGGGGCTTGGTCTTTGGGCTCAGCAGGTGTCTTCTCTGTGCCCGAACCTTGGCCCTTGTCTTTGGCGGGCTCAACTGGTATACCCTTGTCACCTGGCTGACTAGCCCCTGGGAGTGCATCAAGAGTAGGTAGAGGAGCATGACTGACCAAGATTGGCTCCGAAGCCTCTGGAAGCTGTGGGGCAGGAGGGGAATCAGTTCCTGGGAGCTCTCGGATATCAGGATCATAATATACGCTCCCAGGCAGCCTCAGCTCCGAGTCGGCAGGGACTCCAGCTGCATCTAGGGCCTTGCCCCAACTTATGACGCAGTAGTCTCGGCTGACCGAGGCGAATTGCTTTAGAAGCTGGGATGTGGTCGTCTCTACCCCCAGCTGGTACGCCGCCTTCCTTTCGGCTTCAACCGCCTTCTTGGCCAGTCTAGCGTTTTGTTCAGCCACTTGGGCACTCGACCTGGCTTTTTGCAGCTCAGCTCTGAGACCCTTCACCAGCTCTTTCTCAGTTGCCAGATTGATCTCTGCCATGTGCAATCGTTTACGCTGCTCCTCGGCTTGCGTTTCAGCATTCTTGATCCCGGCATCGAGGCTTCGCTTCTGAGAGATCACCTCCTTAAGCTCCTCAGACATCAGAGCATGTTCCTTCTTCAACTTGCCAAGAGATGCCTCTGCTTCCGACTGGGACTGGGCCGCTGCTTGGGCTTTGAGCCAAGACTCCTTGTTACACTCCTCGGCCACATAGACCTGCTGAGTAATCTGAATGACAGCATTTTCAATATTAGGTTAAGAAGAGAAACAAAGCCAATTAAAGATAAAACTTAAACTCAGGAATGGCGCACTTACCATGGCTAAATCCCTCTTAAGGGACATGAATAGCTCCTGCTGGGTGAAGCGCTTGTAGGAGGCCATATCATGTGGGAGGAGAAGTGGTTGCTGCAGGGCCTCGGCAACATAACCAGCCCTCCCTCCGTCATAATTCCTGAGGGAGGTATCCCATAGGATTGGAGCGCCATCCAGCTCCAACTTCGGAGACCAGATTCGCGGTCCTCCTCCTCGGCGTACATCTGCCAGTAAAGCCTCCTCTCGGTTTTCAGTTGATGAGGCCCTGTGGGTTCGATTGTCTTTCGCCACCTTTTGCTGCTTAGCCCCCTTGGTTGGTGGCACCTGTTTTTCCCCAACCTCAGTGTGGGGTCTTTTCTTCTGCAGGTTTGGCATGGGTTTCAAGTTCGGGTCAGGGACCTGGATAGGCACTGGAGGAAGTGTCACCCCTGTTTTAGATGTCCCGGCATCTTTCGGATCGGACTTTTTGCCCCTGCCCTTCATCAAATTCCTCAGATCCATATCGTCGTCCGAGGAGTCTTCTAAGTGAGCGGCTAGTAAATTAAGATGGGCGCCTGATTGCTCGTAGGCTTCCTCCTCGGCGTCTGAGACCTCTATCACCTGGTTTACTCCTGAAGCTTCTCCCTCGAACTGAAATCCGTCTATTTGTTCTTCTAGCGAGGAAGTGGAAGAGCCAGCCCCCTCACCTTCAATCTCTTGTCTGAGGGGAACTTGCTGGAGTGGTTGGATAAGAGGAGGTATAACCCGAGGAATTGGACGGGGTACAGGTTCAAGATCGTCTGGCGCCAAGAAGCCCTTCCGACCAACGTCAATACGCGCAAGGCGATAGTCTCCCTGGACGATTGCGTTGCCGACCGGTTGAAAACCCTTTGGCTTCCCTGTATATCCAAGAATAAGGGGAGCAGATCGTAGTTGCCCGTCCTCGCTCACGAAGATCTCCGACCTTAAAAGATAATTGAGGGCAGCAACATTCGTTAGGCTGAGCCGAGGAGAAACTTGTGCCTTATCTGTTGCAAGTAAAAAAAAAAAATGGTTAGAAACTCAGAAATAGTGACCGAAGAGAAATCAAAAACAGTTAAAAGACGAGAGCCCTAAGCCTATGGTCAGTGCGCCTAAATCTACATGTCACACCTGGCTTCCCATGCTTGGTTGGGCAACCATGGCCGTCACGCCAGGCGCCCGAGATGATCACATAGTCGTCTTTCATCCCTTTGTTGGATTTGGGAAGGCAAGAAATGAGCCTGACAACATCCGACCGGGATTTTAAGTAGTACCTAACATCTTGTTGGCTGTGGCATTCGTACATATGTACCACGTCAAGCCAGGTGAGTCCCAACCCCATGTGACGCTCAAGGTCCTCAATCGCTCCTAGGATCCTAAACATATTGGGCGCGCACTGCCAGGGAGTAAGCCTATGGTTCCGAAGGTAATTGGTGGTGATGGGGCCCATGGGGATTGTCATTCCCCCTTCTTTGAAGGCGATGAGGGGGATAACCACCTCTCCCGTCTGCCGGTCTGTTAGTATTTTTTCTGGGGGGCAATACCTCACACCCACATTAGGGGGTATGCGATACGCGGTCCTAAACGCCTCTATTTGCTCAGGGCTATCCATCATGTACTCGAGTTTTCCCATGGTGCTTAAGTGAAACGGCTGGCCGAAGAGAGAACTAAACGATTTGGTGGACGATAACTCACCAGGACTAAATCGGGGAGAAGATTTCAGGCTCGTAGGAGGGTTTGTGATGATTCTGGGGAGGCCTGAAATCAGCGACTGAGAGATTTGGACGGAGTGGTGCGTCTGTTCTTGCTGGAGCGTCTGAAGATTTGCAAAGTGAGGAAGAAATGACTTCCTCTGAAGCTTTATACGGGGTCAAGCGAAGGGTCAGGGGCACTCCCGCCCAAATCCTGAAGAAAAACCACAGCCATTGGATCAATCAGCCACCGTTGGATGCGAGGGACAAAACGCCGCCTGGTGCAGTTAATGCAGCGCCTTGGGAATAAGGAAACCGCAGCGGCATTAATGAGGCATCTGTTCCCACGTTTACACACGTGCTAGCTCGGTTGTGCGTGTTTCCAAGCTTTTGCTCCGTGGCAAGTCAAAATCCTACTTTTTCTCCTCGGATGCGAGGGAAAAACTACAATTTCGAGGGGCTAATGTGGGGGGAGAAAGCCCAACCCAACGTATTGGGCCCAAGGCCCTATATGAGGAATACTGTTCGTCCGAGGAGACCAAGACACTCAGTCAGAGGCCCATGTGAAAGGAGAATGTCTAGAGATGAGTACGTGCACTATCCGAGGAGATGTTCATATGTCCGAGAAGACCGATACCCTCGGATCCGACGAGGTTTTTGCCCGACAAGTGTATGAGAGGTTCAAGTGATCTGTTTGACAAGTGTTAAGGGAGAAAGGGGGCCTCGGACACACAAGAAGGTAACAGGAACAGAGAAATATCAAGGAGACAGACTTCAACCACCGCATTTAATGCACTGCACCTACCCTCCTGGCCGTATTTATGTGGAGAAGACCCCTGAACAGTGCATCCTCAGCTACCGCCACTCAAACAGGGCTAAAGGGGGAGTGTGATGGGACATACACTCAAGTGGGCACCTAGATGATGAACAAGTGGACGGTGAAGATGTAGAAAGGCAGTACTATATAAGAGAGAGGGGTCTCTGATAGCAGGGGATCGAACAAGAAGAGAGAGAAAGAGTGTATTACTTTAATATATAGCTCCAACAATTGTAACCGAAGTTCATCAATGAAAATCACCTCTTCGGACGAGACATTTACACCCGTCCGAGCACATATTAATTCAAATCTTCCTGTCAACATTGCCGTTTAATACTGTTATTTTCATTATTAGCCTAGTTCTTTCACCCACTCTCTACAAATTTATTGTTTTGGGTTCAGTTGGCTCCAAATCCACACCTTCTTTGGCTTGGGCTGCAGAATCTGACCCTACAATTACCATTAGATCTCTATTTTAAAATAAAGTGGCTAATCCACCGCATCGGTGCCGGCGACATAAGGTGGTGAAAAAGAGGCCTTGGTGAAGAAGAAGAAGAAGGTGCAAAGAGCGGAGGTGGAGAGGAAGATGCTAAACCATCCATCCTCTTTTGCCAAAGCTCCATGCCAAGTTTGAAGCCTCGCATATCTGTTGCATTGTCATGGAGTTTTGCTCCGGCGGTGACTTGCATCCCTTGCGCAACAAACAAATTGTCGGAGACGGAGAAGGGTGTAATGTGTGGAAGTTGTTTGTTTGTTGGGAAAATTTTGGAAAAGTAAAGAAAAGTTGTTTTGGAAAAAATATTGTATAGAAAATTTGGAGTTTTTTTTTTTTTTTGGGGGGGGGGGGTGGTTAAATTTGTATAAATTTTTGTTGAATTTATGTATTCTAGAGGAGATTGAAAAAAAAAAAAAAAAAAAAATTCCTTTCCCTTTTTTTTCCTCCAATTTGGAAAAGAAAAGATAAATATTTTTTTCTCTGATTTATAATTTTTTTAATTAAAATTTTTCAAAATAACAAAACCACATATTACTGAGCACGAATTGTAATTTAATATATAAAAATGAGCTATTATTTTGTGTAATTTTGTCTGTATATTATTTTGGGTCAAAAAATGTAAAAGTGAGTCTTTACTCTTTATATAGACGTATCTTTTTTTTGTAGTGTAAGCAATAAGAATGTAGGGCAAGTTCCCCTCCAAAAAAAAAGAAAAAGAAAAAGAAAAGAAAAAGAAAAAGAATGTATGGCAAGTTCAATACTATAATGGGCCCAAGCCCAGTAAGCTAACATGTATACACTAACAACTGACATCGATCATCAATCCTCACAAATCTAATGTAATTGTTTAGGTAAATCATTAAAAATCATAGACTTTAAATACACGAATCTGTTTTAGCCGAAGTCCAAAACCATTTGACATCAAGATTCATAGCCCTTCGACCAAAAAAAAAATCATAGCCCAAAAAGAAATTCTATCAAATTAAAAACTTTAGACGAAAACATGAACTAAAATACGCACAACTAGTCAAACAAAAATGTGGGCAAGAAAACCAAAACCCATAAAAAGCAACCATCCATTGCCAAGCACATTACCAAATATAGAACCACAGGCATCCAAGTTGCACCAAAATAAAATCAATTGCTCAATCTGTTTCATTATTGGATCCAGCATCTTTTGGGATTAGAGATAAAAGTGTATTATGATGATCTTAGTTTTACGGTTTTACCTACTGAGGAGAGAGAGAGAGAGAGAGAGAGAGAGGGTGGGATATGAAAATTAATGATATTTATTTTTTTGGCAAAATACACCATCTTCCCTTGAGATTTCACGAAATGACATTTTTACCTTGAGGTTTAATAAATGTAAATAGTGACAAAGTCAAAATTTGATTTTATGGAGACAAGATTAAAATAAAATATTGAAGAAAAAAATTAATTCCAAAAATGTTTATTAATATAAGAAAAAATAGTTAATTTATTAAAAAAAATTGATTGATAAAGAAAACATAGTGTAGATGTAAGTTATAACTTCTTCTTTTTTTTTGGTAATTGGTTTCAATTTCTAATTTGAGCCTAGTATTAGAGGTTTTTCTGGACAGTATCACAGTACCTAGTAGTACAATTGGAATAGTATGACGTCATTGTTATGTTTAAACTACATCATAATTTAAGCTGACTATGATATATATATTTCAAAGAAGTAAAACATATAATTTGAATGCTTAAAAGTAAGATGAAAAATAAATTAACTTGGAAGTATTAATAGTATGGTCATATATTCAAAAAATTTTAAATGTTCTACGTATGTCTTTGATTTTTTAAAGTCCTTTAAAAAGTATATAGCAATGTAAAAAAAAGTTTTAAAACCTCAAGTAAAATTCAAAAAATTGGTTAGACAAAATTGTGAAAACATACCATGTCATAATTTTTATGCTACAAATAAGAATTTTTTTTCCTTGATTATATTGGGAGAGTTAAAAGACTAAAGTATATAGCAGTTTCAAAGAATTCTGAAAACAACAACATATAAAAATTGGCAAATTGATTAGGGGATACTGCGATAATATATCATATTATAATTTTTTTTTAGATAATGACAGAAATTTAATTCAATGTGAATGTATATCATGTTATTATTTTAAGGTTACAAATAAGATTTTTTTTTTGTGCTTTTGGAGAGTGTTATATTTTCAATTAAAAATTTTAAATTAAGAATATTTTATACACACAAAACTGAAATCTCAATTTTTAAGAGAACCTGAGGGAATTTAGGGGTGGGGTTGGGGGCAATTGTGCCCACCCTGCTGGTCTGGCTCCACCCGAGATGCAACAAATAAGTTCATCACCTCTTATAACAACACTCTTATATAATGGAATATTCAATTAGAAAAGTAATGATTTGAGGGGAGATGAACTTATCTGTATTTATAGAATTTCAAGAATAAAAGTGTCATATCTTGAAATGTTTGGGAATGAGTGTCATCTTGTGAAACCCCAAAGAATATAGGTGCATTACTTTTTTAAAAATTAAAATACTAAGAACAGGCAAGTTTAGAAGGCATGAATGGAATACTAGTTGTATTTTCTACGATGGAATTAGACAAGAATGATGGACTTTTGACTTGCTATCTTTAACAAATATACACAAAGTAACTTATGTGTGATCCATATAATATTTTTGACTCGAAAATTTATACAAGATACTGAAACTCATCAAATTCCCTTTGAAGTGTAATTGATTATATACAAACTTTGCAAAAGTTACTCAATTATCAAAGTTGGAATTTGATTGACTTAAATATCACTAGCCAGTAGAAAATCAAAAGCAAAAAGACAAGAAAAGAAAGTGATCGTACAGTCAAGTGAAGAAATTCTTACTTGTCTCGTAAATCCCATCCAGCAATTTTAGCAACTTGTGTCAAAGCAGCTTTCCATTTGTATACTTCCTCTATGTTATCCTTGAAACGCACTTCATGTTCAGCAAAGGCTTCTCCAAAAGTATTCTTTAGATTCCTCACATCACTAGGATCTATGTAGTGAAAAACAGGCAAAACTATAAGCCTCTCCTTTTCCATGCACTCAACAATCTTTGCTAGTTCAACCAAACACCATCTCGATGAAGCGTAGTCTTGTGAGATAATGACAACAGCAAATCTCGATTCTTCTATTGCTCTCAAGAGCTTTGGAGCAATGAATGTTCCTCGCTCAAGTTTTTCATCATCCCTAAATGTGAATATACCTTTCTGATTCAAAGCAGCATATAGATGGTTTGTAAAATTTTTACGAGTGTCACTACCTCTGAAACTAAGAAAGACATCATATGTCCATCCAGACATGGTAGAAGAAGAAGATGAGGATGCACTTTTGGTGCCCATAGAAGCCATCGGATATTAACTTGGTTATTCTTGAACTACAAAATAGATACGTATCAAGTATAATGAAGCCAAAAACAGAGGGAGAGAGAGAGAGAAGGCGAAAGTGTCACTGCCAACTCCCATAGTTGATTTAGCGCTATATATATATATATATATATATATATATATATATATATATATATTTATATGTGTGTGTGCGCGCGTGCGTAGTTCTCCGCGTACCGCGTTGTGGTAAAAAAATAAGTGACTTTGTAGAAAAACAGAGGACGAAATGGGTAAATAGCCATAAAATTCAAACTATGTAGTTAGTTGTCATTAGTTTCAAACTATATTTTTTACTAGCATCTCGAGTCTAAGAGGCTCGATTTAGGTGTTATAAATCGAGTGTTTGAGGGTCGATTTTCATATTTTAATCGGGTATGAGTGGGCACTTTTTCCAGGTGGCGTCCACATGGAAATCGAGTCTCTTATACTCGATTTAAAAGCCCCTATATAAAAGAAAAGAACAGCAGCGCAGCAAATAAGAAATCAGAGCAGAAGAACGAAGAAAAAAAAAAAAAAAAAAACCCGAAGAAGAAGGAAAGAACCCAGGCCGGCGCACCCAGCCAGGCGAGCCCAGGCTGCGCGCCCCTGGGCTCGCGCGAGCTCAGGCGGCGCGGCCCGGGCTCGCGCGAGCTCAGGCGGCGCGGCCCGGGCTCGCGCGAGCTCAGGCGGCGCGGCCCGGGCTCGCGCGAGCTCAGGCCGCGCGGCCCTGGGCTCGCGCGAGCTCAGGCCTGTTTCTGGATTTTTTTTTTTTTCTTCACTGATGAAGAGCTTGATGTTTTCCTGGATTCTTTTCCTCTCTGTGATCTGATTGTATTTTTTTTTTTTTTTTTGGGTATTTTGGCTTGTGCATGAGAGACTTGGAGACTGGAAACTTTTTCAAAATTTTTTGAATTGTAAATCGAGTCTGTAAGACTCGATTTTTAGTTAGTCCACGTGGAAGAACATGCCACATCAGACCATGGAAATCGAGTCTCTAATGCTTGATTTATAGGCCAAAATCGAGTCTAAGAAACTCGAAATGCTAGTAAGTAATATAGTTTAGAAACCGAAACAACTAACTAGATAGTTAGAAAAAAAAATTTAGTTTACTATTTTCCCCAAAAACAGACAATCGGAACAAAGGAGTCAAGGACCAACTTTATTTACGCGTTAACCATGTTGAGTCGGTGGCATGATTTCAAACAAGTCGAATTTTTGGCGTGATTTGTTTCTCGAGCATTAAATTGTATCTCTCTTTTGCGAAAAAAATACGCCATGTTGTCTTACCTCTCACTTGTCAGTGGATTCCACAAGTGTATGGTGGGTCCACCCTCATGTAAGAGGAAGGACTCATGCACAGACATGATGTGGTTTTTACACAATACATGCCTTCTCTTGTTGACTGGGGAGAGAGTGAACGCAGAATAAGTCCTAGTATCACACTAACTTTTACAATTTTATAGCAACTTTGCCATTGTGGCAATTATAGAAATTAGTGTGGTGCTAGACTTAGGATGCGTTTGGATGCTGTTTATTTTGTTGAAATTGAAAAATTATTACTAAAAACACTGTAAATAAAAGTAAAAGTTAGTTGAAATAGTATAATAAGGCTCATAAATAGTGCCAAAAAGTCCAATAAATCTCATAAATAATAACAAAAATAAACTAAATAGAAAAATAATTTTAATTTTTCATCTTCATCCAAACTCAATCTTACTCTTGAACGCATTGAAAAAGAAGAAGAGTAATGGGTTGTCAAGTTTGTGTGTGTGGCCCACCTCAAAAAAAAAAAAAAAAAAAAAGTTTGTGTGAGTACTACCAGGATACCATCCACTTATGTGTAAGTTCAACACGCGCGTTTTCCACGAAGGTACTATACAGTTGTCTCCTGACTTTCCTCTAATTTTCCACAATACATGCCAGAAACTTTACCACTCTTTCCGCAATACATGACTGAAAAATGAAAATTAAGAACATAGAGTGAACACATTGAAAAAATATATTGCAATCAATTGCATGCCATTTTAAAAAAAAGTAAGTCAAGTCAAGTAAATATTTTGATATTAGATTTCTATTTGTTGGAGCTATCTAACTATAAACAAACAAAACAAAACAAAACAAAAAAATTAATGAAGAAGTTTGTCCAGAAATTGAAAAGAAAGTCCAAGAACCTTCAAGTCAATTGTCATGAAATTTCCCAAGAGTCCAATTTGGTGCTTCTAAGTCATCATATGTTGACGAACACTTCCACATCCACAATATACCAAATTGAAAAGAAAGTATCTTTCTTTTACTTCTTGTTCATAAAAGTTTTGATAGGTATTACATAATAGAGCTTATGAGATAACACTTTCACCACATCCACAAAATACCAAATTTTGGAGTTTTATATGTTATAGCTACTTCTATCTCTCTTAATTCCCTGGGTTGATACGTATGGTACATTCTCTTTGCCATCCTCAGTTAATTTTGATTATTATATATGTATTCATGTCTACGAGTTTTTAGAGGTCCAAATTATCATTAAGGATAGTTGTAGACATCACATTTTGTTATGACCTATGCTCGAGCCCCTTGGTTCCAATGATGAGAAATTATTTCGCTACCAAAATTATCAGCATCGTGCATGAAGCCTAATGAGCAGATTAACCAGAAAGAGTCCTAATTATTTTTTACCTAATTTGGCTGAGACTTACAAAAGGTGTGTACGCCAGGTTTATGATGCATACGCACCCAATCTATGGCATATGCACCTTCTGTAATATTTATGGTCTGATATAAAATAGAAAATAATTTTATAAAATCCTATTTTCAATAGGGAAAATATGAAATAATTTTGTGAAAACTATATTTAGAAAACATTCGCTGAATCCACCATTTTATGGTTTTCAAAATAAAAAATTGTATTTAAATCTTCTTACTAAACAGATCCAAGATACAAGATATTTGGATTTAAATATTAATTCTAAACACCACGCCACGTCACAAAACGGGATTAGTTAATGAAATAAACCAAAATAAAATTATTTTCAATAAATTTACTTTAATAAATAATAGTAAGAAAAAAATCCATGTTATAAATTAATCAACTAATCTTTTGCACTTACAAATTATTTTTAAATTTTAAGGGTTGCAAACTCCTTTGAGATTCCTTCTAACAATTTTTTTTAAAAAAAAAAAAAAAAAAAAACTCCTTTGAGATTGTCTCATTAGTTACAAAAGAAGTTTTTATTTATTTTAAATTTTGTAATAAACGATAGACAATTTATTGAGATTTGAGAATGGAAATCAAATTGTAAAAGAAACAATTAATGATAGTCTTCTTGTAATGTACTTGCCAAAGCATGAGCAACTCTCTTACAATGCCCTATTAAATATAGGAAAAAGAAACAATTAATGATCCTCTTAATAAAGTTTTCCAACGTCTCGACAAACTACCTATATTTAACTACGGGTTCTAATTAATTCAATCGGTAAAGTCTTTGATGGTTGCATAAAAGATCTAGGGTTCAATATCCACCTACACCAAAAAATCAATTGATGTTTTGGTCTGATGATAAGGTGCTATAATTAAGAACGGACGCCATAGGTTGGAACTCTTTCTCGAAAAAAAAAGAAAAAAAAAGACACCTATGTTTATCTAATACATAGGTTCAATTCTTCTTTTATCTTTCCTTCTATGTTGTTTCTTTAAAAAAAAAAAAATCCTTCTATGTTTTTAAGAATATTGCAATTAATCAATTAATGTATTTTTTTTACTACTGAAAATTTTTGAAAGCTAAAATATAATTTTCAACTCACTTTCCTAATCTTTCTGAAGTGTTACAACCAAAAAATTTTGAAAGCTATAATACAAATTTCAACTCACTTTTCTAAACTTTCAATCTTGGGGTGATGATCCACAGTGGGATTTTAGAACCACTACGAGTTTCCCTTTCTTCTCATTTCTAGTCCAACATGTTGTGGAGTCAAGTAAGAACTTTGAGCTCTTCTCCATGATTTCATGTGTGTTTGGCTCAGCTTAAAAAGCCAGCTTATTTTACTATTCAGCTTATTTTTGCTACTATTTATAAGTCTCACTGTACTTTTTGGTACTATTTATAAGTTTTACTGTACTATTTCAGCTAACTTTTATCTTCATTTATAGTACTTTCAGTAAAAAGTTTTCAATTTCAGTAAAATAAGCGAATCCCAAAATAGACCATTTCGTGACTGTTTGGATAGCACGTTTATTGCGTTTGCGTTTTCAGTTCTGCGTTTTCCTCTTTTTTTTTTCACGTGTTTCAGGGAGACAAATTTCACTGTTCACAGGACCCACAACCACTTTATTAAAAAAAATATTAAAAATTAGTCTCACGGTACTATTTACACATTTAAAAATTATTTTGCTACAGTATTTTCAATTTTCAGCAAAATAAGTTGTATCCAAACGGACCCTTCGTACAACATGATAGGTCAAGAATGTATTGACCCCTTGTGATAAATTAATCAATTGATTTAGCCAAGTTAATTAATTAATTCAATTAACATGCAAAACGCGTGGTAACACAAACAAATCACCAACTAAGTTAATATGTAGAACATGGTGATTTGTTTACGAATGGGGAAAACTTCCAAGGCAAAAACCCCATTCAGTGATTTTAAGGTCACCACTCCCCAGAATTCACTATTATCATAACAAGCGGTTACAAGTAAAAGAATCCTAGTACCTTATACCAACCTACAGTTGAACCCTTACCCCAGTACTCAATTGGACTTGTTCTATAATGACAATCTTTCATTTTCAATGCACAGCTCCCAGTATGTGACTAACCAATCGATGCGCAAATCCCAATACGCGGCTTACTCACCAACTTGAGAAAGATGTTGGCTGCAAAGTTCTTCAATTCTTCAACACAATGAAAATCACGAAGCTCTTTGGTCACAAAACCTAACAGCGTACAAACGCAGCAGCTTCTTCATAAGAAATATAAACTAGGATAAATTCTATCTCCGGTCATAATTTATATGAACAAAACTTTGCCTCACACTAACCTTTGATAGCTCTTAAAATAATCCTTATATATGTTTAGGGTTGTGAGAAAATAAAACATAAACATGTATATACGGATTTGTGTGAAATCAGATTTGAAAAACATATTTTCATAAATCTCGATAGATAGGTTATCTATCGAGCAGCTGTCGAGCATCGGGCTAAATTTGTCTTTTAAACCTCGATAAATGCTATCTGTCGAGTTTTAAAATCCAACACTTCTTCACTTGTTTTTTGGACAGATTTGTATGGCTTTAACACTTGGACTTGAACTCTTGTTCCTTGAAGTATTAAACACATCCTAGATCTACCCAATTACAAGTGAATAACGTTTTGTCAAAAGATTAGCCAATTCTAAATGACATATGTTTCTAACATGATTCACATATGTCCTAACATACCATTTGGTTTAGAAGGAACCAAGTTCGACTATCAACACAGACCTTCCCAACCCAAGTGAGCAGATTAGTCAGTGAGCTTTTGATGCATTAAAGGAGTTTGTCAATGCTCAAACTCGACTCTCCCCTCCTTGAGTTAGACCACGGTTGCTTTCAAAATTAAGTTCGATAGAGCCATGTTTGCTAAGATTGAGCAGGTACAGGGGTTGTTATTACTTATTAGGGATGATATGAGCAGGTTATTGCATTTATATCTCAAAATATTGCTATGCCGCTTTCAGTTACCAATCTTTCGAACTACATATAAAGAGAGTTTTTTTTTTTTTAATTAGCAATACCATTTTTTTAAAAAAAAATTTCTTTAAGAAAGATACTAGATTACTAGTACTGTAGTACATATAAAGAGAGTTAGAGACAAAAAAGGTGAAATGTGGACATGGAAGGAAGTAGGGAGTTTCGGCTTCACATGACTCAATATTCCCAAATAACCAAAAGGGTTCGGGTTCTTGTATAATAAATAAATAAATAAAATATTTACATCTATAATATTTTTATAATAAATTATAAGTAGTAAGTTGTTATTAGTATAGTTGTAAAAATGTAAATCATATTGTGAATTAATTTTTTATTTTTTTTTTGTATCACGTATCGTATAGTATCATGTATCGTAAGATATACAAATACTTAATAAAATTATTAAAAAAATTATGGATGTACATATACAAAGGGTATATTCATTACAAATTTTAAATATATTCAACCAATGACTAATTTATATATCACTTATGTAATAATATTTAACAATTTAACTAAATAAATCAAACTGGCACATGTTTATAACATATACATTCAAATTGTTTAAATTCAAAAGTGATAATATATTACAAATTACCCAAAAAGAATAAATTTTTTCATCATATTCATCGTACTGCCTAATCAACTTCATCTAAGTCAATGCTATCATCACATTTATCATTTTGCAAACTTATTTCTTCATTAAAACCTTTTTCATTGTTATTGACATGTACTATTTCTTCTTTTTCTTTTTATTTTAATATTTTTTTTCAAAAATATTTCTTCTTGGCATTCTAGTTTCTTGGACTTATAACAATAATGAAAAAAATAAAAAATAATTATATTGTCAATTAATATCTTATTCATAGTATAGAAAATATATTTGTAAATATTAAATTGAAATGGAAGTGTGTACCATGTAGTCTAAATTTTGTAAGAGAAAAAGAGGAAAAAAGACTTATAAATATGTTATTTTATTAGGCTAAATTAAGTAACCTATTAGTTTTCTGTTAAAAACAAGTCTGACAACTTGTTAGATTCAAATAAAAGTATAAATTTTAATAAAAAATGTTATTTTAAATTATTTAGCTATATATCGTACAATACATACAATTTTATGATATGATACAATTCATACAATACGTACACTGTACTGTACGATTTATGAGCACTTACAATACTCCAATACAATATAAAACTTTTTACTCACGATACGATATGATTATTAATTCTACTTATTATTAAAATTACTTTTTAACTTATAAACTCGCTACTTAAAATTTGTTAAAAAATTATTATAAAACCATATTTCAAAAAAAAAAAAAAAAAAGGGTTCGATTTCACATAGATATGGCGGTATGGGTCCTATTTAATATTTATTACAAGGGTGCCCATGACAAAAGCAGCAAATTAGGTATGCCTTATTTTATCTTTCTCACTTTCCCTTATTCATATTTATTCCCATAATGCCGCCCCTAGTCATAATGGGGTGGACACGTCAAACTCCACAATCAAAAACAATTGTCGGGGCAACTTTGTTTGAAAGCATAGACCGAAAACATTTGACTGCCCAATGCAAATTATCCAGTGGCGCACTACTACCATCATACTACCCTCCCACTTTTATTTACTATAAGTTGTAATTCACTTCTGTGATCTACTTTTTAGAACAATGTGTAAGTATTTTCAAAAAAAAAAAAAAAAAAAAAACAATGTGTGCATGTTGAATAATAATATGCAATGGATATATTTTTAACTTTTATCAATTATAAATGGGTAGTGGCTCGTAAAGTTTGCCTGTGAACCACCTCAAAAAAGAAGAAGAAGTTTGCATCAGTGTTAGATTGTACTACCATGATTGATGATACTATCCCATATTATATATATATATATATATTGCTTATTTTCTAATATTGAAATAAAAAGTGTGTTTAAATAAATTACTGGCTTGCTTAAAAACAAAAAACCTACTTTATTTTGTTTATTATAAAACGATTAAGGGTGAGATAAATTGATTTTAGCAAGGAAATAAATAAAATAAGTTGTAAATAATTGGCAAATCTTTGTGTAATCCACTTCTGTGTAATCTACTTTTTAGAACAGTGAATAAGTGCATGTTGACTGATATTGCACATACATTTATAAATAAAAATTACAAGCTTTTTTTTTTTTTTTTTTGGTTGAGAACAATAAAAATTACAAGCTAATCCTATGATGCTAGGTTTTAGTTGGTGCATTCCGTGTATAAAATTGTATACATATTTATTTTTCTTCTATTGTGGAATTATTAGACTATTAGAATTAGATTATAAATTTAAGGATTTATGCATTATTCAACTTATATTGGGTTGATTTTTTTTTTCTTTTTGTTTTAATTCTTTTATATGTATGGAAAGAAATATGAAAAAAAAAAAAAAAGATGATAAGAACTATGTTCAATTTTTTTTTTCAAGTCTCATGGCAGCATGTGAGCTGATTGGTTGGCCTTGAGGAGTTCATGGTGGTGACTCAAACACAATGGATATCATTTTAGTGTAACAATGCTCGCACAACACACACTCAATTAAGGTGGAACCTCCTTCTCAAAAAAAAAAAATTAAGGTGGAACCTTAATTATGACTACAATAATTCTTTGAAGTATAAGCACAAACATGGCTAGTATTTTTCTTTGAGTCATGTATTAATTAATTGAAGTATAAGCACAAACATAATTAGTTATGACAATAATCAGCAATGATGACTAATAGCTACATTGGTTTGGTATGCTTCTTAGTGCAATTTGTGGTCGTGACATGTTGGCCCACTTCATTAAGCATTGATATCTGGGGATGCCCCATGGACACGGCCAAAAGCAAGAAAATATTTTTTTGTGTTTTCCAAAAGCAAAAGCACAACAAGAAAAAATTGCAATCAATTGCATGCAACTTTAAAAAAAAGGTAAGTCAATATTTTGATACTAGATTTCTATTTGTTGGAGCTATCTAACGATAAACAAACAAAACAAGAAATTGATAATGAAGTTTGTCCACAAATTGAAAATATAGTCCAAGAACCTTCGAGTCAATTGTCATGAAATTTCCCAAGAGTATACGGTGCTTATAAGTCATCATATGTTGACGAACACTTCCACATCCACAAAATACTAAATTGAAAAGAAATTATACCTTGACTTTACTCGTTGAACATAAAAGTTTTGATTGGTATTAAATAATAGACCTTAAATATACCAAATTCATATGTTATAGCTACTTCTATCTCTCTTAATTCCCTAGATTCACATGCATGATACATTCTCTTTGTCATCTTCACTTAATTTTCAATCAGTATATATGCCTCCATGTCTATGAGCTTTTGTAGGTCCTAATTTTCATTAACAATAGGTGTAGACACCCCATTTCGTTTTGACATTTACAATATCCGCTACCAAAATGATTAGCATCGTGTGTGGAGCCCAATGAGTAGATTAACCCATAAGTGGCCTAATACAATGTAAGCCCAAGCCCAATTATGACCCAAGAACTAAGCCCAAAAACCATTTCTAACCTAATTTGGCCGAGACTTACAAAGGGTGCATATGCCAAGTATATGATGCGTATGCACCCAATTTGTGGCGTACGCACCTTTTGGATAGAAAACTCATATCACTCCACATAATAAGATTGGTTTCAAGATTTAAGCAATAATTCATTTAAGACTTAATTGGAAGAAGACATCTTAAAAGCTCCAAGATAATTGAGATATTTGATTTGAACTTAAATGGAAACATAAAAGTCAAATTAACTCTTCCTCAATTAATCAAGATTCAAGTCAATCCTTAAAACATGCAAGATCATTCAGGACGAATCAAGATCATTTTAAGTTTAATAAGGGAAGATACTCAAACTTTAATGAAACTTTCACTTCAATTAAAGTTCTTCTCTCATAAGGCTTAATTACCCAACTTTAAACAAAGCTCTTAATCTTGGTTGATATCTACATGCATGTGTCTCATACACATGCATGATTGGGTATATATATGTTGGAAAATATGGCTAAATAAACAAGTTTTGATTCAACAATACAAACCCTAAAAATTAGCAATGACAAAATAAATAGATAGAGTTAGAAAGATCTCACAAACTATAGAATCACGCAAATGCGTTGTCTTTAAAGGTTGATTCGTGCCACCCGGAGTAGAACTCGGTGTGAATGGCTCTCTTGGCCGAACAACCCCCCAAGATTAGACTATAGTAATTTCTTCAAGTTGATCACACACTCAAGCAATAAGAACTTGGAACAACCTTACTTGCCTTTCCTTTCCTTAAAAATATTGAAGCTGAAATTTTTTCTTCTGTGCAGCAAAAAATTGAAGCTGAAATTTTTTCTTCTGTGCAGCAAAAATACAGAGGAAACAGAGGGATATACGGCTGGGAAGATGAGAGAAATATTGATATATGAATAGTGTGTTTTGTAGGGTTTATATGCTTGCTAGAAGGAAGATAAATGGGCTGACTAAAGGACAAGTCCTCCAACGGCTACTGTGCAAATTTTGTGCCCAACGGGCTGTTCATTAAATGCCCAACGGGCTGCTCAGAAGCTCACCAACGGACATAAAATCATTAAATGCCCAACGGGCTGCTCAGAAGCTCACCAACGGACATAAAATCAGATCAAAATTTGGGCTAAAAGAAAGTAATGGAAAAGGTAAGGCCCAAGAATGATGTAACAAACCCAAACCCAAGCCCAAGCCAACACCTAGCCCATTGTGATCCAACTTACCACCTAAGATGTGCAAAGCCTTATAAACTCATAACAAGATTCATTCCTAACCAATGTGGGACACAAACATACATTAAGTGTTTGAAACACACACATACTCCAACAATATATGCACACACTTGAGTGAAGTTGATATGATGTTCTCCATGCCTATAAGCTGATGATTTGAGCTTGATGCCACAAGTTGTTTGTCTCTTTATTTGTATATCTCTTCACATGTTTCTGTGGTCACTTGTTTTATCTTTCTTTGTCTGCTTCATAGGACACGTCAACTGCTCTTTAGGCTTTAGATATAGATGCATATTTGCTTGAGTCTTCAGGATAATTTATACTCCATCCAGTTTGAGTAACAATATATGAAGGCCAGTTATGGCTGGGCAAACTTGGGGTGCCTAACCTCTTTCCATCCTATACCCTAACTTCGAACCTAGTTTGGTTAAAAGACATTCATGGAGTCATGTTTTGGTTCCTAGATCTATAATCAAGTGGCGACACCTTCGTCTCTTTTTAAGAGGCTCTGCGTACTCCCAAGCTCACGCTGACTTAGAGTTTAAAACTACTTTTAGGGAGATTAATTATTGCGTATCCTGCCTTTGTAAGGAGGAACCGATATCTCGATGTGTCATAAAAATGGGATAAGGTTCACAGAACTTACGGTAGGTATGGTAGTTCAGATTCTACTTCTAATTCATTACATGACATTATATGGTCAGAGTGGGATCAAGATCATGTTGTTTTGGGATTCATGTGTCTACTTATTTGCTGAATTTTAATTGATATTGTTTAATGTGGATCTAGGTTCATATTTTAACTTCAATTTTTTCGAATTATTATATCTTTGTTTAATCTTTTCTAGTTCTTATTGTTAATTTGAGAACTACTGCCCCTGGACGTAGGCTTTTTGATAACCTTTTGCGCAAAAATTGATATGATAGCACTCTCACTACCCAATTGCTTATATGATATGCGAATCATTAGTGATAAGAATAGCCAACCTGGGTCATCAATAAAAGCCTTTTGATTTCTTATCATGTACTTAGGTAAATAATTTGTTTCAAATACTTACAATTCATGATTTACATGGTGGAAGAGTACTACTAGTTTCAAACTCTAAATTGTGCGTGCTGATTGATCTATAAGCAAAGATTGGTTAGTGATCTCCAAATATCATTATGTAAAGCCTGATTACAGCTTCTTCATGTCTTATCTTATCATATCTTGCATGTATATTAATATCCCAATATTTAACCTAAGGATTTGATGAAGAAGATAATTTCATGTTTGAAATGAAGAGGGAAGCCAAAGAGGAGACAGAGACACCATTTATGAAGAATGGAAGAATGTTATTAGAGGAGTTAATTGCCTTTTGCAATGGAGAAAGAAATCTTATTCATGTCTTCTTCTCTGCTGAAAAGCTCAGAAGAGCAACATACAACTATGACCCACTTCAAATTTTTTGGATGCAGATGGTTTTCACTTTTATAAGGGTTCTTTGGAAGATCACTTATTTTCAACTAAAAAGTATGGCAAAAGATCATGGACTATAAATCTGATAGGGTAAAATACTGTTTTGGTTTCTAAATTTTATTAAAAGTTTGTTTTTCATCCCTAAATTTTAAAAAGTTCTTTTTTCATCTCTAAACTTTGTAAAAAGTTTTTTGAATAGTATAGAGACAAAAATAAGAATGTAAAAAGAACTTTTTCAATGGTTTAGAGATGAAAAACAAACTTCTAATAAAGTTTAAGGACATAAATAAAATATTTTCAATAGTTTAGAGATGAAATATGAACTTTTTAATAGTTTAGAGACAAAAAATGAACTTCTTAAAGTTTAGGGATAAAAATCAATTTTTTGGTAAAATTTAAAGACCATAATAGTATTTTAACCAATCTGATAATGATAAGTTGGTGGGGGCTTCCCAATGGGAAGGATTGGATTTTGCATTGGCATAGGTTAGCTAGAAGGCTCCTTATCTATTGAGGGAGAGAAATTGCAGATATATATATCTATATATAGAAAAAATAAATCAATGGGTGTTTTATTTCCAATAAACAACAATTAAATGTTTTGAAAAACCTCTTGATCGGGAATTGGAAGAATCACCACTAATCAAGAGACACATATTTGAAGAAGGGCTGAATTAATGCTCAATTAGTTTTAATTGTACAAAAATATAGGAATGGTTTGGTGGAGTAAATGGGTATAGTTTTGGTGTGCTTATACTAATTGAGCATGGGTACACAATGCCAAAATATGCGCGTATGGGCTATTTAACTGAGAATGCTGGTGTATATAGTTTTAGTGTGCTTATAGTAACACTTTTGGCAAGATGAGGTTCATGTTTATACGGTGAATATGATAATGAGGCTAATAATCTAGTAGATTGGCCAATGCTTTGGTATAATGCCACTGAAAGAATTATCTTGAATGTTCCTGGCGAAAGAGATGTCTAAGCAAGCAATCAGGATCAATATAAGTTGCAAAGTGCAGCAAAGAACAGCTATTGAGAAACCAACAAGTCAGTGGAAGCAATAATAAGGAATGGCAACTAGATTTTTTATTGTCTTTTTACCATTAAGCCTGTCCAACTCACAATATAAACCAATAATCAAAAGAGCATATTTTGACACTCTGGCCTTGAATGAAACAGTAGGAAGATATTCAAACATTTCCCTTTGATCTTGGGTACATGCAAACATGCCCATGATGGGAAGATTTAGCACCCTTGGTTCAGGGGAACTCATAGCAAGACTGCCTGATAATACAGGACCTTACTGGAGTTGGTTATGACACAGATTACAGAGCATTCCCTTGACAAGGGAGCTCCAACTATATTCACTGGAAACATTATATTAAAAGTGAATAGACCCCAGATGGTTTAGATGAAGGCGTAGTGTAATTCGTTTGTCAACATATATAAGCTTATTTGGCTTTTTGCTGGAAAGTGGACCAGAGTATATTTGTGCTTTGAAAAAGGAAGAAAAAAAAAATTAAGGTAAATGAAAAGGCTGTACTTAAAAAAAACCTAAAAGCTAAATGTAAAAGCTAGTAGAAAATGGACATGTATCTACACAGTTTTTCCCATTTCCCAAATGAGTATGATATTGAAGGAGTTCAAATTATGGCAGTGGGGAGAGTTGATTTACAAATACTGATACAACAAAAGAAAATGACTAGATTCAGCAAAAGGAATTTAAATACCACAAAGGAGATCAAAATTTCTGATGTACATAGTAATGAAGTGAAAATCAGCTTCAATTTTTGAGTTAATGCTAATATGTAAAATTCTGTATCAGTCAACCGCACCTTTTGTCATGATAACATCCATAGTTCAAATACAAAATTGCACAACATCCTCCAAAATAACTTTAATTATGCAATTGTTCACAAAAGAGATCAGAACCATCATTATACAGGCAACAAGACATTAAAAATTTAAATAAAAAGTATCCATTCTGCTAATTGGAACCCCTACATCAGACAAAGATGTAAATAGAAAAAATTTATGATATTGAACCCTGGATCAGCCAAATGTACAACATGTATCAGCCAAATGTACAACAATGCATATATTAGTTGTCGCAAGACATCCCCAAGATCAACTTCACAAGAACATAAAAAAGTCTTTTGGATGCTAAGCAATAAAGTGAGTGCATCACACAATTCACTCAAGTAAATGAAACTATAAGAACCAATGGAGTTATATGAAAAATCCATTTTTATATCTGTATTATCACCATGAATTCGAGACTGCAAAAATGTAATAATTATATAGTGTTCTACTTTAAATGTGTAAGAGAATTAGTTTGACTAACAAATAGATAACATGGCTCTAACTGCGTCGAATTCTTCCTCAAAACTTACAAAGATTCATATCTTGGATTCAAAGAAGTCATACTTTAAGAAGCATGCATAATCATAGGCACAAAATTGATTGAATTAGATAAAAATAATAAAGTAATCTAGTTCTAGTGTACAAGGCAAAAGAAAGTTGTGCTCCAATACCCTCAAATTATAACAACAAAACAGCAAATGAAAAGTTACAAAACTACATGAAAATCTGATTCACTAGATCAAAGGAAGCAACTACACCCAACAGATTTTGCATGTATCCTCAAAAACAACAAGAACAATCAAATGGACATAATGGGGTATTTCCAGCATCAGACTTATCGATACCCAATTCCTCTTCTGTGTAAACAGTAAACGGCGTAGCATATCTAGTTTTTTAACGCTTAAACTTAAATTGCGCGATGAACTCTTCAAATGAACTACTACAAGAGAGAAGACCAATATGACGGTTTAACTTGGGAAGAAGAAACAGTTGCCCTTCCTGTTACTATATAAACAAATATAACGCCTAAGACAGAATAAAGAAGAAACCAGAATGTTACTATATAAACAAATAACAGTTGCCCTTCCTGTTACTAAAAAGTTTCACCCTGAATGTTATTGAAGCTGACATCCCTAAAGAAGAAACTAGAATAAAGAATTAAATAAACAGTACAGGTAGCATTTCAATAAGAGCTAAATATAACAAGGCAGTTTCAGTTACAGGTGCTTCAAATGATGCAGGTTATTAAGCTAGCCTCCAATCCACCCAGTGAGGCTTTTATGGCAATGTGGCATTGTTAGTAGAATAAATAGGTTAGCTAAGTGGATTACAGGTGTATAGCAGATGAATCAGAACATGACACTCCTGTTCATGACTATCCATCCCTTAAGCACTGGTGGCTTGTTCAGGGACCTATATAGATCTTGAAGAGCACTGACTGCACTGTGTAAGCAAATGAGAGCTCAGCACCAGCAGAGCCATATTTGAACTCAAAACAAATATAGAGAGAAGCAACAATAACACTACTAGAATAGCGAACATTATATCACTCATACTAGAATAATGAAGAAACATATTATTACACTTCTTCTGCAGCAGACTATACCTCATAAATGCTCTCTTTGAAAGAAATACATATTATAACCCCAAAAATGAGTCGAAGCCTGAATCTTTGTGAGTTATTTTATTGGTATCCTGGTACCCAAGATTCCACATTCTATTGTAGCCTCCACATTCTACTGAAACTACAAGATTCACAACAAGAACACATTTATTCCAATAGAATGCTACAATCAGAGATGGACTCTTCAATAACAAATGATTCAAAGTTTTAATTCTCGTTTTATATTTGTTCCTCTTTACTTTTCCTTGAATTTTTTTCTAGGGTAAAATTGTTGCTCTTTCTGAAATCAAAGGCATATATATAGACATAAACCACGAATTTTTTTTCTAAATAACAATAAATATTAAAAAATTTAGTTAGTTGTCACGTCGTAAAAGAATGTTGAAAACTAGCATCTCGAGTGTTTAAAACTCGAGTTCCAAGATAAAAATCAAGTTTTTAAGTCTTGATTTGTAAAAAAAATCCACGTGAAAAAAGAGTTTTAAAGACTCGAGTTTGGAAAACGCCGCTATAGGGCTTAAAAATGGAGTTATAAAAAAATTTAGCATAAAAACGCCGCTATAGGGCTTTAAAACGTCAGTATAGAGCTTAAAAACGCCACTATAAGGCTCCCTGAACCTGGTATTAACACTAACGAAAAATTTTTGCAGGAAAACGCCGCTATAGGGCTTTAAAACGGGTGATAGAACTAAAAAATTTTTTGCATGGAAATCGAGTTTCTAAAACTTGAGATCTATGTGGCATTTTCAAATATGGATCTCGAGTTTCTAAAACTCGAGATGTCTAGCTTCCCTTATACTTTCAAGCGTTGCCTAACTAACTATATACAAATCCTTTGCACAGCAATTCTGCACATTCCCTCCATAAACGACCAAGCTTCCACATAAGCGTGATTTTTTTTCATTCATTTTCTCGGTAAACAAACAGAGAAAAGGAGAGAAAAATTACCTTGAGCAAAGCGAGTTCGCCCCCAAATTCTATGGCTCCACGGTGAACTTCACAAATGAAGAATCTATTGAATTGAATTCACACAAAACTCATTTTTATGCTTTGATTCTGGGCCTTGAGTCTTTTAACTCGAGGGTATGATCGCACCCCTTTTAATTCGAGGGTGGAATATTTTGTATACTTTTATAGCGTTTGAAAGCACAAACTTTGTAAAAATCAATAAATAGATCACTAAACTATAAGCTCTTGAAGTGGCCACTAAAGAGTAAATTATTAATGAGAGCATAAATAGATACATTTTATGCCAATGATTACATTGTTACATAAAAAATCAGTTGTAACGAGTGATGAATTTGTTTTACATATATAGTTATCGGTCAAGTGAATCTTTAAAATTCTAATTGAATTTTTTTGTTTTTTTCATTTTTTTTTTTTAAGTTCAATCAGCTCTCATGATCTACTTACCAACAAATAGTCAAATTTATACATATTTATTTGTTGATTTCATATTGAAATTAACACGCACATATCTAAACTAAATAATTAAAACCTCAATGAGTTAGTATAACGGTTCTGAAAACATCATGAAATCCATGAGGTTTTGGGTTCAAAACCCCTAACACCATCTCCTAAAGGATTCCTCCAATTAAATAAGAAGAAATGATATGTTCACAACATTTTCACAATATTTTCACAACATTTTTATAACAAATCTTAAGTGGCAGGTTATTATTGTTAAGACAAAAAAATAATCGTAGTGATAGGTTCAAATTTGAACCAATAACAATTAACCACTTATGATTTGTTGTGAAAATCTTGTGTACATAACACTTCTCTTAATTAAGCTAATTTATTCTAATTTAGATTGAGATAAGAATAAGATCCTCTCCTATTTAAATATTCAAGTTTCTTTCAATTTTTATTAATCACACAAAATTAAGTAAATGTCAAGTGTCTTGCATATGACTAAAAATTGGAGGAAATTGAAGGATTTAATGGGAGGAAATCTTATCCCACATAATTTTTTAAAATGAATTTCTAAACTTATTATCATTAATTTAAATACAAATTTCATTGAAAAACTTATTAATAATGCAATATTATGTTGTACCTTTCTGATTGATTTTTATAATGAATTCAATTTTAGTAACTTTTTTCTAAAAATAAAGTAAAATTTTTATCAAAATCAATTGTATCATAATAACAAAATTTAAATTGTGAAGTAAAAACTAAGCATATTAATGGAGTTGTTCAATAAGCTACTTCTACATTCTTTTTCTTATCAAGAGGGAATAATACATGATGAGCAATTTGCATGCTCAATTAATTAGTATCCTTACAAGGAGTTTTTCATGAATTGTAAAAAACTTAAAGAAAATTCTAATATAATGCCTAAAGTTCCCATAAAAGAAAAAGATAATTCCTAAAGCCCTAAACATTCGATATTTTAAAAACAAAAGGTTAATTTAAACATATCAAGAAAATCTACTTTGTTTAATATATGAATGAGTTTCATATAATAAATAAGGGTTTGATTGGTAAGAGAATTTTTGCTTTTGTTTTTTTTAAAAAAGTATGAAAATAATTTTCAAAAAATTGAATGTGAAACTAATTTTCAGATAATAATTTTTACATTATATGTGTTTGGCTCCTACATTTACGAACAATTTTCAAAATATTGAAAACAAATAATGTTTGGGAGACCATTTCTACTTTGAGATTTAAAAAAAAAGAAAAGATTATTATATAGAAAGTAATGTGTAGATTACTTTTTTGGGGATAACAATAAGTTTCAAAATTGAAATGTGGGAATAAAACTAATGAACATTTTTTTTTTAATTTTTAATTTTTATATAATGATAAAAGTCAAATTTTTGTGATAAAATTGAAATGTAGTGATAAAACTAATGTACATTTTTTAAAAATTTTAAATTTTAATTTTATACTTTTTTTAAAAATTTTAAATTTTAATTTTATACTTTTTTTTAATTTAATATGTTATTTTTATATAATGGTAATCATGGGATCTTTTAGAAATTTTATGCTAACTGTTCTTTTGGTTCACACACACACACACACACACACACATATTTCCTTTGTTAATATGATAATGCAGTTAACGTAAAACCTAATTTTGAGAATCTGCATAGGATCTTTCCAATGGTCTTTAGACAAAATGATATCTCTTTCCCCTATTTTTGAGAATTGCTTACAATTTTGCCAATGACCATGGGTTCAATCTTGAAGAGCTAATGAGTTGTATTTATGCGTGCGTGTGTATAGAAAATCTACCATAGAATTTCTTGTGGCAAAACTTGTGGTTCTAGAATTTTCCTGGAAAATAATGAAAGTTCAAGAATTGAAATGAAAGGAAAAATTAAATGTGAAGAACTGAATTGAATATGTATCAAAGTTAGAGACTATAATTTGTAATTTAGTCTATTTCATTTAGTGAACACTTTCTCCCTTCGACCTCCAAATACTTTGTGCATGGAAATGTATCAATTAAGTTTTAAGACTTCTGGCTAATTACTAACAATCCTTAATCTATAATTTACATCCTAAAATTTAAAGAAAGTTATATTAATAAACACCTCTATCAAAACAATTATGTGAATTAGCACCCTTGTTTGATTGTGGTTTTTGTCACTAATTGCGTATGTAATTTTTTAAAATTTAAGCACACAGTCGTACTTTTTGAATTGGTATAAAGCTTAGCACTAGCGCAAAGTTACATTGGAGATTATGACATTCATTTCGAATTAAATTTAGAACGAAAGTTTTTTCACCAAGAATTTTGTACTTAAGTAATATCACCTTTTCTCCTTTATCAAGATAATTATTATTCAAATTCCGGCTCCTATTATTTTAACGATCAAATCATTGTAATAAAAAATAAAACTACAGTCTTATGCAATATTCTGCTTATTTGTTTAATTTATCTTTTTCCAACTTTGGTATATAATTAAAAAATAAAACAATAGTCTTAGGGTCCGTTTGGATTGAACTTATTGTTGCTGAAACTGAAAACTGAAAACTGAAAACATTGTAGCAAAATAATTTTTAAATGTGTGAATAGTGTTGTGGGACCCGTGAACAGTATATGAACAGTACATGAATAGTGTGTGAACAGTATATGAACAGTATTTTTTTGTCCCCTGCACAGTAAAATCATGTGATTTTACTGTTCACGTGCAGGAAAAAAAAAAAAAAAACGCAAAACGTGGACGCCACTTTCAGTTGAAACCAAACGGTCACTTATGCAATATTCTTCTTATTTGTTTAATTTATCTTTTTCCAACTTTGGTATATAATTTGATAGATAAGAAAGAGCATATGCATCAACTTGTGCAAAAATTTCTGTCTATTTTAGAACAATAACTTTTTATTTTTTTACATACTTTTTAAAATACCCTACATCAGATTATTTATTTTACACTACATTTTATTAAAATATCAATTTTTCTTAATTTTTTTTTTAATTGTTTCTCTTTTTACATCGCAACAACCACCATTTACTCTATACCTTCATTTTTGAGATACCTAATGAAAGAATAAATAACTAAATATAAAATGAATAGTATCAATGTAAATTTACACGATTAACAAACTTGTAAATTTACACAATAATACACAGACTAATATGGGTGATTTTTAGGAAAAACTATGTAAATTTTAAATATTTTTCTATTATCTACGGACGGTGGAAATTTGAACGGTGGATATATCTATTGAAATGGGCAATCTTAAGTACACTTGCACTGTGCCCGTGAGAAAGCAAGGAAGTGAAGGAACTAACGCATACCCGTAAATGCTATCTAAGAAGATGACCAATGACCCTGTTGGTTTTGTAGATAAGGTCCCTGTAGTCACAACCAGGTCCAATAAGCAATAATTACATGGACGTGATTACCATGGACGTGGTTACCCGCCCCCAAAATGACATCATTGCTGTCCTCACCAAGCTCATCAGTTGCTGTGCTTTCCATCCTTCTGCTACCTTTATGGACCATGCCCACCAACTGTTCGAACAAATTCTCCAACCAGACATTGTGGTCTTTAACTCCATGGCCCTTGGATACTCCCGCTCCAATGCCACTCTTCAGGCCATTTTGCTATTTTCTAATATCCTATGCTCTAGCATTGTCCCTGATGACTATAACTTCCCTTCTATTCTCAAGGCATGTGCAAGCTCTAAGGCATTGCAAGAAGGTAAACAATTGCACTGCCTTGCTACCAAACTTGGTCTCAACCATAACATATATGTATGTCCCTCATTGATAAATATGTATACTGAGTGCAATGATGTGAATGCAGCTCGCCGCATCTTTGATAAGATAGCTGAGCCTTGTGTTATTTTTTATAAAGCACTAATCACAAGATATGCTCGAAGTAGTCGGCCCAATGAGGCGTTGTCAATGTTTGGCGAATTGCAAGCGAGTGATCTCAAGCCTACTGATGAAACACTGCTTAGCATACTTTCATCTTGTGCTTTGTTAGGAGCATTAGACTTAGGGAGGTGGATACACGAGTATGTGAAGATACATGGTTTTGATAAATATGTAAAGGTCAAAACTACTCTTAAGATACGTATGCAAAGTGTGGAAGCTTGGATGATGGCATGATGCAGTTTGCGAACATGTCTGTAAGACATACACAAGCTTGGTCAGCCATGGTTATGGCATGTGCAACTCATGGGCATGGTTCCAAAGCCATATCATTGTTTGAAGAAGAAGAGGGCGAGAGTGCGACCTGATGAGATTACATTTTTGGGTCTTTTAAAGGCTTGCAGCCACACTGGCTTAGTAAGGGAAGGTTGTGAGTATTTCTATAGCATGAGTGACAAGTATGGGATTATTCCAGGTATCAATCACTATGGATGTATGGTGGTTTTGTTTAGTCGAGCTGGTCACTTAGATAAGGCTTATAAGTTCATCGGTGGATTACCAATTTAGCCTAGTCCCATACTTTGGCAAACCTTGGCATCTGCTTGTAGCAGCCATGGCAATGTAGAATTGGCAAAGTGAGTGATTAGATGAATATTTGAACTGGATGACTCTCATGGAGGAGACTGTGATTTTATCGAACTTGTGCGCAAGGGCTGGGAGACAGGAAGATGTGAATTATTTGAGGAAACTGATGAAAGAAAAGGGGTGGTGAAGATACCTGGGTGTAGTTCAGTGGAGGTGAACAATGTTGTGCATGAATCCTTCTTTAGGGAGGGAGTGCAATCTGTTTCTACAGATTTGCTCCGGGCACTTCAAGTTAGTCAAGGAATTGAAGTTGTTAGGTTCTAAAGATTTAAGAATTTATGTATTTAGAACTCTAATTTGTATTGTTGACAAACCATGATCAAAACAGGCTATTTAGTCTTGTTTAGGCTTGCTCAAAGTTGGGTCTTTCATGTAAAGTTGGAATCGAGAGGCTGCAGATGCATTGGTGCATTTCGGCCTGGCTCGATCGATCAAATGAAAGGCTCGATCGATCGAATCTCGGGCAGAATGTTTTTCTGCAGAATATTCCAGCTCAGCCCTAACTCATTAAACGTTTTGGGTTTTCTGTTTTTACCTTAGGTATATAAAGAAAAACCCTAGTCACGTTTTTAGAGTTGCTCCAGTTATATTGTTGCTCATACTTTTCTGTTTTGTGTAAATCTCTTATGAGATCTAGAGGAGCTTTCCTTTACACAAAATTTAGGGTTTTCAAGGTAGAGATTACTTCAACATCTTGATGATCAATTCGGTTGCTACCATTGAAGCTTAAAGAATAACAAGCGTGGGTGCTTGTAGCTGATTGGAAAATCCAAGAAAGAAGGAGTCCATGGATTCAAAGCTTGCACGTGGTCGTGTCAGTAAGTTCTACTGGTGGGTAGCATTAAGAAGTCAAGCGGGGAGCTTGTAAGTCATTTTGTATGAACTTCGATTCTTTCATAATGGATTCAGGTTTACCTTGAGGATAGCTAGGTCAAATCCTCCCCAGGTTTTTACCGTGTGGTTTCCTGGGTGATCATATCATTGTGTTGTTTATATTTTCGCTGCATTATACTTTTGATATGATTATATGTTTGTGATAACCTAGAATTGTTTAATTTGACTAAGTTAATCACTTGGCTAATTAACTAGGTTAATCTAGTTGTTTTAAGGGGTCTAAAACCGTTCAAGTGGTATCAGAGCGGGTAGCTTTCTTGTTAGAGATTTTTTGATCTCTGGGCTGATCCTTGACCCCTGTTGTCATGGAGCATGGACACTCTCTTATTGTTCCTCCTCACTTTGATGGGAATAACTATGCCTATTGGAAAGTAAGGATGAAAGCATTCCTGAAATCCATTGATGAGAGAGTTTGGAATTCCGTTGAGTACGGATGGGAGAAGCCCACTACTCCTGTGAGTGAGTGGCAAACTTCTCAAAAAGAAGCAGCAGGCTTCAATAGCAAAGCTATGAATGCCATCTTTAATGCTGTTTCTATGGAGGAATTTAAGAGGATCTCTAATGTTGAGGTTGCTCATACTGCTTGGAAAATCCTCCAAACTGTGCATGAAGGCACAAAGGCAGTTAAGATCAATAAACTGCAGCAATTGACTTCTAGATTTGAAAGCATTAGAATGTCTAATGATGAATCTTTTGATTAATTCTATGCTAAATTGAATGATATTGTTAATTCTGCTTTTAATTTGGGTGAAATCTATGATCAACCTAAAATTATTAGGAAGATACTTAGATCTTTAACTGAAGACTTTAGACTCAAAGTGACTGCCATTACTGAAAGCAAGGATGTGGACTCCATCCCTGTTGATGAGCTTATAGGATCTCTTTAGTCCTATGAGTCTGACCTACCCAAAGTGAACAAATCCAAATCAATGGCTCTTAAGTCAGTTGATGATGTTGATGTTGGTGGATTTGATGATGAGCTCTCTACTACAGAGATTGCGTACCTTGCCAAGAACTTTAGAAACTTTCTTAGGAATATCAACAGAAAGGCAAAAGGTATAAACACTGCTAAACCTAGAAACTTTTAGGAAGAATGATCCCACTAAGGTTAATAACTTTGAAAAACTTAGAGAAAAAGTTGGTCAATCTTCAAATAATCCATTGGGTGCTCAGTGTTTTGGCTATCAAGTGTATGGTCATGTGAAATCTGAATGTCCTACATTCTTGAGGTCTAAGGGTAAAGCTATGGCTGTAACCCTTAGTGATAATGAGGTTTCTGATGATGAGTCTAGATGTGACGAGGATGGAAACTTCATTGCTTTCACTGCTACTGCTGTAGTCAATGAAAGTATATCTATTGAAGAGAACCCTTCTGATGGGGAACTCTCTAAGGATGCAGATCTTCAAGAGACCTACAATAAACTTTGCAAAATTGCTGCAAAGGATGCTATGAATGTTAAACTTGGCCTGAAGAAAATTGAATCTCTTGAGCTTGAAAAGAAGAATTTGCTTGTTAAATTGTTTGATGCTAATGATCTTTTGAACAATGTTAAATCTGAGAACATGCTCTTGCTTGATAAAGTTAAAACTTTGGAACATGATTTATCTGTTGCTAGATCTGCTAGTTCTAAACTTGATCAAATGTTGAATGTTCAAAAGTATCCTTCTGACAAATCTGGTTTAGGATATGTTGAAAGCATCTTTGATTCTGCACCACATTTCACGAACTTTGTTCCTCATTTTTCTTCTGAACCTTCCGTGAGTGAGGTTGTGAGTGAAACTGTCAAACCACCTGTGAGTGAGGTTGTCAAATCTGTAGAAGTTTCACCCCCTAAGAAGATTAGGGTTGATCTAGGAGAGTCTAAACCTAAGGATTCTACCCTTTCTAAGGACAAGATGCATGGTAAACCTGCTTGGGTTTGTCATTTTTGTGGAAAGTCTAGACACATTCGTCCTAACTGTTACAAGCTTTAAGCTGTTAAGAGAGCAAACAAACCAAAGGTGTTTGTGCCTCAAGCACAAGATCCTATGGCACTTATTGGTGAATTGGTAAAGGCGTTGAACCTTTATTCCAATTCTGGAGTTGAAAATCACTCGAATGTGAATAAGAACTCCAATGCTCATGGTGCATCCAAAAGGTCTTGGATGCAAAAGACTCGATCTAATTGAGTCTTTCTGACATGGTCCTTGTGCTTCATTGCTCATTTCTCTGTGACCATTGTTCTTTGGTATTTGTGTTTTTGTGTTTTTTTTTCTAGGACTTGCATTGCATTACATTCATGCATTTCATTCTAGGATTTATTTGTTTTCTCTTTAAAAAAAATAAAAAAAAATAAAAAAATAAAAAAGGAGAAAAGGAGAAAGCAAAAATATGTTTGACATTATTTTTCTTGGTTTTTGAAAATAAGGTTGGTCAATTTATTTACACATAACATGTTTTATGTACCTTGTTTAGCTTTGATGAGCTTATTTATTGCACTTGACTAGTTGAAGCTTTGTAGTGCATGTTGTGTGGGAAAGATGTTTATGGTGTTTATCACTTTCTCTTAATCTTGAAGTCACATATTGTTTGACTGTCGGACTTGATTCTTTTGAGAAAGGCATAAATAACCATCTCACCACTGTTCACTAGCCAATCATGAACACCTTAGTGCATATCATAAGATTTTGTGTTCGAGAAAGTGTAGCACATGCACAAAAGAACATAAGGTGTAGCCTCGGTTTAATTGCTTAATGCTTAAAATTGGTGTGTACTATTAGGCTTGATGCCAATTCACTTAATTAAAACTGGTGTGTACTATTAGGCTTGATGCCAATTCACATAATTAAGAGGCTAAATTCAAGAAACTTACATGATTGCAAGCTTATGTTCTAGGAGATGTGGGAGTTATATGATGTAACTCTTTTGGTGATAGTCTCTTTCAAATTCTATGTGATGAATTTTGTAGACTTTGTGTTTGATTTCTATTCACATATCACCTCACATGTATCTCAAGCTCTTGCTAGTTTGCACACACTACAGGAGTTACTGTTTGCTAAACACTGTACATGTTATTGTGTGTGTTTTTGGTCTGACCAACCAAGTTTGAAAATATCTTGAGGATTATGCAAAACATTATTTTTGCCTGAGAAATTAAAGGAAGAACTGGCTGAAACTTTCTTTGGAGAAACAGGGATTACAAATTTGGGTTTTTGAAAAAGCATTCCATTACATCTCATACTCATGCATTGTGTTTCATTGATTTTAATGCTTTGAGGAGTTATATTTCAAAATTTTGGTTTGAGTTTTTCAAAACTGTAATTTTTTCTCAAAATACTGTGATCCGCTGCCTGTTTCGATCGATCCATTCTGTTTTTCGATCGATCGAAAATATTTAAAATTCTTTTAAAAATTTTGGAGTGATTCGATCGATCGAAAGTCGTGAATCAAGTTTTTAAAACAGTGTTCTTTGACTGATTCAACTTACCTTTTCAAAAAGTTTTCAAACTTTCTCTTCTCTCTCCGACTAGGCAAGGATCTATAGTGATTTTTTGTCGTTTTCCTCCAAATTTTTTGCAAAGTTTCTCTGTCCTCAAGCCAGTAAGTCTCTTTTGCCCTTCCTTTTGAGTTTATTTGCATTTTTCATGCATTTTTCCTAAAATTTTCGGACCTCTCTCTTTTTGGGATTTTTGATGTTTCAAGCCCAATTTTGTGCAATTGATCAATGGGTTTTTGTGGGGACATGCTATAAACATGAGTTTGATAGTTTAACTTGATCAATTTTGGGTTTTGTGAGAAATTGAAATTTCTAGGGTTTATGTTAGTTTCGAATTGAGGATTTTGTTCAATTAGGTTGAAATTGATGAAATTGGCTTGTTGGTTGGATGTAATTGGGCATTATAATCTCTGTGTTGTGTTTTGTAATGCTTAATTCATCAATGTGCTTCAAAATTTTACAAGTGGTTTTCAAATTTTTGGGATTTTTGGTTAGAAACTCTATGCTCAAGCCAATTTTATGCAATTGAACTTAAAATTGAACTTTGTTTACTGCATTAGTACATGCATCATGTCATTTTAACTGTTCATGCATCATATAGATTTTTGCTCTATATTTTTTTGTGCTAATTTGCAATCTGTCCTTTTTTTTTTTTTTTTTTTTCTCTGTTGTTTCTCTCTTGTGTCTCTGTCCTTTCCTTAGCATCATGCCTAGGAAGACTAGGGCTCGTAGGTCTATCCCCTCACCTACTCCTTCCCCTTCATCTTTTGACCGGGAGAAATTTCCTAGTGAGAAAAACCAGGAAATCTTTGAGAAGCTGAACCTTAGGCGTAAGATCTGGTCTGAGCGGTCTGTCGTACTAGATGAGTTAGATCCTGCCATTAGGGCAAACATAGAGCGTCGGGGCTGGTTACCCTTGGTGGATATTTCTGATCCTCCTCCACCTGCTACCTTGATCCGAGAGTTCTTCTCGAACATCTCGATCTGCGTCTATGATTCCAACACTTTAGTAAAGAGTTGGATACGAGGCGTAGAGTACACCATTACTCCTAAGGTAGTGGCTGATGCTCTAGGGGTACCTTTGGTCCAGCACCCTGTCTACCCTTATGATGAGTCTCCAGTTTTGAGTGATGTCATGTCTTACATCACTGGGTCATCTATCCAGTGGGGTTCTAATCCTAAGATCACCACTGCTGAGCTTCCTGAGCTTCACTATCTTTTCTTTAGGATAGCTTGTCACTGTTTTTGGCCTATTTCTCATTTGCACACCATTCCTCTCGAGAGGTGTGTATTTTTGTACGCTCTAGTTACTGATGCTCCTATCAGTTTTCCCCATTTGTTCCTTCGTTCTTTGAACGAAGTGTATAGGAGTTCATCTTTTGCTCATGCCCTTGTTCATCCCATTTTTATTCATAGGATTCTTCTTTATTTAGGGTTAGATGATTTCCCTTCCTCGGAGCCTGTGCATGTCATTGGTCCTATAGGTGCGTCTTTTCTTAGACAGAGGGTTGCTCATCTTCGAGCTGGCTCTAAACACCCTAGGTCTGAGCCTTCTGGGTCCGCACCTCCTCCCTCTTCTTCTACAGGTCCTACTGGTGAGGATGTTCCTGATCCTGATGCTGCTGCTGCTGCTGTTCCTCCACCTCCATCGGATGACTTTGATATCCGTCGTACTTTGGAGACTGTCATGACCGTTCAGGCGGCTCATGGTCAGCTTTTGGTGGACCTTTTTGACGAGATTCGTGTGTTGCGAGCTGACTGGCGTCTTCGTTCACCCTCACCACCTCCTTCTGATGATGGATTGTGATTGCTCTTTGGCATTCCGTCACAAAAAGGGGGAGTAGAGTTTGTAGAGGAGTTTTGTAGTTAAGGAGAGTTTTTTTTAGTGGAGTTGTTAGATTGTATTTAGGCGCTTCACCTTGTATATCATTTTTTTGGGGATATTCATGTTAGGGGGAGTAACATTGATTGATATACATGATTTTTATTTGATTCTTGTTTCTTTGGATTCACTGTTTATTGATTTATATTCTATGAGTTATTCATTGATATATGTCTTTATTATGTGATGTGTGAATCATACAAGAATGTTATACCTGTTTATATACTATTTTCTGTCACACATGCGTTTATGCGTTTGTTGAGTATTTCAGGAATATACAGGTTGATTCAATTGAGCTGCTGTCTACACTTGCAACTGATGGATAGTAGTTAGGATTGAATTTTAGTCTTTATGAGCATTATTTTTGTAAAGGGCTTTTTAATTGTAAACTTTAAGCTTATTGTTTGTGTTTTGTCATGGATTGCCAAAGGGGGAGTTTGTTAGGTTCTAAAGATTTAGGAATTTATGTATTTAGAACTCTAATTTGTATTGTTGGCAAACTATGATCAAAACAGGTTATTTAGTCTTGTTTAGGCTTGCTCAAAGTTGGGTTTTTCATGTAAAGTTGGAATCGAGAGGCTGCAGATGCATTGGTGCATTTCAGCCTGGCTCAATCAATAGAAGGAAAGACTCGATCGATCGAATCTCAGGCAGAATGCTTTCCTGCAGAATTTTCCAGCTCAGCCCTAACTCATTAAACGTTTTGGGTTTTCTGTTTTTACCCTAGGTATATAAAGAAAAACCCTAGCCACGTTTTTAGAGTTGCTTCAGCTGTATTGTTGCTCATACTTTTCTGTTTTGTGTAAATCTCTTGTGAGATCTAGAGGAGCTTTCCTTTACACAAAGCTTAGGGTTTTCAAGGTAGAGATTACTTCAACATCTTGATGATCAACTCGGTTGCTACCATTTAAGCTTAAAGAATAACAAGCGTGAGTGCTTGTAGCTAATTGGAGAATCCAAGAAAGAAGAAGTTCGTGGATTCGGAGCTTGCACGTGGTCGTGTCAGTAAGTTCTACTGGTGGGTAGCATTAGGAAGTCAAGCGGGGAGCTTGTAAGTCCTTTTGTATGAACTTCGATTCTTTCATAGTGGATTCAGGTTTACCTTGAGGATAGCTAGGTCAAATCCTCCCCAGGTTTTTACCGTGTGGTTTCCTGGGTGATCATATCATTGTGTCTTTTATATTTCCGCTGCTTTATACTTTTGATATGATTGTATGTTTGTGATAACCTAGAATTGCTTAAATTGACTAAGTTAATCACTTGGCTAATTAACTAGGTTAATCTAGTTGTTTTAAGAGGTCTAAAACCATTCAGAAGTTGGTTGGGTATGTTCCTGATATTTCTTTAGTTTTTCATGCAGACATGGAAGATGAGGACAAAGAAATTACTCTTAAGATATCATAGTGAGAAATTGGCTATTGCTTTTGGGCTTCTAAACTCTCCCCCTGGTACAAAAATTCAGGTGGTGAAGAATCTATATGGGGATTGTCTCTATACAGCAAATTTGTACAAGTCATAATCAACAATGAGTAATGAATTATATAAATCTAGCAAGTTAATGATCTGTACCAGCTTCTGGGTTTAGGCAAATGTATGATGCAAGAATGTGCATCTTTGGAATCTATTTGTACAAAATTGGTTCCAAAGACCGAAGTTTTTCCTTCTCTCAATGAGGACATTTTACAGGTCTGAGTGTCTTTTTGTTGCTATTTTTTGTGGTTGGTTTTCTGTAACTTTTTATGTGGCCATGAAAAAAAAGAAGTCAAAGTTAGTTGTCTCAATATGATAAGTACTTTTATTAAATTTATTTTTTTCACAAAAATACAGACAAAACCAATGAAGTTGTAGAAATAAGTCAATAATTTTGTCCTAATCATGTCCCAAACTCCCAATGTGAAAGGCTGATCAGGGGCATTTGTTTCACACAACACAGGTGATAAATCTATATAATATTAAAAGCTGAAGTGTAGCATTTAATGTTGCTACGCTCACGTTGAGCCACATCAGCAGCCACGTCATTGCCCCTTTTTTTCTAAATTTTTTTCATAATTTTAATATACTATTAAAAAGAAATTATTCTCAACCCTATCTCCACTTTAAAGGCCAATCTTTATATATACGATTAATGCTGACCACTGTAAAGCCCCAACCAAGTTCAATAGTCTTTAATGCTAACCCCTCTCTGTTTTCCTGTCTTTCAAGCTTACAAAACTTCACAACCTTCCTGTCTTTCAGGCTTACAAAACTTCACAACTTCAGCTTTCTAACTGCCTCCCTGTCTTTCACGCCTTCAAAAATTCATAACTTCAGCTTTCTAACGCCAAACTCTCTCTCTTCCCTCCTTGGTCTCTTCCTCTCCTCATTTAACTAAATCATTCCTTCATACATGTTCAATTGCCACTATACTCTTAAAAAAAAAAAAAATCAGAGTCCATATTAGCTAGGTACACATTATCCCTTCCTTTTGTAATTAATATTTGGCTATTCTTTCAACTAATTGAGCATTAATTCAGACCTTCTTCAAATCTATCTTGATTAGTGGTGATTCTTCCTATTCTCGATCAAGCGGTTTTTCAAAACGTTCAATTGTTGCCTATTGGAAATAGAAGACCCACTGCTTTATTTTTTCTATATATATCTGCAATCTCTCTTCCTCCATGGATAAAGAGTAACTTATGCCATTGCGGAATCCAATCCTTTCCAGCAAGGAGTCCCCACGAAATTATCATATTTGAAGCCATGGATATTTGTTGTGGGGTTCTTAGCAAGCAAACAGACCAAAAAAAAAAAAAAAAAAAAAAACACAAAAACAAAAGCTTTTAGAATCAAAGCCCTTGAACCTCCAAACCAAAACATTGTCAACATTAAAAAAGTGCTTGAACAATCTATAAACATGGTTTTGAAACCTGGATTGGACCATGCAGTCCGACCGGGTTAACTGTGAACCGTTCACCAAAACAATTCTTTTAACCCATAAAACTGACCTATGCAAGAAAATCAGTGAAATCGCCCTATCACAGGTTTAGATCAGAGATATTTTTTTTGGGTACTTACAGCCATTGTTGAAGCTTCAAACACCATGAGATGTTGTCAAACCATGAGGTTGCATTGCTATTGCTTCTTATTCTTCTTCTCTGTCTTTGTCTCTCTTGCTCTCGCTGCCCTTTGTCTCTCTCGCTCTCGCTGTGTTTTCACCATTTCTGCAGGTCTCTTTGCTTGACTGTCACAGTGAAGGTCAAGTTGTTGTAGATGATGGACGGACAAACCCATGCTTGCAAGCTTAGCTGTCATCCACTCGTACCAAATGCTTGCAAGCCTTTAAGGATTTAACCACTTATTTCTTTCTTAAATTGGCTTGGGCTTCCGCATGTACTTGATCAATTAAGGGGCGGACAAACCAATGTCAGCCCTTCTTCCAGTTTTTGAATTTTTATTTTTTAATTTCATAAATACTAAATGGCATTGGGTAATCAAATGAGTTAAACATGATTTAAGATAATTTAGACGAAGACTTGCCTAGAATAATTTAGATGAAGACTCGCCTAGAATACTGAACTCTAACAAAAAGTTTAAGTATATTAATTTCTCTCTCTCTCTCTCTCTCTCTCTCTCTCTCTCTCTCTCTCTCTCTCTCTCTCTCACACACACACACACATATATATATATATTATATATCCATTGATTGAGAAACTCAATATTTTTTTTATATTTGATTATGATTTAATATTACTTATTTGTCTTATGAATGTTATGATATGAAAAATACATTTGAAATATAAACATTTATATTTATTTGAATTATTTTAGCTAATTTTTAACAAATCAGGAAGCAAATTATGGAAAGAGTTCACAACTTTTCTTTTCTTTGTTTCTCATGAAAAAAGTATATGGGAAATGGCTTTTTTTTCCAAATTTCGTAGGTTGTGGTTGGGAAGGATTATTGAGAGTTGGAGTTGTTTGGTTGTTGACGATAAATGGGTCAAGAATGTTTTTATGGTTTGATAAGTTAGTTGTCAGTTTGAGCTAGTGTGTGTGTGCGCGCGCGCGCGTGTTTTATTTAAATTATTTCACACTTTTTTTTTTTTTTTGAGAATCAAGACTTTGAACTTTATTAAATAGTAGGAAAAACTACCTGATAAGTAGCAATGGTGTGCAATGGGACATCTTCCATCCACACTAGAAAACCAGTGACATGTCGTGCATGTCGAGCTAGGTTGTGAGCTACACAATTTCCTTCTCTACGAACGTATGGAAACCTAATACAATGAAATAAATTTGCAAAACATTTAACATCTTGACTAAATAAACTAAAGGATGCCAAAGAGTACAAGGCTGCCTCCAAAGCATTTATAACAATCTCTGAATCTCCCTGTAAGATGACATCATTCAAACTCAGATAAGCAGCTAATTGTAGAATCTTTGATGTAGCCAAAGTTTCAAGCTCCAAGACAGTTAGGGGGAGAGGGGTGATTTCGACTGTGTGCCAAGCCCTTCCTTGGCAATCTCGAATGATCACTCTAATCCCTGCCCTATCTTCTTCTTGAAACATTGCATCGATGTAATTTGTGCTTGCACTCTCCACAGTTACATCAATAGTCGATCTCCAAAACAACACTAATCCACAGTTACATCAATATTTCACACTTTGTTATTGGAACAGTTGTTGCATTGTAGGTATTGCATATATTCACCAATTATAGGAGATAAGGTCCCAAATTTTATAGAATTAATTTTTAACTTGTCCCAACGAAAAACTGTGTATTTCTTTTAATAATTAAAGAACTATACAAAGGACAAACAGAAGACTTATGATATTGTATGTATTTAAATTAGGGAAATGTTACTCAATGCCCTTAGAGCGTTGGTTTAGGAACTATTTTTAGAAATCTTTTATTAGGAGAATGATAAAACAATAAATATTGTTGACAACTTTTTATAATTCCCATGAAAATGATGTCAAAACTTTCCTATTATGGTTTATTAACAATTGCCCTAAGGGCACCTGTTAACATAACCCTTTAAATTATAGGTGGGTGATTTTATCCCCAAAAAAAAAAAAAAAGTCTTATTTATGGCTTTGTGCACAAAAAATGTAATGTATTCAATAATTGTAGCAAACATGCTCTTGCAATCCTACTTTTTTTTTTTTTTTTGAGCAGCTGTTTTATTTTATTTTATTTTATTTTGGCCATATGAGGAATGCACATTGCATCAAAGTGTGAATTGCCATTTGTTGTTGGACTAATTCGTTTTTCTTATAAGGTTTTGTAGTTCTATTTTAAAGATCAATGACACTAGCCTTTTTAGATATTAAATTTAGACTTCCAAAGATATGCTTGCTATTTTTCTACTTGAAATTTCCAATATTGCATGAAATTGGTACTTCTCTTTACGGAGGTGAATGAGCAGCTAGCTAAGAAAAAACAAAACTTTGCCTTAAGTAAGAGAAGATTGTTGAACCATTTAAAAGAAATTCATAAGGATAAATATTTAATACTCACAAATAAGGAGAAATACAATATTAATAAACGCATTTATTTCATTCCATATGTGAGCTCCATAACATTTGGCACATACATCTATATCTATTTATATATTACTAAAAGCTGAAGCGTAATATTTAATGTTGTTACGCTCAAGTTGAGCCATATCAGCGTCCACGTCATTATCATTTTGCTTTTCAATTTTCCTATAATTTTTTTTTAACATTTACTCATTTTTTTAAAAATATTTACACTTTCTTCAACATTTCTATATCCCTTACCAATTCATCTCCCCACTACCCTTTACCTTACTTTTTCATCTCCCCACTACCCTCTACCTTAATATCACTCTTCATCTTTCTCTTTATCTTCCTTTTTTTTTTTGTCCTTTCTTATTCACAACCTTTTACTATAAATTTATCACTCTCTTCCATTTTTTACATACTTTTCCCTCACAAAAAAAAAGGGTTCTCTCTCTCTCGCTCTCTCAATTTTGTGGTGGATTTTTTTATTTTTCTTTCATCTTTGCTTTAGGTTGATAAATTGTTGTGTTCTTTAGAACTTTATATTGAGCTGATACGATTTAGTTTTGTGATTTAAGTTTTTTTTTTCCCCCTCTCTTTAATTGTTAATTTTATTACATGTGTTTTTCTTTAAATTTTAGTTTGGGTTGCTTTGAATTCACCTATGTAGTTGTTCTATATATGTTATTTTTGTACAACATGACATTTGTTCTATGAAATTCCTTTTAGACTTGATACTTTATCTTTTCATTTGATTTTTTTTTTTCTCTCCTCATGTGTAGTGATTGGCTTCTAACCAAAATTATTCTATTTATATATTTAGAAATCTATTTCTTCTTAATTCCAATAGTTTAAATTTTGTATGGGCCATAAGGAACAAAGGGGTCCATAATGCATTCATGTTCTCCTCATGTCGTGATAAATCTGAGTAGTTGAATAGTATTATTTAATTTACCACTATTACATATTTTTTTCCTAAAAGCTACATACCATCGATCGTAACACCAAATGGATATTTTAAAGTTCATTTGCATGATTACTTTGCAGTGTGATGAGTTGAAACATTTTTGGATAATGATGTACGTTAGATTGTATGTATAACCTCTTAACTTGCAAAGGGTAAGTACTGATTTATACTAATTTTTTGTTTTTGGTATTCTTTAGAGCTCTAATGATTGATAAGTCTAGTGAGGCTCCATTAATTTATGCGAGGCTTCAATCTTACCCAAATGACAAGCAATAAAACAAGAAAATTCATGTTCAGCTTTCAGGTTTATTCTTTCAAAAAAAAAAAAAAATGCTTAACTCTCTGGTAACCACCAATTCGTTTTGTTAACTCATTATCATAAAGCAACTTTAATTTAGTTATATGGATAGAGTTTATCATTTTTCATGTTGCAATATATATATATATATATATATTAAAGCTAAAATCAATAGCACTATAACAATTGACCATTTTAATTCAGCCATATCCTCCATATCATTAAATTATTAATATTTTCTCTCATTTTTTTAATTTTCTAAAATTAAACATATAATGTTTTAATTAAATACAAATAAATAAAAAAATTCCTTATAAAACCATACCCATTTTTTTTTTAACATTTACACTTTCTCCAACATTTCTTATTCCTTTCACATTTTCATCTCCTCACTATCATCTACCTTAATATCACTCTTCATCTTTCCATTTCTCTTAATTTTTTTTTGTTTTTTCTTATTCTTATCATCTTATTATAAATTTTTCATTATCTTTTCTATGCTATATTTCTCTTCATTTATGAAATAACTCTAAAATAATTATCACGCGCAATGCGCGGGTCTGCGACTAGTTAATAGTAATAGCAGTAAGCATATGCTGCACCAAATATTCTGTCCACATGTATGTTTTTGCCTATAAATACTGCCATTCACATCATGAAACTATCACCCAAGTCCAAAAACAAATTCCACACCTCTCTCTCTCTCTCTCTCTCTCTCTCACACACACACACACAGATGAAAGTATGAAACCCAATTGTGCAATCTCCATCAAGCTTTTATTAGTACGATGCAACGCTAATTACTCATATTTGATGTTGTCATAACATCAGAACTTTTTTCTTGATTTCACCACTCTAAATCTCTAATGCAGTGGCCTGGAGAGGACTATGACACAAAACAAAGTTATTGCTATCCAACAACAGGAAAAACCCAAAACTGATTTCAGCATTCAATGGCTTTGGCCTAATTACAATGATGACTCATACCCGTCCAACTGCAATCCTAACAGCCCTTTCGTGAAATCCAAGGTACCAATTTCTCATTAGGAAAGTGTTAAAGTTGTTATCAATTTTACAATATGAAACTTATAAACTAGCTTGATAATAAAGGTAATTGGTGCTACATCGACAACATAAGTACTTAAATTCCATCACTAATAAAGTTCATTGTATATCATTCTATAGATTTCAATTAGCAGAATGCAAGAAAGTTGGCCAACACTGACCTGCCCAAGCAGCAGTGGTTCCTCATTTTGGTCAGATGAATGGGAGAAACATGGGACTTACTATCAATGATTTTATATTGAACGAGGTGCTTTGCAGTTTTTATTAGAATTTCTCTAAGAATCTTTATTAAATAGAAAATCCTAACTGGTTAATTGTTACGACCTTTGGAACATGGTACAAAAATACAAAGAATGTTTGACCATGGAATAGAAATAAGAAACCAAGCCAACAAAAACTTAGGCATACACGTCCAAACAAAAAAAAAAAAAATTTATGCACAAAGGGTTCATCCTATTACTTTAATTTATTTGCTTTCCTTCTTTGCCATTTGAGTTACAACTTATTGGCTTTTTCCAATTACCTTTAGGGTGCTATCTTTAGAAGCAGCTGCCACAGTAATACCTTCAGCACCTGTATATAGAGAACAGATTTAACATTGATAGTGCAAAGAAGTAGTTACTGAAACCTTGACCATTAGAAGGAAGCAGATATTTCCATATTGGCGAACAAAGGATAGATGAAAAACTTATCTTAAGAAACCAAGTTGGATTAATAAATGTATAAAATTATTACTAAATTAATTCAGAGATACAAAGTTTTTAAACAATTCAAGGCAGAGAGGTCCCAAGTTCAGGTGCAACAACAGTTACTTTTGGCATTTTTGGGAAGTAAGAAGCAATTTAGATTATCAATCACTGTATTTGGTACGTAACAAGCAATTTAGGTTATCAATATTTTGCATATTTTAACTTCCTAACAATGGGGAAGAAATACCCTTTCTTTATCTCATATTTAGGCTTCTTATAAACATCCTTTTCCCCTTTCAGTAACAACATCACCACCTTAAAGCAGTCCCCATGAATCAAAATTCCTAATAAAATCTAAACATCCACATAAAGCATATATTAATCTCCAAAAGGAATATAAGCAAAGCACTTACCAATAGGACTACAATTTTAATAGGAAATTTCTTCCTCAAAGCCAAAGCTTATCTAAAAAAATTTTAGTGAAGCCTAGAGGAAATCAAATGCAACCCATGCCCATGAAATGGTAATGATTATAACAAATTTGCATTTCTATTGCAATTATAGTGCATAATGTTATGTTTACTATTTTCCATACCTTCTGTTGTTTAGTTTGTAAAGTTTATTTAATACTTATCTTTCTAAATTGCATTACACGGGTATGTACAATCAAATTTTATTCTGGCTAAGCATTAGAACACAATCAATGATTTAAGAAAAAGAAAAAAAATGTTGGTATTTTTTCTTGGTTCTCTCAGTTTGCTATTTCACATAAACAATGCTTGGGCAAAATTTCTAGTTAAAATATCTATCATTCATGGATTCAGATAGAAGTTTGGATACAAAATAACTTTCACTAAGGAAACATGGTTCTATTAACCTCAACAGAAAATTGCAAGTCCTTTCTAGAGATCACAGTAGAGTAGTACAAAATGTGAAGAACTTGAGAGAGAGAGAGAGAGAGAGACTAACAATTAGATAAAAAGGTAGATAAAATGCTAAAGTATGATAAACCTATCCCAGTTTTCTATATAACACAAACAATGCTTGGGACACAATTTCCAGTTAAGATTTCATTGGTGGATTCACATTGAAGTTAAGATACAAAATAACTTTCAGTAAGGATGGAAAGTTTTCTATAAGATTCTTTTACCTTGTACTTCCTAAGTGATGGAAAGTTTGGTTTAGGCATTCTTACGAAAACTTTGAGGGAGTAGATAGCACATGCCATAACCTAAATCTTCAACTTGTAGTTGTAGTACAACTTTAAACAATGAATAATTCTTCGACTTTCAATTCCAAATTCATTGAAAACCAGTACCAAAACAATAATTAAGCTCCACAAATTTACACAACACTCCAAATCATCACACCAGTATATCTTAAACCCAGTAAAAGAAAATAAAAATTACATAAATAGTTACCAAGTATTTACCATCTAAGCACTCTAAATTATCACACGCTCGAGTTGACCCAATACAGAATATTGCATACTAAACCAAATTAAACAACTTCAACACCACTGATATAAATAAGAACTTGAAATATAAAGAAAATTTTTAATACCAAAAGCAGGAAAAACAAAGAGAAAATAAGAACAAGGAACGGATACTCACAATGTGGATCATGTGGTTGTGAGAGATGCAGAGGAAGTATTATAGTATAGCTTGCTAGGGACATCAACCAATAATATTGAAAGCCAAATTGAGAGTATGAAAGCTTATGCAGGTTTCGCGGCCTGCGATTAACAAACCCTTCACTAGTAACCTTTTTTTTGAATATTCATAACACTCTTGGCTCTGCAACTTAATCGAGGAGAGAGTCTACATTGGAGTAAAGAGAGAAAATTGTGAAGAGCAATTATCGGGTGGTAGTCGAATGGTTGGGTTATAAAAATAAAGCATTAAAAAATTAATAATTAAGAATGGTGACATGTAAATTCGTGAGACCTCTAAAGCTTATGTGGCATAATTGTAGAAGATCAACAAAAAGTTAGACACTTCAGCTTTATAGTATTTATAGATAATGAGAACAAACTAAGATTTTTGAATGGCTTGAATTTTTAAAAAATGTACAAAATGATTTCTTTTACCTCCACATTTCTTTTAACTTTGATATGTAGTCTTCAGGGAATGCATACAAACGACAAAAGTGAGCTGAATCCTCACAAGTTTTCTTGTGCTCAACATCCTAATTAGGAGCTTTCTCGCATTTTCCTTGTTCATTGTTCTCACTTTTAAATCAGATCTCTCTATCCAACATCTTACCCCTAATTTTCAAAAGGAAGCTGCAGTAGCACTTGAGCATTGTTGATAAACAACAGTACTAACCTTCAACTGTTTATGCAGAAAAGCATACATTTTATGAGACAATTATCAAGGAAAAAATAATGGTGCTAGATAAGCTGTTTCATAAAATAAACTTCACCAGCATGATTTTTAGTAGTCCAATAATGATTATGTAGATTTCCATTCCTAAATTGCTAATAGAAATTGCAAGTGCAGGCAACATTCAGTGTCCAGAAGCAGGGGAAAAACAGAGAGAGAGAGAGAGAGAGAGAGACTTAAAAAACAAAAATTGGCACTAACGCTCACCCATAGCAGGAAAAAAAAAGGAACAAGAGAACAAGTAAACCTAAGATACATATAGTTCTATGTCTAAGTATTATATTCAATTGCTCCAAAATTGTTTTCCACTATCTTTAAGGGTCCGGTAGCGCACCACCTGATGTAATATTTTTTCATCATACATACCTCGGGGTTAAGGCAAAGGGACTCATTACAAAGCATTAGCAATATGGAAACATCTTGACAAAGTGTGGAAAACAACATTTGTTAGAGGACAGGAAAGACTGACCTAAAATTTCAGATAATGCACAAAGCTATTAATAAATTTGAGCAGGCTAAGGCATAGGAGTGAAAATCTAGACATTGCAATTCCTCGCATGTTTAAGGGCATGAACTCCTTGGAAAATTATATTGCAAATGAATTATAAGATCATAAAAAGGCATGTAATATGCAAGCAAGAGAGAATATATGAAAGGTTTTTTTTTTCATACTTGATGCATTTGCCACATCCCTACAGAGCTGATTGTCGATGTGTTTACAATGACACAAAGTGAAAAAATCTATCAGGGTTTTGCTAAATAAAAGTATAGAAAATGGAAATTGTTCCTGAAAATGAAGCAAAACATATCTAAGAAATTCATGGTCATGACATAGGATAGAATAGACATTTTGGATGAGAAGAGTTAAACCAAGGAGAACATTTAGCCAAACGTATAGAAGATAAAAAAAAATAAATTAAAAAAAGAAAAAAACTATAGATATCCATCTAACAAAATTAATAAAAAAGTAAAAAACAAGAAGGATTTCTCTCATAAATCACAATAAGGATAAAGAGCATCAGTGATTAGATTTCTCGTTGTAAACTCTCTTCTTACCGAAGACTATCATTTAACACTTTCCAAAGGAAAGTAAGCACTTTGAGAAAGGATTTAAGCTTCCATAGGTCGGCCCACATTTAAGAACTATATCTCAAAGTTCTGCTCCTTCCATATAAGCATTCACTATAGAGAAGCCAGTAGGCTTGGTTGATAGTAAAAAGATCTGACTAATTCATTGGGCCTAATTAGTCTTAACTGCACTTCCCGACCTAGGAGTTAGCTCCTTCTAAATGATAGAGTCTGCTACATGAAATGCATATCAATTCCTCACTAATGCACAATTTCATTGTGCGGTAGATTGGTCAAAAAAATAAAAAGCCCTTGTAATATGTGGATACTTTACCCAAGACACATTAGATCTTACATTAAGCCAAAAGTCATAGTTATTAGGAATTGAGTTCCCATTTCTTACCAGCCATTTAGCTTCTGTGAGAATAGATAATCCGGTTTCTTTTTTTTAATAGATATATAATTTCATTAAAAATTAAGAAAGTTGCTACCTCAGTACACAGACTTGACTCTAGTATAATTTTCTTTTCACTTCTTATATACATGAAAACTTCCTAGAAAGTAGTGTGAATTTGCACCCAACCTCTGTTTCAAGATGTGATAGTAATTTGTTTTTGATTTCCATGGGTTGGTAAGAAGTCTTTATATCAATATTATAATTGTAAGTTCGATGCATAATACATATATACAATTTTTAGAAGCCTTTTTTTTTTTTTTTTTTGTCTTTTGACATGTAATGAAAAGTTGTTTATGAATTGAAGTTGGGTTTTGGTGGAAGAGTACTACTAGTTTCAAACTCTAAATTGTGCGTGCCGATTGATCTATAAGCAAAGATTGGTTAGTGATCTCCAAATATCATTATGTAAAGCCTGATTACAGCTTCTTCATGTCTTATCTTATCATATCTTGCATGTATATTAATATCCCAATATTTAACCTAAGGATTTGATGAAGAAGATATTTCATGTTTGAAATGAAGAGGGAAGCCAAAGAGGAGACAGAGACACCGTTTATGAAGAATGGAAGAATGTTATTAGAGGAGTTAATTGCCTTTTGCAATGGAGAAAGAAATCTTATTCATGTCTTCTTCTCTGCTGAAAAGCTCAGAAGAGCAACATACAACTGTGACCCACTTCAAATTTTTTGGATGCAGATGGTTTTCACTTTTACAAGGGTTCTTTGGAAGATCACTTATTTTTAGTTAAAAAGTATGGCAAAAGATCATGGGCTATAAATATGATAATTATAAGTTGGTGGGGGCTTCCTAGTGGGGAGGATTGGATTTTGCATTGGCATAGGTTAGCTAGTAGGCTCCTTATCTATGGAGGGAGAGAAATTGTAGATATATATATATATATATATATATATGTATATATAAAAAAATTAAATCAATGGGTGGTTTATTTCCAATAGGCAACAATAAAATGTTTTGAAAAACCTCTTGATTGGGATTAGGAAGAATCACCACTAATCAAGAGACACATGTTTGAAGAAGGTGCTGGATTAATGCTCAATTAGTTTTAATTGTAAGGCAAAAATACAGGAATAGTTTGTCAGAGTAAATGGGAAACATTAATTGAGAGAGAAGAGGTTGAATTGGAAAAGTTTAAAATGAATGGTTTTATTTTTATTCATTTTTTTTTTTTTTTGACTGAAGGTGATAGGAAATGGAAAGTTGAAGGAAGTGCAAAACATTAATTGCAAAAGGAAGGAAAAGAAATTGTAAGAACAATGTTGCCAAATTGATTGATTTCTCACTCTCCATGTCAATTCCCGAAAGTCAATTGCATGTACAAGTTTTTCATATTCGTGGAAATCATGGGTACGCAATGCCTGAATATGCGCGTATGGGCTATTTAATTGAGAATGCTGATGTATATAGTTTTGTTGTGCTTATACTAACACTTTTGGCAGGACGGGGTTCATATTTATATGGTGAATATGATACGAGGCTTATAATCTAGTAGATTGGACAATGCTTTGGTATAATGCCACTGAAAGAATTATCTTGAATGCTCCTGGCATTTCCTTGACAAGGGAGCTCCAACTATATTCACTGGAAACATTATATTAAAAATGAATAGACCCTAGATGGTTTAGATGAAGGCAGAGTGTAATTTGGTTGTCAACATATATAAGCTTATTTGGCTTTTTGCTGGAAAGTGGACTGAAGTATATTTGTGCTTTAAGAGAGTAAGAAAAACAAAATTAAGGTAAATGAAAAAGCAGTACTTAAACAAGAAAAACTAAAAGCTAAATGTAAAAGCTAGTAGATAATGGACAGGTATCTACACAGTTTTTCCCATTTCCTAAATGAGTATGATATTAAAGGAGTTCAAATTATGGCAGTGGGGAGAGTGCAGCAATGGTTGTGATTTACAAATACTGATACAACAAAAGAAAATGACCAGATCGAACAAAATGAATTTAAATACCACAAAGGAGATCAAAATTTCTGATGTAAATAGTAATGAAGTAAAAATCAGCTTCAATTTTTGAGTTAATGCTAGTATGTAAAATTCTGTATCAGTCAACTGCAACTTTTGTCATGATAACATCCCTAGCTTCAAATACAAAATTGCACAACATCCTCCAAAATAACTTTAATTATGCAATCGTTCACAAAAGAGATCAGAACCATCATTATACAGGCAATAAGACATTAAAATTTTAAATAAAAAGTATCCATTCTACTAATTGGAACCCCTGTATCAGGCAAAGATGTAAATAGAAAAAGTTTATGATATTGAACCCTGTATCAGCCAAATGTACAACATTGCATATATTAGTTGTCGTGAGACATCCCCAAGATCAACTTCACAAGAACGTAAAAAACACTTTCAGATGCTAAGCAATAAAGTGAGTGCATCACACAATTCACTCAAGTAAATGAAACTATAAGAACCAATGGAGTTATATGAAAATTCCATATTTATATCTGTATTATCCCATGAATTCAGGACTGCAAAAACGTAATAATTACATAATGTTCTATAAATGTGTAAGAGAATTAGTTTGACTAACAGATAGACTACATGGCTCTAACTACGTCGAATTCTTTCTCAAAACTTACAAAGATTCATATCTTGGATTCAAAGAAGTCATACTTTGAGAAACATGCTTAATCATAAGCACAAAATTGATTGAATTAGATAAAAATAATAATGTAATCTAGTTCTAGTGTTCATGGCAAAAGAAAGCTGTGCTCCAATACCCTCAAATTATAACAACAAAACAACAAATGGAAAGTTATAAGACTACATGAAAATCTGATTCACTGGATCAAAGGAAGCAACTACACCCAACAGATTTTTGCATGTATCCTCAAAAGCAACAAGAACAATCAAATGGACAGAATGGGGTATTTCCAGCATCAGACTTATTGATACGCAATTCCTTTTCTGTGTAAACAGTAAACAGCGTAGCATATCTAGTTTTCTAACTGCCCAACGCTTAAACTTAAATTGCACAATGAACTCTTCAAATGAACTACTACAAGAACGAAGACCAATTTGACAGTTTAACCTGGGAAGAAGAAACAGTTGCCCTTCCTGTTACTATATAAACAAATATAACGCTTAAGACAGAATAAAGAAGAAACTAGAATGTTACTATATAAACAAATAACAGTTGCCCTTCCTGTTACTAAACAGTTTCACCCTGAATGTTATTGAAGCTGACATCCCTAAAGAAGAATCCAGAATAAAGAATTAAATAAACAGTACAGGTACTATTTCAATAAGAGCTAAATATAGCAAGGCAGTTTCAGTTGCAGGTGCTTCAAATGATGCAGGTTATTAAGCTGGCCTCCAATCCACCCAGTGAGGTTTAGTCTTTGAATTTTACTGTATAAAACTAGTAGAGACAATAGAAGGGTAAGGTTTTGGGCTTACGATTTATCTCAAACTGTCTTGTACACAGCCAACAAATTTGATGTAGCTTCTAAAATTCAAAATGATACACATTTTCTACAAAAGTCAGGATTCTAAGCGATTGGTATACATAATTTTTTAAATCAAGAGACCAATTAAGTCCAAACAAATGAATAAAACTAGGAAACGATTGCAAAATCTTTCATCACCATGGTAATGCCACATGGTAAGCTAAGCAGAAATTATGCATCTCAATTTGAAAAATCAGATAAAAAAAACTCAAAATCATACCAGACTGAGTTCACATCCAAGGCAAAAGGAAATCGGGGGCCTACCAATGACTTCAACTGCAACCATCCCAGTCAACTGCATTGACAAAAAGAATAAGACCAATTAACCAAAATGAAATAATTATTTTATAAATAACAATTTTTAAGTTCAGAAACTTATTCAGTTCCCTCTTTTTTTTTCTTTTTTTTTTTTCTTTTTTTTTTTTACAGAAACACAATAAATACTTATAAGTTGTTATGATATCCATTGGGTAAAAGATGCAAATGAAACAATGCTACTAAAAAGGGAAACATACCTTGGCATCAAATGCAAAAGAAACCGGACTGAAACGACAGAGGAGAAGCAATTTCAATGTGATTTTTTGATTGAGGCATATTTCTTCAAAGTTCATCAAAATGTCCCCAGTTTCTTCGAAGTTGGCTAACATCATCATCATCATCTACTTGGCCCCTCAGCCTTTTTATAGTATACCAAAGACGAAAATTAGCAATTTTTTGACAATAACAGGTGCATTCTACGTGGACCCCCAACCTTTTTATAAAATTACAGGTGTCATCTGACTTCCATGTAATTGAAACCTCAACAAGATTCTGGTTAGTTGGATTTGATTCATTCAAATGTCTCTGCAGAGACCATTGAGTTGGAGAAAATAAATGTAGATCATTTCCATAGCCATGAAAGTCAATAGACTCAAATACACGATTTTCATAACCATTGATGGAAATGCCAAGAAAGCAATGATTTTTATAGCCACGAAAGTCCTTTCGTCCAGAAACAAAACAGACAGCCAATTTTGGAAATTTGCGACCAACAAAGAAAACTATGGAATTAACACCTGTATGATTAAACCATTTCGGCACCTCAGTTCCCCAAACACGAATAGTACGAAGAATGTCCCGATCTCCATATTCAACGCCCTCAGTTTTAGATGGGAAATTATTGGAGAACTGCGAATCCATTGATATGTCCTGAACTTCATATTCAACACCCTTAATTTTAGATAGGAAGTAATTGGTCAACAGTGCATCCATTAATTTGTTGCTTCTTACCATACCACATCCTCTACTTGGTAAAATCCCAATAATTTCTATTACCTACATGCAATTAGAAAATTCAAGATATTTTTCACTTAGCAAATCTCGTAAAGTATTTAGAGAAATGAACAAAAACTGTTTCTTAAAGAAAGAGAGAGACCTGATTCAATAGCCCGCTTGGTGATTGGGTATCTAGCAACATGCAACCCTCTGCATCAACACACCTTATCGATTGTGGAAGTCCTTGAATTTCACGAAGAAGCTTGCAATTTGAAATCCAAAGTGTTTGTAATCTGGGAAATCTGTTAATACTTCCAGGGATGGTAACAATATTGGTATAAGATAGATTTATCTTTTCCAATGTGGGGAAGTAATCAGGCTTCGTCAAAAGATCTAATTCAATTATGGCTTTATTTTTCGAGAAATTCAGTTCTGTCATGTTCACAAACCCATATTCGGAAGAGCCATCAAAAGAATTGCATGTCAGTCTCAACTTGCTAGTAGGGGTCTTCAATTCCCGAAGCTGTTGCAATTTATAAATGCTATCGGGAAGATCCCGAAGGTTTTTGCAATCATAAAGGCTTAATTCGTCAAGCTTAGTGAGATGCTCGATTGATGAAGGCACCTCTCTAATACCACTCCCATGTAAACATAAAGACTTTAAACATTCCATTTCTGGATGAAAATTAGGGAGCTTCTCAAGCCTTGAGCAATCGGAAAGATTAAGAAAATAAAGAGATTTCAACCTCAGCTGGCTTGGAAGAATTTGAAGATTTTCGCAATGATCGAGATACCATGCTTCAAGCTTTTCAAGAGATCCAAAGCACTCATCAATCTCAACTAATTTTTGACAAAAAGAGAGGCACAAACGCTTTAAGTTTGGAGCCCGTAATTTAGGTAATCTAACTAAATTTTTACAACCAGAGAGGTACAGACTCTTTAAATTTGGGGCCCGTAGTTTAGGTAATTTAACTAATTTTTCACAACAAGAGAGGCTCAAATTCTCTAAATTTGGGGCCCATAATGTAGGTAATTTAACTAAATTTTCACAATAAGCGAGGTATAAATTCTCTAAATTTGGGGCCCATAATTTAGGTAATTTCTTAATAAGTACACAACCTCTGAGATTGACATCTTTCAAATTTTCTAACCGGCACTCCTGTAGGAAGAAAAAAAATCAAAAGTTAACTACAACAAAATTTGAAATAAAAATTTAACAAATATTTCAATCTAAAAATATACATAATCATACCTGCTTGATTAGCTTTGGCAATCTAATGCGACTATATGGCATCTCAATAGCAACAAGTTGTTCAGGAAAATATTCTGATGGCAAGTGAAAAGGATAACTGGGCCACTTAAGAAGTATTAAATTGTTGGGAAGAAATTCAAGTGGTTTACAAATATGTACATTCTCAACTATTAGAAATTTGAGGTTTTCCATCTTTTTGAAAGCTTCAGTGTCTAGTTGCACTTTTACCGATTGAGGAGAATGCAACATTACGCCTCGAATTTTTTTTGATCCCTAATTGGAGAAACATCAAGTCAACTATAGGAAGTAATATAATTTCCCAAATGTATAATGATTTTGAAATTTTATGCAAAAACAATACAGATTAACTAATATTTTATAAAATGTTAAAAAATTTAAAAATATATATATAATACTTGTAGCTAGTGAAAAAGAAAAAAAAAATTAAAGACCGAATCAATTGAAGAAAAAGAACTTATACCTTATCTGTAGTTAGTACTTTAAGTGAATCCTCATAACAACATAACCTGCTACGTTCTCTGAGGATGTATGGAGCTTGTTGTCGAACAATTTCCCTACCCATTTGTTGTATCAAGTCATGCATTGACAATCTACCACATTTGTCAACAGTTATGAGATACTTATTAACAAGTCTCGGAATACCAAAGCCAGGACATAATCCACAAGCATTTAATATCTTTACAACGTAATTTTTGTCCCATCCTTTGAAGAAACATGCAATATCGAGAAAAATATCTTTCTCAGTGTCTTGCAATCCATCATAACTTACTTGAAGTATATTTTGAATGCCTTTATTGGGAATTTTGTTATACATATCTAATGCACCTTCCCATTCATCTTTACCTTTTCCACACAAATCACGGGCTATTATTTCTAGAGCTAGTGGAAGGCCTTTGGCAAAATTTGTGAATTTAGTTGCAAGTTTAGAATAATCTTCATCAGGTTTGTTTCCAGGAAAGGCATGCTTTTTAAAGAGTTGAAAAGCTTGATGTTTGTTTAATTCCTTGACCTTGAATTCCTTGACCTTGTAAGTTGGACAAGCTTTTTCTTTAAGGGCAGCTAACAAGCTTCTATCTCTTAATGTTATAATGACTCTACTTCCAGGAGCAAACCAATTACATTTTCCAAGCAAATTTTCTATTCTTGTCGAAACATCGACATCATCAAGAATTAAAAAAACCTTTTTACGGCAAAGTCTCTCTATCAAACTGATTCCTCTAAATCTGCCCACCTTCCAATTACCATTCCCTAAGATGTCATTAAGAAGTTTCTCTTGTAGTGTGATTATGCCAGCATCTGTCCCCAAATTTTCTCTAACATTCTCTAAAAAGCTGCTTCCATCAAAATGTTTAGCAAGTCTATTATAAACAACTTTTGCGATTGTAGTCTTTCCTACTCCAGGAAGACCATGAATCCCTACCATGCAAAATTCATCTAATCCAATATCTAAAAGTGACTCTATGGCCACAGCACGATAATTTATTCCAACTGGATATTCAGCAACATATAATGGCGTCCAATTTGATTTAGCATTTAATATCTCTTCAACAATGTTTTGGATGAAGTCTGATTCAGATTTATATGTAGGGCAGCTGACAATCACATAGCATAAGAAAAATTATAATTAGTTAGATTAGCAGATGAATAAGGTATCCAGTTGTGAGTTATAACACAACTGACGCAATTTTAAATCAAGTAAATGGAATGTAACTCATATATTTTTGATAACTACCATTGATATTAACATCATATTAGAAGTATAAAAATACATGGGAGAAACTCGTAATTGGACCTTGTTAGACTAACTAACTTTGTACTAGATGATAGGATCAAAATAGAATACTTTTGCATGCAGCGGTTATGACAACCCAGATTAGCAGTATAAAATTAGTAAACTCATGAATCATGGTGTCAACAATTAGATACATACCCTTCCTTGTAATGCCATCCAGATGCACTAGCTACTTTTCTTAGAGCATCCCTCCACCTCTGCACCTTGTCCTTGTTATTTTCGAACTTCTTTTCATGATTAGCCAGGGCAATTCCAAAGTTTCCCTTTTGATTTCGTATTTCTGATGGATCAACATTGTAAAAAACTGGACGAATTTTCACCTCTTGGTCATTTTCTCTACACTTAACAATCTCAGCAAGTTCATCCAAGCACCATTTGGACTCTGCGTAGTTTTCAGAGAAGACAATAACCAAAATCGATGAATTTTTTATGGCTTGGATAAGTTCTTCCGAAATTTCTTCTCCCCTCGGAAGTTTATCATCGATGAAGGTGTAAATTCCTTTGTGGCACAAAGCCTTATATAAATGGCTGGTAAAACCTTTACGGGTATCTTCACCTCTAAAGCTCAAGAAGACATCATAGTTCCATTGGCGAGTGGAAGAAGAAGGGTTGGCTCCTTCACTGTTCAGGGAAGCCATTGATGGGATCTATAAACGGAAGATTAAGAAAAGAGTGAATTGAATCAGAGAAAGAAATAGGAATCAGATTAGTGCAACAAGAAATGCGTTCCAAAGCAATTGAAGAGAAGAAAGTATGAGAGTGGGATGTAGGTGTAGGAACACCAAAAATGCATATATTTTTTATAATTAAAAACAGTAATCGAGTAAAACTCGGCAAACATACCCCTACAAATTTTATTCTTTCCTTCCAAGAAGGTAACTGGTAAAAGACAAAAACAGCACTGTAAAGGATGCTTTTAAGGACGTTAACACTGTAACGCGTTTTCCTCGGGGCACTATACCGTCATTTAATTTTCTGACTACGCGCAATGGTATGGACTTAAACTTAGTCAATTACAAATGGGGGCATCCGTTTTGGTAAAAGCCATAATTTTAGATATTTCATTCTTAAAAACTACTTTATTTATTTTATATTTTTACTTTTTTTTGACAAATTTTATATTTTTACTTTACAAAATCTTCAACATAAATAATTTTATTTTATCTTCGTTACAATAAAATAATATATATAACATATCCCCACGGTAAAATAATATAAACCAATTCTAATAAATAACCATCACAACAACCGCCGCGGCCACCACCACACGGTCCACACAGCCACAGCCCAGCCACAATAGCAAATTATAAATTTTGATTTAAATGATCAATTAATCAAAATTATAGTACTTTAGTAAAGATATTCCAAAGAACATACATACCAATATATATCCACTGCTAACAAAATTCACGTTCCCTATGTTCTAGTAGGACTTAAAATCTCCATACACACACAAATCAGACATTTCACAACACTCAAACCAAAGCATCACAAAACAATAATTTTGATTTAAATGATCATTTAATCAAAAACACATGCAAAAAATCTCACCCAATGCAAAGACCACTCACACACAGGTACTCACACTACACTGCCAATTGAGACCCATATGCAAACACACACACATAAGTAAACAAAGCAAATTGAGACCCATATGCAAACACACACAGACATACCCAAATGCAAAATCAACAGATCGGCGAAGGATGATGGATGAACGGAGCTGGGCTTCGAAGATGGGTGAGGAAGATGATGAATCGGGTCGGCGGTGGTGTGTGGGACGGCGATGATGAGTGAGCTTCGGTACGATGGTGTGTGAGCTTCGGTGGCGGCGGTGAGGACGATGATGAATCGGTGAGGATGATGGATGAGGATGATGGGTTAATCTGTGAGAGTTTGAGGAGGACGAGAGTTTGATGATGAATCGGTGGAGAGTCTGAGAGCTTATTTGAGAAAGAGAGAATGAGTGTGAAAGTAAAAGAAATAGAAAAAGAAAGAAATAAATATTACATTTTAATGAGATTGGGAATAAAAAGTGCTTTTAAATAAATTACTGACTTTTTTCTTTTCGTTTTTTAAATTAGTTTATTTTGTTTATCAAAAAAAAAACCTAGTTTATTATTAAATGGTGAGATAAATAGATTTAGTGAGCATTTGGATTTGTGTTTTCTCCTCACGTTTGCGTCTACGTTTTTTTAATGTTGAGACCCACGTTACAGTAAAATGAAATAAATGTTGAGAAGTGTCGGCTGAAACGCATAGATGAAATAAGAGACGTACTGTTCATAGGACCTACAACTATTTTATTTAGAAAAAATATTAAAAATAGATCTTACAGTTGTATTCACACATTTAAAAATTATTTTGCTACAGTATTTTCAATTTTCATCAAAATAAACTGTATCCAAATGGACCCTTAGTGTCCGTTTGGATCACATCTACACGTCTACGTTTCTGCGTTTTTGCCTTTTTTTTTTTATTTTTACTGGCCCTCTTACACTATTCATGGGACATGAATAGTGCATTAAGTCCCATGAACAGTGCATTAAGGTAAAGGTTCAGTATTTTCAGCAATAAACAGTAATTCAGACATTATTTTTTTATTATTTTCAGCAATAAATTTTCAGTTTTTAGCAAAATAAGTTGTATCCAAATACACACTTAAGCACATAAGCAAGGGAATAAAAAGAAATACACTAAAGTTGTTATGAACCTAATTGGTTTTTTGGTTGCTTTGAGGGAAATAAGACCCCGTAATTGATAGATTGATTCAAAGCAACCCAACTAACAATTTATCCTATCATTAACTAATTAACCAACTCCTAATAACAAAAATAAAATCTTAAATAATAAAATTAAATAAAAACTAAGCATATAACAGAAGTGCATTAGCTTTAAGAGGTTTTTAAAACAACTTTAGAAATTAAAATAAAATAATTACAGTTTTTGGTTTATCATTTTTTCTACAAAATTATGGTAATCTAAAATTACAAAATATTTCACATTACTTAATTTCATCACCTCATTAAATGATAGTAATCTTACATTACTTATTGACGAAGATATTATAATTTATATTAACAAAATTATACATACTAATAAATTTATTTTACTTATAAAAATGATTAAAATACCCAAAAAAAAACCTCAAAAATACTTCAAAACCACTAAAAAGAGAATGTTAAGGCTTGTTTAGTACGTATATTTAAACAACAGTTTTTAATTTTTTTAAAAATATGTGTGAGTAAAAAAGCGTGTGAAAATACATGTAATAGTTTTTAAAAACTGAAAACATGAGTTTGAACTCGCATAGCAAACGAGTCTTATTGTTTGAAGTAAACTGCAATGGTAGCACAAACACGTGATTTCCACGGAGGTAGTAGTCTCCTCTAATAATTTTCTAACAACGCGCAATGGATTTTTATCAGTCATTCTCTTGTTGACTAAGGATTAAGACTAAGAAGAGAGTGTGAACGCATTGAAAAAGAGGAGTAGTGGGTCGTCTGGGTGACTACTACCATGATACCATCTAGGAAATTAGGTAATCCAGGACTACAAGGTTAGAAAAGAAACACATCATTAAAAACAGCTGATATCAGCTTTCCTGCCCACGTGACTGAAAAACAGTACACACCTTAACTTCCGTTAATTCAGAATTGAAATTCAAATTTTGATTTTGATTTGAAAAATGGGCGGGTTCGGTGAAGGTAAAAACTGAAAAAGCAAAAAGCTTTTTCATTTTCAATCTTCATTTTTGGAGCTCTCTCTCTCTCTCTCTGTCTGTGTTCATCATCACCACCATCGTTTGGCTGCCACTTCCTTCCATCTCAACGTTGGCAACATTTCTGCACTTGTAAGGTACCAATTTTGTTCCTTTTTTTGTGGTACAGAAACTGCTTGCTGAAATGCTTCATAGAGATTCATTTTTCCAAACTTCTTGTTGTTGTAGCCTTGTGTTCCGATTATTAGGGGCTTTGGGTTCATGTTAGTGTGGTGCTGAAATCTTCTTTTTTTTTTCTTTTGGATTTAATTGTTTAGGATTTGATATGGACAACAGTTATAATGATATGAGGTGCTTGCACCCAATGTAACAAGTGGCCTCAGCCCTCAGATGGATGTTGTAGTTGGCTCAACAGTTGATAAGCTGACTTTATTTACATTTCTTATTGTGCTTGTGGGTAGCTCTGTATTTAGGTGGAACCGTGGAAGGCCTTTTATAAAGAAGGAAATTAATTTCTAGCATGGCATAAGGACATCACGGCCTGGGTACAGAGTTGCTATTGCTCTGTTTCTATTTCTTTTCTTCTGTTTTTTTTTTCCTTCTTTGTGGTGTACACCATTTTCATTACACTGCACTAAAGTTTCATATTTTTCAAGCAATTTTTGGGTTCATTTTAATGATAATAGGTTCTAAAATTAATTTGCTCTAGGCTACCTTTTGGCATATTTTGGTATATCATGTGTCACTATGAAACCTGCTTATTGGAAGGCCAAAAGTTTAAATTTTTACTGTGTTTCTGTGCTTGCAAAGAAATTAGTTTTTATACTTTTTTTTTTTAAGAAAAAAAAAAAAAGAAACAAAGAAAAAAAAAAGAACAGTGAGCTAGATCATGCCAGCTACGCAATAGAACCACTACTCAGATTTTGATTTAGTGGAAAGGGGGCTCCTTTGATGATGCTACTTGGGAGGACTTGTTTGCTCTTCAGCAGCAATTTCCACATCTTGTGGGCAAAATGTTTTAGTGGAGGGGGTAATGTTAGGAGTCTAGTTTAATGGTGTACTGAAAGATTGGTGTATTGCGTTGTATGTTTTTTTTTTTTTTTTTTTTTTGAGGGGCTATTGCATTGTATGTTAGTATTACTGAATTGCTGGTATGTGTTGGTATGTTAGTTACTGGTATGTTAGTTGAGGTGTTCAGTTAGTTTTTGTGGGAAAAGGATTAAGAAACTCTTGTATATAAACTAATAAGCAACATAATGAGAAGCATCCAAAAAAATTAACCAAATTGTTCTTATCTCTTTCTCTCTATATTCAGGATGTTGGTTACCCTTGAAGTAACTATTTCTTCTTTTCTACTTCTAAAATTCTGATTCACCAAGAGCTTAACAACTCTTCTCAATTAAGTATATGGACAGGACTTGATGTTAGTGTGCTACAGGCCTTTATTCCTTTACACAAGATGAAGATGGCCAATTGCAAGTGGAGTCACAACGTCATATAATATGTATAAGCAGTTAAGCATCATAGCTACATTAGGGGCAATTCATCAAACAATGGTACATTTGGTGGAACTTTTTTAAAAATTATTTTTAAATTTGTAAACAAAATTGCTATTTAGTTTTGCCATTGTTTCAACAAGACACTTGATAGGAATATCCAAATTCACGCAAAAGAGTGTTTTCTTGTTGGCATAGTGTTTATTTTCACAAGTAGAATTAAGGCCAATTATCACTTTCATACTAGACTGCTCTTGAGAAAATTTATGATTTTGAACACTTAAAACAAATTTGCAATGACTTGTAAAATAAATTTGCATAATAAAGGCAAAAACAAATAGTTCTTCTTCAAATAAATTGTAAAATAATCCAAATAAATGACATAATTCACAAATGTGGTTTATTTAAGTGCCATTTAGCCAAAATAATATCAAATACAAAAGAACCAACAAGATATACATAGACCAAACACAATATAATGTCTACATCAAACCCCAAACAAATTTTAGCTACCCCCAATGCTTCTAGCTACAACCAATAAGAGGATGTTGGGCTTTTGTGAAGCCTAGTTGTGTTTGATCCGATTGACGACCCGACTCAACCCAACCTAAAATAATGTTGCGTAGTTTGCCCTCGAGAAAATTTTTTGGCCTGTTTTGTAGCCCATTGTGAATCCTGTGCATAGGATATAGAAACCGTTTTTAGTGATTAAGGTTTCGTCTTGTTGTTGTTTTTGATAGAGTGAAAACACTATAGCCACACTCTGTATTTTCTCTGATAATAGTGAAATCTCTGCAACTCTGTGGACGTAGGCATATTGCTGAACCACGTAAATATTGTATTGTGCGTGTGATTATTTTTTTTGTCGTGTGTTTTCTCTATTTTTTTGTTTCTCACAAGTTGGGAATTTCGGGTTTATTCCCTATAGAGGAGAATTTCTAGAATTAATATATGTCTGCTTTATTATTCAAATCTCATTGTTTTTTTTTTTTTTTAATTTTATTTTATATATAAGATAGAAATTCTATTTTAGCTTAATCTAAGTATATATGTGTATGAAACTTTTTTCAGGAGACTTAACTCCGGCCCTTGCTCCCCACACCCTATAAACACTTATAAAGTTTATAACAAACACAATGTTTGTTATAAAGTTGATTATCAACCAAATTACAATAATAAGACAATTGAACATATCTCAATCTGATTGCTCTACCTGAAAACTGGGAATTTATTGGCTGAATTCTAACTCTAATCAACTACTAACAGCTCCCTTAGATAAAGGAACCACTCCACCCATTACTCATACTTTTATCCATGTTGCTAGTCATTTGCATCTTCTATTTCTGTTGCAAGATATTCACGCCATCCATGCTAAATTGATGATGTTAATCCTCATCATCATTCTTAGCTTGCTGAAGCCTCGCACATCCACGCTGCATACATGCTGAAGCCTCATACATCAAATTAAACATAGAGTGCTATCAAAATCACAAATCAAACCGAAATGACAAAAGAAAAGTGAAATAATGTAAAATTATTTGACTTGATATAGGACAAGAAATTTAATTAACTTATTTTAGTTCCATGTTAACATGAATACAAAGCCACAAGTTTAGACAAACCAAAACTCTATGAAGCTTTTCAACAAGCAATTTTCTATGCCACTGAAAAAATTGTGGGACGTTTAGTAATAATGTGAATAACAAGGGGACAATTGCCTATTGAATTAGAGGTCAATGCTAAATAAATCCTTTATATGGACAAAGATCAACTTCAAAATTCTCTTTTTAGCTTCTATCAAAATCAAATATTAAGTACAACTTTGTTCATTTTTAAAATATAAAAATGAACTAAAATGCAAGACAAAAATACGAAATATGATTCTATGGCAATGACCCACTTCAAACTTCCTATAAAAAAAAAAAAGACTTAAAATGGTGAAAATGAGATACACCCAACTAATGAACAAATATTTGCTTCTTCTTTTTTTCTAACACTAGATTCTGGTATTGTTGCAAAGTACTACCCCCCTGTTATTTGTTCGTTAGGTGCAAGTATCTCGTATCATTATAACTGTTGTCCATATCAAATCCTAACCAATTAAATCCAAAAGAAAAATCAGATTTCAGCACCACACTAACATGAACCCACAGCCCCTAATAATAAGAACACAAGGCCACAACAACAAAAAGTTTGGAAAAATGAATCTCTATGAAGCATTTCAGCAAGCAGTTTCTGTACCACAAAAAAAGGAACAAAATTGGTACCTTACAAGTGCAGAAATGTTGCCAACGTTGAGATGGAAGGAAGTGGCAGCCAAACGATGGTGGTGATGATGAACACAGACAGAGAGAGAGAGAGAGAGCTCCAAAAATGAAGATTGAAAATGAAAAGTTTTTTGTTTTTTCAGTTTTTACCTTCACCGAACCCGCCCAATTTCCAAATCAAAATTTAAATTTCAACAGGGGTTAACGTTTTTGGATTAACGGAAGTTAAAGTGTGAATTGTTTTTCAGTGACGTGGCATAGAAGCTGATATCAGCTGTTTTTAATGATGTGTTTTGATAAGGGGAATTTTTAATTGGAAAAATAAAAGTTGATCTCCAAAGACCCGTCAGCTCTATTATGCATACTGAAGGTAGTAAGCTGAAGGGTAAGCTGAAGGTAGTAAGCTGAAGGGTAAGCTGAAGGCAGTAAGCTGAAGACAGTAAGCTGAAGGTAGTAAGCTGAAGGGTAAGCTGAAGGTAGTAAGCTGAAGGTAGTAAGCTGAAGACAGTAAGCTGAAGGTAGTAAGCTGAAGGTAGTAAGCTGAAGGGTAAGCTGAAGGTAGTAAGCTGAAGGCAAAGCTGACGACCCTAAAGCTGACGACCCTAAAGCTGACGACCCTAACGAGGTCGTAGGCAAAGCTGACGATCCTGACGAGGGAGTAGGTAAAGCTGACGACCCTAAAGCTGACGACCATAACGAGGTCGTAGGCAAAGTTGACGACCCCGACTAAGCTGAAGGGAGTAGGCGAAGCTGACGACGCCGACGAGGGCATAGGCGAAGCTGACGACGCCGACGAGGGCGTAGGCAAAGCTGACGACTCCGACGAGGGCGTAGGCGAAGCTGACGACCCCGACGAGGGCGTAGGCGAAGCTGACGACCATAACGAGGTCGTAGGCAAAGTTGACGACCACGACTAAGCTGAAGGGAGTAGGCGAAGCTGACGACGCCGACGAGGGCGTAGGCGAAGCTGACGACGCCGACGAGGGCGTAGGCGAAGCTAATGACTCCGACGAGGGCGTAGGCGAAGCTGACGACCCCGACGAGGGCGTAGGCGAAGCTGACGACTCCGACTAAGCTAAAGGGAGTAGTCGAAGCTGACGACCCCAACGAGGGAGTGGGCGAAGCTGACGACCCCGACTAAGCTGAAGGGAGTAGAAACTGACGACCCTTCATGGCTGGAGGGTTTGAAGAAGGCTGACGACCCTTTATGGCTGAAGGGCATGAAGAAGGCTGACGGGCATTCATGGCTGAAGGGTATGAAGAAAGCTGACGATCCTTCATGGCTGAAGGACATGAAGAGCGCCGACGGGTCCAAGGCTGACGGTTCGACAAAACCGTGGCTTGGCCACCACGCATAAAACTATAAAAGGATGACTTGTATTCCACGCTCATAATTAGAGTCCTATAAGGAAAGGATTCCGCAATCTACGCTCATAAGGGTTCCTATAAGGAAAAGACTTCTACTCCAAGAAAGAGAGGTCCACCCTCTACTACTATAAAAGCCCCAATACCCTTATAAATCAAGGTACGCATAATTAACCCCTCTCTAGCACTCTAGAGTGGAAATAAGTTCTAACTTGACCTTTGGAGGGTATTTGGCCGGCACCACACCGGTGCTCTCTGTTAGGTCCTCTCCTTTGTGTTGTGCAGGTGCTGTTTTGAGTGTGCGAGGACCGGGTGGCTCACTGGTGGTTTTTTCGGCATCATCAGTTGGCGCCGTCTGTGGGAATCCGCTGTAAGCCATACTATCGTTTCCCAGACTAAAGAGTTGCATGGTACTCACTCGCTCAATGGCAACTGCTAACGACGTTCAAGAAGAGGAGCAACCCACGACTGCCCTCGAGAGACAAGTACGGACTCTTGGTGCCGCCGTGGAGCGCCTCACCAAACAAAACCACGACTTGGAGGAGCAGCTGCGCCAGAAGAATGCAGCACTGAACGACCAACAAGAGGATCAAGAGGGGAACAGCACTCCAAAGAAAAATCAGGAGAAACCTGAAGGCAGCCACGCCCCAAGCAAACCAGAGAGGCAGAACTTGAGCATGCCATCCCTCACGGATGCAACTCCACCGCATATTATTGCAGAGATGCAGGCGATGAGGGAACAGATGGAGGTTATGATGAACGCACTTAAGGGACGAGTGTCCAGCGATCTTGACGATCTAGTCAACCGCACCGACTCGCCCTTCACTGTGGCTGTGAACTCTTTCCCCTTACCCCACAAATTTCGCATGCCGCATATCGACAGTTACGACGGAGTGAAGGACCCTCTGGATCACCTAGAGACCTTCAAGACCTTGATGCACCTTCAAGGGGTAGCAGACGAAATCATGTGTAGGGCCTTCCCTACAACGCTGAAGGGCCCCGCAAGGGTATGGTTCAGCCGACTGACGCCGAACTCCATCAGCACTTTCAAGGAGCTAAGCGCTCAGTTCACTACACACTTTATTGGGGGACACAGGTATAAAAAGTCCACGGCATGCTTGATGAGTATCAAGCAACGAGAGGACGAGACGCTGAGATCCTACATAACGCGCTTCAATAAAGAAGCGTTATCGATCGACGAAGCCGACAACAAAATACTTGTAGCAGCCTTCACAAATGGGTTGCGAAAGGGTAAGTTTTTGTTCTCACTATACAAAAACGACCCCAAGACCATGTCGGAAGTACTCTACAGGGCCACCAAGTACATGAATGCTGAAGACGCGCTTCTGACTCGAGAGAAGAGAGAAAGACAGGAGGATACGCAACAGGACAGAGGGCGGAAGATGGCAAGGACTGGAGACGCTGGACGGACAGAAGCTACACCACCCATGGAACACCAAGCACCTACGGAAGTACTACCAGTAAAAAGGATGGCATGAAGAGTGGCACCCCTTTATTTCTAGTTTACCTTAGTGAATTTTAGTTATACTCCAGTTTTTCTATTTACTTTAGTTTTTGCTACAAAGCCCAAAGGGCAGGTTTTCGTTTTCTTTTTAAGAACTACTTTTTCTATGAATGCATGGTTTATTATAATAAGAGGAGTTTATTTAGACATGGCTAAGTCGCCTACGGGTAGACGGTCACTATGCTAAGTCACCTACGGGTAGACGCATGGCCAAAGTCGCCTACGGGTGGACGGTCACTACGCTAAGTCGCCTACGGGTGGACGGTCACTACGCTAAGTCACCTACGGGTAGACGCATAGCCAAAGTCGCCTACGGGTGGACGGTCACTACACTAAGTCGCCTACGGGTAGACGGTCACTAATGCTAAGTCACCTACGGGTAGACGCATGGCCAAAGTCGCCTACGGGTGGACGATCACTACGCTAAGTCACCTACGGGTAGACGGTCACTATGCTAAGTCACCTACGGGTAGACGCATGGCCAAAGTCACCTACGGGTAGACGCATGGCCAAAGTCGCCTACGGGTGGACGGTCACTACGCTAAGTCGCCTACGGGTGGACGGTTACTACGCTAAGTCGCCTACGGGTAGACGGTCACTACGCTAAGTCGCCTACGGGTAGACGGTCACTACGCTAAGTCGCCTACGGGTAGACGGTCATTATGCTAAGTCACCTACGGGTAGACGCATGGCCAAAATCACCTACGGGTAGACGGTCACTACGCTAAGCAACCTACGGGTAGACGCGTGGTCAAAGTTGCCTACGGGTGAATAGTCATTACGTTAAGTCGCCTACGGGTAGACGCATGACCGAAGTCGACTATGGGTAGATGATCACCATACTAAGTCGCCTACAAGTGGACAACCAAAATGGTGACGAGGTACCAACACTTTAGTCACCTCAATAAGTCCACAAAGTGGACGACCCTATTAAATCCACAAGGTGGACGACATTGATGAGTCCAAAGTGGACGACCTCAAACTGAGAGAATGAAAAATTATTAAGTCCACAAAGTGGACGAGTTTATCATTGAGTCTACTGCTAAGTCCACAAAGTGGACAAATTTATTACCAAGTCTACAAAGTTGACGAGCATAAGTCCACAAAGTGGACGGACCTATTGCCAAGTCTACAAAGTAGACGAGTTTAATATAAATCCACAAACTTGACCAAAGTCTACAAAGCAAATCAGCCTAAGTTCACAAAGTGGACAGGCATATTACCAAGTCTACGAAGTAGATGAGCCTAAGTCCACAAAGCGGACGACCCCTCAAAAATGAATGAACTTATCCACAAAGTGGATGAATGTATGACTTGTCCCACAAGTGGACGAGTCCATCAAGTAAAAGCAAGCCGACGCCATTATCCACAAATGGATGGATTCGTGAACAAATCCACAACAGGCTGGGCAAGGATGACGCTATCATCTTTTAGGTCCGCCACGAACTTGGTAAGATCGTCACCTTCCTCAAAAATAGTGTCGCCCACGGGTGTTGACTGTAGAGGCTCATCCGAAAACAGAACCGAACAGTTCGCGCCACGTGCTCAAGCATTTAATAAAGGCTGCTCGAAGCATCACACATAAGTGACCTTTCTGACGATGTTAACTCCATAACCCGGCACCTAAAGCTGACGAGGTTATGGAGTGGGGGGCAACTGATAAGGGGAATTTTTAATTGGAAAAATAAAAGTTGATCTCCAAAGACCCGTCAGCTCTATTATGCATACTGAAGGTAGTAAGCTGAAGGGTAAGCTGAAGGCAGTAAGCTGAAGGGTAAGCTGAAGGCAGTAAGCTGAAGACAGTAAGCTGAAGGTAGTAAGCTGAAGGGTAAGCTGAAGGTAGTAAGCTGAAGGTAGTAAGCTGAAGACAGTAAGCTGAAGGTAGTAAGCTGAAGGTAGTAAGCTGAAGGGTAAGCTGAAGATAGTAAGCTGAAGGCAAAGCTGACGACCCTAAAGCTGACGACCCTAAAGCTGACGACCCTAACGAGGTCGTAGGCAAAGCTGACGATCCTGACGAGGGAGTAGGCAAAGCTGACGACCCTAAAGCTGACGATCATAACGAGGTCGTAGGCAAAGTTGACGACCCCGACTAAGCTGAAGGGAGTAGGCGAAGCTGACGACGCCGACGAGGGCGTAGGCGAAGCTGACGACGCCGACGAGGGCGTAGGCGAAGCTGACGACTCCGACGAGGGCGTAGGCGAAGCTGACGACCCCAACGAGGGCGTAGGCGAAACTGACGACCATAACGAGGTCGTAGGCAAAGTTGACGACCACGACTAAGCTGAAGGGAGTAGGCGAAGCTGACGACGCCGACGAGGGCGTAGGCGAAGCTGACGACGCCGACGAGGGCGTAGGCGAAGCTGACGACTCCGACGAGGGCGTAGGCGAAGCTGACGACCCCGACGAGGGCGTAGGCGAAGCTGACGACCCCGACGAGGGCGTAGGCAAAGCTGACGACCCCAACGAGGGAGTGGGCGAAGCTGACGACCCCGACTAAGCTGAAGGGAGTAGAAACTGACGACCCTTCATGGCTGGAGGGTTTGAAGAAGGCTGACGACCCTTTATGGCTGAAGGGCATGAAGAAGGCTGACGGGCATTCATGGCTGAAGGGTATGAAGAAAGCTGACGATCCTTCATGGCTGAAGGACATGAAGAGCGCCGACGGGTCCAAGGCTGACGGTTCGACAAAACCGTGGCTTGGCCACCACGCATAAAACTATAAAAGGATGACTTGTATTCCACGCTCATAATTAGAGTCCTATAAGGAAAGGATTCCGCAATCTACGCTCATAAGGGTTCCTATAAGGAAAAGACTTCTACTCCAAGAAAGAGAGGTCCACCCTCTACTACTATAAAAGCCCCAATACCCTTATAAATCAAGGTACGCATAATTAACCCCTCTCTAGCACTCTAGAGTGGAAATAAGTTCTAACTTGACCTTCGGAGGGTATTTGGCCGGCACCACACCGGTGCTCTCTGTTAGGTCCTCTCCTTTGTGTTGTGCAGGTGCTGTTTTGAGTGTGCGAGGACCGCGTGGCTCACTGGTGGTTTTTTCGGCATCATCATGTTTCTTTTCTATTGGCTGGGACTACAAGGTCAGCTTGCTAACCTTGTAATCCTGGATCACCTAAGAATTTCCCGATACCATCCCATATGATACCATCCCATATGTGTCAGTTGTCTCCTGACTTTCCTTACAAGCAGTTTTTCATAATTATAAAAAAATTAAAGCAAATTCTAATATAATGCCCAAAGTTCCCATAAATAATAAAAAAAAAAAAAAAAGATAATTTCTAAAGCCCTAAAATTAAATGTTTGATTTTTTAAAAACAAAATGTTAATTTAAACATATCAAGAAAATCTATTTTGTAAAATACATGAATGAATTTCCTATAATAAATAATATACAAAATATTTGGATTAAAATATTAATTCTAAACACCCCATCACATCCAAAAAGGGATCTGAAATAAATCAAAGAGAAATGATTTGTTGAAATACACACATGTCAAGTGGTCATTTGGTGAAAAATTCAATCTTAATATAAAAATTTTTTCATTTAAATATTAGTTTTGACAGGTGTTTATTTTAAGCATTAACATGTGTGCTTTTTTGCAGGAATTGCTGCAACTTAATTTGTTGCAAATCCTTTCCCTAAATGAAAACAAAATTATTTTTTTAAATAATATTACTTTAACAAGTATTAGTAAAAAAATTCCATGCTATAAATTAATCAATTACATTAATGAATCTTGTGCACTAACAAATTACTATTTTTAGATTTGAAGTGTTGCAAACTATTTTGAGATTCCTTCTCCAACAAAAATAAAAATGGTGGGTTCAACCAAGCCTACACGAAAATTGAACAATGGTCAATTTATTGAGATTTAAGAATGGAAATCTCAATTTTAAATCGTGAGTTCTAGTTAGCTCAACTAGTAATGTCTCTAATGGTTAAATAAAAGATCTAGGGTTTGATCCCTGCCTACACCAAAAACAAATTGATGTCTTGGGTCCTCATCTTGTAATTAATGTCCTTGCCGATTATAGAAAAAAGAAACAATTAATGACCCTTATAGACACCTTAAAGATTGTCCCTGGGGAGGGGTTCTCGGATCTCCTTCCTCACAACTCCACACAGTAAAGATACAATGAAATAGTGGGAACAAAATACTCTACAATGGGAAACACAAGAAGTGGACCTCTTCTCTCATTAAAAGCGTTTTCTTTTCTATCACAAATGCTCATATGTCTTTGGGAAGATTTTTCTTTTTCCCGAGGTATATCACTAAATGTTCCTCTCTCTCTATTTTTCTAAGATAGGATTTTCTTACTCTCTCTCTCTCTCTCTCTCTCTCTCTCTCTCTCTCTCTGGATCCCTCTTCCTTTTAGCCTCTTTCCTTTTTATATCTTTCATCGTCCCTCTCCTCCTTCCAGCTGTTCCGCTTCTACCCAGAATATCAGAGATATTTTCCTTTACTTTATTGGTTTTCTCACCTTCTTATCTTGGGATTCTGACGGCCAAAGGGTTATGTGTACTGTTTAGGCTTTCTCATGTGCCAAAGGTTAGGTTAGCCTCCTCATTAAATGCAGAGATAAAAATCTTCCTCCTTCTTGCACCTTCTAGGAGTTTCTCGTGGTTGCTAGTATCTTCCAAAGACCACACAGAGATCACCCATACATCAAGACTCGGCTAATGCTAATAACTTCCCCTTCCAGCGGTAATGGGCTAATCGTGGTGCTCCACCTTATCCTGAAACACCTAGGGTGACCCAACTTTCACCTCGGATTATTACTCTTTAAGCATTCCTATTAGTTGAGAGGCAAGGCCCAATTACTTTCCCGTGGCCCAATGGCTCTTTGGGCCCCAGGCCTGAGTAGAGATTGTTTCACTCCCCACAACCCTCATAAAGTCAACGTTTTAAAAATAGCTAGGGCTGAACTTTCTAACATTGCATGTAGTATTTCTGGTGTCACATAACATCTCTTAAAACAAATGTATATAATCAACCAAGTGTTTCCCTATTTCATAGCATGGGACTTAAAAGTAAATTTTATTTTTTCCCTTAAAAAAGTAATTTCTTTCTTGAATAATTGAATTGTTACAAGAACTAGAAAATTGAAATTTGTACTTCGATTCTTTTCATAAGAAAATTAGTTAATATTACTAAACTATATAGCTCTTCTCTTGAAGTGGCAACTAAAAAGTAAATTATTAATGTAACATAAATTGATATATTTTATGCCAATGACTACATTGTTACATAATAAATCAATTGTGATGAGCGATGGCTTTGTTTTATATCAATAGTTATTGACCAAGTGAATCTTTAAAATTCTAATTGAGTATTTCTTAAAGTTCAAGCAGCTCTCATGATCTACCTACCAACAAATAGTCAAATTTATACTTATCCATTTGTTGATTTCACATTGAAATTAACAAGCTCATATATATCTAAACTAAATAATTAAAACCTCAATGAGTTGGTATAATAGTTCTGACTACTGAAAACATCATGAAATCCATGAGGTGTTGGGTTCAAAACCCCTAACCCCATCTCCTATGGAATTCCAATTAATTAATCTAGTTTATTCTAATTTAGATTGGGATAAGAATAAGATCGCACCTATTTAAATGTTCAATTTTCTTTCAAGTTTCATCAATAACACAAAATTAAATAAATGTCAAGTATCTTGCATTTTACTAAAAATTGGAGGAAATTGAAGGATTTAATGGTCGGGAATCTTTTCCCAACATAATTTTTTAAAAGAATTTCTAAATTTCTTATCATTAATTCAAATACAAATTTCATTGAAAAACTTATTAATAATACAATATTTCATTGTACCTTTTCAATGGATTTTTATAATGGAATAATTTTAGTACATTTTTAAAAATTTTTATTTATCAAAATCAATTGTATCATAATATCTAAATTTGAATTGTGAAGTAAAAACTAAGCATATTAATGGAGTAGTTCAATAAAATACTTCTACCTTCTTTTTCTTATCAAAAGGGAATAATACATGATGAGCAATCTGCATACTAAATTAATTGGTATCCTTACAAGGAGATTTTCATGAAGAGTAAAAAATTTAAAGATAATTCTGAGATAATGCCTAAAATTCCCATTAAAAAAGAAGAAGATAATTCCTAAAGCCTAGACATTCCATATTAAAAAAAAAAAAATGTTAATTTAAAGATATCGTGAGATCTACTTTCTTTCATATATGAATGAGTTTCATATAATAAATAAGGGCATGTTTGGTAGGAGGAATTTTGTTTTTGTTTTCAAAACAGTATGAAAATAATTTTCAAAAAATTGAGTGTGAGACTAGTTTTTAGAGAATAATTTTTACATTATATGTGTTTGGCTCTCACTTTTAAAAACAATTTTAAAAATATATTTTTTATTAAAAAAAAAATGATGTTTGGGAGACCATTTTACTTTGAGATTTTTTTAAAAATTTTTTTTTTATAGAAAGTAGTGTGTAGATTACTTTCTTCTTTTTTTTTTTTTGGATAATTAATTATAAGCTTCAAAATTGAAGTGTGGGAGTAAAACTAATGTACCTTTTTAAATTTTTTATTTTTATATAAGGATAAACTTCAATTTGTGATAAAGAGAAGCTTCTTTAAAAAACCTTCTCCCCTCTCCTCGTGTGTATATGTGTTAAAAATACTTAGTATTCTAAAAATAATAATAATAAAGATATAGAAGAGTTTTGGCAAATCTATGGAGTCCACTATTTTCATTTTATTTACAGATATGCCATTAAAAACATTTTATATATCTTGAAAACATCCTCTTGATCATTTTCAAAATCCTGTTTTCAATAGGGAAAATAATAAATAATTTTATTAAACTTGTATTTAGAAAACATTAGCTAAACAATAGATTCAATTGTGGAATCCACCATTTTATGTTTTTCAAATTTTTTTATTTATTTAAATCCTCTTATTAAACAGACTGAAGATCAGTTAATATTAATTCTAAATCCTTGTATTTAAATCCTTGTATTTATTAAACAGACTAGATACAAAATATTTGGATTTAAATATTAATTCTAAACACCACATCACATCACAAAACGGGATCAGTTAATAAAATAAACCAAAAAAATTTATTTATAAAAAACATTTAAAATAACATTACTTTAATAAGTAATAGTAAAAAAAATTCCATGTTATAAATTAATCAACTATATCAACTAATCTTGTGCACTTACAAATTATTTTTAATTTTAAGGGTTCCAAACTCTTTTTTTAGATTCCTTCTAAAAATAAAAATAAAAAAACTCCTTTGAGATTGTCTCATTAATTACAAAATAAGTTTTTTTTTTTTTTTTTTTTTTAATTTTGTAATAAACTATAGTCATTTTATTAAGATTTGAGAATGAAAATCAAATTGTAAAAGGGATAGAATAAAAGGAGGACAATCCTAAGCCAAACTTAGAAGCCCTATCTAGTCCTCATCTTGTAATGTACTTGCCAAAGTATGAGCAACTCTCTTACAATGCCCTATTAAATATAGGAAAAAGAAACAATTAATGATCCTCATAATAAAGTTTTCCAACATATCAACTGTTGAGGGGGAAATTGATGCCTCTATCTAAGATGTTGGAAAGCCAAGCCGAAACTCGACATGGGCTCTTGAGATGGTACCCAAAGGCTTTCGATGTGACGACAAAGCTTATCCAAGCAAGAAACAAAGGCTGCACATGACAAAACAGCAACAAAAGCCCAATGAAAAGTACTTTACAATACTTAGTTAATTCATTAATGGTCCTGGTCTGATAGATCAAATGAAATAAAATCTCCAGCAGTAAGGGCAAAATTACACTTAGTCCAGAAAAGACAGATTTAAACAGTCCAATGGTCAATGATTAAATAAGTTTAGGAATGTGTTAACTCCTGGGGGTCCTTACACGTCTCGGTCAGGAGAGTTCATTGTACTTTTAGCCATCATTACATCAATGCGAGGGAAAAGTTCGATTGTTACATATACAAAAGTAAAAATCATGTTTTTTCCTTATTATTATTAAGTCAACATAAGAGAAAACTTTCATACTATCCAAAACATTATGGCTTCCATCATAATAATAATAAACAAGGATTAAAAACTTCATAATTACAAATAAAAGAGGAAAAGATAGGATGGAATGAAGGGAGAGAAAGATCCCCAGCTCAGTGCAGCAAATATTCAACCAAGATTTTGATGAGTATGTGTGCATAAGGCATGAATAAGGTAAATGTGGGCTGTTCTGAGTGAGTGGGATGGGATTAACACTAAGGTTAAGGCTTTAGTGAGTAGTAAGGGGGATGAGTGATGAGCTTAAGGAGAGCTAAACCACCAGTAAAATGGCAAATAGATCAGGAATTTCAGAAGAAGTAGCTCCCCCCTTATGGGCTGAGATGCTTTTGCTTTTATAATGGAGTTTTAGAGAAGCATTAATTGACAAGAATCCAAAAAAACATAAGCCTGATTCAGGGGAGCCAGACAGCTGCATTAATAACCTGGATTTGGCCTAAAAATGGGAGATTTGCTTTTGGGGCTGCCTTGTTTCTTTGGGCAATGTCACACATGAGTAGTATTTGGTGTAATCTTGCATTAAATGCTAAGATTGCTAAGATTGTGTTTAGCCAATGGGATTAAGGCAAGTATTAAAGAAGAACCCTAGTGCTACAACTGAGATTTGGACCCTAGGAAGTAGGATTCAACACCCCAAGCCAGGTGTCAAAGTTTAAGTCCATTTCAGAGGGTTCCGCTGGAGATCCATTTTTGCCCTCCAAACCACATGTTCCCAATTTTTCCCCTTTAGGATTCATGGGCTTGGGACATGAATCACGTTTTTAACGTTTTTAACATTTATAGCATCAATTTGTTGAAGTTTGGATGATTTGGTTTCAGCTCCCCTTCTGCTGGAGGTGCAGTCTTGAGGAAGATGATGGAATCCCATCATCCTTTTGACTTCAGCTGATACGACAGCCCTTAGGCACTATTCATGTCAGGTAGGGGGTGGCAAAAAACTGATGGGACAGCCCTTAGTTCATCCTCAAAGGCTTGGTTCTCTTGTAGGGGTCTCTAGTTATTTCTTTGGTTAGGGATGAATAAGGGCTGGTTGCACACTTTCAAGCCTCTTGCTGGGACCTTTTTGGGCTGAAACTTTGCTCCATTTCAGCATTTTTAGTTGGGCCAAATGGCCCTTTCTTTGCTTGGGCTTGTTCCCTACTCCATGAGATTCTTGGGCCTACAAAATGGGCATTAAAGACATGCTGCCATGGGTTTTTTACTCCTTATGGGCTTTAGTTGTTAGTAGAAATAAAATGAATCACTGAGCTTTAATAAATATTTATGATAGATTTTGGATATTAATTCCCATGGGCTTTAAATAACAACTTGTATAGTTTCTCATAATTTTTGCTATGGATTACTTTGTAAATGATATTTTCTTTGAGGCTTTTTAAATAATGACCTCCAATATTTTTCTTGAGAATAATATTTACCATGGGTTTTAAATATGGTAACAATCACTATAATGGAATAATGTGATGTTCTCATGAATTTCTCTATAGATAATCATAATGGACATGTAGGATGAATAATTACCATGAGTTTTGGTAATAAATATTATGAATGTTGTGATGTAAGATAGATAGTGAACATGAGTTTATAATATGAAATAAATAAATGTCATGGATCTAATAATCATGTCTTTCCATGGGCTTTTATGAGATGATCGCCATGGGTTTTGAGAGTAGATAATTCATAAATTCCATGAGCTTGTAATATTATAGTAATAGGTTTAAGAATCTAAAGTATTTTTCATTATTGGACTTTTAGGTGAAATGATTATGATATAGTATTTTGCCAAGTATTGATAACCTTAGGTTTTTGATAAATTGTGCCAAGTAGTTAGTTTGGGCTTTTAATATTGCCAATAAGAATTGGGCTTTGACATTGCCAATGAGAATTGGGTTTTGATGTTACCAATGAGAATTGGACTTTAATGTTGCCAATGAGAATTGGGTTTTGATGTTGCCAATGAAAACTAGGCTTTAAATATTGCCAACGAGAACTGGGCTTTGATATTGCCAATGAGAATTGGGTTTTGATATTGTTAATGTGAATTGGGTTTCGAATAAATAATTTGCCATGGGTTTAAACCACGAACTTTGATTATGGATTTGAATTCCATTGATAAAATTGTTTTTGCCATGAATTTGAATCATGGGCTTTTCAAATATTGCCAGGTATAAGTATTTTTGAGCTTTAAATAGAATAGGATGTGTTTATTGGGTTCATATGACCGGTTTTGGGCTTAGCTAAATGATGATAATAAAATTGGATAAAATATGAGTTTTTGGGTTTTTTGTGATAATTTATATCATAACCAAATTTAAGCAATGAGATATGAAACATTTGTTATTAACATAATAATAAAGCAAAAAATATTTGGGAAAACCCAATAACTTATTAGTGGTATTTGAAAATAAATAGGTGGTACTCAAATAAAATTAGTTGTAAAAAAAAAAGTACCCTAACATTGACTAACCACTTACGTTTATCTAATACATGCGTTCAATTCGTCTTTTATCTTTCCTTCTATGTTTTTATGAATATTGCAATTAATCAATTAATTAATGTATTTTTTTTTACTATCAAAAAATTTTGAAAGATAAAATATAAATTTCTGTTAGGGTCCTGTGTTTTGGTATTGTCAAACCATGCCAAATAATGTGTCTTTTATTGAGTTTTGATGTGTGTTAAAGCTATAATTGAAGATCAAGTTAAAGAGACAAAGTTTACTCAAGAAAAGCTTAAGAAAAGTGCATTTTCAGCACAGTTTCAGCATGTACCTCAATAGCAATCTTGATACCTCTTGATAGCAATCTCGATACCTATCGATAGAAGCTCGAAACCTACTGCCTCCTCGATAGCAGTCTGGACACTACCTCAATAGCAGTCAAGATGACTTGAAGATTGTCATCAACTCTTTAAGGAAGGAGTCTACTTCTATGTCCTCTTTTGGTTATTTGATCCAAGATGCTAAGTTTACTGTAGATTCATAGCTTTCTTCTTAAAAAAAAAAAAAAAAATACTACATCAAGTTTTATAATTTTTTAAAGATAGTTTTAACTTATAACATTCACTCCTGATGATAACTCTTTATCATCAAACTAAGGTATCAATTGGTTTTTGGAGATTGTCATCGACTCTTTAAGAAAGGAGTCTACTTCTATGTCCTCTTTTGGTTATTTTATCCAAGATGCTAAGTTTACTGCAAATTCATAGCTTTCTTCTAAAAAAAAAATACCACGCCAAGTTTTTTATTTTAAAAAAAATAGTTTTAATTTATGACGTCTACTTCTGGACAACAAAAGACTTTTCCAACTAAACTAACCGGAATTCACAAATACCACTCCAAGTTAAATTACAAGTCACACGAAATAGTATAAATTATTTTTTAGAACTATTAAAATGACATTGATTTCTAACCTATATAATAAATAAATTCGAAAATTATATTAAAAAAAAAAAACTAAAAAAACTAAAACAGTCGGACCAAAAGTAGAATAACCTAATCCCTTCCATCCAGCTAATATAGGATTTTATCTAAAGTAAACTCTATAACATAATGAATTTAAAGGGTTATAGGATATAGATTCCGCGTTGATTTTGTTGGTTTGAGTTTTGGTCGTCGGCGTCGCCCAAAAAGTACAGGAAAAGAACAAGGAAAAAAAGAAGAAATAAAAAAGAAAAAAAAGATCTACAACATCATTGGAAGTTAGAAACTATAGACTGTGTTTATTTTATTTTATTTTTTTTTTGAATAAGTAATCCTTACATAAGCATTGTTTTTATTCAAAGAGTAACACATAAAAACAACAAATTTCCCAATTTATATTTATTTTTTGATAAGTAATCCTTACATAAATACTATTGTTTTTGTTCAAAGAATAGTGGATAAACCACAAAATTTCACAATTTATTGGGATAATAATTAAGTTATGAGTGATACACTACTTGGAAAGTTAATAACCATTTAGCCTAAATGATTTAGGTATATGTTAGGTGATTTAAAACATATGTAAGTGGTCATATAGCGAGTTGGGAGAAATTTTCTTTGAATTGATTTAGAGGAGAATTTTGTCCATATAGATATGAAGCTAATTACCAGTGCAAAAAATTAAAAAAGAAAAAGAAAAAAAAAGAAAAAAAAAAGATATAAAACTTTTTTTTTGAGAAGAAGATATAAAGCCAATTTTACACTTTTTGTTTTTGCTTTTAATAGTGGATAGTGAAGAAGGGGGAGGTAAAATTTGAACTACTAACATGAGACACTATAAATGAGACCATTATTGTTATACAATCACTTGAACCCAAACCTAATTATAATTTTAAATATGAATTCATGTGAGACTAATTGTATTGTTTATATTAATTTCTAGTTAATAAAAAATGGTGCCTTCGTTGGTGGTATTTTTTACACCTTAAAACTGATATCATGAGTTCAAATTAATCTTTATCTTACTGATTCATTCATTGACATGAAGCTGGTTTGGATAATTAACTTGCTAGATTTATATAATTCATTACTCATTTTTTATTTCCGCATATTTTAAAGATATAAAGATATAGTTGTATAGAGAAAATGCTATGTAATATGGCCAAAGACCTTAATTGGGTTTAGGCAAATGTATGATCATGCAAGAATGTGCATCTTTGGAATCTATTTGTACAGATAAATTGGTTCCAAAAAGTTGAATAAAGCCTTTTATAATTTAGGCAAATCAATTACTTTTAAAGTCAACTTTTAAACACAAAACAAAGGAAAATGAAGGCCTATTTGGTTAGAAATTTTAGTATCGTTGTTTAAGTATTGTGGAAATACGTGTAAGTTAAAAAGTGTTGTGAAAATATGTGTTTCAGTGTTTAAACACTGAAAATTGTTATTTAAGTACATGTACCAAACACCCCTGAAATGGCAGAAGTTGTTCCTGCTCTCAGTGAGGACATTTTACTCGTCTGAGTGTCTTTTTCTTGCTATTTTTTTTTGTGGTTGGATTTCTCTAAATTAGGGTAAATTACAAGTTTAGTCCCTCATGTTTACATTGTTTTTCAATTTGATCCCTAACGTTTCAAATGTTTTAATTTATTCTCTAACCTTTTTGATATTGTGTCAAAATAGTCTTAGCCGTTAAGTAGTGAATTGAAAAAACTGATGTGACTAATGGTGAGATTAAAATATTATTTTTATGTCATATAAGATGTCATGTGTCCTTAATTTAAAAATAAAATATTTAGAATTAGTTTATCTTCATATTTGAAAGTTTTCTTTTCTTTTCTTTTGCTTTCTTGGTAACCAAACAGGCTAAAAACCCAGAATTCAAAACCCAATTTCCATCCTTTTCCCACATTTTCCCAAGGATTTCATAATTTCTCTGGCCATAAAAAACCTTCGATAGAGGAACAATAAACAATAAATGAATTTCTCTAATCTTTTTTTTTTTTTCCTCACCTCTTCTTCCTCTTGTATGGATTTGGTGATGCCAAAGCTAAAGCGTATAATGGGAATGGGAAGACATGCCTAGTGGAAAGCTACGGTGGAGTGCGCAAATGACATGCCTGATGGGGAGATAAACACCTTGGGGAGTTTCCTTGAATAATTAATATAACATATAGAGACACACTTTAACCCAAAAGGCCTAAGCCCAATGGGTATGTGCTCAATTATGTTATATTAACTACTCATTCTTCTCATCTTTATTCAATGTAGGACTTCACTCACATGTGTAACTTAACAACTAGTTCGGCTTTCGTGCAATTTAGCTCTAAGAAGAAGTGTAAGGAAAGTATTGGGGGCAGTGAAGGTATGAATTTGGGAGAGATTGCTTGAAATATGAGAGGTGCTGAGGGCAAATGGTTCATTGTCAAAGTTCATGAAGGAGGACATTCAGGGTGTTACGTCACTGATGGTGTATGTGGTGATGATGTTTAGATGATTTTGCTTGGCATTTGGAGGATCATGATTTGCATCATTAGGCAACTTGAATTACTTGCATATTATGGGGAGATCAATCCTCTTGATGAGTTTTTGGACGAATGGGTGTGGGTCCTGCTTATTTCTAAGTTTATAATGTGTGTTTTGTTCTTTGACGCATTTCAAATTATAGATACCAAACTTATACTTGACCGTATAAATTACTGTTTAGAATTAATACTAAAATGACATTGATTACTAACATGTATAATAAATAAATATGAACATTTTATTTTATTTAAAAAAAAAAATTTAAACAGTCGTTGTTTTTGACCATAGGTTATAGAATATCCTTAAATCCAGCTCATATCCTAGGATTTTATCTCAAGTTAACTCTATAAACTAATTCATTGGCAAAACTGGGAATCGTTGTCCAAACCAAAGAAGGAAGGGGGATGGGGTTTAGAGACATCCGGAGCTTTAATTTGGCAATGCTAGCAAAACAGGGATGGAGGTTGATGCAGGCAAAGGATTCATTGCTTTATGGGTGCTTTAAAGCAAAATACTTCCCAAGATGTAGCTTTTTGGAGGCGGTGGAGTCTCCAAATTGTTCCTTTGTTTGGAGGAGTATAATGGCAGCCCAAGAGATTTTAAAGCAAGGATGTTGCTGGAGAGTTGGAGATGGTTCGGCCATTCGGGTTACTAAAGATAAGTGGATCCCTAATCATCCAACGAACATGGTGATTCATCCACCCCAAGAAGATGAATGGGAGTGGAGGGTGGTGGAGCTTATTGACTGGACAACTCGGACATGTGATAGACATTTGGTCGAGACAAAATTTCATAGAGATGATGCGGAGGCCATTCTTCGAAGTCCACTGAGCAAAAGATATACTGACGATATTCTGTTTTGGCTACACAACAGAGAGGGGAAGTACACAGTTAAATCTGGATATCATATTGCAAGACAGATTTGGAAGGAAGCACAATCACAAGGGGAGTGCTCTACAGGTACAGGGGTCAGTCCGGTTTGGGGCAAAATATGGAAACTCCACATCCCAAATAAGATAAAAGTCTTTGGCTGGCGTGCTTGTCAGAACATCCTCCCAACCCGTGAAAATTTAGCTCGAAGTCATATAGTTGAAGACAGCACATGTGAACTGTGCAAGGGAGCAAAAGAATCTGTACTACATGCCTTGTGGGAATGCAGCGTTGCAATGGATGTGTGGGCAGGGAGTTCGAGGAGATTACAAAAAAGTGTGAGTGTCCACACTGATTTTCGGCAACTAATGGAAGATATGATACGAAAATTGCCAGTGGAGGAAGTTGAACTGTTCCTAGTGCAAGCCTGGATGATATGGACGCAACGGAATGTGGCTACAAATGGAGGCACATTGCAAGATCCGTCTCAACTAGTGAAACGAGCCTCTGTTTTTCTGGACGAATTCAGAGCATCCCAAGAGCAGCTGGCTGTACCGAATCCAGTTGAGAAAGGGCCGAGATGGGTTCCACCACCTGGAAATTGCTTCAAACTAATTTTGATGCGGCTGTCTTTGAGGAACTACAAGCTTCTGGATTTGGGGCAATAATCCGGAATGGCAGTGGAGAAATTATGGAGTCAATTTCGGCCTGAGGACCACCGGTTATTGATAGTGAGGAAGCAGAAATATTAGCGTGCCGAAAAGCTTTAGAATTTGCAGTAGATGCTGGATTCAGGGATTTAATTGTTGAGGGAGACAATAAGGTGGTCATGACCTCCATTACAAACACTCATACTACAGCCTCTCGGCTGGGACACCTGTATGGAGACGTTAATTGCATTGCAGGAGGGATAGGCAACTTAAATGTGAGTTGTGTTCCTCGAACAGCCAATACAGTGGCTCATGCGTTAACACGTTACGCTAGAAATATCGAGGATGAGTTGGTTTGGTTGGAGGAATCCCCTCTGCCTGCCTTTGAAGCGTTGTATTTTGACTCTTCATAATATTCAATGAACTTTGCTTTTGGTTTCAAAAAAAAAAAAAGGGTAGATTCCATGTGGATTTTGTCGCTTTGAGTTTGGGTCGTTGGCGTGGCCCCAAAACCAAAAGTACAGAAAAGAACAAGGAAAGGTGGAAAACAAAAAATTAGATCCACAACGACCACAACATCATTGAAAGTTAGGAACTATACGCTGTTTTTCTTTTTCTTTTGGATAAGTAATCCTTTAATAAACATTGTTTTATTCAAAGAGTCACACGTAAAAATAACAAATTTTCACAATGTTTTTTTTTTTTGATAAGTAATCCTTACATAAACATTGTTATTTATTTATTCTTTGATCAGTAATCCTTCCATAAACATTGTTTTTAGTCAAAGAGTAAGGCATAAACATAAAAAATTTCACAATCATTAATTGTTGGACAATCACTTCAACCCCAAAGCTAATTATAATTTTAAATATGAATTCATGTGAGACTAATTGTATTGTATTTATTAATTTAAAACTGATATCATGAGTTCAAATTAATTTTTTAGTTTAGCTTAGGTTCAATATTGCACTGGAGCATTGGACTCATTGAGATGCTGACACATGTCAAATGTAATATTTGTCATTTATTAAAATTCCAACAGGTTCCGTGCTCCTATGTATTGAACCCAATCCCTACCTATGAATCCTTACCCAATCTGACAGAAATTTTCTTTCCTAGTAATGAAAGTTCCCTACTGGTTTCTCCAAAAAAAAAAAAAAAAAAAATCCTTACCCATGAATATTTAGCTTACTATTCAAGTCATGCTGTTTGGTTTTGTTTGGCATTTTGAAAGCATATATTTTAGTCAACATTTTGATCCACTAAGATAAGAAAATGAGGTATTTCCAAAAGCCAATCAAGTAATACTTTATATGAACATCCCATACTTGTTGTCGAATCAAGAATCTTGTAACTAAACTAGTTGGCAGATTGAACTTCCTAGTATTTTCTAACTAATAAGATATATCGAGGGTTCAAGTCCCTCTCAATTACAGAGTTATAAAAAATATATATATATATATATATATTGTTGTTGAAAATTTATGAATAAACACCATCCCATTTTGAATTAATTTTCTTATACATTCTCAAATAATAATAATAATAATAATAATAATAATAATAACATTCTTATAGTACTTGAACGTACAATATTGGTCATCAAAACAATGATGACTTTGAATTAATGATAAGAGGATAGAAATGAAAATTAAACCATCATAGTTGTTGTCACTACCATTTTTTAAAAGGAAGGGAACTCAATCTCTGAACCACATTTTCCCTTGGGAAACATAGGACATTCGATTAGGTCTGACCCAGAAGTATCCACACAGAGATAGATTTGGTAAAGTTGGCTATTTCCAAATGCATCCACATTACACTCTGTCCATGGAGTATAGCCAATTGCACCTTTTATTGCATTTTTTTATGTTTACTAAGCTGTAAGTGTTCCCATCTGGATTTATTCCTGTATTTATTTTCACATAAAGCATGAATTATTAAGGACATTATAGGCAATCAAAACCTAAAATCTAGTAAAATAGGCGTTACTTAAAAAAAAAGACACTAAAGTATTGAAAATTGAATTTACCTGCACTATTAAGAGCTTTGAGGAGGTTTGTCTTCCCTTTCAAACTAAGAGTTGTATCGAAGTATCCATGTTGGCTAAGTACAGACTGAGCATGTCCCATGTTTCTCCCACTCGTGTGTCCAAAATTGTATACTATTGCTAATTTGCTACTAGGGCAAGTTAGTGATGACCAATTTTTTTGCATATTGCTTATGAGGTCTGATATCTATAGCCATGATAAACAGGAAGATAATCATAGTTCAATCTAGAAAAAAATTATAACAATATTTAACTAATTTAATTGAAGCCTTCCCAAAATAAATAAATAATAATAATTTTTAAGATGGGCAAGGTTTCGGTTCAGTGCTTCAATGCGTCCTCTATACTAGACCCGATATGAATAGATAAGTGAGTCGTGGCATATAGGGACTAGTGGCAGCAACATATTGGGTCCAGTGCACAAAACACCAAGGGGTGTTCTTTCAAGATACTACTAATTGTCATGATTAAAAAACCTATGCAGTTTTTACTCTCTCTCTCTCTCTCTCTGTTTTAGCCCAATGCAGTTTCTACTTAAAACTTAAAAGTGACATCTTTAGAAAATGTTTTACACTTTAGCACTAAAATGAAGTGAAAGCTTTTATTTTGCATTTTCCAATAGAAACGCACATTAACTCATTAAAGGCGTTACAATAAGCACGCCCATGATTCAAAGAAATTGTCCCTATGGACTTTGGCTCAAGTAGCTAGGTAATAGTAGGTTCCAGTTAGCTCAACTAGTAAAGTCTCTGATGGTTGTATAAGAGATCTGAGGTTTAATCCTCGCCTACACCAAAAACTGATTGGTGACTTGGTCTGATGATAAAGAGCTATCATCAAGAGCGGAAGCTATAGGTTAAAACTCTCTCTCAAAAAAAAAAAAAGTAGCTAGGTAATAAATATAGAATTTGTTTTTTTTTTTTTTTTTCTTCCCAAGCAATACTCCCTAATAGTAATATTATTAGAGAAAAGTCAACAGACACTAGCATTAGTTTAGAAAATATTTTTAGGACATTTTTATAGAAAAAGAAAAAGAAATTAACTATTTAATGGCTTTTATAATTTCCATGAAAATGATATTAAAACTTTCATTAAAATGGTTGGACATCCTGGACCCATAATAATAAGCAAAGGATCATGAATTAAGGAAGGAGAGAAATAAATGTCTTAGATATGCATTCACCTAAACAAGGGGAAAAAAAATCTAAGATGGGAAAAGTTATAAAAATAAGAGAACAGTTTTCTCCTTGAAAATTGGCATTATTAATTGGTCTATACATTCCCATAAAAAAAAAAAAAAAAAAAAAAAATTGGTCTATACATAGTAATAGTATACAGCTAATAGTCTAGTCATTTCTAAAAAAAACTGTCCAATTAATAAAGTTGCTGTTAATTACGTGGCCAGACTGTAGAAATTGATGGAATTTCATAGCTAAATTATACTGTGTTATACTCGTGACTGGTCACAATTTGCTATAATTTTCATGCCAAAAGACAATGATATATGAAAAAAGAAAAGAAAAAAGATTTCAAGTTCCTTAGCCTGATTGAAGGAATTGTTAGGATCACAATTTGATGGGTAAGAACCATCCTTTGCAATTAGGCCAAAACCCATGAATGCCAAAATCTGCAGTAGGCTTCCCAGTGTTTGGGTAGCGACAACTTTGCTTTGTGTCACACTACGATCCCGGCCACTATTGAAATAATTGAAGATTAAGAAATAAATAAAAAATAAAAAAATTTAAGTTACCCATAGATTAATTTTGTAAAAACAATGTGCAAAAGAATGATATGATAGAAAAAAAAATTGCTCACCTGTTGGACGAAGTAGAAGAAATCGAAATCCTGTGACTGTGAAACACAAAGGAGTGAGAGACATTGTAGCATCAGAAGGCTTAGCAAGATTGAATATTTAGACTCCATGACTCTTTCTCTTCTTCGTCTCTGTGGGGTTTGGAATTAGGAATTGAGATTAAAGATGAGATGGTATATAATGGTGCAAGGGATAACTGTATTTATAGAGAAAATGGAAGGTTTTGGGAAGAGAATATGTTTGGCAATCATATTCATTTATGACATTGTTCAAGAGTTTATGTGTGTAATGGTCGAGAGTAATGATTGGTATACGTTGGCTAACCTTTTTGCTTGTCATATTAAATTTTGGGTACTTTTTTCCTTATTTGCCTCCTTTCCCTAAAATTACAGTGCCAAAACCCAAAAGCCATTAAAGGGAATCATGTCAACTAAAATAAGGAAAATTAATAGGGAAACTAGTTTTTGTTCTAAGTGGGATAGAGAGATTTGACTCTTAACTCTTGGTTCTTTTTATTTTTTTACAATAAAATACTGTTTCGACAACATTATCATAACACTTTTACTATAAATTTTAAGTGACAAATTGTTATAAGCCGTTATAAATAAACAAAAAAGTAATTTCAGTAATGGATTCAAGTTAGAACCAATAACAACTTATTACCTAGGATTTGTTATGAAAATATTGTAAACATAGCATATCTTTCCATAGGACCAGAGAGTAATGCAAGACAATTTGGCTTTTTTTTTTTTTTTTTTTTCTTAGCCTCTCTACTTTGATCTTGATTGTGAGATGTTCAAAGAAACTATAATAAAGGATTTTGTAATTAACTTATTAGAGTTCAAAAAGGAATGGTGAGGGAGTCAAAGCTTTCATACTTGTCTTGCTAGGATTAACATAAAAGCCTAAGAGCATCCACATTGGGGGTTGTATATGCCAAATGCTAGGAGCATTTGGTATTTAAACCCCAAAATCCACCAGCAACCGGGAAGGTAAATCCCATATGCAAAAAAAAAAATGAGATTTAGCTACAGTACCATCTCAAATGTAAGATGGTACTGTAGCTGAATCTTATAAAAAAAAATAATATTTTAATGTTTTTTCCCCGGGAATATCTCTCACGCTGGTCATTATTTCTCATATTTTCTCTTTCTCCGTTCTCTCTGTCTCCTCTGCTGTGTGATATCTTCAGACCCATTACTCTGCCCCTCTCTCTCCGATCAGTTATGGGTGCTTCTCTCTCTCCGATGATCCTCTCTCTCCGACTGTGATTCCGACGAAGCATCCGTGATCCGATCCCCTTTACCGATTCAGTCCTCTCATAAATCGGTTTGGATTCACCGATTCACTCATCAAAATCACCGATTCACTCGTCCCATCGGTCTCTCAAATCAAATCGGTTTGGATTCACCGATTTGTTTGCAAAATCTCTTCACGAAGCTCCATCGGTCTCTCAAATCAAATCAGAATCAAAATCAAACCAATTTACTAGGTGGGTTTTGTGTTTGTGTTTGTGTTTGTGTTTCTGCAATAAAAAATGGGGATTCAGCTTGTGTTTGTGTTTGGGTTTTGATCTAAGAATGGCTGTTGATGTTTGCAGAGGTGGGATTCAGCTTCATCAAGAGGGGTTTTCATTCTCTGTCGGATTAGCATCTTCAGAAACTTTGCTCAGGTTCAACTTCAATTACCAAAATCTCAATTTTATTAGATAATCATTATATTGTCATCATCATCTATGACACCTATCAAAGAACAAATGATAAAACTAGTTTTAGGTGAAGTTGGAATTGGTCGTGACTTCTTTGTTTATGGTTTTGATTTGGGACATGAAATCTATTTCAGTCTTCAGAGTTCAAAGCCTTTGCTTTGATGTTTTTTTTCCATGGAATTTCGTGATTAAGATGACTGGAATTTGGGTAACTGTAGGGGCAATAATTCTCATGGTCCCAAAAAGGTCTTCGCAAAAGTCAATGGCAAGAAAGTTACAAATTTTAAAAAGAAAATGGGTTCAAAGAATTCAACTCTATGATTAGTTACTAGGACTCTGTAAACCAATGATAAAAGCTTGATTAGCGAAATTTGAAGTTTTATCTTTTTCTCTATGACTTTGTGTCTATTATAAGAAAAAAAAGTATAGATTATACATATAATTGAATGATGAAGACCACACAGCAGAATTGATTTAATATTTTTCATTCATATGCTTGGAAGGCCAAAAGATATGAACAAGGAGATCCAGCCATGTGGAAATCACATGGCCAACCCCAACAACTTTATGCCATCATCCCACTTGTTATTAAGTGGATGCATAGATTCCCACTATAATTCTTCCCACTTTTTCTTGTGTTCGTTCATCAAAATCTTAGGCTATGACAGATTGATTAGAAACCAGCTGCCTCACCAGCAATTCCAAATTTGGCTAGAGAGAGAGAGAGAGTTTTGACATGCATTGTGCTAGTCTTGGAATAAGATGCATTTTGTGTGATAGTTAATAGTTTATCTATGGTTGGTGATTGGAGTATTGAAATTTTTTACATACTTAACTTCAAAACCAATATTTGAGTATTAGTCCAATTGAATTGACCAACCAAACTACTTCTTGAATTCCAAACTACTCAGTGCCTACCAAACCAAAATTTTAAATGCAGAGCTTACCAGAAAAAATCTGGTTCAACTTCAACAAGATGGTTTTTACAGACTGATGTGAGTTACTTTTAGATAAAATTGTATAAATTCTATATATTTTTCTATCATACATAAACTGATATAAATGCTCTTAATATAATAAATAAATGCAGGCCGGAAAAGAACAATATATTGACTCCATAAAAAATTATACGTATCTGGGAGCACTAGTCATATTGACTCCCTTACAAAAATCACATAAAAACTATAATAAGTTCTATAATGATGGTTATTGGCACCAGCTTGTCACTATTATTTTCAAATCAAATCATAATAATTATATGATTTAATCTCAATAGTGCCTTCACATTCGATGGAATTAATTCAAGTTTTCACCTCACATCAAAGACATTTTCACATTTTGATGACAATAGCCCGAGTTTTCTTTTTCTTTTGTAATTTTATTTACTATCAAAGGTAATCTTTGGATCTCCTTTCATTCCACTACAAGTCTACAAGCTATCCGCCAAATTTTCCTCATTGATATTATCCAAAAAGAAAATTCCTCATTGAGTGATTTTTGATGTTTTTACAATTTTTAGTGATTTCTTTTTATAGACTTTTATTAGTTATTTTGATAGATATTTAGTGATCTATTTTTTATGTAATATTTTAAAGATTTACTAATGAATGCCCTAATCTATTAATATACTATTTTAGGAATTTTTTATGGGGAAAAAAATTGATTTTTAAGAAAATTTTATGGAAAAACTGATTTATTTTTTTGCAAAAATTTTCAATTATTCATAGAAAATTTCCTAAAATGATTGATCAATAGATGCCTCTTAACCGAATTTATATTCTAAATATAAAAAAATATGAAACCAACAAATATAAAACCTATGACGTATAATAATTACACATAAACAGATAAACTCCTTTATGTGTGTTGATTATTTGGATCATTTGGGCATAGAAAAATGGGATAATATGTTAATTTATTTTCATCTTTTGAGAGGGCGAAGTGTTGATAATGCTCAGAGCCAGTTGTGATATGTTCTACATTCCGGCATTATATTTATCTAGTTCATTGCTGATTTCTTTTAAGTTTTTATTTGGTTCATACAGAACTCTTATCATTTTTTGCATTCAGATGTTGTAGAAATTATTCTGTGTTACTTATTTACATGCAATGTTCCTTGTACTTATTAAGCCCACTATGCAATGTTACTGTGTAATTAAGCCCACTGTGTAATTAAGCCCACAATGTTACATGCAACTATTCTGTGTTACTGTGTAATTAAGCCCACTATGCAATGTTCCTTGTACTTATTAAAGCAATGTATAGAGACACAAGTTAGAGATGTAATTAAGCCCACTACTCTGTGTTACTTATTTACATAAACTCACTATTTGATACTATTTTATTGTACACGGATTACAGTATCTCAGCTCAAAAGTTGTGAATGAAAAAATGTCATTAGACTTACTATGTTTGTAATAGGCCATTTGTGAGTGATGCTTTTGTTTGTAATAGGCTCTTAGGAACACTGAATTAGCACTTAGCTAGTATCCAAATTCTCATAAAAGCATGCGTGGGCCTGCAAGATTTTTTTATAGTGAAACACTCCAAGACATTATGAAAGCATGTGTAATTCTTCATAACATGATCATTGAAGATGAGCGAGATGTAAATGAAGCGGTGGAAGTAGATTATGAGCAAATTGATGACAATCCTACTATACAACCATCACGGGAGAACACAAATGAATTTACGGAGTTCATTGAAACCCATCGATGTATTCGAGACCATAAAATTCATTCTCAACTCCAATTAGACCTCATTGAACATTTATGGCAATTACAAGAGGAGTTGTAGGAACTTAAGTGTGTCAGTTATGCATGTGGAGTTTTATTGTAATTTGATATATGTATGAGTCTTCTAAAGACAATATTGATAGTTATGTATGTGGATTGTATCTATATATATGTATGTGGATTATAAAAGTTGATAGGTTGAGTACATTGATATTTGATAGGTTGTATGTATATATATATATATATATATATATATATATATGTATGTGGATTTTAAAAATTGGCAGGTTGTATGTATATATATGTATGTAGATTTTTTGAGTTGGCAGGTTGAGTACATTGATATTTGGCAGGTTGCATTTTTATGTATGTATGTAGATTTTTAAAGTTAGCAAGTTTGAGTAAATTGATATTTGGCAAGTTCTTTCTCAAAAAAAATGAAAAATTGGTAGGTTCTCTGTGTGTGGTTGTTGAAATAGTTGGAAAGAAATTGGCAGGTTCTGTGGTTGTTGAAATAGTTAGAAAGAAATTGAAAAGAAAAAAAACTGGAAGGATGTGTGTGTTGGAAAGAAATTGCCATTGGCAGGTTGTGTGTGTGTGTTGGAAAGGAATTGACAGGTTGTGTGTGTGTGTGTGTGTGTGTGTGTGTGTGTGTGTGGGAAAGAAATTGAAAAGAAAAAAATTTGGAAGGTTGTATTGGCAGGCAGGTTCTCTGTGTGTGTGTGTTGGAAAGAACTTGAAAAGAAAAAAAATTTGGCAAGTTGTATTGGCAGGCAGGTTCTCTGTGTGTGTGTGTTGGAAAGAACTTGAAAAGAAAAAAAATTTGGCAGGTGTGTGTGGCAGGCAGGTTCTGTGTGTGTGTGAAAGAAATTGAAAAGAAAAAAAATTTGGCAGGTTGTATTGGCAGGCAGGTTCTGTGTGTGTGTGTGTGTGTTGGAAAGAACTTGAAAAGAAAAAAAATTTGGCAGGTGTGTGTGGCAGGCAGAGAACGTGTGTGTGTGTGTGTGTGTGTTAGAAAAAAAATTTGGCAGGGACATTGTGGCAGGCAGGTTCTGTGTGTGTGTGTGTGTGTGTTAGAAAAAAAATTTGGCAGGGACATTCCAACGTGTGTGTGTGTGTGTGTAGAAAAAAAATTTGGCAGGGACATTCCAACGTGTGTGTGTGTGTGTGTGTGTGTGTGTGTGTGTGTGTGGGGGGGGGGGGGGGGAAGGAATTGAAAAGGAAAAAAATTTGGCAGGGATATTCCAACCGTTTGAAAAAGCAGTTGAATTTGAAACAACAAAAAAAATGGTGGTTGGAAAAGTAATAATAAAGAAAGATTAAAAAAATAATATTTTAATAAAAGGATGAGATATAGAATTTTGGGATGTTGGGTGTATTGTAAAATGAGATAGTATAATAGATAAAGTAGCTTTTTGAGATTGTAAAATAAGATGAGATTTAGCATCCGGATGTGGATGCTCTAATAAAAAACAATTTATGCTTTCATATTTGGGACAACTAGGATTGGCACTGGACCACTGGTAAGTTTAGGATAACGTGTTATAAGTGAACATGTTCATAGCACTTAGCTTGTCCAGGACAAAGACATGCACGGGTCCAGCTCCCCTCCAATCTTAAAATCTCCCGTTCTCTCTCATTTTAAAACTGATGAAGGACACGTGGCAAAAATAAAATCCAAAGGTTAGAAAGATGCTACGTCAAATACAACTTTTTTCTTCACCTAAGAAGTCTGACCAACCTCTTTCTCTCTCTCCCCCAACAAGCCTTTCCTCTCTCTCTTATTTGCCTCTCTCTCTTCTTCTCCATAACCACCGCCACCTGAGCATCATAGCCACCGAAATCAGAGCTTGCTAGAGAAGAAGAGTAAAACAAGATCGCGGATTAGGAAATTAAAAAGAGCAAAAAAAGATCTTTGTGAACTTATGGGAAGCCAAGCAAGCTATACTGTGAGAGGGAGGTAGGTGTGCAGTTTGCCATTGTTGTCTTTTAACTCCACCTTCTCTTGGACGGAAGCCAATGGTGTCAGGTCCTTGTCCAACATGCCAAGAATGATATAAATTCCCCAAGCTCTTGTCCATTTTGGGTTTTTTTTTTAGTACTTTATTCTCTCTGATCAAATTGTAGTTCTTATTTCTTTTCTGGTTGTGGAAATTTTTGATATTGTAAAAACTTTTGAATTGTTCTTTTGAATTAGATGTTAATAATGTTATGACTGATTTTGTGGTATCATTGGCAGTGGGTATTATTTATATTAAAATGATCTTTTGCTCTCTTTTTTTTTTTTTTTTGTGGAATTGTCTCTGATTGCAGGTCATTGTCCTTGATGCTAAAAAAAAAGGATATAATTTGTATGCACTTTTGTTATTTATATTTGATCACACCCTACCATTTTGTTGTAGATTAATTGAAGGCTTATGCTTGGGGTTTGTTTTATTGTTTACTCGAGATCAGGGGCGTAGCCAAGATTTTTTATATGGGGGGGCCGATTTCCGACGACAATGATTATCATTGTTCTATGGATAGTCTATATATTTAGGTTGATATGGACCTTCTTTGAAATAAGCTCGTCGGATTTTATCTTATTTGTTGATAGGAAATTCACATATTTGTTTACGTAATCCTAGATCATGATCTATCTCTTCAGATTGAATTCTTGAACATTTGGAGGGGTGTTCATCAGGCATTGAAGTATCAACATTTATTTCTACAGCCACAGGTGTCCTAAATTTTGAATTGCTAACATCTTTTTTCTTTAAGAATGCATCAATTGTTTTTCGTTTGCTCATAATTCTTTTAGTTTTAAGAATATGACTAAAAAATTAACCTGAAAAGAACTTAAAAAATAAAATCTTAATTAGAAATTTTTACTTAATTATATGGATGTTATACATACTCAAGAAAAAAAAAATTCCACTATAATTTAAACAGTTAACCCATAATCATTCCTATTATTCAAATTTTCCTATATTTTAATTTTTTTTAAATTAAGAATAACCCCTCAAACAAAAGCAAAAATTAAACACACAAGTACACAACATAAACCAAACAATTTAACAACACCCACTGTCACATGATATCTAACTAATCAAAAATAGTTAATAAATAAAAAAAAAAATTTACCTAAGAAACTTTATCTTCGCAAAGTGCAAACTTTATCTTCCCTTCAAGACTCATCACAACCAACCTCCCCATGCCCATGCCTTCAACCATATATTTCTCTAAAAATCTATGAAAAATTAAAGAGCATATGAATATTTAAGTGTAGATAGTTGAGAAAAAAAAAAAAAAAAACACTAAAAAGAGATGAAGTGGAAACTGAAAACTCACCCTCTGACTAGGCTCCTGCTCTAAATGATTTATTTTAAGAAAGCAAGAAGAAAGAAAATAATGGTCAGGGTTTTTTTTTTTTTGGATTGTGAGGACTGAGTTTGAGAGGAGGGCTAAGTTGAGTAGTAAAAAGAGTCTAAAGAGATGAAGGTCTAGTGCTTAAATAAGAGAAGAAAACTCACCAGGTAGTCACCAAGTTCCAAATCTTGAAACTTGATAATAAAATATGCCGAGTGATTTGTTTTAGAAAAGTAAGAAGAAAGGAAAAAATTGGTTAGGATTTTTTTTTTTTTTTTTTTTTTTTTTTCTTTTCAGACTGGAGGACTAATGTTGAGTTTTGGGGGCTGGTAGGCAGTACCAGTGGGAAGTGAAAGTGTATTACAGAAGGGAAAAAAAAAAAAAAAGATTCCGTGGGTGGGTTTTTGAGATGGAGAAAGTGAAATTTTATTGTTTTTGTATTTGGATTTTGAGTATTTAAATGTAAGTGGGCCAGCTTTTTGTTTTATTTGGAGTATAAGAGGCCTAAAACTAAAGCTAGGAGAATAGAGACCTAAAACTAAAGGCTTTTAGCTAAAATTAAAACTGGGAGAATAGATGCCTAAAACTAAAGGCTTTTAGCTAGGAGAATAGAGGAGATATGGGGGGGCCAGATGTCAAACATTGGGGGGTCTAATCAATTTTCTTACATACTCTAATGGATATATATATATATATATATATATATATATTTTTGCAGGGTCCACGGGCCCCCCAAGGGACAACGTGGCTCCGCCCCTGCCCGAGATTATTTGTTGGTTTGTTTTATTGATATCCCTAGCCTATTGCACTCAATAAAAAAGTTAATGAAGACAAGTCTGGCATCATATTCTAACATCTATTAATGCAGCTATTATATAAGAAAATTTAAATAATAATCTTAGAAAGTCAATGATCAAACCATATCCTCCATTTCGAGTTCTTGAAGATTTGATAATGACCCATTCAAGCATGATCTAAGGTCGTACCCAAAAAAAAAAGTCTTATTAAACCTAATAAGAAATTTGTGGTTCTTTCATGCCTTACATCATTAAGCACTTGCAGCAGTGGTGTAAAAAGCTAAAAAGTTATTTTTAGCACACTAAGAGCATTCCCATCAGGTGTGCCAAATGCCAAATATTTGGCATTTGGCACACCAAACACCAAAAATCCTCTCTCATGAGGTGTGCCAAATGCCAAAACATTTGGCACACATGAACAGTTCTGTTCTATAAATGCCACGATACGGCAGAAATGCCATTTGTAAAAATTAATTTTTTAATAATTTTCTCTCTCCTCTCTGGCATTTTCTCTCCTTTTTTCTCTCTCTCTCTCTCGTCCGCCCCTCACTTTTCTCTCAGCCCTTCTCTCTCCTCTCTCTCTCTATCTCAGAGTCTCCCAGGCGCGCCCAAAGCTCTGGACTCTGCCGCCGTGCCTCGTCCCCTCCGTCATCGAGCGCCTCGGTGACGCCAAACAGGCCGTCGGCGACACCGCCCAGCGGTTCTTCCTCACGCTCAAGCAGCTCTGTTTGGTTTGGGATGGGTTTGATGGGTCTCCCAAGCTCTGGACTCCGCTGCCGTGCTCTCCGGCGACCACTTCAAGCTCACTTCAACACCGGCCTCGTCCCCTCCGTCGTCAAGCGCCTCGGTGACGCCAAACAGCCCGTCCGCGACACCGCCCAGCAGTTCCTCCTCACGCTCAAGCAGCTCTGTTTGATTTGGGTTTGATGGGTCTCCCACCTCCGACACATCACTTCCACGCCGATCTCCCTCTAGCCACGTTTTTCGATGTTTTTTTTTTTTTTTTTTTTTTTTTTTTTTTTCTGTGGTTTGATGGGTGGGTTCGGATGGGCAGTGGTGGTGGTGTGCTATGGGCAGTGGTGGTGGTGTTATGCTGATTTTGGTGGTTTGGTTGATTTTGGGTTTTGGGTTTTGGTTATGGTTGTCGGCGGTGGTGGATTGTGGTGGTTGTAGGGGTGGGCTATTATGGGTAGTGATGGTGGTGTTGTGCTTTGGGCGGCGGTGATGGTGGTGTTGTGCTTTGGGCGGCGGTGGTGGTGGTGGGCTGTGTAATATAGATTACTGTTTGAAGTTTTTTTTTTAATGATATTTTAATGTGTTGTATATATTATTCTAATGTTTAGAATAAAAAAATAGAATACCTGATAAATGGCATGTTGTAAAATGATATGCTAAAATGATAAAGTAGGTGTTTGGTGTGTCAAAATGGCATTTTTTATGAAAGAGCTGATGGGAATGCTCTAAAAAGGTATTTGGAGCTGCAACAGGGAGCTATAGCCAAAAAATTTGACTTCTTAGCTATAGTGCACAGCTAAAGAGAGCTGTGCACGGTAGCTCAAAGGTAAAAAAATATATATTATTTTATTTTGTGTTCACATTACTGGTTAGAATATTTGTGGTATTTTTTTTAGTGGGATGTATTATTTTATTGTAGTAGATATATTATTGTATTTTAATGTTTATATTATTTTATTGTATTGAAAGATAAAATAGATTCACTACTGCAGCATGTGAGTATGTAAAATAGATAAAGTAACTTTTTGTGGTACTAAATAACTAAAAATATAGCTCGACTGCCGTGGGTGCTCTGTACAAATAGCATTTTCATCGGAGGGGTTGTGACTTGTGAGTCAGGGCAATGCTAGTTCAAAGATCTTGCGTAGGACACATAGCCACACTGGTAAGTGATAAGTCCTGCGTACACACCATGGACAGCTCATTGCAATAGAATATTCTTATATTCAAAGATTATTCTTTTGAAAAGTGCCCTTGAAAAGTGATAGCGTGATAGCCCACAACTTAACAAACATTGTGTTCATGTTTAGTCTACTGTGAATGCCACAGTGAGAGTCCAATTTATGATACGTTTCTTTGTGGATGGAGAGAAGAGAACTTAGTTTGGGGGAAATTGGGTTTTCAATGACTTTAATAATTAGGGTTATAATATTCGAAGCTTTGGTAAAAGAAAAGTAAAGAAGCTAATTGTACGGCATACGGCCTCAGTCCCATTTGGTCTTAGGCCTCGGCTCGGACACACCCCTAAAATGTTCTTAAAACCCAGGCCCAATAGTATGTCCATTCCACTGGTCGCAAGTTAGACATGCTAATACCGATCATGTATGGATTGGTCAGGGGCTGTACTTACCAAGGGCAGCCCGTGACTTCGACAACTCGGTATTGTCTTGAAGAATATCGCTATCGAGCAACCTTTTGGAGGCTAGAACCAATTCTAATGCCATTGACATTGTTTCCAAGGAAGCATATTCCTTGTCAGGAATAATCAAATTGGGGCCCACCCACACGAGTGAGATCAGAAGTAATCATGAGTAAACCACCAACCTCAAGCTATAAATAGGAGAATGGAGTAGAGAGAGGGGGTTGGTCATTCTGAGTAAGAGAGAAAGCTAAAGAAAGAGGGCAAGAATACCCGTAGAAGGAGAGTAGCTTAGAGGGAGAGGGAAGAGAGTTCTACAAGAGTAAAGCAACATATAATAAAAGCTCAGCTAAGAATTACCTATAGTAGAAAATCCATAACCCACCTTATAAATTAATTGTCGGCCCAATTCCGAATCCAGTCCATTAAGGGAGTTCGGGCATGTACACTAATAGTCTAACTCAATAAATTATTTGATTTTTTTTTTTTTTTTGAATAGGGTCTTAGATTTGAATCCCCCACCATACTTAGAAGAAAAATAATATTGTAATACACTAAGTTCATATGTGAATGTTTGTTAAAGGAATTTTATTTGGTAAGATTTTGTTGGATTGAATAAAGTGAGAATCAAATACTAGCATGAGAGAGAAGAATGTTAGGCCGATGGAAGAATTTATTTGTCTAATGATGGAAGGCTCATGCTTCTTGAAGAGGAAGAATTTGGGCTAGAGGTAGGCCTGACGGACATTTACTGTGGGCCGATAGTGGACGGGCCCAACATGAGATATCAGTAGGCCCAAAGGCCATGAAGGCCCTTGGTATAAAATGCTTGCGGTCCACGTTTGATATACGAGTCCTATAAGGAAAGGATTCCGCAATCTACGTTCAAGTGGATTCCTATATGGAAAAGACTTCTACTCCAAGAAAGAGAAGTCCACCACTACTACTATAAAAAGCCCCAATACCCTCTCTAATAAAGGTACGCATAATTTACCCTCTCTAGCACTCTAGAGTTGTGAGCATATTTTGACTTAACCTTCGGAGGGTATTCGGCCGGCACCACACCGGTGCTCTCTGTGAGGTTCTCCCCTTCTTTGTGTTGTGCAGGTTGACATCCAAGCGCGTAGGTATCGTGTGGCTCATTGGTGAAATTCTTGACTTCATCACTTCTTTTGAGCACTTTGTTGAGCCTTCCCACCTAGTTTCTATCTCTTTTAATTGTTCCAGTCCATGTGGCTAATAGCTAAGAGAAGTTGCAACATAATCGGGTGTGACAAATGAAGAATTTAAATTTCACTTGTTTGAATGAAATTGGTGTACCCTGTGAAGTATGGTGAGTTGTTTGGGGTAAGCAAACTAAGTGTCTTTTTGTTAAAATGCATATTTCACTTTCCAGGTCATTGAAGAACAAATCAAGACATTAATTTCAAGAGAAAATTAGATAATTGATTACAACAGAAAATTGTTGGATTGAGACAATTAATATGCAATTCAAATTCAAGTTCAAATTTTTTATTTTTTATTTTTATTTTTGTATGTAATCCCATTATAACAATGGATTCTATTGTAATGTATTATCAAGAAAAATGTACAAGAAAATTTGACTTTTTAGGCTCTTGTCCCATAAATATAGGCCACAAAATTCAAACCATGTACACTACTATGTTTTCTTTCTACTTTTTTTTTTTTTTTTTATTCATCATAATTTTTGCACATATTTAACTAATCTTTGTTGAATAAATGGTCTTAAAGTTTTGTTAGGAGGGAAGGGATAAAATTTGGAGACTTGCAATTGTGTTAAAAATATAGAAAGGCTTAAAGTAAATGGGCTACTAAAGGCCGTTTTGATTTGACTAGTTTTTGGAGTAGTATTGAGTAAGAGAGTCAATTTTGTACTAAAGGCTGTTTTGATTTGACTAAGAGAATGAAATATTTCGGTACCAGCTGATATTGATGTTCTATTTCGGATTACTACTCTTTGTATACTTATGCACGCGTGTATATATATATATATATATAATCAAATCCATATATTTTATAAGCTCAAACATTAGCCTAAATACACTAACCCAATGCATTAGCTTAAATAATATTTTTTATGACATTTTTTTATTTTAAAATATCTTTTATTGTATCAATTGAAATATCTATTTTGGGTGAAACACTCGAAAGTTGCCAGTACGACCTTATATTTTATCTGATGATACATTTTAGAGGAGTAGCAACTTATTTGATGGCCAATGCAGTATATATTGTCGGTATAGCTGTTACCAGTACGATATTGACTTATTTGGTATTAGGTTTGTTCTTTGCTTTCGTTAATTTGGGATTAGAATTAATATGAGGATTAGGTTTTGCTATAATTTTTTATGCTGGGAACTAAATTTAAACTATGTGTTTCCTAATTTGCTTTTGATTGCCAAGAAGGAAGATGCTTTTGTGTTCTATAATCTTGCCTTGATTCTAAAGAGTTGTTAAGACTTTTTTTTTTTTAAAAAAAAAAAAAAGCAAAAGAGAGTTGTTAGACTTAGAATCCGTTTGAGAACATCTTACTTAGCTGAAATTGAAATTTTTTTGCTGAAAATACTGTAAATAAAACTAAAAGGTAGCTGAAATAATACAATGGAGCCATGAGTAATATCAAAAAGTGCAATGAGATCTATGAATAGTAGTAAAAAAAAACTATAAAAAAAAAAAAAAAAAAAAAAACTGACTTTTTAAGTCAATGCCAAACGCAACCTTAAACTACTCGTTTGGAATCTCAAGTTTATTCGAATTTCAAACCTTTTATTATTCGGAGTTCGAACTTGTTGATTTTCTTATAAACATGTGTATTATTATGCCCTGTTGCTAGTGAAATTGATTGTATGAGATGGTAGCTAAATAGTAATGGATAATTCAGTGAAGAACACAACGTTAGTATAATATATATAAGAGGGAAATAGAATAAAAGTAAAATTGGTGCCTATGAAGTAGATGCATGAAGCTAGTGGTCCAAATATTCACCTTGATTTGAAAACAATATTCAAAACTCATGGTACCTAAAAATGGACTTGGCTTGGTCCAATGTTTTGGATTGTCAAGATCATGACACATGGTTAAAAGTGAACACGTGTCATAATTCTGACGAGATCGCTGCATAAAGCACTGGATTCAATTTTTGTCATCTGATATTAATTTACTATGGATGATACACTCAGAAAATGTTAACTTTTATAGGTACATATCGTTTTTCTCTATTATTATTTTTTAATAACATTTTTGTGCCAACACTTGAGAGATGTGTGACAAATTATTTATTAGTTCATCCGTCTTCAATTTAAGTTCAAATGAATTTGTCATTTATTAGTTCATCCGTCTTCAATTTAAGTTCAAATGAATCAAATCTCTTCTCCAATCAAAAGCTTTGTAGTTCAGTGGTATTAAATGATCTCCTTTATGAGAAGAACCATAATTCAAATCCTCATTCCCTCACTTGTTGTAAAAATTTATTTAAAAAAAAAAAAAAAATCCACTCTCGTCCACTTGGTAACAATTGAATTATTATAAAACTAATTCAAAAAAAAAAAAAAATTGTCCATCTTCCAAGCACAATCTTCTATCCACCATTTTACTTTCCTTTCCCTTCCTTATTATTATTTTAAAGCAAACAATAAATTGTTGTTAAAAATCAATAACAATGAACAAAGGAATTTCTTGGGTATTTTCACTATTTGGAAGCACTTATTTCTCAGTTGCCTACGCACCTAGGCTACTCACAGAAACATGACTAAGTGAATAGGCTCCGAATGTTCTTTAAGATGACAACCGTATCCCAATCAGCTACTATATACAAATCCAATTGAGCCTACCTTCTTAAGTCTGTGTGGGCAATTATCACCTTACAGAAAGTTTTTCCAACATGTACGTAGAAGTCACATTATTGTTTATGATAATTTTTTTCTACTCAATTATCTCAGCTGGAGATCACTTAGCTAGTGATTACTACATGAACATCCATATATTCCCTTAAAACGAAGAAAATGTGCAAACAAAGAGTTCATTTATAATCGTTCCTTCCAATAAAATTAAAGCATATTTTTAACAGCTCACTATTAGTGACAATGCCTTTGTTGCCTCCTAATGAAAAACCTAAAGATAGTGCTCACATTAGTCCAAGGAACAAGAAACTCGAGACCAATATTGAGTTAACTAAGCAGCAGAGATTATGAGCGTCTAGTTAGACTTGTAATTGAGAACAAAAGGGAGAACCGCTAAGAAAATCAGCAGACCAATAAGAGGAGATGCTATTCTAGCACATGCTTGCCTTTCTCTTTAAGTTTGGAGAGGTTTTGCTTATTTCTTTTTCTACTGTGAGCTGTCAAATGAGGCCAAGCCGTGCCTTGTAGTTTGCTTAAACTCTTCCTCATCATGCTGCTGTACAAGACGGAGTCCACACTTCACCACTGTCAAGTCTGGGCAATCGCTAACAATTGAAGCCTCAATGTGACTACATTGATTCAGCCAATCTGGAAATGAGCTACGCGGTATATAGGATAGCCACATGAATCCACATGACATCTTCTTTAGTAAGGCTATAGGCATGGAGAGGTTCCAGAGAACCAACATTGCTTTCCAAATGACAACAAAGATGATGAGCATTTTCTGAATTAAGAATGTCTAGGATGGCAGTAGGATCCTTGGTGTTGACTGAGAAAGAAACACAGAGCGAGTCCCCTCCAAGTACTATCATCATATAAATTTAGAGGTAGATGGATTGTCACTGGTGGCTCGCCACTACGATGGTTGAACCACTCAAGAATTTCACTTGGAGGAAAACAAGAATTATACACCAAACTTCGATCAAATTCCTGTAAAATAGGAACATGATGTTCAATGAGAGAGAATTTTTCCAACAATTCAAAATTGTTAAAATAAGTAAAAGAGGGGGTGATTCAACTATGGCTCTCCTTATAAGGGGGATCAGACAATGCCACTTATGACTGAACTAGAAGGGAGCTTGATAGTAATTTGAAAGGAAATACACATTAATTTGTTACCTGTAAATCACTTTTGCTGAGTTGATTATCAGGGTGTTGATCTTCAAGATAGATGCTATCTCTACTGCTTTGCTCCAGGTAAATGGGTCTTCTCAACCTTCCAAGGTTTGGATCCTCATAAGAACAACCAGCTTCATTCTTTGGCTTATCATTTGGAGAATCACTAGCTACTGATTGATGAATGAGTTCCATATTGTAAAAAGGCACAGTAGAGCACTTAATGATCGTTTGCACAAACTCTTCCATATCTTGATGGTATAAGAAACGTTGCCCACACTTCTTCACCATCAAACCTGGGAAGTCGCTTCCAATTGAAACCTCAATCTGACTGCTCTGATTAAAAAAAATCTGACAATGACCCACGAGGTATGTAGTATAGCCAAATGAATCCCTGTATATTTAACCACATGAAGTTCTCTTCAGTGATTTGATAGAGAAGGGGAGATTCTAGGCTACCTTTCTCAGCATCCAAATGACAAATAAGGTGGTGGGAAATGTCTGAATCCAGATTATCACTTGTGATAGTCAGATGCTCATGGACTGAAAATGGAGCACATAAAACTAGTCCTATCCAAGTACAAGCATTACTGAAATTTGAAGGTAGCTGGATAAACAGAGAAGGGCCTGTACTTTGATGCCTAAACCATTCCGGAATTTCACTTTGAGGAAAACATTTATTCATAGAGAATGTTTAATTTCAGGATGATTTTAATGGTCGGGGTTCCACTAAATCTTCACAAATGATGTCCCACTTGTCATAAAGTGAAGCCCTCAAGTGGAATCAAATTTGCCAAAACTCTTGTTCATCTTGCAGGTACACAAGACGAAGTCCACACTTCTGTACAATCCAGCCTGGCCAATCGCTTGCAATTGAGACCTCTATGTGGTTGCATTGATTTTTCTGATCTGAAAACCACCAATATGGTATATAGGATAGCCAAATGAATCCATGTAGATGTAACCACTTGAGTTCTTCTTTAAAGGTGCTATATACATGGAGAGGTTTCAAACCACCTATATCCATATCAAACAGACAACTAAGGTGGTGGGGAATTTCAATTTCCAGATTGTCAAGAAACTCAGTTGGATACTCTTGGACTGAAAATGCAGCAGATATAGCAAATCCCAGCCAATTAGAATCATCATGCAAATTTGAATGCAACTGGATTGCCATTGAGGATCCAGAAGCATAATGGCTGAATAACTTTGGAATCTTAGTTGGAGGGAAACAACGATCATATGGATAATTCCTGTAAAATAGATATATTGATAACTATTCAGTAACACATACAATGTTGGAAAATTTCAACAAAATATAAATTTGATAATTATAGACTTACAGTAGTCAATATTTGATAAGCGTTTATCAATTGATGGGATAAATATAAGAGGTTTTATAAAGAATTTTTTTAAAATTTTAAACTCAATTAAAAAATAGATATTAGAATAATGATGTTGAACAATATGAACTTCCAAAACGCAAAACCATTTGTAAAAAAATTTGGACTTTCAAAAATTTATGGGATTATATCAGAATTATTATAAAAAAGCTCTTCACAAGTGCAACATGTGTATTCAAAAAATACATATTAGATGTTTGAAGTTCATTATTTTTTATTTGATCTTATTAGTTTATGTTTTTTAAACTTATTATAATTAGTGTATAAGAGTATTTTGGATCATTTAAAAAACAGACACCAAAAAAGTCGTGCTTCTTTAACAATGGTATAGAAGGTTATAGATGGTGTAAAGTGTAAATGAAAGTCTTGTAAATTAGACATATAAAGGTCATGAGAGAAACAGAGAGGTACCTCGAGTGTTCTTGACGATGACAATAATGGGTTGGCCCCCCTGCATCAATAAATTTTTGATAGCAAGTTGCACAAACTTTTTCCTCATAATGTGGCACTCTCAATGTCCCATTAGATCTGCCAGTTCCACTGGTACATGCATGATCCAAATGAATTTACGTTGGTTTAACCAAATAATTTGTTGTGTTCAGACTCAGTGATGTAATGTTTATTTGACACCGTCCAGCTGCCCATGTCGCTTCTCAAAGAACAAGAAAAGCCATGAGAAATTTCTGTAGCCAAGTTGTCAAGAATGAGAGTTGGATGCTTGTGCACTGTGAATGTAGCAAATAGAGCAATTCCTATCCAGTCAGAATTAGTATAAAGATATGGAATTAGCTGGATTCTCAATAAAGAACCACTTTGATGGCAAAACCACTCCGGAATTTCACATTTAGGAAAACAATCATTATAAATATAGCGTTGACTAGAGCAGCCCTGTAAAATAGAAAATATGGAGCCTCATGAGAGAGTGAGAGAGAGACAGTGAGAGTGTGAGTGTGAAAGAGAGAGACCTGAAAGTAGCTTTGAAACAATGCTCAAGGCCTCTATTGATACAATTCCTGAGTTCATTCTCATCCAATACGCTTAACTAGATAGAACTGAAGTTTGAATCTCTTGTAGCACCCCCGATACCTGAGTCTATTCCAAGTAAAGCACAAACCCTCCTTGTTCTCATCAAATATGCTGTTTATGCAGAAAGTTAAATTGAGGCAAGTTCTTAAATGGACAAATGTCTATGGATAATATTTACCTGAGGACAAGCATGCCAAGAGGCAATTATTTGAGTACTTGAAAGGTTTGTCATTTCCTCCAACTTGAAGGAAACAATGTGTCTCATCCTGTATTTGTAATGCAGGGTTAAGCCAAGTCTGGGTCTAAGTGACTTCATCAATGTGCAGAGAAGGAGCTTCAAGTTTACCTCAGTGTAGGGGGCTCATCAAAGGATTTTTTTTAAAGGTTCCACACAAAATTTGCTAGACTGCCCTTGTCTTCAGTTCACAGTATGCCATGAAGTTTAAGATGCTTATAGCTCATAACCTTCTGCAGAATTCAGAACTGGGTCAACCTATTAAATGCTGATTTTCATTTTCCAACTATCTTTTCTACTTGCATAAGAATGACCTGAAATTGAAGCTTTCCCGTTAATGCTTGTCTTGTATTCTAATGGCAATAGGGTGACTCAAACTACTTTGAAAATTAAGTTTGACCTTTAGAGGATTGGCTATAAAATGTGGGCAGGGGATCCTAAAGGATAGAAAGATCATTTTAAATGCAAAAACTTAAAGGAATACAAGAGTCATAACAGCCACTACAGTTGCTATGCCAACAATAATGAAATCATGGCCCTGCGATCCTCACTATATCAAATATTCCTAATTAATAGAGAAAGAACAAAAAATATTAAAGACCTGTGCTTTTAAATTATATCTTTGAAAATCAGCTCTTCAACCGGTCAACTACGAACTATATTCTTCCAGAGATCCAACCAAAGACATTAAAATGCACAACCTTTCTAATTTTTGGTCAGCATGTCTTAAATGACCAGCTAACCTAGTAAATTATTATAGACCATTCAGGTGTGATGCTGTAATGCAAATCATTTATGATTTATCTCAAACAATTTTGTACACAGCCAACAAATTTGATATAGCTTCTAAAATTCAAAATGATACACATTTTCTACAAAAATCAGGATTCTAAGCAATTGGTATACATAATTTTTTAAATCTAGAAACCAATTAAGTCCAAATGAATGAATAAAACTAGAAAACAATTGCAAGATCTTTCCTCACCATGGTTAAGGCCACATGGTAAGCTGAGCAGAAATTATGCATCTCAATTTGAAAAATCAGATAAAAAAAACACAAAATCAGAGACTCATTCAGTTCCTTTTTTTTTTTTTTTTTTTTTACAGAAACACAATAAATACTTATAAGTTGATATGATATTCATTGCCATTGTGTAACAGATGCAAATGAAACAGGGCTACCAAAAAGGGAAACATACCTTGGCATCAAATGCAAAAGAAACCGGACCGAAACAACAGAGGAGAAACAGTTTCAATGTGATTTTTTGATTGAGGCATATTTCTTCAGAGTTCATCAACGTGTCCTCTGTTTCTTCGACCCCCAACCTTTTATAGAATACCCATAATCAACAGCATTAAGTGTCCTTTATTTCTTCAAAGTTGGCAAGTACTCAACAACATCATCTTGGACCCCCCACATTTTTGTAGGTGCCTTGGCAGATTCTTGAGGAGGACAGGTGCATTCTATGTGGACCCCCCACCTTTTTATAGGACTACAGGGGTAGATGGCAGACTTAAGTGAAACCCCAACAAGATTCTGGTCAGTTGGATTTGATTTATTCAAAAGTCTCTGTAGAGACCATTGAGTTGGAGAAAATAATTGAATACTTTTAAATCCATCAATATCAATTTCGTCACAATATTCATAACCATTGATGGAAATGTCAACACGGCCACAAAAGCCCTCTTGTCCAGCAACAATACAGACAGCCAATTTTGGAAATTTGCAACCAACAAAGAAATTTATGGAATTACCAACACTTTGATGATTAAACCATTTCGGCATCTCAGTTCCCCAAAAATAAATAGTATGATCCATTTCGGCATCTTCATATTCAGATTCAGATTCAGCACCTTCAGTTTCAGTTTTAGATTCATATTCATCTTCAGATTCAGCACCTTCAATTTCTGATGGGAAATGATTGGAGAACTGCGGATCCATTGATATGTCCTGATCTTCAGATTCAGCACCCTCAGTTTCAGATGGGAAGTAATTGGTCAACTGTGGATCCATTAATTTGTTGCTTCTTGCCGTACCACATACTCTACTTGGTAAAATCCCAATAATTTCTATTACCTGCATGCAATTAGAAAATTCAAGATATTTTTCATTTAGCAAGTCTCGTAAAGTATTTTGAGAAAGTAACAAAAATTGTTTCTTTATATATTAAAGAAAGAGAGAGACCTGATTCAATAGCCCGCTTGGTGATTGGGTATCCAACAACATGCAATCCTCTGCAAAAACCTTCGATATCGATTGTGGAAGTCCTTGAATTTCACAACGAAGCTGGCAATCCGTAATACCAAGTGTTTTTAATCTGGGAAATCTGCTAATGCTTTCAGGGATGGCAACGATATTGGTATAAGATAGATCTATACTTTCCAATGCAGGGAAGTAATCAGGCTTCATCAAAAGATCTAATTCAATTATGGCTTCATATCCCCGGAAATGCAGTGCATTCATTTTCACAAACCCATATCCGAAAGAGCTATCAAAAGAATTGCATGTCGGTCTCAATTTGGTAGTAGGAGTATCCAATATTTGAAGCTGTTGCAATTTATAAATGCTATCTAGAAGATTCCAAAGGTTTTCGCAATTAAGAAGGTTTGATTTGGCAAGCTTAGTGAGATGCTCGATTGATGAAGGCACCTCTCTAATACCACTCCCATATAAATATAAAGTCTTTAAACATTCCATTTCCTGATGAAAATTAGGGAGCTTCTCAAGCCTTGAGCAATCAGAAAGAGTAAAAAAATGAAGAGATTTCAACTTGAGCTGGCTTGGAAGAATTTGAAGATTTTTGCAACGATCGAGATACCATACTTCAAGCTTTTCAAGAGATCCAAAGCGCTCATCAATTTCAACTAAATTTCGACAAAAAGAGAGGTCCAAATACTTTAAATTTGGGGCCCATAATTGAGGTAATCTAACTAAATTTTTACAACTAAAGAGGACCAGAGGTACAGCCTCTTTAAATTCAGGGCCCATAATTTAGGTAATTTAACTAAATTTTCACAATAAGAGAGGTCTAAATTCTCTAAATTTGGGGCCTGTAATTTAGGTAATTTCGTAATAAATTTACAATCACTGAAATTGACATCTATCAAATTTTCTAACTGACACTCCTGTAGGAAAAAAAAAATATATCAAAGGTTAACTACAACAAAATTTTAAATAAAAAAAATTTAACAAAAATCTCAATTTAAAAATATCCATAATCATACCTGCTTGATTAGCTTTGGCAATCTAATGTGACTATGTGGCATCTCAATAGCAACAAGTCGTTTAGGAAAATATTCGGATGGCCAATGAAAAGGATAATGGGGCCACTTAAGAAGTGTTAACTTGTTGGGAATAAATTCAAGTGGTTTACAAATACGTACATTCTCAACTATTAGAAATTTGAGATTTTTCATTCTTCTGAAAGCTTCAGTGTGTAGTTGCACCTCTACTGATTGAGGCGAATGCAACATCATGCCTCGAATTTTTTTTGATCCCTAATTGGAGAAGCATCAAGTCAACAACAGAAAGTAATATAATTTTCCAAATGTATAATGATTTTGAAATTTTATGCAAAAACAATACATTTGCTTTAACCAAATAAATTTGTTGTGTTCAGACTCAGTGATGTAATGTTTATTTGACACCGTCCAGCTGCCCATGTCACTTCTCAAAGAACAAGAAAAGCCATGAGAAATTTCTGTAGCCGAATTGTCAAGAATGAGAGTTGGATGCTTGTGCACTGTGAATGTAGCAAATAGAGCAATTCCTCTCGAGTCAGAATTAGTATTAAGATTTGGAGGTAGCTGGATTCTCAATAAAGAACCACTTTGATGGAAAAACCACTCTGGAATTTCACATTTAGGAAAACAATCATTATAAATATAACGTTGACTAGAGTAGCCCTGTAAAATAGATAATATGGAGCTTCGTGAGAGTGTGAGTGTGACAGAGAGAGACCTGAAAGTAGCTTTGAAACCAACGCTCAAGGCCTCTATTGATACAATTACTGAGTTCATTCTCATCCAATACGCTTAACTGGATAGAACTGAAGTTTGAATCTCTTGTAGCACCCCCAATACCTGAGTCTATTCCAAGTAAAGCACAAACCCTCCTTGTTCTCATCAAATATGCTGTTTATGCAGAAAGTTGAATTGAGGCAAGTTCTTAAATGGACAAATATCTATGGATATTATTTACCTGAGGACAAGCATGCCAAGAGGCAATTCTTTGAGTACTTGAAAGGTTTGTCATTTCCTCCAACTTGAAGGAAACAATGTGTCTCATCCTGTATTTGTAATGCAGGGTTAAGCCGAGTCTGGGTCTAAGTGACTTCATCAATGTGTAGAGAAGGAACTTCAAGTTTACCTCAGTGTAGAGGGCTCATCAAAGGATTTTTTTTTAAAGGTTCCACACAAAATTTGCTAGACTGCCCTTGTCTTCAGTTCACAGTGTGCCATGAAGTTTGACATGCTTTTAACTCGTAACCTTCTGCAGAATTCAGAACTGGGTCAACCTATTAAATGCTGATTTTCATTTTCCAACTATCTTTTCTACTTGCATAAGACTGACTTGAAATTGAAGCTTTCCCATTAATGCTTGTCTTGTATTCTAAATTTCTAATGGCAATAGGGTGCCTCGAACTACTTTGAAAATTAAGTTTGACCTTTAGAGGATTGGCTATAAAATGCGGACACAGGATCCTAAAGGATAGAAAGATGATTTTAAATGCAAAAACTTAAAGGAATAAAAGAGTTATAACAGCCGCTACAATTGCCGTTCCAACAATAATGAAATTGTGGCCCTGCGATCCTCACTATATCAAATATTCCTAATTAATAGGGAGAGAATAAAAAATATTAAAGACCTATGCTTTTAGATTATATCTTTGAAAATCAGCTCTTCAACCAGTTAAACATGAACTAAATTCTTTCAGAGACCAAACCAAAGGCATTAAAATGCACAGCCTTTCTAATTTTTGGTTAGCATGTCTTAAATGACCAGCTAACCTAGTAAATTATTATAGACCATTCAGGTGTGATGCTGTAATGCAAATCATTTATGATTTATCTCAAACAATCTTGTACACAGCCAACAAATTTGATATAGCTTCTAAAATTCAAAATGATACACATTTTCTACAAAAATCAGGATTCTAAGCAATTGGTATACATAATTTTTTAAATCTAGAAACCAATTAAGTCCAAATGAATGAATAACACTAGGAAACAATTGCAAGATCTTTCCTCACCATGGTTAAGGCCACATGGTAAGCTAAGCAGAAATTATGCATCTCAATTTGAAAAATCAGATAAAAAAAACACAAAATCAGAGACTTATTCAGTTCCCTTTTTTTTTACAGAAACACAATAAATACTTATAAGTTGATATGATACCCATTGCCATTGTGTAACAGATGCAAATGAAATAGGGCTACCAAAAAGGGAAACATACCTTGGCATCAAATGCAAAAGAAACCGGACCGAAACGACAGAGGAGAAACAGTTTCAATGTGATTTTTTAATCGAGGCATATTTCTTCAGAGTTCATCAAAATGTCCTCAGTTTCTTCGAAGTTGGCAAGTAATCAACAGCATCATCTACTTGGACCCCCAACCTTTTTATAGAATATCAAATAGGTGCCTTAGCATATTCTTAAGGAGGACAGGTGCATTCTACGTGGACCCCCCACCTTTTTATAGGACTATAGGGGTAGATGGAAGACTTAAGTGAAAACCCAACAAGATTCTGGTCAGTTGGATTTGATTCATTCAAAAGTCTCTGTAGAGACCGTTGACCTTGAGAAAAGAATAGATTACTTATAGGTGGATCAATATAAATTTCTTCACAATATTCATAACGATTGATGGAAATGTCAACATAGCCATAAAAGCCCTCTTGTCCAGCAACAATACAGACAGCCAATTTTGGAAATTTGCGACCAACAAAGAAAAATATGGAATTATCAACACTTTGATGATTAAACCATTTTGGCATCTCAGTTCCCCAAAAATAAATAGTATGATCCATTGATGTGTACCCATCTTCATAATCAACGCCCTCAGTTTCAGATGGGAAATGATTGGAGAACTGTGGATCCAATGATATGTACCCATCTTCATATTCAACACCCTCAGCTTCAAATGGGAAATGATTGGAGAACTGCGGATCCATTGATATGTCCCCATCTTCAGATTCAGCACCCTCAGTTTCAGATGGGAAGTAGTTGGTGAACTGCGGATCCATTGATACGTCCCCATCTTCAAATTTAGCACCCTCAGTTTCAGATGGGAAGTAATTGGTGAACTGTGGATTCATTAATTTGTTGCTTCTTGCCCTACCACATACTCTATTTGGTAAAATCCCAATAATTTCTATTACCTGCATGCAATTAGAAAATTCAAGATATTTTTCATTTAGCAAATCTCGTAACGTATTTAGAGAAAGTAACAAAAATTGTTTCTTTATATATGTGTGTGTATCTTAAACAAAGAGAGAGACCTGACTCAATAGCCCGCTTGGTGATTGGGTATCCAACAACATGCAATCCATTGCATCAACATACTTTATCGATTGTGGAAGTCCTTGAATTTCACGAAGAAGCTTGCAATCCGTAATATCAAGTATTTCTAATCTGGGAAATCTGCTAATGCTTTTAGGGATGGTAACAATATTGGTATTAGATAGATCTATTTTTTCCAATGCGGGGAAGTAATCAAGCTTCATCAAAAGATCTAAATCAATTATGCTTTTATAGCCCCAGAAAATCAGTAATCTCAAGTTCACAAACCCATATCCGGAAAAGCCATCAAAAGAATTGCACGTCGGTCTCAATTTGGCAGTACAAGTAATCAATTCCCGAAGCTGTTGCAATTTATAAATGCTATCTGGAAGATCCCGAAGGTTTTTGCAATGACCAAGGTCTAACTGGAGAAGCTTAGTGAGATGCTCGATTGATGAAGGCACCTCTCTAATACCACTCCCACTTAAATTTAAAATCTTTAAACATTCCATTTCTGGATGAAAATTAGGGAGCTTCTCAAGCCTTGAGGAGCGAGAAAGATTAAAAGAACGAAGAGATTTCAACCTAAGCTGGCTTGGAAGAATTTGAAGTTTTCTGCAATCAACGAGATCCCATGTTTTAAGCTTTTCAAGAGATCCAAAGCATTCATCAATCTCAACTAAATTTTCACAATAAGAGAGGTCCAAATACTCTAAATTTGGGGTCCATAATTTAGGTAATTTCACTAAATTTTCACAATAAGAGAGGTACAAATTCACTAAATTTGGAGCCCATAATTTAGGTAATTTCGTAATAAATTTACAACCACTGAGATTGACAGCTATCAAATTTTCTAACTGACATTCCTGTAGGGGGAAAAAAAATCAAAAGCTAATTACAACAAAATTTGAAATAAAAAATTTAACAAAAATGTCAATTTAAAAATATACATAATCATACCTGTTGTTCAGGCAATCTAATGTGACTATTTGGCATCTCAATAGCAACAAGTTGTTCAGGAAAATATTCGGATGGCCAGTGAAAAGGATAATTGGGCCACTTAAGAAATATTAGACTGTGGGGAAGAAATTCAAGTGGTTCACAAATATGTGCATTCTCAACTATTAGAAGTTTGAGATTTTTCATCTTTTTGAAAGCTTCTATGTGTAGTTGCACTTTTACCAGGGCAAATGCAACATTATGCCTCGAATTTTTTGATCCCTAATTGGAGAAGTATGAAGTCAACTCATAATAGAATTTTCCAAATGTATAATGATTTTAAAATTTTAAGCAAAAATAATACTGATGAACTAATATTTTATAAAATGATAGGAAAAAAAAAATGAAAGAAAAAATACAATACATCTACCTAGTGAAAAAGAAAAAGAAAATAAAGAGAAAAATTCTACATAATCAACTTACTGTGTTATTTTTCAGTTCATGAAGGACATCATCCTTGATCCACAACCTACTACGACTACCAAGCTGTTCAGGGGACTCACGATGAACAATTTGCCGACCCAATTCTTGTAGTAAGTCATGCATCCACAAATTTCTCCCTAAGATGGTTATGAGAGATTTTTCCACAAGAACATCTATATCAATGCTTGGCTTGTAATGGGGAGTTCGTAGTATATTTGTTACACGATCTTTATCTTCTCCTTTGAAGAAACAAGCAATATCTAAAAATATTTTTTTCTCTGTTTCTTCCAAGCCATCAAAACTTATCCGGAGTGTATTCAAAACTTTTTTTTGAGGAGTTTCTTCTAGTCTACCTAGGGCACTTTCCCATGCATCAAGGCTTCTATGTTTCAAGAAGGAACCCAAAACTTCAAGAGCCAAAGGAAGGCCTTGAGCATAACATATCGCTTTCTTGGACAACTCCACATAACCTTCTAAAGGATGGTCTTTCTTGAAGGCTTTTCGACTAAAGAGCTGAAGAGCTTCGTCACTATTCAAGTCCTTAACCTTGTATATTTCAGCTCTAGCCACATCATGTTTGATCAATAGATGTTGATCTCTTGTTGTTATAATGACTCTACTCCCTTGACCAAACCAAACTCGCTCGCCTACTAACGCTTCTAATTGATCAAGTTGATCCACATCATCAAGAACGACAAGAACACTTTTATAACATAATCTTTTCCCTATCACATTACTTCCCCTTTGAACATCTGAAAAGTCAATATTTCTTTCAATCAAGATATCAGAAAGAAGCTGTTTCTGAAAATGAACTAAACCATGTTTTTCACATTCTTCTCTAATATTGGCTAGAAAGCTGCTGCCTTCAAAATGATGACGAAATCTATCATAAACAACTCGTGCTAGAGTTGTTTTGCCCAATCCCCCCATTCCCCAAATCCCTATAAAGCGAACATCATTCAACCCCATGCCTAACAAATTCACCAGTTCCTCCACTCGAGAGTTTATTCCGACAAAATCCTCGTGAACAATTGAGTATGTAGAAGTCAATTTATCAGATATCGTTCTAACTATTTTTTCAACAACATTTGCCTCATGTCTGCAACAAACATAGGACAACAATTTGTTGAGTTAGCAAAAGGCCATATAGAGAAAAGATTCAGCAAATCAGTTGTCCTTGCTTATCAAAACATTTCTACACACACATATATGTGATCTGAGTAGTAGTGGTCTCATAAAAAAAAAAAATCTACATGGTGGTATTGGGCGACAATGGTTAAAATATGCCAACATCTTTAAATATGAAATTAATAACCTTCAATAAAGCTTTTGAAATTGAAAATATAATTGCAGTTATTCCTGGATTTTTTCATCACAACATGTCAAAATTAGACCAGGCAAAATGGGACTTGAGCTCATTAACCTGATTAAACTTGAAGAAAAAAAAATTGAATATGGGTCCAGTTTTTTTCGACACATGAAGGCTGCGTTTGTTTTGGGTGAAAACCACTTCCCGAAATGCTTTTCTGTAATTTCGGGTGTTTGGTTGCGCATGAAATATCAATTTTCCGAAAATCCTTTTTAGTTGACCGTGAGTCAAGGGTGAAATGAGTTTCCCTTTTTATTTTCACTTCAAATAACGTTTTCCGAAAAACAGAGAAACAGAGAGCCGAAGAGAGAGAGAGAGAGCACGAGAGGAAGAAGAGGAGCCCAGATCACGCCGAAGACGTCGCCGGCGAACCCCGAGCACCGCGTCGATCTCGCCTTCGATCGCCTCCGCTCGATCTCGCCTCTACCGCGCGATCTCGCCACAAACCCAGAACCCATAGCCTTCACATCGGCGAGTCACACCGGCGAACCTAGAACCTGTTGCGAGTCGCACCGCGCCGATCGAACCCAGTCGCCGATCGAACCCAGAACCCAGAACCCAATCGAACCCAGACTTGATATTTTTTTTCTTTGGTTTTGTTTCTTCTTTTGATTGCCAAAGTTTACTGTGATTTTGAAATTTTTTGTAATAATAATTTGTTTGGATGCTGAGAAAATAGCTGAGAAAATGTGAAAAATATGTAAGAAAATAGCATTTTCAGAATAGAACCAAACACATGAAAATATTTTCTACAACAATTTTCATTATGCAACCAAACACTTGAAAATATTTTCCTTTCCCGAAAATAGCAAATCTGGAAAATAGGCTATTTTCTGGAAAATATTTTACGGGAACCAAACACAGCCGAAAAGACGAGTCAATTCAATTTTGTGAAAGTCTGAGTCAGGTCGACTTGCAGGTTGACCATTTTTTAACATCACATGAACTTTTCTTTTTTGGTCCTTTTTTATTATTTTCTTCCGGGGTTTTTTTTTTTTTTTTTTTTGGTTACTTCTACTTATTTAATTTCCTTTATAGAATAGTCATAGTTATAAAAAAAAATATAGTTCTTTATTGACATGCGTTTATTGAATACTAATTTATATTAAAATTTTATATTGGAGTTAAAAATATTGACAATATTACTCACCAACTTGGTGTACAATTCTCAAGTACATTGAGATGTAATTCATATTAATTATTTACTTATTTTTCTTTTCCCCAATATGTTATATTTTATTCGTAACATTTTATATATTTAGTTATCTTTGAAGATAATCTAAGTTTATTTATATTTTGGATGCAATAGGTGCACCTGATGAGGTTGTTAATGTGATATGGTCCAAATCTAGTTTTTGTTTTCTTGTTCTTGTGTGATGATGATAAGATTAGTAGACAACTTTGGACCATATAACTTTGAATATTTATGTATTGTTTAATTTGGACTATGTTCATTTATGATTTTATGTATTATTCAACTTTGTCAAAAAAAAAAAAAAAGATTTTATGTGTTATTCAACATTTATTTTTAAGTGATTTCGTTTATAAGTTCTCTTATTTGTTATAAAAGGAAGAGAAGATAGAATGATTGATTATATATATATATATATATATATATATATTAATGTGAAAAGATATGAGTGATATCGGGTCAACCCAGCCCTCAAAAGACTGGGTTAGAGCCATAGGTTTTGTGACCCGTTTAGGACAACTGTTTCTAACCCAAAACCAATTTGACCCAAACTCAACTAGGTTGAACCCAAACCTGATCAACACACCTTGTTTGCCAGGTATAGTAAAATAATATATAAAAATGATGGGTTCAAATTGCATGTTATATGGTTTTACAAGAGTTGAACATTTTCTAAACCCTACAATCCTATTATAGATTTATCGATGAAAATTCAATAGATGAAAATTCACTATTTGTCATATTATAAAAGAAGACTAAATTACAATTCTAACTTTGACCAAGATTTAATTTAGTTCTCTAACTTCACTTCCATTCAATCAAGTCCTCTAAATTTTAAAATTTTCAATTTATTCAATTAAGGTCTTCAACTAGGCTTTGTTTGGGAGTTCATAAGAGAATGAAATGAAATGAAAATGAATAATCATAAATAAATGGATGTGAATGGAATGTATTTAAGTATAGGAAATGAATGGAAAAGAGAGGAATGAAATTGAATTAAGTAACCTTGTTTGGATATTTTAAAATAAATAAATGAAAATGAATGGAATGTAAGTAATCTTATTTGGAAGTAACATAGAATGAAAGAAACGGAATCATTTTATAAAAAATATTACCATTAGACCCCTATTTTAAAATAAATTGCTGAATATATATGAGTATTTTGAGAATTTTAGTAAAAAATTAAAATGATTACATTCCCTCCACTAAAATTCTCTCAAATAAAAAAAGAAAAGAATATTCTAAAATTATTTTTTTTCATTCATTTCCATTTAATTTTATTTCATCCTCCTAAGCGAGTGCTTAAGATCATATTGTTATTGTCCCCAAAAACATTTTTTAAATTAAAAAATCTAAAAAACTAATACAAACTTTTTAAAATGCAGGTGACATCTACACGACGAAAGTGATTGACAAAGAGACCTTGGTGAAGAAGAAGAAGAAGAAGAAGAAGAAGGTGCAGAGAGCGAAGATAGAGAGGAAGATGCTGGACCATCCATCCTTTTTTGCCTAAGCTCCATGCCGAGTTTGAAGCCTCACATCTCTGTTGCATTGTCATGGAGTTTTGCTTTGAGGGTGACTTGCATTGCATCCCTTGTGCCACAAACAAATTGTCGGCGACGGAGAAGGGCGTAATGTGTGGAAGTTGTTTGTTTGTTGGGAAAATTATGGAAAGGTAAAGAAAAGTTGATTCGGAAAAAATATTGTATAGAAAATTTGTTGGATTTTTTTTGGGGGGGTTAGATATGTATAAATTTTTGTTGTATTTATGTATTCTAGAGGTGATTTAAAAAAAAAAATTTCCTTTCCCTTTTTTTCCTCCAATTTGGAAAAGAAAAGATAAATATTTTTTTTCCCTGATTTATAAGTTTTTTGATTAAAATTTTTCAAAATAACAAAACCACATATTACTGAGCATGAATTGTAATTTAACCTATAAAAATGAGCTATTATTTTTTGAAATTTTGTCTGTATATTATTTTGGGTAAAAAAAATGTAAAAGTGAGTCTTTTTTTTTTGTAGTATAAGCAATAAGAATGTAGGGCAAGTTTAATACTATAATGGGCCCAAGCCCAATAAGCTAACATGTATACACTAACAACTGACATCGATCATTAATCATCACAAATCTAATGTAATTGTTTAGGTAATTTACTAAACAAGAAAAAAAATTGATTGATAAAGAAAATTTAGTGTAGATGTAAGTTATAGCTTTATTTATATTTGGTATTGGCTTCAATTTCTTATTTGAGCCTAGTATTAGAGGGTTTTAGGTAATTCATTTCAAAGACTTTAAATACACGAATTTGTTTTAGCCAAAGTCCAAAACCAACCAATCGACAACAAAAAGCGTACCATTTGACATCAAGATTCATAGCCCTTCAACCCAAAAAAAAAATCATAGCCCCAAAAGAAATTCTATCAAATTAAAAACTTTAGACGAAAACATGAACTAAAATACGCACAACTAGTCAAACAAAAATGTGAGCAAGAAAACTATAACGGTATAACCCATAAAAGCAACCATCCATTTCCAAGCACATCACCAAATATAAAACCACAGGCATCCAAGTTGCACCAAAATAAAATCAATTGCTCATTTTTTATTTATTTATCTAGTTTCATTATTGGATCCACCATCCTTTGGGATTAGAGATAAAACTGTATTATGATGATCTTAGTTTTACCTACAGAGGAAGGAGAGAGAGAGAGAGAGAGAGAGAGAGATAGAGAGAGAGAGAGAGAGAGAGAGGTGAGATATGAGAATTAATGATATTTATTTTTTGGCAAAATTTCCCTTGAGATTTCATGAAATGACATTTTTACCTTGAGGTTTAATAAATGTCAAAAGTGACGGAGCCAAATTTAGGCTTCGTTTGGAAGTTCATAAGGGAATAGAATGGAATAATTATAAGGGAATGGAAAGGAATGGAATGAAATATATTTAAGTAAGGGAAAGGAATGGAAAAAAATGAAATGAAATGGAACGGAATTAAGTAACCTTGATTGGATGTTTTAAAATAAAGGAATGGAAATGAATGAAAATGAATGGAATGTAAGTAATCTTGTTTGGGAGTAACATAGAGGGAATGGAATAGAATTATTTTATGATAATATTACTATTAGACCCCTATTTTAAAATAAATGATTGAATATATAGGGGTATTTTAGAAGTTTTAGTAAAAAAACTCATTAAATCTAATTTCATTCCCTCCCATTCCTCCCAATTTTGGAGGGAATGAAAATTTGAGATTTTAAAAGAATAGAGATGAATGAGTGTTCCCTCCTACCCATTTCTTTCCCTTTTACTTAAACTCCCAAATAAGGGAATAACTTTCTATTTCCTCTATTAAAACTTTCAAACAAGGGAATGGAAGAATATTCTAAAATTATTCTTTTCATTAATTTCCATTTCATTCCATTCTCTTCTCCTAAACAAGGCCTTAGGGTTTATGCATGCAAGATTAAAATAAAATATTGAAGAAAAAATTAATTCCAAAAATGTTTATTAATATAAGAAAAAAATAGTTAATTTATTAAACAAAAAAAAAAAATTTTGATTGATAAAGAAAACATAGTGTAGATGTAAGTTGTAACTTTTTATTTTTTGATAATTGGTTTCAATTTCTTATTTGAGCCTAGTATTAGAGTTTTTTTTTTTTTTTTTGGACATCACCTAGTAGTATTGGAATTAGTATGACGTCATTGTTATGTTTAAACTACATCATAATTTAAGCTGACTATAATATATATATATATATATATATCAAAGAAGTAAAACATATAATTTGAATGCTTAAAAGTGAGATGAAAAATAAAACTTGGAAGTATTAATAGTCCTTTAAAAAGTATATAGCAATGTAAAATAAAGTTTTAAAACAACAAGTAAAATTCAAAAAATTGGTTAGAAAAAATTGTGAAAACATACCATGTCATAATTTTTATGCTACAAATAAGAAATTTTTTTTCCTTGATTATATTGGGAGAGTTAAAAGACTAAAGTATATAGCAGTTCCAAAGAATTTTGAAAACAACAACGTATAAAAATTGGCAGATTGATTAGGGGATATTGCCATAATATATCATATTATAATATTTTTTTAGATAATGACAGAAATTTAATTCAATGTGAATGTATATCATGTTATTATTTTAAGGTTACAAATAATATTTTTTTTGTGCTTTTGGAGAGTGTTATATTTTCAATTAAAAATTTTAAATTAAGAATATTTTATACACACAAAACTGAAATCTTAATTTTTAAGAGAACCTAAAGGAATTTAGGGGTGGGGTTGGGGGCACTTGCGCCCACCCTTCCGGTCTGGCTCCACTTTTCTTTTCTTTTTTGTCTTTTTTTCTTTTTTTGAGGAACAGCTCCACCCCAGATGCAACAGATAAGTTCATCGCCTCTTATAACAACACTCTTATATAATGGAATATTCAATTAGAAAAGTAATGATTTAACTTATCTGTATTTATAAAATTTCAAGAAAGAGAGCATAATATCTTGAAATGTTTGGGAATGAGTGTTATCTTGTGAAACCTCAAAGAATATTGGTGCATTACTTTTTAAAAAATTAGAATACTAAGAATAGGCAAGTTTATAGGGCATGAATGGAATACTACTACTTGTATTTTCTACAATGGAATTAGATAAGAATGATGAACTTGTGACTTGCTATCTCTAACAAATATACATAAAGTAACTTATGTGTGATCCATATAATATTTTTGACTTGAAAATTTATACGAGAAACTGAAACTCATCAAATTCCCTTTGAAGTGTAATTGATTATATACAAACTTTGCAAAAGTTACTCAATTATCAAAGTTGGAATTTGATTGACTTAAATATCACTAGCCAGCAGAAAATCAAAAGCAAAAAGACCAGAAAAGAAAGTGATCGTATGGTGAAGTGAAAAAATTCTTACTTGTCTTGTAAATCCCATCCAGCAATACTAGCAACCTTTGTCAAAGCAGCTTTCCATCTATGTACTTCCTCTATGTTATCTTCGTAACACTCTTCATGTTTAGCAAAGGCTTCTCCAAAAGTCTTCCTCAGATTCCTCACATCACTAGGATCTATGTAGTGAAAAACAGGCAAAACTATATGCCTCCCCTTTTCCATGCACTCAATAATCTTTGCTAGTTCATCCAAACACCAAGTCGATGAAGCGTAGTTTTGTGAGATAATGACAACAGCAAATCTCGATTCTTCAATTGCTCTCAAGAGGTCTGGAGCAATGAATGTTCCTCGCTCAAGTTTTTCATCATCCCTGAATGTGAATATACCTTTCTGATTCAAAGCAGCATATAGATGGTCTGTGAAATTTTTACGGGTGTCACTACCTCTGAAGCTAAGAAAGACATCGTATTTAAATCCAGACGTGGTAGAAGAAGAAGATGAGGATGCGCTTTTTGTGCCCATAAAAGCCATCGGATGTTAACTTGGTGATTCTTGAACTAAAAAAAAAACAGATATGGATCAGATATAATGAAGCCAAAAACAGAGAGAAAGAGAGAGAGAAACCGGTCACAAGTCCGGTTTTTTAAACCCACAAAACCGGAAATTTTATCTTTGCAGGAAACCATTCCGACCGCGGTCAAACCGTCCGGTTGTCGGAAACGTGCACAGGTTTGCCGGTTTCTTTCCCTAAATTTATATTTTATTTTTCTAAAAAAGCAATGGCTGTCAGGACTCAAAAGCCGAAGTTACCTCTTTTTTGCCGGATCTGTTTGTTTGGGGAGAGACTGACGAGATGGCTTGAAATAGATTAGAGGCTTTTTCCAGATCTGCTTGTTTGGAGGGTGAATAAGTGAAGTAAGAGAGATTGAGGCTGGCCTGGGTTCCAATCGTGAAGTGAAGCGGAGGTAGAAAGAGAGAGATGATTGAGAAGTGAGAACGGAGAGGAAGCGAAAGACAGAGAGTGAGGAAGAGAGGGTCAGTGAGAGAAAGAAGTAACGTGTGCTTCTATTTTGGGGAAGAGAGTCAAAACGTACTAGTGGGGTTATTTTATTCTAAGACTTAAAAAGCCATGTTGACTATTCAGCAAAAAGGAAAGACCCATGTGGAATACTGGAACGTTCTTTCCTATTTATCTTGAACGGTTTTTAAATAAATTAGTTTATTAAACCTTTTGAGATATTATTTTTCTTCTGCAAATTTGTTAAAACTTAATAAGAGAAATTTTACAGTCTTTATTTTGTGTCTGTGAATACTACCATTATATACCATCCCATGTATAGATATGTTTTTGTTTTCTAATATTTAAAATAAAAAGTGCTTTTATAAATACATTACTGGCTTACTTTTTAAAAAAAAAAACTAGTTTATTTTGTTTATTTTTTTTAATTGTTAAATGTGAGATAAATAGATTTAAGCACATAAGCTGGGAATAAAAAGAAATGCACTAAAGCTGTTATAAACTAATTGATAAATGGACTACTTCAAAGCAGTCCAACTAACAATTTATCCTATCATTATCTAATTAACCAACTCTTAATAATATGTGTTATGGGACGAAATGGGTAATTACCCATAATTAGCCAACTATATAGTTAGTTGGCCCGGTTGGAAAACAATATAATTTAGTAACACCTCGAGTCTTAGAGACTCGAATTTTATGCTCAGACCTCGACTTTTTGAGGCTCGGTTTCTGCGGTTTGACGTGGTGAAATTCCACGTGGCATCCACATAAAACTCGAGTTTCTGAAACTCGAGGTCCACGTAGACGCCATCTGGCGTTGACGTGGTCGTCCACGTGGTAATTAACGCCACCTGGCTCTGATCTGTCGGTCCACATAGACCTCGACTCTCTGAAAGTCGATTTTTAATAGGGCATTTTCAAATTAAACGCCTCTCTCACACAGTCGCTCTCCACTCTCACTCACCCTCTCTCGTCTTCTCTCACTGGAGCTCTCTCAGTCGCACACCTCACTCAGCCTCACCTCAGCCTCGCTCTCTCTCTCGCTCACTCACCGCCTTCTCTCCCGCCTTCTCTCCCTCACCGTCTTCTCAGTCGCTCACCCTCTTACTCGCACCCTGACCCTCGCTGACTCACCCTCTCCACTCTCCAACTGAAGTTTCTCCACTGCTTACCGGAGAAAGGTAATTCTTCTGCTTCTTTTATTTCGTTGTTTCACTGTGAATGGGTATGGCCTCACCGGCTTCTTTCACTGTGAACTTTCTTTTCTTTCCCTCACCGTCTTCTTTTATTTCTTTTATTTCTTTCTGTTTTTTGTGAAAGTTGCTTACTGATGATTTTTGTGAATGGGTATGGCCTCACCGATGATTTTCATTTTCATTTTAATTTAATTTGATTTATTTATTTTTGTTGTTGATTTATTGTGAAAACGCTGAATTTCAAGAATATTATGATAAATCTCAATTTGAAGAACTTGACTGAAAAATACGTTATTGTCTCTCCTTTGGCTTTGGAGCAGTTTTAGCTGGACTGGATTGGATTGGATTGGATGGAGCAGGTTAGTCCGTCACCAGATATAATTTTCTGTTTTTTCTCTTTTCATTATTTGTCGTTCTTTAGATTGTAATTTTGTTTGTGAATGCTGAACCTTTACTGTTTGGTTGCCGAGAAACCGTGGGGAAAATCAAATAAACTTTGGTTGACAAAATTTTTTCCTATTTTGGTTTCTATATTGAATTTGTAATAGAAGTGTTAAAAAAGATCGAAGCTTTATTCTTTTTTGAGTTTGAATTGGTTTGTGGGTTTGATGATTTTTGTTTTTTTTTTTGGGTTTTGTTTTTGCGCTGTGTTCTGAAGTTTATTGCATTGGGGATAACAATGCTCTTGGTTAAGCTTATTGGGCTTTGTTCTGAAGTTTATTGCGCTTTGTATCTTGCACATATGTTAAGCTTATTTGCAACTGGATATTAATTTATACAACCATTTGAAAATCTCAGCATGCCATATATATTATTGCTAAATTTTATTGGGGGCATCCTCTTGGTTGTCATAGATATTTGTAATGTCTCATTAGTATACTAGGCATGGTTGGTTAGCTGTATTTTAGTAAAGCTGGAAATGAAATAACTTGCAGCTACATGAACAACTGAGTTACAATCCCTCTTCTTTTATTTGAATCCCTTCCTTTTCTTTTTCCTTGTCCTCTTCTCTTATTCCTCTACTTTTTTTTCCCCTCTTAAAATATTTTCTACTTTGCAGTTTGCACCACAAAGCATGAACAAAACAAATTCAAATCGCTATATTAGTGGACCCATTACTTTTGATATGCATGATTCATGACAACATGACATGTCAAGACTAGGTCGTAATTTTTTTATTATAAACATGATAATATTTTAATTTATGTCATTGAGCTAACTAGAACACACATACTAATTAACCATCTTTTAACGTAAATAGTTTCATTATGTTCTTCTAATAATTATTATTATTATTTTTTTAGCATGTATAACATATTTATTTTAAGAGTATTTAGAGTGTATGTTCATGAAAATATATAACTAGTAAATATCCTTAGTCAAATTTATTTTTATTTTCTTAAAAAAAGTGTTGACAGAATTTAGTCCCATTAAAAAATAAAAATAAGAATTCAAGTGTGACAGTTTGGCTTCTCAAAAAATTTTATGACTCTGCCACTGCTTAATCACTTGAAGTTTTTCTTTTGTGAAAATTTTCAGCTATTGAATAATTAAAGTGTGCTAGTATTTTTATAAAAAATAAAAAATAAAAAAAAAAGTGTGCTGAGATACACATGGAAACTATTTTCCATTATCTCGCCCCTCTAGTCCTCTACTAGTGGTGAAAAAATCACGTTGGAGTATGTAATGTACTTTCAAGCTCCAAGCCTTTAGTCCTATCAAAAAATGTGGAATATCATTCCAAATGTCACCACTCCTTTGACAACCAAATCATAATTTCCAAGAAGCCAGCAATTCAACAACCCTCTTTGGCATCACCCAATGAACGCCAAATGGAGAAAAAACTAATGACCACATATCTGCTGCCATCAAACAGTGAATCAGAAGATTGATCAGCCAATTCACTAGAATTTTCACACATTTAACCCCAGTACACAACAATTATTCTACTCTTAATATGATTTCCCACTGTCAATATTTTACCCAAGGCAGTGTGCACAAAAAATACAGCTTGCAATGGAACCATCCCACACCATATGCTCTTAGAAGGGAATCGCTAATCCTCTTACAGCTGCATGAAATGAGCGACCTCAAAATTTCCATTACGGGACAATCTAGTGACCTCTGCTTTGTGACGCACGGTCCTCAACTGATCATGCTCTCCTAATATATACAGATGCACAACTAATTACGTTTCACATCATAACACCACAACCACTTCCCAAATAAACCTGTATTAAAGTGCTTAATTTCCTAGCACCCAATCCACCAATACTAATAGGAAACCGCACAACAGCACAATCTACCAAGTGAAATTTAAAATCCTTCCCTATTCCTTCTCACAAAGATTCCTGCTGTAATCTCTCTAACCTATTAGTAACATGTATGGGGACATACAAAAAAGAGAAGGGAAATAACGTGCTCTTCAAAAGCATGATCCTCTCACCTACCCCCCACAGCCAGCTCCCCCTTTTATAATTAAGTGAAGTATCGGACTGAAGGGGAGGGAAAAAGGAGATTCGAACTAGTAAAATCAGTTTCATAAGTCATGGTCCCCTGTAGTGGCATATAGCGTGCAACATGGCGATCAGTAGGGTCTACACCCCTCAGTAAATTAATCTCGGCCTCCTTAATGGTTTGCATTATGGACTCAAATTTAGCTGCATGAGTCGCATATCCAGCTTTCAGGGCCAATGCCTTTAGAATCGGGTCATCAAAGTGTGTGTTGAAATTGCTAGCAACATGTCGAAGGCAATATCGATGAAATACCCGTTCTGTTCCATCCTCACCTCTAGGCCACTCTCGAATGGCACATTTGATACCTTTATGTCGATCAGAAATAATGCAAATGCCCTGGTTAGGTATGACATGCTCTATCGAAGTCCTTAGACACTCTAAAAACCACCCCCAACTAGCCCCTGACTCTTTGTCCACAACAGCGAAGGCAAGAGGTAAAACCTTTTGGTTAGCATCGGTTGTCATTGCAATCATCAATACCCCTTTGTATTTACCATACAAATGAGTCCCATCAATACTGATCACCGGCCTGCAATATTGGAATGCAGCAATGCATGGAGCGAATGCCCAATATACATAGAGCAGTAACGCAGTACCTTCGACTAGCCTAGGTATGGTGTGATAGTTGTACCGGGTACCCGAATCCTGATCCAAGTATGCCAATAACAACTTTCACAACCTTTGGTAAGACTCCTCCCAATCCCCAAATATCTTAGCAATTGCCTTTTGTTTTGCATCCCATACTTTATAGTAAGAAAGCTCATGATTATACTTAGTATGTATGATCTCCCATAGCTCATCAATACGAGCAGTGTGCTTTTTTCGCAATTTTTCCACAATTTCTGATGCAACAAAATTAGAATCCATCATTCTACCGTCTCTACGCAAGCCAAAGGGTATACAAGTGTGTGGACCCACATAAGACGTGACCATCCACAGACCATTAAGTTTAGCCTTCATATATGCCCCAACGTACCACTTGCAATTGTCGTCAACACATGCAGCGCACAATTTAGTTGGGGTCGACCTTCGGATTCTAAAATTTCTATTATGACTTGATGCGTATATTGTCAATGCACGCTTCACCGCCTGTTTATTTGCAAAAGTCAATCCTTTATTAAAATTCATCCCATCTTCCCAAGTAGAAACAAATGGTATCTGAAGACGTGAAGGATCAACCATATTTTCCCAAGTATTTTCGTAGAATGACTCAGCAGGAGGTCTGTAAGTTGTGGTCGTATTTGTATCATGGTGGATGCCAATATCATCGTCTGCAACACCTTCATCGTGGTACTCCATATTTTCCTCTTCAAAATTCGGAACGACTTCGTGGTCATCTACATCGATCTCAAAGTTGCCTTGCTCAACCATCTCTTCGAACTCATCTACACCATCACTATTTTCACCATCATTCACAGCAGGATTTTCGTATTCGTCTTCGTCTTCCTCTTCTAAATGTGTTTCTTGAGGATGGAGGGTTTCACCAATATTGGCAACATTACCTTGAAATGGGAGCATATAACCGCCCACAACATGATCTTCGTCTTCGTCTTCCTCCTCTAAATGTGTCTCTTGAGGATGGAGGGTTTCACCAGTATTGCCAACATGATCTTGAAATGGGAGCATATAACCTCCCATTGAAGAATTCATTGTATACCCTCTCATTGAAGAATCCATTGTATACCCACCCATTGTATACCCTCCCATTGTAGTGCATCCATCATCTAGGGTTGTAAATTGTAAAGACGTAGTTGTTTCTTGCACCACCTCATTATCAACTTCTGCACTTGCCTCCAAACTTACGTACAACTCAGCAGCATTTACTTGGGGCATTTTCTGTATCCTATTAAACATCATCTTTACATGTTTGTCTTCTTTGATCGCCATATACCCGTAATTTATCCGTTCATGAAGGACTTCTTGTGGGTAACGATAAATAATCTTGATATCATACCAAGCACGATTCAAATTCAATTCGCCCATGATTTTGCTCTTCAAATCATTCAACGTCTTCAACTTACGACGTACCATCATGTAGTAGCATTGGATACCAGGCCCTCTAAACGGGATTCCGTCAATCTCATCAGGATTATCAAGGGGTCCACCGAAGTATACATTTATATCAATATTCTTCAAAGATTGTGAACCTATTAAAGAGTCAAGTATAGTATGTTAGTGACATATTTTATCTCTTTCATTTAACATCAATTACAAAACTTTTTGTATCTACTCAAAATACAAAAACTACAACTTCTCACGCCACAATTGCATACACTCACCCCACATCACATACAATTCTACTGGCGCAATCATTATCATTTCGTACTCAAACAATGAAAAAACTAAAGACAAAACTCACCCCTATTACAAAATTTTAACTAAGCTCTAACAAAAATATAAATAAAAATATCAAACCAAACAACAAAAGTAATGAGGATGTGCAAATGAATGAGTGCAATTATGTAACATCATTATTCCATATATAATTTCAATTTTTAGGTATATTAGAGTCTAATTCTAATTGGGTCCAAGAAAAATACAACTCTAGCCCCCTCCATCAAATCTGCCCAAATGAACAAGTTAATGATTATTTAGTTGTTAAAGAAATGTAATTTTTTTTTTACTTATTAGAAATAGGACATGAAAGTTGCATTATGTCCATTTTCCTTTGATCAACTCAATAATTATTTCAAATATATCATTATTACTAATATTTTTTACTTTATTTTTCACATAAAGTAAAATCTTATGATTCTCGATTCGATTCTATGATTTACTCTATGAGGACCTCTTATAGGTCCTGTTTAGGATCTCAATTTTAATAACCTTGGTTTTACTTGTAAATTACAAATATCTACTAGAAACATATTCATATAGATAATGTTTAATAGATCATGTTTAGGATCTCAATTCTTTTATAGATCATGTTTAATTTATTCATAAATGTTTTTTTAATTATAAATATCTACTAGAAAGGTATTCATATAGCTATGAAAACATTTGAAAAAGATCCAAAAAAAAATAAAAATAATTGACCAATTAATTGAATCTTAGAGGGATATTTTTTTGTCTTTAAAGTATTAAAATGGATATTTGGATAAATTTTTTTTTAGTAAATTAGTAATAAACAAAACATATTATAACGTTTGACATAGCAAATATTATTTTTAATAATTTCATTGCTAGATTAGTTGTTATTATAACGTTTGACTAAAATAAACAAATAATTATACTATTTATAAAAAGTATTGAATTTTAGTTAAGTTAAAATATTTTTGTATTAATGAAATAACATAAAGCAGAGGGGTTCATTAGACATTACCAAAAAAAAAAAAAAAACAATTATACATTTAAAGTGCTACATATATATATATATATATATATATATATATATATATATATATATTTAACTGGTTACTACGAACAAATATTTTTATTAGGAAATGTCATGACAAATTCAATACAAGCAAAACTTTCTAAAGCAGTTATACATACATTAAACAACCAACAAGAGAGTGAGGAGACCCTTACCTGACATGAGGATGTGCAAATGCACTACTGGATTGTATGAGAGTGAGAGGGAGAGAGGGAGACTACAATGATCAGTTTGTATGAGAGTTAAGAGGGAAGTATTGTTCTGCTCTGTAGAATGAGTATGAGAGTTGAGAGAGGAGTAATGCAGAGTAAGAGAGGATGAGTTGAGAGAGAAGCAATTCCTGTTGGAGCTTTAGCCAAGTGACATAAAGAAGTCACGGGTTTAAGCCTTGGCAGAGAATAAAGTAAAAACATGAAATGTTCAGGCCAGCAAGAGTTAACAAAAAAAGGCTGAGGGCTGGCTGTCAGTGACATGACCGGATGGGACTGGACATTGTGTGCATATAAAAATCGAGTTTCTGAGACTCGAGATCTACATGGCATCCACGTGGCATCCACATAGATCTCGAGTCTCAGAAACTCGAGATCTATGTGTCATCCACGTGGCTGCCATATAGATCTCGAGTCTCAGAAACTCGAGATCTATGTGGATGCCACGTGGCATCAGGCCACGTCAAACCATGAAAACCGAGCATCAAAGGGTCGAGGTATGAGCGCAGAATTCGAGTCTCTGACGCTCGAGATGTTACTAAATTAAATAGTTTCCAAACCGTGCCAACTAACTAGATAGTTAGAGAAAAAAAAATACTTACCTATTTCCTCCTGTGTTATGTATTTAAGAGTTAGATCTTTTTAGATAAACTCTGTTAGTTTCTTTAAAATCTTTTCATTTCTCTCGTTTTACTTATTAGTAAAAATGAAGAGGAAAAACTAAAGGTGACGGATCGTGTATGGACGAACGTAGGGTGGACGGATTAAATAGCCATGTGTCATCCAATTTGTCCTTAAGTGGTTTCCAAGAAACCCTATGCTGAAAAATACTTGCGGTACACGATTAGCCCTAATTTATGGAGTCCCAACACAAATAGAATTCGAGAAGGAAAAGAATTCTGAAATATACACGCATTAATAAGGATCTTCTCTATAAGGAAATCACTTGCTGCACAAGCAAATAAGTCTGGCTCTACTCGACTATAAAAACCCAAAAACCCCCCAAGAAAAAAGTACACATAATTCCTCCCAGCTCTGACACTCTAGAGTTGTAGAAAGGTTTTTCTGTCTTAACCTTCGGAGGGTCTTTGGCCGGTACCACACCTGCTCTCTTAAGGTTTTCTCTTTTTGATTGTGCAGGGACTGTTTTGCGTACGCGAGGTCATGTGACTCACTGGTGATTTTCTTGGTATCATCAAAAAATATAGTAATTTATATTAACAAAATTGTGCATACTACTAAATTTATTATACTGATAAAAATAATTAAAAAAAAAAACTCTAAAATACATCTAAACCACTAAAAAGAGAATGTTAGGGTCTGTTTAGTAGAGGAGTTTGAGTAATGTTGTTTGTATTTTTTTGAAATACGTGTGGATGAAAAAATATGTAAAAAAAATGTGTAATATTATTTAAAAACAGAAAATATATTGTTAAAATCTCTACCAAACGGGCCTTAACGTTAGAAGTAAACTACAATGGTATGTAGCATTGTAAACCCGTGTTTTCCATGAAGGACCTATAATGTACAGTAGTCTCCTCTAATAATTTTCTGACAAGGCGCAATGGATTTTTATCAGTCATTATTGAATAAATCTAGTACCACAACAATTTCTACAATTTTAGCCACAACTTGCCCATGTGGTATGTTGTAAATGGTGAAAATAAAATAATGGATCCATGTGAATTCATGATTCTACCACTCATAAGTCACCACATGACAAAATTGTGACAAAATTATAGAATTAATTGTGGTACCAGAATTTCTCGTCATTATCAATTACCCATATATTCATTCAAACGTACAACAGAAGCTTTACCACTCTTTCCACAAGACATGCCTTGCCTTCTTCTCTTGTTGACTGAGGATAATTAAGATTAAGAAGAGAGTGTGAACGCATTGAAAAAGATGAGTAATGGGTGGGGTTTGCGTGAGTACTACCATGATGGATTCACATCCGGTGCAATACCTAGCGGTGTGCAATACCTCTAATCTCAGCCATCCATTTAATCTAATGGCTCCTTATTTTGACACCTCACCAGGACACGCTGGCAATCCGTGTGCCCACTTAAGATTTCATTTCAGCTTCCCATTTTTCAATTTCACTAAATCTATCTCTCCTCTCTCTCAAATCTCAATACCTCTAAGCTCTCTCCGTCACTCTTTCGTTTCCTGTTTTCAAAAAAACTTGAGAAAATAAGGGTGTTTTCTAAAAAAAAAATTTTGCTTATCGCCCAGCTTGTCTGAAGTGTGCCACTACCGATCTATCGCGTTCTCTCTCCGCCCATCACCGTTGGTAAGCCCTCCTCTCCTCCCATCAACCGATCAAATTGTTGTGTGTTTATAGTTTTTGCTCTATTGGGCATATATTGGATGTTTTTGGCATTTTTTCAATTTGGGTGAGAAAATGATTTCAGAATTGTACGATTACCTTTGTGCTATGGAGTTTAACTTGTGAATAGTTTCGTTGGGTCTTATGTGCATTTGGCCTTCTGAGTTTCATATATATATATATATATATATATATATATATACTTTATTCAAATGGTGGGTTTATGTTCTTTTGTGAAAGGTGTTTTAATTTAGTTAAGGTTTTTCAGGTTTGATCTATGGAGGGATATGAGATCAAGAGAGAAAGAAAGAGAGATTGGTCGAAGGAGAGAAGAAGCCACCATCGGAGCTGATGGTTGTGATGAGCCAGCCTTGCCGATTTGGGCTTGTTTCAGAGAGAGACCACCACTCGGTAAAAGGGTTTTTTGATGTAGGACAAAATATTCTAATTAATTTCTGTAATCTTTTATATTTGGTATTTTTATGTAATTTTCGTTATTTTAGGTTTAGGGCATTTATTTCCTTGTTTTTAGGTGTTTTAATGTTGTTTACTTAAATTAGGATTTTATATGCTTTCGTAGCCGCTTTAGGGTTTCTAGTTGCCCTAGGTTTTGTTTTTACCATTTAAACGCATTGTAGCCTCCAAAGGCAATTCAGTTTTTAGACTATTATCAATAAACATAGACGTTTTGTCAAATTTTCTTCTTGTGGATTCCAGTTTTATCTCCTTGTGGATTCAGGGAAACCCCTTGTGGATTCGAGGTTTATTACCAAGAATTAATAGTTTAGTTTCTGTTCCATCAAGAGAGTATCGTGTGGGCTTCTCTTCAGGCTTCCGCAACATCAGTTAGTATCAGAGCCTTGACTTACCCTGGTCTGATAGCTAACCGGCAAGACGGTGACCACCACAACAATGACGACGGTGACGACATCAACAACCCAGTCCTCACTAGGGCTGAGTTCCTTAATTTTCGATATGAGAATCACCAATTTTGTGAAAAGAGTCAGAAAATTATAGGCGAAATCCAGCAAAAGATTGCTACTCTTCTTGCTAGGAAATTATCTTGCAACAACAATGTTCGATATATTCAAAGACGCACTCCTAGCTACAAGAAAATTCCATTATTTGATGGAAATATGTGTAAGATGGATTTTATTGACTGGCTTCTTGATTTAGAAGAGTATTTTAATTTTTAGAAGATTTGTGATGAAGAAAAGGTGCGGCTTGCATCTAATAAATTAGACAATGAAGTAGAGAAATGGTGGGAAGATTTTCAAATCGATAGAAAGCGGCGAGGTAAGCATCCAATCTGCTCTTGGCAAAGAATGAAAAAGGTATTAATTGATTTATGGTTTCCTAATGACTATTATGATATATTAGATTATACAAGTGTTGATTATAAATCTATATATTCATATGAAAAGCAATATGTTCAAAACATGAAAGGTCAACCACAAAATCAAAATTATCACAGTCAAGTCCATGTGTCAAGTAAAGAAAGGAGTTTGAGGGTTGAGAAGAAGCAACCTATTTCCAAAGAAAATTTTGTAGGGGGTTAAAAAAGATCAAGACTTGCAACAAGTTATTGAATTGAAGATTAAAGATATCACTTGTCAAAAATTTGATGAAGAGGTCAAAAACACGAAGGTTGAGTTGGTTGTGGATGATGACAGGAATGAAGATATGGTCATTATTGAGAACATTATGGAAGATTCAATTGAGGTCAAATATGAGGATGAGTCCACAACTCACAATCTTGAGGTCTCAGTTGATTTGTTGAAGATGACTACACAATATATTGATTTTCTTAGAGTAGAAAATTTTAATTTTATTAGCAACCCTTTTTTGATTGATATTGCAAATAAATTGAAAGTAGATGAGAAGAAATTTTATGCTACACTTTATAAAGGATTCAAGTTTCAGAGCCTATTCAAGTTATTAAAGCATTCGAAGTATTTGTTTATTTGGAGCGGAAGATTTTAGATTTCAAAGATGAACTCGAGGACGAGTTTGTTTCAAGTGGAGAGGTCTGATGTAGGACACAATTTACTATTTAATTATTATAATTTATTATTTTTGGTATTTTTATGTAAAAAAACGTTATTTTAGGTTTGGGTGATTTATTTCCTTATTTTTAGGTGCATTTAATGTTTTTTAAGTCAAATTTGATTCCTGTTATGGTTAGGTATCGATTAGAAGTTAATTTAGATTATATTTTCTTGTCAGTCAAGTTTTAAAAAGCCCTTAAATAGGCCCCTAAGTCTATAAACGTTTTTCATAGTTTATGATCAATAAAATTTTAGACTTATGTCTATTGTGTTCTCTGGTGGATTCCAGACCTATCACCTTATGGATTCAAAGAACCCCTCGTGGATTCGAGGTTTACTACCCAGGAACTAACAATTTAGTTTCTGTTCCATCAAGAGAGCATCGTGTGTGCTTTTCTTCAAGCTTCCGCGACATCAGTTGTGTAACACCTCGACCCAATTTTATAATTAACCTATGCTCAAGTGATTAATTATTATTTTAAGTCACTTTATTTCAATAATTAATATAAGAGTATTTAATAAACATATTATTTTATAATGCCATTAATTAAGAATTGTAAAAATTATAAATAATTGAGTGACTAATTGTATTATGTATATATATTAAGTATGCACAAAATTATATTAAGTGATTTAAGTTATTAGATACATAGTTATTGGTGTTAAATTAAGTGTATTAAGGATAGGATATATATATATATATATATATATATGCAAAGTGATATTATTCTTTGTAGAAAAGTGTAAGTGAATGCAAAGAAAAAGAAAGGTTGAAAATGTGAGTTATCCTTTCTTTCCTTAGCAATATACGTGAATCACCCAAGATATTTTGATTGACTTCTTGGCTGCATAAACTTTCTAGGTCTTCTTGCTTAGCTTCTTTGTTTTCTTCCTTTTTGTCCCTATTGGCTACACCTTTATCTCCTCCTTGACTTTCTCAAAGAAGGAAGACTCAAGAAGCTCTCCTTCTCCATTCCCACGGGTCCAATTAAATCAGAAAATTCTCACATCACTTTACTATCTTTTCTCTTAAGGAAAGAGCTAGAAGCTCTCTTGAGTCCAAGGGTTCACACACCAAAAGAAATACAAGTCTCCATCTTATCTCATCTTTGACTCTTTCCAAGCAACTACAACAATGACTCTCTCCCCCTTCTCATGCCCACGGCTCCAACACCAAAAAGAGAGAAAACTCTCTCAAGCTCTCTACCTCTAATTCCCCTCAAGAACAAGAAACTTGGTAAGGGCTAGTTACTCTCATCTTAGAATCCATGATATCTTTAAAGAATTTTAGTAATGGTATTTGTGATTTGTGAAATTAGGAAATCATGAACTTGTAAGTTTATATATATAGGTGCTGTTTTAAGAAGCTTTGAAACTATGTTGGAGAATTGTTGAAGGTAGCTTAGGGTTTTTACTAATTAGGGATGGTGTATGATTAAGGAAGTAAGATAAAGTCAGGATGAGTGCTTTTAATGTTACTGCTGGGATTTTTGGTTGTATGTAATTTTGCTCTAAATGGTAAAATTACTATATATAAGTCTTTTCTAACATGTCTAATGAGTGCATAAAAATCCCCATATGAAAATAACATCATTTAATAATTATTTGTGAATTTACAAGAAAATGTTGCAAAGCTGTCACTGTGACAGATTCTGTGTTTGTGCATGATAAATTATGTATTAAATTTTATATAGTGAATTTGGATGCTAGGATTATTTTATGTGAAAGCTAAGACATATAAAGTTGTTATGGAAGTGGTCTCACAGCATTTGGATCAATATAAAAACAATGGTTTAATTTCTAAATTGCATGAAATTCTGTCAGGACAGATTTGAGTATGCTGTATTGTATGATTTTTAGTAAATTATGCTTTTATTATTTGACTACGAAATTTTTATGGTACATACTGGACATACAGGAGAGTTGCTCTGTAAATTTTCATGAGGTTTGGATGGGTTTTGATGGCCCGTTTGTATTTTATAAGTGAAGTATATGCTGCTGGAATAAAACAGTGAACACTAAGGGACATGCCTAACTTGAGAAGTTAATTCTAAAGTTAGGGTGAATGATTTGAGCTATAATTTATTATGCTCATCATTTGGTAAGTCTAGATCACAGCTAAAATTTGTATACCTTGGTTCAAGGTTTAGTACTTTAAAGGAGGGGTTCTAAACCTTTCGATGGTTGTATTTATAAAGCTGTTTTGTTGAACATGCTGTATGTTTCCTTAAGAGTGTATATGGTTACATGACGATGCTTAAAACAGTGTATATTTATGCATGCATTTTTGTCCTAAGCTCAAAGTACCCTTTGAGATGAAGTTGGCTCTTCTAGAGTTATGAGATAAATATGAGAATGTTGATTTTTCCTTAATTGGTACTTCATTTGTTGATGTGTGCATTATATGTTTGTGGGAACCTCTTTGAGGTGAGAATTAGGATCTCCTTGATTCTAAGAGATAGGTTTTGAGATGAATGTGTAAGTTTATGTTAAGGAATAATGGATAGTAATAAGCCTTGATTTCGGTTTAGGTGTCACCAATCGCTAGGTCTAAGCTCCTTCGACTTTAGGCTCTCGATTCCTCTACTTTCAGGTAAGGGATAAGTTATGTGGGTATTTAGTAAGTCATGAGGTTATTTTAAAGTATATTATGCATTAAAATGTTTTTGATTAGAGATATGACATATAATCATTATTCTGACAAAGGTATGTTCGTGGGCTTTCGAAACTCTACGCATATGATTTAAGCATATTGATGCTATGACTAATTCCATGAACATGATGTTTAAAGAAAAGAATGGAAATGCTATTATTATGAAATGTTATGCAAAATAAGAAATTTCAGTATGATGTAAAGTATGAAATGTTTTCGGGTTATATCCTCTGGTGATCTGAACTTTGCTAGTAGGGGTTAATTACTAGCTTTCCATGGAAAACGTTATCTAATTGGCCATTATAAGTGGGACTGGCTCTACTGTACCCGCCCCTTGTTAGTTACGGCCAACTTGTGGGAGAAGCCAACCTATCCCCATGGTTGGAAGATATGTATTATGATGTGATCCCAGGAATACCTGGCATTGTGAGGAATGCTAGATGCCTAGCACCGTGGTGCTAGAAGCCTCCCAAATAAGTACAGACTCATTAGCTAGGGACTAACCAATAAGTTATTTATGAACAGCTATGTTATATTATTAATCATGAGAGAATTATTTTATTTAAATGTATTATGAAAAGTTAAAAACTCTTATGAAAATAAGAAGTTTCTGATGAAAAGAAAGCTGTTCATTAAAGATAAAAATTTCTGAAGTTCTGTTATGTTATAAAGATAAAGTTTCTGAAGAAAGTACAAGTTTATGTTAAGAAGTTATCAGATATATCTTGTTCTTATGAAACGTTAAGTTTTATGATTATGAAAGTTATAATATTTTATAAGAAGAAGTTTATGAAGGAAAGTTTTATTATTATTTAAGATGCTTCCAGTTTAAGACAAAGTTACCGATTATCCAATTTAAGTTAAATGATTATTTTGTAATAAAAATATATACGGTGACTTTGTAAGAAATGAAAGAAATTCAATCTAGAAGGCTTTGATAAAATTATTCTGATAAGGAAAGGGAGAACAACTATTTTTCTACGAAAAGCGTACAAGCTATTATTATAAATAGTATAAAATACTATGCATGAAATGATGTTCTCCTATCCGAACGTTAATAAAGTGAAATGAATTGATTTACATGCATCCTTATTAAATTCTCATATATCTTACCTTTACTGAGCTGTGTAGCTCATCCCTTCCACTCTTTGAGTTAGCAGGTTTTATTTTGGAGTAGAGGGAGCCTTAGTCAAGTTTTGGAAGGAGCTGGTTTTAGTTTTAAAAGTATAGATCCTAAATTAGCAATTCGATGTTTAGTTTTGTAGTATTGTGTATTTGAGGATCTAAAGGAAGTTGTGTACTTTACAGTATTAAAAGATGTATTATGTGAGATTCAGAATCTGAGTAACTGGTGGATTATATTATTCTTCGAGTACAGTGTAGATGCTCTGAATGTCAATCTGAAAGGTTATATTATTTAAGTAAAGAAACAAGAATGAAAAGAAAAAGAGAAGTTTTTAAAAGTTTCGAAAAAAGTTAAGTTGGTTCTTGTTAATATCAGGTTTAAACTTGATATTAGCATGCCGATCATGGTCACAAATCCGGGTATCGGGTTTGGGGCGTGACAGGTTGGTATCAGAGCCTTGACTTACCTTGTTTTGATGGCTAACCGGCGAGACGGTGACCACCACAACAATGACGACGGTGATGACATCAACTACCCAGTCCTTACTAGGGTTGAGTTCCTTAATTTTCATGATGAGAATCACCAATTTTGTGAAAAGAGTCAGCAAATTATAGGTGAAATCAGGCAAAAGATTGCTACTCTTCTTGCTAGGAATTCATCTCACAATGACAATGACCAATATATTCAAAGACACACTCCTAACTACAAGAAAATTCCATTATTTGATGGAGATATGTGTAAGTTAGATTTTATCGACTGGCTTCTAGATTTGGAAGAGTATTTTAATTTTTGAAAGATTTGTGATGAAGAAAAGGTGTAGCTTGCATCTAATAAATTGGACGATGAAGCAGAGGAATGGTGGGAAGAGATTCAAATTGATAGAAAGCGGTGAGGTAAGCATCCAATCTACTCTTGGCAAAGAATGAAAAAAGTATTAATTGATTTATGGTTTTCTAATGACTATTATGATATACTAGATTATACAAGTGTTGATTATAAATATGTATATTCATATGAAAATCAATATGTTCACAACATGAAAGGTCAAAACAAAATTATCACATTCAAGTCCGTGTATCAAGTAAAGGAAAGAGTTTGAGGGTTGAGAAGAAGCAGCCTATTTTTGGAGAAACTTTTGAAGTGGTTAAAAAGGGTCAAGACTTGCAACAAGTTGTTGAATTGAAACTTGAAAAGAAGATTGAGTTGATTGTGGAAGATCACAAAAATCAAGAGATAGTAATTATTGAGAATATTGTGGAAGATCCACTTGGGGTCAAAGGTGAGGACGAGTCCATCACCCACAACCCCTAGGTTCCGGTTGATTTATTGAAGACGACTACACAATAGGTTGATTTTCTTGGAGTAGAAAATTTTAATTTCATTATCAACCCATTTTTCATTGATGTTGCAAATAAATTGAAAGTAAATGAGAAGAAATTTTATGCTACATTTTATGAAGAATTCAAGTTTCAGAATCGGATCAAGTTATTAAAACATTCAAAGTATTTGTTTATTTGGAGTGGAAGATTTCAGATTTCAAGAATGAACTCGAGGATGAGTTTATTTCAAGTGGAGGGGTCTGATATAAGACAAAATATTCTAATTAAGTTCTGTAATCTTTTATGTTTGGTATTTTTATGTAATTTTCGTTATTTTAGGTTTAGAGCATTTATTTCCTTGTTTTTAGGTGTTTTAATGTTGTTTAGTCAAATTAGGGTTTTATATGCTTTTATAGCCGCCTTAGGGTTTCTAGTTGCCCTAGGTTTTGTTTTTACTATTGAAACGCATTGTAGCCTCCAAAAGCAATTCAGTTTTTAGACTATTATCAATAAACACAGATGTTTTGTCAAATTTTCTTCTGGTAGATTCCAGTTTTATCTCCTTGTGGAATCAGGGAAACCCCTCTTAGATTTGAGGTTTACTACCAGAAACTAATAGTTTAGTTTCTGTTCCATCAAGAGAGCATCGTGTGTGCTTCTCTTCAGGCTTCCGCGACATCATTTTCTTTTATCTCTATTTTTTTTAATAAACTCAATTTGGATGCTAGGAAAGGAAGGAAAGTAAATAATGGTGTCACAATTTTGTTGATTGATTTATTGGGGCTGAATTTAATTCTGTTTTCTCTTTTTTTGGTTTTTAGCTTAGGAATTGAAATCAAGTCTTATATTTCTTGCATTTTTGTCAATTGTTTAAAAATGCTTGAATCCTTGTAATTTGTATTCAATGGGCTTATTATTAGGTTCCTAATGATGAAAGTTTGAACCTTTATGAGCTATTTAACCAAAGCATGAATGTTCAATACACTGAAAGGCTTTCACAGAAAAATTTTGACTGCACATTTTCATTTGGAGTTAATTACATAAAATTGAATTTAAAGACTTCTTGTAGATGTGTTGTTAAAAAGGCATGCTTTTATTCTTCTTCTTTGGTCTGCAATTTGTTGTGTGGTCAGTTAAAGTTATAAATTGCAATAAAATAGAGTAATTTGGTCATAATATTGCAATAAAAAATAGCAATATAGCTATTTAGCACCACTGCTGTGAATGCTCTTATAGGGGGATAAAAGCCCACACCTACGTATTGGGTCTGGAGCCTTGTTTGAAGATTACTATGTGTCCGAAGAGGGAGAATTGGTTGAGGTAGAGTCCATCTAGAAGAAAAAAACCCGGGAACGGGGGAAGAGTACAATCCGAAGAGGTCACCCATTGTTTGAAGAGGTCTTACTCCTCGGATATGAATAGTTTTGATCAAACAAGCGTGTGGAAGGTCCGAATGACCTTCCTAGCAATTCCAATGATAAAGATAAGCTCTGGGCATATCTGGGGATGATAAGGATGAAGAAATATCTCAACGAAAAGCTGCTACCACCGTATTTAATTCACTACAGCAACTTTTCTGGCCGCATTTATGTGGAGAAGACCCCTGAACAGTGCAACCTCAGCTACCGCCACTCACAAAGAGCTAAAGAAGATACTTGATGTGACCTGTACTCAAGTATGTACACGGATGAAGAACAAGTGGACGACGGGGATGATGAAAGAGGATGCTATATAAAGAAGAAGGACTACTGATAGAGGGGGGGGGAGAAAAAAAACAGAAAAAGATCTTTACTGTAGCTCTAAGAGTTGTAATGACTTTCCAATAAATAAAACGCCTCTTCGGATGTTCATTTGTTCAACTTTTCAAGCATGATCTTATGTTAATTCATTCCTAAATACCATCGTTAATTACTGTTTAATTCACAACCAGTCCAGCTCTTTCACCCACTCTCTACAAATTCATTGTTCGGAGTACGTTGGGCTCATAATCCAAACCCTTTGGGCTTGGGCTACAAAAACAGACCCTACAGCTCTAATAAATGAGAGTAATTAATTAGATTTTAATCAAAATATTTGTAATAATTATAGTCATTTTTTAACCGTTGGATCTACTTAAATCTAATGGTTTAAAAAAGGTGTAACTCTAAAAAGTTACACCAGGTGTAACTTGAACATATATATATATATATATATATATATATATATATATATATATATATATATATAATCAAATCCATATATTTTATAAGCTCAAACATTAGCCTAAATACACTAACCCAATGCATTAGCTTAAATAATATTTTCTATTACATTTTTTATTTTAAAATATCTTTTATTGTATCAATTGAACTATCTATTTTGGGTGAAACACCCGAAAATTGCTAGTACGACCTTATATTTTATCTGATGACACATTTTAGAGGAGTAGCAACTTATTTGATGGCCAATGCAATATATATTGCCAGTATAGCTGTTACCGGTACGATATTGACTTATTTGGTATTAGGTTTGTTCTTTGCTTTCGTTAATTTGGGATTAGAATTAATATGAGGATTAGGTTTTGCTATAATTTTTTATGCTGGGAACTAAATTTAAACTGTGTTTCCTAATTTGCTTTTGATTGCTAAGAAGGAAGATGCTTTTGTGTTCTATAATCTTGCCTTGATTCTAAAGAGTTGTTATGACTTTTTTTTTTTTTTTTTTTTTTAAAGCAAAAGAGAGTTGTTTTAGACTTAGAATCCGTTTGGGAACATCTTACTTACTGAAATTGAAATTTTTTTGCTGAAAGTACTGTAGATAAAACTAAAAAGTAACTGAAATAGTACAATGAGACCATGAATAATACTAAAAAGTTCAATGAGATCCATAAATAGTAGTAAAAATAAATTAAATAATAATAAAAATTGACTTTTTAAGTCAATGCCTAAAGCAACCTTAGACTACGCGTTTGGAATCTCAAGTTTATTCAAATTTCGAACCTTTTATGATTGGGGGTCCGAACTTGTTGATTTTCTTATAAACATATGCATTATAATACCTTGTTGCTAGTGAAATTGATTGTATGAGATGGTAGCTAAATAGTAATGGATAATTCAGTGAAGAACATAACGTTAGTATAATATATAAGAGGGAAATAGAACAAAAGTAAAATTGGTGCCTATGAAGTAGATGCATGAAGCTAGTGGTCCAAATATTCACCTTGATTTGAGAACAATATTCAAAATTCATGGTACCTAAAATTGGACTTGGCTTGTTCGAATGTTTTGGACCATCAAGATCATGACACGTGGTTAAAAGTGGACACGTGTCATAATTCTAACGAGTCGCTTCACAAAGCATTGGATTCAATCTTTGTCATCTGATATTAATTTACTATGGATGATACACTTGGAAAATGTTAACTTTTATAGATACATATTGTTTTTCTCTATTATTTTTTTTTAATAACTTTTTGTGCCAACACTTGAGAGATGTGTGACAAATTACTTATTAGTTCATCCATCTTCAATTTAAGTTCAAATGAATCAAATCTCTCCTCCAATCAAAAGCTTTGTAGTTCAGTAGTATTGATTAATCTCCTTTATGAGAAGAACCATAATTCAAATCCTCATTCCCTCACTGGTTGTAAAAATTATTAAAAAAAAAAAAATCCCCTCTCGTCCAGTTGGTAACAATTGAATTATTATAAAACTAATTCAAAAAAAAAAAAAAAATTGTCCATCTTTTCTTCCAAGCACAATCTTCTATCCACCATTTTACTTTCCTTTCCCTTCCTTATTATTATTATTATTAGTATTATTTTAAAGCAAACAATAAATTGTTGTTAAAAATCAATAACAATGAACAAAGGAATTTCTTTGGTATTCACTATTTGGAAGCACTTATTTCTCAGTAAATGCCTATGCACCTAGGCTACTCACAGAAACCTGACCATGTGAATAGGCTCCAAATATTATTTAAGATGACAACCGTATCCCAAACCGTATCCCAATCAGCTACTATATACAAATCCACTTGAGCCTACCTTCTTAACTCTGTCTGGGCAATTATCACCTTACAGAAAGTGTTTCCAACATGTGTAGAAGTCACATTATTGTTTATGATAATTTTTTTCTACTCAATTATCTCAGCTAGAGATCACTTTCTAGTGATTACTACATGAACATGCATTTATTCCCTTAAAACGAAGAAAAAGTGCAAAGAAAGAGTTCATTTTTAATCGCTCCTTCCAATTAAATTAAAGCATATTTTTAACAGCTCACTATTAGTGACAATGCCTTTGTTGCCTCCTATTAATGCAAAAACTAAAGATAGTGCTCACATTAGTCCAAGGAACAAGAAACTTGAGCCCAATATTGAGTTAACTAAGCAGCAGAGATTATGAGTGTCTAGTTATATTTTTAATTGAGAACAGAAGGGAGAACCGCTAAGAAAAGCAGCAGAACAATAAGAGGAGATGCTATTCTAGCACATGCTTGCCTTTCTCTTTAAGCATGGAGAGGTTTTTCTTATTTCTTTTTCTACTGTGAGCCGTCAAATGAAGGATGAGACCCCAATTGTCAGACAATGAGGCCAAGCCGTGCCTTGTAGTTTGCTTAAACTCTTCCTCATCATTCAGCAAAAAAAAAAAAACTCTTCCTCATCATGCTGATGTATAAGACGGAGTCCACACTTCACCACTGTCAAGTTTGGGCAATCGCTAACAATTGAAGCCTCAATGTGATTACATTGATTCAACCAATCTGGAAATGAGCTACGTGGTATAGAGGCTAGCCACATGAATCCACCTAGATGTAGCAACATGACATCTTCTTTAGTAAGGCAATAGGCATGGAGAGGTTCCAAAGAACCAACATTGCTTTCCAAATGACAATAAAGATGATGAGCATTTTCTGAATTAAGAATGTCTAGGAAGGTAGTAGGATCCTTGATGTTGACTGAGAAAGAAACACAGAGCGAGTCCCCTCCACGTACTAACATCATATAAATTTAGAGGTAGATGGATTGTCACTGGTGGCTCGCCACTATGATGGTTGAACCACTCAAGAATTTCACTTGGAGGAAAACAAGAATTATACACCAAACTTCGATCAAATTCCTGTAAAATAGGAACATGATGTTCAATGAGAGAATTTTTCCAACAATTCAAAATTGTTAAAATCAGTAAAAGAGGGGGTGATTCAACTATGGCTCTCCTTATAAGGGGGATCAGACAATGCCACTGATGACTGAACTAGAAGGGAGCTTGATAGTAATTTGAAAGGAAATATGCATTAATTTGTTACCTGTAAATCACTTTTGCTGAGTTGATTATCAGGATGTTGATCTTCAAGATAGATGCTATCTCTAATGCTTTGCTCCTGGTAAATGGGGGTCTTCTCAACCTTCCAAGGTTTGGATCCTCATAAGAACAACCAGCTTCATTCTTTGGCTTATCATTTGGAGAATCACTAGCTAATGATTGATGGATGAGTTCCATATTGTAAAAAGGCACAGTAGAGCACTTAATGATTGTTTGCTCAAACTCTTCCACATCTTGATGGTATAAGAAACGATGCCCACACTTCTTCACCATCAAACCTGGGAAGTCGCTTCCAATTGAAACCTCAATCTGACTGCTCTGATTAAAAAAATCTGACAATGACCCACGAGGTATGTAGTATGGCCAAATGAATCCCTGTATATTTAACCATGTGAAGTTCTCTTCAGTGATTTGATAGAGAAGGGGAGATTCTAGGCTACCTTTCTCAGCATCCAAATGACAAATAAGGTGGTGGGAAATGTCTGAATCCAGATTATCACTTGTGATAGTTGGATGCTCATGGACTGAAAACGAAGCACATAAAACTAGTCCTATCCAAGTACTAGCATTACTGCAATTTGAAGGTAGCTGGATAGACAGAGAAGGGCCTGTACTTTGATGCCTAAACCATTCTGGAATTTCACTTTGAGGAAAACATTTATTCACAGAGAATGTTTGATTTCAGGATGCTTTTGAGGATGATTTTAATAGTCGGTGTTCCACTAAATCTTCACGAATGATGTCCCAATTGTCATAAAGTGAAGCCCTCAAGTGGAATCAAATTTGCCAAAACTCTTATTCATCTTGTAGGTACACAAGACGAAGTCCACACTTCTGTACAATCCAGCTTGGCCAGTCGCTTGCAATTGAGACCTCTATGTGGTTGCATTGATTTTTCTTATCTGAAAGCAGCCAATATGGTATATAGGATAGCCAAATGAATCCATGTAGATGTAACCACTTGAGTTCTTCTTTAAAGGTGCTATACATATGGAGAGGTTTCAAACCACCTATATCCATATCAAACAGACAACTAAGGTGGTGGGGAATTTCAGTTTCCAGATTGTCAAGAAACTCAGTTGGATACTCTTGGAATGAAAATGCAGCACAAATAGCAAATCCCAGCCAATTAGAATCATTATGCAAATTTGAAGGTAACTGGATTGCCATTGAGGATCCAGAAGCACAATGGCTGAATAACTCTGCAATCTTAGTTGGAGGGAAACAATGATCACATGGATAGTGTAAATGAAATTCCTGTAAAATAGATATATTGATAACTATTCAGTAACACATACAATGTTGGGAAAATTTCAACAAAATATAAATTTGATAATTATAGACTTATAGTAGTCAATATTTGATAAGCGTTTATCAATTGATGGGATAAATATAAGAGGTTTTATAAAGAATTTTTATAAAATTTAAACTCAATTAAAAAAATAAATTTTAGAATAATGACGTGGAAAAATATGAACTTCCAAAATGCAAAACCTTTTGTACAAAAATTTGGATTTTCAAAAATTTATGGGATTATATCAGAATTATTATAAAAAAGCTCTTCACAAGTGCAACATGTGTATTCAAAAGTTAGATGTTTGAAGTTCATTATTTTTTATTTGATCTTATTAGTTTAAGTTTTTTAAACTTATTATAATTAATGTATAAGAGTATTTTGGATCATTTAAAAAACAGACACCAAAAAAGTTGTGCTCTCTTTAACAATGGTATAGAAGGTTATAGATGGCGTAAAGTGTAAATGAAAGTCTTGTAAATTAGACATATAAAGGATTTTTTTTAAAGGTTCCACACAAAATTTGCTAGACTGCCCTTGTCTTCAGTTCACAGTATGCCATGAAGTTTTAGATGCTTATAGCTCATAACCTTCTGCAGAATTCAGAACTGGGTCAACCTATTAAATGCTGATTTTCATTTTCCAACTATCTTTTCTACTTGCATAAGACTGACTTGAAATTGAAGCTTTACCGTTAATGCTTGTCTTGTATTCTAATGGCAATAGGGTGACTCAAACTACTTTGAAAATTAAGTTTGACCTTTAGAGGATTGGCTATAAAATGTGGACAGAGGATCCTAAAGGATAGAAAGATCATTTTAAATGCAAAAACTTAAAGGAATACAAGAGTTATAACAGCCGCTACAGTTGCTATGCCAACAATAATGAAATCATGGCCCTGCGATCCTCACTATATCAAATATTCCTAATTAATAGAGAAAGAACAAAAAATATTAAAGACCTGTGCTTTTAGATTATATCTTTGAAAATCAGCTCTTCAACCAGTCAAATACGAACTACATTCTTCCAGAGATCCAACCAAAGAAATTAAAATGCAAAGCCTTTCTAATTTTTGGTTAGCATGTCTTAAATGACCAGCTAACCTAGTAAATTATTATAGACCATTCCGGTGTGATGCTGTAATGCAAATCATTTATGATTTATCTCAAACAATTTTGTACACGGCCAACAAATTTGATATAGCTTCTAAAATTCAAAATGATACACATTTTCTACAAAAATCAGGATTCTAAGCAATTGGTATACATAATTTTTTAAATCTAGAAACCAATTAAGTCCAAATGAATGAATAAAACTAGGAAACAATTGCAAGATCTTTCCTCACCATGGTTAAGGCCACGTGGTAAGCTGAGCAGAAATTATGCATCTCAATTTGAAAAATCAGATAAAAAAAACACAAAATCAGAGACTCATTCAGTTCTTTTTTCTTTTTTTTTTTAAAACAGAAACACAATAAATACTTATAAGTTGATATGATATTCATTGCCATTGTGTAACAGATGCAAATGAAACCGGGCTACCAAAAAGGGAAACATACCTTGGCATCAAATGCAAAAGAAACCGGACCGAAACAACAGAGGAGAAACAGTTTCAATGTGATTTTTTGATTGAGGCATATTTCTTCAGAGTTCATCAACGTGTCCTCTGTTTCTTCGACCCCCAACCTTTTATAGAATACCCATAATCATGTCCTCTGTTTCTTCGACCCCCAACCTTTTATAGAATACCCATAATCAACAGCATCAAGTGTCCTCTGTTTCTTCAAAGTTGGCAAGTACTCAACAACATCATCTTGGACCCCCTACCTTTTTGTAGGTGCCTTAGCAGATTCTTGAGGAGGACAGGTGCATTCTACGTGGACCCCCCACCTTTTTATAGGACTACAGGTGTAGATGTCAGGCTTAAGTGAAACCCCAACAAGATTCTGGTCAGTTGGATTTGATTCATTCAAAAGTCTCTGTAAAGACCATTGAGTTGGAGAAAATAATTGAATACTATCAAATGAATCAATATCAATCTTGTCAGGATATTCATAACCATTGATGGAAATGTCAGCACGGCCACAAAAGCCATCTTGTCCAGCAACAATACAGACAGCCAATTTTGGAAATTCGCGACCAACATAGAAAGATATGGAATTATCAAAACTTTGATGATTAAACCATTTCGGCATCTCAGTTCCCCAAAAAGTAATAGTATGATCCATTGATATGTACCCATATTCATCTTCAGATTCAGCACCTTCAATTTCTGATGGGAAATGATTGAAGAACTGCGTATCCATCGATATGTCCCCATCTTCAGATTCAGCACCCTCAGTTTCAGATGCGAAGTAATTGGTCAACTGTGGATCCATTACTTTGTGGCTTCTTGCCCTACCACATACTCTATTTGATAAAATCCAAACCATTTCTACTACCTGCATGCAATTAGAAAATTCAAGATATTTTTCATTTAGCAAATCTCACAAAGTATTTAGAGAAAGTAACAAAAATTGTTTCTTTATATATATATATCTTAAAGAAAGAGAGAAACCTGATTCAATAGCCCGCTTGGTGATTGGATATCCAACAACATGCAATTCTCCGCAAAAACCTGACTTATCGATTGTGGAAGTCCTTGAATTTCACGAAGAAGCTTGCAATTCGTAATAGAAAGTTTTTCTAATCTGCTAATGCTTTCAGGGATGGTAACAATATTGGTATAAGATAGATCTATACTTTCCAATGCTTGAATTGTATTATAAAGACTTGATTTGCGAAGCCCAGTGAGATGCTCGATTGATGAAGGCACCTCTCTAATACCACTCTCACTTAAATCTAAAACCTCTAAACATTCCATTTCTGGATGAAAATTAGGGAGCTTCTCAAGCCTTGAGCAGTTAGAAAGACCAAACCAATAAAGAGATTTCAACCTGAGCTGGCTTGGAAGAATTTGAAGTTTTCCGCAATCACGGAGACACCATGTAGAAAGCCTTTCAAGAGATCCAAAGCATTCATCAATCTCAACTAAATTCCCACAATTAGAAATGTTCAAATCCTCTAAATTTGGGGCCCATAATTTAGGTAATTTATCTAAAATTTTAAAATAATAGAGGTCCAAAACCTTTAAATTTGGGTTCCGTAATTTAGAAAATTCAACTAAATTTTCACAAAAAGAGAGGTTCAAATTCTTTAAATTTGGGGCCTTTAATTTAGGTAATTTAACTAAATTTTTACAACAATAGAGTCTCAAAAACTCTAAATTTGGGGTTAGTAATTTGGGAAATTCAACTAAATTTTCACAACAATAGAATTCCAAATTCTTTAAATTTGGGGCCCGTAATTTAGGAAATTTAACTAAATTTTTACAAAAAGTGAGGTGCAAATTCTTTAAATTTGGGGCCCATAATTTAGGTAATTTAACTAAATTTTCACAACCATAGAGGTCCAAAACCTCTAAATTTGGGGCCCGTAATTTAGGTAATTCAACTAAATTACAAAAAGAGAGGTCCAAATTCTTTAAATTTGGGGCCCATAATTTAGGTAATTTAACTAAATTTTCACAACCACAGAGGTCCAAAACCTCTAAATTTGGGGCCCGTAATTTAGGTAATTCAACTAAATTACAAAAAGAGAGGTCCAAATTCTTTAAATTTGGGGCCCATAATTTAGGAAATTCATCTAAATTTTTACAAAGAGAGAGGTTCAAATTCTCTAAATTTGGGGCCTTTAATTTAGGTAATTTCGTAATAAATTCACAATCACTGAGATTGACATCTATCAAATTTTTTAACCAAAGCTCCTGTAGGGAAAAAAAAAATCAAAAGTTAACTACAACAAAATTTGAAATAAAAAATTTAACAAAAATCCCAATTTAAAAATATACATAATCATACCTGCTTGATTATCTTTGGCAAATTAATGTGACTATGTGGCATCTCAATAGCAACAAGTTTTTCAGGAAAATACTCAGATGGCCAACGAAAAGAATAATTGGGCCACTTAAGAAATATTAGACTGTGGGGAAGAAATTCAAGTGCTTCATCAATATGTACATTCTCAACTATTAGAAATTTGAGATTTTCCATCTTTCTGAAAGCTTTCGTGTGTAGTTGCACTTTTACTGGTTGGGGCGAATGCAACATTATGCCTCGAATTTTTTCTGATCCCTAATTGGAGAAGCATCAAGTCAACTATAGAAAGTAATATAATTTTCCAAATGTATAATAATTTTGAAATTTTAAGCCAAAATAAAAAATACTGATGAACTCATGTTTTATAAAATGTTAGAAAGAGAAAAAATTTAAGAAAAAATACAATACTTCTACCTAGTGAAAAATAATAAATAAAAAAAAGAGAAAAATAATTGAAGTAAAAGAACTTATACCTTATTTCCAATTAGTACTTCAAGTGAATCCTTATAACAACATAACCTACTACGTTTTCTGAGGATCTTTGGTTCTTCTTGTCGAACAACTTCCCTGCCCATTTGTTGTATCAAGTCATGCATTGACAATGTACCATATTGATCAATGGTTATGAGACATTTATCAACAAGTCTTGGAATACCAGAACCTGGATATAATTCACATGCATCTAATATCTTTACAACATAACCTTTGTCCCATCCTTTGAAGAAACATGCAATATCGAGAAAAATATCTTTCTCGGTGTCTTGCAATCCATCATAACTTACTTGAAGTATATTTTGAATGCCCTTATTGGGAATTTTCTTATACATATCTAATGCACTTTCCCATTCATCTTTAGGTCTTCCACACAAATCACGAGCTATTATTTCTAGAGCAAGTGGAAGGCCATTGGCAAAATCTATGAATTTAGTTGCAAGTTTAGAATAATCTTCATCATGAGGTTTGTTTCCATGAAAGGCATGCTCTTTAAAGAGTTGAAGAGCTTCGTGTTTGTTTAATTGCTCGACCTCAAATTCCTTGACCTTGTAAGTTGTACAAACATTTTCTTTAAGGGTAGTTAACAAGTGTCTATCTCGTAATGTTATAATGGCTCTACTTCCAGGAGCAAACCAATTACATTTTCCGAGCAAATATTCTATTGGTGTCGAATCATCGACATCATCAAGAATTAAAAAAACCTTTTTACAACGAAGTCTCTTCTCTATTAAACTGATTTCTTTAAACTTGTTGTCCACTCTCCAATTTCCATCCCCTAAGATGTCATTAAGAAGTTGCTCTTGTAGTGTGATTATGCTAGCATCTGTCCCCAAATTTTCTCTAACATTCATTAAAAAGCTGCTTCCATCAAAATGTTTAGCAATGTTATTATAAACAGCTTTTGCGATTGTAGTCTTTCCTACTCCGGGAAGGCCATACATCCCTACCACGCAAACTTCATCTAACCCAATATCTAAAAGTGACTCTATGGCCTCTGCACGAGAATTTATTCCAACTGGGTATTTAGCAACATATAACGGCATCCAATTTAATTTAGCATTTGATATCTCTTCAACAATGTTTTGGATGAAGTCAGATTTAGATTTATATGGAGCGTAGCTGACAATCACATAGCATAAGAAAACATATAATTAGATAGATTAGTAGATGAACTACGAATTCAAGATATCTAGTAGCGAGTTATAGCACACAACTGTCTTTGATATTAACATCATATTAGAAATATAAAATACATGGGAGAAATTCGTAATTGGACCTTGTTAGACTAATTAACTTCGTACTAGATCAGTGGCGGTTTCAAGAATTTTTTTTAGAGTGGTCATTAAAAATTTAAATTAAAAAAAAGTTAAGAAAAATAAAACTTGAATATACGTATTAACATCACACAAAAAAAAGGCTCAAATACATGAAGTTTTTTATTTTTCTTTCATAAGTTTTTATATTTTGAAATCGTTGTGTGATAACTTTACTATCAATGCTAGCAGCTACATCTTTTTCAATGTACACAGTTAGGCAATCATTAAACTATTGATCTCCTATTCAATTACCCATATATTGCGCATTGACATCACCCAAAAAAAAAAAAAGGCTCAAATACTTGAAGTTTTTAAATTTCCTTTCACAAGTTTTTATATTTTGAAATTGTTGTATTATAACTTTATTATCAATGCTAGCAGCTACATTTTTTTCAATGTACACTGCCAAACAATCATTAAACTATTGATCTCCCATTCAATTACCCATATACTGCCTAAATAAGTAATAATATAAATAAAATGCATTATCTTTTTGGAAAAATGTATCACATAAATCCAACAAATTCAACTAAAGACTAATGCAAGCACTAACAGACTAGCTAATGAAAAATGTGCATTTTAAATAATAAAAATAATGATTTTAAAATACGCCCTTTGTCAACACAATTTAAAAAATTACAATTAAATTGATTTGGGCTTTTAGGCTAATTTTTTTGTTTGGGCAATTTTTGAAAAGTGCTATGTTCACAACATTTTCGCAACACTTTCACAACAAAGCCAATAAGTGGTAAATTTATACTGGTTCTAATTTGAACCTACTACTGCAATTATTTTTTTTGTCCATCAATAATAACCCGCAACTTAGAATTTTTTATGAAAGTATTGCAAAAATGTTAAGAACATAGCATTTCATGCAATTTTTTGGTTCAACATTCAATGAACTAAAATTTTGGAGAGGTTGAATTCTATTTTTAATGGGCTCAAATTTTTATTTAGAGTGTTCAATTTTATTTATTATTTTTTTTTTTTAAGAGTGGTCATGTTTTTTTCTAGGTGGTCAATGACCCATGGTAATTTAAAATTCAAATTTTTTTAAGGTATATAAAATAAATTTTCAAGGTCAGGGTGGTCATGTGACCACCCTAATTAACACTTGACACCGCCCCTGTACTAGATGATATGATCAAAATAGAATACTTTTGCATGCAATGGTTATGACAAACTAGATTAGCAGTATAAAATTAGTAAACTCATGAATCATGATGTCAACAATTAGATACATACCCTTTCTTATAATGCCATCCAGATGCATTAGCTGCTTTTTTTAAAGCATCCCTCCACCTCTGCACCTTGTCCTTGAACTTCTTTTCATGATTATCTAGTGCAATTCCAAAGTTTCCATTTTGATTTCGTATTTCTGATGGATCAACGTTGTAAAAAATTGGACAAAATTGAACCTTCGGGTCCTTTTCTATACACTCAACAATCTCAGCAAGTTCATCCAAGCACCATTTGGACTCTGCGTAGTTTTCAGAGAAGACAATAACCAAAATCGATGAATTTTTTATGGCTTTGATAAGTTTTTCTGAAATTTCTTCTCCCTTTCGAAGACCAATATCGTCGATGAAGGTGTTAATGCCTTTGTTGCACAAAGCCTTATATAAGTGGCTAGTAAAACCTTCGCGGGTATCTTCACCTCTAAAGCTCAAGAAGACAGCATACTCCCATCGGCGAGTGGAAGAAGAAAAGCTGGCTCCTTCATTGTTCAGGGAAGCCATTGATGGGATCTATAAATAGAAGATTAAGAAAAGGGTGAATTGAATTAGAGAAAGAAATAGGAATTAGATTAGTGCAACAGGAAATGTGTTTGGAATGCAATTAAAGAGAAGAAAGTATTAGAATGGGATGTAGGTATAGGAAAACGAAAAATGCATATCTTTTTAAATAAAAAACAGTTGTAGAGTAAAAACACTAGTGTAAACACACCTGTACAATTGTTCTTCGTTCCATATTTGCCCTAGTATTTGCAGAGAATGACAAGGCAGGAAGTGTGTAGGCAGGGATTGTGTTCATAATGTTTTGGACACTAATAGCATTATCTGCATCAGTTTCACCATAGTCATATTGAGCATCTGGAATTGTAACTTGTAAACTTGTGGTTGTTTGTTGGATTTCCTCAGCGCCAACTTCTACACGCAGCTCCAACTTTATGTACAACTCAATAACACATAATTGGGCTATCTTCTCCATCTTGTCAAACATGATCTTCACATGTTCGTTTGCTTCTAGCGTCATATACTTGTAATTAATCCGATCCTTGAGGACTTCATGTGGAGAACGAAAAATAATTTGTATGTCGTGCAAAGTAGGGTTCACACACAATTCTTCCATAACTATCATCTTTAAATCATTAAGGGTCTCCAACCTATGATCAATTTGAGTATAATAGCACTTTATACCCGGTCCTTCAAATGGCAATCCCTCGTTCGCATTGGCATTACTAAGCGGACCACCGTAGTATATGATTATATCAATTATAGTCATTGTGAACCTGTTAGAGTCAATTGTAATATGTTCGTTACAAAACATTTTATCTAGTCAAAGACAAATTCCAATTCATTCAAAGGGTATGGCTTTCATTACACATTCTTACGTTAGACAAAATATGTCTTCAAATTAGTTCTGATAAAAAAACCTATCTATATAGCCGTTTCATACCCAATATAGAAAAGCCCAAATCCTTCCTAGGTCATGCTAAGACTACCTATTTCATACCCAATACCCAAAAAAAAAAAAAAAAAAACCAAAATCCTTTTAAGGTCATGATAAATACACACTTTTGATAAGAGCCTAACATTACTAAAGATGCTGAATAAATTTTGTTAACAAAAACCATGCAAATAAATACTCAAAATTTACACTAACAAAACAAAGTTGTATATATTTGCAATATCATAGTATCTTAACTAAGTGTCTTTTTTTTTCTTTTTTTTCTTTTTTTTGAGAAAAAGTATCTTAACTAAGTTATGCTAAGTATCTACCGAATAAATAAGCAAAGTAAAACCCACACCCCAACAATAAATAATACCTTACTACAATGGCAATAAAATCCTTATCTGAAATGTAAATTTGTTGAGAGGGAGGAGTAGTGATAGACAGAGGCCATGTGGTGTGAGATAGAGACAATGTGGAGTGAGACGTGTAGGTGTTATGGGTGAGTGAGCAGTGAGGCAGTGGGTTTGTTCTGGTTTTGAGTGTTTCAGTTTTCTGCTAAGTGTGCTACGTGTTTCAATTTTATGCTGACATAAATCGAGTCTTATAGACTCAAGTTCAGGATTGTCAAAATCAGGATCTTACGTAGGATCGTAGGAGATAGGTAGGATCATAAATCGTAAGATCGAATCGTGGATCGTAAGATCCAACATTATTTAAAAAACAAAAAAAAAACAAAAAATACACATTGGTATGTTAAATAATCATATAAATTATATATTCATTGATATAATTACCATAAATCACTACTTTCATTTATAAGCATCATTTAAAAAAGCCAAAAACCTCAAAATATAACACTCTATTGAAATATTTTATATTTGGGTCCAATTGGCATTCTCTCTACATTAGAGTAGAAAAACTTGGTCTATTAGGATTTTATTTTTCATTTAGGTCCAACTGAGCCTTCTATCGAGTTAAAGAAGATTACAAGAAACCAAGATCGCTTGCAATCGTCAGAATCGTACGATCCTACTGATCCTGAATAATCGCAAAGATCCTTGAAAGATCCGAATTGTTTTAGGTAGGTGGTTCGTAAAATCGTAGGATCTATATCGAGATTTTGATAACCATGCTCAGGTTTACTTTTTAAAAACTCGAGTTTGCAAGACTCGAAATCCATAAGGCAAAAAAAGCTCCACATCAGCAAGTGGAACTCGAGCTATAAAAACTTGAAATGTTACTTTATTGAATCGTTTTTTAACACATGCTAACTAATGACATGCAATCCCAAAATTATGCTAGCCTACAAATTACACCCACATGTGTACATCAGTGAGTGCATAATAGAAAAAGTTGTGAAATTTACTCAATATTGCTCAAAACTCACTCGCATCAGACTATGTATTACTGTGTAAATATACCCGATTAAAGGAGCTTTTTGTAGCTTTGAATTTTAATTTTTTATTATATTTTCTATTCCCTCTCCCATCACATTATCTCTCTTCCTCTAACTCTATTCTTTGACTATCTCCTCTTGAATTCCAGCATCTCTACAAATTCATCAAAATCATCCTAAATTTAGATCCCAAACTCATCAAACATATATGAATCATTATACCCATTATACAAAATAAAATAAAAAATAAAAAAAATCATCAAATCCATATACAATATATATATATATATATATATATATAAATCATCAAACCCATATTGCACAAAAGAAGAAGAAGAAGAAGCACCAGCAGCAGCAGCGGCGAAGAAGAAGAAGAAGAACCAGTAGCGACAGCTGGGCGGCGAAGAAAAAGCAGAGCAGCGGCAGCGGTGGCTGTGAAGAAGAAGCAGAGCAGCAGCAGCTGTGGCAATATGGCTGAGGGAGGGGTGAGAGGCGACAGATTCTGTGTCTGTGTGAGTACTACCATGATACCATCCTATATGTGTAAGTGGAAGTGGAAGTGGAACACGCGTATACAGTTGTCTCCAACGCGCAATGAATTTTCCACAATACATGCCAGAAACTTTACCACTTTTTCCACAATACATGCCTTCTCTTTTTGACTGAAAATTATGAACACGGAGTGAACGCATTCAAACATACGTCAGAAACTTTACCGCTTTTTCCACAATACATGCCTTCTTTTGTTGACTCATTGAAAAAGTGAGAGTGAACGCATTGAAAAAGAAGAGTAGTGGGTTGTCTGTGTGACTACGACCGTCTACCAGCCCATATGTGTAAGTGTAACTCGCGTTTTCCAGGAAGGTACTATACAGCTGTCTCCTCCTGACTTTCCTCTAATTTTCTGACAACGCGCAATGAATTTTCCACCATACATGCCAGAAACTTTACCACTCTTTCCACAATACATGAGAATTATTTTTTTCCTTTCTATTAGCTTATTTTCTAATGTTCGGAATAAAAAGTGCATTTTAATAAATTATCGGCTTAATTAAAAAAAAAACTTGTTTAATTTTTTAATTATTAAAGGGTGAGATAAATTTAGGGCACGTTTGGTTGAGTAGATAGAAAAGTAGGAGGATAAAAAATAGGTAGGAAATAGAAAAGTGGAAGAATAGAAAAAAATTTTATTTTCTCTTATTTGTGTTTGGTTAGAGGGATGAAATTTTTTTTATTTGGTTGAGAAGAAAAATGAGAGAATATAAAATATAGTTTGTATAAATTTACAATCATGTCCCTATTAGATAAAATACAAAATAATACTATTTTATATTTTTATTAAAAAATATATGAATGACCACTTCATTTCAAAAAAAAAACAAGAAATTCAAGAATCCAAAATTGTTTATTAAAAAAAAAAAACTAATGAAAAAAAAATCCAAAACAAATTACGCCTAGAAGACCCAAAAAAAGAAGAAGAAACGAATTGCACTTGCACCTAAGAAAACAAAAAAAAACCTGAACAACAGAAACATTCGTAAAGGGGCCTTTTAGTCCAAAGCTTTGGATCACATTTTCACTCCTATTTTCTCCCAATTTTGGAAAGATAGAATTTTGGTGGGCCCGAAGAGAAAACATATGGGCCCTACTATTTTTCTCTCCCCCTCTCCCTCCCAACCAAACAACCCTCTCACTCATCTTTTTTCCTATTTTTCACTTTTTTTTTTTTTTTTTTTTTCCATCTTCCCTCAAATCCACCCAACCAAACATAAGTACATAAACAAGGGAATTAAAAAAAAAAAATATCCGAAGTTCTTGTGAACCCAATTAGTTGTTGGTTGTTTCAAGGGAATTAAGACCTCCTAATTGATAAATGGACTATTTCAAGGGAGTCTAAACCTTCAAAGTAAATACTCACTCAATAATAAATAATTTTTTAGCTTTCTTTATTTAGTTATTAATCAACATTAAGTTATATAAATAGATAGTTTTACAAGATAAAACTAACTTTTAAATTTAAAAGAAACCTAATCTTTAACTACTACAAGTAGATAAGAGTTATTCAAATACTAAACTAACAATTTGTCCTATCAGTATCTAATTATTGAACTCTAAAATGATGTTAAGAACAGTGTTAAATTTTCTCTTTTCAAGCCTTATGGTTGCTTAGGTGGCTGTTTTTGGATTGTGATGTGGGCCAATTGGTTGGACTTGAGGATTTCGTGGTGGTGACTTAAACACACGAGAAATTACTTGGTCCACCAGGAGAATTGTTGAAATGGTCATCTCAACCAAGTAAATAATTTCATTTATGTAAATGTGTGAGTCAGCACAAGAATTAAGAATAAAAAACCACCAGGTGATGTCACATTTGTATAAATAGCAACTTTTGATTGGTTAGAAGGACCTGGAGGACCACGTTAACAATCCTCTCGGTAGACCTAAAAATTTCTCCAAAAACACCATGGATATTTAGGTTGTGGGTTTGATGTGGTGGTGCCCCATAGACATGGTTGAAAGCAAGAAAATACATTTTTGTGTTTTTCAAAAGCAAAAGCACAACAAGAAAAAATATATTGCAATCAATGCATGCCATTTTTAAAAAAAAAGTAAGTCAAGTCAAGTAAATATTTTGATATTAGATTTCTATTTGTTGGAGCAATCTAACTATAAACAAACAAAACAAAACAAAACAAAACAAAAAAATTGATGAAGAAGTTTTTCCACAAATTGAAAAGAAAGTCCAAGAACCTTCTAAGTCAATTGTCATGAAATTTCCTAAGAGTCCAATACGATGCTTATAAGTCATCGTATGTTAAGAACACTTCCACATCCACAAAATACCAAATTGAAAAGAAAGTACCTTGCTTTTACGAGTTGAAATAAAAGTTTTGATAAGTATTACATAAGAGCATTAACATCCGAGATGCCAAAAAAGTTCTGTTTTACACCTTAAAAACCTATTTTATTAATTTTGCCATCTTATTTTACAACTCTCCCAAAATCTCAATTTCTATTTTTACATAAATCATAATAAAATAATATAAACTTCCCAATAAAATAAAAGCATGAATTATTAAGGACATTATAAGCAATCAAAACCTAAAATCTACTAAACTAAGTGTTACTTAAAAAAACAAAGCACTAAAGTATTGAAAATTGAATTTACCTGCACTTTTAATAGATTTGAGGAGGTTTGTCTTCCCTTTCAAACCGAGAGTTGTATCGAAGTACCCATGTTGGTTAAGTACAGACTTTGAGCATGTCCTATGTTTCTCCCACTCGTGTAAGGGTCATCAAATAGCACACAGCCCACAGCCCAACCCAAAAACCCGATGGCCCACCGGGCTAATGGGCAGCCGGGCCCGTTGTTATTGAGGCCCATGGATAGCCCACTAGCCCAGTGGGTTTAGCCGTGGGCTATTTTTATGCCCATGGGTACCCAGTGGGCTAGCCCAGCAGCCCAACCCGTTACCTAGCCCATTGGCCAAGCTTAATAACTCATAATTCATAACAAAAATATATAGGAAGTGTATGAAGGATTGATCTTGAGATATTATAGAGGAATTCTTTAAGAGAACTCCCTTAACCACTAAGATACTCAAAGTAATTGTGCTAAACTTAGTTTACTAAATATATATTTTTCTAGTAGTCTAACAAATTTGAATTAACCATTTGACATTTTTTTATTAAAGATAAAAATAAATAGATTTGACTGTAAAAAAATTTATAATTAAGTATTAAATTATTTAATTATTTCCTTTAAAAAAATAGATTGATTATTCCCTTATAAAAAATTGAATCTTTTACTATAAAAATAATAAAATAATATGCTAACACAAACCCATAGGTAGCCCATTAGGCCTAACTCGATAGCACACCTCGCTACAGACAAAATGGGCATTGCCCATGAGCAAGGTCATGGGCTGAGGTTTTCTCTTTTGACTCAGCCCGACCCGGCCCGTTAATTAGTTAATAGCCCATTATGCCAAGCCCATTATGCCCACGGGCCAAGTAAAAATGGGCCGGGCTAGCCCGACCTGGCCCATTGACGACCCTTACACTCGTGTGTCCAAAATTGTATACTGTTGCTACTAGGGCACGCTAGTGATGGCCAATTTTTTTTGCATATTGCTTATGAGGTCTGATATCTATAGTGATGAAATAGAAAGATTGAGAATCATAGTTCAATCTAGAAAAAATTATAATAATATTGAACTAATTTAATTGAAGCCTTCCCATAATAAAAAAAAAAAAAAAAAAAATAGTAGTAACTGAAGCCTATACTTGTGGTTGTGGCAAGAACATATCAGGTCTAGTGCACAAAACTGAAAACACTCAGACCCAAGAGTTGTCCTTGCAAAATACTACTAATTGTCATGATTAAAAAACTATGCAGTTTCTACCCTCTTGCTTTTTAGCCCAATGTAGTTTCTACCCTTTTATTTTGTGTGTTCAAATGGAAACACATGTTATGGTAACTCATTTAAGCCGTCACAATACATTACAAATAGAACTTTGAATATATTCATTACAAATTTTGAATATATTCAACCAATGATTAATTTATTCATCACTTATGTAATAATATTTAACAAGTTAACTAAATAAATCAAACTAGCACGGGTTTATAACATACACATTCAAATTTTTTAAATTCAAAAGTGATAATATATTACAAATGACCCAAAAATAATAAATTTTTTCATGATATTCATCATATTGCCTAATCAACCTCATCGAAGTCAATGCTATCATCACATTTATCATTTTGCAAACTTATTTCTTCATTAAAACCATTTTCATCACTATTGATGTATACAATCTCTTCTTGTTCTTTTTATTTTAATAATTTTTTTCAAAAATATTTCTTCTTGGCATTCTAGTTTCTTGGACTTATTACAATAATGACAAAAATAAAAAATAATTATATTATCAATTAATATCTTATTCATAGTATATAAAATATATTTGTAAATATTAAAATGAAGTGTAAGTGTGTACTGTGTAGTCCAAATTTTGTAGGAGAAAGGGAGGAAAAAAAAAACTTATGAATATGTTATTTTATTAGGCTATTTTATGTAACCTAATAATTTTTTGTTAAAAACAAGTCTAACAACTTGTTAGATTCAAATAAAAGTATAAATTTTAACAAAAAATCTCATTTTAAAGCATTTGCCTATATATCGTACGATACATACAATTCTACAATACGATACGATTCATATAATACACACATTGTATCATACGATTTATGAGCACTTATAATACATCAAAGTGCCCCTAGGTCATAATGAGGTGGACAGGTCAAACTCCACAATCAAAGTAAGACTGCTTATGAATATGTTATTTTATTAGGCTAAATTATGTAACCTAATAATTTTCTATTAAAAACTAGTCTAACAACTTGTTAGATTCAAATAAAAGTATAAATTTTAACAAAAAATCTCATTTTAAAGTATTTGTCTATATATCGTACAATACATACAATTCTACAATACAATACGATTTATACAATACACATATTATATCGTATGATTTATGAGCACTTATGATTCATCAAAGTGCCTTTAGGTCATAATGAGGTGGATAGTTCAAACTCCACAATCAAAGTGAGATTGTTATGAGATGGACTAACTATTGTCGGGGCAACTTTGTTTTAAAGCATAGACCAAAAACAATTGACTGCACAATGCAAATTACCCAGTGGCCCACTACTACCATCATACCCTCCCTCTTTTATTTATGCTGAATTAGCAAATCTTCGTGTGTAATCCCCTTGTGTAATCTACTTTTTAGAACAATGTGTAATTGCATGTTGAATAATAATGTGCAATGGATATAATCTTTATCAATTATAATAAATGGGTAGTGGGTTGTAAAGTTTGTGTCTGTGACCCACCTCAAAAAAAAAAAAGTTTGCATCTGTCTGAGACTATACTACCATGATTGATGATACCATCCCATATATATATATGCTTATATTCTAATATTGAAATAAAAAGTGCGTTTAAATAAATTACTGGTTTACTTAAAAACAAAAAAAAAACCTACTTTATTTTGTTTATTATAAAACTATTAAAGGGTGAGATAAATTTATTTTAGCAAGGAAATAAATAAAAAAAAGTTGTAAATAATTGGTAAATCTTTGTGTAATCCACTTCTGTGTAATCTACTTTTTAGAACAATGAATAAGTGCATGTTTAAAGATATTATGCATACATTTATAAATAAAAATGGGTCATGCTAACGAGTGTCCTTAGGGCATTCTTTAAGAATCCATTTGAAGAAAGTTTTGATACCACTTTTATGGGAAATGAAAAAAGCTGTCAAAACATTAATTGTTTTTTTTTCTTTTCCCATAAAAACTTTCTTTAAATAGATTCTTAAAGAGTGCCCTAAGGGCACTCGTTAGCATTTCCCAATAAAAATTATAAGCTAATCTTAGGATGCTAGGTTTTTGTTGGTGCATTCCGTGTATAAAATTGTATACATATTTATTTTTCTTCTATTGTGGAATTATTACACTATTAGAATTAGATTATAAATTTAAGGATTTATGCATTATTCAACTTATATTGGGTTGATTTTTTTTTCTTTTTTAATTCTTTTATATGTATGGAAAGAAATAAATAAATAAAAGATGATACACTATGTTCAAGTTTTTTTTTTTTTCAAGTCTCATGTAGGACTGAGCAAGGACCCGGCCCACCCGAAAACCCGACCCGAACCGACCCGAACCGACAGGGTTTGGGCGGGTCTGAGAATATTCGGGTCGGGTTTTGGGTCTCAATTTCGGGTTATTTTCGGATCGGGTCGGAATCGGGTCGGGCGTCGGGTCATATAAGTATGTTAGTCTGAACCCGATTTTTGAAGAACACCCTACGCTCTGTTGAACTTGTTCTCTCCGCCTCCCTCAGGGCCTCATTTATCTCTGTGTAAGTCTTCCTTCTTGTTTTGTGTTTGGTTTTAGATTTTGGATAGTGTTGTTATGTTTGTGTGTGTGTGATACGGTGATAGTGTTGTTGTGTTTGTGTGTGTGATAGTCTGAACCCGATTCTCTCTGGGTTTTTTTTCATATATTCTATCTGGGTTTGTGGCTAAAGCCTTCAAGTTTCAATTTTTTTTTTTTTTTTTGCTTTCTGGGTTTACTCTCTCTTCACTCATTATACACACTATTGGATTTTCCTGCAGTTTGTTGTTCTCTCTTTGAAGTTTGAACAAGAACAAAAACAAAAACCCAGTTGGAGTTTTGTAGTTTCAAACCGCCAGATCTGTCTCTACAGTGCTAGGTACGTGTAGTTCTTGTTTTCTCTATGCTTTTCACTCCAATGGGTGTTCTGGGTTTTGCTAAAGATAAGTTCTTGTGGACGAACTTCTATATCCTGAAGGTTTGATGAATGAAGTAGCTTTCCAATTGATAATAAACTTATTCAAAATAGAAGTATATCATGACCAAGCATAGAAGTTCTTTATTTTTTATAATGGAAATTCTTCACTAATCTGTAGAAGTATATCAGATGATGGCTCTTTTGTTAATTTCTGAAATTGAGCATTTTAAAAAAAATATTAAAAACAGAAAGATCAACTAAATGGAATCTAAGATTTCAGAATCATGGTTGTGTTGATCCATAGTAATATTTTTTTGGATAAGTGTGTTGAACCATATTGAATGAAACTAAATCAACGATATATTATTACTATTTACTTTCACTTAGGAAATGTGGAAACTAAACTTAAATTCTTTCTTAATACTGCTTTCACCTAGTCAGTTATTTTGGTGCCTTCAATGTCTGTAAGTTTTGAACTGAAGATAATCCAATGTTTTATGGCTGGTTGCAGTTTCACCAATACGCAAACTCTATTGATGTCTTGCTGCCAATGACAGAAGCTGAGCCAGTTGTTGGTTGAAGAGTTGGTATGTTATCCTTCAACTAGAATGAGTTCATCATTTCTATAGCTGGTTTGACTGCAAAATGCATCATGTCCAATGCAAAGCTGAATTCTTGGGTCCTGTGATACACAAATGGAAGTAATCCTTGGCCCAGCTTGGTCCTGTGATGCATTTTTAAATCTGCAAAATGCATCATGTCCAATGCAAAGTTGTTTGTTCATTTATTAATTTTTTTTTTCTCTTTGCTTTCTGTTCTACTATTAGGAGTAATTGGTGGAAATGTTTTATTGATCCAGCCATTTAGTTTAGTTTTAAACAGTAAGGCTTTTCTCTAGTTATTATACTTGTTGGTTGGCTCTGTTGTTAGTGGACATGGTAAATAATGCATATTGATATTTATTTCTAACCCTTGGTTTAACGGCTGTTACTTTCACAAGGCCAGCCTGCAGTTTTGTGTTGATCCATAGTAAATAATGTGTTGATCCACAGTAATATTTGTTTTGTGTGGTACTAGGTCATGGATTCAATGGAGCCTACACAACCTGATGTTGCCACTACAAGACCAACCATGAGACCTCCTCGTCCACCGCAGGTGATATCTTCTTCTAATCCTAATAAGAGAAAATCATCATCAACGGCTTGGGACCACTTTGAGAAGTTTATAGATGAGGAAGGTAGAACTAAGGCAAGATGCATATATTGTAGCAAGGAGTACATGGCTGATAGCAAAATTTATGGGACATCTAATTTAAAAAACCATACACCCATTTGTCCTGAATATCTTAATGAATTGCATGATGGACAAGAACCATTGTCCAAGGATGTAGAGGAGGGAAATCTAGTGCCTAGGACTTTTACAAATGTTGTGGGTAGAAAAGTTCTTGCTGAAATGATCATATTGGATGAGCTTCCATTTAGATTTGTAGAGAATCAAGGATTTAGAAGGTTTTGTAATGTCTTTCAACCTAATTTTAATATCCCATCTCGCTTCACGGTAGCCAAAGATGTGAGTCGGATTTATTTTGAAGAGAAGGATAAGTTGAGAAATGCCTTGAGAGGCCGTAGGCTTTGCCTTACCACTGACACATGGACTTCAATACAAAATTTTAATTACATGTGTCTTACTTGTCATTTTATAGATGATGATTGGAAGTTACATAAAAAAATTTTGAATTTTTGTATTGTTGATAATCATAAGGGGAAAACCATTGGCAAAATGGTTGAATCTTGTTTAGAAGAGTGGAATATTGAGGGGATTTTCACCTTGACGGTGGATAATGCTTCCTCAAATGACGTAGCCATTAGTTACTTGAAAGAAGCTACTAATATGTGGAAAGGTACTATTTTGGGGAATGAACTTATTCATGTGAGGTGTTGTGCTCACATCCTGAATCTTATTGTGACCGATGGCTTAAAACATCATAATAAGTCAATTGATAGGGTGTGAGTCGATTGGTTGGCCTTGAGGAGTTCATGGTGGTGACTCAAATACACAATGGATATCATCTTTGTGTAACAGTGATTGCACGACACACACTCAATTAACAAGGAACCTTAATTGTGACTACACTAATTCTTTGAACTATAAGCACAAATATGGCTAGTATTTTCCTTGAGTCATGTATTGCACAAACATGGCTAGTATTTTCCTTGAGTCATGTATTAATTAGTTGAAGTATTAGCACAAACATAATTAGTTCTAACAATAATCAGCAGTGATAACTAATAGCTACATTGGTTTGGGATGCTTGTTACTACAATGTGTGGTCGTGACATGTTGGCCCACTTCTTTAAGCATTGATATCTAGGGTGCCCCATGGACACAGCCGAAAGCAAGAAATTACTTTTTGTGCTTTCCAAAAGCAAAATCACAACAAGAAAAAATTGCAATCAATTGCATGCAACTTAAAAAAAAAAAGGTAAGTCAATATTCTGATATTAGATTTCTATTTGTTGGAGCTATCTAACAATAAACAAAAAATACAAAAAATTGGTGCCGAAGTTTGTCCACAAATTGAAAATATAGTCCAAGAACCTTCGAGTCAATTGTCATGAAATTTCCCAAGAGTATACGGTGCTTATAAGTCATCATATGTTGACGAACACTTCCACATCCACAAAATACTAAATTGAAAAGAAATTATACATAGTAATGAAGTAAAAATCAGCCTCAATTTTTGAGTTAATGCTAATATATAAAACTCTGTATCAGTCAACTGCAACTTTTGTCATGGTAACATCCCTAGTTTCAACTACAAAAATTGCACAACATCCTTCAAAAGACATTAAAAATTTAAATAAATAGTATCCATTCTGCTAATTGGAACCCTTGTATCAGGCAAAGATGTAAATAAAAAAAGTTTATGATATTGAACCCTGTATCAGCCAAATGCACAACAGTGCATGTATTAGTTGTCACGAGACATCCCCAAGATCAACTTCACAAGAACATAAAAAAGGCTTTTGAATGTTAGGCAATAAAGTGAGTGCATCACACAATTCACTCAAGTAAATGAAACTATAAGAACCAATGGAGTTATATGAAAAATCCATATTTATATCTGTACTATCACCACGAATTCAGGACTGCAAAAATGTAATAATTATATATTGTTCTACTTTAAATGTGTAAGAGAATTAGTTTGACTAACAGATAGACTACATGGCTCTAACTGCATCGAATTCTTCCTCAAAACTTACAAAGATTCATATCTTGGATTCAAAGAAGTCATACTTTGAGAAACATGCTTAATCATAAGCACAAAATTGATTGAATTAGATAAAAATAATAATGTAATCTAGTTCTAGTGTACAAGGCAAAAGAAAGCTGTGCTCCAATACCCTCAAATTACAACAACAAAACAGCAAATGAAAAGTTATAAGACCACATGAAAATCTGATTAACTGGATCAAAGGAAGCAACTACACCCAACAAATTTTTGCATGTATCCTTAAAAACAACAAGAACAATCAAATGGACATAATGGGGTATTTCCACTTCCAGCATCAGACTTATCGATACCCAATTCCTTTTTTGTGTAAACAGTAAATGGCGTAGCATATCTAGTTTTCTAACAGCCCAATGCTTAAACTTAAATTGCACGATGAACTCCTCAAATGAACTACTACAAGAAAGAAGACCAATTTGACAGTTTAACCTGGGAAGAAGAAACAGTTGCCCTTCCTGTTACTATATAAACAAATATTCTTAAGACAGAATAAAGAAGAAACCAGAATGTTACTATATAAACAAATAACAGTTGCCCTTGCTGTTATACTAAACAGTTTCACCCTGAATGTTATTGAAGCTGACATCCCTAAAGAAGAACCCAGAGTAAAGAATTAAATAAACAGTACAGGTACTATTTCAATAAGAGCTAAATATAACAAGGCAGTTTCAGTTGCAGGTGCTTCAAATGATGCAGGTTATTAAGCTGGCCTCCAATCCACCCAGTGAGGTTTAGTCCTTGAATTTTACTGCATAAAATTAGTAGAGAATATGAAGGGTAAGGTTTTGGGCTTTTATGGCAATGTGGTATTGTAAGTAGAAAAAATAGGTAAGCTAAGTGGATTACAAGTGTATAACAGATGAATCAGAACATGAAACTCCTGTTCATGACTCTCCATCCTATCAGCACTGGTGGGTTGTTCAGGGACCTGTATAGATCTTGAAGAGCACTAACTGCACCCTGTAAGCAAATGAGAGCACAGCACAGCAGAGCAATATTTGAACTCAAAACAAATATAGAGAGAAGCAACAATAACGAGAAAGAGTAGTGCTAAAAAACTAGAATAGCGAACGTTATATCACTCATACAGACTATACCTCATAAATGCTCTCTTTGAAAGAAATACATATTATAACCCCCAAAAATGAGTCGAAGCCTGAATCTTTGTGAGGTATTATTCTATGGTAGCCTTCCCAAGATTCAACATTCTACTGAAACTACAAGATTCACAACAAGAACACATTTATTCCAATAGAATGCTACAATCAGAGATCGACTCTTCAATAACAAACGGTTCAAAGTTTTAATTCTCGTTTTATATTTGTTCCTCTTTACTTTTCCTTGAATTTTTTTTTCTAGGGTAAAATTGTTGTTCTTTCTGAAATCAAAGGCATATATATAGACATAAACCACCAAGCTTCCACATAAGCGTGATATTTATTTCATTCATTTTCTCGGTAAACAAACAGAGAAAAAGAAAGAAAAGTTACCTTGAGCAAAGTGAGTTCCCTCAAATTCACTGGCTCCACAGTGTACTTCACAAATGAAGAATCTATTGAATTCACACAAAATTTTTCTCAATTAAACTGGTAAATCAATAAATTAATCAACAAACTAAAAATTAGTAAAAAAGTGGCGGAGCTGAGATCGCCGACAACCGCGCCTCAGCTAGTCGTTGGAGACTGAACGAGAACTCATTTTTGTGCTTTTGATTGTGGGCTTTGCGTCTTTCATACTCATAGTATGGGACTTAAGTAAATTTTATTTGTTTCCCTTAAAAAAAAAAAAAAAGTAATATATTTCTTAAATAATTGAATTGTTACAAGAATTGAAAAATGAGAATTTGAACTTCGGTTCTTTTCGTAAGGAAGTTGTAAAGATCACTAAACTATCAAGTTCTTGAAATGACAACTAAAAAGTAAATTATTAATGGGGTATAGAAAATTTTTTTTTTCTTTTTTAATTTTATAATTTTTGAATTTTTGTAAGGACAAATTGATAATTTACTTACATTAACTTATTAGTATTATTTGTTTTCTTAGTATGCCATGAACAATTAAGCTTTCTATATTTTATATTGTGCTTTTTTTTCTTTTAATTGATGCTAAAATAAAAAACTATGAATAATTTGTTCTAAATTGAGTTAATGTTTTATTGTAAACTTTTATATTTATTATAATATACACACATACATACATACATACATACATACATACATATATATATATATATATATTTATTTATTTATAACTATAAAAAATAACGATAAACTCAAAACGGTATACCGGTATTGACCGATACTAAAATATATCATTCCATTGGTCAAACTGGTACAGCCTCTGGTACGAGATTGACTTCCTTGGTTCAAAACCCCTAACCCCATCTCTTAAGGAATTTCTCCAATTAATTAACCTAATTTATTCTAATTTAGATTGGGATAAGAGTAAGATTCTCTCATATTTAAATATTCAAGTTTCTTTCAATTTTTATCAATCACACAAAATTAAATAAATGTCAAGTGTCTTGCATATGACTAAAAATTGGAAGAAATTGAAGGAATTAATGGGAGGGAATCTTATCCCAACATAATTTTTTAAAAAGAATTTCTAAACTTAATATCATTAATTTAAATACAAATTTCATTGAAAAACTAATTAATAATACATTATTATGTTGTTCCTTTTCAATTGATTTTTATAATGGAATCAATTTTAGTAACTTTTTTTAAAAAATAAAATAAAAATTTTATCAAAATCAATTGTACCATAAGAACAAAATTTAAATTGTGAAGTAAAAACTAAGCATATTAATTGAGTAGTTCAATAAGTTACTTCTACGTTCTTTTTCTAATCAAAAGGGAATAATACATGATGAGCAATTTGCATGCTCAATTAACTAGTATCCTTACAAAGAGTTTTTCATGAATTGTAAAAAATTTAAAGATAATTCTAAGATAATGCCTAAAGTTCCCATAAAAGAAAAAGATAATTCCTAAAGCCCTAAACATTCAATATTTTTTTTTTAAATGGTTAATTAAACATATCAAGAAAATGTACTTTATCGCCAAGAGTTTTGTATTTAAGTAATAGCACATTATCTCCTTTATCAAGATAATTATTATTCAAATTCCTCCTCCTATTATTGTAATGATCAAATCATTGTAACAAAAAATAAAACTAAAGTCTTATGCAATATTCTTCTTATTTGGTTAATTTATCTTTTTCCAACTTTGGTATATAATTTGATAGATAAGAAAGAGCATATGCATCAACTTGTGCAAAAATTCCTATCTATTTTAAAATAAGAACTTTTTTTTACACACTCATTTTTTAAAACACTCCACATCAGATTATTTATTTTATACTACATTTCATTAAAATATTAGTTTTTCTTAATTTTTTTTAATTGTTTCTCTTTCAACATATGCAACAATTACCATTACTCTCTTTCTTCATTTTTGAGATACGTAATGAAAGAATAAATAACTAAATAGAAAATAAATAGTGTCAGTGTAAATTTACACGATTAGCAAACTTGAAAATTACACAATTATATATGGATTGATTTAACATTTTTAGGAAAAATTGTATAAATTTTACATATTTTTCTATTATGCGAATTCTTTTAGGATGTGGAAATTTGAACCGTGGATATATCTATTGAATTGAACGATCTTAATTCTTAAGTGCACTTGCACTGTCACTGTGCCCGTGAGAAAGCAAGGAAGTGAAGGAACTAACGTATACCCGTAATGCTCTTTCTTAATTTGATAGATAAGAAAGAACATATGCATCAACTTGTGCAAAAATTCCTATCTATTTTAAAATAAGAACTTTTTTTTACACACTCATTTTTTAAAACACTTCACATTAGATTATTTATTTTATACTACATGCTCGTTTGGCTGGCACGTTTACGTTTGACTTCTACGTTTTTTCAGCCTTTTTTTATTTTTTTACGCGTTTCCAGCTCTTTTTTTGGTAGCAGCACTGTAGCGGCTATTGTTCAATGAACAATTGCTGTAATAGTTGACTTTTCAGCGCAAATTTCACTGTTCACAGATCCACAAATTTCACTTTTTAGCAACTTTTTCATTAAAAATGGGTCCCACGATACTATTCACACATTTAAAAATTATTTTGCTACAGTGTTTTTCAGTTTTCAGCTGTATCCAAACGGACCTTACGTTTCATTAAAATATTAATTTTTCTTAATTTTTTTTAATTGTTTCTCTTTCTACATATGCAACAATTACCATTACTCTTTTTCTTCATTTTTAAGATACATAATGAAAGAATAAATAACTAAATAGAAAATAAATAGTGTCAGTGTAAATTTACACGATTAGCAAACTTGAAAATTACACAATTATATATGGATTGATTTAACATTTTTAGGAAAAATTGTATAAATTTTACATATTTTTCTATTATGTGAACTCTTTTAGGATGTGGAAATTTGAACCGTGGACTGTGCCCGTGAGAAAGCAAGGAAGTGAAGGAACTAACGTATACCCGTGAATGCTGTCTAAGAAGATGACCAATGACCCTGTTGGTTTTGTAGATAAGGTCCCTGTAGTCACAACCAGGTCCAGTAAGCAATAATTACATGGACGTGATTACCATGTGAATATGACAAGTCTTTCCCTGCACAACCTCCCAGTCACACAAACATCATATGGCAGCAGCTAACTTTCTCCAAATCAGCCCATTTTCTTCTTCTCCTACAATACCCAACACAATAACCTCTCCTCCTCTGTCTCTCTTACCCCATTGCACTTCTCTCAGAGAGCTCAAGCAAATCCAAGCCCTTACCATCAAAACCCACCTCCAAAATGACATCACTGTCCTCACCAAGATCATCAGTTGCTGTGCTTTCCATCCTTCTGCTACTTTTATGGACCATGCCCGCCAACTTTTCGACCAAATTCTCCAACCAGACATTGTGGTCTTCAACTCCATGGCCTGTGGATACTTCCGCTTTAATGCCCCTCTTCAGGCCATTTTGCTCTTTCCTGATATCCTATGCTCTGGAATTGTCCCTGGTGACTATACCTTCCCTTCTCTTCTCAAGGCATGTGCAATGCAAGCTTTAAGGCATTGCAAGAAGGTAAACAATTGCATTGCCTTGCTACCAAACTTGGTCTCAACCATAACATATATGTATGTCCCACATTGATAAATATGTATACTGAGTGCAATGATGTGAACGCGGCTGTTGTTTGTTATAATGCAATAATCACAGGATATGCTCAAAGTAGTCGGCCCAATGAGTCGTTGTCAATGTTTTGCGAATTGCAAGCGAGTGATCTCAAGCCTACTGATGAAACACTGCTTAGCATACTTTCATCTTGCTTTGTTAGGAGCATTAGACTTAGGGAGGTGGATACATGAGTATGTGAAGATACATGGTTTTGATAAATATGTAAAGGTCAAAACTGCTCTTAAGAGTTAAGATATGTATGCAAAGTGTGGAAGCTTGTATGATGGCATGATGCAGTTTGCGAACATGTCTGTAAGAGATGCACGTGCAACTCATGGGCATGTCTATAAGAGATGAACATGTCTATAAGGCTTGGTCAGCCATGGTTATGGCATGTGCAACTCATGGGCATGGTTCCAAAGCCATATCATTGTTTGAAGAAGAAGAGGGCGAGAGTGCGACCTGATGAGATTACATTTTGGGGTCTTTTAAAGGCTTGCAGCCACACTGGCTTAGTAAGGGTAGGTTGGGAGTATTTCTTAGCATGAATGACAAGTATGGGATTATTCCAGGTATCAAGTATGGTGGATTTGCTTAGTCGAGCTAGTCTCTTAGATGAGGCTTATAAATTCATCGATGGATCACCAATTTAGCCCACTCCCATACTTTGGCAAACCTTGGTATCTGCTTGTAGCAGCCATGGCAATGTAGAATTGGCAAAGTGAGCGATTAGATGAATTTTTGAACTGGATGACTCTCATGGAGGAGACTGATCTTATCGAACTTGTGTGCAAGGGCTGGAAGATGGGAAGATGTGAATTATTTGAGGAAACTGATGAAAGACGGGGGTGTTGAAGGTACCTGGGTGTAGTTCAGTGGAGTTGAACAATGTAGTGCATGAATTCTTCTCTGGGGAGGGAGTGCAATCTGTTTCTACAGATTTGCTCCGGGCACTTGACAAGTTAGTCAAGGAATTGAAGTTAGTTGGGCATGTTCCTGCTATTTCTTTAGTTTTTCATGAAGACATGGAAGATGAGGACAAAGAAATTACTCTAAGATATCATAGTGAGAAATAGGCTATTGCTTTTGGGCTTCTAAACTCTCCCCCTGGTACAAAAATTCGGGTGGTGAAGAATCTATGTGGGGATTGTCTCTAGACTCTCTATACAGCAAATTGTACAAGTCATAATCAACAATGAGTAATGAATTATATAAATCTAGCAAGTTGATGATCCGTACCAGCTTCTGGGTTTAGGCAAATGTTTGATGCAAGAATGTGCATCTTTGGAATCTATTTGTACAAAATTGGTTCCAAAGAGTGGAATAAAGCCTTCTGTTGATTTGTACAGATAAAAAATTGGTTCCAAAAAGTGGAATAAAGCCTTTTGTAATTTAGGCAAATCAATTACTTTTAAAGTCAACTTTTAAACGCAAAGCAAAGGAAAATGATGTGGCAGAAGTTTTTCTTGCTCTCAATGAGGACATTTTACAGGTCTGAGTGTCTTTTTGTTGCTATTTTTTGTGGTTGGTCTTTTGTAACTTTTTATGTAGCAAGGAAAAAAAAGAAGTCAAAGTTCGTTGTTTCAATAAGATAAATAAATAATAATTTTATTAAATTTATTTTTTTCACAAAAATACAGACAAAACCAATGAAGTTGTGGAAATAAGTCAATAATTTTGTCCCAAACTCGTCCTAAACTCCCAACATGAAAGGCTAATCAGGTGCATTTGTTTCACACAACACAGGTGATAAACTAATAGTAATAGCAGTAAGCATATGCTGCACCAAATATTCTGTCCACACTTACGTTTTTGCCTATAAATACTGCCATTCACATCACGAAACTACCACCCTAAGTCCAAAAACAAATTCCACACCTCTCTCACACGCACACACAAATGAAAGTATGAAACCCAATTGTGCAATCTTCATCAAACTTTCATTAGTACAATGCCTAGCAATTGGCTGTGTTTCACAAAGTTTCGATTTCTTCTACCTTGTACAACAGGTGAGTGGGATTATTTAAGAGAGAGATCATCCTTTTGAACACTAACTACTCTTATTTGAACATCAGAACCTTTTTCTTGATTTCACCACTCTAAATCTCTAATGCAGTGGCCTGGATAATACTATGACACAAAACAAAGTTGTTGCTATCCAGCAACAGGAAAACCCAAAACTAATTTCAGCATTCAATGGCTTTGGCCTAATTACAATGATGGCTCATACCTGTCCAACTGCAATCCTAACAGCCCTTTCGTGAAATCCAAGGTACCAATTTCTCATTAGGAAAGTGTTGAAGTTGTTATCAATTTTACTATATGAAACTTATAAACTAGCTTGATAATAAAAGTAATTGGTGCTACATCGACAACATAAGTACTTAAATTCCATCACTAATAAGTTTATTGTATATCATTCTATAGATTTCAGACCTAATTAGCAGAATGCAAGTAAGTTGGCCAACACTGACCTGCCCAAGCAGCAGTGGTTCCTCATTTTGGTCACATGAATGGGAGAAACATGGGACTTACTATCAATGATTTTATATTGAACGAGGTGCTTTGCAGTTTTTATTAAAATTTCTCTAAGAATCTTTGTTAAATAGAAAATCCTAACCGGTCGATTGTTACGACCTATGGGAGCATGGTACAAAAATAAAGAGAATGTTTGACCATGGAATAGAAATAAGGAACCAAGCCAACAACTTTGGCATACACGTCCAAACAAAAAAAAAATTTATGCCCAAAGGGTTCATCCTATTACTTTAATTTAGTAGCTTTCCTTCTTTGCCATTTGAGTTACAGCTTATTGGCTTTTTCCAATTACCTTCGTCTATAGCCTTTAGGGTGCTATCTTTAGAAGCAGCTGCCACAGTAATACCTTCAGCTCCTGCATATAGAGAACAACTTTAACATTGATAGTGCAAAGTAGTTACCGAAACCTTGACCATTAGAAGGAAGCAGATATTTCCATATTGGCGAACAAAGGATAGATGAAAAACCTATCTTAAGAAACCCAGTTGGATTAAAAAAATGTATAAAATTATTACTAAATTAATTCAGAGATACAAAGTTTTTAAACAATTCAAGGCAGAGAGATCCCAAGTTCAGGTGCAACAACAGTTACTTCTGGCATTTTTGAGAAGTAAGAAGCAATTTAGATTATCAATCACTGTATTTGGTACATAACAAGCAATTTAGGTTATCAATATTTTGCATATTTTAACTTCCTAACAATAGGGAAGAAATACCCTTTCTTTATCTCATATTTAGGCTTCTTATAAACATCATTTTCCTCTTTCAGTAACAACACCGCCACCTTAACAAAAGCAGTCCCCATGAATCAAAATTCCTAAGAAAATCTAAACATCCCCATAAAGTATATATTAATCTCCAAAAGGAATATAAGCAAAGCACTTACCAATAGGACTACTATTTTAATAGGAAATTTCTTCCTCAAAGCCAAAGCTTATCTAAAAAATTTTTAATGAAGCCTAGAGGAAATCAAATGCAACCCATACCCATGTAATGGTAATGATTATAGCAAATTTGTATTTCTATTGCAATTACAGTGCATAATGGTATGTTTGTTATTATCCATACCTTCTGTTGTTTTAGTTTGTAAAGTTTATTTAATACTTATCCTTCTAAGTTGCATTACACGGGGTATGTACAATCAAATTTTAATCTGGCTAAACACAATCAATGATTTAAGAAAAAGAAAAAAAATGTTGGCATTTTTTCTTGGTTCTCTCAGTTTGCTATTTCACATAAACAATGCTTGGGCAAAATTTCCAGTTAAGATATCTATCATTCATGGATTCAGATAGAAGTTTGGATACAAAATAACTTTCACTAAGGAAACATGGTTCTATTAACCTCAACAGAAAATTGCAAGTCCTTTCTAGAAATCACAGTAGAGTAGGACAAAATGTGAAGAACTTGAGAGAGAGAGAGAGAGAGACTAACAATTAGATAAAAAGGTAGATACAATGCTAAAGTATGATAAACCTATACCAGTTTTCTATATAACACAAACAATGCCTGGGACACAATTTCCAGTTAAGATTTCATTGGTGGATTCACATTGAATTTAAGATACAAAATAACTTTCAGTAAGGATGGAAAGTTTTCTATAAGATTTTTTTACCTTGTACTTCCTAAGTGATGGAAAGTTTGGTTTAGGCATTCTTACAAACACTTTGAGGGAGCAGATAGCACATGCCATAACCTAAATCTTCAACTTGTAGTACAACTATAAACAATGAATAATTCTTTGACTTTCAATTCCAAATTCATTGAAAACCAGTACCAAAACAATAATTAAGCTCCACAAAGTTACACAACACTCCAAATCATCACACCAGTATATCTTAAACCCAGTAAAAGAAAACAAAAATTACATAAATAGTTACCAAGTATTTACCATCTAAGCACTCTAAATTATCACACGCTTGAGCTGACCCAATACAGAATATTGCATACTAAACCAAATTAAACAACTTCAACACCACCGATATAAATAAGAACATGAAATATAAAGAAAATTTTTAATACCAAAAGCAGGAAAAACAAAGAGAAAGTAAGAAGAACACGGAATGGATGCTCACAATGTGGATCATGTGGTTGTGAGAGATGAAGAGGAAGTATTATAGTATAGCTTGCTGGGGACATCAGCCAATAATATTGAAAGCCAAATTGAGAGTATGAAAGCTTATGCAGGTTTCGCGGCCTGCAATTTACAAACCCTTCACTAGTAACCTTTTTTTGAATATTCATAACACTCTTGGCTCTGCAACTTTATTGAGGAGAGAGCCTGCATTGGAGTAAAAAGAGAAAATTGTGAAGAGCAATTATCGGGTGGTAGTCGAATGGTTGGGTTATAAAAATAAAGCATTAAAAAATTAACAATTAATAATGGTGACATGTAAATTTGTGAGACCTCTAAAGCTTACGTGGCATAATTGTAGAAGATCAACAAAAAGTTAAGACACTTCAGCTTTATAGTATTTATAGATAGTGAGAACAAACTAAGATTTTTGAATGGCTTGAATTTTTAAAATATGTACAAAATGATTTCTTTTACCTCCACATTTCTTTTAACTTTGATATGTAGTCTTTAGGGAATGCATACAAACGACAAAAGTGAGCTGAATCCTCACAAGTTTTCTTGTGCTCAACATCCTAATTGGGAGCTTTCTTGCATTTTCCTTGTTCATTGTTCTCACTTTTAAATCAGATCTCTCTATCCAACATCTTACCCCTACTTTTCAAAAGGAAGCTGCAGTAGCACTCGAGCATTGTTGATAAACGACAGTACTAACCTTCAACTGTTTATGCAGAAAAGCATACATTTTATGAGACACTTATCAAGGAAAAAATAATGGTGCTAGATAAGCTGTTTCATAAAATAAACTTCACAAGCATGATTTTTAGTAGTCCAACAATGATTATGTAGATTTCCATTCCTAAACTGCTAACAGAAATTGCAAGTGCAGGCAACATTTAGTGTCTAGAAGCAGGGGAAAAACAGAGAGAGAGAGAGAGAGATAAAAAACAAAGATTGGCAATAACGCTCACCCACAGCAAGAAAAAAGGAACAAGAGTACAAATAAACCTAAGATACATATAGTTCTAGGTCTAAGTATCATATTCAATTGCTCCAAAAGTGTTTTCCACCATCTTTAAGGGTCCAGTAGCGCACCACCTGATGTAATATTTTTTCATCATAGGTACCTTGGGGTTGAGGCAAAGGGACTCATTACAATGCATAAGCAATATGGAAACATCTTGACAAAGTGTGGAAAACAACATTTGGTAGAGGATAGGAAATACTGACCTTGAATTTCAGATAATGCATAAAGCTATTAATAAATTTAAGCAGGCTAAGGCATAGGAGTGAAAATCTAGACATTGCAATTCCTCGCATGTTTTAGGGCACGAACTCCCTGAAAAATTATATTGCAAATGAATTATAAGATCATGAAAAGGCATGTAATATGCAAAGAGGAGAGAATATAAGAAACGTATTTTTTTTCATACTTGATGCATTTGCCACATCCCTACAGAGTTGATTGTCAATGTGTTTACAATGACAAAGTGAAAAAATCTGTCAGGGTTTTGCTAGATAAAAGTATAGAAAATGGAAATTGTCCCTGAAAATGAAGCAAAACATATATAAGAAATTCATGGTCATGACATAGGATAGTCTAGACATTCTGGATGAGAAGAGTCAAATCAAGGAGAACATTTAGCCAAACGTATAGAAGACATAAAAAAAAAAAAAAAAAACTACAGATATCCATCTAACAAAATTAATAAAAAAGTAAAAAACAAGAAGGATTCCTCTTATAAATCACAATAAGGATAAAGAGCATCAGTGATTAGATTCCTCGTTGTAAACTCTCGTCTTACCGAAGACTATCATTTAACACTTTCCAAAGGAAAATAAGCACTTTGATAAAGGATTTAAGCTTCCATAGGTCGGCCCACATTTAAGAACTATATCTCAGTGTTTTGCTCCTTCCATATAAGCATTCACTATAGAGAAGCCAGTAGGCTTGGTTGATAGTAAAAAGACCTGACTGATTCATTGGGCCTAATCAGTCTTAACTGCACAATTTCATTGTGCGGTAGATTGGTCAAAAAAATAAAAAGCCCTTGTAATATGTGGATAATTTCCCCAAGACACATTAGATCTTACATTAAGCCAAAAGTCATAGTTATTAGGAATTGAGTTCCCATTTCTTACCAGCCATTCAGCTTCTATGAGAATAGATAATCCGATTTCCTTTTTTTAATAGATATATAATTTCATTAAAAATTAAGAAAGTTGCTACCTCAGTACACAGTCTTGACTTAATTACAATTTTCTTTTCACTTCTCATATACATGAAAGCTTCCTAGAAAGTAGTGTGGATTTGCACCTAGCCTCTATTTCAAGATGTGATAGTAATTTGTTTTTGATTTCCATGGGTTGGTAAGAAGTCATTGTATCAATATTATAATTGTAAGTTTGATGCATAGTACATATATACAGTTTATAAAAGCCTTTTTTTGTCTTTTGACATGTAATGAAAAGTTGTTTATGAATTGAAGTTGGGTTTTGGTGGAAGAGTACTACTAGTTTCAAACTCTAAATTGTGCATGCCGATTGATCTATATGCAAAGATTGGTTCGTGATCACCAAATATCTTCATTTAAAGCCTAATTACAGCTTCTTCATGTCTTATCTTATCATATCTTGCGTGTATATTAATATTCCAATATGTAACCTAAGGATTTGATGAAGAAGATGATTTCATGTTTGAAATGAAGAGGAAAGCCAAAGAGGAGATAGAGACACCATTTGTAAAGAATGGAAGAATGTTATTAGAGGAGTTGATTGCCTTTTGCAATGGAAAAGGCAATCTTATTCATGTCTTCTTCTTTGCTGAAGAGCTCAGAAGAGCAACAAACAACTATGACCCACTTCAAATTTTCTGGATGCAGATGGTTTTCACTTTTATAAGGGTTCTTTGGAAGATCACTTATTTTCAATTAAAAAGTATGGCAAAAGATCATGGGCTATAAATCTGATTATGATAAGTTGGTGGGGGCTTCCCAGTGGGAAGGATTGGATTTTGCATTGGCATAGGTTAGCTAGGAGGCTCCTTATCTATGGAGGGAAAGAAATTGCAGATATATATATATATATATATATATATACACACACGCATATATATATATATATATATATATAGAAAAAAATTAAATCAATAGGTGTTTTATTTCCAATAAAAAACAATTAAATGTTTTGAAAAACCTCTTGATCGGGAATAGGAGGAATCACCACTAATCAAGACACACATATTTGAAGAAGGGTTGAATTAATGCTCAATTAGTTTTAATTGTAAGGCAAAAATATAGGAATGGTTTGGTGGAGTATATGGGATACATTAATTGAGAGAGAAGAAATTGAAATTGGAAAAGTTTAAAGTGAATGGTATTTTTATTTTTTATTTTTGACTGAAGGTGATAGGAAATGGAAAGTTGAAAGAAGAGCAAAAAATTAATTGCAAAAGGAAGGAAAAAAAAATTGTAAGAACAATGTTTCCAAATTGATTGATTTCTCACTCTCCATGTCAATTCCCGAAGGTCAATTGCATGTACAAGTTTTTCATATTCGTGGAAAACATGGGTACGCAATGCCTGAATATGCGCGTATGGGCTATTTAATTGAGAATGCTGATGTATATAGTTTTGGTGTGCTTATACTAACACTTTTGGCAGGACAGGGTTCATATTTATATGGTGAATATGATACGAGGCTTATAATCTAGTAGATTGGCCAATGCTTTGGTATAATGCCACTGAAAGAATTATCTTGAATGTTCCTGGCATTTCCTTGACAACGGAGCTCCAACTATATTCACTGGAAACATTATATTAAAAATGAATAGACCCTAGATGGTTTAGATGAAGGCAAAGTGTAATTCATTTGTCAACATATACAAGCTTATTTGGCTTTTTGCTGGAAAGTGGACTGAAGTATATTTGTGCTTTAAGAGAGTAAGAAAAACAAAATTAAGGTAAATGAAAAAGCAGTACTTAAACAAGAAAAACTAAAAGCTAAATGTAAAAGCTAGTAGATAATGGACAGGTATCTACACAGTTTTTCCCATTTCCTAAATGAGTATGATATTAAAGGAGTTCAAATTATGGCAGTGGGGAGAGTGCAGCAATGGTTGTGATTTACAAATACTGATACAACAAAAGAAAATGACCAGATCAAACAAAAGGAATTTAAATACCACAAAGGAGATCAAAATTTCTGATGTAAATAGTAATGAAGTAAAAATCAGCTTCAATTTTTGAGTTAATGCTAATATGTAAAATTCTGTATCAGTCAACTGCAACTTTTGTCATGATAACATCCCTAGCTTCAAATACAAAATTGCACAACATCCTCCAAAATAACTTTAATTATGCAATCGTTCACAAAACAGATCAGAACCATCATTATACAGGCAATAAGACATTAAAATTTTAAATAAAAAGTATCCATTCTACTAATTGGAACCCCTGTATCAGGCAAAGATGTAAATAGAAAAAGTTTATGATATTGAACCCTGTATCAGCCAAATGTACAACATTGCATATATTAGTTGTCGTGAGACATCCCCAAGATCAACTTCACAAGAACGTAAAAAACACTTTCAGATGCTAAGCAATAAAGTGAGTGCATCACACAATTCACTCAAGTAAATGAAACTATAAGAACCAATGGAGTTATATGAAAATTCCATATTTATATCTGTATTATCACCATGAATTCAGGACTGCAAAAACGTAATAATTATATAAGGTTCTATAAATGTGTAAGAGAATTAGTTTGACTAACAGATAGACTACATGGCTCTAACTACGCCGAATTCTTCCTCAAAACTTACAAAGATTCATATATTGGATTCAAAGAAGTCATACTTTGAGAAACATGCTTAATCATAAGCACAAAATTGATTGAATTAGATAAAAATAATAATGTAATCTAGTTCTAGCATTTGTGGCAAAAGAAAGTTGTGCTCAAATACCCTCAAATTACAACAAAACAGCAAATGAAAAGTTATAAGACTACATGAAAATCTGATTCACTGGATCAAAGGAAGCAACTACACCCAACAGATTTTTGCATGTATCCTCAAAAACAACAAGAACAATCAAATGGACATAATGGGGTATTTCCAGCATCAGACTTATCAATACCCAATTCCTTTTCTGTGTAAACAGTAAACGGCGTAGCATATCTAGTTTTCTAACAGCCCAATGCTTAAACTTAAATTGCACGATGAACTCTTCAAATGAACTACTACAAGAAAGAAGACCAATTTGACAGTTTAACCTGGGAAGAAGAAACAGTTGCCCTTCCTGTTACTATATAAACAAATATAACACTTAAGACAGAATAAAGAAGAAACCAGAACGTTACTATATAAACAAATAACAGTTGCCCTTCCTGTTACTAAAAAACAGTTTCACCCTGAATGTTATTGAAGCTGACATCCCTAAAGAAGAACCCAGAATAAAGAATTAAATAAACAGTACAGGTACTATTTCAATAAGAGCTAAACATAACAAGGTAGTTTCAGTTGCAGGTGCTTCAAATGATGCAGGTTATTAAGCTGGCCTCCAATCCACCCAGTGAGGTTTAGTCCTTGAATTTTACTGTACAAAACTAGTAGAGACCATAGAAGGGTAAGGTTTTGGCCTTACGATTTATCTCAAACAGTCTTGTACACAGCCAACAAATTTGATGTAGCTTCTAAAATTCAAAATGATACACATTTTTTACAAAAGTCAGGATTCTAAGCGATTGGTGTACATAATTTTTTAAATCAAGAAAACAATTAAGTCCAAACAAATGAATAAAACTAGGAAACAATTGCAAGATCTTTCATCACCATGGTAATGCCACATGGTAAGCTAAGCAGAAATTATGCATCTCAGATAAATAAAACACAAAATCATACAAATGAATCACATGCAAGGCAAAAGGAAATCTGGGGCCTACCAGTGACTTCAACCGCAACCATCCCAGTCAACTGCATTAACAAAAAAAATAAGACCAATTAACTGAAATGAAATAATTATTTTATAAATAATAATTTTTAAGTTCAGAAACTTATTCAATTACCATTTTTTTTTAATTTTTTTTTTTTTTTTTGACAGAAGCACAATAATACTTAATAAGTTGATATGATATCCATTGCCATTGGGTAAAAGTCGCAAATGAAACAGTGCTACTAAAAAGGGAAACATACCTTGGCATCAAATGCAAAAGAAACCGGACCAAAACGACAGAGGAGAAGCAGTTTCAATGTGATTTTTTGATTGAGGCACATTTCTTCAGTTTCTTCGAATTTGGCAACTAATCAACAACATCATCTAATTGGACCCCCTTCCTTTTTATAGAATACTGAATAGGTGCATTAGCAGATTCTTGAGGAGGACAGGTGCATTCTACGTGGACCCCCCAGCTTTTTAAAGAAAAACATTTAATTGAAAGCTCAACAAGATTCTGGTCAGTTGGATTTGATTCATTCAAATGTCTTTGCAGTAACCGTTGAGGTAGAGGAGATAACTGTAGATCATTTCCTTCATATCTAGTAGCTGAAAAAAATTTTGATTTTTTATAACCATTGATGGAAATGCGAACAAAGCCAGCAAAATCCTTTCGTCCAGGAACAAAACAGATAGCCGATTTTGGAAATTCGCGACCAACAAAGAAAAATATGGAATTATCAACACTTTGATGATTAAACCATTTCGGCATCTCAGTTCCCCAACATTCAATATCACGATCAACGTCCCGATCTTCATATTCAACGCCCTCAGTTTCAGATTCATATTCATCTTCAGATCCAGCAACTTCAATTTCAGTTTCATATTCATATACTTCATCATCTTCAGACTCAGCACCTTCAATTTCAGATGGGAAATTATTGGAGAACTGCGGATCCATTGATATGTCCCGATCTTCAGATTCAGCACCCTCAGTTTCAGATGGGAAGTAATTGGTCAACTGTGGATCCATTAATTTGTTGCTTCTTGCCCTACCACATACTCTATTCGGTGAAATCCCAATAATTTCTATTACCTGCATGCAATTAGAAAATACAAGATATTTTTCACTTAGCAAATCTCTTAAAGTATTTTGAGAAAGTAACAAAAATTGTTTCTTTATATATATCTTAAAGAAAGAGAGAAACCTGACTCAATAGCCCGCTGGGTGATTGGGTATCCAACAACATGCAATTCTGTGCTCGAACCCACGTTATCGATTGTGGAAGTCCTTGAATTTCACGAAGAAGCTTGCAATCCCAAGTAACAAGTTTTTTTAATCTGGGAAATCTGCTAATACTTTCAGGGATGGTAACAACATTGGTTCCAGATAGATCTAAAATTTCCAATGCGGGGAAGTAATCAGGCTTCATTAAAAGATCTAATTCAATTATGCCTTCATATCCCCAGAAATTCAGTTCTTTCATATTCACAAACCCATATCCAGAAGAGCTATCAAAAGAATTGCACGTCGGTCTCAATTTGCCAGTAGGAATATCCAATACCCCAAGCTGTTGCAATTTATAAATGCTATCTGGAAGATCCCGAACGTTTTTGCAAAGATGAAGGCTTAAACGGCGAAGCTTAGTGAGATGCTCGATTGATGAAGGCACCTCTCTAATACCACTCCCTTCTAATTCTAAAGTCTCTAAACATTCCATTTCTGGATGAAAATTAGGGAGCTTCTCAAGCCTTGAGCAGTTAAAAAGATCAAACCAATAAAGAGATTTCAACCTGAGCTGGCTAGGAAGAATTTGAAGATTTTCGCAATCTTTGAGACACCAACTTTCAAGCTTTTCAAGAGATCCAAAGTACTCATCAATCTCAACTAAATTTCGACAATAAGAGAGGTCCAAATTCTTTAAATTTGGGGCCCATAATTTAGGTAATTTAACTAAATTTTCACAATAAGAGAGGTTCAACTTCTTTAATTTTGGGGTCCATAATTTAGGTAATCTAACTAAATTTTCACAATAAGAGAGCTCTAAATTCTCTAAATTTGGGGTCCATAATTTAGGTAATTTCTTAATAAATTTACAACCTCTGAAATTGAGGTCTATCAAATTTTCTAAATGACAGTCCTGCAAGGAAAAAAAAAATTATCAAAAGTTAACTACAACAAAATTTGAAATAAAAAATTTAACAAAAATCCCAATTTAAAAATATACATAATCATACCTGCTTGATTAGCTTTGGAAATCTAATGCGACTATGTGGCATCTCAAAAACAACAAGTTGTTTAGGAAAACATTTGAATGGCCAGTGAGGAGGATAATTGGGCCACTTAAGATATATTAGACCGTCGGGAAGAAATTCAAATGGTTTACAAATATGTACATTCTCAACTATTAGAAATTTGAGATTTTCCATCCTTCTGAAAGCTTTGGTGTGTAGTTGCACTTTTACCGGTTGGGGCAAATGCAACATTATGCCTCGAATTTTTTTTGATCCCTAATTGGAGAAGCATCAAGTCAACTCATAATAGAATTTTCCAAATGTATAATGATTTTAAAATTTTAAGCAAAAATAATACTGATAAACTAATATTTTATAAAATGATAGAAAAAAAAATGAAAGAAAATATACAATACATCTACCTAGTGAAAAAGAAAAAAATCATAAAGAGAAAAATTCTACATAATCAACTTACTGTGTTATTTTTTAGTACATGAAGGACATCATCCTTGAGCCACAACCTACTACGACTACCAGGCTGTTCAGGGGACTCGCTATGAACAATTTGCCGACCTAATTCTTGCAGTAAATCATGCATCCACAAATTTCCCCATGAAATGGTTATGAGAGATTTTTCCACAAGAACATCTATATCAATGCTTGGCTTGTAACAGGGAGTTTGTAGTATATTTATTACACGATCTTTATCTTCTCCTTTGAAGAAACAAGCAATATCTAAAAATATTTTTTTCTCTGTTTTTTCCAAGCCATCAAAACTTATCTGGAGTGTATCTAGAATTTTTTTTTGAGGAGCTTCTTTTAGTCTACCTAGGGCACTTTCCCATGCATTAGGTTTTCTACATTTCAAGAAGGAACCCAAAACTTCAAGAGCCAGAGGAAGGCCTTGAGCATAACATATCGCTTTCTTGGACAACTCCACATAATCTTCTGAAGGATGGTCTTTCTTGAAGGCTTTTCGACTAAATAGCTGAAGAGCTTCATCACTATTCAATTCCTCAACCTCGTATATTTCAGCTTCAGCCACATCATGTTTGATCAATAGATGTTGATCTCTTGTTGTTATAATGACTCTACTCCCTCGACCAAACCAACCTCGCTCATCTGCTAACGCTTCTAACTGATCAAGTTTATCCACATCATCAAGAACGATAAGAACACTTTTATAACATAATCTTTTCTCTATCACTTTACTTCCCCATTTAACATCTGAAAAATCAATATTTCTTTCAAGCAAGATATTAGAAAGAAGCTGTTTTTGTAAATGAACTAAACCATGTTTTCCACATTCTTCTCTAACATTGGCAAGAAAGCTGCTGCCTTCAAAACGATGACGAAATCTATCATAAACAACTCGTGCTAGAGTTGTTTTGCCCAATCCCCCCATTCCCCAAATCCCTATAAAGCGAACATCATTCAACCCCATGCCTAATAAATTCACCAATTCCTCCATACGAGAGTTTATTCCAACAAAATCCTTGTGGACAATTGAGTATGTAGAAATCAATTTATTAGATATCTTTCTAACTATTTCTTCAACAACTTTTGCCTCATGTCTGCAACGAACGTAGGACAATAATTTTGCTGAGTTAGCAAATGCCATAAAGATAGAAAATATTCAGCAAATCAGTTGTCCTTGCTTATCAAAGCATTCCTACACACACGCACACATATATGTGATCTGAGTAGTGGTCTCATAAAAAATAAAAAAAAAATCTACGTGGTGGTATTGGGTGAGAGTGGTTAAAATATGCCAACATCCTTAAATATGAAAATTAATAACCTTCAATAATCTTTTGAAATTGAAAATATAATTGCAATTATTCCAGGATTTTTTCATCTCAACATGTCAAAATTAGACCAGGAAAAATGGGACTTGAACTCATTAACCTGATTAAACTCGAAGGAAAAAAAATGAATATGGGTCAGGTTTTTTTGGACCCACAAAAAAACGGGTCAATTCAATCTTGTGAAAGTCTGGGTCAGGTGGATTTGCAGGTTGACCATTTTTTAACAACACATGAACTTTTCATTTTGAGTCTTTTTTTTGTTCTTTTCTCCCTTTTTTTTTTTTTGGTCACTTCTACTTATTTAATTTCCTTTATAGAATAGTCATAGTTATAAAAAATATAGTTCTTTATTGACATGTGTTTATTGAATACTAATTTATATTAAAATTTTATATTGGAGTTGAAAATATTGACAATATTACTCACCAACTTGGTGTACAATTCTCAAGTAAATTGAGATGTAATTCATATTAATTATTTACTTATTTTTCTTTTCCCCAATATGTTATATTTTATTCGCAACATTTTATACATTTAGTTATCTTTGAAGATAATCTAAGTTTATTTATATTTTGGATGCAATAGGTGCACCTAATGAGGTTGTTAATGTGATATGGTCCAAATCTAGTGTTCGTTTTTCTGTTCTTGTGTAATGATGATAAGATTAGTAAACAAGTTTGGACCATATAACTTTAAATATTTATGTATTATTTAATTTGAACTATGTTCATTTATGATTATAAGTATTATTCAACTTTGTCAAAAAAAAAAATGATTTTATATGTTATTCAACATTTATTTTTAAGTGATTTTGTTTGTAAGTTCTCTTATTTGTTATAAAAGGAAGAGAAGATAGAATGATTGATTTTTTTTCATTTTATATATATTTTTTAATGTGAAAAGATAGGGGTGATATCGGGTCGACCTAGCCCTCAAAAGACTGGGTTAGAGTCATAGGTTTTGTGACCCATTTAGGACAACTATTTCTAACCCAAAACCAATTTGACCCAAACTCAACTAGGTTGAACCCAAACCTGATCAACCCACCTTGTTTGCTAGGTCTAGTAAAATAATATATAAAAAGGATCAGTTCAAATTACATGTTATATGGTTTTACAAGAGTTAAACATTTTCTAAACCCTACAATCCTATTATGGATTTATTGATGAAAATTCGTTAGATGAAAATTCATTATTTGTCATATTATAAAAGAAGACTAAATTACAACTTGCATCATCTAACTTTGACCAAAATTCAATTCATTTCTCTAACTTCACTTCCATTCAATTTAGTCCTCTAAATTTTAAATTTTCAAATTTATTCAATTAAGATCTTCAGTTAGGCTTCGTTTGGGAGTTCATAGAAGAATAGAATGGAATAGAAATAAATAATCATAAAGAAATGGAAATGAATAGAATGTATTTAAGTAAGGGAAAGGAAATGAGTGAAATTGAATTAAGTAACCTTATTTGGAAATTTTAAAATAAAAGAATGAAATGTAAGTAACCTTATTTGAAAGTAACATAAAAGGAAAGAAACAGAATAATTTTATGAAAATATTACGATTAGATCCTTATTTCAAAATAAATTGCTAAATATATAGGAGGATTTTGAGGGTTTCAGTAAAAAATCAGAATGATTACATTCCCTCCATTAAAACTCTCTCAAATAAAGGAAGAGATAAATATTCTAAAATTATTCTTTTCATTCATTTCCATTTAATTTTATTTCATCATCCTAAACGAGTGCTTAAGATCATATTGTTATTGTTCCCAAAAACATTTTTTAAAATTAAAAAATCTAAAAAACTAATACAAACTTTTTAAAATGCGGGTGACTTCTACGCGATGAAGGTGGTGGACAAAGAGGCCTTGGTGAAGAAAAAGAAAAAGGTGCAGAGAGTGGAGATGGAGAGGAAGATGCTGGACCATCCATCCCTTTTTGCCTAAGCTCCACGCCGAGTTTGAAACCTTGCATCCCTTGCGCCACAAACAAATTGTTGGTGATGGCGAAGGGCGTAATGTGTGGAAGTTGTTTGTTTGTTGGGAAAATTATGGAAAGGTAAAGAAAAGTTGTTTTGGAAAAAATATTGTATAGAAAATTTGTTGGAGTTTTTTTTTTTTTTTTTTTTTGGGGTGGGGGGTTAAATATGTATAAATTTTTGTTGTATTTATGTATTCTAGATGAGATTTTTTTTTTTTTTTAATTCCTTTCCTTTTTTCCTCTAATTTGGAAAAGAAAAGATAAATATTTTTTCCCTGATTTATAATTTTTTTAATTAAAAATTTTCAAAATAACAAAACCACATATTACTGAGCATGAATTGTAATTTAACCTATAAAAATGAGCTATTATTTTGTGTAATTTTGTGATTTTGTCTGTATATTAATTGGGGTCAAAAAATGTAAAAGTGAGTCTTTATACAGACATATCTTTTTTGTAGCATAAGCAATAAGAATGTAGGGCAAGTTTGATACTATAATGGGCCCAAGCCCAGTAAGCTAACACGTATACACTAACAACTGACACGGATCATCAATCCTCACAAATCTAAAGTAATCGTTTAGGTAATTTAAAAAAAAAAATTGATTGATAAAGAAAATATAGTGTAGATGTAAGTTATAGCTTTTTTTTTTGGTAATTGGTTTCAATTTCTTATTTAGGGTTTTTTATTTTTTTATTTTTTGGTGGTACAGCACCTAGTAGTATTGGAATTAGTATGACATCATTGTTATTTATTTATTTTTATTTTTTTGAGAGGCTCATTGTTATGTTTAAACTACATCATAATTTAAAGCTAACTATAATATATATATATATATATATATATATATATATATATTTCAAAGAAATAAACATATAATTTTTTTTGAGAAGATGTAAAACATATAATTTGAATGCTTAAAAGTGAGATGAAAAATAAATTAACTTGGAATTATTAATAGTATGGTCATATATTCAAAAAAATTTAAATGCTCAATGTATGTCTTTGATTTTTTAAAGTCCTTTAAAAACTATATCGCAATGTTCAAAAAAGTTTTAAAACAACAAATAAAATTCAAAAAATTGTGAAAACATACCATGTCATAATTTTTATGCTACAAATAAGAATTTTTTTCCTTGATTATATTGGGAGAGTTAAAAGACTAAAGTATATGGCAGTTTCAAAGAATTCTGAAAACAACAACATATAAAAATTGGCAGATTGATTAGGGGATATTGCGATAATATATCATATTATAATTTTTTTTTTCTTTAGATAATGACAGAAATTTAATTCAATGTGAAGTATATCATGTTTTAAGGTTACAAATAAATTTTTTTTTTTTTTGGGGCTTTTGGAGAGTGTTATATTTTCAATTAAAAATTTTAAATTAAGAATATTTTATGCACACAAAACTGAAATCTCAATTTTTGAGAGAACCTGAGGGAATTTAGGGGTGGGGTTGGGGGCAATTGCGCCCACCCTGCTGGTCTGGCTCCACCCCAGATGCAACAAATAAGTTCATCGCCTCTTATAACAACACTTTTATATAATGGAATATTCAATTAGAAAAGTAATGATTTGCGGGGAGATTAACTTATCTGTATTTATAGAATTTCAAGAAAGAGAGCGTCATATCTTGAAATGTTTGGGAACGAGTGTCATCTTGTGAAACTTTGAAGAATATTGGTGCATTACTTTTTTTTTTAAATTAAAATATTAAGAATAGGCAAGTTTAGAGGGCATGAATGGAATACTCGCTGTATTTTCTACAATGGAATTGGACAAGAATGGTGGACTTGTGACTTGCTATCTTTAACAAATATACATAAAGTAACTTATTTGTGATCAATATAATATTTTTTACTTGAAAATTTATATGAGAAACTGAAACTCATCAAATTCCTTTTGAAGTGCAATTGATTATATACAAACTTTGCAAAAGTTACTCAATTATCAAAGTTGGAATTTGATTGACTTAAATATCACTAGCCAGTGGAAAATCAAAAGCAAAAAGACAAGAAAAGAAAGTGATCGTATGGTGAAGTGAAGAAATTCTTACTTGTCTCGTAAATCCCATCCAGCAATTTTAGCAACCTTTGTCAAAGCAGCTTTCCATCTATGTACTTCCTCTATGTTATCTTCGTCACACTCTTCATGTTTAGCAAAGGCTTCTCCAAAAGTCTTCCTCAGATTCCTCACATCACTAGGATCTATGTAGTGAAAAACAGGCAAAACTATAAGCCTCTCCTTTTCCATGCATTCAACAATCTTTGCTAGTTCAACCAAACACCAACTCGATGAAGCGTAGTCCTGTGAGATAATGACAACAGCAAATCTTGACTCTTCTATTGCTCTCAAGAGCTCTGGAGCAATGAATGTTCCTCGCTCAAGTTTTACATCATCCCTGAATGTGAATATACCTTTTTGATTCAGAGCAGCATATAGGTGGTCTGTAAAATTTTTACGAGTGTCACTGCCCCTGAAGCTAAGAAAGACATCGTATTTAAATCCAGACATGATAGAAGAAGAAGATGAGGATGCGCTTTTTGAGCCCATAAAAGCCATCGGATGTTAACTTGGTGATTCTTGAACTACAAAACAGATATAGATCAAGTATAATCAAAGACAAAAACAGGGAGAAAGAGAGAGAGAAGGTGAAGGCGTCAGTGCCAAGTGCCAACTCCCGTAGTTGAATTTGCGCTATATATATGCAATTAGTTCTCCGCGTACCGAGCTGTGGTTAAAAAATAAGTGACTTTTAGGTAATTTAACTTAGTTAAATGCCTAATAGAAAAAATTATATAATATCATAATAGTACTCTTCACACAGACAAACTTTTCTTTACTATTTTTTGAGGCGGGTCACAGACACAAACCTGACAACCCACTACCCTTCTTTTTCTTTTTCTTTTTCTTTTTACAGGAAAAACAGCAGTAGAGTACGAACCTTCCAAGAAGGTGACACTGGAAAGGACGCTTTTAAAGACATTAATTGTGAGATGAAAAAGTGAGATAAAGTTGATATAAATTTTCTATTATGTCTTTATAAATATTATTAAAAAAATTTGTCTAGATAGTTTAATTTTTTTATTTATTTATAAAATAAGTAAATGTTAAAAAGATATTAAAAAAATAAAAACAAACAAAAAGAACCAACGTTTACGGTATAAAATTTTATCAAAAATAAAACAATCAAAACCAAACTAGCTTGAACGTACTGTGCAAATTAAAAGAAATTTTATCGAGGCAAAAAAAAAAAATTCAACAAAAAGACAAAAGTAGAAAAAACAAAAAATTGTCCATTAGATGGAGAAGGGCAATTTTGTCCAACTTATTCTTCTTTTTTTTCTCTCTCATTTTCTCTCTATTTTAGAGAGATTGAATTGTGATGAGCTCAAAGAGAAAACAACTAAACCCTACCACCTTTTTCTCCTCCTCCTCCTCTCAACCAAACACCTTTTTCACTCATTTTCTCTCTTATTTTTACTTTTTTTTTTTTTTATCCTCTTTAAAATTCACCCAACCAGACGTAGGGTAAAAGAAGAGAGTGTGAACGCATTGAAAAAGAAGAGCAGTGGGTTTTCTCTGTCGGTGTAACACGCGTTTTCCACGAAGCTACTGTACAGCTGTCTCCGCACTTTCCTCTAATTTTCCCCAATACATGCCAGAAACTTTGCCACTCTTTCTACAGTACATGCCTTCTCTTTTTGACTGAAAATTAGGAAAGAGTGAACGCATTGAAAAGATATATTGCAATCAATTGCATGCCATTTTTTAAAAAAGTAAGTCAAGTCAAGTAAATATTTTTATATTAGATTTCTATTTGTTGGAGATATCTAACTGTCAACATTAGACAGACAAAACACAAAAAATTGAATGAAGAAGTTTGTCCACAAATTGAAAAGAAAGTTTAAGAATCTTTAAGTTGTCCAAATTGAAAAGAAAGTACCCTGCTTTTACAAGTTGAAAATAAAAGTTTTGATAGGTAATACATAACAGAGCTTATAAGATAACACTTTCCCCACATCCACAAAATACCAAATTTTGGAGCTTCCTATGCATGGTGCATTTTCTTTGCCATCCACACTTAATTTTTTATTATTATATATACCTCCATGTCTATATGTTTTTATAAGTTCAAATTATCGTGTTAACGATAGGTGTAAACATTCCATTTCATTCTGACCTATGCCCAAGCCCCTCAGTGCCAATGACAGTAAATCAATCCACTATCAAAATTATCAGCATTGTGTGTGGAGTCTAATGAGCAAATTAACCCAAAAGTGGCCTAATACAATCTAAACCCAAGCCCAACTAAGACCCAAGAACTAAGCAGAAAAACCCACTTCTGACTTAATTTGGACGAGGCTTATAGAAGGTGCATACGCCGGGTATATGATGCGTATGCACCCAATCCATGGGGTACGCACCTTCGGTAATATTTATAGTCTAACAAAAAATATCTCTTAGATATATATATATATATATATATATATATATTAATAGGTAAAGTTGAAAGAAAATCCAATTAGATTTCAAATTTGAATTCAATTAGAGTCTAATTTTGGGCAACGTGTCCCATCTAATCCAAGTTTTTAAATTTTTATGTCAACTGAGTTAATTTGATGTCAAAATTGGATTTCAATTAAAGTTTAATTTTGCGTCATATGTCCCATGTAATCTAAGTTTTTAAATTTTTGTGCCAAGTGAGTTAATTCAGTGTAGAAAAATATGAGTTCAATATAAATAAATCATAAAAAAACACTTAATCATATATTTAACTCTATATATAAAATGAGAAATGATATGTCTACAACATTTGTACAACATTTCTACCACAAATCCTAAGTGGCAAGTTGTTACTGGTTGTTATTGTTGGGACAAAAAAGTAATCTTAGTATTAGTTTCAAATTTGAACCAATAATAACTAACCACCTGTGATTTGTTGTAAAATTGTTGTAGACGTAGCATCCCTCATATAAAATTAGAGGAAAAAAGAGTTTGGATGATTTTATATTTATGGGCCATTTTTTTGTGTAACTAAAAATAATTTAAATTTATAAGTTATTTGTGTAATATACCATGACAATATACGGTCCATTACTAACTAGGTAATGTGTATATATATTCAATTAGAATCAAAATTGGATTTTGTTTTTGTTACTTTCCATAAAAATTAAATTGTTTAGATTTTTTCTGTTATTTTTTCTCTAAACTAATGAGCATATTTTTTGTACTATTATTTATTAAGATATTTTGTATGCGAAGATCTTGAACCTAAAAAATTGTAATTAAACTAAACGATCTCATGCACCTATCTCCATTCAATTTAGGAGATACTATTGAACTAATCTATTCTTTTTTATTTTGAGTTGTATTTAGTAGAATTTCATGTACAATGATTGCAAATTGATATTGTATATGTAGTATCCAATAATTCAAAATTATATACATAATAGTAACGTAATGAGAAACTTGGCATAACTAATATCATGAAAATTGCAAGAAAAAACCATTTTAATACCTTTAAATGTCCTAGTCGAACTAATATCTTATATATTTAATAACTCAAGCTAACATCAATAAACACTTCAATTTATGCACGGGTTACATACTAGTAAGTTATAAAAAATATACCAAATCAACCATGTTTTTCACTACCAGCTCTTGTAGTCTCGCCTACAATACTAGTAACAATTCTTACAAGGAATACTTTTACTTTCAGTCTTTTCTTTCCATGGTTCATAGCATGGGATGTAAAAGTAAATTTATTTTCCCTTAAAAACAAGTAATTTCTTTCTTAAATTATTGAATTGTTACCAAAACTGGAAAATGGGATTTTGAACTTTGGTTCTTTTCATAAGGAAATTAGTAAATATCACTAAACTATAAAACTCTTGAAGTTGCAACTAAAAGTAAATTATTAATGTGACATAAATCAATATAATTTATGCCAATGATTACATTGTTACATAATAAATCAGTTGTGATGAGCGATGACTTTATTTTACGTCAATAGTTATCGACCAAGTGAATCATTAAAATTCTAATTGAGTATTTTTTTTTCTAACAAAAAAGTTCAAGCAGCTCTTATGATCTAGCTACCAACAAATAGTCAAATTTATACTTACCCTTTTGTTGATTTCATGTTGAAATTAACAGGCTCATATCTAAACTAAATAATTAAAACCTCAATGAGTTGGTATAATGGTTCTTAAAACATAACAAAATCCATGAGGTGTTGGGTTCAAAACCCCTAACCCTATCTCCAAAAGGATTCCTCCAATTAATTAAGCTAATTTATTCTAATTTAGATTGGGATAAGAATAAGATTAACTCCTATTTAAATATTCAACTTTCTTTCAATTTTTATCAATCACACAAGATTAAATAAATGTCAAGTGTCTTGCATTTGACTAAAAATTGGAGGAAATTGAAGGATTTGATGGAAGAGAGTCTTATCCCAACATAATTTTTTAAAAAGAATTTCTAAACTTACTATCATTCATTCAAATACAAATTTCATCGATAAACTTATTAATAATACAATATTCCATTGTACCTTTTCAATTGATTTTTATAACGGAATCAATTTTAGTAATTTTTTAAAAAATATATAAATTTTATCAAAATCAATTGTATCATAATAACAAAAATTAATTTCTGAAGTAAAAACTAAGCATATTAATGGAGTAGTTCAATAAGCTACTTCTACCTTCTTTTCCTTATCAAAAGGGAGTAATACATGATGAGCAATTTGCATACTCATTTAACTAGCATCCTTACAAGTAGTTTTTCATGAATTATAAAAAAAAAATTGAAGCAAATTCTAATATAATGCCTGAAGGGGACTAAGCAGGAACAAGAGGTATCCACCAAAGAAGATCTTTCTCTTTATTTGGAAGAAAAGGAGGATCCGGACAAAATAAATCCACAAGTACCAACGGAGGACCAAGAAATTACCTGGCCTCGTACATCTGTAACAGTCACAATGGTATTGTTCCCATAAATAATAATAATAATAAAAAGATAGTTCCTAAAGCCCTAAAATTAAACATTCGATATTTTAAAAACAAAATGTTAATTTAAACATATCAAGAAAATCTATTTTGTAAAATACATGAATGAGTTTCCTATAACAAATAAAATACAAAATATTTGGATTTAAATATTAATTCTAAACACCCCATCACATCAAGAAACGGTATCCGAAATAAAACAAAGGGAAATGATTTGTTGAAATACACACATGTCAAGTGGTCAGGTGTGTATTTGAGGCATTGACATGCGTGCCTTTTTGCAAGAATTGTTGCAAATCCTTTCCCTAAATGAAAAATATATATATTATTTTTAAATAATATTACTTTAATAAGTATCAATAAAAAAATTCCATGATATAAATTAATCAACTACATCAACGAATCTTGTGCACTTACAAATTACTATTTTTAGATTTGAAGTGTTGCAAATTCTTTTGAGATTCCTTCTGGAAAAAAAAAAAAAAAAATTTGTGGGTTCAATCCATGTCTACACCAAAATTGAACTATGGTCAATTTATTGAGATTTAAGAATGGAAATTTCAATTTTAAATCGTGGGTTTCAGTTAGCTCAACTGATAATGCCTCTAATGGTTGAATTAAAGATTTAAGTTTCGATCCCTACCTATACCAAAAACTGTTTGATGTCTTTAGTCCTTATCTTGTAATTAATGTCCTTGCCAATGAAATATAGGAAAAAGAAACAATCTGGTCTCACATAACATATCTCTTATAACAAATGTACCAAATCAGCCAAGTGCTTCCCTGTTTCATAGCATGGGACTTAAAAGTAAATTTTATTTTTCCCTTAAAAAAGTAATTTCTTTCTTAAATAATTGAATTGTTACAAGAACTGGAAAATTGAAATTCGAACTTCGATTCTTTTCATAAGGAAATTAGTTAATATTACTAAACTATAAAGCTCTTCTCTTGCAATGGCAACTAAAAAGTAAATTATTAATGTAACATAAATAGATATATTTTATGCCAATGACTACATTGTTACATAATAAAATCAATTGTGATGAGTGATGGCTTTGTTTTACATCAATATTTACTAACCAAGTGAATCTTTAAAATTCTAATTGAGTATTTCTTAAAGTTCAAGCAGATCTCATGATCCACCTACCAACAATAGTCAAATTTATACTTATCCATTTGTTGATTTCATATTGAAATTAACAAGCTCATATATATCTAAACTAAATAATTAAAACCTCAATGAGTTGGTATAATGGTTCTGACTTCTTAAAACATCATGAAATCCATGAGGTGTTGGGTTCAAACCCACTAATCCCATCTCTTATGGAATTCCAATGAATTAATCTAGTTCATTCTAATTTAGATTGGGATAAGAATAAGATCCCCACCTATTTAAATATTCAATTTTCATCAATCACACAAAATTAAATAAATGTCAAGTATCTTACATTTTACTAAAAATTGGAGGAAATTGAAGGATTTAATGGGAGGGAATCTTATCCCAACATAATTTTCTAAAAGAATTTCTAATTTTCTTATCATTAATTCAAATACAAATTTCATTGAAAAAAATTATTAATAATACAATATTCCATTGTACCTTTTCAATGGATTTTTATAATGGAATAATTTTAGTTAATTTTTATTTATCAAAATCAATTGTATAATAATATCTAAATTTGAATTGTGAAGTAAAAACTAAGCATATTAATGAAGTAGTTCAATAAAATACTTCTACCTTCTTTTTCTTATCAAAAAGGAATAATACATGACGAGCAATTTGCATACTCAATTAATTGGTATCCTTACAAGGAGATTTTCATGAAGTGTAACAAATTTAAAAATAATTCTAAGATAATGCCTAAAATTCTCATTAAAAAAAAAAAGATGTTGGTGCAAACACAATAATAATGAAAATAACAGAAAGAGAAATTGAATGATACTTCTGAATATTATTAATTTAAAAAGAGAAATTACACAACACTATTTGGACTGAGGCGCGACACTCGCTCTCTTTAAGGAGATTCAAGCCCTTGGCTGGCTAAACTTTGTAACCGGTGCAAACCTTCTCTGACTTGTCTCCCCTAGGATACAACAGCCCAACAAGTGTTGTATGGTTAGAACAACCTCTGCACAAAGTGTTCAAGCCCAAATCTCCACTAGAAAGAACACCCTTCTTTGCCAAGAACTTCTTAATTTTTTGTGTGTGTATATTACAGTCACTTAGTATGGGTCTGAATGAGTCTATTTAAAGGCTTAATGGGCCTCACAAAATTACTACCCAAATTAATCTAATTAATTAGGTTCATTATTCTGATGTAATGAGTGTTACAAGATTAATTGCTGGATATTAATCTGATGGGCTGGAGTTACACAATTAATGGTGAAATAATGAGTTTTTGAAGAATGAAAATGCCCAAATGGATAGTGCATTAAGTGGGTTAATTGCTCTTCATTTTCCATAATAAAAATGGAATATTAATTCACCTCCACCCTTTACCTCCCCCTTGCGCACGTATCTAGCCCAATATCTGATTTAATTCATATTAACCTATTAATCATCACAATTAAAAGGAATAAAATAGTCCATCTCCTTTTCAATGTAGGATTAAACATTTTAACTAACTCCTTATCTTCCATATTCACCCCCACATCTTTACATTTATGTTGTAATATTTATTCATTTTAATTAATTAATATTAAAATGCTCCAACAAAAGATAATTCCTAAAGCCTAGACATTCCATATTTTGAAAACAAAATGATAATTTAAACATATCTTGAAAATTTACTTTGTTTAATATATGAATGAGTTTCATATAATAAATAAGGGCATGTTTGGTAGGAGGACTTTTGCTTTTGTTTTCAAAACAGTAAGAAAATAATTTTCAAAAAATTGAATGTGAAACTAGTTTTTAGAGGATAATTTTTACATTATATGTGTTTGGATCTTACTTTTAAGAACAATTTTCAAAATATATTTTTTATTAAAAAAAAATGATGTTTGGGAGACCATTTTACTTTGAGATTTTAAAAAAAAAAAATTATAGAAAGTAGTGTGTAGATTACTTTTTTTTTTTGGATAATTAATTATAATCTTCAAAATTGAAGTGTGGGAGTAAAACTAATGTACCTTTTTTTTTTTAATTTTTTTTTATTTATATAAGGATAAACTTCAAATTTGTGATAAAGAGAAGCTTCTTAATTTAAGATATAGAAGAGTTTTGGCAAATCTATGGAGTCCACTGTTTTCATTTTATTTACAGCTATGCCATTAAAACCATTTTATATATCTTGAAAACATCCTCTTGATCATTTTCAAAATCCTATTTTTAACAGGGAAAATAGGAAATAATTTTATGAAAATTGTATTTAGAAAACATTAGCTAAAGAATAGATTCAAGTGTGGAATCCACCATTTTATGTTTTTCGAAACAAAAAATTTTATTTAAATCCTCTTATTAAACAAACCGAAGATACAAAATATTTGGATTTAAATATTAATTCTAAACACCATAATATCCTAATCCCTTCCATCCATCCAGATAATACCCTAGGATTTTATCTCAAGTAAACTCTATAACATAATGAATTCAAAGGGTTATAGAATATAGATACTTCGATATTGAATCATAGTTCAATCTAGAATCATCGTTCAATCTAGAAAAAATCATAACAATATTTAACTAATTTAATTGAAGCCTTCCCATAAAAAATAATAATGGTAGTAGTAATTAAAGCCTAAACTCCAAATATTTTTAAGATGAACAAGGTTTGGGTTCAGTTAAGTGCATCCTTTGGATAGGACCCAATATGATATAGATAAGTGAATCGTGACATATAGAGACTTGTGGCTGTGGCAGGAACATGTAGAATAAATAATTAGAATTTGAATAGTTTTTTTTTTCTTTCTTCTTCCCAAATAATAATACTCTGTAATGATAATAGAGAAAACTCACAGATTCCCGCATTAGTTTAGAAAATATGTTTAGAAACTTTTAATAGAAAAAGAAAAAAATAATCAACTTTTTGACGACTTTTTATAGTTTTTATGAAAATGGTATCAAAACTTTCATAAAATAATTGTATTTTTGTTAACTAAACCTATAATAATAAGTAAAGGATGCCATTTCTTTTGCCATGAATTAAGGAAGGAGAGAAACAAAAATGTTTTAGATATGCATTCACCTAAAAAATGAGAAATTATAAGGTTCTCATCACATCATTTTTGCCTGGTCTATTATTTCACTAAAAAACTTTCACTTGTTTAAAATTTTACGACTCATTTTAAGATAAAAATTAAAGAGATAAACACATTTAAATATTATCTAATTAAATTCAAAATTAAAGAGAATTGTGTAAACAGTAAAAAATTAAAAGGAAAAATTTCCTTGTTTAAGCGCTCCCCAGAAAGAAGAGAGGGAAAACTTCCTTCTTCTAAAAATCTAAAATGGGAAATTTTACAAAAGGAAAAGGACAGTTTTCTCCTTCAGAGTTGGCATTATTAGTTGGTTTATACATACTAATAGTATACAGCTAATAGTCTAGTCATTTCTTAAAATTAAAAAAAGAAAATTGTCCAATTCATATAGTTTCCGTTAATTACGTGGCCAGACTTGTAGAAATTGATGGAATTTCATAGCTAAAAATTGACAACGCGCAATGGATTTTTATCAGTCATTATCAATTACCCATACGTTCTTTCCACAACACACGCCTTTTTCTTTTGTTGACTGAGGATTGAGATTTTAGATTAAGATTCTTCAAAAAAAGAAAAAAGATTTAAGATTAAAAAGAGAGTGTGAACGCATTGAAAAAGAGGAGTAGTAGGTTGTCTGTGTCAGTGTGTCACTGTAACACGCGTTTTCCACGAAAGGTACCATACGGTTGTCTCCTCACTTTCCTCTAATTTTCCACGATACATGCCAGAAACTTTATCACTCTTTCCACAATAAATGCCTTCTCTTTTTGACTGAAAATTAAGAACGCGAGAGTGAACGCATTAAAAAAAATATATTGCAATCAACTGCATGCCATTTTCTAAAAATTAAAAGTCAAGTCAACTAAATATTTTGATATTAGATTTTTATTTGTTGGATCTATCCTTTTTTTTTTTTTTTTTTTTTGAGGAACATTTGTTGGATCTATCTAACTGTAAACAAACAAAACACAAAAAATTGATGAAGAAGTTTGTCCACAAATTGAAAAGAAAGTTTAGGAATCTTCAAGTCAATTGTCATGAAATTTCCCAGGAGTCCAATACGGTGCTTATAAGTCATCATATGTTGAGAACACTTCTACGTCCACAAAATAGCAAATTGAAAAGAAAGTATCTTGCTTTTACGAGTTGAAAATAAAAGTTTAGATAGGAATTACATAATAGAGCTTAAAGATAACACTTTCACCACATCCACAAAATACCAAATTTTGGAGCTTCATATGCATGGTGCATTTTCTTTGCCATCCTCACTTAATTTTTGATTATTATATATGCCTCCATGTCTATATGTTTTTGTAGGTTCAAATTATCGTTAACGATAGGTGTAAACATTCCATTTCATTCTGACCTATGCCCGAGCCCCTCGATACCAATGACAAGAAATCAATCCGCTATCAAAATTATCAGGAGTCTAATGAGCAGATTAACCCAAAAGTGGCCTAATACAATCTAAACCCAATCCCAACTAAGACCCAAGAACTAAGCACAAAACCCATTCTGACTTAATTTGGACGAGGCTCGCCGGGTATATGATGTGAATGCACCCAATCTATGGGGTACACACCTTCTAACTTAATTCAAATACAAATTTCATTGAAAAAATTATTAATAATACAATATTCCATTTTACCTTTTCAATGGATTTTTATAATGGAATAATTTTATTAAAATTTTAAAATTTTTTATTTATCAAAATCAATTGTATCATAATATCTAAATTTGAACTGTGAAGTAAAAACTAAGCATATTAATGGAGTAGTTCAATAAAATACTTCTACCTTCTTTTTCTTATCAAAAGGGAATAATACATGATGAGCAATTTGCATACTCAATTAATTGGTATCCTTACAAGGAGATTTTCATGAAGTATAAAAAATTTAAAGATAATTCTAAGATAATGCCTAAAATTCCAATTAAAAAAAGAAGATAATTCCTAAAGCCTAGACAGTCCATATTTTAAAAACAAAATGTTAATTTAAACATATCTTGAAAATCTACTTTGTTTAATATATGAATGAGTTTCATATAATAAATAAGGGCATGTTTGGAAGGAGGACTTTTGTTTTTGTTTTCAAAACAGTAAGAAAATAATTTTCAAAAAATTGAATGTGAAACTAGTTTTTAGAGAATATTTTTTAGATTATATGTGTTTGGATCTCACTTTTAAGAACAATTTTCAAAATAGATTTTGATGGTGAACTAAAAGTCGTACTATCTCTAGTTTGTCTATGGAGTCATCTAGGACCAAGAAGGGTAACCCAATGTGTGAAGGTTGTCCACTGTCAGGAGGTCATCCGTGGGTATGAAGGTCGTCCATCAAGGAAACACCTGGATGACCTCTCAACACTTAGAAAATTTTCAGAATGGATTTATGTACAAAAGTTTACGATTCGGACCACATTCTAATATTTAAAAGTATGAGCAAAATCCTTGTTCATCGCTATAACTTCCCACTAAGTTATTAACTTCAAATGGCAGTTGTAGAAGATAAGATTGAATCTTCTAACTTCTATAGCAATTTTGGAAATTAAGTTTGAACCTTCTAACTTCCTTACACGTTGAGGAAGTTACTAAACCACTCTAAAGCTCACTATATAAGGACTCATCCACATCAAATGAAAGTAAATTTCCACTACCCTTAAAGTTGGAATTCTTGAGTTCTAGAAAGAAAAACTAACTTAAGCATCAGAGGGTTTTTGGCCGGTTCATCCCAGTCACCTTTAATCTTGTGTTTCTTTCTTTTCAGGCATTCCATGTAACCACTAGCCCATTGAAGCTCGGAGCATTCAGCCTACTGATTTTCTGTGCATTATCAATTTTTTTTTTTTTAAATGATGTTTGGGAGACCATTTTACTTTGAGATTTAAAAAAAAAAAATTTAAAGAAAGTAGTGTGTAGATTACTTTTTTTTGGATAATTAATTATAAGCTTCAAAATTGAAGTGTGGGAGTAAAACTAATGTACCTTTTTTATTTTTTATTTTTATTTTTTATATAAGGATAAACTTCAAATTTGTGATAAAGAGAAGTTTCTTAATTTAAGATATAGAAGAGTTTTGGCAAATCTATAGAGTCCACTATTTTCATTTTATTTACAGCTATGCCATGAAAACTGTTTTATGTTTTTCAAAACAAAAAATTTTATTTAAATCCTCTTATTAAACAGACCAAAGATATAAAACATTTGGATTTAAATATTAATTCTAAACACCACACCACATCGCATCACAAAACGGGATCAGTTAATAAAATAAACAAAAAAAAATTATTTAGAAAAAAACATTTAAAATAACATTACTTTAATAAGTAATAGTTAAAAAAAAAAAATCCATGGTATAAATTAATCAACTAAATAAACTAATCTTGTGAACTTACAAATTATTTTTAAATTTTAAGGGTTCCAAACTCTTTTTTTAGATTCCTTCTAAAATAAAAATAAAAAAACTCCTTTGAGATTGTCTCATTAATTACAAAATAATTTTTTTTTTATTTTAAATTTTGTAATAAACTATAGTCAATTTATTGAAATTTGAGTATGAAAATCAAATTGTAAAAGTGATAGAATAAAAGGAGGACAATCCTCAAGCCAAACTTGGGAGCCCTATGTAGTCCTCATCTTGTAGTGTACTTGCCAAAGCATGAGCAACTCTCATACAATACCTTATTAAATACAAGAAAAAGAAACAACTAATGATCCTCATTATAAAGTTTTCCAACGTATCGACTAACCACTTACGTTTATCTAATGCATACGTTCAATTCGTCTTTTATATTTCCTTCTATGTTTTTAAGAATATCGCAATTAATCAATTAATGTATTTTTTTTTTACTACCAAAAATTTTAAAGATAAATTATAAATTTCTGTTAGGGTCATGTGTTTTGGTATTATCAAACCATGCGGGATAATATGTCTTTTATTGAGTTTTGATATGTCTTAAAGTTGTAATTAAAAAGCAAGTTGAAAACACAAAGTTTGCTAAAAAAAATCTCAAGAAAAGTACATTTTCAGCATGTAACTCGATAGCAATCTTGATGCCTCTCAATAGTAGTCTTGATACTACCTCGATACCTATAGATAGAAGCTTGAAACCTACTGCCTCCTCGATAGTAGTTAGGATGACTCAAAGATTGTCATCAACTCTCTAAGGGAGGAGTCTACTTCTATGTCCTCTTTTGGTTATTTGATCCAAGATGCTAAGTTTACTGCAAATTTATAGCTTTCTTCTTAGAAAAAATAAAATAAAATATCACGTCAAGTTTTATAATTTTTTAAAGATAGTTTTAATTTATGACGTCTACTCTTAATGATAACTTTTTATCATCAAACCAAGGTACCAATTGGTTTTTGGAGATTGTCATCAACTCTTTAAGAGAGGAGTCTACTTCTATGTCCTCTTTTGGTTATTTTATCCAAGATGCTAAGTTTATTGCAAATTCATAGCTTTCTTCTATAAAAAAATAAAAATAAAAAATATCACGCCAAGTTTTTTATTTTTATTTTTTAAGTTTTAATTTATAATATGCACTCCTGGTGATGACTTTTTATCATCAAACTAAGACATCAATTGGTTTTTGGTGTAGGCAGGGATTGAAAGCTAGATCTTTTATTTGATGACAAAAGACTTTACCAACTAAACTAACTAGAACTCACAAATACTACTCCAAGTTAAATTACAAGTCACATGAAATAGCATAAATTATTTTTTAGAACTACTAAAATGACATTGATTTCTAACCTATATAATAAATAAATACGAAAATTATATTGAAAAAAAAAAAAACTAAAACAGTTAGACCAAAAGTAGAATAACCTAATCCCTTCCATCCATCCAGATAATATCCTAGGATTTTATCTCGGTAAACTCTATTACATAATGAATTCAAAGGGTTATAGAATAATATAGATACTTCGATATTGAATCATAGTTCAATCTAGAATCATAGTTCAATCTAGAAAAAATTATAACAATATTTAACTAATTTAATTGAAGTCTTCCCATAAAAAATAATAATAGTAGTAGTAATTGAAGCCAAAACTCTTCAGTGCATCATTTGCATAGGACCCAATATGATATAGATAACTGAACTGTGACATATAGACACAACCGGCTCTAACCTATAAGCAAGAGAGGCAGTCGCCTAAGGCCCTAGGTAAAAAAAAAGCCCTTTAATTTTAACCAATAGAGCTATTTCTTTTATTTTAATATTATTAATTAAGTCCAGATACTAGTCAATAAATAAAATATTATTCAATAAATAAAATAGTATTTTTTTTACGAAAAAGAAATTCTATATTCACAATATTTTTTACAATACTTTCACAATAAATTTTTAGTAGCAGGATGTTACTAGTTGTTATTGGTGGTTAAAAAAATAATTTCAATGATGGGTTCAAATTAGAACAAGTAACAACTTAACATCTATAATTTGTTGTGAAAATGTTATGAATTTAGCACTTCTAAAAAAAAAAGAGCAATACACAAAAAATTTCACAAGATTTTTCACAATAATTGAGTTGGCAAATTTTTACTAATTCTCATCTAGGTCCACCATTAACGTCACTTTTTTACTTACTGTGGGTACCTAAGATGTATGGATCTTCGGGCCAAGAGCTATTTACCTTGTAGCCTTTTTACACTGCATCCTCGGCATGTCCTTCAATGTCCTAGGCCGTCCTCGGACGGCTTTGCAACGTCCTAGGCATGCATGGCAACGTCCTAGGCATGCTTGGCAACGTCCTCGGACGGTGTCCTAGGAGTCCCACATCGAAGGAAAACCCCCCCACTTGCTGCCTTATAAGCTGTGAAGCGAAGGGAGTAGTGTACCATCAGTTTAGTTATTCGAATAACTAAACTGATGGTACACTACTCCCTTCGCTTCACAGCTTATAAGGCAGCAAGTGGGGGGGTTTTCCTTCGATGTGGGACTCCTAAGACACCGTCCGAGGACGTTGCCAAGCATGCCTAGGACGTTGCAAAGCCGTCCGAGGACGGCCTAGGACGTTGAAGGACATGCCGAGGATGCGGTGTAAAAAGGCTACAAGGTAAATAGCCCTTGGCCCGAAGATCCGTACATCTTAGGTACCCACACTTACCATTATTAATCTGCCACATCAACAGATGTGAAAAGTTTTGTCAAATTTTTTGTGTCTATAGACATTCTAAAAAAAAAAATTCTAGGTGGTTCATATTAATCATTAATTTTGCATCTAACAAAAAGAATAGAGTTTAAGCAATATTTAGATTATTTTTTTTAAGTCATTTTTAAATATATAAAAGGACCCAATTCATTTTTTGCCTTAAGCCCCCAATGCATCAAGCCACCCCTGCATATAGAGACTTGTGGTAGTGGCAGCAACATATCAGGTCTAGCGCACAAAACTGAAAACACTCGACCCAAGAGTTGTCCTTGCAAGATACTACTAATTGTCATGATTAAAAAACTATGCAGTTTCTACCCTTTTGTTTTTTAGCCCAATGCAGTTTCTACCCTTCTATTTTGCGTTTTCAAACAGAAACACATGTTATGGTAACTCATTTAAGCCGTTAAAATAAGCATGCCCATGATTTAAGGAAATTATTTATATGGGCTTTGGCTCAAGTAGCTGGGTAATAAATAATTAAATATAGAATTTGAATTTTTTTTTCCCTTCTTCCCAAATAATAATACTCCGTAATGATAATAGAGAAAACTCACAGATTCCCGTATTAGTTTAAAAAATATGTTTAGAAACTTTTAATAGAAAAAGAAAAAAATAATCAACTTTTTTATGACTTTTTATAGTTTTCATGAAAATGGTATCAAAACTTCCATAAAATAATTGTATTTTTGTTAACTAAACCTATAATAATAAGTAAAGGATGCCATTTCTCTTGCCATGAATTAAGGAAGGAGAGAAACAAAAATGTTTTAGATATGCATTCACCTAAAAAAGAGGGGGGAAAAAAAAATCTAAAATGGGAAATTTTATAAAAGTAAAAGGACAGTTTTCTCCTTGAGAGTTGGCATTATTAGTTGGTTTATACATAGTAATAGTATACAGCTAATAGTCTAGTCATTTCTAAAAAACAAAAACTGTCCAATTAAAATAGTTTCCGTTAATTACGCGGCCAGACTTGTAGAAATTGATGGAATTTCATAGCTAAATTACACTTTGTTATACTTGTGACCGGTCATCTCAGAACCATTGTTTCTTCTAATCCAATCGATTCACAAAAACATTAAGAACAAAATTTGCTATGATTTTGATGCCAAAAGACAATGATATATGAAAAAAAAGAAAGAAAAAGATTTCAAGTACCTTATCCTGATTGAAGGAATTGTTAGGACCACAATTTGAAGGGTAAGAACCATCCCTGTAATTAGGCCGAAGCCCATGAATGCCAAAATCTGTAATTAGGCCGAAGCCCATAAAAGCCTAATACAACAATTTATGCTTTCATATTTGGGACAACTAAGATTGACATTGGACCATCTTCTCAAAAAAAAAGGAAAAAAAAAAGAAAAAGAAAAAAAGAAGAAGATTGGCACTGGACCTCTGGTAAGATTAGGATAAAGACATGCATAGCGCACACACCTAATATAAAAATGATTGGATTCTGATTGGTTTGAGAACCAAGAACTTTTATTTATTTATGTTTTTGGGTTATAGAAAATTAGAAACACATTTTTCTTTCATCAGTCACATCTCAAAATGCCTTCACATTTAAAATATAGCCAGATTGATAATTGATAAGTCCTATGTAGGGATGGCCATACCCATTGGGTAATGGATATCCAACCCTACCCGATCTAATTATTCTGGGTAATACCCAGTTTTTAATGGGTAGAAGGTAATTGGGTAGGGTTTGGATATTATCCAAATATTTTGGGTAGGGTTTGGATATTACCCATTTACCCATTATTACCCATTTAACTAATTAGATCTAACTCAACCAAATTATTATGGGTAAACCTCAATTCATCCAATAATCAAAATTACCAAATTGCCCATAAAACTTGAAAATGACCAAATTATTCCTAAAATTACCGAAATGCACTCTAAACCTAAAAAATGCCAAAATACCCCCGAAAACTAAAAATTACCAAAATACCCCATAAACCTAAAAAATGACCAAAACCTAAAAATTATCAAAATAACCCCTAAACCTAAGAAAATGATCGAAAGACCACTAAAACCTAAAAAATGACCAAAATATTCTCGAAACTTAAAAATTACTAAAATACCCTGAAAACCTAAAAAATGACCGAAATACCCCCGAAACATAAAAAATGACCAAAATACCCCCGAAACCTAAAAATTACCAAAATACCCTTAAAACCGAAAAAATGACCGAAATACCCCCGAAACATAAAAAATGACCAAAATACCCCCGAAACCTAAAAATTACCAAAAAACCTCTGAAACATTAAAAAAATGATTGAAACACCCACGAAACCTAAAAAATGACCAAAATACCCTCGAAAACTAAAAATTACCAAAATACCCTAAACCTAAAAAATGACCGAAAGATCACTGAAACCTAAAAAATGATCAAAATACCCCCGAAACCTAAAAATTACCAAAATACCCTCAAAACCTAGAAAATGACCAAAATACCCCTGAAACATAAAATATTACCCCTGAAACCTTGAAATTACCAAAATACCTCTAAAACTTATAAAATTACTAAAATAGCCCCAAAATATAAAAATTTTTGAAATACCCCTAAAACCTAAGAAAAAGACAAAAATGCCCTCGTAATCTAAAAAATGACTGAAATACCCTTAAACTCTAAAAAATGACCAAATAACCCCAAAACCTAAAAAATTACCAAAATTCTCTCAAAACCTACAAAATGACTGAAATATTCTTAGAACCTTTAATCTTGACAAAAATACCCTCAAAACATCCAAAATACCCCAAACCTTTATTTTGGTAATTTAAGAGGTTACAGATGTATTTTGGTCATCTTACAGGTTTAGGGGTATTTTAGTCACTTTAAAGGTTTCAAGGGTGTTTTGGTCATTTTAGATATTTTCTGAGGGTATTTGGTTGTTTTAGAGGTTTAGGGCTATTTTGGTTGATTTATAGGTTTTGGGGTATTTTTGGTAATTTTAGAGGTTTGGGGTTATTTTTTGTCATTTCAGAGGTTTTGGGCGTATTTGGTCATTTTACAGGTTTAGGGCGTATTTTGGTCATTTTATAGGTTTGAGGGTATTTCAGACATTTTTTAGGTTTATGGTGTATTTTTACCATCATATAGGTTTTAGGGGCATTTTTATCATTTTATAGATTTCAGGGGTATTTTGGTCATTTTATAGGTTTTGGGGGTATTTTGGTAATTTCCAAGGTTTACGGGGTATTTCGGTTAATTTTTAGGTTTCAGGGGTATTTTGGTAATTTTTAAGTATTAGGGGTGTTTTAGTAAGTTTTTAGTTTTCAAGAATATTTTGGTCATTTTTTAGGTTTAGGGGTTATTTCAATCATTTTTAGGTTTCGAGGGTATTTTGGTAATTTTTAAGTTTCAAGGGTATTTCAGTTAGTTTTTAGGTTTTGGAGGTATTTTTGTCATTTTTTAGGTTTAGGGGGGTATTTTTGGTAATTTTATGTTTCGGGGGGTATTTCAGTCAAATTTTAGGTTTCGGGGGTATTTTGGTCATTTTTTAGGTATAGGGGGTATTTTGGTAATTTTTGGGTTTCAAGGGCATTTTGGACATTTTTTAGGTTTCGTGGGTATTTAGTCATTTTTTAGGTTTCGGGGGTATTTTGGTCATTTTTTAGGTTTCAGGGGTATTTTGGTAATTTTAAGTGGTTTTTGAGCATATTTAGTGATTTTGGGGGTATTTTGGTCATTTTAGAGATTTCATGGGTATTTTGCTTATTTTAGAGATTTTGAGATATTTTGGTCATTTTAGTGGTTTTTGAGCATAATTAGTGATTTTAGAGGTTTCATGGGCATTTTGCTCATTTTAGAGATTTTGAAGAGATTTTGGTTTTTTTAGTGGTTTTTGAGCATATTTGGTGATTTTATAAAAATTGGGTTTGGGTAGGGTATGGATATCCATGGGTAAACAAACTGTGTAACAATTGGGTATGGATACTAATTGGGTAAGGTAATTGGGTATCCATGGATAAATTAATTGGGTTGGGTATACCCATACCCTACCCATGGCCATCCCTACTCCTACGTACACACCATGGACAGCTCAATGCAATGAAATATTCTTCTATTCAAAGATTATTCTTTTGAAAAATGCACTTGAAATCTGATAGCCCACAACCTAACATTATATTCATGTTCAGTCTAGTGTGAATGCCACAATGAGAGTCCAATTTATGGTACATCTCTTTGTGGATGGAGAGAAGAGAGCTGAGTTTGGGAGAATGGGTTTTCAATGACTCTAATTATTAGGGTTTATTATATTTGAAAGCTTTGGTAAATGAAAAGTAAAAAAGCTAATAGTCTAACTCAATGACATTATTTGATTTTATAATTTGATTTTTTTTTCAATGGGGAGAACTTAGATTTGAATCCCCAACCATACTTAGCAAAAAAAAAAAAATACTGTAATACACTAAGTTTATATGTCAATGTTTGTTAAAGGAATTTTATTTGGAGAGATTTTGTTGGATTAAATAAAGTGAATCAAAGACTAGGACTAGAAGGCTCATGTTTCTTCTGAGTCCTTCGTTTGAATGAAGAATTAAAATTTCACTTGTTTGAATGAAATTGGTGTACCTTGTGAAGTATGGTGAGTTGTTTGGGGTAAGCAAATTGAGTATCTTTTTGTTAGAAGACCTCCCCTCAAAAGGAGAAAAAAAAAAGGTCATTGAAGACCAAATCAATACATTGATTTCAAGATAAAATTTATGGGATTAATTATTAAAGAAATTTGTTGGATTGAGAAAAAAAAAAAAACAATATGCAATTAAAATTCTAATTAAAAAAAAAAAAACATTTGTATGTAATATTATAGTCCTATTGTAAATGTGGATTCTATTGTAATGTATTATCAAGAAAAATATATGAGAAAATATAGCTCTTTAGACTTTTGCCCTATAAATATAGGTCATTAGACTAAACCACGTAAACTCTCATGTTATCTTTCTTTTTCTTCCATTTTTCTTTTCCATCACAAATTTTTTTGTACTTTTAGTTTTAACTACTCTTTGTTGAATAAATGGTCTTAAAGTTTTGTTCGAAGGGTCAGAAGAAAAATTGGAGACTGCAAATTGTAGTTGGTCTTAAATTATCCAAAAAAATATGTTGGATAGTGACTCTCTTTTTCTTTCTTTCTCTTTTTTTTTTTTTGAGAAATATTTTTTTATTAAGCTTTATTTAGTTGTTTCGTTTCACCTCCGTCACCAGTCCTTCGCAATAATATTAATACATTTATTCTCTTTGTCAAGAACTAGATTTTAGACTCATGTGAAACTCATATACCAGGAGTACGTGTAAATTGATTCTTTAACAAGCCCATGCCTAGCTATTACAAAGCCCAAAAGTACATGTAATATACACATGAACCTTTGGAACTCTATGTACTATGCAAAGAAAACACAATGGATTCTTTAACAAGTCCATGCCTAGCTATTACAAAGCCCAAAAGGATCCCCCTTAAAATTGTTTGACCCATCTCTTCCACATCGGAAGACTCTCACTGTCTCACACAAACTTAACCTTTCGTAATTCTGTCCAACAAGAGAAAAATTATTCAAACAAAGAGAAGCAAATAATGTAGATAGCTTCAACTACTGGTCTCAAAGTAACGTCTTTTGATATACAGATCAGTCCTAAATTAAATTGATTGGAATAATCTACAAGTTCCAAAACAATGACTTTTAACTGATTTTTTTTTAATAAACATCTTTTAACTTATTTAACTGAAGATTAAAGTAAAGATATAGACCATATGTATCTTCAAAGAATTAACCTTCAGGAAAAAATTAAATCCTTATTTCCTAGATAATAGAGTTCATAAATTGATGAAAGATTTTCCTTGTTAAGAAGATGAATGACAATTTTTATTTTTTATTGAAGACTTGAGAAGCTACATTAAGTCCAAAGGGGATTTTATTCAATTGATAATGTCTTCTAGTTCTAGGAGTGGCATAGATTCCTAGTTGGAATCCTTTGAACATGACATACACCTTGTTCAGGTGTTTGTTTGAAACTATTGGAGCCTTTTTGGGTTACCGAAACCCAATCTCCTTATTTAGGATTTATTTAGGATTAACACGCACAAATCCATATCCATTAGCAGCCATAGGTGATAAATATCATGCTTATTTATTCTAATTAATAGTAATATAGTTTATGGATTAATTTAGAATAAAAAGAAGAATTTTATCATATCTTTTAAAAAAATAATTAAAATTTTATAGACCAATACAGAGAAGATATGACTTATTGCTCAAATTAGAATTATGCATAAGCTTGCCATCACTTTATTATAGAGAAGGTGACAAATTATAGTAATTTGTTCCAAGACTAAACATAAACAAATTATAACTAGTAAATGATGATAAGAGATATATTCCTCTAGCTAGTCCTCAGTCACAATCTTTAGAACTTAGGAAACTGGACTTTTGAAGCACATCTTCCTTTTGGAGGCACTGGACACTCAATGATTTCTGACCCAGAACTGTCCACACAGAAATAGATTTGGTAAAGTTGGCTGTTACCATGTGAATCTTTATTGCACTCTATCCTAGGAGTGTGCCCAATGCCCTTTATTATTGCTCTTACAATGTTGTCTAAACTGTAAAATCCATCATCTGGTTCAATTCTTGCAATCCTGAGTATTTGTAGCAGGTTTACATTTTTCTTTAGATTGAGAGCTGCTTCAAAGTAGTCATGTTGGTCAATTTGAGATTCTGAGCATGTCCCATGTTTTTCCCATTCATGTGACCAGAACCTAAAGCCATTGCTACTTGGGCAGCTAAGTGATGGCCAATCCTTTTGCAGATTGGTCATGAGGTCTGAGAGCTACAGAAACCATCATATATACATGAATCACATGCATAAGAAAATTTAAGGCAAAATAAGTATTAAATAAACTGATCAGACAGACTTATAATTAACTTGGGCAAAATGTCCTAGCTTGTGAAGTACCAAACTCAAAAGAGGCTGAAGTGCATGACAATTAGAATTCTCCTTCTTTTTCGTAGAATTTGATAATTACAAAAATGAGGGAGAGAAGACTTGAAAATGGTTTTAACAGTTCTGATGTGAGATTCAAACCTAAGTTCTCCTTATAAAGAGAATTAGATAATATCACTAAATGACAAAGCTCTTGATAATAGTGTGCTTTACATTTGGTCTTTGAAGTGGATAAGAAAATTGGAGTGCATGAACAAGTCCTTGTTCATATATATATCCTTAGGGCAGGGGTTTCACATTTTACAGACTGCATTTTTACAAGATTTAATTTAGAGTGGCCATAGAATGTGTCATTAATTTCCATATGGGAGCTCTAATCTTGTATTCAATTTGCAAAAAAGAGAAGACAAACTTTTTGTTTTATGAGTGGCCAAGATATAGAAAATAATATGAGATGTTTGGAAGCATTTACTCTCTTTTTCCAATGAATGGAAAATATTATTAGCAAGTTCTTGGGCAATTGATCGAGGCATAGACCTGTATTTTTTCACTTATAGATGCATGCATGGCATTTGTTAAAACAGATATAAAATAACCCTAGAAACTATGTGCCTAATCTTCAAATGCGTGTTATTATATATGATAAGCTCAATTCAACTTCCACTAATCATTTATAAGATCATAGTACTAAAAATTATAAGTACATGAGATTTCTCGAAGACACTGTTAGGATCACAGTTTGAAGGATATGAGCCATCCTTGTATTCAGGCCAAAGTCCATGAATGGTGAAATCAGTCACAGGCTTTCCTGTCTCAGGATAGCAACAACTGTGCTTTGAGTCACAGTATGCTCTTGGCCACTGCATACATTCACATATGATGTTTGAAACAATAAAAGAAAGTTTTTAAGTTTTGTAAACCCCCATATTAATTTAGAGGAGAAAAACGTTTATGAAAATGATATCGAACACCAAACTCACCTGTAGAACGAAGTAGAAGAAATCAAAATCCTTTGAAAGGCAAAGAACAGATAGATATTGTAATAATATCAAAAGTTTTATCAAGATTGAATAGTTATGCCTCATCTTAATTAATTAATTAATTTATTTTTGGGTTCCCTTTTTCCTTTAACAACTTTGTAGGATTGCTTTTTCATTTATAAAAGAATGATAACATAATGGGGTAGGTTTGAGTTTGAAGCTAAATTTCTGGGCAAAATGTAAATGTTGTGAACTGAATATCTGGGAGAACGGTTACAGTATATGCACAGGGATTAGCAGTCTTATTATTTTATCGCATTGTTTGCGTGTGCACCATGTCTGTTATGAGTTAGCTTCCCTTCCCAATTTCCTGATAAATTCATGACTTTTTGTTCTCCTTGATATATCATGCTAGTACTGAGGTGGGAAATCTGAGTGAAACCTAATTCGTGGAATAGAAGCCAAATCTTGGTTCATTATTATGGAAGCCATAGTAAGGAAAATCCATCAACCCCATAACTACGTATATGTAGTCTAGAGGTCTTTTTCTTTGGCATTGCCATGTATTGGTGCTTGGATTGGCTTCACTTTTAGTTTTAGACCAAGGTTCAAAATGGATGCTGAATTAATTCACTACTCTTGTCAACACGTATCGTGGTGAAGGCTAGTGCTATTGCCTCAAAAACTGCACACAAAAGCGTTTAGTACTTGCAAATAAAATGAGTAATAGTACAAATACAACACCACTGTTATAACTTTTTGTTGTTGTTGTTGTAGCGTGATGATAACAATCAAATGTTAAGAAAATTTCTGTGGGGTCATCAACTAAATCTCCAATGATGAGTCGGTGATACATGCTCATTGGAGTTGAAAATTAAATGGTAGATTAATCTTTAAAATTTAAATCTAAGAAAAATAGTACTTGATCCCCTTCAAGAATTAAAACTAGTCCCCGCAAAAACTAAAATTAGCCCAAATGATATAAAAATAAAATGGCCATGTTGGCCCATTCTTTGGTCCGTGGCCCCTAACAAACCCAACTTTACAAATAAAAAATCCCTAACTGGCTTGTGTATCATTGGCTGTGAAGTTGTGTGTATGGTTATGTGGTGCATGCACTACAAAAAATGAGGTCTATAGCCGCGTTTGAAAAACGCAGCTATAGGTCCATAGCTGCGTTTCTATAGTCGCGTTTTCAAACGCATCCTATCCTGCGCAACAATAGTCCCTTGCGGGGACCTATAGCCGCATTTTTATAAACGTGGCTACAGATCACCCTATAGCTGGGTTTTTCCACTTCCTATAAGTTGAGACCTATAGCTGCGTTTTGTAAAAAACGCGGCTATAAACCTGTTTTGGGCTGCGTTTAAAACGGGGCTATAGCTTGAACCTACAGCTGCGTTTTTAAAATGCGACCGTAGGCTTAAACATGTGGTTGCGTTTTCTAAAATGCGGCTACAGACACAGCTCGTGTCTTTGAGGTAAGTGGCGGCGAAGGAGAGCTGTGGTGGTGGCTTTTTGGGGTTTCACAAGCTGGCTGGGTTCGTGAGGAGGTGTGTGAAGTGGGATAGTGAAGAGGGGGATTTGGCTTTGGAGGGTGAGATTTTGGAGTTCATGAAAGAATCGAAGAATCCAGAGGCTTTTCCGAGCAAGAAAGAGCTGGTTGAGGCTGGGAGGATGGATTTGATGTGAGAGAGAGTGACAGCTTCGGCCGTGGTGAGGAGGATTGGTGGTAGAGAGGGGTGGATCGGCGGTGAGGGTTTGGGAGTCAAAGGGAGAGACTGAGAGAGAAGGTGAGAGATCGGGTTAGATAGAGAGTAATTTGAGGGGTTTTTTCTTTTTAATTTATACCAAACCTGTTTAAGCTACGTTTAATAAACGCAACTCTAGACATGTATAAGCCGCGTTGTCAAAAACATAGCTCTATACATGTTTAAGCTGCGTTTAATAAACGCAGCTTTGGGATATATTGAAAAAAAAAATCTCCGGATGGCTTAAGCCCTACCCAGCTAAATGCAGCCTCAACATCACAAAATGCAGCTTCAGAGCTGGTCCCCGCGTTTTTCAAACGCAGCTATACGTCCAGTGGTGGAGCTGCGTTTATGTGAAACGCAACTCAAACAGTACCCTATAGCTACATTTTTTGTAAATGCAGCTTGAAAAATGCAGCTCCAAAGCGCGTTTTTTTGTAGTGATGATAGTGTTAAGTTGATTAACATTTTGCTTTTTGCTATTTGACTGCACCTAAAGAATTCGTTTGTTTTTTTTTCCTCAAAATCTATTATTTTTTTAGTTAGATCAATATTGAACATATACTGAAATAATAATTTTTTTTTGATTTGTAGATTATGTGATAATTAACTACAATTTAGCTTCAAGAAAAAAATGCAAATATTTCAAAAGTCAATGCTATGGAATATATTTTATTTTATTTTATTTGTAGATTAGGTGAAAGTTAACTGCAATTTAGCTTCAAGAAAAAAAAAAAATGCAAATATTTCAAAAGTCAATGCTACGCAATATTGCAACCTCTAATGCCAATATCTCAATCTCTAAAAATTCACAAACAAAATTTTATAAAGAATTTTTTTATTATGGAATATGAATTTTTAATAGGCTCTCCATTTTGTTCTTTGAAAAAAAGAGTGCTACTAAATTTAATATAGAATCAATCATAAATGATTTTAAAGGAATGTCTAGTTTCATTTTGATATAAGATTTAGGGTACATAGCAAATTACACCCTTGAAGTTTGGGTTGCTTGGAGTTTACTCCTCAAAGTTTCAGAACTTTGATTTTATACCTTGAAGTTTGGTTCCGTTAGTAATTCACCTCCACGGTTAGTTTCTGCTGTTAAAATAAAAACTTACTTAGCACCATCCAAACGGTACAGTTTTGCCCAAGCTAAAATACAAAACTCCAATCCTAAACTATATCGTTTCAGTCATATTCTAAAATCCCAAATCACTCTTATCATCACATCAGCTACTCCCAAATCGCATAGCAGACCTCAACATGAGTTACTCGAATCCTATTACTATACCCACCCGGACCCTTTGGGTCCGTCCCTGCCTATACTGTCTTTAAAAAAAAAAAAATGGTCGAGTTAAATGAACCCAACACGAACCCAAAAAACCAGAAAGTCGAATTGGGCGGTTCAATTCCCTTTTATATATATATATATATATATATATATATAAATTCAAAACCCTAATCATCCTTAAATCCTATTACTATACCCACACCCAAATTTTATTACAAAAGGCCTGCTGCTAGTAAAGTCATGGGTAGTCGACTTAGTCTAATTGGGGGATTTTGAATTAGTGTCTATATGGTATATTTTTCAAACTCTTGTTAAAACTGTGCAGTGTAAGGACATGATCTCTCATTTGTTGGCGCCTTTCTTTTATTGTTTATTGAAATTCATTTAGTTACATTTAGTTATTCATGTTTGAAATTAGCTTATAGATCATAGGTATCTTCAAATTTCAAGAAAAAAAAATCCTAGGTAATAGAGTTCACAAATGGATGAAAGAAAAAGCAAAATTTTCAAGAAACTCATAGACAATCAAAAATCCTATGCAACATTGGTTGGCTCAGTAGGCAGGGCTTGGTTATCTGGCCCCCTCCAAGCAAAAAGTTTGAGCCATGGGGCTTGGGCTCAGCAGGATGTTTGGACTTTGGTTGGGCTAAGACTGGCATTACCGATTGGTGATTAGCTTCTGCTCTTGTCCATGGTGGATGATGGGCTAGTTGTAGAGAGGCCCATGGTTACCTGAATTGCCTAGCCCAATTAAACAAACACCTTTTTTTTCTTTTTTCTTTTTTCTTTTTTTTTTCTTTTTTCAAAAAAAGAGAATTACTTTTCGTCTTTCTTGAATTTGAGTTCAATTATGTTATAGTAATTCCTTAGAGGGTGTTTGATTTGAGAAAAAAGTAGGTGTTTTATGTATTCATTTTTTAGTTTTTTGTGAGACCCACCACTAAAAAAACTAGTTAATTTTTGCTTAGTTTTCATTTTTAGTATCTTAAAATTTGGATTTGAATACACATTTCCAGCATTTTTCATTTTAAGTGAAAACGAGTAGAGTGGCATTCTCGTTAATTTCTTGAAAATGACTAGAATCCACAAACTGTTAAGTCCTTTCAAGTCTGACCTACACAATAACTGAAGTGACTTGTGTAAGTAAAAAAAAAGTGTTTTTCTCCTAAAATAGAGAACAATAGCCAAACTGAACTCAAATTATATGTTCAAAACTGATTTCCAAATAGACTCAAATGTGAAAATGAGTTTTTTTATTTTTATTTATTTATTTATTTATTCAAATTCTTAAAATGAATATAGAAAAGTGAGAATGAAAGTGAATACCCCAGTTTTTAAGAACCAATCATCACCTTAGGTTCTCTGTTTTTCCCTCATGTAAGTAAAACTGGAGGGCACTTATATTCTAACATACCGTTAATTGTACCGATATCTAGAAGTTTGTCAAGGGACACTGACTTTTTGCGTGTGATAAATGAGCTGATGTAAAAACTGGAGGGCACTGAAATGGAACTATTTATCACTACAACATGGCATATCTTTTTTTTTTCTTTTTTTTTTTTTTTTGCAGCATGGCATATCTGGAGTCAAAGAAATCACTTCATACATGGGGGACTTCTATTAGATCACAATATCATACCAGAATATGCCAAGAAGTATTTGTAGGAATATGAATCACTCCAAATAAATCTACAGCATTTACAGAGAATAGAATGGTGACAGCAGAAAATAAAAGTTGTATTTGGTATCAAATGATTCCATGTTAACGGTATCAAAATTTAATAAGTGTGAAACATGTCAATAAAAAATAACTACTCCACTAACAAATGAAAAACATATATATTAGTGGGTAGTTATTTTTATACACATATCTCTTATTTATTGGGTTTTGATATAAATGACGTGGTATCATTTAATACAAAATACTTTTTCTTCCTAGAGATTTCTATAATATGAAATGCGAAGGGTACCCAACATTGTGTCAAAGAGGGAAATTGGTCTATTTATCCCAATGATTGCAACTGTTGGAGTATGGGTTGAGGAAAGCCCAAGTTTTCTCGCAAGAGCTTTACAAAATGATGTTAATACAACCTTTTCTTTTTCTATTCTTCTATTTTTAGAAACAAACATGCACACATGAGGGAGAGAGAGAATGCGATTCTACACAAAAACATAAAACAAATTCTACTCAAAAGCTACCTCTAACTTTTAGAGGAGGGCGTGACAAATTATACAACACAATACTTTTTGGTTTAATGAAATGTGTTATCCTTTTTTTTTTTTTTTTAAGGTGTTATAATAAATAAACTTTGCCCAATTTTAAAGTGCTTAAGGGTTAAGGCTTTCAAGCTTTATCTTCGATAAGGTTCGATACATAAGTCTAATGCACAAGTGCAATCATGATTTTATGCATAAAATCAAATGGAGGACCAGGCTGGTAGGTAGAATTAACGTGCAAGTCAAAATTATTTTGGTTAAGCTAGGAACACCTACCTTAATATGTGCATTACTGTCAACGTGAAGTAGAACCAAAAGTTTCAAACCGTTTGGACGGTGATTTATTAAGTTAGGAGAACCACTTTCTTTCCTTAGGGATCTCATCATATACACATACTTGTCCTCTCGATCAATTACCATCACACAGTCACATCGGGCCAAGTTGCTTTCAACGTTTCACATTTGATAAAGCTTTGCCATTGAGAGAGAGAGAGAGAGAGAGAGAGAGAGAGAGACCAAACCCAAAGCATGAAGATGATGGTTTTCATGCAAGTTTCGTGTCATGTAATGCAATGAAAGAATATCAACAAATTTAGAAAGTAACAAAAGGCATAGAAGTCACGTTATGCTAATGATTCGTCCACACGACCATACCTAGCTACCACAAAATGCCAATTTTAGAACTATTTCACGTAGCAATAAGTTTAACAATTTTCAGTTCTAGTTAGTTCAATTGGTAAAACGCCGATTGATGTTTTGGTATGATGATAAAGAATTATCATCAGGAGTAAGACGTCATAAGTTGAAACTTTCTCAAAAAAAAAAAAAAGGTCTAACAATTTTCACAAATTATTTCATATAATATCAACGTGACAATTTATAAATTGTAAATAAAAAAAAAATGATATTAATGATAAATTCAAATGAAAATTAATATAAGCTTGTTAACTGAAATTTTATGAAAAATTTTGTAAAAATTGTTGTGTCGTAAATTGATAATGATATCTCTTGCTTCCACTAAATCAAGAGGTTATTGTATATTAGAAATCAATTATCTGTTTTTTTTTTCTCTCCCCTTTTTCCGTACAATTATCACTCTGAACAAACCTTGCTCGGATCTCTAGATATGTCTATTTAATAAAATAAATGTCCCAAAGTTCTGTAGCTGTCCATAATAATTGCAAATCATCCTACCACTTCAAATTTAAATTTAATGTTCACCTAAATTCAATTTACTATAGTAGCAAATTGTGATCTTGATTTGTTTGGCTCACACAAGTAAACTTAAGTTCATAAATTATAGTTCACTAGCCCAATTCTAATTATTGGCACTCCCTATCGAAATTCCTCGCAATACTATTCCTATGGAATTTTAATTTCCACACGCAATAATTTATTTAAATTTGGATTTGATGTATAATTTTAATGATTGAGATATGAAATATTTATGAAAAGTTTAAACTACTGATTAATCAGGATTTTTTTGGAGCCATTTTCGGTTCAAGGTAAAAATGAAAACATTTTTTTTTCCAAAGCCGAATTCCCGAAGTAAAATCCAAAGTAGCCTTATAATAATGAATTAAAGAAAAAAAAAATGCAATCTTGGAGTTCAAACTTGGGGTTATTGGATTAATTTGCGGAAAAATTTCATGAATCAAGGGTCTATTTTCAAAGAGAGGTAATAATAAGTTAACAATTAATCATCATGGCACCTCATGATAGAGACATATATGCTCATAGTCCTAGAGTTCTAATTAAACATCTAACTTTCTTTTTTGGATCAAGTTAAATTTGAAAATATACATAACTATTCTTATTCTTGTTGACCAAAAAGGCCTAGACATAACTTAGAAAGTGTACGTCTTGGTCTTGTTTTGTCTAAAAGGAGAGGTCAATTTTCAAGATTTGAATTGAAAAACAATCTTTAATTAACTCCAAGAGTAATCATTCCGAGAGAGGGGAAAACAAAATCCATGATAGTTTTCAATTATGAGAGCAATTACACCCGAAATGTTATTATTTCTTAGTGAAAACAATTGCATGAGAATATGAGATTCCAGGGAAAAACCCACATCGCCGTCCAATGTGTGTATCCAATTGGCATTTAGGAACATGTCAAGAGATTAATAGATTTGATACCAAACAAAATTGACTTGCACGCAATGCTGTGAAACCAGCCTGTTCATCCACATATATAAAAAGCATATAAATTGATATAAATGCCTAGTCAGAATAACTTATCGAATCATTCGATACAAGAAGATGAGCTTGAAAGCTTTCACATTTCACATTAACTTGAAGGAAAATCTATGGATAACCATTGCTCACTTATGAATTTAAAAGCAATATATATAGTGCATTTTTATCATTAATTAGGTTCTCGAAAGTCCAATTTAGAGGGGACAATATTATAAATGGACCAGGACAGGCACATGGAATTTTCCATTAAGATGTGGAAAATTTTAAAATGAAACTTGGAGGAGAATTGCTTGCTTAATTACTTTAATTAAGTTAGCATTAGTCAGTTACCATACGAATATTCGTATGGTAACTGACTAATGCTAACTTAATTAAAGTAAGTTTTATCCTATCGATAACCTTAAGGAAAATTACACAAAACCTTTCCTCTAAATCTAGAGGGTTCTAGTTTTAAATCTAGAACCCTCCTAGATTTTGATCTTAACTCTTAATTCTTTGTAGTATATTATTTTATGTGTAAATATTTGATTGTGCAACGCTTAGCTCTCTTAAGTTTTTGAGTATAATACAAATTTAATAATAAAAATAAAAAGAGAAAATGGTTTGTCTTCAAACATATTTGGATCCCTAGATTCCAATCACGTAGAGAAAAATGACATATATCTCGTCATTTTCCTATTGATGGTTAAAGTCCAAAACTCCAAATATGTTTGGAACCAAATTTTGTCCATTAGGAAAAAAATTATTACACTCAAAACTGACGTAACAATAATTGTTAATGGTGTCATCTGAACAATACACATTATAAATTTCTTAATTATTATTTTTTTATGTTTGACACATTATTTATTATTATTTTTTTTTTGAGAAAAATGTTTGACACATTAATTTATAAAGCCTATATAGTTAAATTTAGAAAAATTTATATTTTAAACCTTATAATTATAACAAATTTTACCTTATAATTCCAAATGTAACAAATTAAAATTTCAACCATACTAAATCTCAAATGTACAATTAAATTGATGTATTGAGGTTTAATTTGTTACTTTTGAAATATTATCGTTTAATATATATTACTATTGAAAATATTTGATTTAATTTGTTATACCCCAAAACTATAGACTTTAAATGTAATTTTCGCGTTGAATTTATATTCCGTAACATCACTCTCGTTTATGAAATGGAGTATTGTTTTGGTTGGTTGGATTTATTTTCACCCAAGAGGTAAGAGATCATGAATGAGGTAAGCCATCATATTCACATTTATGATTTATCCACCGTATGATAAATAAAACTAAGGCTTCTGATCTTCCACCTCCCTAGCTAGCTCTTCATTTTAGCATTGAATATGAAGGAAAATACCATAGACATTGTTATTAAACAATTAACTTCAAAGCAAATACAAAAAGGGTAAGACATAACAAACGTGAGAGCGATACTCACGTAAGCCAAGACAATAAATTAATAATGAAGATCGATAAGCTACAAGCATATACTGTCTTGGATATTCTATCCTTAAGGACCTTAACCTCTCCTTTGTTCCCTATAAATAAAACCTAAACCTACTCAGCTAAAAGAATACAAAGCTTTAAAGTCTCTTCAACCTAGCCCTAGTACATTCTCATTATTCCAAAGCTCACAAACCAATCTCCAAAGAGTTGTTGAAAAGAGAGTAACAAACATGGAGCTCAAATGGTCAATATTGATCAAGCTTCTGATAGTGCAATATCTCTCAGTTCTTTGTGTTTCACAGGATTTTGATTTCTTTTACTTTGTTCAACAGGTTAGTTTGGTGTTGCTCTCACTTTATAACATAGTTCTCTTCAACGTAACAATTTATTTTCTCTCTTTTTTCTTTTGGTTTTGAAAAATCTTTTGTTGACATAGTGGCCAGGAGCATACTGTGACACAAAGCACACTTGCTGCTACCCTAAGACTGGGAAGCCAGTAGCAGATTTTGGCATTCATGGACTCTGGCCTAATTACAAGGATGGATCGTACCCTTCAAACTGCGATCCAGACAGTGTCTTTGATAAATCTCAGGTATATTGCTTTCATTTTTTACTGTGATCTGATCTCTTACAAATGATAAAAATGGTTGAAGTTTGAATTCAAATGATCAAATGAAATAATGACGAAGACAACAAATCTACAGTTCAAAAACTTTTGTGTCGCTCAACAAATTAATTACCGTTAACATGTATTCTTTTTCACTATTTTATTTTGTCATAAGTTCTACTTTTGATTTTCTCTTTTATTAATATATATATATATATATATATTTTAAGTACCTTTAAAATATGAGTGAGACCCTTAGTTTTTAGGGTTAATTAAGCATGTCACAAAGCAGCTGAAATGTACGGATATATCTAGACCTCGATCAAATATCCAATATTTGAAAATTTTCATTCATCGATGAAAGAGATAAAATAAATCTGGATGAGACATTTTATCTTATAGATAAATGTCAAAATCTAAGTAAAATGATATTTTTTATTATTATTATCGGCGGTAATATATATAAGATGAAAGTTTTATATATTCTTTATATATTACTTTACTCCAATCTTCATAAAGTTGGGCAAGACGACAATTGCAAGCAAATCCCATTAGTTTGCTTTGTGACCATCATAGGCAGGACCACACCATTCCCTTATAAGCTATATTGTCACGTACCAAATGGTAATCACCCAACTAAGCCACCAAGTAAAAGTTTGATTGGGTGTCCCTATTAGCTTTTTGTATAGTCCATATATATTATCTATTTATATCCGAAGGTAAACTTTTATAATTTATTTGACATTCTCCATGGTCCATTTTGAGCAATTCTGATTGTAAAAATATAATACATGATTAGATAACAGAAAATGGTATTTAATATATATATATATATATATATCAAATTAAATCTATCCCTGCTTCAAGAGATTGTGCAAGATTAGGGATATGTACATGAGGGTTGAGCTAGATTGGGTTTAGAGTCTTTTTGAACCCAACCCAACTCCTCAAGTTGAAAGTTTTCTAATCCAACCTAGCTAACTCATGGTTATTCTAAAAGTCAACATAACTCAAGACGTGTGAATCAGTTTAACCGTCATGTCAGAGTTACTTTATCAAATTTAATAAAAAAAGAAGGATCTTCATTCAACTATTTAAACTCATTATTTTATAGATGATTAGAGTTTACATAATTTGGTTTAATATTATTTCATCAAAACTAAGGCTCAAACAACAAAATAAATCAAATTAACAAATGTAAACTAAATCCCTAATTTCAAAATAAATCAGAATCCAACGAATTTAATACACACACACGTTAGGTTGGATTAGTCAAGTTGATTTTTTTTTTCTTTCTATTTGATATGTTTTATAAATAAATTAAATTAAATAAATAAAACCAATTCAACTCAACCTATCAACCCACTAAGAAGCAATATCAAACACCGAATTGGATTAGTTTGGGTACAGTTAATCGAGTTGGTGGGTTGAATTTACGTCCTTAAGCAAAACCTGTAGTAAGTAAAATGCGTAATCATCCCCTCCCCAAGATTATGAATAAAGCTAATTAATGTCACATGGAAGCCAATTTTCTTATCACTTTCAAGAACCCACATGATACACATTTTCATACCAAAACCATTAGTAACAAAGAAATCGTTACAAACTGGCATGGAACTTGAACACCCCTCCACTAGCACATTTTGCCACAAGTGTAATTTATGAGATATTGTTTATTTTGTCTAGTCACGAGTTTAACACAATTCTTAACTTTCCATACATTGTTTCTCATGTTTTCTTGGTATAATGTCTGATGCAGCTCTCAGAAATCATGAGCAGTCTGCAAAAGGATTGGCCATCACTTAGCTGCCCAAGTAGCAATGGCTATAGGTTCTGGTCACATGAATGGGAAAAGCATGGGACTTGCTCAGAGTCTGAACTTGACCAGCGTGAGTACTTTGAAGCAGCTCTCAAACTGAAGGAGAAAGTAAACCTCTTACAAATCCTTAAGAAAGCAGAAATTGTACCAGATGATGGATTTTACAGCCTAGACAGCGTTGTAGAAGCCATAAAAGAGGCCGTTGGTTTTACCCCTGGGATAGAGTGCAATAAGGATTCAGCTGGTCACAGCCAAATTTACCAAATTTTCTTGTGTGTGGACACTTCTGGATCTGAAATCATTGAGTGCCCTGTCCTTCCAAAGGGCAGATGTGCTTCAAATGTCCAGTTTGCTAAGTTCTAGAGATTAGAACTAGAGATTGTGGTCGAGAAAGTATTATGTGCATCCGGTATTGCATCATTTCTCTCACAACATGTGAGTTTCACAATTTTAAATTGTCCACATGATGTTAAAGAAATCATGCATATGCCAGATGTATGAGATAATTATTGCTGGCTAAGTTATTTGAGGAATAGCTTTCCTCAAAACATTTACTTATTATCATTTCTGTTTAATTGAAAAGAACTTGATGATCGAGTTACTTTCTATACTAAATTAATTTCCACATAATTCTCTTTGCCAATATTGTCACTCTATGATTAAGATCCTGATGTTTGAGAGATGAAACGTGTAATAAATTATTGTTTAGTCAAGATTTTAGAAGCAACTTTCTCACAATCAGGTTAGAAATTAAAACAATATATGTTTTCAATAAGCGAAAGTTGTGTAATTAATTCAAATAACCAATTGCTCAAAAAAGAATTTCGAATAACCAATATTTTAGGCTTATAATAAATTGAAGAACTGTGCAAGACTAAAGTTTAAGCTATAGGGGTCTTATCCAAAAAAAAAAAAAAAACTCTGGGGGTCTTACAAGGTTACAACTAAATGACATTTCTTGTTTCTCTCCAAGTAGAAAATCTGGATTCAAACCCTCCCTCCCTCACTTATTATGTTATTAATTTTGAATAAAAAAAGAAGAAAATGTTTAAGCTCTAGGATGCCAATGCCCAAGAAAAGGAATTCATGAATCTATGTTCGAGTCTTGCGGTGAATAAGGAGATCGATTATGCCTACACTCTACACTATTTTTAGGCCTATCACTGGCTGGTAAGGATGCTGTATTTTAGAACATCAGCAGTTAAATCTGAGTTTTTTAGGATGTTCGAGTCTAAAATTCACCCTAATGGATCACTCGTATGCCGCCTTATTGTTTCTTTTTTCTTCTTAAACAATAAAATAATGTAAGGAGTGAGAGGAGTTGAAAATAATTAGAAAATACATTCTTTAGTGAAAATGATTAAGCTTTAAAGTATTTAGCAATAGATCAATGTTTAGTAAATATAAATGTATTCAATAGAATGGGAGAGAAAATTATCTTGGTGATCATATGGACAAAGAAATATCCCATTTTTCTCTTTGCCAAAAAAAAAATGAAAATTTCACTCAATTGAATATTATTACCGTGATGATTTTAAGAACTAATAAATGAGAGAAAAGTTCCTTAGCAACGATTTATTTCTGATACTCCGTACCAAATAAATATTCGTGCCCGTGTAAGAATTGTGGAGCCCAAAATTCTCATCGTGAGCAAGCATGGTATCATTGATATGTGATGGTCACTCCTCCTTCTTCTTCTTTTCTTTTCTTTTTTTTTTTTTTTTTTTTTAGGACACAACTTTTGGCACAATTTTGTGCCACAACTCGCCACATGGTAAGTTGTGATTAGTAAAAGTGTATCCCCACATGGTCCACTAGCATATTCTTACCAATTAAAACTTACCATGTGACAAGTTATGTTCCTAACATAATTCTTTTTTTTAACAAGATAGAACTTAAACAACGGCACGTACCTCTTACATCCCACAAGCACTTATACTTGTGAAATGACTACCACACCAAAGGTGTGTGTTGATGGTTACACTTACAAGTGCTCTTTTATTCATGCCATATCAATGTGATAAACAGAGAGAGGGTGAGAGGAGCGGATCATAATTAATAGCTTACATTAATGAATGATAGGAATTCAAAACTTCTTGTACCACAAACTAAGCCACAATTTTTATCACAAATATTTATGTGTGTAATTTTGATTGTGGAGAAAAAATGATGGATCTATGTGGGAGTGACCAACAACCAGTCACAATGGCGGCTCTAGGAATTTTTTTAGGTGGTTACTAAAAAATTTGAATTATACAAAATCTAATAAAGCGATAACTTGAATATTTGCTACAATTGCGAGTCAAGTCACTAAGGAGAGTAAAATTGTTGCGATTGCAAAGCCCAAAAGAGTATAACTAACGTTACCATCAAAGAAAACTCACAACCACAATATTTTTCTTAGTACAATTTTTTAAGGAAAAATAAAATTAGAGATTATTTTATTGAATATGTTGAACGATCTACAAATTTGAATGATTAGCGATTTTTATCGTTTTATTTTATAATAGGCTTTTTGTTGAATAATTTGTTCGTTTGTTGTTGTTTGGTCTTGTCCTATTTTTGTTTGGTTTATGTTTGTTGTTATTTGGGCTAATATTTATTGTTGTTATTTAAGATTTTTTTTAAAATTATTATAAAAGGGATTAAGGATTATGTTTGGTGGCAAAATTAATTTTGGAGTAATGCTATGACCACAATATTTTTAGAATAAATTTTATGCAAAAAAATTGTTTTTGGTGGGTAAAAAAATAATATTGGTATTTAGGTCAAATTAGAATTAGTAACAGCTTATTACATTGAATTTGTTGTGAAATTATTATAAAAATGTTGTGAATGTAACATTACTCTTATTTTTGTTAAACTCAAAATTTTGAATTCTCAAATCAGGGTGTTCAACATGTTTATTAGGGTGGTTACAATAGGTTAGTTTAGCATATAATATTTTTTTAGCAAATGTATATATACATTTTTTTGCAAGTCAGGTGCAAGTTAGGGTGGTCTGTGACCACCCTAACTTGCATGTGGAGCCGCCAATGGCCTGTAATAGTTTACCACGTAAGATAATTGTGGTAAAAGTTGTAGTTTTATTCGTGGTACTAGAATTACTCATAGGAATTAGAAGAAGAGTGAAAAGAAAATGGCATTTCGTTTGTGCTACCAAATGAGGGAAGCATCAGTGTTGGACTTACTGATTATAAAAAATGAAAGTTTTTTATGTGCAAAATTAATTGAAACAGAGAGTTTGGTAGGTTGAGTTAATGTTGAAGTTTTATGCTACTTTAGCCATTCCCCTTAGGCTATTCGTTTAACAAAATCTTTATTGTATTAGTAGAATTGGAGGCTTTGGACAGTGAAATTTATGGGAGATCCAGCTGCATTTTTTTTTTATGCTAAACAAGGCAATTTGGTTAAGTTGGTTCAATTTGGTTTATTGCTATAAGGGAAATGACAAAGTTTAGCTACAACTTCACTCAATATTTTTTTATTAGTTGCGAATTTTAACAAATAAATCATTAGATTACATTTTCTTTTTATATCTGATGATGCCGAAAATTGTTAGTAAGCTACACAGTTCTCACATACCTGAGACAACACCTACGCAACACAGAAAAAGAAGACTCTAAAGAGAGTACCGGTGTGGTACCGGCCAAATACCCTCCGAAAGTTAAGTCAGAGAACTTTTCACAACTCTAGAGTACCAAAGCTGGGGTAAATTATGTGTACCTCGATTTGTGAGGGCTTTGAGGTTTTTATAGTAGCGTAGAGTTGACATCCGTTCCTTGGCAGAGAGGGTCTTTCCTTGTAGGGAAGATCCTCATTAATACGCGTATTTTGCGAGATTCTTTCCTTGTAGGAATCCTCTTGATTATGATTAACCGTGGGGCGTAAGATGTTTCCTTATATACATATTTGTGGTGGCCAAGTAAGTCCATGCTAGACCCGTCACAAGTTTCTTTCTCCCCGTTAGCTCCCTTCCGTCAGCTTCCTATCCTGTCTAGGCGTTCTGGTCGTCTCACACAGATGTCGTCGGGCGTAGAGGTGGAGTTCGTCGGCCTATGCCATCGTCTAAATGCATAAGTAAGGCTGATGGGTTTATTGGGACTGTCGGCTTCATCGCATGTGAACGAGTTTAAACGGATTCAGAATTACCCTTATCAATATCTTTATGCATGCAAAATTTCCAGAAGATTAAAAATCAATAGCTACATCATCAATCAAATGTTTAAATTTCAAAATTTGTAGTATGAAATTATGCATAAAAAAATAAGTTTATGAATCGAATAGTAAATAATATCTTATTAGTACAAAATTTGAAATGCTTGTCAAAAATATAAAAAACATGCAATCTAACTATTAAATATATGTAGTCATATTAATTTATAATTATTTTTTTTTAGTGGAAATGAGATTGAAAACTCTTGGGGATGTTAAATTTGTGGGTTCAGAACAATGAATATTAATTGTAATTAAGCCGAAAATTAAATGCAGATTTAAACTAAAGCCGTGGGCCTAAGCTTTTATATCCAACAAATGTATGAGTCTTCCTCGTGCACATAGCTTTTCTACACAACATAACTATCGTGGATTGATGGACTAGCAAACAATCCAAGTCCATTTGCAACCATATAAAACCCAAATTATGCGAAGAAACGGTCCTCTTTTTCCCTTGAAGTCACAACTTCCACGATTTTCCTTGAATTTAAATATGGGGGATTATTCCATACATTTGGATTTCATCTTTGTGGTTGAATAAGTTTCGTAGCTAGCTAGGCTGCATGACATATGTGGCTCAAAAAAGTGTCCTCAACATACTCAAATTCATCACTGGCCAATGTAAATATGCCCATCACCATGCTCAAGTGCTCAATTATGTACTTTGGTCGTGCATGATTTGTCTAAGCATATGCATATCGAAGTTACAGTCGCCAGAAGCAACAGGTTTTCAATATGGGCCCTTGTCCAGTGCTCCTCCATTTGCTGTCCAGCTTTAACTGGGTACCTAGCTACAATCAATTGGTATATTACTAGTATATAAGTATTAACTTAGAGGACTTAGGATAAATACTCTTACACACACCCTATTACACAAAGTTATGTGTGAATACTATAAGTACTAACTTAGAGGACTCAGGATAAATACTATGACACAGTGTGTAATGGGGTGTGTGCATGTAACAAAAGTTACAAAACACTACTCAAGGACTTATTACTAAAGTTGAATGCACTTCCTAGAAAATTCATTTAGTGTAATAGTTTAATCATGAAATCGTAGGCCATAGTTATTAATTAAATTGGCAAAGGCTTAACAGTAAATCCTCTGTAACCCGTGGGCTGCAACAAATCAATTACTCCTATACAGTTGCCATACCTAAATCTTTTTTCCTTTTTCAGCAGTAATTTGCTGCTTGGATTTTTTTTTAAAAAATTTAAAAAAATCTAGGACTATCTTGGGAAGAGAAAGAAAAAACAGAAAGAATATTTGTTTTTAATTTTCTATTTTTGGGTCTGTGGAGTCACTGGAGTGTGGAATCCAAAACAAAACAAACAAGAAGCTAGAGGACATAGGAAGGCAAAGTAGCTGATGATAGACATCGTAAAAGCCAGGTGCTTGGGTCGTGTAAATCCGGGGTCTTGTAATTTTTAATCTCGAAAGGCATTCTTGAAGTTAAGTTTGATGAGTTTATGTATAAATATTATTGGAAAAACAGAGAAGAGTTCTGGAGAATTGAAACTCTATTTCATTGAGCAATCAAATGAATCAATTACATTGATACAATCAGATACGTGTATATATATATATATATATATATATATATATATATAAATCAGAGCTATAACTAACTGTTCACAAGTAACTCACTAGGAAGTAGGAACTAACAAAAATAACAAAATAATACACGTGCCTGTCACATGCTGAGTTAAATACATATACAGAACTAAACTACATGTCGTTTCTATCTATTATGTGAGATGACTACTGTCGTTTACTGTACAAACAGATTCTCTAGAACTTTGCTTCTTATTTGTGCTCTTGATTCTGCTCCTCTTAGTTCCATTACTTCCTTTAGCATCTTGACACCCCCCCTCAAGTGGAAGAGGGGCATGAATATTGACCATATTCAACTTGGATACAAGAAAGGAAAATTGTTGGGCATTCAAGGCTTTGGTTAACAAGTCTGCAATTTGAGAATTTGTCCTAACATGTAACATTCTGACATACCCTTCCAAGACTTTATCTTTGACAAGGTGACAATCAATCTCTCTATATGCTTTGGTCGTTCATGAAAAACAGGGTTTGCAGCAATGTGAAGGGCTCTCCTTGACTATCACAGAACAAGAGGGCTACTTGAGGGTGCTTTATTTGAAAATCATGAAGAACATATAAGAGCCAAATGATCTCACAGACTGCTACTGCCATGGATCTGTACTCAGACTCTACTAAAGACCTTGAGACTGTTTGTTGCTTCTTTGACTTCCATGAAATCAAAGATTCACCAAGGAATATGCAAAAACCAGTGACAAATCTCCTAGTGTCGAGGCATGCAGCCCAGTCTGCATCAGCAAAAGCCTTCAAGTGCAATTCTGATTTGCTTGAGAAAAACAACCCTTGGCCTGGTGAACTTTTTAGATATTGCAAGACCTTATGAGCTGCTTGCAAATGAGGCTCACTAGGACGTGCCATGAACTGGCTTAGTCTATTCACAACAAAGGTTATGTCAGGCCTGGTTATTGTCAAGTATAGCAACCTTCCTATCAATCTTCTGTAGGAGCTTGGATCTTACAACTCCTTCTCCTCATACTTACTAAGCTTGAGGTTTTGATCCATAGGCATTTTGGCTGGTTTACAACCTAACATGCCAGCATCACCCAACACCTCAAGTGTGTACTTTCTTTGGCATAAATTGATACCATCAATAGTCCTTGAAACTTCAAGGCCTAAGAAAAACTTCAAATCACCCAAATCCTTTAGCTTGAACTGTTGATCCAATAAAATCTTCAACTCATCAACTGCTTGCTTGTTATCACTAGCAATCAATATATCATCAACATAAACCAATAGAGCAATAAAGGAAGTAGAGGTCTTCTTAATGAAAAGAGAGTCATTGTTAGGACATATGTGTTTCACATACTAAGAACATATGTCTTACTTATTTATGTAAATTGGCTAATCCTTTGACAAAACGCACTCTACTTGTAATTGGGTAGATCTAGGTGTTTTTAATACTTTAAGAAACTATGTTTCAAGGTCAAGTGTTGAAGTCATCAAGTCTGTCCAAGAGAAAGCAAGTTGAAGTGCAGAATTTTTAAAGCTCGACACCTCTCGATAGCTACCTCGACACCTGCTATCTGTCGAGAGTTAAAAAGTCAGAATTCCAAATCTGATTTTCTTGGGATCCGTGAATATGTTTTTGGGACTTCTTTTCTTCTAACCCTAAACATATAAAAGGATTATTTTAAGAGCCGTTTTGGGTGACACAAGTTGTATTATCATTGAGCAATCTATGTTTATGCAAATTGTGATCAACAGACGAAGTTCTTGACCTAGTTCATCCTTCATCAAGAAGTTGCTGTGTCTTTGCACCATAGGGTTTTGTAACCAAGCATCTTCCTGCTATTCATCACGTGGATGAACTGAAGAACTTTGCAGCCAACCATTCTTCCTCAAGTTGGTGTTCTGAAGTCGCGTACTGGGATCCGCGCATTGGTTAGTCACGTACTTGGGAGCCGTGCATCAAAGGTGGAAATTGTCACTACAGATCAAGTCCAATTGGGTATTGGGGTAAGGGTTCAACTGTAGGTTGGTAAGGTACTTGGGATTCCTTTCTTGTAACCGCTTGATTTGATAATAGTGGAGTTTCGGGAGTGGTGACCTGAAAATCACCCGGTGGGGTTTTTGCCATTAGGGTTTTCCCCATTCGTAAACAAATCACCGTGTTATTTATTTTCCGCTGCATATTTAGTATTTGGTGATTTGTTTGTGCTTCCACGCAATTGCATGTTTAATTGATTAATTAACAACTTGGCTAATTAATTAATTAATTAGGATTTATCACAAGGGGTCATTCAGATTGTGACCTAACAAGTGGTATCAGAGCGGGCACACTCTGATTAGGATTTAATCTTTGCTGTGTTGATCCATTGACCCCTGTTTGTCATGGATAGAGGACAATCCTTAATTATACCTCCTTTATTTGATGGCACTAACTATGCATACTGGAAAGTACGCATGAGAGCTTTCTTGCAGTCTTTAGATGAAAAAGTGTGGCAAGCTGTAGAGATTGGCTGGACTAAGCCAACAGAACAACCGGCCGAGTGGGATGATGCTAAGATCAAGGCGGCCAACTTCAATAGCAGAGCGCTGAATGCTCTTTTTAGCGCAGTCACCAATGAGGAGTTCAAGAAGATATCCTCAACTGAAACTGCTAAGGAGGCTTGGACCATTCTCCAGACAACCTATGAAGGCACAAAGGCTGTCAAAGACTCAAAGCTTCAAAGGCTGACAACAAGCTTTGAAGAAATAAAGATGGAGGAGGATGAGTCGTTTGATGAGTTCTATGCCAAGCTCAAGGACATAGTGAACTCAGCCTTCAATCTTGGGGAAACCATCCCTGAACCCAAGATTGTAAGGAAGGTGCTCAGATCTCTACCTGAGAGATTTCATGCCAAGATTACGGCGATTGAGGAATCAAAGGATATAGACAAGATTCCTTTGACTGAGCTGGTTGGAAACTTGCAGACCTATGAGATAGGTTTATCTAGGATTGGCAAGACCAATAAAGGCAAAAGCATGGCCTTGAAGGCGAAGAGCAGTGATACAGATGAATCTTCCGATGATGAAGATTCTAAGATGAAGTCCTACATTACTCGGCAGTTCAAAAAGTTCATGAAGAATGCCAATGGAAGGAGCTTCGACAAGGACCGCAGGCAGTTCAGTTCTTCTCAGTTCAAAAGCCAAGACAAAGGGAAGAAGGATGCTAGAGAGGCCGGTCAGTATACTGTTCCCGCAGGACCAAAGTGTTTTGGTTGTCATGGGTTCGGACACATGAAACATGAGTGTCCTACATATCTGAAGAGCATTGGGAAAAGCAAGGCCCTTGCTGCAACCCTAAGTGACACTGAGCCTGAAGATGATTCCGACACTGAGGATGACGGAATCTTAAATGCCTTCACTGCCACAGTCAATCCTACTGAAGGGATTGTTGAAGAAGTGGATGAAGAAGAATTGGTGGAGTCAAAATTTGAGAAGATGGATGATCAAGATGACATCCATTCAGCCTATGAGAAGCTTTACAAGCTATCTGAAAAGCACGAGAAATTATATAGGCTGGCCACCAAGAAGCTCAGTGAAGTGGAACTCGATCGTGAAGAGTTGTCCACAAAGTTTGATGAGGCGAATCAAACTATTGGAGCACTGAGATTTGAGAACAACTTTTTGGCTGAGAAGACCAAGAAGCTTGAAGTGGAGCTGTTTCAAGTCAGAGCTCAACTGGAGAGGACCTCAAGTGCAAAGCTTGATGAGATGCTTAGCAATCAAAAACCTGCTTCGGATCGAACTGGTTTGGGGTATGGTATTTCTTTCTCTAATACTGCTTCTACTAGCAATACTGTTTTTGTTCCTGCTGCTAATAACATTGAAATTGAGAACACTAATGTTAAAACTGAATTAGCTAGTGAGAACTTAGACAAGGGAAAATCTATCTTAGGAGCACCCCCTAAGCTAGACAAGAAAGATGCTAAGAACCCTAGGGCTAAGAAGGCTAACTCTCAAAAGCCCAAACAAAAGAAGCAGCATCTTTGTCATTATTGTGGAGCTGCCGGTCACACTCGACCAAATTGCTATAAGTGGCTAGCCACTCAACAGAGCAATGGCATGATAGCATCTGGAAGCCAATCTCAGCTTCAATCCTCTCTTGCTCCTCTTGGAGATCTTCTGAAAGCCCTCATGATCCTTTCAAACTTGAACGGTCTAAATTCTTCCTCCTCACCACCTGTTCAAGGATTCAATCAAAGGAAAGGTTTTTCCAAGGCTTGGAAGAAAAAGGACTCTAAGTGATTACATCACTTTCTTTTCCCTTCTTGTTTTTCTGTTAGTTGCATTGCTTGTGTGTTTTATTTTTCTGCTGAGTCAGTCTAGTTTTTGCTTTGCTTTGCTTAACATGTTTTTGTTTGTTTATTTTCAGTTTTTGTTCATTTTGTTTTTAATATAAAAAAAAAAAAAAAAAAAAATTGAAAAATCAGAAAAAAAAATGCAAAAACAGTGTGTGTTATGTGTACTTTGGTATTTGTGTACCTTGGATGGCCATTGAAACAAAGTTTCTAAACTTTGTATCTTTTGTAGCTTAGATGAGCATCTCTATGCACAACTAAGCAAGTGAGCTTTGTGGCTCTTGTTTGTGATGAGTAAGATTAGGTTATCTCTTAAAACTTAACACTCATATCACTCTTTTTGACGGGTAGGACTAGAAAATCCTAAGAGAAAGGCATAAATAACCATCTCACCACTGTTGCCCGCCAATCATAGTATGACACCTGTATGCTTCGGCATAGCAAAAGTGCAGTGTCAAAGACATTCGTATGCTTCGGCATAGCAAAATTGCGATGTCAAATGCTTAACATCTTGGGTATTTCTTTTCTCTCTTTTTATGCCCATGCATGATATGCTTAAAAGAAAAATATGCAAAGAAAATATAAAGCAAAAAGATTAAAGATGCTTTAAATATGATTGCAAGCGTGTTTTCTAGGAGATGTGGGAGTTATAGGATGTACCTTGAAGGTGATAGTCCCCATCAAACAGTTATGATTGTGTGTGAGTTAAAAGTTATTTACTCATATCTCAGATCGTCATAACATGTATACACATATGCAATCTTGCGATGTTTTTCACACACAACACGCAATATTCTTTGCTACTTTTGATACATGTGCAGGTACAATGTGATCTGGCCATCACAAGTGTTTACATATGCTAGTGTATGCTCACTAAACTGTCATAACTTATTTTTGAAATATAAAATTGGTTAGATTTGTTTAGTGCGTGTGTGTGTCTTGCATGATCTTTGTGCTTAATTTCTTGTTGAGAGATGTTTTGAGAGGTTTATATGTTGAGTGGATCCTTGTTAGAGATGTGTGTTGGATTGCATTCATGTCTGTGTTTTTCCCTTCTCGAAAAACTGCTCTTTTTCTGTGTCTCGACACCTTCCTCGACACCTCCTCGATACCTGATCATCTGTCGAGCTTCTCAAGCTTTTCTTATCGCAATCTCGACACTTCCCTCGACACTTGGTGGATCGATCGAGAAAGTCTCTGTCCTCTCGATAGATTCTCGACACCTGTTGGATCGATCGAGATTCGCGTATCTGAAATTCTCCTTGCATCTCGATACCTCTCGATACCTGCATCTGTCGAAGGCTTATTTCTCGATACCTTTCTCGACAGATACCTCGATACCTCTCGACACCTCAGCTGTCGAGAATTACTGAGGTGCCTATTTAAAGTCTGTTCGCGATTCTGAACTCATTTTCTCGATTTCTCTCGATCTCTCTGTGGCTGTTCATCTCCTTTTCACTCTCATTTCACTCAAAACCACAAACCCTCTTGGATCTTGCTCATTTCTTGCTCAAATCACTTGGTAAGATCTCTTTTCTCTTCCATTTTCATGCATTTCATGTTTTGAAAACCTAGTTTTGGGATTTTTCATAAAAATTTGGGGTTTTTCAAAATTGCTGAGTTTTTATTGAAATTTTGGGTTGGGTTTGGACTTAAATGATTTCAAAATGTCATACATTGCATTTCATGTGCATTATAATGATATTTTCATACATTTAGATGTGAGTACTTTGTTTATATGCTGTTAGAAATGGATTGGGCTGAGCCCATGATGATATTTCTGTTTTGCATGTCACATGTTCATGCATTCCCATGCATACGTACTCTTTGTTCATATATCTGTCATATTTGAACTGATTTGGGAATTTTCTGTTTGTCTCCCTCTCTATCTCTTTCTCATTTGTTTACGTTAGTAGTGTCTATGGCACCAAAACGTAAATCTACTCCTGCTCGGAACCCTCTGCGTTCTAGAGCATCTTCATTTTCTGATTCTGCTCCTTTTAACATTCGGTTCCGTGATGGAGATGCCTCAAAGGCATTTACTGAGAACTTTTCTAGACGAGGTGTTCATTCGGAACGCCAAGTCATTCTGGCGGACTTCGCCAATACTGACCTTCCTTCTGTCATTCACAGTAGGGGATGGGGGTCACTGTGTGACATCCCGGTCACTTGCCCTCTCGTGCTGATACAGGAGTTCTACTCCAATATCCACGGGATTGATCTTTCAGTACCTCATTTTTCCACTCGCGTTCGAGGTATGCGCATTCCTGTCACACCGCAACTTGTTGCGGATGTGCTTAGGGTACCTAGGATAGAGTTTCCAGATTACCCCTCTTGTGAGCGTCTGAGGACTGTGTCCAAAGAAGAGCTCATCTCTGCCTTCTGTCAACGTCCTGCTGATTGGGGTGAGCATCAGTTCACATCATGTAGGCCTTTTGCTAAAGGTCCTAGATTCATGAACATGGTGATGACTTTTGTTCTCCATCCTCTGTCTCACTATAACTCTATCACAGAGCCTCGTGCTCGATTTCTGCTCTCTCTTCTTGAGCACTTGACCATAGACTTCCCTTCTCACTTCATCCGGTCTATCATAGATGTTTATCTTGATTCGGCGTCCCGTGATAAGCTCATCTTTCCTTCTGCTATCACGCGGATTCTATGCCATTTTTCCGTCCCCTTTCCTATGTCCGACCACTTCACACACATATCTGCCATAGATGCCGCTACCGTAAAACGTAGTGAGGCACAGTTTAGGTCGAGACAGCCTGGTGCCACTCCTCCCTCCCGTTCTGCACCATCCAGATCTGCTCCATCTACATCTGCTCCTTCTTCCTCTTCGAGCGATGTATCCCTTGGTGATATCATGGCGCAGCTGCAGCGCATGGACACTCGTCTTGATACACTCTCTGCTGAGTTGTATCAAGTGAATGTTCGTGTGGGTCGTATTGCACGACGGCAGGCGACCATGGGTGGTTTTGCTCCAGAGGCTACTCCTTCACCACCTACTCCAGTAGCTTCAGATTCTGAGGATGAGGATGATGATGAGGATGATGATGATGATGATGGAGATGCTAGCTCTGCCGATGAGATGTCTGCATGACACTCTACCCTTTGTCACTCGTGACAAAAAGGGGGAGTAGTTTTGGGTTATGAGAGTAGTCATCTTAGGGGGAGAGTTAGTATAGGACATTTCTTGTAGGGGGAGTGTTGATACTTTTGAGGGATGTAGTGAGGTTTGATGTATCTTTTCTTTTCTTATCTTTTTAGATACATTGTTCTTGTATATGAGGTCTTGTGACCAGTTTTACATACATGGTACTTATTCTCTTATATATGTGGATGTATGTTTCTTTCACCTCTCTCTACATGTGTTGTTTCTTTTCTATCTTTATACACATGTTCTCTACTTGTATGCAATCTATTTATTTCTGTTTCACACAAGATGCCTTGATGAGTTTTGTTTAAAGTGTTTCAGAAATACAGGTTGTCAAAGTCTACTTATCATAAGCTCTCTTCTTGCAAAGTTTTTCAAGAGTTTGTGTTAGGATAGATTTTATTGTATTCAACAAGTGAATATGAGTTGAGTGATTTATGACTTCTCTCATATGCTCATTTGTTTGTTGTGGTTTTGTCACGGATTGCCAAAGGGGGAGATTGTTAGGACATATGTGTTTCACATACTAAGAACATATGTCTTACTTATTTATGTAAATTGGCTAATCCTTTGACAAAACGCACTCTACTTGTAATTGGGTAGATCTAGGTGTTTTTAATACTTTAAGAAACTATGTTTCAAGGTCAAGTGTTGAAGTCATCAAGTCTGTCCAAGAGAAAGCAAGTTGAAGTGCAGAATTTTTAAAGCTCGACACCTCTCGATAGCTACCTCGACACCTGCTATCTGTCGAGAGTTAAAAAGTCAGAATTCCAAATCTGATTTTCTTGGGATCCGTGAATATGTTTTTGGGACTTCTTTTCTTCTAACCCTAAACATATAAAAGGATTATTTTAAGAGCCGTTTTGGGTGACACAAGTTGTATTATCATTGAGCAATCTATGTTTATGCAAATTGTGATCAACAGACGAAGTTCTTGACCTAGTTCATCCTTCATCAAGAAGTTGCTGTGTCTTTGCACCATAGGGTTTTGTAACCAAGCATCTTCCTGCTATTCATCACGTGGATGAACTGAAGAACTTTGCAGCCAACCATTCTTCCTCAAGTTGGTGTTCTGAAGTCGCGTACTGGGATCCGCGCATTGGTTAGTCACGTACTTGGGAGCCGTGCATCAAAGGTGGAAATTGTCACTACAGATCAAGTCCAATTGGGTATTGGGGTAAGGGTTCAACTGTAGGTTGGTAAGGTACTTGGGATTCCTTTCTTGTAACCGCTTGATTTGATAATAGTGGAGTTTCGGGAGTGGTGACCTGAAAATCACCCGGTGGGGTTTTTGCCGTTAGGGTTTTCCCCATTCGTAAACAAATCACCGTGTTATTTATTTTCCGCTGCATATTTAGTATTTGGTGATTTGTTTGTGCTTCCACGCAATTGCATGTTTAATTGATTAATTAACAACTTGGCTAATTAATTAATTAATTAGGATTTATCACAAAGGGTCATTCAGATTGTGACCTAACAGTAATCAGCCTTGGACTGTGTAAATCCGAGGAGAACCAATAGAAGAAATGGCACTACAGAAATGCAAGTGTCTAGGGGACAATTTGTGGGAAGACAGGTATGAGGATAAAGGGTAAGCAGTACTAGGTTGAACTTGAGACACCTGACTGCACTTATAATCTTGCAAATAAGCAGGCCTATATGAAATCCTAGATGATTTTCTAAGAGGTGGAATGGAAGCATGAGGTGTAGTATGAACAGAAGGTGAGGAAAGATCAAGGGAAATATTAGACTGATTAGGATGAACATTAGACTGGTCAGGGGGAATAGTAGACTGATTAGAAACATCAGAATGACCCAAGGGAACAGGTAAGGAACCAATTAGAATAGAAGAAGGAGAAGAAGTGTCTGAACAAGTATGGTAATGAGGAACATGCTCAATATTAGAAGTGGAGTCTGCAAGTGGAAGTGAACAGAAATTGGACAAGAGGGAAAGTCAAAATTAGGAGTAGATGAATCAGATAAAGGAAAAGAATTAACACCAGATAAGGAAGAAGAAGAATTTGAAAAAGGGAAGATAGACTCATGAAAGACAACATCTCTAGAGATAGTAATCTTCCTAGTATGAAGGTTAAGAACTTCGTAACCTTTCATATTAAAAGGGTAGCTTAAAAAGACACAAGGGGAAGCTCTAGAATTAAACTTCAACCTGTGGACAGAAGGGGTTGAAACAAAACACAAGCAACCAAACACTCTAAGATGAGTAAAAGAAGGTTGTTTATGAAACAAAAGCTCAAATGGGGATTTATGACCTAACAAAGGCATAGGCAATCTGTTAAGTAGATAAGTAGCTGTCAAAATACATTCTCCCCAATATGTTGAGGGCAGATTGGATTGAAACTTAAGAGATCTAGCAACATTCAAAAGATGTTGTTGCTTTCTCTCAACCACAGAATTTTGCAGAGGTGTATAAGCACAACTCTTTTGATGCACAATGCCATGATCACTATAAAAGTTGGATAAAGAGAATTCAGGAGCATTATCTAATCTAATTGCCTTAATGCTAGTGTTAAATTGAGTCAAAATCATGTTATAAAATGAAATCAAAAGCTGTTTAACACCAGACTTAGCTTTCATGAGATATATCCAAGTAGACCTAGTGGCATCATCAACAATGGTAAGAAAAAACTTAAAACCATCATAAGTGCAAACAGAATAGGGACCCCAAACATCTACATGAATCAAAGCAAATGGCTCAGTACTCATATTATTGTTGGAAGGAAATGACAGCCTCTTCTACTTAGCCAAAGGACAGATGGTATAAATGTCATTACATTTGGAAGAAAAAGAAGGCAAAACATCTAGCAAAGATGACAATTTATTAAAAGAAGGGTGTCCTAATCTAAAATGCCACAAAATTGACATATCTTTATTAGAGACAGATGCTGAAAAAGCTAACTTGGGAAGCTTGTTGGTGGAGAGGTAGTCTAATAAAGAAGGTGAAGTCTTAGAAGTGCTGTTCTGCAGTAAGTACAGACCATGTTGGACTTCACCCACTCCAATCGTCCTCCAACAAGAAAAGTCCTGAATGAAACAAAATTGAGACAAAAACACAAGAAAAAAAGGCAAGCTTTGAGTGAGTTGACTAACAGACACAAGACTAAAGGAGAAGGAAGGAACACAAAGAACATGTTCAAGGGTAAGTGAGTTGGACAGTTTTACAGTACCAATGTGAGTAACATGAGCAGATTCACCATTAGGTAATTCAACAACACAATGGGAAATAGCAATATAAGAGTGAAAAAGTAAAAGAGAACAAGCAATATGATCACTTGCACCTGTGTCAAGAACCCAAGTACTACCACTAAAAGCATATCCATTCACAAGCTTAGCAGAGAAAATGGAATGCTTGAGATAACCTGCCAAAGGAGTTGATTGAGAAGTGGAAGCTTGGTTGGAAGAAACACTGTTGGCCATAGCAATTGAACTATTCTGAGAATCAGATCCTCCAATCATGGCAAGCAGTTTCTGACATTGCTCCACTGTGAAAGGAAAATGCTGTGGAGTTGGTGTTGCAACAGACACTTGAACAGAATCAAGAGAAGAAACCTGATTTTCCCTTGCCTTGGTCCTATATCTAGGAGGATATCCATGAATTTTGTAGCATTTCTCCATGGTATGACCAAGCAATCCACAATGGTTGCAAGTAGGCCTCTCCTTTCCCTTCTTGAAAGTCTTGGAACTAGAACCAAGATTCATTGTTTTGCCTGCAAGGGCTGTGGATTCAACAAAAAGACCATTGTTGCTATGTCCAACTGACCTCTGCCTTTCATCTTGAACCAACAATGAATATACCTTGTCAACAGAAGGAATGGGATCCATTAACAAAATTTGGTCTTGAATGTGAGAGAATGAATCATTGAGACCCATTAGAAGCTGCATGATTGCTTCTCTGTGATGAAGATTGGAAATCTTTTCATTCACATGGCACACACGCTTCTCACAAGAACAAAGAGGAAGTGGTTCATAGTTCTGTATTTCATCCCACAAGATTGAGAGATTGGTAAAATAATCACTCACAGTGAGTTCCCCCTGAGAAATGCTAGCAAGATCTTTCTGCAATTGGTAAACCTTAGGTCCATTGCCTTAAGAGAACATATTCTGAAGCCTCTTCCAAACTTCCTTGGCAGCTATCTGATACACCATACTAGTTGCAATTTTAGGGGAAACACAATTGATGACCCAAGAAACCACAATTTCATTGCATCGTGACCAGCTTTGAACAAGAAGAGGAACTTTCTCCATGGCAGAGGTCAGAGAAGCAGAGCCGTCAATTAACCAAAATTTATTCTTGATCCTAAGAGCCCTCTCCATAGATCGTGCCCATGTAGGGTAGTTTTCTCCTCCAATCAGTGGCTGAGATACAAGAATTGCACCAGGACTCTCGGCGTGGTGAAGGAAAAAGGGATGTGATTCATCAATGGTAATGCTTGTAGAAGCTTGATCAGAAGACGCCATTGATGAAGCTTCGAAAGGAAAAACCTAGCTTTTGAAGAAGAAGAAATTGAAACGAAGAAATTAGGTGGAAGCAAGAAATGATTGCTTTGATACCATATTGGAAAAACAGAGAAGAGTTCTGGAGAATTGAAACTCTATTTCATTGAGCAATCAAATGAATCAATTACATTGATACAATCAGATGCGTATATATATACATCAGAGCTATAACTAACTGTTCACAAGTAACTAACTAGGAACTAACAAAAATAACAAAACAATACACGTGCCTGTCACATGCTGAGTTAAATACATATACAGAACTAAACTACATGCCGTTTCTATCTATTATGTGAGATGACTATTGTCGTTTACTGTACAAATAGATTCTCTGGAACTTTGCTTCTTATCTGTGCTCTTGATTATGCTCCTCTTAGTTCCATTACTTCCTTTAGCATCTTGACAAATATCACGATTTATGTCACTGTGTATGTATTTCTTGTGTGGAAAGTTAAGATTTTTGTGAGAATTGTATACAATATCAGGAAGGACTAGCTAGGGTTCTTAAGGTTCCTGAAAATTTATTTGACTCTATATGCATATGTATCTTCTGTGTATACACACTGAGAGTTTGCTTAGCAGAAAGCCTGAAAACGTACATATATCCTTGAATGTTTATGTTTGATTATGTTAATTTGATCCATATATCCTAATGTATACATAATTTCATGATTCTTTATTATAGTTTTTTGTCAATAGCATTTTTTTTTTTTTTTTGTGAGGATCCTACTTAATAAACCCTTCTCTAAATTTGTAAATACTAATGAAGGTTAATCATTCAATCAAACATGAGATGAGACGATTAACACCTTCTCATACTACATGACTCTGAACCTAACTATTTTGGCTATTACCTAAAAGCATAATAAATTCAAATTGTGTCTTTTAGATACATAAATTAGCATATAAATATAATTAACATCAATAATTTAAATTTTTGGTTAGAACTTACACATTAAAGTATAAAATAATAGTTTTAAATATATATATACATATATATATATATGTATATATATAAAATGTATACAAATCAATTAATTTTAGATAATTTGAATATAAATGTCACTTTTATATATCTTTACATATGCTTTGTAAAATAAGAAAATAATAATAATAATAATACTAAATAAAAAATTTCTTTTATTTTTAATTGACAAAATAGAACATGCCCCAAATTTGCAATCATGAAAAATCATAACCTTTTTTATTTTAATTCAAAAACATTCATGCATCCCCATATCCATAAATTTTTAAATACAAAATGAATGGATTTTATTTTGTAAGAGAAAAGACATTTTTGCTAAAGTGATTTACTTATATAATACAAGCTTGTAACCCCTAGTTTATCCACACAAAAAAAAAGCTTGTAACCCCTACATACGCAAGGGTGTAATTTTTGTTATAACTACAATTACATACATACATACATACATACATATATGTATGTATATATGTATATATTCATGTGTGTGTGTATATATGTGTATGTGTATGGAACCTTTTTATCCATTAAGTAATAGATTGTACTCATCCATAGTATAATTAGTATTACGTAGAAGTATAATAAATTTGAAATTTTTTTTCTAGAAGCATGATTTGTATATAAATATAATTGATATAAAATTGATTCTCAAAAAAGAAAATAATATAAAATTAAAGTATAATTGGAGGGCAACTTGCCTTGAAATTGGAGTGCATTGAAAATCTAAGAAAAAAAAAAACTTGACTATAGTTCAATTAGAAGATGATTGTAGTGCAATTAGAATTTAATTTGAATTCTTGATTGAAATTCCCCTTTAATATATTATATATCATTTTTGGAAACATATGCTTTAAATGCTTATAAAATTAATGAGTTATATAAAATGAAAATGCTTTGGATATTATATTGAATGTTATAAAAAATTAAAAATATTAATTAAATGAGTATTTGTATAATTTTTAATATATATATGTAGGGACTTAATTTGGAAGAACCCTCTAAAATTAGAAGGAAAATAATCCTATAGGCCCCAAACAATACATTTTTAGAGAGTGGGTTGAAGAAATTGGCCCTTGCAGACGAACGGAGCCCAATTATGGATTCATCACCATTGAAGGCCGGTGCACCCAAGTTCCTCTTTTAAAGTTGCTCCTCGGCATTGATCCGAGGAGCTTGACATTGGTCTCCATCTTTCTTTTTCATCCCCCCTCAATGCTCTTTTGTTTCATCTTATATAGTCCTCCTCCTTCCATCTCTTTCTTCCATATGTTGATCATCTATGCGCTTTCCCTCTGACTGCCCATCCCATCAGCTGCATTATCAGTACTCAAGTGATTTGTAATAACCAAGGTTGCCCTGTTCACGAGTCCCATCTCCATTAGTGCGGCCATAGAGTTAGGTGAGCGCATTTAGTGTGGAGGTGACAACCTATCCTGGGCCTGTCCCTCCACCTGGAGTTAGCCTCGGTCCACCGAGGACAGAGTTATCCTCGACGGGGATCTCTAAAGCTTTAGGCCTTCATATATCGTCCTCGGACGATCCTTCTTCCTCGGCATGGGCCTTGGGCCGGATGTAACGTGGGCTGAGGCCACAGGCCCCACAATATATATATGAAGACCTTAATAAATTTATACCTATTTTAAAATTAATTAATAAAACAGAGGAGGGTAGGAGATATTTGAAAAATCAAAACTTTCCTCCAAAGGTTTGGATGTAAACTTTGTCAGCCTAAATAATGCATGTAAATTATTTCACCTAAGAAGCATACTATAATTTTTACAAATTTTCTATGGAGAGACAACTTATTTCACATTTGTTATTTTCAATTTTTTTCATAATTACTTTTATTTTCTGCTACTCACTACATGTTACTTTAACAAGATGTAGACAAGTTTGTCACCAAAATTATTCTATTTTTTTATGAATGAACGTGGGTAGGTTTTTTATTTTATTTTTAAATATGTCTTTATATTGTTGAAGAATTAACGTTTTCAAATTCTCATGGAAAAAAACGTTATTTTTTTCCTTAAAAACAATGCCTTAGTTTTTTTTTTTTGAAAAGGGATGTCTCATGTTTTAACGTATTTGGAAACATGGTCTCATTTTTATTGGGAGATGCATATTCTTTTCTTTGAGAGGCATGCCATATTTTTATTATATGTCTTTCTTTTTCTTTTTTTATTTTGGAAATGTGACCTATTTTTATTGGAAGAAGAATATTAATCTTGTTTGAAACACATGCCGCATTTAAATATATATATATATATATATATACGCCTTTCTTTAAGAGATCTATCAAAAAATTTCTTAGATATTGTGCCTTTAAAAATTCTAAAAATGATGGTTGATGCATGCCATACTTTTATTTTATATAAATATATATATATATATATATATTGTGGGCCCGGAGGGCTCAAAGATACTCATCCACGTATGTATCGGGCCCGAGGCCCAAGTCGAGGACGAGGACATGTCCGAGGACAAACATATGGTGTCATAGAGGCCCATAGTTGTAGGCGAAGAAGACAGTGTTGATCGTAACAGTCCAGGAAACTACGCCGAGGACGAACCCTTCCTTGGTTAACCAAGGCCGAGGTACGAAGAAATGTTTTACTGACAGAGGCAACCTTCCATACCATTCCATATGAGAAGATAAATACTACAGGTGAATAGGACAGAACTTGATCATGTAGTATCTCCACGGAAAGCTGCTACTTCCACATTAAATACACTACAGCTAACTCTCTGGTCGCATTAATGTGAAAGTGATACCTGAACAGTGTGTTTCAGCTTTATAGCTACTACATCATGATTTAGAGAATGGGCTGATGGGACAAATATCAACACCAACCTTCTGGCATGCATGTGTAAGGTGAGAAGGAAAAGGAAGGAGAGTATAAAAGAAGATGGTGGCAACAAGATAAGGTGATCGAGAATTATAGGACGAAACACTGTAGCATTCAAGAACCAAACTTGTAACTTGATTTGAGAATAATATACAAGAACAGATCACCTCGGACAATGCCAAGGACGATTTTTCTTCAATACAACCCTATTTCTTTGCATTATCTTATCATCTGAATCTATTCCAACGTTTGTTTGATCAACTAAAGCTCAGTTTTCCAACTCATTCTCTACAAATTCATTGTTTTGAGTTTTTTGGGCCTAAGTCCACCCACATAGTGGGCTGGGATCACAAACCTGGTCCTTACATATATATATATATATATATATATATCATTTTTTTAGATGCATAGCATAAATTTTCTTCTAAATAATATTCTTCTAAAAAAAAAAAAAAAAAACTGAATATAATATATTTCAAAGTATGTGAAATTTTTTGAAAATTGAGTCAATAAAATTATTTTTTAATAAAAGTTATAAAATAGGTACACTCCATTTTGTGTATCATTTATATTTTCTTAAAATAATAATAATAGTTCAATAGTTGAAAGGGGCATGTGATGTGAGCACTGAATGTCTCCACAGAAAATGTCATAATATCCCAATTGAGTTATAAAACTTTTAACTTTTGTATCTCATTCATGTGTGAATCTACTATTAACAACATTTTTTATTTTTTATTACTTACAACTTACTACTTTTATAAGTTATAAAAAAAGTTGTATCACTAAACTTATTCTAATTTCTATGAAAAAAAAATGTTGATAGTTTTTTTTGGGAGAATGTGTCCTTTCATATATATATAACCAAAAGTCTATGCTAGCCTCACAATTTTCCAGTCAGCATTATTTAATTTTTTTTCCACTGAAACCCGATAATACATAAAACCCAATAATACAATAAAAAATTTCTCCTCTCTCAAACTCAATTCTTTGCCCATCTTCACTGTCAATTTTCTCTCCATAACCCAGATCCACCATCAGTCTTTATCTCTCGCCTTTCTCTGAATAAAAATTTCTCCTCTCTCAAACCCGATTCTTTGCCCATCTTCAATATCAATTTTCTCTCCACAACCCAGAACCACCATCAGTCTTTATCTCTCGCCTTTCTCTGAAACTAACAACAATAAAGAAGCGGTCTTAATTTAAACCGGGGCTGTTGACATCGCCATCGTTGAAGGCGAAAGTGGCCTCCATGATCGCCTCCTAGTCGACTGAGCCATCCTTCAGAAAACTCGATCGTTGCTTTGTGGTGTGCTTCTTTTCCTCTTTCTCTTTCCTCTTAATTGATTTTTTGTTTTTTGCAGAGTTTCTACGTCTTCTTCTTCCTTTGTTGTCAGAGTTATACCAAAGAAGAATCATTAAAATTCTGGTATTGAATTTTTTTTAATGCAATTTTTATTGGATTTTTATTTTCCTGGGATTCTTTAATTTGGTTTTGATTCTGGGTTTGTTTTGGTTTGATGTATGGTATTTTTTGTTGTATTTATCTTACATTGGTTTTCCCTTTCTATAATTTATTATATGGGCATTGTAAACGTAAGTTAGTTTTGTACATTAAGAAACAGTAAACAAGTTTAATGGGTAATATAACCTTTCGGTTTTTTATATGCTAGACTGCGGAATGTTATGTTGGGGCTGCTGCTGTAGACAACTAAATTTCTCGGTTCGAAATAAAGTCAAACAAGTAAAATAGTTTCACAAGTGCGAATTTGTATTGATGATTGTGTGGTACAGTTCTCTGTGATTACAAAAGAGTTATCCTCTGATTCGATCTCCTTAAAAGACTTGTTGATTGGAATTGTAATAATGTAATTTTGATTTGAACACAAAATATCCTTCAATTTGGTTGATGGATGGATCGAAGATTGTTGAAATAGAATTACAATGAATCTCTGGCTATGAGCTTGTTAGAAATCCTTTGTTCTTCACGTTCTTCGCGTTCTTCGTGTTCTTGGTGTGTTCTTCGTCTTCGAAGGTTTGTGGTGGAAGTTCTTCGGTGCTTTAGAGGCTTGAATCCGTAGAGCTTCGCTGATTTGTGATTTGTTAAGGTTTCTGGAGGCTTTTGAGCTTGATTCCAGTGAGCTTTGAGATCTAGGAATATGATTTGGATGATTCCTCTTTGAATGATCTTTGTATTTGAAGGCTTGTGGTGGAAGTTCTTCGGTGCTTTAGAGGCTTGAATCCGTAGAGCTTCGTTGATTTGTGGTTTGTTGATGTTTTCGGACACTTTAGGCTTGATTCCCGCGAACTTTTGGATCTAAGCAGATGATTTGGATGATTCTGCTTCGAATGTTCTTTGATTTTGAGGGTTGAAGTTCTTGAAGTTGCTGGAGGCTTCAGGGCTTGGTTCTGGCAGAGCTTCTGGACTTCTGAGTGCTTCAGATGGCTTGGTGCCCTCCTAAATGTCTCAGGAAGGCTTCTATTTATAGGAGTTTTGGGGTGAATGAGCGACACATGGCGGAGTCTGATTGGTGACACATGTCACAGTCTGATTGGTCCGCTTATGTCATCGCTTACACGTGCGAGGTTGCTTGGGTCATCGCTTACACGAGCCGATGCATGATTGGTTCTTGCATGACACTTGGCAAATTTCTGTTGGCTTCTGAATAGTGATAGTAAAACCTAGCAGCAGTATGTGGTGCTTTGTAATTGGTTGTATTTTGTGGACTTGGTAGTGTGACGTGTTAGCTTGTGATAGGTCGGGAATTTTCCCTCTCTACCGCTGCTATTTTGCATTTTGTGGCAATTTTATTTCTGTTTTGAAGGTTTGGGTTGGTTAGTATGGTTGTTCAAGATTGCTAAACATGTGTGTCTCATTTTAATTTTTAATTTTTTTTTTTTGAATACCACACCAAAAAAGAAAAAAAAAATCAATTATCTGTTTAAACCAGTAAAATTTAAGAGTACTACACCATATTTTTAGTTGGGTGATTGATTGTATTAAAGTTTGTTTATTCCTCTATTTAATAAACCAAATTTCATTCAATAGTTGGAGTTAAATTCAGTTTTAATTGTTAATTTGTAATATACACATCTTTATCACTGTTTGATGTCGTTTTCATCATTTAATGGATTGTCTACAATGTGTTTTATTATAGTTGTCGATAATACTCACATTGCTCTATTTCAAAAGCAAATCTATTGAAGCAACCAAGATTTAGAAGATTGGACACTACAAGTCTTGAAGGATGGGTTTTCAAGTTAGTCAAAGGTGAAGGTGATTCTCCATATTGTTTGTTCTGTTTCACTCCATTTTTTTCCTCCTTATTGTTCAGTTTCTTTTCTACAAAAACAGTACAGAAGCAATGTGTATTATTTGTTGATATATAATTTCAAATCTTAATTACTTAAATCTGAGTTTAATTTGAAAATCAAACTCCAATTCTTCCCATGATAAGGTTGGGGCAGCCAAACATTTGTAGAGAAAAATCTTGATATATTCTAATTGTCTTTTGCATAATTCGATGTTAGAGTTATATGAATACCATGCGAGCGACACGATATCTTTGAAGAAAAAAAAAAACCGACTCTTTTCTGGTTCTATTTCTTTTGCTCCCATTCACTTTGAAATTTCTGATTCCACCGAACATGTTGAGCATTCTACCTCCAAGGTCGCCCTCAACTCCCTCTCCAACCATAGTCCTCTCGCTCCTTAAAGTTTGGTTTGTGTTTCAGTAAGGCCTCACTCCTCTCACTCCTTAAAGTTTGGTTTGTGTCAATTTTGATTCATGGTTATTTTGTTTCCTTGAGTTTTTATCATCTGGGTATTAGATTTTCAGGATTGACTTGAAGAATTTGGATTCTTCTAATGTTTGACTATTTTTAATGTATGAAAATTTTTCATTTTGATCTTTTTCAAATTTCAATTTTCTTTGATTGATATGGATTGCAGTGATTCCTCTTGGTGGATTTCTAGATCATCCACACAGAGGTTCTGCACTCATTATTGTTTTTGATATTATGTGCGTTCATTAATCTTGACTCATTGTGTATGATAATTTCAGTATATTCTGATATATATTCTGTTTTACAGGTTTTTTGACTGTCACATACATGTTACAGGTACACTTTGTCACAAAGCTATTCAATTACTTGATTATTATCAGGTTTAGGTTTAATTGTGAAGAAATTAAAATTGGGTTTTTTGGATTTTAGGGAGGCATTAATCATCAAGATTCTGCAGGCCAAAAGGATACAATTGGACCCTATGATGTGCAGGTAAAGACATATTTTGAGTATGTTGGAAAAATTTGTTGTGTTTTAAGGTCTATTATGAGAAACAAAGATGGATTTTTTTTTGCTCTGTATATGGGTTTGTTTTAGTTTCACTATTAATAAAATATTTGGATTTGTTTTAGTTTCACTATTAATGTTCTGGGCTATCACATAAAGTTCAATTTTGTTGTTTTTTCTTTGTCCTGACATGTGTTAATTGATATAGAAAAAAAAAAAGAAAAAAAGAAGAGATTGTTGGCCAATAAATGAAGAAGAGCAGGGCAAAGGGAAGATAGTATAAATTGGGGCATTGCAAAGCCAATACTCACTTTGATTGGTAATCTGGTGCCTTCTTTGTTTACTGCATAATTTATATTTTTTTAGAATTTGTTATTCTTATTCCATTGATATTGTGAGCTATAGATGGTTCTCTTAAAAAAGAACCACTATAGGCATGAGAATTACAAATTTCATAATGATTTATGCATTAGTTAGAGATAATAAGTGCTCAGGTATATATAATATTTCCATCATTTGTGAACAAATCCTTGGAAGTTAAGAGTTCAGTACCACTGACATCTACATTCTTTAAATGCTTTAGATATTTAAGCATGTGCAACTTAAAGACAAATTAGCTATGTAGTAGGGGAATTGTACATATTATTAATTACTCTAAGTCACTTTTACCCAGATCAACAAAACTTTGAGTTGAACAGCTGACTGAATTCAAATACAAGAATCATGAGTGTAAGCTATTATGTCCTTCACAAATTTGTTAAGAAAATTATTGGACTAGCCTTGACCCTAATGTAGCACAAAATGCTACAGTAAATGCTGTTAACCCAGCCAGTTATGATCAAATGAAACAGTTAACATCATAGCATTATGTCTTTTAAGTTGAAATTATTTTGTATTTCAAAGTTGTTTCTATGTTAAACTACTTCCAAAATGTCTTGATTCTCTATACTTATGCATTTAGACTGTATGCTGGAAGAATTGTGGTTGGATCTGTATCTAATTAAGATAAATTGGTTCTTTTCTTTTGTCTTTTCTTTGAATTTTTCTGATTTTTTTTCTTTCATCTTCCCCTTTTAAAATCAGCATAAAACTAATATGATCTATGGCCCTCTCTCATGAACAATAACATTTAATTGTTTGCAAAGACTTGAGCAACTGAAATTATTACCTTTTTTATTTCAAAATGGTAGCAACAGTCACCTTGACCTTGCTTCATTTATAGTTAGGACATTTTGGGCCTACAAATGAATATGAATTGGATGCCTCCTCTGCTTGATCACTTTAGAAGTCTAAGATGTTTAATTTTCTCTATCCAACTTCACTGCTGACTCTTTTGTTTTTTGTTTTTATTTTTTATTTTTATAATAGTTATCTTCAAATTAATCTGACACTTGGTATCTTTTCTTTTCATCCATGATTCCTTAATGTGATATCTTATAATTGGAACTGTTTTTGGCTTTAAGATAGGAGAAAATTTTAAGATTCAAATAATAGAAAAATTTCCAAATCATTTTTCTCAAACTTTGTATATTATGTTTAGAATACTTCAATTTCATATTAATCTGATAAGATTTTTTAATGTTCCTGCTGCCTATGTCTTAGCTTATGTATTATGTCTTTATATTAACTAATGATATGCATTTCTATTTGTCTCTATTTAATCATTAGTTTGATAGGCTTTTTTAACCATTAGTTTGATAGTTATATCCAATAGCGGGTTTATGCACGGAGTTTCTGACCATGGAGTGGGACTCTGCAGCTTAAAGATTGCTTTTTTGGAACAGGAATAGAGAAACTCTTTCTATATTGCTTCTTTTAAGGATTGTGATTGTGCCAATAAATTCTTTTTTCTACTAGAGTCTTATTTCTCTTTCCAGATCTGGGTGATTTAGTGCTAACATTGTTCCTTTACCAATGAAGGTAAACACCGCATCCCCTCCTATGCATGTAAAGCAATATTTTTGTGGTTGAACCAAGTATATGAGAAGATAAAATCATGAAATTCATTGTTCAAAACGTTCCACCTATATCATACATTATTTTTTTAAAATTCACCATCTCCAATGTGCAATTTCTTGGGGTTTGTAACATCCTTTGAAAGTCTCTCTGTCTAGAACAACATCGAACTCATTTGACTAAGGCAAATAAAACTCGAGCTTGACATTTTTTTTTTTCATGTTTCCTTCATTAGTCACATCTATTAGGCCTTTTTAGTTGCCCATGTTTTGTATAATACTACATTCACAAATCCAACATCTTGGATGATGCTTTAGAATTTGAATTTGTCATTGTAGTGGATAGAATGACTCATTTGTACAAAGTTATGAATGTCACTCCTTCAATTGTTCATTGAAGTAAGTTGTCAAAGCCTTTAGTTGTAAAATTAGTAGTACATTTAGCCTTTTCTTTATTTTCGTATGCTTTCGTGCTTTGATTGGAAAGTTGTGCTAATAAAGTTCCTTATTAGTTTCTATTGTATTTGGCCTATGTTTGTTTTTAATCATATTTTGCTAATAAAGTTTTAAAATTTTTTTTCACATCGTTTGTAGTCATTTTTTATTTTCTTTAGTTGTGAAAAGTTTTTGAATTAAAAGTTTCTAGCATGTGTTGGATAGAATTCATGATAAATGTAATGTTTAATGAAAGTCACATATAGGTTCTTGCATTGATGTTCAATATTTTCAAAACATATTGGATCATCATCCCTAAGCCATCCATATTGCTTGCTTTTCGATTCATTATGATTATTCTTTTTTTATTCTTTTTTTTTGTGTTGAAATAAATGGTATCTTTCATAATTGCTTTATCTCCTGAGTATAAGCAGTTCATGGATTTATGTAAAGTATTCTTCCCATTGTTTCAGATGAGTGGTAAAGGGAGGGAAGTGCATACTAATTGCAAGCCTCCATTAACAGTAGAAAATATATATTGATTCCTTTTATTTCCTTCTAAATGAATTATTTTTTAGGTATGAGTTCTCTTATTTTGCAGATAATATTTTCAAGTAGAGATTAGGAGTTGTACACTGGAGATATGTTTTGCCTTTGTGTATAAAGACCTTGGGAATTTCAAAATATTTATGTGAAAGCTATTTTGGTAGTTGTTGTATCTTTATTTACTTATGCTTGAATAGTAGTTTTTAAAGTTTTCAAGAGAGGCAGTGTTTATAACTTATTTGTATGAATTTAGTTATAAAATTATCTCTAAAAATAGTTAAATCATTAAATTATTATCCCTAAAGTTTGTTATGAGTTTCTTCCTTTGTATTGTTCTCATGTAGAATATGAGTATCATCTACTCTTCTAGATTACGAAGTATAAGGAATATATTTTTTAAATAAGTCAAAAGATGAATAAACAAAAAATATTAAATGGAATATTTGCCTAAGCATTCATTTATTATATATTTTTTGTTCATCTAGATATTTTGCAATAATTGATATACAATTGTTTAGTTTCCTTTAATGTTTGATTACATTTCAAATAAAATTATACTTACATAGTATGTTTTGAGCCATAGTAAGTAGAGGTGAATTCTTATTTGTTTCAAGTGATTATTTCTCTAAGCCAAGTAAATATATATGTTTTTTAAAAGCTATCCCGTGTATCGCATGGCTTAATGACTAGTTTTTTTTGAAAAACGTGTTTAAATTCTCTCAAAAAATGCTACTTACTTTTCTGGAAAAATTGACAATTTTTTTATTATTAAAAACAATACATATATTTTTATGGGCAAATATGATTTAAAAATAAGTCACGTGAATTTTCTTTTGAAAACAGGCTGTTTTTTATTTTTATAATTATATTTTTAAATATTTTCTTAATTTATTTGAAAACGTGGTCTCCTTTATATTGGGAGATGCATTATTTTTTAGACGCATGCCATATTTTTATTATATATCCTTTTGTAAGATACGTTTAATAATTTTTCTTAGATATTAAGCCTTTAAATATTATAAAAATTATAATTTGATGCATGCCATACTTTTATTTTATATATTTCCATTTTTTAGATACATATCATAAGCTTACTTTTCTAGATTAAAAAAAAAAATGATGATTTTCAAAATTATATACTATATAATAAAAATTGGGTCTAGAAGCAATTATTGTGTCAAATATTTATTTGTTCTTATTAACTATCGTTAGTGTTATTCTAAAAAAAATTTAAAAAAACTATTGTTAGTGTTTTAATTTTTTTGGTTTTTTACATTTTCTATAGCTTAATTGTTTTTATTAATTTTTATTTTTAGTTCTAAACCTTTTTTTTTTTTTTTTTGATAAGATAGTTCTAAACTATTTGATTTTACATTTGGTTAATAATATTGTGATAGACACAATAGAATTTACTTTTTCGTTTTCTTTTTTTAAATCTATCCCATTTGATTTTACATTTAGTTGATATGTTATTAACAATATTTTTTTAATATAGGGATCTTTTGTTCTTATCCAACCTACATTTTAGGAAATGAAATGAAACAACCACATTAGCATCAACTCAAAATCTATTTTGTCTCTTAAAAAAAAAAAAAAACCACTTAAGAACTAAAATATCTTTTAAGACTCCCACTTGTAATTATATAGGTAAAACTATTACTTAATGTAGTTTTTTTTTAATAAATTCAGATTTAAAATAAGTACTCCCAATCCAAGTTTCAAAAATAAAAAAAACCAATAGGTCAACTGATTAAAATTGAGAATCGGACCATTTTCCAGTTCTTGAACTGTTCTAGTTTTTAAAAAGATACTCTCAATCCAAACTTGTATTTTCTCATTATTAAGTAAGTGCACCAAATGGATGAAATTGAATCAAGTAGACTGAATTGGACCTAAAGGACCGAAATGGACCAAGTTGGACTGAAATAGACCAAATTGCTGAATGAACTGAATTAGACCTAATTGACCGAATTGGACTGAAATAGACCTAATGGACCGAATTGGATCAAAATGAACCAAAGTGAACTAAATTAGACCGAATGGACCTACTTAGACTGAAGTGGACCGAATGGACCAAATAGACCGAATTGGACCAAAAATGTGCAATGCACAGGACTACTACTGGTATGTTCAAAATTTTGAAAATTGAGTCAATAATATATATTTTATTTGAAAACTTAATTGTTGAGATTTTCTAAATTTTGGTAAAATATTATTTTGTCATGAACCAACTCCCAAGGAAAGGGTTATCACATTTACAATATACTTTAAAATGACTAATTAAACTACAGTTGGAGTTCCCTATAAAAGCCTATATAGAACTCTAGCTAGTTCAACTTAAAACATGACCAGTGTGGGATTCAATATATGTCCATGTAACGTACATTCATAAAATATAATCTAATCCAAATACTTTAGGGCACTGCAAGAATGATAGTAATTCTTTTTAATTTTGTGTATTTATGTTTAGAATATTGTCTTGGAAACACATTCCCATTTCCCACATAAGGCAATTTTTCCATATGACCAGACAACCCGTACTACTTAAGAAAGGACCCTCCTGTGTTGCTAAAATGTTTTTGAGAGATTTTGGACTGCTGGATTGAAAGGCATGGATCACATGTGTGAAAGGTGGGGTTAAGTTTGTCTTCCCTGGCATCCTTTTAAAAAAATACTGTTTTTTTGCAAGTGGACGGAAAATGTTTTATATGATCCACTAAAAATAAATTCAATCTGTTTGGATGGAAAATGTTCTACCAGAACTTCTATTTGTATTTCAGGCTGATTTAAACAGCCTCCTTTAATAATACGCACCAGAATTTTTCTCCAAAAAAAAAAAAAAAACCGATAAAGTAGAAAACGTTTTCAAAAATATTACATATTCAACAAGTTATTGCAAATGAACTCCACACCACAAAAATCCCTCCTAAATGAAACTTCTCCCTATTCTTCCCCTTTGTGTTGACTGACTTTTACTTTTCTTTTTCTTTTTTTCCAAATTATCCTTTTTAATCAAATCATTCTCTTCCCTTTTTTCTTTTTTCTTTTTATTTCTTTCACAGGGTCTAAATTTGTTTTGTTTTTTTTTTTTTTGAGATTTTTTTTGTGAATGAATTATTTTATGTATTATTATTTCAAATTATATGAAATATTGATGGTTTTCCATGCAAGTCAAACAATAAAAATGTTTTTTCTTCATTTTTGCGATGAAACCAAACAAAGTAAAAGGAGTCTTTTTTTTAAAAAGTATTTCTATAAAAAAAAAATGATTCATTTTTCAAAAACATTTTACATTGAAACGAAGTCTTATAAGTTATACTCACTAATCTCATTCACCAAAAGTCTCATGCCCATAGTAGCATTATTTGCTTTTCTCAATAGGAGAATTTAGATCCAAATTACCTTACCTCTACTTATTTTAAAAACAAAAACAAAAAACAAAACCTAGTTTTTTTCACCTCTTAATTACCCCCCCCCCCCCCAAAAAAAAAAAAAAGGGTGACTTAAAAAAGAAAGTAAATGTCTTTGTTACCCTATTAAATATTGATAAAGAATCTTGCACCCATCCCCTCTTCAATCTGAATTTTGAAGCATGAAGCTATCTTTAGCCTATGGGGCCAGTTTGCTGGGAGAAAATTTAAACTTCAAAAGAAGGGAGGGCCCCCATAGCCCAGACAATGATTGGAGAAAAAAAGGAAAAGAAAAGCTTAATAATAGCCCAAGAAATATCTTCCATCCAAAGAGTTCGTTGAGGCCCAGTGAGATAATTGATGCTCAATAATGAGAAGCTCATATTATGGGGTTGAGTACTTGAGATGACTCCTGCTCCAGCTACCAAACGGTCTGCGAAATAATTCAGCTAATCTCACATTGATATACCTAGTACTATAGGTCTACAGATTACAGACTCTAGGGTCTGTTTGGTTAGGCAGAAAACAAAAGGTGATGATGGGAACCTATGGAAGGAAAAAGGGGGACGATGAATTGAATTTTCATCCTTTTAGTTGGGTGGAAAATGTGAGTGGAAAGAAAAGGGTGGATTTGGACCACCAAAGCTTTGTACTCTCAAATTGGAGGAGAAAATGGAGAGAAAAATGTGTGAAGATTTTTTTTTTTTTTTTTTAAATTTAATAATTACAATGAAAAATGAAGATTTGAATTCTTGATATCTTGAAAGCACTAGAATGTGCCGACTAGTTGAGCTAAGAGGCAAGAATGAGAACTACCTTTAATTGCTTTTTATTTTTATTTTTATAGTTATATATATAATGAAAAATTTTAAATATCTTTATTAGAAATATTAAAAAATATCAAATGAGCTATGGTACTCTTAGCTTTTTGTATAATTTTAAAGCATAAAAGGATCGTATAGTTTTAAAATCAATGACTTTCATAATAAAAAGATTTGACTTTGTTAATTATACAATATAATTACATAATAGACATCCTAAATTTTTTTTTAATGAAGAAATTAATTGAAATCCTCCTAATTCAATAATAACAATCCTTTTTTTTTTTTTTTGTTTAACACAAAAATTATAATAAAAAAAACTAATAAAAAGAAAAATAATGCAGGAAGTTTGTGAGGTGTCATAGAAAATTGTATGTCTACATAGCTTCACCAAATTGACCTTGACATTTTGCCTACCTTCATTTCCGTACATACTTGCACAACAACAACGTGTACCCAAACCGATAGGGGGGACTATACATTATATGCCCCTCCCTTTGTTCACATGAAAGCCTCCTTAAATGGTTGTCTTATTCATTAAGAAAAACAAACAAATAAATATGTGAAAGACCCATTTACCTCTTTTCTTTTCTTTTTTTCTTTTTTCTTTTTCTTTTTTTTTTTAACATAAAGGTTCATTTGTTCCTATCAAAAAATAAAAATAATAAAAGTGGTTCCTTTTGTTCCTATAAAAAAAAATAGTAAAAGAGGTTCATTTGTTTAGGTCGATGGCATGAATGTATGTGTCAAATCCCATCTCTCTTTTTGTCCACCCTTACACGTGCCCCAATTGTTTTTGACTATCTGATTTAACTATTGATTGTTCCTTGAAATTGAAATCCACAAAGAAAAGCAATTTGGTCCCTTGTGTTGTGTTATTTTTCACCAGCAAAATAGGTAGGCTGTCGGTGCCATTGTTTGTTTAACATAGGAACCAATGATTATAAGTGGCCCATATCTCAAGCATCACCAAAATTAAGATTTCACATTATAATTAGTGAAAAAAAAACATGATATATGATACAGATCAATATAAAAATAATGTTAGTCATATCATTACTTATTAAGTTAACAAGTACTTTAAAAAAAAAATTATCATAAATCTAGAGTCACAATTTTTCCATATATGTTGATGACACGAAACAAAGCTAACACATGATTATTTTAAAACATGCATAGCATCTTACTGACCATGTTGTAACTTTTCATATATATCAATGACACAATACAGACTTAACACATAATTATTATGAAACATGTATAGTGTTAGCTGTCTATGTTATATCTAGTGCATTTGAGTGCTAATCTAATCTCAACTCACACAATCTTAACAAATTAGAAAGATTATTATATGCTTAACATTATTAAAAAAAAAAAAATTGGTATGCCTAACTAGTTTTAAAAATGAGTTTGTAGATAAAGTCTAATGTTGTCTGATTAGGTGGCTTGTTTGGATTGGAATTTACTTGCTTTTGTATAGTGGAGTGTCTGCTTCTCCCCATTATAACGTGACTTCCTGTTTGAAAGTCACCTTTCATCCGCAAACAACGCCATTATCTCTTCTTTATTTCTTTTGTTGTACCTCGTAATTGTACAAAAGCAGTGAGGATTTCATTGTAAAAATTAATAAAATCCAGCTGTTTTGGCTTGGCCTTTATACATAGCTACAGGCCTTGGCCAGCAATTTTTTTTGTTTGTTTAAACAAAACTAAGACACAAGCATTGTTTGTTCAGATTTGTGTTATAATTAATCCACATGTTGGTCTGGTTCTTCCTCATTAGCAAATCCATTCCCTTTGATTCTTCTTTGTCTTAAATGACATCACTCCAAAAATTTATATTTAACAAACAATGTTGCAGTCCATTTATTGGAAAAGTCGGAATTTGGAGGCAGAGTGTAACCTATGTTTTATATCGTCTAATAAAAATTGGCATATTAGTTTTTTACTTTTTTACTTAAAATGATCAATATATCCTACCATATATAATCGTTGTATTTCAGTAAACTCCTAATTGAATTGGATTTTCATATGGGCATTAGAATCGATTGAGTGTAATTTTACCTATATTTTAATATGTGATATGATAATGTGACATGTTGAGATTAGAGAGTATAAAACTTGAATTTTACACCACATTCTTGTAAAATTTAATCTCTTATTGAAAATGGTTGATTCCTTTACTTTATAATGCTAATTTACATGTATTCCATTTTACTCAACTTATAGAATTTTTTGTTATCTAGTAATTTTGCTAGAGTAATGTTAGAGATACAAACGATTTTATAAAAAAAATTATAAACTATTGATGTGGTGAGTGATTATTGGTAAATGAAGAAGTGATGTTAATGGTGGGTCTAGATGAAAACCAGTAAGAAATTGGCCACAACATCAGTTTGTAAAAATGTTGGAAAATAATTTGTATCTATAGTATTACTCATTTCACTTACACTAAAACGGTAGTTTGTGTCAATAATCATCATAGAGCAATTATTATGAAACAGACACTATAGATTCAAATATAATTGTATTTAGAAAAAAAAATGTTAATTTATCTTTTTCTATTTTTACACAAGTTATGTAAAATAAATTAATGAAAATATACTCATCAAAACACACATAACAATAAATCTAGTAAGTTTGTTAAAAGACTCATACTTTAACTAGCACTTCTAAGTATTTTCAACAAAGATGTACATGGTTTAAATCACCTCTCTCCCAACTATCAAATCATCAACAAAAAAAAATAATAATAATAATTTTTTTGTTCATAATAGTTAACTTTAGGTGTTTTGATTACCATATAAAATTGATATTATTTTAATCAAAATTTACCAACTTTAACAAATTATGAAAGAATTTATTCTTCTTAACGTTGCTATATAACAATAATAATGATCATTGTCATGAATCTTATAGTTTAACTACAACCTCAAAGATGTTTTCAAGTCTCAAAGAATATGCCCAAGTGCAAAAATTCCCCTCCCCAACTCTCCAAAGAAAGTAAAAAAAAAAAATCATAGTAATACTAGGCAGTAACTCTAGAATTGTCCACAAATGAATTCAAAATATAGTTAAAAATTTAAAAGTAAGAAAAGAAAGGCATAAAAGTATTTTGTTTCTCCATCATACATTTCACATTCTTCCAACCACAGCAGTCTACGTCAAAGAGTTGACAAAAAAAGAGACCAAAAATAACGCTACGTGGCATTCTGCCATTGGCCACTGTAGTCAATACACGCACAAAAGTTAGAATTACAAACACGCCGTCCCCAGTTTCAACTTTACTAGTAATAATCTATCTTTTGTTGGGTTGGATTTGGTTTTTAAATTTCAATTCCCCGCGAAATTAATTAACTAATCAGTATTTTTTTTTTAAATAACTAATTAAATAAAGAAAAAATTAACTGATATCTTAAAGATATTAGTTTAGAAAATATTTATCAACTTATTATGAGAAATTTTTTTTTTTTCCTACAACAGTCTATTAATATGTATACTAAAGACATTCGTTAACAGGGCCTTAAATAAAATAAGATAAAAGTTAACAAATACTATAAAGGTATTGATTTAGGATATGTATTTTATAAAATTCTTGAGAGAGCGTACTTAGGTCATTTTGAATTTGAACTAGATATATCACTCGTGAAGTAAATCATCACATCTATAATCCAACCAATTGAGTAATTAATTTTTTTTAATCTCAATATATTTTCTAATATTAAAATTTTCTTAAAATGATTTATTATCAAATGAGCACAGGTTAACAAGTCTAAGATAAATAAAATAAATAAAAGAAGAGAGAGAGAGAGAGAGAACTTGGCACTTAGTTTGTTTAAGACAGTCAAAGCGCGAATTCTAACAACTATAAAGACTTTTCTATTCACTCTATAAAGAATTATGAACAAAGTCACCATTTTAGACCAAAAAACCGTCTCTCTCTCTCTCTCTATATATATTTTCAAGTCTTTCCCACCGTTAACGCGTAGTCTTCAAGTTCCAAAACGACACAGCATCGAACTTTCTCTCTCTCTATCTTTGTTTCCCTGAGATTTTCTCGCTGTCGCGTTTTCCGGCATTCTCACGAGGAGAATTCCAAGGTAACTAACTAACTTAACTGTTTTTTTCTTTTTTCTTTTTTTGAATTTCAAACATTTTGAATTTTATTTTTATTTTCGTGTGGTGGTACTGTGAATTTCCTTTTCTGTTTATTGTTTGATTAAATATTTTTCCATCTTTTTTTTTTGGCTTTTGCTTTTCTTTTTATGTTTTTTTGAAGTACGGTGAGTTCGGATCTGTTTGGTTGCCGAGAAAATTTGGAGTAAACTTGAACTCTGTTTTTTTGGTGTTGAAATGAAGTTGATCAGTTGAATCATGCTTAAATTAGTAAAGTTGTTTAGTTTAGAGCAGAACAAAACTAATTTTTTATTTGAATTTTAGTTTTTTTTTTTTGAATCTGTTATTTTCTCTCATTTTCTCAGTAACCAGTCAGGGCAGTATAAGATATATTTGAGCTATTGAATAATTAGAGATTTATTTTTTTATTTATATTTTTTCTTTGGCTGAGTAAATGTTGGCATTAAACTTCAATGGCAGTCAAGTAATTTTGGAAAATAGATTAGGTTTTGAATGAGTAAAGAAGGGGTCAGTGTAAAATAATCAAAATAGCCTGATTAAAATCGAATAATTTAACACTAATTTTGAATGAAGTTAGGATTTCAATTTGATAAATTATATTTTTTGAATAGTGGTTGAGAGAAATAGTGTGGTCCCATTTGCTTCTTAGTTTAGTATAGGTGATTCTAAGATAGTTTCCTAGTAATATATGTATAATTTTGTCCCCAACTACGAGTTCTTCTAGTTCAATTCAACGAGTCTTCACTAATATAATATTGGGCTAACCTTAGTGTATGTATTGTATTGTTTTTGAACGAGGGAAGTAATTGCCGTCTCCATTTTTAAGCATTTGGTGTTGGTGAAGAGCTCAGGAAGGTGTTGACTCATATTTTTATAGGTGTGATTTGTTAATAATAATATATATTTGCATACCCATAGAGACAAGCCCATATATTTACAAACACGCGTACACAGCACAAATAGATTGTTTTTATTTACAAAAACGTCCTTCATGAATTTGAGAGAAAATGTTCCACTGTGGGGGTGGCTCGAGAACATTAATTGAGTCAATGGTCAAATTGGGATTTATAGTGGAATGAAATTGGTGCAAAACCCAATTGAGCTTATTGTGGAAACTTATCTCAACAAAGGGTAATGCTCAAACTTTTTTTATTTAGCTCCCCATTATGTGTTTGTTTCATTAAAACTGTTTTCGTTATGTGATTGTAATACATGGAGGTTTACCACATTTTCATATTTTGGGCAAAATAAGGAGCGGATGTTCAGTTAGTTAACCTGTTGCTTACATGGTTTTAGATGCAAATATGTATATGTACTTTGTTTAGTTAATTTTGTTTGCAAACTTATAGACTGACTGTTTTGAATATAGGTTCAGTGTTGAGTGTCTCATGTCAGAGGCTTTATGAGTAACTTTGGTAGTAGATTTTTCATACTCAAGAGCAATCAATTTCAGGCAAGAAGAACATTCTTGCATAACCTGACAGTTGACGTCCGATGAGAACAGACTGAGAATGAGAAGATCTGAAGCATGCACTTGTGAGAAGTGAAAATCCTTCGATGTATGCCTCTATTGATCTGGTTATTTATTACTGAAGGGCTTTATTTTATGTGTTAAAACACAATTTGTTTCTAATGCGTATGATGATCACCAACTGGTGGTCTTTTGGTTTCTCTATGCTCAGTTACCATGGAGATCAGGTTCAAAACTTTTGATGCCCTGTCAATCAGTAGAATGAAGAAATGGTTTGGTGTTGTTTTAGTTGCATCAGTGTTTATGCTGCTGGTCCTGAGATATGGCATCACAAAAAATACTATTGGGCAAAATTTTTTGACAACTCCAATCTTCAATACCACTGGCATCAATCCTCTTGAATGGCTTGATCCAGGAGTTCCACCTGCAGCTCAAAATCCAGAGAATGCTTCTAAAGTGGTATCTGCTGATATCATAGTCTTAAGTCTCTTTGCTAAGAGGAACATATCCAATGAAGAGCAAAATTCCCTTCAAACATGGAACCATTTGAAAGACTTGATTAATCATGCTCAGGGTCTACCTAATGCAGTAGATGCTATTAAAGAAGCTGGAGGAGCGTGGAATATACTTGTGGATTCAGTTGACAAGCAAAGACTTCAGAATGAAAGTTCACATGGGAGAGCAAAAGAGAAACAATGTCCTCATTTTCTTAATAAAATGAATGCCACGGACCTTAATAGTACTGGTTATAAGTTGAGGGTTCCTTGTGGCCTGACTCAGGGTTCTGCCATTACAATTATAGGAATTCCAAATGGTTTTCTTGGTAATTTCCGTATTGACTTAACTGGTGAACCACTTCCAGGGGAGCCTGATCCACCCAACATCTTGCATTACAATGTAAGACTTCATGGCGATAAGATAACCGAGAACCCTGTAATTGTCCAAAACACCTGGACTATAGCTCATGATTGGGGTGAAGAGGAGCGTTGTCCATCTCCTGCTCCTGAAAAAATTAAGAAAGGTACAGATACCTTTCCCATATTTTTCTACTTATTGAGTACTTAATTTTAAATTTATTTATTTTTAATTGATTTCATGTTTTAGTTCATATAAAGTGCGCGTTCAACCTCCATGTGACACTCTTACATTCAAAAAGAAAATGTTATCCCCAAGGCCAACTAAGCAGAACTTTTACATGCATAAAATTTTGAGTTGTGCCCATTTTGGACTCTTAGTTCAATAATGAAGCTTTAGCCTAGGAGTTGTAGCTCAAATGTACTTCCTCCTCTATCCCCCCCACCCCCACCCCCCCATAAAAAAGGGGTGGAGAGTGAGATCGAAGAATCAAGACCCATTGGATGCATGTGTAATATATCCAAAAAAAAACTGAAGTTTGCAATATGGTAATCTTGAAAGCAATATGTGTTAGAAAAGACTGGTGTCTCTGTTGCCTTCAAACACACGTTCACCACATTGGTCAATTTATTGTTCTGTATCAAGGCGCGAAGCTTTATTGTGCTACACAATTTGTCTTAGCAGCTGGCCATAGGCATCTATACCATTTATACAGCTTTTGTTATAGTAATGCTTGTCTTGTTCTCAACTTCTTAGAATGTTATAAACTGAAATCATATTCAAATTCCTTTTTTTGTTCTTTTATGTTTACTTCTTTGCAATCTATTTAACATAACATGGTTTATTAGTCATTTAAATTGTATAATACCTCTAATAGTTTCTAATGCCAGTGGATGAGTTGGACCAATGCAACAAGATAGTGGGAAAAGATGATAACCAGGGATCTAAGGCTAGAAAATATTTTCCTTTTAAGCAAAGTTATCCATTTGTTGCAACGCTTAGAGTGGGATCAGAGGGGATCCAGATGACAGTTGATGGAAAGCACATTACATCCTTTGCGTTCCGTGAAGTAATCTTCTTGTCTTCTTCTTTTCTTTTCTTTTTTTTTTCTTTTTTTTTTTTTTTTTTTAACATTCTCACTCCAGTTGCATCTAGAAATCTGTGGATAAATACATGTTTTTTCCATATATTCATTGTCTTGGCTGGTTATATTTTCAGACATTGGAGCCATGGCTTGTAAGCGAAATAAAAATTTCAGGAGATTTAAAGTTAATATCTGTCCTTGCGAGTGGTTTACCCACATCAGAGGATTCTGAGCATATAATCGATTTAGAATCACTCAAATCATCTCCTCTCTCTCCTCGAAAACCATTGGATCTCTTCATTGGTGTTTTCTCAAATGCGAACAATTTTAAGCGTAGGATGGCTGTTCGAAGGACATGGATGCAGTATCCTGCAGTGCGGTCAGGGACAGTTGCAGTTCGATTTTTTGTTGGTTTGGTAAGTTTCACATGTGAAATTTTGTGATCAGTATGACATTTTTTTAGGTGATGGGTCTTCTACATGCTTGGTGATTTCAAACTACAAAGAATGATTTGTTCATCTTAAGGATGATCCTTCCTTAAATAGGTCCTGATCTTTGGTTTAAGACCACAAGCATATGGCAAATAATTCTAGCACTGAGATGAGTTAGATGCCTCAGGCATGTAACTTAGGCAACATTAGATTGCCATTGTTGCATGTTGCATTGAAAATTTAATCTGTTTATTTCTCTCTTCCTCTCTTCTAGCTTTGAATTCTTTTACAACAAAACAAAAGTTTAAGCCTATTGCTTGGATTGCAGCATAAAAACCAAATAGTGAATGAGGAACTCTGGAATGAGGCACAGACATATGGAGACATACAGTTGATGCCTTTTGTTGACTACTACAGTCTTATCACCTGGAAGACTTTAGCGATTTGCATATTTGGTGTAAGTTCTTATCTTTTCCTTAAAATGAGGAGAATCCATTGTTTGCCTCACTGACCTAATATCTTCAACAGACGGAGGTTGTTTCCGCAAAGTTTGTTATGAAGACAGATGATGATGCATTCGTTCGTGTGGATGAAGTGCTTGCTTCTCTTAACAGGATTAATGTGACTCATGCATTGCTTTATGGGCTCATAAATTCAGGCTCCAGACCACATCGAAATCCTGATAGCAAGTGGTATATCAGCCCTGAGGTAACTCTAAATTCTGGAAAACACACGTTTCATTCAGCAATTTTCCTCAGTGTTTACTTTGCATATCGTTCTTGTCGGATATAAATAACTTGGTGTTTTAGCTCCATTACCTATCTAAAAATAATTACCAATCTTGTTTGTTTATGGTAATTTACTATTTCAAATACACAATCAGATTTGTTTCAGAATTTAAGATTTAACTTTCAGACTGATATTCATGCCTCTTTCTTCTCACTTTTTTCTTACCTCCATTGTCTGTGCTCTACTGTAGGAATGGCGTGATGAAACTTACCCACCTTGGGCGCATGGTCCTGGTTATGTTGTGTCACATGACATTTCAAAGGCAATCTACGAGAAATATAAGGAAGGAAATCTAAAGGTATTATAAGCAATTCACATTTTGAAGAACCTTTTTTTAAGAGTAATTTTGTGAAAGTAATAGAGAGTCGTAAAAAAAAATGGAGTCTACAATTATATTCCACACATTTCCACACCGCATGGTTTAAACATTAACTTCATAATCTGACAAAATGAATGCTATATGACAGATGTTTAAGCTAGAAGATGTGGCAATGGGAATATGGATTGCAGATTTGGCGAAGGGGGGTTTGAAAGTTCGGTATGAGAAAGAAGGGAGGGTCTATAACGAGGGGTGCAAGGATGGTTATGTTGTTGCTCATTACCAAGGTCCCAGAGAGTTGCTCTGTTTGTGGCAGAAACTTCAAGAAGGAAATCGTGCTATGTGCTGTGGTGATCGATAAACATATTAGTTTCACTGGAGCTTTTTCAGGCTACAGGATACTTGGCAAGAAGAGTAAAAATCTTGGTAATGAGACTTAAAAAAAATTTGACTGACCAGGATTGTGATATAGACCAAAAAGAAGAAGAAATTTCTCTCTTTTTCTTTCTAATTAAAGGGAGCAAGGGAATTTTTTGTGAGGGAGACGAGAGAGTGGCTTAGCATTGTTGTATAAGTAGGAATTCTTAATTAGTAATTAGTATAGTTCAGAGTTTTAAGATATGCTACGTACGCATTTTTCATGACTTGGAAGGATCTGTATTACATGTAGAGAGATAGACAGCAGTACCTTGTATAGAGTCCACTCTGTAATAGGATATCACAAATACTACCTATAATGTTGCTCCAATTTTTTGTATAATTAATACCAAGTTCCTTAAACCTTAATCATTGTATGATGAATCACTTCAAAGAGACAAGTTTGTACATGTTTTTATTTTTCCCGACCTGCCTGCTAAATCGACTGGCAGTACAACCATTTACTTCAAAATGATTTGGATCAGAAAGTTAATTGAAGCCCTATTGGATGGGATGATATAAACTTACAACTAGAATCATTTCAGCAGAAATAATTTTAAGTAAATCAACAATCTTGGGAAAAAGTGGTATGAAGTATCCAGGCTAGTCTATAAGACAAAGGTGCGCTCTAGGGAAAAGCATTTAAGAACAAATTGTGTTTAGTGTTACACTTAAATACATCTACAATGATGTATTAAACTCCTGTTTGGGAATTTGCAAAAACTGCATAAGAAAAAAATTCTCTCTCTCACTCTTACACACACACACACACACACACACACACACAGCTTCAACTGGTTAGAGAATATAATTTACTACCATCAGTTCCCTTCGATTAATATAATTTTTTTTAAATTCAATTTCTGAATTAAGTAATAAGATTATTATCATCTAAGTGTTTGCTAGAGCATTAAGTCGCAGGAAAGCAATGATAACACACACACACACACACACACCCATCATCATCATTATCATCATACAAGAACAATAGTTCCATTATATAGTTTTGCAATAACCCTCAATACCTCATTGATTATTACAGCCTATCATCCACAAAAAACTAATAACAGTAAACAAATCCTATATAAATCTGAGGAATATGACTATATAAATCAAATCCTAAACACATTCTAGCCACAATGTGTGTAAACAAATAAGACATGTAAGTTTGGTTAAACTTACTTATACTCTGCATGGGAAGGACATGAAAGAACATAATCCAAGCACAACAAAAGACTCTAATTGTAGTGCAACAGCATTCACTAGAGCCAAACCATGCAATTCTTGAAAAATTTTAAGCACTCAGAACTGAGTTAAGACACTTCAACAAATGACTTACAATACCACCTTACCCTGCAAAATGGCCATTATATAAATCCCAAAACATGTGCTGAAAATTTAGAAACAATACGAACGGTCATTTAGGAATTTTAATCAAACATGATATGCACAAATGTCAATAAACAGAATCATCCAATAATTTGATATGAAATATCAAGTCTAATCAAATTTAACACATAATCCCCCTTCACTTCAAACATTATACAATGACAATAATTACAATTTATAAAACAAATTTCGATTGTTTCAAATTTCGTCTAATGACAAAAACATTACATTCATACTGAATCAAAACATAGTAATCTTTGAACAATTCTAGCAAACCAGTAATACTAATACTAATCATAATCAAGCAGACAAGCATCCAACGCCGAATCGAGTATTTGGAAACACCAAGAACAGTCCACTACAAATAATCCCAATCATCAAAGGGAAACTCTCCATGACTTCATCCATGTCCTTGACATGACCAGGGAAAAGACAATCCGTGACACGATGATCCGAGAAAGCAATAGCCACGAAAACCATCACAGACATGATTGCATGGACGAAATCAGTGAACACAACTTTGTACCTATCATCCTTAGGAACCTCAACACCAAGCCCTGACTTAAACAAAGCCAAACCTTTAGTTGTCACAAAGCCATAGTAAGTTTTCCCATCAGGGCCTTTGAAACTGTCAGTGAAGTGAAAGAAAAAGCAAGAGAGTGCGCATATGACTAAAAGGACATGAATCATGATTGTGCTAACATTGGAGCATAAACCATTGCCAGACACAGAAGGAAGAACCATCTCAAATGTGAGAAGAGTCCCAGTTGGAAGAAAGTTCACAAGCATTGATGTTTTTGAGATTGTTTTTTGGACCCCTTTGGCCACTGCTCTTCTTTTTCGGCCATGTTGAAGAGGGTCAGTGGATTCTGAAGATGGGTCTTTGGTTGTGTGTTCAACGGGTTCAGTGGTGTAGATTTTGATTCCAATGTCTTCAGGTTTTGGCTCCATTGTTGAGTTTTTTTTTTGTGTAACAAAGCCAAAAATAAATTGAGACACAGATGAATATGGAGTGAGAGAGAGCAGTGAGCGTAAATGTGTGTTTATGGGGTTTCGGGGGGGTCGGTTTTTGTAGTTTTTTTAACGTTGTTCGTAACGGTTAGTTAACTGTACGTCTCTCAAAGGTTGCAACGCACACATTTTCACGAAATACACTGTTTCCACTGTAGAGTTGTTAAAATCTTATCCATTTCATCATGAGAGATTGAAGCATTTATCATTTCTTTTTAATAAAAAAAGAGAGAGATTTAAGTAAAAATAAAAAATAAAATAAAATGAAAGAAGGAAGAAACAAAATTACGAAGAGAGTTTTTCTTCTTTTTTTTTTTTTTTTTCAATAATAATTACGAAGAAAGTTGAAGCAAAACCCAAGAAATAATGTGCAAACGAGCAGAGATCTTGAAAGGTATAAATGAGTGTTGTAATTTTAGGGATCTTGAAAATTTTTTTTTTCACTATAAACCTTTTTATTTATGGGAGAAGTTAACGAGAGCCACAAGAGTATTGATTTAAGAAATATTTTTAGAAACTTTTTATGGAAAAAAAAAAAAAAAAGTAGTTAATTTTTTTATTTATTTATATAGTTTTCACAAAAGTAGTATTAAAATTTTTTCTAAAATAGTTTATTAACAATTGTCATAAGGACACCAGCTAACATAATTCTTATTTATCTTGAGAATATAATTGTTAGTGCCTGAAAAATATGGAAAATATCTTTCTTACTTATATAATATCTTTCTTACTGATATGTGGGTCCCACATATGGAAAATATGGTATCCCATGTGCTATGCTATTATATAACACCTCTCTCACTGACACATGGATCCTACATGTTAGTGAGAGAGAGAAGTTGTATAAGTTTGCTGTTTGGGCTTATGAAATTTCTCCTACTGGAGTACTCAAATATAATTTGATGGACGATATTAAATCGGTCAATATATATTTATATATCCTTATTTTGGGGGGTCTTAAATCGCTTTCAATTAGATAATATGATTTGCTTCTAAAAAAAAAAAAGATAATATGATTTTTTATTTTATTTTATTTTATAATTCAATAGTTGGAAGAAGAGAGATTGGAATTCTAAACCTTTCAGTTCAAAACAATAATAAATTTCCATAATAATGATTTTTTTTGAAAAAACGAACACTAAAAAGTTCTATTTCCCAAATATTCGATTTAATGTAACCCCATCAATAAACTAAACATTCATCTTTACCCCCTCCTTGGTGAAGTCAATACAACTCTTTTAGCCTTGAAACTTTCTATCCAACACAATTTTACTTATGTTCAATTTGAAGGAAATTTCATTGGCAATAATAGAAGCTCTCCAAAATACGGCTTTTGCTACCTCTACACCAGATTTTCTTCTTCCTATTTTGAATATTTAAGATCTATCTTGCGGGGATTTTAGTTTTGTACCTAGGAACCTGAATTTTTTGGCCCATAATGTTGCCTCTTGGGTATCCTTTTGTAATTGGGATGGGCCTTTAACCATCTCGAAGCTCCCTGCTTGGTTTGCTGCCCAGATGGTAGGGATGGTTTAGGGCCCCTCTTTCTTCTTAATTCAAGTATTCTTAATTATCAAACACCCCCCCACCCCCAATCCAAAGGAAAAATGGGAAAAACCTTCACCAAGAATGTTGATAACAGTTATATTCTCGTTTTCTGAACCAGCCAGAGTATATATGGCAGGGAAATCTTAGGGGTAGTATTTTCGCTATTGGTAAAAGAATTTGAATGTTCTCTTTGCCTATTAACAAGAGGAGGATAGTATTAACTTCCACAAATGCCTAGTATAAACATAAGACTGTCCTTTTCTTTTTTGGCTATTTTGTGGGATAAATCAGAGAGCATAACATTCAATTTATCCCTTAATTAAAAAATCCATTTCCAAAAAAAAAAATCAACTTTGAATAGACCAGGCAAAATTCTGTTTTGGCAATTGATGACACAAGTAAAGCCACTATATATATATAAAAGAACCATGTGTGATAGTTTGAGCATCCTAGCTAGCAAGAAGTTAACCGAGTTCTTTATTGCAGAGCTCTAGTTACAAAAATTATCAAGTGCTCAATTTGATGTAGATACAAATCTAGCGTGGCAAGAACCCATGACGAGAAATTGCTATCTCAAATGCTTGCATTCTTTCCCCACAAGCAAAACCATTGCGATCATAAGATGATATTTCATTTATGTTTAGATCATTACAAGCCTTGACAAGCTCCTCACCAACATGCTTAGCAGCTTCCTGATATAATCAACAGTCAAAACAGAACAAAATCAAGACACTGGGGCATTACAATAGTAACCATTAAGGGGAGTTTTTTTTTCTTCGGGGTGGGGGATTGCATTTAATAATTTGAAAGGAATAATGGAATTGAAGTATGAAAACTGCACAATCAAATAGATGTCTATGATGACAGTGGTCAAGATCTCTACACAAACATGTGCTTTTACAAATTTATTATTTTAATAATTTTGATAACAGCCTCTAACTGAAGATGGAATACTTACTATGGTGGTACAAGAGGGATTCTGACGAATAGATTTCTGCAAAGTGCTTCCATAAAACAAACACTTCTTATTTTTATCATCTACCAGCATAGCATATAACTGCTTGTCTGAACAGAATACCGAAAGCCTTGGACTCGTAGGTGTGCCATTAAACTGGTCAAGAATTACACAAATTATGGTTTTGATAGATTAGTTGACTCATACTACCAAGACATAGAATAATTGTGCGACATGAACGTATACTTAGTGCCATATAACCAAAGAAATCCAGCACAGCAGCATCATCTAGACTCATATTCTATTGTTATATCTTGTTATAGTTATGTGTGTGTGTGTGTGTTTTTTTTTTTTTGGTATATAGTTATGTCCTTCTAAGAGGTGAGCCCAATAAAAACTTCATTGACGCCCAAATAAAGAAAGAAGACTGTCTCATAGATTTTGTGACGAGGACTTGTACATGAAAAGGAAGTTTATGGAATTACATCATGGCTTTTTGTAGTCTAAGAATAAACCCTGAATGTTATTTACGGACATAAGACAACTTCATGAGGGCTATACATCCAAGACATTGAGGTAGAGAGCTTTTGACATGAAGAACCTGAAAACAATAGTTCAGTCTACTACAATACTCTCCCCTCCTGATTAAGTTGGAAAAGAAAAATATGTATATATCTCCAAAGCGTACACGAATCTACTTCGAGAAAACCTAATCTAGTTTAAACTACAAACAGCTTCCTCAACTACAAAATAGGGCAGCCCACTATAAAGTACAAATAATAAGCATAACACCAAAAAATAAAATGCCCTATGCATCACATTAGCAAATTATTTTAAAATAAAGAGAAGTCATACCTTCTTTTGCGTCCTTATGTTTCTGATTTTTGCACTTTCTTTTCTTGCTCTTGCTCTTGCTCTCGCTTCAACAACCAATGGCCTCACAGAGAAACCTATGAATACAAAGTTGGCAGAGTGATTTTTTTTTTTTTTTTGATAAATACAAAGTTGGCATTGTGATATAGTTATATGCTAACTGGTCCTATATATGTAGCACCTCACGTTTACCTATCACCATGTGTACTGCATGCATCTCCAACTCTGTGCACAAAATTGGAAAGAATACATTCTAACCACAAGTTCCCCTATGTGTGTAAAGAAATGACAAATGATAGTTTTCTTACCCTTACTCCTACTCTGCATGGGAAGGAAGTTAAATGGTTTTGAAGAGATCCCAAACATAGCTGAAGACTTGAATTGCAGTGCAGGAGCATTCACCAGAGCCATTCTGTGCATTTCTTGAAAATTTTGAAGCACCCAGAACTGAGTAAGACGCTTTGGCAATGACTTACAAGACCACCTTACCTTGCAAAATGGCCACTACAGAATACCTGAAACATGTGTTAAAACTTCAGAAACACAAAGACTAGTCGTTCAGGAATTTTATCAAACACGTTATGTGCAAATGTCAGCAAACAGTTTATGCTCAAAATAACAAGTACTATATCAGGTCAAAGAAAGTAAGAGTTAAATCAGCTATTTGGGTTTTTTAAAAGCTAGCATCTTGGCCTTTTTTTCTTCTGGGTTTTCCACAAAAAATGAGATTGACTATGATGGCCAAGAAAAAATAAGAGAAGAATACGATGGATTCACTGGTCCTTTGCACACGCATCTTAGCTAGAATAAAGTAGATATCTTGCCTTGTCACTAGTGGAGACTAAGGGGTTCCCATCCCATCAAGGCATCAACAAACCCACCAAACCCAACAAAAGGGGTTCCATTTTTCTACAATATTGCACATGCAAACTTATTGAAACCCCCCAATTGCATAGCAACATGTCATCAACTTATCCAAGAAGTACTCAAATATACTTATTGATTGATTCACTTGAGTTGGAAACACTCTTTTACTTGATGGAAGGGTCCCCAATTTACTTTACAGTTCCAATGCTTCCACCATCCCAAAAGCCAAAAGTAACAGCATAATTACTTGTGAAAAAAGATAAGTCTATTAAACAAATGATTAGAGCTAAGAATAAAAGCATCCAAGAGTCTGACCATTTGTAACTGTGTGTTTCATAATTCATCATTACTTATTAATAATAAGTTAAAAGAAGATGAAAAAATTAACGGTATAAAACTCATGAGGAGGGGTTTAATGGTTGACCTTGTCCTCCTCGGCGTAAGTGCTTGGATTTAAGTTGCCATTAACATTTGGGGTCATGAGATTATACGTAAAGAGAATTTACTTCGAAATGACTAACCTTATTATCTTGCCTTTTTTTTTTCTTTCTTTTTGCTTTTTTAAATCTTTATTATGTTTTTGATAAATAAAAAAAACCATATATTTAAAAGGCAACCACAAATTCAGAATTAATAAATACATTTTCTTACAACAAATCGCAGTAGTTAATTGTTACTGGTTCAAATTTGAAACTAACACTAAAATTACTTTTTTGCCCCAATAATAACAACCAGTAACAACCTGCCACTTAAAATTTATTATAAAAATGTTGTAAAAACGTTATAAATATATCATTTCTCGTGCACCAAAAAAAAGAAGTGATTTTAAGAATAGAAACATGTGTTAATGATATTGCTTCAATCACAAGTTATTACCTTAATAAGTATGAAAAAAAGATTATAAAAAACTATATCCCCAAACTTGCCCATCCAAAATTTCAACACTATCAAGATTCATAAATGATTTTTTAAAGAAAAATGAGCTATTAGTTTTGTTCTAAGCATATCAATAAGTTTAGAAATACGATAAATTTACAGAAATAGCTAAAATGATAAGTTATGATTGGTATTTAATATAAATGATATTAAAAATAGTCTCATGTGATATAGCACTGAAAGCTCAATTAGTGTAAAAACACTAATACTTGTTTAGACCCCCAATTTTAAATTATGACTTAATTGCTTTACTTTAACTTATCTAAGTGCAAAATAAGAGTAAAACACATGCAATAAACCGGTAATACTACTCTAAGTCATAAACAAGTACAATAAACAATGAATGTAAAGTTTAAAGAGTAGGGAAGAGAGATGCAAATACAAGATTCGAAAAGAAAACCGAAGTACTTGGAGAAAAACCTCTCCGCAGCCCTCCAAGTCGAAATCAATCTACTAGTAAATAAGTTGGAATACACGAATATCAAAAAGACCCTCCAAGCCTGATCTACCTAATGTATTTAAGCTTTGTAAGCTCCTACTACCAACGGACTTCTTGGGGTCTTGTCTTTACTAGCTTTCTAGATCTCGCAATTTCGCCCTATGGAATCTGTCATTTAATGGTTTCTTCCAATACTTCCCAAAGGTACTAAAACTTCTCTCAACACTCAAGATGGGTGAGGTAAATGTTTGGGTTAAAAACCTCTCAAGGATGTATAGATGGAAAATTGTGAGTACATGGAAACTTTTTAAAAAATGATGTAGAGGATTGTGGGAAAAATAATTTCTAACTCTCAAGTGTTTAACTAAGGTTTCACTCTCAAAAATTTCTTTGGAAAATACTCTATCTTCTTTACATTTCTTGAATAATGAGAGTTTATATAGTGTTGGTAAAGAATAGGAAAAGTCACACTCCAAAAAGCAACATGTAGTGGGTTTCGCAGGTCACTAGCGACTTAGCATGAGTCACGAGTCACTCGCGAAAACCTGCATGTTAATGACTCTTCGAATTTCAGCATGTGTTTCTCACGTGGCTTGTTTTGTGGGTCATCAGTCGCGAGTCCAGTCGCGAAAACCACTTCTTCATAGATTTTTCAACAAATTCTCACACACAGCCCTTACATTAAGTGAGCTTTTGGATTGCGTCTGGTGTGGACACGTTTTGCATTTCAGCCTTTTTTTTTTTTTTTTGGGCCAACGCTTGGTGCACTGTTCATGGGACATGAACAGTGCAAATAGGTAAATAAACAGTGTTTTTTAGTGTGAGCAGTAACTGAAAATTATTTTTTTATTATTTTCAATTTTCAACAAAATAAGCAGTATCCAAACGCATTCTAAATCCCACAAAAATACAAGGAAATAATTGAACAAAATTACAATAAAATTTGACACGAAATTAAAACTAACATAAAATATAGTTGTAAATCACAAATTTACAAACACTAGTCACAATCTACGAAAATATTCATTGTATTTTCCCAAAAAATAGAAAAAGAAAAATCATTACTGGTACGTTGCTATAAATTAAAGATTCAACACTCAGATTTAGGATTCTCATTGGCAGTCTGCACTATGAGGTGGTATTAAGTGTTTCAGATACATACATCCTCACACCCACATAAGGGTGGGCCCCACAAGTGTGGGACCTACTCTTATGTAAGTGAGAGGATTCATGCATCTGAAACACCTTGAACCCGTTTGGTAGAGGAGTTTGAGTAATATTGTTTGTATTTTTTTAAAATAGACATAAGTAAAAAAATATGTAAAAATACGTGTAAAAATATTTAAAAACTGAAAACATGTTGCTAAGATATTTTACCCAACGAGGCCTTGTATTTTCTCCTACACTGCAGAGATACTAGGGAATGCCCATTAGTATATGATCACACCCATAAATATCCTCCCTACCCTACTTGGAAAATACTACTACTTTGCGTTGAAGATTAATGAAGATGATAATCATGAATTGAAATAAATAATTGAATAAAAATAAATAAAAAACATTGTACCACAACTACAAGTCTACAAGTCTCTCTCTAAGTCTGTGTCTGTCTCACACGTACAGTGCTCACATTCCAGATCCTTCCACAACCTTCCAGTGGGCGCACACCCATTCTCTTCAACCTTATAATCTCCCCAAATCCCACTTCCCATATCTCCATTCTCTCTCTCTCTCTCTCTCTCAATCCATAAAGCTTTCAACTTTTTGTATTTTGTGTGCTCTGAATACCAGAAAGTTTTAAACTTTTTGTGTTTTGGGTTGTGAATCCCAGAAAGCACTAAGCTTTTTTGAGCGTGTGTGTGTTTGTGTTGTGAATCCAATGGCTTCTGAACCTGAGGTGTTAGAGAATGAACCGATGTTTGAGAGGCTAGTGAGAAACAGAGACCTCTCTCTGCTGCTGCCTTTCATCTTTGGCTTCACCACTCCAAGGAGAGACCCAGAACCGCAGCAACAAGAACACCCAGATCAAGAAACTGAGAATAGAGATAGACCCAGAAGCCCAAATGACAGAATCATCCTTATAGACCCTTTTACGCAAGGCATGGTAGTGATTGAAGGAAACACAGCATCAAGCTTGGATTCACTGATACATGAGCTGGGTACCAAGGATGGTCAGCAACCAGCATCAAAGGCTTCTATAGAGGCCTTACCAGATGTGGAGGTGAGTGTAGATGATAGTGGGGAGTGTGTGATTTGCTTGGAGGAGTGGGAGCTTTGTGGTGGGGTGGTCAAAGAAATGCCTTGTAAGCATAAATTCCATGCAAGTTGTATAGAGAAGTGGTTGGGGATTCATGGGTCTTGCCCTGTTTGCAGGTACAAGATGCCTGTTGATGAGGATGAGGTGGGCAAGAAGAGGGTTGAGAGAGAGATTTGGGTTAGTTTTTCTTTCAATAGTGGTAGGAGAAATAGGCCCGACTCTGATCAAACTCCCTCAAGTGATCCTAATGACTCTTCCTCAAGTCCTACTAGACCTGAACCTGATCATGAAATGGAGGTCTAGACAAAATTTTGTAAATTTTTTGTTTTTGAGAAAAAAAAAAAAATTATGTACATCAAGAAGAATTTGACTTTGATTATGCTTTTCTTGTGAGGAATAAATAGATTGTATATTTTTTCTTTATTTAATTGAAGTTGGGATACTAAGGTAAGGACAAAGTGACAAACACTAAGCAACTTCATACAAGATATCCCATCAAAAAAAAAAAAAAACTTCATACAAGATATAACATAAGGCATATTGTTCACATAGGTGACCTTGGCTAGAGGGGACAAAAATTTATAGAGTTAGATTGATTACGAGAACTGAAATATTTTATTTCAATATTTGTTTTCACATTCTTACTTTTAGTCAGCTGATACATACTGAATCAGAATTTCTTATGGCCTTTGTGGCTGGGTATTAAATGCACCAGCATCTGATTTTTCTTTGAGAATCTTGATCCCTTGGTATCTTCCTAACATTAAGAGAGTGGCCATTGGATTTGTGCCTGGTGATTCCAGGAATGTTGAGCCATCCACTACTCTCAATCCCTCGACCCCATACACCTTGTAATCCTTGTCCACAACTGATCCAACTGTACAACCACCATGGTAGTGATAAAAGGTCCTCACATTTTTCTTGCAAGATTTTCTCAGCTCATCTTCACTAGACATGAGCTTGCTTTTGTGTTCCACCCCCACAAACATAGCAATTGATTGAGACCTTGCAACTCTTTCAAGCAGTTGGCTCATCTTTACACATTCATCCATGTCCTTTTCCTTTGCTAGATAGTTGAACTGCACTGATGGATTTTCCCTGGGGTCCGTGCTATTCAATTCAAGCTTTCCTTTTGATGCTGGGAATGCAAGTTTGACAGCAACTGTCATTCTTGTTGCATTCAAGCTTACAGGTACGATTCCTGCTTCAACTATAAACTTGAAGTTATCTGCTATACCAACAACTTGGGGTGTGTCTGGTAGCTGATTTTGTGGCTTATTGTCCACTAAGAGGGCAATGCCAGGGTTGTCTTGCATTCTTTGTCCAACACCCTCTAAGTCAAGCACAATTGGGATATTGAATTCCCTGAGGTGTGCTTGAGGTCCAATGCCACTTAACAATAAAATTTGGGGGCTGCCTAAAGCCCCTGCTGATAATATCACCTCTCCCCAAGAACTGGAACATTCAGGTTGGTTGAGATATACTTCATGAGTTTGATCAGGGCTACCATTGCTCTTGATAAACCTTATACCCCAAGCTCTACTCTCATTCCTGTTTTCTGCATCATTTCAAGATAAATGTGAGGGTAATAAGAACTAGATGTTCCAAAAGAAAATGCTGAGCCAAAAGTTTTTAGTCAATACAAAAGATGACTATAAGAACTTTACAGCATCATATTACTATTAAGAACTTTACTATAAGCTTTCTTGCTTACCATTATAGAAGATGACATTCTTTACTGTTGCATTCAAAAGAACTGTGATATTTTCTGGATTTCCTGCCTCCAAAAGATCAGCTGAGGTGTGTCTCATTCCATGTTCATCAAACACAGTTGCACCCACCTTTGTTCCCTCGATATGTTCCAAACTAAAACCATTGTAAGGTAGAATTCCTGCTTCAAGAAGGCTAAATTCTGCAACAATCTGCCACTGGGTCAACTCCGGTTTAGAGACAATTCTAGATTCCACCCATTCATAAGCATCCCTAACTAGTTCCTTCTCCAACCCGACTTTTTCAATAAAATACTCACTTGCTCTACTATAGAACCCAAAATTTATAGCTGATGATCCTCCAAGAACTCTTCCTCTTTGATTCATGACTCCATCCTTGGAGACGAAGCTTTGTGCAACTGATGTGTATTCATCAGTTTCAATCAATGCAAACCCGTAGTACCTTTTATCCAATACCAAGGGGTTTCCATATGGTGAGCCACCTCGTTCTACCAATAGCACCGAGAATTTCTCAGACAACGTTGCAGCTAGGGCACAGCCAGCAGTGCCTCCCCCAACAATAATGTAATCGAAAGATTTACCTGAAACTTCTTCGACATCTGAAGTCATGTAGGGGAGTCTGTTTCCTACAGTGAATAAGAATGAGGTCAATGCTCAACTCAGTCAACTGGAATGAGTTGTGCTTATAAAAAAAAAAAAGGCTAATTAATGGGAAGTTCATACCTTGAGGCAGTGAAGAAGAAGCTAAATAAAAGTTAATTAGTAAGAGCAAAGATGCAGTGAGAAGAACATTGCCATGAATGGTTTGTGAAAGCTCCATACTGTTTCCACATCACTGGCTTGAGGAGTACAAGGGGGGCAATATTTATTGACCTTGTGTGCAGGCTTCATAATTATCGAGTCTTTAGTGGCATAAATTGATTAAAGTTCCTTTGTGTTCATTTATATTTAAGCATACGCATGGTTCGGTCAATGATTCTGTATTTGTTGGTTGGATAACTAATGATTTTGCTGTTATGATGATTTCTAAGCCATCTTTACTTTCTCACTTGGAACATGGAGAGGAAAATTATACTTAAACGTTAAACATGCCCTACTTTACTGTCTCTTGAGAATTATAATAAAAAGAATTCAAGCAGATACTGGAATTGTCTAGGTCAGAATGTTTGTTGGGAACATAGTGCGCACTGATTGATGGGATAGGGTAGAGACATGAGACATGCAGCAACACAACAGGATACAACAAAACTTGAGAATTTCGCTTAAAACTATGATTACAGGGAAGAAAAAGTCATATCCAGTGCATAAAACTCCTACTTTTGTGGGTTTAGGAGAGGTAATTGGGAGATAGCCTACTTTTTTTTTTTTTTTGAGAGGCTGCCTACAAACTATAATTATAGATTACCCATAAACTAAGTTTTGAAGTAAAAACTTGGGGAACTCTGTGTCAGTCATTAATAATTTGCCACAAATAGAACCTTGGCAATGCATGGTAAAATGAGATAGAGAGAGAGAGATCTATCCACGCAATATATATATATATATATATTATAATACCTTCTTTTAATATGAATACACTTTCGAAAGTTCTTGAGGGTCCATACATATAACAATATACATAGGCTATTGACAAAAGATTAGCTCTAAGAATTAAGTTTGCTGCATAGGCTATTTGACTAAAACCCATTGCATTGTTCCATTCCCTTGCAGTTCAGGTCTATTGCTTTTGGACCCGAATCAATGTCATTCTGATATTGGCTGTTGAGATCTAGTGTCCCCAACAATCCAGATTTTCTCAATTGGTTGCTACTTTTATCTCTGTGAGTTGGTGATCTTTTAGCAACTGGTTGCTCTACACAAGTAGTATTAGAAATGGCACTACCAGTTCTCTTCTTCCCACTAGCTTGATTGCTTGTTTCAATGCTCCTTGGCTTGTCTTCTGGGTGAATGTTCATTAATGAAAGTTCAAGAGTAGTTGTATTAGACTTTTGGAGGTCACCACTCTCTTTCATTGGTCTCTTCTCTTCCTTCCTCCCAGAGCTTTCAGATGATGTTAAGGAGCTCTCCATGGAACATATTGTGCCTCTCATTTGATTCCTCTCTGCAGTTTTTAGACTCAAACCTCCTAATTCTGTCAATTCTGAGATTGAAGAGCTGGGGCAGCCAGTGTTAACCATTGAGACTAACTGAGAGAGTTCAGCTTTAGCAAGTTCTACTCCCAGTGAAGAAGAATTATACCCGGCAAGCGTTTCCTGAGCTTTCTTTAGTACTGATTGTAAGTACTTCCCTTGGGCTTCAATTCGCAGCTGCAAATGCCTCTGTACCTGCAAACAGAATTCTAACATGATCAGGATGTAATGGTACATAAATTGAAAATTTGCATATTGCTAATGGGATCGGTTTATTAGTCATACCTCAATCTGCTCATGCAGTTTCCTTTGCACTTCCATTTGCAATTTGAGAGCCTGAGCAATCTGCAAGCTTCTGATAAACACAACACTTAATCAATAGAAGCTCTTGGGATTATCATTTTCCATCCAAATTCATCAAATAGATGTGATCTATCTCTAACTATTACTCATTATTCTGATTGTGGTTTGCATCACTGGTGATTTCCCTACTGAAATGGCCATCAGTTGTCTGAGTCTCTCTGTAATCTGCACCAATAACAAGAATGCCATCAAAACCAAAATGAGAAGAAAATCAATGGATCATGCTATAATTGCCTTATCTGATGCCTCAAAGTTACCTTCTTGCTTGCTGTCAGTGCAGGACTCTGACTGTTGGCTTTTCCCCAGCCTGTATTTCTGCAACAATAAACACAAACATACACTTACAGTTCAGCTTTCATGTTTGGTTATATAATCAACAAAGACCTATAGAATCATTGTCAAGGGAAAGTGCCTGTAAATGACTCTTCAGGTGGTACAAAGTCAAGCCAGGAATTCCCATCACCCTCATCAAACTCTTTGGTGTTGCTTCTGGCCAATATATAAAAAGACATTAGAAACTTTATAGTATATACTATGACTAAAATATTACAAAGGGATCAATAAGCTTCTAGACTCACTGTCTGGCCCTCCAAGTTGATTCACTGCTTCAACAAATCTTTGATGAAGTTCTGGAGTCCATTTTAATCTGGGTTTTGCATCAGTGGACAAAACCAAATTCATGTTCTGATTTTGCATATTCTGCAGACCCATATGTGTTTTGTGAATGAGATATAGAGGTAGATGACTGAAACATAAATATTGGTTTTTGATTAGCTCTGGGTGGATATGTGGCAGCTATAGTTCTCTTTATAATTTGGAGGAGTTGTTGGTCTGTCCTATGTTCTCACTCCATATCTGGAAACATAAGTGGGGTTATGTTGGGGGAATATATGCCATGAGCTGTGGCTCTTCCTTTCTCTCATTTCCCATTTCATACCACTTTCTTTTTTCTTTTCTTTTTTTCCTCTATTATAATATGTATTTTTTCATGCTTCTTTGACTTGAAAGAGGTAGAGAGAATCTCTGATGCAGCAAAAACAGAGAAAGCCAACACATTTCAATTTGAGTCTTAAAAGGAGAGAAAAGAGGAAAAGTGTATGGTTTGTTTTTATCTTGCTGTTTTCCAATCTCTCTCTCTCTCTCTACCTCTTTGTGCTTGATTCCTTACGGAATTAGGTAGCCCCACCATCATGAATAATGGGTGCAACTTTCCTAGCACTGTGACTTGTGAGAAGCTTTGAAGCAAAAATTAAATAAATCAATCAATCAATATGTCTAAAAGAAACAACAAATTCCATAAATTTTTTTTCCCCAACTAATGAGGTGGTGATTATGATTAGTATACGATAAAAGTATATAAGTAGTGGTTCCATTTGAAAGTAATGTTAGACTAACAAGTTGTGGCAAAAACTATTAAATTTATTGTATTTGATTATTGAAAATAAATAAATTCATGGAGATATGGTATGGATATTTCTTTTTGCTGACTGAAAGGGAATAACAAATGGGTTTTTCTTTCTTTCTTTTTTTCTTTTAATTTACCTTTCCCTTTTTCTTTTATGTTTTCTTTCCTGAGAAGAGAGTGGCCTGATTGGCAGATTCTTTTGTTCTTAGTAGGGAAGGAGGAATCAAAGAATCTAACCCTAAATTTTTGGACTCAAACTTACTCTTTTTTTTTTTTTTTCTTGAAATACTCCAGCAAAAGAGAATCAAATCAGCTCTCTTATTGAATTTGTAGGTGATGTTCCCACGTAACCACATCCTCCATTTTTTTATTTTCTTTTATGAAAATTGAACCAAACGGTGTCATGTAATTGCAAGATTATCCAAATAGAAGGGAATCTCAGGCCCTGAGTTTTATATAGAGGCTGTCAATTTGGCCATTACTACACATTGCTTTCAACATGCAGTACTAATAGCACAGTGTGTACTATATCAATCAATGTGTGATGTGTCCTGCCTTACAGATATATGAGCATCCAAGACCCAACATTACCAAGTATCCTTTTTTGGCTCAGACTCTAAAATGATTTCAATTGCATCCAGCCATCAAATGGCATATACAAGAGAGGACAAAGAAAAAAAAAAGAGATAAGTTCTTATTCTTTCAAGACTGAACTTGCATGTTTCATTGCAAACTTCTGCATAGTTCAATTATAAAGATACTTGGAGATACCTCTCATTCTGTGACCAATTCTAGTATTATATAACTAACACCCAAAAGTTGAACTAGCATACCCACATGGTTGCAATATAAACCTAAAAAAGTAACAAGCTACTATATCTTAGGCAGCACCCATTGGATTTGAGATACAATCACAGAAAGCAACACAATCCCCCTTGAATCTTTTCTCTCTAATTGGGACAAACACAAACTCATACTGAAATGACAAAAAGTTCCACATAATTTATGGTTGCAGACTTTTTCTTGCAATATGAAAGCAATCAATAGCACTCCTCTGCATAAAAGTCCCATAAAGAAACATATTCCAAAGGGAAGTGTTAGCTTTAATTCTGTAATCCATATCCAAGGCTGAACTGAAGAAAAGAAATTTTCATCTAGAAAAGAAAAGAGAAAAAGAAAAAGGGAAACCACAATGGCCAACAACAAATCGTAAAAGTCAATTGTATCAGATCAATCTTCACATTTTCTTGGGTTGCGGTCAAGAGTTTGATCACTGGAATCAAAGTCCAATGATTGATCTTCAAAGTGTTGCCATCTCAGTGCCAAACATTCAGTTGGTCTGCTGCATTGATAAACAATTTCTCAGGATTCAAAGGTGTAAAATTTAGATACTTGAGTATTAACTATTAATTAATGAACAAACTAGAAGATATATATATATATATATTCATGGATGTCTTTTAAGTCTTTGAATATGTTGTTCTACAGAAAGATCTTAGTCAGTTGACAGGCCACATGTTAGTAAACAGTTAATAGTAAGACACATAACAGTCAGCATAGAGTGAAAGACGGAAAAAGTCCATTGATCAAAACTGTTACTATCACCATTTTCTCAAAAAATATTAATTGAAAGATCATTGTATGGATCAAAACAAGTGGTGGGTCCAAATTCACTAGAGGAGGTTCTTCCTGAACGAGCATCTGCTTCTTCTGTCATGAGAAATATTATTCCTTAGTGGCAAGCTCATAGTTCACATTCAAAGGAAGGAATATAATTATTGACAAGTTTTAATGGTATGTGGCCCGAATGTTTGAAAAACAAGAAAAGAAGGGAAGAGTTATTGAAGTACCTTTCTCTTTAACCAGCTGCTGTACTTGGAGCTACTTTCTTACTTTAATATATTCCATAACAAGTAAAGGAGATTCTAGGATGATGCCAAATGACCCCCTGGTATTTTTTTAGATCAGTAGGAGAAGGTCCGGTGAATCAAAAGTCATTTAAACAAAGGTTCTTCATGATCAATTATTATTCTTTAAAGGGTCCCATTAGATGAGAGATCTCACACATCTAAAAGCATGGAAAGAAGATGAGAAGAATATGGCCTCAGGAATCAGGAAAAGAGAAACAAAAGGAACTTGTCACTATCTCACCAAAGAATAATTGGAATTAAATTGATCAAATTTTTATGTCAAGAAACACACTTACTTACTCAAAACTGATGTCACCAATATGTCAGCAATAAATTTTATTTCTATTTATTAACTTATTAACTATAATATGCAATTTTTCTGCCACAACTTTGACGTGGTAAACTGTGATTATTTTTACATGGACTCACTATTTTTTCTTTACTTCACAGTAAGTCACATCAGGGTTGTAGCACAAAAAGTTGTATCCACAAATTTTCTCGTAAGCATATAATTTAACTCTCTCTCTTCTTTCTTTATGGTGGTTTGAATATTTTTGTGAAATTTTTGGAGCCTATAGCAGAATTGTATAGTAAGTGATCTTAGACTTCATGAAAGGAAAAGAATAAGCATGATTCCATTCAAATGACCGTTTACAAATATTTTTGTCGCACATAAATGTTTGCAGTGGGAGTAGAATATAGAAAGTAAAAACAAACTAAATGCAGCATCAGTATTAACAATAGAAGCATATACACAAATGGACTCATGTCCCCTCAACCTTGGTTATGCCATCATTGTCATCGGGTTCCATTCCAAAGTCTTATGGTGGTCATATTTCAATGAATGTTACAACTTTATAGGAGTTTCTTCTTTTATTATTACTGTTATCATTATTATAATATGGAGGTGGGGGTGGCTTAGGTCTATAGGAAATTCAAATCAAGTGAAAACTTAAGGAAAAAAAAATTGACAATACAATAACAGTAATAACTGAACATTCATAAACGACATTTTATACTCTTTTTTAAATATGAGAAAGAATTTCATTTTTAAGTGCATTGAGAAGATCAAAATAAAGCTGTTTTCTAGGCAATATTGAACAAAATAATGTTCTTCTATTTTTGTAGAGTTTCCAAAAAAAAAAAAAAAAACTCTGTGAATCATCTCCCATTTGGGGCATAGACACAATAATCATGGTCTAGCTTCAACATAAAAATTCTATTTTCAAATGGTAAACCATTTACTATTTTAAGCATATACACACACACACACACACACACAAAAAAAAAAAAAAAAAAAAAGTGTTTAAAACTACCAACTTGCTGCATTAGTTGTAATAAAACTTTTCACCAATATCTACATGTGCAAAATAGGTAACTGATGATGCAAGGTTTAAGGTGTTAAAGGTCATCTATGTCTTTGCAATATGAGATGTAAGCAAGAATCTAACATATCACATTGCGTATATGTGGTAGAGATGATTGATTTTTCCACCAAGACAGTAAATGTCACTTATCTCATTAAGTGATGTCTGATTTATAGAATCTTATGAGGCACAACATCTTTCTCCAAGACCCCACAACTTGATCGATGGAGACAAAATAGAATCATGCAGAAATATTCCCTCGAATAATTCAGGCAAGAATTACTCATTCCAGATAAAATGGTACATCCATATCCATAATACTTCTTGGTTGACATGACTCAACCCAAAAGAAAGCATATGGGTTAATTAGTTGCATGGAGAAGGCAACCTGTTGAAGAATAGAGGTAGAAGCAAAGTGCAGGAGATCTCAAAGCAAATATGGAAAACTTATTACTGTCTATAGTACTATATATGCTTCAATTATAACTTCTAATTACCATGCTTTTTCAAAGTGAAGAGCTATAATTAGTGCTGTAAATAGTTGTGCCGACACAACTTTTGTAGTTAATAGGAAAAAAATTGTTTTTTTCCTAGTTTTTTCAACCTGACAAGTAGAGATAATTAAGGCCAACATATATACAGCTTTGATATATAATTCAGACATTTAAGACCTTGACATTGCTGTTTTCCATATATATAAGATTTGAAAGGTTGCGTCAGAAAAAAGCATGATAATGATTCCTGAAATGATAATGCTTTATTTGGTACCAAGAAGAAAGAGGGAATATAGAATTTGAAATTCTGCAGGTACGTAAGTTTGGAATGGTTCTTATCAGAGTACTCCAAACTTACTTTTTCTTTTCTTCATCTTCTCAGCATCTATAGTAGGAGGATAAGCATAAATAACATCTTGAAAATATGTCACACATCAAAATCTCAAAGATAAGGAATTTAGGACCTTGATCCACTTCTCTTCTTAAATTTCTAGGACTGTTTAAAACATATATATATATATATATATATTTATTTATTTATTTATCATTCTCTGTCTGTTCCCATGTTTGTTTTTATCTTTTGGGATTCCTTTTGTTTAGATTCCACACACTTGTCTTGCACCCATTTGCACTTCTTAATGAACTTTCTTGTTTGTTTTAAGAGAGAGAGAGAGAGTTGTTGAACCTGCATAAGTAATAGAAGGCAAGGCAGCCAAGCAGAGAGTATACAATACTTCTTGTGACTTTGTATGCGTTTATTCTGGTTTGAAAAGTATAATTTAAGTTATACAGGTCCTACTAGAGGAGGGCGGCCCATATTTCCCTTTTTCTTTTTCCCATTGTTAAAGTGGTAGCCCAACTTTGAAATCAAGAGGGCCCATAAGGCCTCATGATTCAACAAAGGCCTGTGGGCCCACTACAGTACCATATAGCATTTAACCGAGCCCTTCTTCTTCTTTTATTTTTGGGGGGCTCATGCTGCATTAAATGCGCAGTGACAGATTGGAACTTCCGGGAAAGCCTACTAAAAAAAAAAGTTTAGGACCACAAAATTTTTCACAATTTCTTGATTTGAGAGCGTGACTGGTGAAGAGAAAATTGTGGATCCATGCATAAATGATGGTTAACCACTTAAACTCATACACATATTTAAACAAGCCTTGAAAATGAGAGAGTGAGTACTTCAAAAAACCCTGTGTCGACCCTTTCAGTTGATCGAACAATTCAGTTAGTCATGGGGCTTACCAAAGCCTTTGGTGACCCTACCGTAAAAGAGGTCGAGGCGAGGGAATGGAGAGGACCATTACAAAAAAGACTTGAATATCAGGAAATGGAGCAAAACCTTTAGACCTTGTGAGTCGTGACTAGGAATTCGTAATGTATTTGTAATATAAATATTAAATACTCCATTTTGTAATAAAAGTTATATGCAATTTAATTTTAACAATACAATGTTGGTAAATCTAATTTTTATTAGCTTATAAATGAAAATTATTCTACTATAGTTATTTATTAAAAATAACCATATTATATTTGTGAGAGACTAAAAAATTTAGTCATAGTGTTTTACTATAATAGAGTAAAATGCCTAAAACTAAATATCTAATTATCATATACATAAAATACTATACAGACACAATAATTTTTAAATTTTTTTAATAATAATTTAATTAACAAGCTTTTACTGGTTCTCCAGTACTAAAACCAAGACTAACAACACTTTTTTCCTACCAATAATAACTTACACATCTGAACCTTAGATCTCTCTTCAAGCCCTAACTTCTCTCGCTCAGTTGAGTCCTCAATTCTTTTTATTTTTTTGTTCTTTTTTATTGACATATCACGTAGATTGTAGATTTGTGTAGATGATGTTTTGCTGGTCATCTTAGTGTATCTGAGAGAGAGAGAGAGAGAGAGAGAGAGGTATTTTTGGGGCAGGGCTTTGGCTATAAAGGAAATGTGAATCTATGATTGTAATTCCGTGAGTGAGTTTGTATGCATGCTAAAACACTATATTATGGATTTGATGGTGGTGGGATATGGCATTTTTCCATTTCTGTTGTAAAGATAATCGACGGGATGAATTTGTCTTGGAATTTCCTTTTGTACTGTAAAATGGTGGGGATTGTTTACTTTTTCTTTTAAATTTTACAAAAAATATACAAGGTGAATTTTAGTTGTTTTTTTTAGTAAAAGGTAAAGACATAAGGTAATTGTTTTTTTGGGAGAAAAAAAAAGTAAAAGTAATAGTGTTTGCTCCATGATAATTGTTTTTTATTATCATCAGGCTAAGACCCAATTTATTTTAATGTAAGCAGATGTAAGCAGGGTTTGAATCTCATATCTCATTTAACAATAAGAGACTTTACCATTGAGCTAACTATAACCCACAAAAATAAAGTACTTTTCAACCTTAGAAATTTGGAAATATTTCATTTAAATCTTAAAATTTTAAATGTTTCTTTTAAATATAGGTTTCTAAAATTTTCCTTTAAACCTTTTTTATCACAATTTTTCTGTTAACATTGTATCTTTTGTTATTATTATTATTATTTGTTAATATTGCTAAATGATATGCAAGAAATATATACAATAAAATACTCACATATCTACATATTTAGCTTTACTTTTATGTTATTTTGTGACTGATTATGTAATATCTTTGTGTTGCAGGTAACAAGGGCTTTACATGCAAAGTGGGGCTAGGCCAATTGAATCAAGCCAACTTACATCCAGCCAGGCATGAATATTAAATTTAAGTCCAATTGGAGTAAGGAATCAAAGGAAATTTGCACCAAATCCAAGTCCAATTCGGATTAGGATTCCAGCCTGCACATCAGTTAGTATTTTTGGCATAACTTTCGGCTCAGATGTCCAATCGAGATGATTCAAGTTGGGCTGGAAAGTTAACTTAAAGGGCTACAACTTTGTAGTTTACCAGAAGCCCGAATTCTGACGTTAAGTGGGCCTAAATAGTCGGTTAAGTGAAGCCTAAAAATCTGGGATTTTCTCCAAACGGGAATTCAACTTGTAATAGGATTCATTGACCTATTTAAAGGCTTTTTAGGGCAAAATTTAGGGGTGGAAGCTAGTGCTAGGGCTGAGATGCAAAACAGAAAATTGGAGCAAGAGGCAGTGCCGCATGTGGCTTCTCTGTAGCTTTTCTCCATGATAGCATTGTGACTATTTCTTTCTCTATTTTATTTGTCTAGTTTAATGTTTAGTATTTTATTCTTTTGTTTTATTTCAATTACCATGAGTAGCTAAATTTATAATTAGGGTTGAGGATGAAACCTTGTTAAGGATTACTAGTAATATTTATGTGATTTAATTTTTCCCACAATAGTTGTTCTTTAATGATTTAAATTGTTCTTGCTTCATATCAATTGACTAAGATGGGATTCTAGATATGAGTTCAATCATGTTTTTCTCATGATTTAGGATTTGTCTTAATTAATTGAATGCTTGGTTTATCAGTTCTTGATTATAAAATTGGATATCGTTTGTGATTTGTCTGTCAATGGATACAATTTATGATTTGATTTTTAGAATTGGACATATCTTGTGATTTGTTTGGCTACGGATATAATTGATGATTTGATTTTATACTTAAGAAGCGAAGAAGAACATAATTTTGATTTTTAAAATAAGAATTTTAATGAGGATATTTTCCATGATAGCAAGATTGATTTCTAGATTATCATGTCGTGAGTTGGGAAAAATTAATGATCATAAATATATGCTGATATGACTTACAAGGCGGATTCCAAAACCTTAATTTTTTTCCCTTGATTATTTACATCTTTTTATTGCTTTATATCTTTTGCTTGGTTTAAATATTTGCTTAATTTTATTATTTGCTTAGTTTATTTAATTTCAAAACAACCAATTTTATTAAACTAGATTAGGATTAATTTGGTTAAGATTTGATTTAATTTTCCTACGTTCATTCAAGTCCCTGTGGGTTCGACCTCGTTCTTGTCAAACTATACTTCGGTACGGTTCGTACACTTGCGAGTACTTTAAAATTTCACAACACTAAACATCACGTAACTAATTGGTTTAAATGAAATTTATTTCAAACTTTGAGATTTAATAATGAAGTTTATTTCAAAATTTGAAATTTGAATAAAATTTATCCAAAACTCGAAGCCTTAGAGTTTAAAGTTTAAATAAAATTAGCTAGGTTTAAATGATTTTTTTTTTCACATATATAAATGAAATGTTTTTAAAAACTTCGAAATTTAAATAAAATATTTTAAAAGTTTAAGATTTAAATGAAGCATACCTTAGGTTACTATATCAGTGTGTGGCATTGTGAGAATGAGTAGTATTACTATGCATTCGGATGAGCACTTTGTTGATTTTTCTTATTCGCTAAAAATTGGTTGAACTTTCTTTATTAAGCATAAGTTCTGTTAAAGTTGCTGTGGGGTTGAGTGATAAGCGAAAACATGAAAAAGATAGAACAAACACGTGGTTTACGTGATTCAGTATTCCATGCAAGTTGTATAAAGATGATGAGGGAGAGGGTTGAGAGAAAGACTTGGGTCATTTTTTTTTCTTTTAATAGTTCAAGAGATTCTAATGATTCTTTCTCTAAGTCCTAGTCCTAGAACTGAACATGAAATGGAAATCTAGAAAAATTTTGTAAAAAATTGGGAATAAAATGTATAGCAAAAAGGCTTTGAATTTGATCATGTTTTTCTTTGTAAGGAATAAATTGATTGTATATTCTTTTTTATAGATTGAAGTTGAGATAAAAATAGATTCCAATGATTCTTTTTAGTAAGCTATTTTTTGAGCTCTTGAGGCTGTAGAGAAACCACGTTAATGAGAGAGTTAAGCCATGCTTGACTTGAGCTTTAGCAGAACACAAATATGGTAATGAAAAATTTCTCCACTTTGTTTCAAAGAAGGTAGGTAAGACTAAGAGCTCTACAACGCTGCCGTTTTATCTTTTTCCCGCTCTGCGTCAAAACGCACCGTTTATTTTTAAAATATTGAAATTGAAGTGACGGTTTAGGTTGTTATGGCAACTTTGCAATGATCAACATTGCAACTCCCGGGCCTAGATGCTCCTCTAGGCAATGGGATATCCACTTACTATCTAGATGAAACTTTCATTGCATTCATCTTTATCTTTCAGAACATAAAACATGTACTTTTAGACTTAAATTCAACGGATAATTACAATAAATACATGTTTTTATTATTATCAAACACTATATTAATCCGCAGAGATTCATGTAGCAATTTGATGGTTTTGACGGGCAAGTGTTCATTAATGGTTTAATGGGCAAGTGTTCATTAATGGGTTCCACCAAGTAGAATAAAGAAGACTTTCATGCCTCCGCCCATGGTTTAGTAAAAGGGTTCTACTAGATGTGTGTCGGTGATTCCCATAAACTCCCACGTTCGCCACACCTATGGTTGAGTAAATGGCATACTATTGGTGATAATGGTGGTAATGCGTGACACTTGTATTGTTAAGAAAAAGACTTATATTCAAAGGGGAGACTAACTAAGGTGCTAGAATTGACTTTGTAGAACACATGAAATGAGAGATTTGTTGTGATACACGTGTAAATTGTGTGGTTGGTTAAATAGTAAAGTCTCACATTAGATATTAATGAAAAAAATGAGTGGTTAATATAACATAATTGAGTCCATATTCATTGGCTTAAGCTTTTGAGTCAAGTGGTATCTCTATATGTTACATATTATTATTAACTACTCAATTAAAATCTCCCCCAAGATATTAGCATATTTTACGCATTTTTAACATTGTACACATAATTAGCATTGTCCTTATTTTGATTAATTGTGGGTTAGATTAAAGCATATCAGTTGTCCTTGATTCAAGCCTAATCAAGGACCATACCAATACAAGATAAATGTCAAAAATATCATGGTAGCTAAATGTTTTTGGACAATTTTTGTCTAAACTAGTTCAGAGAAAAGTTCATCCATCTCCCTAAGTAATGATTCAAATGATCATTCTTATTCTTATGTATTTTTAATCCCATTGTCTGCTATCATTTAACCTATTTGAATCACTTAATGGATGATTTGATTTAAATATATATATATATATATATATATGTGGATGGTTATCTTGCCTTCACGGGATGAATTTGAAATTTTAAAAAACAATTTTCCTAACTAACCATTTTGTGATGACTTTGTTCAATGTTTTTCATGAAATACATATCTTATCAGAATTAATTTATACTATAAACTTTTGCAGTGGACTTAATATGCCTAAAAAGTTCAAATCCATTCTCAAAGAGCTATAAATGCCTCGTTAGCAAAAATACAATAATAATAATAAAAAAGCAATCTTGTTCTACCCAATCAGTACCAATGGGCTTTAGTTGTACTATTATTGGGCAAAATGCGGCCAAAATGGGTTTTTACTCATTTCTCACAAACTTTCCAGCAAAATGTCCTATGTCTGAAACTAATTAGGAAAATGCCCATGTTTTGAAACTCGATTTTTGGAATATCGAGTTATAGCAAATGTGAACTTAGAAATTTTTATTTTTATTTTATTTTTATTTTTTATTTTTATTTTTTTTTTTAATTCTGGAACTCGAGTTCCATGTAAAGTATTCGAGTTCCACTTAAATTTTTTCAAGGAACTCGAGTTTCATGAACTCGAGTTCCAGAATTATTATTTTTATTTTATTTTATTTTAAAAATTTTCAGTTCACTATAACTTGATTGTCCAAAAATCAAGTTTTAAATTGAAACTCGATTTTTAGAAAATCAAGTTTCAAAATAAGGGCATTTCCCTAAATAATTTCAAATAGGGGGTATTTTGCTAGATATTAAAAAAAAAAGAGTAAAAGCCCATTTTGGCCGGCAAAATGCTCATTTGCTAAAATGAAAGAAACATCAAAGTGATAGAATGGAGAGGTAGTGACTACCACCTCAGACCCACTTCCTCCACTAGTTTTTCTAGTTCTATGCTTTTGATCTTTATGATTACTCACCTAACATGCTTTTTTAGCACTTTAAGTTAAAATAAAATAATGCCCAAGTCCTTGGAAGCCCAAGCTAGCCATTCAAGGAAAACAAGTAGTAATTTAGATACAAGAAGCCTTTGATCGAGCATGGTAAAAGTTCCTCGATCACATCCATATTTTTCAAAGGCTATATTGTGCTTATTGTCTAGTGGCATTTATGGCCACCATCTAGGCAAGATTTATTTAAAACACTTTCATTTATAGAAATCCAACCAGTTTTAGTTGTGTGGCAACGAAAACTCTGATACTAATTTGGAAAAATTATTAGATACTCCCGGAGTACCATAAATGCGTATTCTCTCATCTCACATGAATGGTGGGTCTCACCATAAATTTAATTAGTGGGACCCACAATTCCTGTGAGAGGATGGAGTACGCATTTATGGTACTCCGGGAGTACACAATAATTTCTCATTAATTTGTTATATATAAAAAATTATACGTAAAATAATAAAATAATACTATCACGACAAACAAATTTTAACACGATTGAATAAACTTTATACCTAGTAACGCCAACTAAAAATCCACCACCAACAATTAATGGAAATCACAAATTTAACCACACAAATTCTCATAAACCTCACAAAGATACTTCATCTCATATTACTATATTCTCCTACTAGATAAAACTTTATCTTCTAACTTTAACACACACTAGAGCTACTCCACCAAATTCTTTACAATACTATCTCTCTATCTAAACAAAGGTTTTAAAACATATTTTTTGTGGACTAGAAACATAACATTACCTTTTTTGATAATGAATGAATTTTTATTCCACATCAGAAAAAAACTCAAATAAGTAATTTAATCATATAATAAAGTCTCCAAACTATTCCCATCATGAGTTGGACTCATCAATTAGATGTGGCTAATGGAGACTTAGGGTTTCTGGTACATAACTTGGATGATGGATGGCCAGCCACTACTTTGTTCATTATCCCTTTTCTCACTTTTGTATGATATTTAATTATTTATTGTCTGTTAGGGTACTTTTTTTTTTTTTTTACACTTAACTTTATTTGAGTACCACCTATTTATTTTCAAATACCACTAATAAGTTATTGGGTTTTTCCAAATATTTTTTACTCTATTATTATGTTAATCACAAATGTTTCATATCTCATTATCTAAATTGGGTTATGATATAAACTATCACAAAAAATCTCAAAAACTCATATTTTATCCAATTTTATTATCATTATTTAGCTAAGCCCAAAACCGACCCTATGAACCCAATACACACATCATATTCTATTTAAAGCCCAAGAATACTTATGCTTGGAAATATTTGAAAAGCCTATGATTTAAGTCCATGGAAAAACAATTTTATCAACAAAATTCAAATCCATAATCAAAGCCCATGATTTAAACTCATGATAATTTATTTATCCAAAACCCAATTCACATTAACAATATCAAAGCCCAATTCTCATTGGCAACATCAAAGTCCAATTTTCATTAGCAACATTAAAGCCCAATTCTCATTGGCAATATCAAAGCCTAGTTCTCGCTGGCAATATTTAAAGCCCAATTTTCATTGGCAACATCAAAACTCAATTCTCATTGGCAATATCAAAGCCCAGTTCTCGCTGGCAATATTTAAAACTCAATTCTCATTGGCAATATCAAAGCCTAATTCTCATTGGCAATATCAAAAACCCAACTTACGTTGGCACTATTAAAAACCCAAGCTAACTACTTGGCACTATTTTATCAAAAGCCCAAGGTTATTAATACTTGGCAAAATACTATATCATAATTGTTTCACTTAAAAGTCCAATAATGAACAATACTTTAGATTCTTAAACCTATTACTATAATATTACAAGCTCATGGAATTTATGAATTATCTATTCTCAAAACCCATGACAATCATCTTATAAAAGCCCATGGAAAGTTATGATTATTTATCTTAGACTCATGACATTTATTTATTTCATATCATATTATAACTCATGTTCACTATCTATCTTACATCACAACATTCATAATAGTTATTTCCAAAACTCATGGTAATTATTCATCCTACATGCCCATTATGATTATCTATAGAGAAACTCATGAGAATATCACATTATTCCATTATAGTGGATATTGCCTCTATTTAAAACTCATGGTAAATATTATTCTCAAGAAAATATTGGAGGTCATTATTTAAAAAGCCCCAAAGAAAATATCATTTACAAAATAATCCATAGCAAAAATTATGAGAAACTATACAAATTGTTATTTAAAGCCCATGAAAATTAATATCCAAAACCTATCATAAATATTTATTAAAGCTCATGGATTCATTTTATTTCTACTAACAACGAAAGCCCATGTGGAATAAAAAATTCATGGCAATATATGGTAGCTTTGTCCATTTTGTAGGGCTCACAATGAGAAAGCAAAAGAATAGGCCCAAGTGGAGATAACCACCAAGTCAGAGGCCCACCAAAATACTCGGCCCTCATGGCCAAGCCCAACATGAAATCTCAGCCAAAACAGCCAATGTATGCAAACTGACCCTGCTGGAAAATTTCATTCAGTTCTACCTTTCGCTAAAGGTCACCTCAAGAAGCAACCAAGCTCCCAAACCAAATTAGGAGCTGGCCACCTGTTCCACTGACAACTCTGATGTGAACAATACCAGAGGCTAACACCTAAAGGCTAATGGGTAATAAATACCCTTCTTCCTCAAGTTTTGGTCACAACTCAAGGAAGCCATAACCAAGACCTCCAAGCTCATGAAATCATCAACCAAATAGTTTATTTTATTACTAAAAATGTATGTAATTGGTTTATGAACCAAACCCATGAACCCTAAAGGGAAAAATTTGGGAACATGTGATTTGGAGGGCATAAAGGGATTTCCAGTGGAACTCTCTGAAGTGGACTTAAACTTTGACACCTGGCTTGGGGTGTTGAATCCTACTTCCTAGGGTTCAAATCTTAGTTGCAGCACTAGAATTCTTCCTTAATACTTGCCTTAATCCCATTGGCTGAACACAATCTCGGCAAACTTAGCATTTAATGCGAGATTACCCCAAATACTACCCATGTGTGACATTGTCCAAAGAAGCAAAACAGTCCCAAAAGTAAATCTCTCATTTTAGGCCAAATCCAGGTTATTAATTTAGTTGTCCTGCTCCCCTAATCAGATCTACTTTTTTTGGATTTTAGCTAATTAATGCTTGCTCTAGTCCTCTCTATAAAAGGCAAATCACTCCAGCCCCTTAAGGGGGAGAGGCCTCTCTAAAATTTCTGTCATTAACTACATTCTACAAAAAATCAGTCCCTCTTAAGCTTTCTTTAAGCTTCCCCAAGCTCTCTTGAGCTCACTCACAACCTTTCTCAGCCTATAGTCACCATAACACCAACATTCCCCACCTTGCTTACACCTTCCTACTCCATAAATGTCCCATAACTGACCATAACCAGTCTAAACTCCCTCCATGAAACTCGGCCAGGCTTCCTCTTAACCAACTTCTCATAAGTTCACACACTCACCCGACAAAAAACATTCTCCTTACATACCACCCACATTTCCCTTAAGGATCTTGGTAACCACATGTTGCACTGAGCTGGGATTCCCTCTCTCCCTTCATACCATGCCAAATAACTCATTTTTCATCATTATGCAGCCACTAATATTTACTCATTGTTTTACTATGGAAGGCTATAATGTATTTGAGACTTTTTTGGAATTTTTTCTTCATATTAATGTAATGATGGCTGAGAGTACTGTGAACCTTATTGAACAAAATACACAAGAATTTCCTGAAGTTAATACTTTATTAAATTTATTTAATAATTGAATAAATTACTCTACTGCTGGAGGACTGATTTGAACTATGATACTGTAAAAAAACTAATAATATAACAAACTAATAACAGTAACATGTTTATTGGGCTTTATTGTTGTCTTCTTGTCAGGGTACAACCTCTATCTCTTGCTTAGGCGGGCTTACATGACACCGAAAGCCTTTGGGCTTTATTTCAAGAGCCCATCGTCGAATTTCGGCTTAGCTACCCCATATTCTATTTGGAAACATCAAAATTTTACTCTCAACATTGGCTTTCATGCATCTGCTAGGCACTAGCTATTTGCAACCCCACGATAGGAGTCTAATGGTCAAGCACCTCATTTGCCTCGCCTTAACGCTTGTATTCGAATTGTATGAGATTCATTAGTACTGGAGATGCGGGGTCATCTAGCATATATGGAGCTTGCTCCGACAATTCCACCTTTTTAATTATGCACTAGCCATCTGCCATATGTGGAGATTCACATTAGGAGCAAAACCAAAAATTTTATCTTAGGAGTTACCATAATATTTTGGGGTTTCTGTAGAAGTGTTATATATTGAAGATGTTAATATAGAACAAAGGTAGAATGGAAATATCTATCATTTGGGGTAATATTGAAAAATTGTATAATCTTTTTTTTTTTTTAAGAAAAATTGTATAATCTAGTGATAAGCCATTTATACTTTTTTATACTTTCTTAAAATGTATTATATGTAGCAAATTGTTGGTCCATTGCGCTTTCAAATTACTTTAAAAAAATTGTTAAATTGCATATTTTGTCATTGACCTTTAACATTTGTTTCAAAATTGTTTTCAAACTTTAAAATGTTTCAAAAATACCTTTACTTATTTAGCATCATCTAATAAATGAAAAATACTGATGTAATGATTGGAATTCATGAAATCAAGGTCACAATATTGATGACACGGAGTCTTTAAAGACATGAATTTTATTTGTCCTATCAACATTTTTTATTCATTCTTCTAAAAAAAAAAAACATTTTTTATTCATCAAATGATGATAAGGATTTTTATGGAATATATAAATACTAACATTTTAAAGTGTAAAAACAATTGTTTATAAGAAAGTATAAGGACGATTTTAAAATAAAGATGAAAATTTGAAACTAAGGCTGTGTTTGGTTCCTGTAAAATATTTTTCGGAAAATATTTATTTTCCAGAAATGCTATTTTCAGGAAAAGAAAATATTTTCAAGTGTTTGGTTGTATTATGAAAAATATTTTGGAAAATATTTTCTGGTGTTTGGTTGTATTCTTGAAAATAATAGAGAAAACACATTTTCTACTTGATGCTCACATTTTCTCACATTTTCTCAGCTTCCAAACAAAACCCAACAAAAAAAAAAAACTCATCAATGGCGCGATCTGAGTGGTGAAAGAAACAAAACCCAACCAAAAAAAATTCATCAATGGCGCGATCTGTGAAAGAAAACCCATTCGGTCAAAGTGGTGGGTTTGAGGAACGGATTCGTCGGACAAGTGGGTTCGTTAGCACGGTGCGATCGGCGCGGTGCGAGTGGGTTCGTCGGCGATCTGGTGCGAGTGGGTTCGAGCGCGATCTCGCCGGTGGTGCGACAATCTCTCTACTCTCTCTTCTTTCTCTCTCGTCTCTCTCTTTGCGCGTGGTCCGGAAATGGCAAGACGATCTCGATGATCGGTGACTGGGTTTGACGAGGGTGGGTTTAAAGTGAAATCATTTGAAGGTCGGAAATCATTTGAAGTGGCGATCGTCTTGCTCCGACGAGGGTGCGATCGTCTTGCTCTCTCTCTCTCTCTCTCTCTCTCTTCTATTTTCCAAGGCCGGAAATCATTTGAAGTGAAAATGAAAACGGAAATCATTTTCACCCGTTTTGGCATCATTTTCGGTCAACCCGGAAATGCTTTTCAGTTTGACCCAATTTGAAGTAACAACCAAACACCCAATTTTCCAGAAAATAATTTTCGGAATCAGTTTGAAGCCAAAACAAACGGAGCCTAAATATATAATTTAACTGAAAAAAAAAAGACTATATCACCGTAAGCCATGACAGTAACGATATATATCACTCATTTATAGGTTTTATCTTTTCTCTCCTTCAAGTTACCTATAGAAAAAGAAAAAAAAAAAAAAAAAGGACGAATCATTGTCCATTTATACACAAGAGATCCTCAAACATTTGAACTTTCACCACATTACTACTACAACAACAACAGCAATAATGAAGGTGAATCATAGAATAACAAAAGGTGTGGCATATCTTCTAGACCTGACATGTGGTCACATGACTCACATCCCTCAAGTTAGAGATATTAGATTTATGTGTATTTGCCTGAAGACCCAATTGTATTAATTCCTCAACCATACTAAAAATGTAACCATCAAGGGTTTTATCCTAACGTTCTATCTCTCTTTCTTTCTCTCATTGCTTTTGCTTATTTCTCAATGGTGGAAACCTTCATCTTGGAGCAGAAAAGGACGCGCAAAAACTAATGCGTTAAAGTAACAGATCATCCACACATAACAGGTTCTCTTGGTAATTGATTGATTAGTATTGGGAACATGATTCTTTTGATAACTGATTGATTAATATTCGGATTTCTGATCCGAAAGTACTGTATTGATTGAGAAATATTCAGATTCCAACTCCTACAGTAATGTAAACAATGACAAATGTATGAATGCTGAAGACAATAAGATAATGTTTAAAAATTACTGATTCTATATCTTCTTCTACTTTTTTTTTGTGATGAAAAGTTAGATGTATCTATTTTGTGATATATAAGATTAGTATCGAAATATTTTATTCTGATAAACAAACTGAATGGTTCACTAGAATGGAATGTCAAATTCACTACTTACTAGCCTCTTTAAATATGATCCCTTTCTTGGTGGAAGAATCCTTGCTCCCTCTAGAAAATTTAGGAATAAAAAAAATATTAAAAAAATAAAAACTCTTGCTTTTTATGCTCGAGAGGAATGTGTCGGAGAAGAACACAAAAAGCAAAACAGCAAAAGGTTTAAACATAGTTTGGTGGCCGATTGCCTACAATTTTTTTTTTTTCTAAAAAAAAAAAAAAATACAAATTCATTTAGTATTAAGGAAAGCACAAACTTTTACTATTCTCGGACTTTATTCTCAAACCCAAAATCCAAAATACACTTGAAGGTATTCTCATGTTAATTCATACGCTAGAAAAAGCTTGTCTTCTAACTTTCACATACACAAAAGTTAAACTAATACTACCACTAATTTATTGCAAAGGCCACACCCCCTACTCTCCTTATCAATGTGAAGTGCGAACTACTATTCTTATATGAGATTAAATCCTATAAAAATATGGTGTAAAATTCAAATTTTACACCCTTTAATCCCAACATGCCACATCATCTTATTATATATTAAAAATAAATACAACCAAACTCAATCTATTATAATACTCATTTGAAAATCTAACAAAATTGAGAGTTTATTGAGATATTATTAGATGTGGTTGGATATATTGAGTTTTAAATAAAAGCCGATGTGATAATCTCTTATTGGATAGGGTAAAATATGAGTTTTACACTTCATACTTACTAAATTCAGACTCTGCTTACATTATTTTATTGTGTAAAATTTTAAATACTATTTTACTTATAAATTTAGAATCCAAAACCAATAAAAAGAACTCATAAACTTATGTGACCTTATCCATCCTTACTAAATTTGAACTCTTCTTACATTAGTTTATTGTGTAGATTTTTAAATACTAGCTATTTTACTTATAAATTTAGAATTCAAAACCAATAAGAAGAACTCATAACTTATGTGACCCTACATTATATGTAAGCTAAAAATGTCGAAGTTTAATGGCATTGCTTGTTCTCCTTTGTGAAGAGAACCAAAATTCATATCCTCCTCCCTTATTGTTGTAACTATTGAATAAATTTTTATATAAAATAATAATAAAACATTGTATATGAATGTAAAGAGGGTAAACTATTGATTAATTTATGGCTATGTAGTTTGACTTAGTTAAACTTTTGCTATTGACTTTTATATTATTATACTAAGCCTTCTTATAAAATGGATTATATTGATACATTTTAGTTGAATTAACCAAGTGGTGACACATCATCAATTAATTGACACCTTGTTGTCTATAATCTTTTCTTTTTATAGTTTTTTATTTTATAGAAAAAAAAAAGGCTATGGCCTCTTCATGAATTGGATTCAATTGATACACTTTGGATGGAATATTTAAGGAAAAAGGAGGAAGAACATTTGAATACAACTAGAATGTTAAATGATAATGGTGTGACATTATTTAATAGTTTAACAAAACATATCAATTTTGTCTAAAACTATAAGAAGGTGCAGTGTAACTTTTTAAACATCATGGAGGTAATAATTAGGCTCAACCTGTCAACCAAAATGAAGTAAATTATAATCTACCCTAGAAGTAAATATTGAGCAAAGAATTTATATGTTGTGGTAGAAACATATATGTAGCAGTAACAGTATGATGACTATGATTAACCATTTGTTGGTACTAATGTAAATGTTTTCCCAATACAAACATTGCCCAAGTCCTTCCTACTATATATTTGATCATATTACAATTTTATTTCAATCCAATAGAAGATATGTTGTGGTAGAAACATATATGTAGCAGTAACAGTATGATGACTATGATTAACCACTTGTTGGTACTAATGTAAATGTTTTCCCAATACAAACATTGCCCAAGTCCTTCCTACTACATATTTGATCATATTACAATTTTAATTCAATCCAATAGAAGATATGTTGTGGTAGAAACATATATGTAGCAGTAACAGTATGATGACTATGATTAACCACTTGTTGGTACTAATGTAAATGTTTTCCCAATACAAACATTGCCCAAGTCCTTCCTACTACATATTTGATCATATTACAATTTTATTTCAATCCAATAGAAGACATGCATGGAGTCACTCTTCTTGCCTCCTACTGAAGTGGGCTTTCATTCTGCCCCTTTTTTTTTTATTACAGTAACTTAATAAACACAAGCAACTATACTTATATATATAATTCTTACTTAAGGTTGTAAATTTAGCATCAATAAGAACTAAACAAGTAACTTAGACTTTCACTGCTGGTGGCGTTGGAGTGTGGTGGTTATTAGCTCCTGATCCTGGATAATCAGTGAATTCCAAATCATTCCTGCCATGGGTGAGCTCTTCTTCCTCATATTGCTTTGTGCTAGCCTGTTTTCATGAGACAAACAAACAAACCCAAAAAAAATGGGAAAAAAGAGATGAAAACATAACTGCAATTTCATCTTCACTGGCCTCTATATATCAACAGCCTAATTAATATATACTGAGTGTCACATATTCTTGATTAAAAAGTACATAAACAAGGAAGTATTTGATCATATACCCTGTGAATACTCCTAGAAGCTACAATATCTTGACTAGCATGCAATAGATTTCTTCTTCCTGTAATCACAAAACAAAGCAATGCTTCAGCATGAACTAGAACAGAAATAGTACCATTTTTGAGATTGATAGATAGATAAATAAGTTTTGGATCTTCACTTGGTAATATTGGGACAGCATCCAAGAAGAAAAAGTTGGAGAAAACCAATATGATCAAAAGTAGATGAAGGGTATTGCCTGCCATTCTCATTAAACACAAGTTAATGATGATAATCATTTGTTTCTCACTGAGCTATAGTTCTGCTTTTATAGTAAAGTAAATTTAATATGTATTTTTTTTTAGGTTGGGGGGGTTGGTGAAGCCAAAGAGCCACAGACAGATATACATTGTTTCACCGAAGTCAAAAAGGCAGAGAGCACACTATCAAATGGAGGATTACCAAACTTGTATACATGAAACCTACTCCCCCCATAAAAAAAATAAAAAAAACTCCCCGGGTTTCGGTTCTCTCTCTTTCTCTACAAAAAGCAAACTTTCTGCCTAGAAAAGAAAGGAACCTCAGGTGTCTTTCAAGGATTTGCTCAAGAGTGCTAATAATAGTTGTTAAGCACCATGTTTTGGCTAAGTTAATTTGCTTGAAAGTGACAAAAAATAGTAAAAAAAACCTTGTAGTTCAAGTTCAACTTACATTAATTTTTTAGTGCTTTTAGGATCCGTTTGAGATTTGTTTATTTTGTTGAAATTGAAATTTTTTTACTGAAAGTACCGTAGATAAAAGTAAAAGTTAGCTGAAATAGTATAGCAAAACTCATAAATAATATTAAAAAGTATAATGAAACCTATAAATAATAGCAAAAATAAACTGAATTGTAAAATAAGCTTACTTTTTAATTTAGATAAACACACCCAAGATTTCTAAAAAAAAAAATTTCTTCCTTAACTATCAAATTATTATTAAAATAATAATAATAATACAAAAAGTGACTTTAAACGGATAAGTTAGACAATGTAGCCTAGGAAATTTAAAAAAAAAAATATTAACTAAATTAAAGGTGAAGCTCTGACTTTTCTAAGGTCAGTAACAGTAAGGTCTAGGAGTTCAATAGTTCAATTTATAGTGGAGTTCCATCGTGAGAAAATGTCAAGAAGAAAATAATAAAAGAAAGACTGAAAACAGTTTGGAAAGTACAATCACCATGGAAGTGGGGGATGACAAGAGAGAGAGAGAATTTGGCATTACTCGTGTCCTGTGTTTAACCCTAGGGTGAAGTAAAAAATATCTTTTTAAAAGGCCATCAGCTTTAAGAAAATCCAATTTTTGTCAAATGTCAATCAATATAAAGGTTTGAAATGTTATTCAAAGATGGTACTTTTTAGGGAAAAAATTGTGAACTTTGAAGATGATTAATCTTCGTTTACCAAAAAAAAAAGATGATTAATCTTCTTCTTCTCCTAATAAACAGTATAAAGTATGAAAGAGAAGTAGTTCTTTCCCTAATTAAGTTGCGTCCTACTGGGTCTATTTCTTACCAACTTTTTCATTTATTAGTTTCTTGTTTATTTTTTTATAGTATTTAAAAATCTCTTTTTTTTTTTTTTACTATAAGTATGTTTTAGTCTACTTTCAACAAAAAATAAAGACAATTACTGAAAAACCAAATAAGCTAATGATGTTAAATACATTTCATCGAAGATTTCCTTTAGGGTAAAATCAATTTAGACAAAGCCTTTACATATTCTACCATAAATATCGTCAAATAAAATCAATATTGAAATTTTACGTTTAGACCCCTAGAACGGCTTACTACCAATTTAATTCAAATTAACTTGAAATAAGTGATTGATTAATCCAAATTAAATAGCAAACACAAAGAACAACATAACGGAAAATAAACTACAATGCGCATATACAGAGACAAGAAGTTTTTATGGAGAGAAATTCTTAAGGGAAAAAAACTCTCCAACAAAATCCACTATGGAGATAGTTGCAATACATTACAACTTACTAAACCTCCGGTTAAACAATATACATGTACTCGATCTTCCAACTCTTGCTATAGCAACAAATTGCACTAATTGTTTCTCTTCATAGTCTCCAAACGCAAGTTGAGTACGGCGATCGTAAGTCTGATCTCTCACACATTCCAAGGCCTCTTGAAAATTTCAACAAGTTTTTGTGCTTTTCTAGCAATTCAAATCACTCAAGATTACGCTAAGGGTCCGTTTGGATTGAACTTATTGTTGCTGAAATTGAAAACTGAAAACACTGTAGCAAAATAATTTTTAAATGTGTAAATAGTACCGTGGGACCTATTTTTAATGAAAAAATTGATAAAAAATAAAATTTGTGGGTCCGTAAACAGTGCACAAATGCACTGTTCATGAACAAAAGTCAACAAGTGCGGCTACTGTTCATGTGAACAGTAGCCGCACAGTAACGCACAGTTCCGTTTGCTCCCTCTCACGCCTGAAAAAAAAAAAAAAAAAAAAAAAAGGTCAAAACGTGAAATGCAAAACGCGCCGTGAGAATAATCTCACCCCAAACGCTCACTAAATGTTTTGGTGACGTTCTCTCAAAGATGGTGAATGAGAGAAGGTGAAGGTAGGGAAAAGACAAGGAATTCTCTCAATGGGTACAATAGCCTCCTTCCTTTATTCTATATCAATTAGGGTTTTATTTTCATGCATATAAAGGGCTATGAATCAAAGGTTGGATGGCTATACTCAAGGCTAAAATTCTGATATATATGAAAATTTTCTAAGCAAGTTCAATCGACCCAACTGTCGAGTGAGGGTCAAGTGAACTACTCTGTGGCTCACTTTTCCTTCATTGCTTGACAGAATGACAGTTCAAACCCTTCAGACAAGTAGCTTCAACTTTCAGCTATCTTCTTCTTGAAAACCCAATGTACAGTTATCTCAAATGACTCCAAAATACATAGAAAACTTGTTGTAATTATATTAAAAACTTTGACATGGAATTTGCCAATACTAAATGATCCTAACAAATATAAATCAGTATCAAAATTAAATGAGTTACTTGGTTCACTTTTTTATAAATATGACAATTTATTATATATCTCCATGTTATATCACACAAATTTATAATAGGAAAACATTAAAATGACAATCAATTTAACCATAAAATGTTTACAAACTAATGTAACAATAAATAATGAGTGTCACTTCAACAACATAATAAATAAATATATGAATTACTTTTTCCTAATTGAAAAAACATCAGTTTGTAAGATTTGTATAATAATTAGTAAGATCTATTATTAAATGAGAAGAATGAGCATTACTAGGAAATTATTTAATACTCATGGAGTAATGCCCCATCTTCTCACGTGAATAGTAGGTCGTAGTATAAACTCAATTAGTGGAATTCACTATTATGTGAAATGAGAGAGTATTGCTTCCAAAGTATTGAATAATTATTGGTATTACCTTCAAAATATTGAATAATTACTCCTCAACAACCAACTTTAAATTTCCTTCTAGAATTTTTTTTTTTTTTTTTTTTTTTTTTTTTGAGAAGCCCTTCTAGATGAATGTTAAGAATTTCTTTAATACCTCCTCCCTTAAAACGTGAGTTCATATATTTAAATCATTACCAGAAACAACTTTCATTTCACATATCTATCATTCTTAGATACCATTTTCATTAGAGTTGCAGTGCCAATAGTGAGAAGGCGGCATGCCTAAATATAATGGTCTAACACAAACGCCCACTAGGGTTTTAAGGAATTGTCAAATCTGAATGTTCTGTTTTTTGGAATAAGTCAAGTCCTTTCTCTTAATGTCCTGCTTTCAGCAAGTGTAATCATAACAAGAGTTTTTGGTCATAAAGTTTGAGCCCATCCATATCACTATTGTAAATGCAATCAAATTTAAGCACTTTATGACCAACTAATCCTTTCCGGTCGGCCAAAAATAAAAAAGTTGTGGCCCTCTTAATTTAAGCCAATTTGTTGAAAGCCTTTGAAGCCATTTTAACTCTTTTTTTTTCCTCCAATCATGCTAATACTATACATAAATATACACATTTTGTCACAATTATCTTACTTAACATATTGCGACGGTCTGTTTTTGTTTTTATCACATGAATTCACATTTTTTTTTCTTTTACTATTAACAGTCTGCCAAATAAGAGAATGGTAACAAAGTTTTATATTTATGCGTGGTACTATCATTATCATTTTCTCTACTTAAACCCTACTTGGAAAAAAAGAAGAAAAAGAAAAAATATCCCAGCTCGTGCTTGCTCTCATCAGCACCATGACTTGACATGACATCTCTCATGAATCACGACAAAGTTAAAACTTAAAAAGGTAGTTCCACACTTCCACTTGATTTTTTTTTCCACCTACGAAAACCCTTTTTCCAAGCACTACGAGAAATTCTTCCTCTTTCAAAGCATATATATATATATATATATATATATATATATATATATTTGTTTTGACATGACTCATTTGTGTGCAATGTCGACCACAAATTGTAATTCCTACTTTTCTTTTCCACTTTTTTCCCGACTTGTTATAAATGTGATCTAGTCATATTGTAAATGTAATCTAGTCATGAACATGAAGCCACCGTAACACTAGATAAGTAGATTTATGATCTTAGTCTTGCAATTTTTAATATTAACCATAAAACGAATCTATCTCAAATGGAGAGAATTCTTTTTATGATAGCTCAACCTCATACTAGATAAGTAAATTTACAATCTTAGTCTTTTAATTTTTAATATTAAACATAAAACGGATTTATCTCAAATGGAGGGAATCCTTTTTATGATAGCTCAACCTCCTTGACAATAGATCAAGCTTTCAATAGAATGGTCCAATAGGAAGTTAGCAAGAAGTTTGATTTTGCTAAAATAAAATTCCCAGCATCATTGAACTAATCCAATACTCAAACAAACATGAAAACTAGCCAAAACATTAGTAAGTTGTAGTATGTATTCTCCTGTCCTACTTTTTATGTTCCATTTTATTCCATCAATTATTGTATATATAATGTGTCCGATTTTTCTATTTTAAACTTTAGTTATTTTATAAGAATAGTGAAAAATAATATATGAAAAATTGTGAATGGTAGAATATAATATGGAACACAAAAAATATGATAGAAAATTTGTATTTTATATTCGTTTATTCCATCATAACAGATAAAAGATGTGATAGCATTTTGGAATATTTGGTACGCACGCGCGAACCTAGCACAAACACTCACATATATACATATAACATTTTTTTTTTTTTGATGGAATACATATAACATGTTTGTTTGCTTCATAAAAGATTATAGGTTTTGTATTTTGTATTCATTTATTCCATCATAACAGATAAAAAATGTGATAGCATTTTGAAATATTTGGTACGCACGTGCGCACCCAGCACAAACACACATATATACATATAACTTTTCTTTTCTTTTCTTTTGGATAGAATACATATAACATGTTTGTTTGCTTCATAAAAGATTATAGGTGATATTATTAGATTTTTTTTTTTTTTTTGATATTAGAATATTGGTCTAGTTTAATTGTAGCTTGTAAAATGGTCCAAGCCCATAATCTTAGTGACAAACAGTATGAAAATTGAGATATTCAAATTAAAATTCCCTCTGTTAGCAAGTGCTATAACTATCGATTATCTATAAATAAATAAATAAATAATTTTTTTTTTTTTTTTGGTATTGACTTGCTAGAAGATTTGACACGCACGATGACGTTTTCACAACGTTTTACTTTCAAAGACTTGACCGCCAGTTTCCAAGAGAGCATCTTGCTCTTATGTATTTTCAACACCATTAGAATATTGACTCTCAATAACTCTTAAAGCCTTGCATCCAAATAAAAATGATACGCAATTGAGAACTAGGAAAATACCATTTTAAAAGTTGACTGATAGTTGAAAAAAAAAAATATATATATATATATTTTTTAAATTTGGGGTTGAAGACTAATTTAATGTGTCATGAATTTCCCTCGTACTTAAGGTCAAAACAAGACATGCCATCCTCACTATTAGATACCCAAGAATTCCAAAACTAACTTCTATTAGATATTTTTATAGGAATAGACTTTATGTAAAATATCAAAATGTGTTAATTGAATTACGTACAATGCTCTTGGCATATAAAACACATATTCTGTATTATACAATGTAACCAAAATATTAAACCGCGGAATTTACTACATCAAACACCGAAAATAGACCATAACCATACATATAAATTCATGTACCCTTATATTTTTTTTTTTCCTTTCTTTGCTTTTCCCTTGTCAAAAAGGGGAAGTGATAGTTTGGATTTGAGCAAAATAACAACTATGAACTGGCCAAACTTTTACCTAAATTGACCGAACAGATCTGTTAGCCTTTGTATATGTGGTTTTGTTCTGTGTGCATGCACCTATTATCTTGGATGCAATTTAGGAAGCATTGCGGATAAGCCTAATTCTTTGAAAGCTTAAGCGTTTCTCTCGAATTAGGAAAGGAAGACCATATAGGAAACAACCTAACCGTATCTATACATTGAATCCTAATTGGTAGGTTGTTAACTTGTTAGGGAAATAACAATGAAATGCCATGCCAAATGCAGTCTTACATGTTTTTGTGTTTGGAAACTTTGGTTACCATATCTATTTTTCATGAAAAAAAAAAAAAAAACCATTTTCTTTTTGATGGGTCCTAAAGTTGGCATATGATTCTAACAAAACTAGCAAAAATGAATAGGGGTGGTAAATAAAGAAATAATGCTACAAACACAATAATTTTTACAATTGTTGAGTTGGCGAGTTATTATTGATTCTCATTTTAGTTCATCATTTATATCACTTTATTATCCATTATTAACAAGCTGTTACCTCAAATAGTAGTAAAATTTGTTATGAATTATATTGTGACCATAAATTTATTGTAAACAGAGGACGTAAATAATTGATGCAAAGTGCCAATTAGGTCAAAAAGATAGATTTATTTTGCTCAAGTAATAAACTAAAAATGTTCTATTTATTACACCCACCCTATTTTTGAACTGAAAATCGTGATTAGAACTCACAATTCCAACTTGAAAATCATAACTTCAAGTCATGGTTTGAATTGAGAAATAGTGTATGCGTAAACCTGTGGGTAACAGCCCAAGGTACCACTCTACCTAAACTAAAAAAAGGCACCAAGATTAGGAAAATCAAAGAGGGCTTATTGGATAAGAGCAAAAGATATTGGTCCCAAGGCAAAAAACCTCCCTGAAATGGACACGTGGCATCCACAAAAAAAATGGGGGGATAACATTGGCTCCTCTAAAATTCAGCAAAGGACAGCCACTAGAACAAGATTCTTTCTTTCTTTCTTTCTTTCAATGCTTTGTTTCAATTCACCCCCACCCTGGAGCAAAGTTGTTCTTGTTCTTCTATTTTCCCACTTTGGGTAGGCACGTGTCAAGATATTATTAGGGTAAAGATGAACGGCAGGGATGTTTGTACTTTGTCAGATAGGCTTTTCACTTCACTCACTTTTTTGGGTTTGTGGGTCCCTTGGTTGATGGCAGCAGAGCGCAAAGTGTTAACTCCTTGATAGCTGTATAAGGCACCTAGGTGGGCTCTATTTGCTTTTTAGGTACACAACAAAATACCTAGGCAGTCGGCAAGGTTTGTTCATTATTATTATATTTTTTGTATAATTATGGCAATTTTTAATGAACATTTAAGCTAAAGGTGGTAATAAACTTTATATATACATACATATATATATATATATATATATATTTTGATAGTTGAGACAAGAAACTTGAATTCTAAATATTTTAATTGAAAACGGTAAAAAATATTAATTGAATTATAAGACTTTTAACATTTTTTTAAAGAATAATTAAGTTAATTATGTTAGTCGATAAATCACATGATTGAGTTTAATTATCATTATGAAAAGATAACAACACTTGTGTTGTATTGACTAATATATCAACATAATTGAATTAAATTAGGAAAGAAAATGATATACTATCACCTAAAAAGTTTTGCCTAAAATTTTTCTTAAAAAAAAAAAAAAAAAGCATTTTTTAATACTTTCAAACCAAGTTTGGGGGCTTGCATGACTAGAAAATCATATGTAATTTTTTTTTTTTACTAATAATTAAAAAAAAAAATCATTTATTTGATCTTCTAGTCTCCAGGATAGAGTTTCACACACATATACACTTAGATTAAGTTAGAATATAAATTCTATCTTGTGTAAAAAAAAAAGAAAAAAAAAAGAAAAAAGAAGAAGATCAATTTGAAACCCAGCTTATGGATGTTGGGTTGGGAAGTGAGCAACTTGCGATTAACTTGAAATGATCTAGCTTTCAACTACTTTCTTCAAGATGGTAGTCGATTTTGTCAAGTTGGCGAGTTAACACCAATGGGAAGGGAGATTAGGAGAGAGAAATGGAGGAAAGATAGGTTGGTAACAGTAAATGACAATATTGAGAAAAAGAGAGATGAGAGTTTAGGGAAAAAATCAATACATTATAGATCTAGAATTCTCAAACATTGAAGGGAGGAAGAGAAGTGTCACTATAACTAGCAAAGGTGGATGATGGTTGAAGAGGATTTGAGGATTTGGCAAGCTTGGTTAGACGAGTGATAGGTGTTTAGACTTCAAAATTGATCTATACAAGTCATGTTTGATGGTTCAAAACCCGCTACAAACCAATCAAAGCCAATTAAACCGAGCTAGGTCAAGTTAGTCGGTTTTGTAGGGTTTATAGTATATGTGAACAACCCGAGGGTTCTTATTTCCTGCAGTTATTATTTCTCTTTGTCAAGTAGAGAATTTGATAATGGCTTTAGTTTCTAAGGTATAGTCAAAGTCTCATGATAGATTTGGACTTACAAGACTTTTTCTAATTTTTTTCTTTTAAAATTAGTTCGCACAAGGAAAAAAACAGGCATACATACATATGAAATACAGCTAAATTCCCACAACAACCATAAAAACAATTTTCTTTACAAAAGCCTAGTGAAATAAAGACTTAAGCTGGATTTTCTTTTTCTCTTTTTTTATTTATTTTTTGGTTATAGAATTGCAAGTCTATTTCCATCCAAAAAAAAAGAATTGCAAGTCTATTCTTTCTATAATAAATACTGTAAAATTTTGCTTTAGGAATAGTAGCGAATGAAAAATTCCATATATTTATTATTGCTTGATAATTACGTCAAGCTTTACTCACCGTCACTCCTAATAATAATGATTGACTAAGTGTGAAGTTTTGAAGTTGAACACTCCTCGACGTGAAAGCTTATAATTCGATTTAAACAGGTATGACTAAATTCCAAATAGCAACATTTTAAAGTCGTTTAGTTGTGATTAATTCATTTAAGTGGAAACATTGTTTGATTAGCTTAATTGAAGTCAAATTGGAATTAAAAAAAAAAAGCATTTGAGTACACTTTCTGAGAATTTCAAGAACATCATATTGTTTACCAAATACTAAAGTGAATGGACTCTATCATGAAGAAAATTTGGGTCAACCTATTCAACAATTTTGTTCAAAGCTTGTACTAAATTTAAATTTATTATAAAGGTTCTCAAACCTTGACATATGGGGTAAAAAGTCATACATGTGACAAAAAGTTAAAACAGAACTCAAAAGGGATAACCAAAGTCCCATCAAACTAAACTACCAGGATGATTACAAATTATTGAAAAAAAATAATAATTAGGGTGATAAAAATGGAATTGGGGACGAGTACATGAGTGTCTTTCGTTTCCTTTTTTTTTTTTCATTTTACTTTATTTATTTAATTTTATATTATTATTATTTAAGATATAAAATAATTATTCTTTACCATCAAAACACTAATAGTGTTCCTTTTAATAATGAAATACGAATTATTATCTCGTATTTGACATCAATTAAACTAAGATCTAATTAACAAACGTCAAAATGCATTAATTAAGTTTAAGTTTTTCCTTACAATGGATTGGGTTTTTTTAGAAAGTCAAACAACTTTATTATGATCATAACCTCTAAAGATCTAGAGCACATGAGTTTGACAGTAAAAGAGCAATTTTAAGGACATGTGAAAGTGAATCTTAAGTCCAGTATTCCTATGCATTGAATGGAACAAAAATAAAAAAACAGACCGACAATAGCACTTTTTGAATACATGTCAAGTTCCTGTTACATTTAAAACATTTTCAAAACATTAGAGTTTTGGATGCGAGCTAAATCTCAAAAATAAAATAAAATATAAAAATGGGTAAGAGTACAAATAGAGGTGCTGACATGGAACAAAAGGGGGAGACAACAGAGCACTATCTTTTGGAGAAATGTGGGGAATCCAACAGCACACAAAGATCTCAAAGGCCACAAGAACTTGTGGCTCACAAAATTTTCCCACTTGATGATGTGGCATACTCATGCTCACCTCGTTAAACACCCCCCTTCTTTTCTTTCATTTCACAACACACTCTGCCTCTTCTTTCTTTCTTTCTTTCTATCTTCCTCATTTCTTTGATCATATATCTCATTTCACACTCTCACCAAAACATCAACAACAACAGCAACAAAAAACTCCAACAGCAGAGACAAGCTGTACTGTTTTCTAAAAGCAAATACACAGAGAGAGAGAGAGAGAGAGAGAATCTTGCGGTTGTTGAAACCTATAAGCATAAGAACAGAATGTTGGAGTTAAAAGACCCGGCGATAAAGCTGTTCGGAAAGACAATTCCATTGCCACTAAGGAAGCAAACTTTGACTTACGAGTCATCTATAGCTGAGGATTGCTCTGACCAAAATCTTCATTCTCCAAACATTTCCTCCTCTTCGCGTGAAGAGAGCTCTGCCAGAGAACCTGAAGGAAATAAGGTATGCATGTGCCATGTCTTGTATCGAGTTTGAATTTCTTTTGACATGTGTGGCTTGTGTTTTTTTTTTTTTTTTGCAATTTTCAAGACCAACCCATTTTTGAGAAACTCGAAACTATAACTGGGTCAGTCTTGTTTTCACAAAAGGTTTTGGTATTTTTAAGCAATTCTAAGAGCAGCCCATTTTTAAAGAAATCCAGGATTTTCAAATGGTTGATTTTGTCACCTCTTTAAGCCTATAGTATTGATATCTTGGCTCAAATGTTATTTCTAAAGGAAACTAAAGAAAAAAAATTTCTGGGTTTGCTTTGCTTTTGCTCAAGTTGGGTTTTCCAGTTTGATTTATTCACTTTTTACTATTATCCTTTTGCCTCTCCTTTTTGTTTTGGTTTGACCTTAAGGCTTAAACTTTGGAGTCATTGGCTTGAAATGAATTAGGCTCCAATTTACCCGAGATTTTACTTAGGCATGGCAGTTTGATTACAGCTTTGATTTTCATCCTTTTCTCATTGGGATACTCTGTTTTGGAGTACTAGTTTTATGTGTTTTTCTCTCTATAACCTTGCTTAGGACAATAAAAAGGACTTTTGAGATGATTTTATTCGTTTGCTAGATATTCTTAGTATATATTGTTGAACTGTAGGTTTTGTATCAATGTTTCACCATCTGTAATATATTCTTTACTGCTTTTGTAATGGAATCTTTTGTTATTATCTCAAACCAATCTGCTTGTTCTGTAGATTGACAGAGAAGAATAAATCTTTAGTTTACATTACAAAAGGAGATATGATATTCAATAGCTTTCTCATGAATTCCTAGATGAGCTGGGTTTTTCTGTGGTGACTGAAAATTTTATCCACTTTGCTATAGCAGCTTGTGTGTTCAATTGATTGTAGTCCATACACGATTTAATCAAGCTGACAATTACTACAAACATATCTATGCGGCTTTACACGTTTTTATTTTCCATTCTATTATTCATCATTTCTAAACAGCTTTTGAAAAAAAGGGTAATTTATCATAGTATCAAAGTAGTACTGAGTACGAAAACTGTCAGTTGGAATATGATCATTTGAATATCTACCAAAATTCTCATAATATTTACATTTAATTAAATAAATATATACTTAAAACATATCTGTAAAACTCTTTTTGCTTGTATTCACCATCAAGCTATTCACTTATACATGAAGAAAAGTATGCTTGAAGCTGAAGCTTCAGTTTTCTGGTGGTTCTTATCATAATGTTCTTGATCCATTTAATAGCCTTATATTTTAGCTTTCTTGTACTTGAACTTTGTTTGCTGTCATATAGCCTGCTATTTGTTCTAATTGGAATTTCAATTTGGAATGTTAGGAACCTTTGGGAAGAGAACTCATCACAAATAAACAGGAAGATGGTACCTCGCATCAGATCTCAGAAGATTCAAAAGATCCTACATCATCAAGCACTAGCGAGAACCCAAAAACTCCCTCAGTTGACATAGAAACTTCATCAATAAAAGCCTCAAAGAATGGAGAACAAAGTGAGACAAGTATCTCACAAGAAAAGACCCTGAAGAAGCCTGACAAAATACTTCCATGTCCCCGGTGCAATAGCATGGACACCAAGTTTTGTTATTACAACAATTACAATGTCAACCAGCCCCGTCATTTCTGTAAGAACTGTCAAAGATACTGGACTGCTGGTGGAACTATGAGGAATGTACCCGTAGGTGCTGGTCGTCGTAAGAACAAGAACTCTTCCAATTCACATTATCGTCACATTATAGTTTCAGAAGCTCTTCAAACGGCTCGAGCTAATGGAGTTCAAAATCCAGCTTTTGGAAGTAATAGCACTGTCCTCACATTTGGCTCAGATTCTCCTCTTTGCGAATCCATGGCTTCTGTATTGAACCTTGCACAGAAAACGCAAAACCGTGTACCAAACGTATTTCACAGACCTGATCAAAGAACTCTTGTTTCTGGAGGAGATACTGGAGATGATTACTCAAGTGGATCCTCTGTCACAGCTTCAAATTCAACTGAGAAGGAATTTAATGCTGGTTTACAAGAGTCAGCAGTTAAGAATTATCAAGGGTTTCCTCCCCAGTTACCATGCTTTCCAGGAACCCCTTGGTCTTTGCCATGGAACTCAGCTCACTGGAGCTCTGCAATGCCTCCACCTGCTTTATGCCCATCAGGCTTCCCAGTATCATTCTACCCTGCACCAGCATATTGGGGTTGTAATGTTTCAGGCTCTTGGAATATACAATGTCTTTCCCCACCATCTTCTTCTCTCAGCCATGGTAGCCAAAGCTCGGCCCCTAATTCCCCAACCTTGGGCAAACATTCAAGGGATGGGAACATCATTAATCCCGCGAACTCACCGAAAGAGTCTGTTAAAGAGAACAGTTCAGAAAGATGTGTTTGGATTCCAAAAACTTTGAGGATTGATGATCCCAATGAAGCTGCAAAGAGCTCTATATGGACTACACTTGGGATCAAGAATGAGAAGACTAGTTCTATCAACAGTGGAGGTCTCTTTAAGGCATTCCAAACAAAGGGCAATGACAAAAGTAAAGTGGTCGAGACATCTGCTGTGCTGCAAGCCAACCCTGCAGCCTTGTCCCGGTCACTAAACTTCCATGAGAGCACATAATTGGAGAGAAACTTGCATTGTTAACTCTGCTTGTGGTGGCAATGCAACAAATGGGGTTTCCATCATTGTAACTCCTTGCTGACAAATTTGTGCAGCCTTTTTTCCCCAAATATTGTATGCTAACCAACCTCGATGCAAGAATTGGTTAGCAAAAGCAATCCAAATTAGAGGAAGGTCATGCAGGAAGCAGTTAGCAAAGCAATATAAATTAGAGGAAGACCAGAGAAGTGTCCGCCTATTTTAACCTTGTAGGAGAGCAGAGGTATCTCTGACTAGCTCATATAACTTCCTTTTTATTTTTTATGAATATGTAGCTGCTTTTCATCTCATCTGTAACAGTATAAATAGGTGTTTTTGATTTGGACTTAGATGGTTTGTTAAGTGTTCATGTACATAAATATATGTAAGAATGTGAGATATAGCTGGAACAAATATAGATTCTTGGATGGAACAAAATCCAGTAATGTAGAATAAACTTATAAGTCTTAATCTGGAAGATTTTATTGCTTTCTTATTATGTGATAAATCTGGAATAATTTGTTGTTTTTCCAGGAGCTTTCAATAAATAATGTTTAGTTCAAATCTTACCAAATACTTACTCTTGCTCTACCTTAAGCTTCTGAATTAAATTTTCTGTGTCTTTACACTTGCAGCCGTTAATCTCAATTCTGAGAAAATCAGATACAAGGATATAAAGCTATGTAACCTGGTTTGATTATGTACTGATGGGATTTCCCTCTCTACTAAAAAAAACAAAGGCACAAAAAGCTACACTCTGTTGCTGTGGCAACCCAACCTTTCGTCAACTCTACATGGAATTCCTAATTATCATGTTAGATGTTACATCATTCACATAGACCCCAAAGGAGAACATATTTTTTTAAAAACCATCAATATCAAGAAAATTGATTGATGTTCTTGTCCTGCCTATTTACAGAAGTTTGTTTTGGAAGTTCAAGGCTGCAACTAAATGTATGGCTGGTGCAATAAAATTTGGTAATGGTTATTGTATGTCATACTGTTAGAGAGGCACACAGTAAAATAGATTTGGAGATGGGGCAGATTCAAAAAGATAGAAAAGTTCTCTAGGCCCACAGTCATGCTGATAACTTTGAATATATTTCAAAAAAGGCCAAGCATCATGCTCTCTCTCAAGCCTAAAGAATCCTAACTGTTAATATCAAAAGGTGGAAAGCAAGGATAAAGTCATCTTTTTCTCTGCTTTCTTTTTGCCTTACTTTTCCTTATCCTTTACATATTTACTTCATTTTCTTTGATAGAAAACATACATAATATAACTATGTAAACTGTGCCTTCCTTTGTTTCATTCTGCTGGATAGATATATTCATAATTAGTTGCTGTATATGATGTGTCCCTGATCTATCAGCCAGGAAGAAACACTCAGATATTTCATTGTTGTTATCATCACTGGGAGGCTACAATTTCTGCACAGATTAGTTGTAATGGGACCCCAAGCATGTGAAGGCATGGATGGTTTTATTAAGCCCTCTGTCCCTTCCTTTTCTTTCCTTTTCTTTTTGTTCTTTTGCTTCCATATAAAGGCAAATGTGTTTGCTCTTTTACTTTCAGAATATCCTGATATTAGTCTATTATCAGTTATTAAATATGTGACAAGTGCTTGTTCAGTCTAAATGGCATGAAACTCTTTCTATCCACTATTTTCTAACAAAATTTGAGACCTTGACGTTTAATAAGGACTAGCTATATTCCATGCACCCCTCATAAATTCTTTCATCTGAATATAGTGGTTCTCCTTTGTTGCATGTTAACATCAACACTCTGTCACACTTGAATCAGTTGTCCTAAGAATGTTTCATAAAAAAAAATTAAGAAAATTGCAAATAAGGCAGATGAGATGAGGAAACGGGGAACATAGAGTTAACTCACTAAACTCTCTTTTGAGGCATTAATCTCTGTTCTTATTTTATGCACTAAATCCTGACCCCATTTCCTAGATGTAAGTTGGTATGAGAAAATAAAGAGGAAGGTGCCACAAAATAAAAATAAGGTGGAATATATGAGTGGTCTCTAAAATTTGGGCCAAGTTCTATTTTAGTCCTTAAAATTTGAAAATTTCTTGTTTTAGTCTAAAAAAAGGTATAAATATATCAAATTAATAATTTTATAACTCGTAGGTCAACTAACAATTTTTGGTATTTTTCATTGAGACATCCAAGGTTGAAATCCTGCCTCCCTCAATTATCGATTTTTTTTTTTTTTTAAAGGGTATTATATGAAGAATTTCTTGTAAAGCCAACACAACAGATAGCATATTGAAAAGTATGAAATTAATTTTCCCGTTGCCTATTTGAGATTTTATTTTATTTTTATTTTTTTTGTTTGAACTCATGTAACTTTTCAAGATTTATGTGATAGTAAACCACTGATAATTTTCATTCTATTGACTTCATATCAAAAGTGTAAAATTAATTTTACCACTTCATAGTTTTGGATGATCGCAAATTTTATTCAGTTGTTGTTTAAGTTATTTTGTCCTTGATCTCACTCAACTTTTCAAGATATATATAGGACACTGCAAGCTTCTGGCAATTTATCGAGTCTATTTGGCATCATATCAAAAAGCATTTTAACGAATGAAATGGGACTAGGGGTGTTCATGAAGCCAGCAAAACTGGCCTGATTCGACCGCAACCGACTGCCAAGGTGGTCAACGGCGGCATTGGTAACGGTGGTTGCAGCACAAAATTGAAAAATCAAAGTGTACCGCCCATAAATATTTTATTTATTTTTATGTTTTTTATATTTTTGAAGCATTAATATATGTGCAAAATGTCATTTTGGAGAGAAGAAACAGACTATTTTGAAGGAATTTTTATTTTGTACTATGGGGATATAAAACACCCACTCACATAGAAGCGAGTGTCGCAATACAAAATTCCACCTCATTTTGGAGGTTGCTAAAAAAAATTTCTCTCTCTCTCTCTCTCTGGAGTTTGTTATTTTGCAAATGAAATTTCACTCAATATCTCTCTCGAATTTCAAGTCCCTCAAGATTCAAGAGGTTAGGGCTTTCCCTGTGTTCTTTTATCCTTTTTTTTTTTTTTTTGGAAGTAAATAAATTTTAGTTTTGAACCATTTTTTTTCTTTAATCAAATTAATTGCTTGTGTGATGAGAAAAGTTCTTCAGACATGTGAGAATATTAATTGTTGTTGAGTTTTTCAACATTATTGTAAGGTCGTGTGGTATGATCTTTTGCCTTGTACTAAAGTTGTTGAAAGTTTTGTAACATTGTCTTTTCTCATTTACGAGAAGAATTAAAGTCATCTCCACCTTTTATTATTGTAACTATCGAATCATCACCACATGTGAAAAAAAAAATATAATAAAAAATAAAAACTGAAAGAAGAAGAAGAACATTGTTCATTACCCAAAAGGCAAACCGATGTAATCGTCTGCATCACACTTGGAAAACCGCCCTACAAGGTGATCAACATAGCTCACTTCGTGGTGTGGCTCGGTTTGCAAGTTGAGGCCATTGACCTCATCGACGTGGTGAAAAAATGGGCAAAATTAATGAACCTACACCAATGAACATTTCTGAATGGGACAAAGTGATATCTTAATGTTTACTATACCAAAAACAATATACCCATTAATCTATACTACTATGTATAAAACCAAAACCTTTGAGTTTTTTTTTTTTTTTTTTTTTTTTTATAACTTCTTCAAATGTTAGCTCATAAGTTTTTGAAAGCTCATATTTTTTCATGTTTATTATTCTAATATATATATTTTTAATTGGGCTTATTTTACTTCTCTAAGGGTTTTCTATTGAAACAGAATGATAATAAAAGTATAGGATATCATTAATTTAAATCATTACTATTAAACTTATGAGTAGTAATAATATGTATGGTTTTTTTTTTTTTTTTTTTTTTTTTTTGAGAAGGTAAGTAATATGTAAGTTTATAAGTTTATTATATTGGATAAGATATCATCAAAAAAGAAAAATACATATTGAATAAGATGCAAAAAAATTGCCAACTTAAATGCCTAACTTTAAGGAAAAGATTAGGTCTCATGCATAGGACTACAAAAGCACTGGAAATAAGCTAAATTCCCTAACTTTAAATTGCAAGTTTAGCATTAAACAAAATATAGGACCTCTCTCTCTCTCTCTCTCTCTTCGGCGTGTGGACACCATAACTTATTGGATTGGAGATATTTTGTGATTGGATTTTTTTACGAGAAATGTTACATCTACAACATTTTTATAATAATTTTACAAAAAATTCTAGATGACAAGTTGTTATTTATTCTAAAATAGGCTCATCATTGAAATTATATTTTTGCCCACCAATAACTGCCAATAATAACTTGTCATCTAAAATTTGTTGTAAGATTGTTATGGACATAGTATTTCTCATTATTTCATATTTTCATTTCTTAGCTTTTAACTCTAGATATGGATTATACTTCATATCTTTTTAGATAGGGATCAATTTCAACATTATCGATCTTCAAAATTTATTTATTTTTTTAAGATTATCTTCATTTGAGAGTTCTGTGGGGATATGATCTTTAATTCGGCTGTTATATCGTGTCCATTTAGCATGAGCTTATAAGCTCAGCTTTTAACTTTTAACTTTTATGTACATCTTTTTAAAACCTCTTTTTTTTTTTTTTTTTTTCCCTCATTTTTCACACATTTTCAAAGTATAAGTACATGTAGAGATAAAGGGCCCAGAAATGAATATTGGGCCATGGGCTATGTCTGAGGACATTAAATTGTCTAAGGACAGGTAGACACTAACGAGGGCATATAAGTTAGTAGTCCATGGAAGAAGTCTGGTCGTGAGGGATTAAGAGTGCAGTCCAAGGAGAAATACCTCCTCGACTAAGCAGAGTAGAGGTCAAAGGTCCAACTTTCGTCAAGAACAAGGCACCAGACGATCATACTGGTAAGGATAAGCATTAAAAGAGGATAAGACAAGGGAAAGTTGAGAAATATATAAGAAGAAAGCTGCTATCACTGCATTGAATACTCTGCAGCTAACTCCCTGACCGCATTAATGTGGAGGTGATGCTTGAACAGTAACATTCAGCCTTACAACTGCCTACAAAGACTTCAAGAAGATGCTGATGGGACAAGTATCAAAGCCAGCAATTTGATCTACACGTGGAGGGCTGAGATGTAGTAAAGAATGAGATATAAAGAAGAAATGCCCCATTACATGGGGGGGGGGGGGGGGAGATAATCTGGAGAAAAAAAGAGGATTGTACACTCAAGAACTGTAATGTTATTTAGGTCAAAGAGAAATATATAAAAACAACCTTCCTCGGACTTTGCCGAGAAGGATTTTCCTTGCACAAAACTGTTTATTTATACTTTCAAGCAACATTCAACCTACTATAACAGTTGTCCAACTCATTGGAGTTCAGTTTCTAGCCCACTCTCTACAAATTTATTGTTTTGGGCTCTTTGGGCCTTAGTCCTTTTCACCTTTGGGTTTTTAACTCAAAATCGTTCATTTACTGTACATTTTTAGCATAATTTTTTCAGCAAAAAGTTAGATAAGTTGTTCCCAAACAGATAAATTTTTTTGCTTGGTGTAGATTCCAAACAAACCCCTAAATGTTGATTCTTAGGCAATATATTTAAATTTTGTTCATTTTTTTTCTCCTTATATCTACCTTTTTTCTATTATCCAAAAAAATAATTAATAAATTTCTCATTTTCATCCTTCTACTTTTAATAAATATGTTAACCCAAGGTTTCTCTCACGCCGCCTAGGGTTTATCTGCTAGGGTTTCTCTAGTTAGGTTTTCCCAGCGACGAGTGTAGAATTTTGTCCTTCCCTTCGTGGAGGTTCTCCTGCTCCCTTCAAGCCCTGTGCCTGGTAGGATGGTTAGTGGTGTGCGTTGGTGTTCCTGCTACGGAGTGGTGTGGTTGGCAGTCTTATTGTTATGGCATCTATTGAGGACCTTTGGTCATGATTTTCACTGACAGAAGAAGAAGAGAGCAGGGCTAATGTGCCTTAGAAAAAAGAGGTCTCCATTGTTCGTTTAGCAGTAAAGTTTTTTACAAAGCAAGTGGTTAATGCAGAGGCAGTTAGTCGAACTTTCAAACCGCTTTGGAAACTCATTGGAGAGATGAAGATTCGGGATATTGAGGGCAATATATTGCTGTTTGAGTTTGATGATGCGCTGGACTTAGAACGAGTTCTGGAGCTTGAGCCATGGACCTACGACAAAAGCTTAGTCGTTTTTTGGCACGCTGTGGATGTTGAATCTGCTCCCTTGCTCCCATTTGATTCTGTTACCTTCTGGGTGCAACTCCATAACGTCCCAGATCAATGTCTTACACAGGCGACGGGTGAAGCAGTGGGCAACACAATTGGGACTTTAGTGCAGGTGGTTGACTCGGAGGATAATGGTGAGGGAGGTGAGTTCTTACGAATTCGGGTTGTGATTGATATTAAAAAGCCTCTTTTGCGGTGCTGCAAACTGTGGTCGAAGGGAGAGCATGTTAGGTGGGCTTTGCTTAAATTCGAGTGGCTTCCCAACTTTTGTTATTAGTGTGGGAAGGTTACTCATAGTGAGCGCGACTGCGACCTGTGGCTTCGGGGAAAAGGAAGATTGAAAAAAGAAGAGCAACAGTACGAGGAATGGCTTCGTGCCGATTCGGTGCGTCACACTAGGAAAACGGTGGTGGTTGTATCTGGTAGTGCTCGTGGAAAACCGAGTTGGAAGAAAGGTCCGACAATGGAGCGCCAACAGCCAACCACCAATGACTTGATCAGCAAAGGTGCGCACGGTTTAGACCTTGGCAAGGGGGGTGTGAAGGAAAATATTCAGTCCGATGCAGTATTCATAGAGGCCGAACCATCAGGTGTGCTTGTTTCTCATTATGATAATTTGCACCGCAATGACTCTAGTGGTATTGGTGGGATTTCTGAAGTTTTGAATAAAAGTATGGAGAGTTTGGTGGGTCAGGGTCAGTCAACTTATACATTGCCCATGCAAACATTTTTGTGTAATAAGGGGGGAGTTAGTCACAGTGAGGGGTTGAATGGTATTTTCTCTTTTGGTGCAACCCAGACTCCACTAGCAGACATAACAAATAGGGTAGCTTCACAGCCGTTGAAAAGCTCCAAGAAAAAATGGACAAAACTATTGTGTGAAGTTGGGGAATCTAATTCAAGTTCAGATATGGAGACTTCAGAGACTAGGCGACCGGAGTTGGAAACTGTGGACTTGACTATTAGAAAAAAGAAAAGGGTTAGTGCAGTAAGTAAGGGGGGAAAAAAGAATAATTAGGTGGTGGCTGGTTCCCAGCACCACCAGTCACAATGAGTTGCCTTAGCTGGAACTATCGTGGGCTTAGGAACCCACAGACAGAGGCCGAACTTGCTGACTTGGTTGGCAAAAAAGATCCCAAATTGGTTTTCCTCATGGAGACCAAAGTTGATATGAATGTTATTGAGAGGATTAGTCGTAAAATGCAATACAATTTTTTTTTTTTTTGTTCCACGTCATAATAGGGGAGGGGGGCTGGCTTTGCTGTGGAAAGAAAATTTTACAATGAAAGTCCTTACTTCTTCTGATAATCACATTGATGGTGTGGTGGATCAAGGAATGGATGATGCCTGGCTTTTCACGGGTTTCTATGGAGAGCCTGAAACTGCCAGCCGGGAAAATTCCTGGAATCTACTCAGAGATTTGAGCCACAGACATAGTTTACCTTGGATATGCTTGGGTGATTTTAATGAAATACTTAGACTTGAAGAAAAACAGGGATGGTTGGATTGGCCTGAAAGACAGATGCAGGGGTTCCGGGAGGCATTTGATTATTGTGGGTTTAAAGATCTTGGCTTTAATGGATATCCTTTTACATGGTGCAACAAAAGACCGAGGGACCATAATGTTTGGATCCGATTAGACCGTGAGGTCGCAATAGTGGATTGGTTTTTAAGGTTTCCTACTTCCCGTATCCATCACCTAGAGTGCTTTCATTCTGACCATAGACCTATCCTTCTCATTTCAGATGCTGAGCAAAAAAGATTCTATAGAAAGGGGTGGCCATTCCGATTCAAGGCAAAGTGGCTTAAAGATAGATCTTGTGAGGATGTGGTGAAACAATCATGGGATGATTTATTTGACTCAAACCCAGTTAGTATTTTGTTAAAAAAAATTACAAGTTGCCAAGTCAACCTTAGCACATGGAACCGGGTTACCTTTGGGCATGTGAGAAATACTTTGGCCAAGAAATTGAAGGAGTTGAACCATGTCGAGGAGGTTGGTTTGTATAGAACCAATCCGGACCAGATTGAAATGCTTCAGTCTGAAATTAACTTGCTTCAGGTGAGGGAGGAAGCAATGTGGAAGCAACGTTCTCATAGTGATTGGTTGAAGGAAGGAGACCGCAACACTCGCTATTTTCATTGTCGGGCTAACCAACAGAACAAGCATAATTTTATTGTGGGGTTGGAAGATGAGTTTGGTGTTTGGACCAAAGATGAAGATCAAATGGGCAGATTGGCAAGTTCTTATTTTGATACTATGTTTACCGCTTCGAATCCAACTAGCTTTGATGAGATTTTGAGTGGCTTAATTCCTACAGTAACTGATGAGATGAATAATAGCTTAAATAATCCTTACAATGCTGAAGAGGTTCTCAAAGCTCTCCACCACATGGCCCTTCTCACAGCTCCAGGCCCCGATGGTATGTCCCCTATTTTTTACAAATCCTTTTGGCATATTGTTGGTAAATATGTAACAGAAGTAGTTCTGACAGCTTTAAATTCAGGCACTATTCTAGATTCTATTAATTCTAATTTTATTGCACTTATCCTCAAAATAAAAGACCTTAAGAAAGTTTTAGATTTTAGACCTATAAGTCTTTGTAATGTGGTTTACAAACTCATTGCAAAAGTGTTGGTTAATCGTTTGAAGCTGATTTTGCCATATGTAGTATCTAATTCACAAAGTGCTTTTCTTTCGGGAAGGTTGATTACTGATAATGTATTGGTTGCATTCGAGATACTCCATTTCTTGAAGCGAAAGACCCAAGGGAAAGATGGGTATATGGCTCTAAAGCTTGATATGAGCAAAGCTTATGACAGAGTGGAGTGGGACTTCTTGGAAAGGGCAATGCTGCACTTAGGGTTTGTTGGAAGTTTTGTTGCTACTATCATGTCATGCATCAAGTTTGTATCATCTTCTATTTTGCTCAATGGGGTGCCAGGTAGAACTATCAAGCCTAGTAGGGGGCTGAGGCAAGGTGATTCGTTGTCTCCATATTTATTTTTGCTATGTGCTATGGGACTTTAAGGCTTGCTCCACAAAGCCGAATCTGATGGTGCTATTAGGGGAGTGTCAATTTGCAGAAATGGGCCACGTGTGTCGCATCTATTTTTTTGCTGATGACAGTGTTCTCTTTTGTCGTGCTAAAGAATCTGAGTGTCAGGTAATCCTTGATCTTTTGTCAGTTTATGAGAGGGGTTCTGGCCAAAAAATAAACAGAGATAAGACAAATATCTTCTTCAATTCTAATACTCACCATGATGTCCAAGTCATAATACAACATCTATTGGGTGTTCCAGCTATCAGGCAATATGAGAGATATTTGGGGTTACTTGCATTTGTGGGGAGAGCAAAGAGACAAGGGTTTCCCTACATTAAGGAGAGAATTTGGAAGAAAATACAAGGTTGGAAGGAGAAACTTCTATCTCAAGCAGGCAAAGAGGTGCTTATTAAGTAAGTCATCCAAGCCATTCCAACCTATTCTATGAGTTGTTTCAAGCTTCCAAAGGGATTAATTCAGGAAATTAGGTCATGATCCGCAAATTTTGGTGGGGCTGCCATGGTGATAATAAGAAGGTACATTGGGTAAAGTGGGAGAAACTTTGCCAAGCTAAAGATTGTGGAGGCATGGGGTTTAAGGAGATTGAGAAGTTCAATGATACTTTGTTGGCCAAGCAAGTTTGGCGTATGTTGAAAAATCCGAAATCACTTTACCATAGAGTTTTTAAAGCTCGGTTTTTCCCGGATTTTTCCATTCTTGAAGCTAATCCCTCGGCTAATGGGTCATACTCATGGAAGAGTATTTTAAGTGCAAGGGATGTGGTGCGGAAAGGCATGGTTTGGCGGATAGGTGATGGTAAAACAGTGAGTTTAAAGGAGGATAAGTGGCCCTCAGATCAAGTGTATCGTCCGGTTAGTTCCCCCCTCCCCTCTATTCCCCTTGATGCAAAGGTTAGTATTTTGATTGATGAGGAGAATGGAACTTGGAAGGAGATCAAAATTAGGCAAAATTTTTTGCCTCATGAAGCGAAGAAAATCATGAGCATCCTTCTTAGTACTAGACTGCCTCAAGATAGCCCCATATGGTCTAAAATGCCTTCGGGTATTTTCTCAACTCAAAGTGCTTACAAGCTGCTGGCTAATGAAGCTTCAACCAATAGCCTACGTAGCTCGAATCCACACCCCCAAAGACATCTTTGAGAGGTGTTTGGATGCTACAAACCCCAAATAAGGTGAAGCACTTCACTTGGCGAGCATGTAACAACTCACTTCCAACAATGGACAACTTGTTTCGTCAGCACATAACCCCCTCTACCTGTTGCAACACGTGCCAGACCCAAACTGAGGACATTCTGCATGTTGTGTGGGGCTGCCCAGAGGTGGCAAAACTATGGAGCACTATACTGGATGCAACACACAATCCTTCACTCACTGGGGGATTTTTCTAACCATTTCTTAAGTTTGTTGTAGGTCCGGGATGATTATAGGGTGGAGATCTTTGCTATCTCAGCTTGGTTGCTCTGGAATCGGCGAAATTTAATTCATTTTCGGCGCCCAGCTCGACCACTGAACCAGATCTTCTTTGAAGCTGCTAGACTCCTGCAAGACTTCCTTGAGGCTCACGATGATGCACTAGTCATAGTCCGGAATCCAGTCCAGCCTAAATGGTCTGCCCCAGCACTGCCTCTGTACAAAGCCAACTTCGACGGAGCTCTATTCAAAAGCACTAACTCAGCTGGTTTGGGCGTGATCATCAGAGACACCAATGGCGCTGTCATAGGTGCGCTGTCAGCTCGAGTACCACTCCCTTAGTCCGTGGCAATGGTTGAAGCTTTAGCTTGCAGGCGAGCTGTACAATTTGCTGTTGAGATCGGGTTACACGAAGTGATATTTGAAGGTGATGCAGCAGTAGTTATCAACGCCATTTCAAAAGGATCGGCCAAACAATCTTTGTATGGTCACATAGTTGGTGATATTCTAGGCCAAGCTTCTCTTTTACATTTTTCTGATTTTTGTTTTGTCCCTCGTTCATGTAATTCAGTAGCTGATGCATTAGCTAAACGTGCTAAAGTAGGGCCTGATTTACAAGTTTGGTTAGAGGATTGTCCTGAAGACATTGCCCCTCTAGTTTTGGGTGATGTCTCTTGATGTTTAATTTCTGTTTCAATAAAGCCCAGCCTGCACTTGGGCTCTAGTTTCTCAAAAAAAAAAAAAAAAGCTTCTTTAATATATATTTCTCTCTATTGCAAGTGAAATTATGAAATTCTCAACTATAAGTTTTCACTCTCATTTATCTTTTAAACCATGATTAATTTTAAAGAATAATGATCAAAAGACAAACCACAATCTTAAAAATATATTTTTTTTATAAAAAAAAAAAAATTATACTTTATTACATCACAAATAAAAGAATTTTTTTTTTTTTTTACTTTTTTTTTCCCCTTAATGCGGTTATAGATGTAATACAAGCTCCAATGAATGATGAATATGACTATATTATTGAAAATAGAGGGTAGGTGAAATGTGTTGTGAGAAAAAGGCTTCACTAGACCATCTCATAAAATATTTTATTTCTTTATGATTTTATATACACACAAATTATGAAAATCAAGTCCATCGTCTAGAAGGAATTGTCTTGACATACTACACAGTCAACATCATATTTTGTTTGAATGGAATGGTGATGCCTGTTACCTCCTATTTATGATATCCAATTTCACATACTAGTTTTTTTTTTTATCTGCAATTTCACATACTAGTATGAGTATTTCAATTTGTTAGGAAATGTGCCTAATTCTTAGAACATGCGAGATGTGAAAATAGAGAAAAATTGACAATCACACCTTACAAATATTTTTGTGATTCGGCAATGTGTCTACATATGTCTAGGAAATACAACAATTTTCACTATGTTAAAGAAAAAAAATACAAAGTTGTACAGCACATTAATACATCAAACCATAATTCTGAAACAAAAATGTTTGTGTATATATATCTCCCAAACAATAAATCCAAAATAAGCCAAAAGTGCCGAAACCTCCACTCTATGGACCAAACCTCACAAAATCTCTTAATTAAAACCGTAACATTTTCAAGTTGGATTGGGTCATAAACTAGATTGAACACAAAAGCAAGCTCCATGTAACCTAACACAACTTTCAATGTTTGAGTTTTTTGTTTTTCCAAATAGTACTTAACAACTTGAGAGGATTGGAACTTTCACTCTCACCATCCCAATAAACACATGGAAGTCAAGTGCCTCGAAAGTATTGAATCTGCCAAGATGAAAAACTGTTAAATAGCTAACTAGGTTTTGACAAATCCATTTGAAATGATTACCACTAAGCCCTACTATTCTGTAAAATTATGTTGGAAGTGAAGTGCTTCGAAAGTAAATCAGAATTGAAACGTTCTTTTCCATGAAAAAAGAAAGAAAGAAAGAAGATGATGTGGGAATGTGCGAAAGATTTAACAACTTCCCACCCAAAAAGCAGGCAGGAAAAGTGTACACGGGGACATAATAACTGGGTATTTTATCTTGGTTTCCTTATCCCTGCTAGTGGGAAAAGACTCAACTGATGGGGATGCAAAGAATTATTAGAATGAACACAGTAGATTCCCAATACCATGACTTGCCCTAAGGTCAAAAAGAGAATATTTTAATAGCAAAAGAAATCACCAATAATCAAATGTTAGGTAAAGCATACAGACTTAACATGGTTGGGATGGAAAGCTATTGAACTTTAGAAAAAAAAAGTTAAAAAGTAAGCCAGAGATTAGATTATTTATTTGTTAGTTGATTGGCCCATGTATGTACGGCTTTTCCCCAGTAACATTAGTGTTAGTGATACACTCCTGCAAGGTGTGACTTGATAATAGGAGTCTTTAATTATATCGCTTCACTTGATAAGCAGTTTGAGTGAGTCTTGACTCATTGCCGTCACGTGGCATAGGGTCGATAAGTCCACATTGGAAACACCCTTTATTATTTAGCAAAAAAAAAAAGTTAGTGTTAGCAATACAAAAATGTTCATAATTTATTTAGATAGCAAATTATAATATATGCAACATCACTTTTATATGGAACATCATTAAACGGATTAATTAATCATCTATTACCATATGCCACCTCAATAATTATATAAAAAACTATTTTAATTGCTTTTTTTTGTGTGTCACTGGACTTTTCTTTTCCATAATGGGGCATGCCTTTCACTTAATAACATATTGACACAAAAATGAATAACAAATTTGATTACCAATGTTAACTTATATTATCTTGGCCTAGTTATAAGCACATGGAGGCAAAGTATATCATGATTTAAGTGATGTTGCTAATCACAACTACCACATTAACAATTATGAAAAGAGTAAATGAAAAATATTGTCCATATTAGTACTGAATTAGAAGGGCAAATTTGGGCAGATCAGAAGTTTTATCAAGCTATTAGGGACTCACAAATTGATCTCATGAACAGGTTTCCAAAGTTGATTCAAATTCCAAGCCTATAGCTTTTAGTAATTACTACACATTCATGGAAAAATTGAGAACCCTCTTGAAACTGAGAATATCAAACATGATCTTGTAATCCAGTGTGAAAGTGAAATAGGGCTTTAAAATTCACTCTTTTAAGACTGAGGTTATCTTGAGTCACTATGTTTAGAGTATGTTAAGGGACACAATAAATAAATAAATATATATATATATATATTGGTGTATAATAAAAGTGATGTCAGTAATTAGCCCATATGAAAGTTGTGCTACTATAGTCTACACACACAATTTCATATTTGTAAGTTCTGGAAACAGTTTTAAATTGTGTCCAAGTATTACTTGAATGAAAATATAAAAATTTAATTATGAGCAATTTCATATGATATGGGCTCGCTCTTTATTACTATGCTCTAAACTGGATAGGATGAGCTGAATTAGGTGTGTGAAAAATTCAAAAAATGTAAATAAGAGTGGATTAGGATTGAGATTTAGAGGTTAATTAGTTAAGGTCCAATTAATATCAATTAAGTTTAAGGCCTGATTTGAAAATTGGGCCTTAAGAAACATGTAGTCAAGTTTCCACCAATTCTAGGACTATGAGTCAATGAGTGGGGTTTACATGGAAATTTCCTGAAACTTGGTAAGTCACTTCATAGAATGAGAAGATTGATAAGTAATCCTCTGCATAAAGAAGCAATTTTTTTTTTCTCAACTTCATGTTCTTTGTTCAGTTCTGCTAGCTGTAGCTAGCCAGGTCCTTTAAGTTTGCTTTTTGTAAATTTCCAAATCCAATTGCAAAGTAAACGCGGCGACCGACTTTGACAAAGCAATAACTATATTCTTTATTCTGGAACTTCCACGAAATTTGGAGTCCTGCAAACCCACGTATTCTTTTATAAGCTCATCTTGGCCGGCAAGGTCCTTACTTTTTTTTTTTTTCTTGTCGAGAAGTGACTGAAAGATGGTATTCAGACATTTTCAAATACCTTTCTATTACCTAACTTCTTTCTTTAAAAGTTAGGTTTTTTTCTTGGTTGAAAGGAAATATATTAAAAACGAAATTAAACATAAAATCTTAAAATTTTGGGATTAATTTTTAGCTAACAAGTCAAATAAATTTTTTTTTTAATTTGTAAACGAATATATATATATATATAAGCAGACACCTCATATAAGAGTATATGAGTTTTTCTACCTTGAGAATGCTACAAATTTGTAGCGAAACTACTAAATTAATTTTTAATGTCTCAAAATATATAGGTTTTGCTTACTAGTTGCAATCAAAGATAAGAGCACGGTAAGAATGATCATTCGTAGCATACGTCAGCACAAGATGATCGTTTACTGGTATACATATATTTTGTTTGTCAGTCAACTAATACAGTAGTCACTTTCTCTTTGGCGTGGTGAGTGTGATTTGCTGGTCAAGTGGTTTTAACTACTAGAGCATTAGCATTGAAAAATTCGAATGTTACTTTATTTTACAATTCTAAAAAGTTACTTTATCATTATACCATACTATTTTACAGTACTTTCACATTTCAAACTTCAATTTTCCTCTTTTACTCATTAAAATAATATATCTACATAATAAAATTATATATCTTAAAATTATATATATTTCTCTCCCATCTCTCTCCTCTCTCGACATAATAAAATATTATTATTTTTTTACAATATTTGCTACAGTGCAATTCTATGTTTAGAATTGCACTGTAGTAATGTTGCAAAAAAATTTGCAATATTGCTGTTTAGCATTCCCCAATACAGATGGTTTTGGGGTTTAAAATTCCAAATTTTCCTTAGATTTGGCATTAGCATTTCTCAATGCTAACGCTCTTATATTACCATAAAGAATAGTTCTTCTCATGCTTATTAGAGACAATAAAAAGTATATACTATTTTTAACAAATGAAATGAATTAATCTCCCTACTCCCTTGAATCATTACTTAGCATTTTAACTGATCATAAATATATTTGGATGAAACATTAATATATTTAAACAAATTCATAATTATCAAATAAATAATTTGATTGCACGTAAAAGTCATGTGTGATCATTTGAATCGGCAGATAGTAAGTTGCAGGAAAATTCAGCACATAAAAAAGTACTATAAAGTATAAACCTTCTCATTCTTTGTACCTAAATATTGAGACACTTTCATATCCAGAACCGAAAGTTATGTAGGTTTATATTAACCTTTTACATTTTGTATTTTTCTTGCACATGGGAGTTGGGACTTCTACTCCCTTATACACCTAACGATTTCCTCTTCGGACTCATTCTGCTAAGTCTTTTAAGATTGTATGAAGAAAAGTATTGTTTAATCTTGTAGAAGATTGAAAAAACAAATTTGGGATGTTTCCTTGTATTTACAGAGCAGAAAGTTTTTTTAAAAACAATTAATATAGGACAAAAGGAAAAAGCATGATGCTTTGAATAGTTTTATTTTCTCAAATTATTATAAATTAAAAATCAATTTATAAGAAAATTGTTTGTTCTTCCTAAAAAAAAAAAAAAGAAAAGAAAATTGTTTGTTTATTGTTCTTTCAAATCCAGTTACTTTAAAAAATTAATAATTTTACACATTTTCGTATGAATTTAGAACCAAGATATAAAGATGAAATGAGAGAATTATCTTCTGTCGGACTGTGAGATGTGTTATTCCACCTCAAAACTAATTGGTAATGAGAAAAATATACTCAAATCTTTTATGGCTTTCGACATCATACCACGTGGGCTTGTTTTTAGAATGGTTGTAGGAAGTCAAATTGTGGTCCTCCAACAATCCCTTCCTCACAATGACACTTCCGTGGCTCAAACCTATGACCTTACCTTTGATACGACTTGTCGAACTGTGAGTTGTGTCATCCCACCTCAAAACTAATCGGTGATAAAAAAAGCACACTTAAATCTTTTATATCCTTCGACATCATACCAGACTACCGTGCTTTTAAAGTGATTATAATGAGTCAAATTAATAGACATCACACATCCGTAGACGGTAGGTTCCAAGAAAGTATCTTGTGAGACAGAGTCATACAAAGCTCTTCTCACATTTGGTAGGCTCCATGAAGAGGGTTATATAACTCTATCCCATATATAAGATTATGTTTTCCCTAGAGATATGAATTCAACTTTATACATGCTAGATGCTATCTCCAAAGCTTAGTGAATTCTTCAGTAGAACTAGCTAGAGCTTTGTTGTTGAAAATTCTTCTGCAACATCTTTCTTATTTCCAAGAAATTTGGAGCCATATATGACAGCCACTTTGCCCCCTCAAGAAGCAAACTACGTCGTTGACGCGTTTCCACCATAATAAGCGGTGCAGCTTTTGTGGACCCTTTCTCTAGAAGCTAACAGCTGAGCACTTTTTAATCCTTAAAACTCAGTTACATATATCCTTGCATCACCAGCATACCTCATATCATATGAAAAATCCATCGAATACAAAGCTCCCGTGTACAACATTATTAAAGTTCTTATCTTTGTGTTAACATGGAAAAGATGGTAGTAACAAACACTAGCTTATCCATTAGAATTCTCGATTGGGTCGTTGAAATACACAGTTTCTTCTCAAAGTTGGTTGCGAATACCTTCACTAGATGGAAGTTTCGGACCAAGTTGGCAATGAGTGAGAAGTTATCAGAGGATGAAAAACTAAGCGAATCGGACGTGAAGAAGGTGATGGATGAACTAGGAGTAGCTTATAACCCAGATGGCGATATTATTGATCAAGAGAGAATTGGTGCACATGAACTCTCACAACTGTTTGATGAGGAGCAGCCTAGCTTGGAGGAAGTGAAGGAAGCCTTTGAAGTGTTTGATGAAAACAAAGATGGATTCATTGGTGCAACAGAGTTGCAAAGAGTTCTATGCAGTTTGGGACTAAAAGAAGGATCAGAAGTAGAGGAGTGCACAAAGATGATAAGAGCAGTAGATGAAAATGGAGATGGAATGATTGATTTTAACGAGTTTGTGAAATTTATGGAGAATTGTTTTTGCTAATTGCTAGTTAGCTCTTTTGTCATCTGCATGTACTGCTGCTTGCATACGTAGAGTAATTCAAATAATTCGTGTCATGGTTATTATTACTCTTTTTTTTTCTTTTTCTTTTTTTATTGCAGCCTTGCGATAACACTTTTTAGAATGTGTTAAACTCTTCAAAATTGTGATTTCAAGTATAATTTCAATTACTTTTAGAGTATATGTAAAACTGTACGTATAAAACAGTTTGTGTAACGCTACTATTTTAGAGTAGACATATTTTAGTGTGTGGTAGTGTGCCAATTGCCATTCTCTTGGTCTTTAGTCTAAAATTTCAACTATATTCTTATCTTCTTGTGTAAGTTTTCAATATTGTATGTTTGTTTTAGAGTGTATGTAAAACTGTACGTATAAAACAGTTTGTATAACACCACTATTTTAGAATAGACATATTTTAGTGTGTGGTAGTGTGCCAAATGCCATTCACTTGGTCTTTAGTCTAAGATTTCAACTATATTCTTATTTTCTTATGTAAGTTTTCAATATTGTATATTTGTTTACTTGTGTTCTGAATTTCAATATGATATAATTCTTTACATTCTCTTCCTTGTACTCTTCATAAATTAAAATAAAATAAAATAAAATAAAACAAAAACTTCATTTTATTTTTGTTCCTCTTAAATATTTTATAATAAGATACATATTCTTGTATAACTAAAGTGTTTTTTTCAAAACATTTATCTTATAAGTTATGCATTTAAAAATATCATGACTAATTCGTCATTTGAGATTATATATATAAGGTCGGCTCAATACAGTTGGGAGACTAAGGCTATATTTTTAAGTGGAGATTTTGTATTTAAATATAGATTAAATAAATTTATTGAATACTAACAAAACCATGGTTAATTTGATGAATCAAAAAATAATTTTTTGAATTAATACTAACCAAGAAAATTTTAATTTTATATAGGGAATAAAATATCTCAAGAATAAAATTTAACAAAAAATTATTATGTTAGAACAAAGGTTTACTTTATCTAATTAGATAAGATAATGCATCGTAATAAATTTTGATTTTTGTGTTAAAAAATAAATAGAAATTATTTGGTATGTAACCAACACAAGATTAGATGAGTAATATTGAAAATCTATCATATAGAATATTGGCTTACAAAAGATAAAACATCAAAACAATTCCCCCCCCCCCAAAAAAAAAAAGTTTATGATTTTCAATTGAGTTGAATTTTGTTGCTCTAATATTTTGGAAACCATTTAGGAGGTGAGAAAAATCATAACCTTTAATTTTTTTAATAAACCACTTATTATCATATAATCTTGAAAAATGCTAAAGCTATTACAAAGTTTGTACGTTTTTAGACCCCTTAAAACACAAGTTGTTTAATTTAGTTATTTAGCCAAATGATTACTTAGATAAATTATTCAAGTCTAGGTTAACACAAGTAAATCATATCAAGTAAACAATGCGGAAAATAAAGAACACAACGATATGATAACTCAAGAAAACCAAACTTGTAAAAAACCTAGGAATGGTTTAATCTAGCTATCTTCAAGGTAAAACAGATCCACTATGAAAAAATTGAAGTTTTACAATAGCGATTTAGACCACTAATATCTTATTGCTACATCGAGTAGAAAATTTACTACCATGACCACGTGACAGCTCCGAGTCCACGAACTACTTCTTTCTTGATCTACAGCAACCATAAGTACTCCCACTTGTGTTTTCTTTAAGCTCTTTATGTAGCAACTGAAGCGATCACCAAGCTCTCGACATCAATCTTGATCTTAATAACTCTAAGTATGTATGAAGGCAAACACCTCTAAATCTCACAAGAGATTCATACATGCAGAATAAACAACAACCCTAAAACGTAACTAGGGTTTTTCCTTTTATACTTAAGGCAAAATATAAAACCTTACACATCATACGGGCTTGGGCTAAGTTGGAAAATTCTGCAGAAAAACATTCTGCACAAGTTTCGATCGTTCTAGTCTAATTTTCGATCGATCGAGCCTTGCAAAAAGTGAACAATAATTTTCTGCAATTACTCGATTCCAACTTTACAATAAACATACTTTGAGCAGCCTAAATCTAGACTCTAAGTTTTGATCATGATTTGTCAACATTACATATTGAAGTTCTAAAACATTTAGATCCTAAATCCTTAGAGCATCCCACCAAAAGTTACTTTATCTATTATACCTATACACATGCTGCAGCAGTGGATCTATTTTAGCTATCAATACAATAAAATAATATAAACATCACAATAAAATAATATATCTACTACAATAAAATAATATCTCACTATAATAAAATAATATATTCACTACACTCATACATCACAGCCACACACCACCACCACCACCACCACCACCACTGTCCACAACAAAAGAAAAATCACAGCCCCACACACACAACCACAACCACAACCACCACCACCACAGCCCACAACAAAAGAAAAAAAAAATTAACCAAGTCCACACACACAACCACCACCACCACCACCCAACAAAAGAAAAAAAAAAATCAACCAACCACCTACCACACCACAGCCCACACCAGGAAAAAAAAAAAAACAAACAAAAAGTGCTGATCGGCGTGGGACGGGATGGCGTGGGCTGAGGCGTGGGCTGGGAGGGCGACGGTGTGGGCTGGGAGGGTGACGGCGTGGGACGGCATGGGCTAGGACGGCGTGGACGGCGACGGCGACGGTGTGGACGGCGACGGCGTGGACTAGGAGATGAGAGCTTGAAGAGAGAGATGAGAGAGATGAGAGCTGATGAGAGAGATGAGAGTTTGATGAGAGAGACGGTGAGATTATTTTAATAGAGGATTGAATAAAAAAATAATTTTTTTTTTTTAGATGTGTGCTACAGTACACATCTAAATATAGATGTGTACTGTAGCTGTGGAGCTAAATCTTTTAGATTTAGCTCCACTGCTGCGTGATGTTTTTTGTGATTTTAAGCTAAAAATATAGCATTATACCTATATAGCACCACTGCTGTGAGTGCTCTTAGTACCTAACAAAGTTTCTTACCTAAAACACAAATTAATGTGACAATAAATGTGATGAGATGTGGCAATGGATGTAATTAGTAGACTTCAACCATTTAACAAATATATGTTTGAATTTTTTTGTGATTAAAGACACAAAAATTTGCAATATATTTTTTTACATCATTCTACAATTTTGGGTATTTTGATAATGAAATGAGCGATTTTTTAGAAGGGTGAAATCTTTTAAAAATTGAGGCCTTAAAAATTGAATAATTTTTTAGAATCACTTAATTATAATACTATAGTTACAAATATTATATTCAAATTTTTCACTACTCTTTTTTGAATTATTTATTAAAAAAATACATATATCAACACATATGAGATCAGAATTTCTTAAAAATTGGTAATTGAAATATTTATGATAATTGTTATATTTTATGTAAGAAAATGGTCAATCACTATTTCATAAACTACATAAATTAACACAATGTTTATTACTTTCACATTTATACAATATATGGACGAGTAAAATTAGTTTGTGACATTTATTGCCTTGTTATTAGATCTTGAATTGTCAAGATCAACTATTATTCAAATAAGGTACTAACTATAAATTTTTAATATCAATATATAACCTTGGCTCCCTTTTGGAAAAATAATTATTATTACTATTATTATTATTATTTTTTTTAAACCTTCTAACTTCACCGCTAGTCATTTTAGGAGTAAAAGAAACACTTGTAATTTTTTTTCCTCAAAAATATATATATGGGATAGTTATAAAAACCTTATTTGAACATGATCATAGTTAACTTATAAGACCTAAATCGTAAGAGATGCGCCTCGTAAGGGGTGCAAGCGCATGCTCCCTCATAGTTTATGAATATCAATATGAACATTGTATACATGCATAGAAATCTATGGTTGTGCCTATGATTTAATATGTCCATGCACACAAAAAAAAAAAAAAAAAATATGTCCATGCACACAAAATGAACTTAGATATGGGAATTGAAGAAATTCAAGGGCACTGAAAAGGTTGTGCAAGTTAAATAGGGTGGTGAATTGTTACCCAAAAGTTAGATGCTGAGAGTTGCTTGATTTGGGTAGGATTAAAATTATCAATTTGTTCTGATATGCATAGGTGTCCTAATTAAAATTAAACACCTGTGGATTGGATTTGATTGTCCTTGAAAAAGACAAAACTGATTGTATTTTATTAGTCAAGATAACTAGGTATTTGAATTTAATTGAAAAATATAATATACTGCACCTTATTGTATATAAATTTATATATATCAAATTATACCAATTACAACTTGCTTTTTATGGATGAATGTCCTTATAAATAATGTATGTGAATGTGATGGGTGAATACACTGAATGCTCTCTTAAATACCTAATTTATGATACGAAAATGCCCTTAAAAATACTTTACTTAAGGCTACATTCACTCGCAAAAATATCTTCACAATAATAAGTCAGTTACATTATGTTCACTAAATATCAAGATTAACAAAATTAAACCTTATTTCACCTAAAAAATGTTCATAGATATGGTTTCTCATATCCTAGAAATCTATTAAGGATATGAGTTTTGGGTTAGACAAAGACGACATTTGATCAACATCCTAAAAATCCATTAAGGATATGTGTTGTGTATGTGCAAAATTTGCAGAAATGAGTAAAATAGACCGAAACAAACAGAAATTCTAAGTGATGAAATATTGAAATAATAATTTCTATATATATATATATATATATATAAATTTATAAAATAAAATAAATAAATAAAAAAAATAAAAAATAAAAAACCACATACTTAACCCGGAGTAGTGGACTATTTCATGGGCCTCTGAGTTTTTTTCAAGACTTTAAAATTTTACCCTTTTTTGGGCTAAATTACAACCCTGCTTCTTTCTGCAGATAGTTGGGCTTTTCCAATATCAATTATAGCCCAAATTATACCCAGTTGGGCTGACCTCAGGCTGAGAATAATACAGCCTAGCTAGCCCGTCTTGCCCTTACGTTTTCTCAATCGTAGCATCATTTCAGAAATACACAATTCTCTTCAAACTAAATATATAATTCTAATTGGCCTTTTTCTTTTCTTTTCTTTACTTTTTAAGAGAAGAATCCTTAATTTTGGTGAATTTCATACCTACAATGGTCAAGAAGGTTTGCATGCTGTGCGTATATCATCTCTAATGTATGACCTCGCAATTACATAGAATTTACATATACAAAAAAGATGATGCATATACCGGATGCATGAGATAATTATAGATAAGGGTCAAACTTTAGAAATCGGAAAAAACTAACTAAATTTTTTTTTTTTCCCGAATTGGATAAAGTCCATCTCATGGTATGGTCTGTTACTACATAATATTTATGTAAACGAAATCTGAACCATTAAATGAACCCTTTACATTTCATGAGGATTCTAATCCTCCTAATCCCTATAGTTCCACCTTAAATGAAAGAAGTATTGCTAAATTACAAATCCAAATCGATGAGATCTTGCATCACATGTCGTTAAATATATCAATTTTATTATTATTTTTTACAAATTCAATAATTACTTACAATTAGAGGGAGAAGATTCAAATCTTAGATATCTCCAGCACTCAGTTTATTCGAATCCTATGTCCCACCCCTCAAATGTGAAGCATGTAATATTTATTACTTTTCAAAGAGTTCAAGTACTTCAATCAATAAACTACTGTTTAAGTCAATCAATGAGTTCATATATGCATCACACTAGTAACAGTTTTCGTCTTGGCTTTTGAAAACAGTTGGATGTATATCATGTCACTGACCCTATTCGTGTTTCTTTTGAATCAGCAAACTATTAAATATCCTAGAGAATTTGCGGAGCATCCTCACTAAAGTATAGTATATGTAACAGTTTCAAACAGCTACCCCCATGTGGGTAGCATGAAGTCTCAGGAGATCCTGCTGATGAAGGAAGGGAGTTAAACAGTTTTCGTCATGAATGCATAAGAAGTGGGAGGGGTCTTCAGTTTCAGAATTTGTGCCTGAGCTTTTGCAGGCCCATGAGAAAAGGATGTTCCAAATAGTTCCAATTTTTTATTTTTGTCATTGCCACCCTCATCATTTTCATCATCATCCTCATAATTTTCACTCTCCCACACATTTTCTCATCCTTGTCTTCCACTTTGTAGTAACAAGGACATTCAATTACAATTACAATTACAACCTTGTTTTATATAAATATATATATATATATATATATTAAAATAGTAACATAAAAATTAAATAGGATGTTACAACGGAGATATAGGTTGAACTCAAAACAATAAATTTAAGACCATTTGTCCATTGTTCTAACTTCTAACACTTTGAATGACACATGTTTTAAGTTTATGGGATTCTGACTGTTAACAATTTTTTGTTTTCTAAATAATTCTTCAAAGTAGAAATGTTTTGTAAGAGATTATAGATCAATCGCTCGTCTTGTGTTCTTGGGCAAGCCTTTTTCCTTATCAAAAGAGACCAATGAAAGAAATTTAAAGCCAGAAAAAAATAAGAATAAGTGAAAGAAAAGGTGACTTTGCATGTTATAAGAATAGTATTTAACTTGATCTTTCACCTTGTGAAAGTGCCTCTCTTGTGAGAAAGGGAGTTACAAGAAAAAGATGGTGAGATATGACCTCAACAAACTGATACAGATTTTCCCACTGTCCCCCATTTGCAACAACTATCCTTTCTGATTACTTCTAATGGTTTCTCATATACCTTGGACCACACCCACATTGAGGCACTCTTTTGATGATTCTGGGAAAGCTTTTTCGGCTTTACATTTGCTTGTAACTTCATGTGGCTCCTACTCCAAGAAAGTCAATGAATGGTGGTGGAATGGTCTCAAATTGGCTGCCAACTCTGGTTTCTGTAGCAGATGATGATGAAGGTTCACTGGCTGAAACTTGAGGTGTTGGTGTTGCTGATGGTTCTAAGTAATCATAAGGGTTGTGATTGCCTGACTGTTGCATTGCCAGCATAAATGGAGGGTAGTGGGAATAGAAACCAGTTAAGTTAGCTTCATCACTTGGCCTATCCCAAGATCTCCCATGGCTGAACCTGCCCATGATGTCACTACTGTTGGGACCTGAAGAACACGATTAGAGAGCTAGTGAGTTAAGGTAACAAAGCTACAAAACAATGCATAAATGGAGCAGCACAAGAAAATGATCAAACAATGGAACAAGAAAATGAGGTTAAGATTCCAAAAAGGCCAACAAGGAGCAGCACAGAAACCCAAATGCACAAACTGCAGGAACTACAAAAAGGTTTAGAGGGCAAGGGAGGGGATTATGTGTATAAAGGACACACCAGTGAAGAAATCAAAAGGAGTTTGTTGTAGCGCACAGAAACCACCGTAAGGAGGGACCTTGGTGCTTGAGATTGCTTCTCCACCATTGGTCGTGTGGGCCGAACCATTTAAGCCATTTAAGTTATAATCAGCCCCACCACCATTATTGAAGGCTCCAAAGGGGAATCTAGTAACATTATTGTTGAGTCCTCCATTAGGGAGATTGATACAGTAAGTTAGTGGTTCTGTTCTTGTGGCTGTCTCTCCACAGACTAAGCTTGGATTTTCATCCATCCTTCGGTAAACAGATTGACCAAGCTTCCTCCTCCTGTAAGCATTGGATTGTTCTCTATATTTCCTAGCCATTATAACATGCCAATGGTTCTTGACTGCATTATCAGTTCTTCCAGGGAAAAGCCTAGCTATCATAGCCCATTTATTGCCATAAATTCTATGAGCTTGCATTAGCCTCTCTTCTTCTTCTTCAGTAAAAGCTCTTCTATTGATTCTGGGGTCCAACTGATTAAACCATCTCAGTCTGCAGCTCTTACCTTTCAACACATATAACCCAAGAAAAGAAATGAGGATGTAGTCAAAAAAAAGTAACATTAGTATTTTAAAATATAGTACAAAGAACAAGAACTATAATAAAATAAAATAATAATTTTAGTGATCTTTTCCTCACTTCCTTACCTGATCTTCCTTCCAACTTCTCTGCTATAAGGTTCCAGTTTTGAGGGCCATAAAGAGCCACCAGTTCCTTGAGCTTTGTATCCTCTGCGGGCCTCCAATGCCCTCTAGCACAAAGTTTTGACTGTCCACTATCTATATCTTTCCCACTGACCAAGTTCTTGTCATTGTTTTGCTCAAAACCATCACTGCTGTCAGAGACCTTACCTTCCCCAGCATTGCTGTTGTGGTTTTCCTCAAAGCTTCTTGTAATATTAGAGTTTTTTCCCATGAATGGAAGAGCACCCCAACAAGGCCTCCTATGATTTTCCACCTCATGAGAACTCTTAGAGAGATTACTTTCTTGTGAAGAAGAAATTGCTGAAGCTACACCGTATTTGGGACTGAGTGAGAGAGAACCCATGTCTGCATAAACCATCCCCATTGAAGAAGAGGTAGAGCAAGGAGTGGATGAGTAGCAGCTAAGACCATTTGGGTTATTTTCTGGTGCATATATAGCATAATTGTTGGCCATGCCTTCATTTCATTTCCACTCTCACTCTCCCAAATGCTGATGACATTAGAAAAAAGACTGTTACAAAGTCATCCCACAGGAAGAAAAGAACATGAGAAATGACATGTTGTTAGACCAAAAGTGAGAAGCAAATGTTTGACAGACAGATTAGGAGAAGAAGAAGGAAAGGTAATTTGTTGTGTGAGAACTTGAAACTACACAAGAAAAACGAGGTCTTTTAATAGAAACCTACAAGGCTTCTCTCCCAGTCACACTTCTTTTAATAGTAGTTAACCACCCTGACTGCTGAATTGACCTTTCTAATTTAACTAGCTCATATTAATATATCATTAAAGATATAAAACTCTCAAGACTTGTGCGCAGCCACAAATTTTCAGATAGTAAGCATACAAAAAAAATTCATATCTTTTTTAACCATGGGAGATCATTTCATTTAGTTTATAATAAGCATAGTATTAGTAATATGCCCAATATAAAAATATTATTATTTCAATCATAACTTGTTATCTTTAAAAATTGTGAAAAAAATATTTTCATAACATTATTGTTTTTCCTTTTTTTTTTTCTTTTTAATTGTGCATGTGATATATTGTGAGTAATACATAATAAAATAATGCCATTAATAAATCTACATGCGAAAAGTGGTCATCGAAACAAAGTTGTGAATTATACATAATAAAAAAATGTCATTAATTGATTTGTGTGAAAGTGATATTCCAATCAAAATTTGTCAACTTAACTAATTGTAAAAAAGATTGTAAGAGCGTCTACATTGGTAGTGTCAAAATGCTAAAATACTATTTTTAGCATCACAATATACAAAAAGTGTGCCACATTGGTGGTGGTTATGTAAAAAATTTAACTACTCAAATATTAAAGCAAATAATATATTTTATTCTCCCTTCAATTAAAATAATAGTTATTTCCTTTTTTTCTCTTTCTTTTTTTCCTAACCTCGCCACCGACCCAAGCCCCAAGCCGACCCATCTATGTTCTCTCTTCCTCCACTCTAGCAAACCCAAGCCCATTCTTCCATCTCCCCTGCCCACTCCGATTCATCCATTATTCGATGTGGGTGGTTGTTGGAATGAGTTTGCTGGACTCGGTGAAGTTGTATTTAGAAGTGGGTTAGTGTTGTGGTTGTGGGTAGGACTTGCGGTGGTTGTTGGTTGTGGTGGCAATGGTGGTGGTGTTGTGGCTGGGTTTGGAATAATTTTAGGTAGTGGTTTTTGGTTACGGGATGGATTTTGTGTTGTTGATGTGGTGGGTCTGGTTTGATTTTGTGGTGTTGATGTGGTGGGTTTAGATTTTTTTTCTTTCTAAATAATGGATTTTGTGGTGGATCGTGGCTGGGTTTATGGTGGTGGATCGGTGGTTAATAGTGACTAAGTTTGTGATGGTGGATCGTGGCTAGTGGCAGATTGGTGGTGCTCGTGCCGTGAGTGGGTTGGGTTTGAAGAGAGGGAGAAGATAGAGATAGAGATGAATAGAGAGAAAAAATAATAAATAAATGAATAGTGTTTAACTATCATGTGAAAATAAGAGCATTAATATGGAGTGAATAGTGAAATAGTAAGTTAAAATAGATATAATAGTTTTTTTAAGTGCTAATAGCTAAAAAAAATTAGTTCTATCAATGTGGATGCTCTAAAAATGGGTATCTTAAAACTGCTTCTATTATATTGTTAATCACCCTAACTACTCAACTTGACCTTTTAATTGATTCTCAAAAAAAAAAAAAAAAAAAAAAAAAACTTGTCCTTTTAATTTAACTAAACAATTTTTTCTTTTTTACATTACTTACTAATTGTGAGTGGAGCAATAATAACTTTCAAGTAGACTCATTACTGATAACATTTTTATCAGTACATGTTATAATAAATTGGTATTAATATTTATATAAAAACATTATATCCCTTATTTTTTTGCTAAAAAAAAAAAAAAAATTGTATCACTTAGATTTATTGAATTTAACTCACTCATGGCATTATAGTACAATTCCTTCTTTTTTCTTTTTTTTTATGGACACAATTCTTGCTTTTCTCTCCACATTTCCCACATCTTTCACTCGTGTGAAAGTGAGAGGTACAACTAAACCTCTCTCTCATGGGGTTGAAGTTGAAGGTTCTTAGGCTGTCCCTCTCTAAATTGACAAGAAAGACTCATAATGTGATGTGTGCTAGCTTGGGCTCGTGCAGTGCTAGACACCTTTCTTTTCAAGGCAGAAGAAAATTAGACTTTGACACAACAAACCCCCTGCCAACACTAGTAAATAAGTTGTAGCCCCCATCTCCATCAGTCACCCTTTTTTTCAAAACTTTAAAGGTTGTTTAACTTGGGTTTCAGCTTAACCACCTGAAGTTGACCCAACAACCAAACCCCAATGGCCAACTTGGCCAAGAATTACTCGATTGTGTCCCTTCTTCCCAACTAATCATGACACTACAAAATGTAATTAGCTTATGGTCCGTTTGGTTTGCGTAAAATAATTTTCGAAAAATAACCTATTTTTCGGAAATGCTATTTTCGAGAAAGGAAAATATTTTCAAATGTTTGGTTGTATTATAAAAATGATTGTAGAAAATATTTTTATGTGTTTGGTTCTATTCTGAAAATGCTATTTTCCTACAATTTTTTCACATTTTCTCAGTTATTTTCTCAACATCCAAACAAATTTTATTACAAAAAATTTCAAAATCACAGCCAATTCAACAACAAATTCTTGCAGCAAGTTCCGACAATCAAAAGCCACAACCACCAAAACATCACCACCACACCACCACAATAACAACAACAATCAAACTTAAAAAAAAAAAAAAAACTGAGAGATCGAGGAAGAGAGAGCGATGGGTCTGGGTCGACGACGAGATCGAGGTTCGTGGAAAGGCGAGATCGAGGAGGCGATGGGTCTGGGTCTAGGTCTGGGTCGACGACGAGATCGAGGTTCGTGGATCGGCGAGATCGAGGAGGCAATGGGTCTGGGTCTGGGTCTGGGTCGAAGGCGATGGGTTTGGGTCGAGCGGCGTTGGAGCGATCGGCGCAGTGCTGCGATTTCCCTTTGATTGATCAGCGCAGTGCTGCGATCGGCGCGAGACCGGTGCGATCGTCGAACTCGGAGTGAGCTGAGTTCTCTCTTCTTTCTCTCGTTCTCTCTCTCTTTTGCGCTTTTCGAAAATGGTTTGAAGTGAAAATAAAATTGTAAAACCATTTTCGGGTCAAAGCAACATTTTACACGGTCAAATGAAAATGATTTCTGAAAAATGCTATTTTCAAAACCAACCAAACAGCCTATTTTACGGAAAATAATTTCCGAAAACCATTTGAAGTCAAAACAAATGGAGCCTTAGCTTCACAATACAATCCCACTTGTTTTATGTCTCTTCCTTGAGTTTCATGTAAGAGAAATTATAATTCAATACATATAAATATTGATTAATTTTAAGACCATAATTTTTACCATCTCTTTTTTTATAGTTATTTTATGAGGTTATACTATAATTGACTGTTGATATTCTCATATGAATCTACTATTCACGACCTTATTAAATTTGTGATAAAGTTGTGGGGAAAAAAATTATGCTATTAGATTTTCTTAGAAAGATTTTAAATTTATTAAACTTTTATGAACTTATCATGTTTAACATGCATCCATTTTTGAGCCGAAACTGTCTACAAGTGAATTTCAAGGGCGAGAAATTATTAGGCCTACCAGAAAGACTGTTGACGTGGTCTTCTCTGACCTCCAAACTAATAAAATGTTGTTATTTATGCAAATATGACATCATCTGGTAATTTTTATTTTTGATTCTTTGTACTAATTAAGAAACTCACACATACATTTGCATAGATGACATCATCTCATTAGTCAGAGAGGACCACATCATCCATCCTCCCGGTGTAAATAATAATTTCTCCTCGAAGGCAGGAAAATAAATTCAGGGTATTATATAATCAAATCTTGATGACTTTTAGAACACTAAAATGAATATAAAGTTCATAATGGGAAACAATTGGCACATTCTAAAGAGAGCTTCAATAAATCCACCAAGCACAAACCAGTTAAAAGGATGGGGCATGTTTCCATGTAAGGTATGTTCTAGACTGCCTCACATTGCCTAAAACTTTTACCCAGAAGGAAAAATATAAAAACAAAAAAGCTAAACTGGCCTCATACATTAAATAATTTTTCTTTCAGTTTTCACTCCCTGGAAAACCCAATGGCAGACGTTACATTTAAATTTTTGTCACAGTGTAACAGGAATGTACTATCTATGCTATGAAGAACTGATTCAACTGAACAGCTTTGGGTCAAAGAACTTTCAAAACCCTGACTCTTTTTTTTTATTGGAAACAGCCCAACTAAACTGACCCCATCAACTGTAATTAGTAATTGCCATCAAACAGTAAAAATATAAACCACAAGGTGGAGTTTGCTTCCTACCTCCATAACTCTCTCAGAACATAGGGTCCCAAGCATAGGAGGCATGTTTGTGTATATCTAAATATTTTTCCTTCCCTATGAGGACACTACTATTATACACCCAAATATATTGATAAAAAAGAAATGGAGTAATTATAATAAATCCACTTGTTGTAGTTAGGTTCAAATTTACATTATCTATCCTTGATTTGAAAAGTGTTACTCTGCCTAGTTTTGTAAATATTAATGTGTGGAGAGTCAGTCAACATACAACCAAACCCCAATACCAAGCTACCTAAGAAGACCAAATGGATTCTTTTCATTCAATTCAATCGACCAAAACAGCCATCCATCCTAATACGACATTACCATATCGACCATTGGATTTTTTTTAATATCATTTATCACTAAAGTAATGGATGTGCTGATTGGCCAAACACCATTGGCAACGGCCTTTGTTTTGTTGAGTTCATTGTGTTAGATTGGCAAATTGTGAACAAATTTAACCTTAAATTAGTGTCTTGTGGTATGTTTGAAGTCTATATGAAGGCCAAGACATGTTTCGGTTGTTGCTCAAGAGAAATTACAAGTATATGTTACTTGACACCTTCTCAACACGTAATAGATCAATCGGGACTTATCAATTATGTTGATCGATCAAAAACTAATGTCGATTGATAGAGAATCATGTTGACGAACTTCAATTTTAGCTCAATCAACCGTCAGTGCTTCTAGGATTTTGTGGGTTTCAAGTCATTTCAAACTTGAGCATGTTATTTCAAACTTTTGAAGAGTCATGCATTGTACACTTAGGGTTAGGGTTAACCAAACTCTATCAAAGTATCAACCGGATATCAAGAAGAAATCAAAAGATATGGTGATCCAGTTAAAGTTGGAGCATCTTGTGTACATTCAAGCTGCTGGAGTGAAACTTCAAGAAAGTTCTAGAAGTTATAAGCGGGTATCTATGTTCGATAAAGTCCACAAATAAAAGAGTTAAAAGATTTGAAGTTGCATGGGGTTACATTAGTAAGTCTACATGAGATTGATAGAAATAAATTTAGGGTTAAATCTTTGTAAAACTTCTATTTTATTATTGAGGATATATTTTTCTTCTGGGGTTGGTGGTTAAGCTATTACTAAAAGTAGTAATTAAATGGTATTATATTTTCTTATAAATAAAGAAAAAAAAACTGTGGTAGAAAGAGATGAAATCCAATTCAGAATGACTGAGACTTTCTTTTTTGTTAAATGATCATATCAATGGACCATGTTAGTTAGAACTTTGGACAATGTTTCTTGGCACATGATGAGGCCAAATAGAAAGCTTCCAAATTCCAGTGGACCATATATATGTCATATTTTTAAAGAAAGGACAATGGATCACTTGGTCTCCAACTTTTCAGACCAAAAAACGCAAAGTGAGTGAACCCAAATGTAGGGATTGACAGGTAAAAATTAAAAAAAAAAAAAAAATGTCCAGTAGTCTTACAGAATCTATTGCTTTCATCATGCACATATATGTTAGTATTATCCTCTTTCATCTTTTGCCCAAACCAAACCTGAAATCCTATGCTTTTTCTTTGTTTTCTTTTTCTGCCATGTTATGTGCATTCCAGTGAGTCAAACGTGCACCATTGATTGCACGTGTGGATCCTTGATTTGAAAGGCCAATTGCTTTTGCTTGCTTGCTTGCATGGAGGGGCCTTCAGTAGAAGAATTATTGGGACTGACTGACCCCTGAATCTCTGAATCAATCAAACTTAGGATGCCTCTCTATTTAACCCACTCAGCCTATAGTCATTTTTGTCCTTCTACCAAGCCCCACGTCATCAATGTGTGGCCTCACGCCCCTGACATGCATTCCATTCCTGTGTAGGCTGTGGCTTGATTGCTTTTAAAATCTCACCCTCATCTTTAGATTATTTGATAGAGCCATTATCATTTGGACTTTACAAAACTAGAACTAGTAAGGTTATGTTTGAATATTGCTTATTTTTTAAAATTAAAAATTTATTATTAAAAATATTGAAGCAAAATATTTTTTAAAATGTAAAACACTGTTCACTTGCTACTGTTCACGCATTTTTATGATTTGGCTGGTCCATTAACAGTGCCATGGGACTAGCCAAAAAACGCAGACACCAACTTCAACGTAGATGCGTTGCTAAACAAACGCGCACTAATTAGTTGTGCTAACACTGCCTTTGAAGCACTACAAGTCACCGCTGTTAGCTGCGACTTGATGGTAGGAGTCCTCATATCGCTTCATTTGGTGAACAGTTTGAATGATAGTCTCATCAAGCCCCGGTGATACATGTGCTATTACTTATTGCCGTCACATGAAGTGATAACCTCATCAAGTCCTCATGTCACCCACTCACAATCGCGCAAGTCAACAAATTGTGAAATCGAATGTACGACTAGATGTGTCTATAAAATATATTGTTGTTCTAGTTTCTTTTATCTAATTATCAATTTAGAGATTTAGTGTGTATGCAAAGAAGGACTTATATTTGCCTGAGAGTCTGAGACATTTGTAGAGTGCAGAAGAGTAGCAGATAGAATAATGAAAACCAATTAACATTAGAAAGACACAATGGTTAGTTAATTGCAGCCTCTATAAGATATAAGCATATAGTTTATGCTTAATCAAGTTTGCCTCGTGAGAAAAATTGCAAATGTTAGCATGGCCACTTTATCTATAGAATGTACAAAGTGTTCTGATTTATACTTATAGGTTACTAGATTGGTAAGCGACATATAGTTAACTAGTCTATTGCAACCAGAGTGGAAATTTGTAGTTTTATTATAATTAGCATGTAATGTAAGTGGTTTTAATTCATTTGCACGTGTAAAGAATATTTACTGCAATGCCATTGAATGTCATGCAAGTCTATATGTTGTAATTTTATGCCATTGAATATAATAATTTGTTACATATTTACATAGCTCCATAACTCTTTTACTGCTGCTTGCATGGAAAATTATAAACCTAAACTAAACCTACCACAGCTTTGCTGCTTTTTATATTAGGGTTTAGCTGCTTCACATTCAGGTTCCTGTGCCAAGGTCTTAATTAAACCATTAAAACCATTTTCTTTCACAATATAAATACCTTAGTTCTGGTCCAATTAAATTCAGATGAATTGCCTACAGTTAGTCAAAATCAGATTTCAAATCATGATCTTAATTTGACTTAGTTCTCCAATGGAAATAAACCACACTAAACTGGCCAGAAGAGAATAATCACAAAACTTTTTACAATAAAGTCAAGTTGGTTAAATGGACCACATCAGTTACAGGTGCTTGTCACATGAGCTGAAACCTGAAGTGAAAATGTTGTTAAATTACCAAACCAAGTGGCATGCCTGTTGGGAGGAGTTGTTGGGAGCATTGTATGCATGTGTGTCTGTTGGTGTGCATCAGATAGAGGGGCAGTGACTAAGGTTTCTTGTAGATAAGGGCATGGGCACCCCAAATTCATGTGCTTAGGTTTGTTATATTGAACACAAATGAAAGTAACATGCTTTTAGAATGACCCCCATGTATAATAATAATAATAATACAATAATTAAGTCAATAACAAAAAAAAATTTATAATATTTTTACTTACCCTACCACTGAAATGGTAAGTTCTTGATTTGTATAGAAAAAATAATAATGTTAATGATAGTCTCAATAAATATAATGTGTTACTAATTGTAATCTACCATCGCAATAAATTGTGAAATTTTTTTTGTATCCATTATATTGCATTGTTGATAATGATAAGATAAGTGGTGGGTAGCTAAAATCAAAGAGTGGAGCCAGAAATGCATGAAAAGCATTCACAAAAGGGTCATAACAATGGCCCACCGTATAAATAGTAGTACTGATCCATAAGATTCTGTTGGGGCTGTTCCCTTGGAACTATGTGAAAAGAAAGGCATGGTGGTGCATCTGTGGCCATTGGGTACCCCACCCTTGAGCCCCCCTCAACATGACAATTCTAACCTGTAAAATGGGATTTGCAAAGGCAAAAGAGCATGAGGTTTTTTTTTTTTTTTTTTTTTTTTTTTTTTTTTTAATTTAGGCGAAAACACCATTTTGGTCCCTACATTTTAAGGTCACGGTCAATTTGGTCCCTACATTTTAGTAGCAGTCAATTTGGTCCCTGTTATTTTTAAATTAGAGTCAATTTAGTCCTTACCATTAACTTGCTAACGAAAAATGCTTATGTGGCAAATGGTTTATCTTGTTGGCGTACACGTGACTAATATAATAATATATTTAAATATTTAAAAAGCCACCTAAGCATTTTAATTTAAAAAAATCCATTTAAAAAAAAAACTGAAAGATTAACTGGAAAATGGAAAGTACAAAAATAAAGAAAATGATTTTTTTAATCTTTAATTTATTTTCTTTTCTTTTTCATCCTTGGACTTTCTTAGCTTAGATACAATTATACAAAACACAATATCCAGCAATACAACAATACAACAATCTGAAACCACATTCCAGTAGCACTTTGTTTTCTTTTCTTCTTTGCCTCTCTCTCTCTCATTCTCTCTCACACACAGAAGCAAAAATCCAAATCTATTTTTCCAATAATTGTGGCTGAGCATGGTGGAGCAAGAGGGGACATCGGTGGCTTCATGCGAGGATTCGACATCAGATGCCCAAGGGGAACTGTGGACGCAGAGTATGCCGCCGTGGACGACGCGAGGAGGAGAAGTGGGTCTCATCCATTCCGATAACTCACCGGAACATATCTACCTCCACTCACTTCAGGATGGGGGATTGGGATTTGATATTGGTGAACAGATCTAGGCCTTGTGGTTTTGGATGCACTATTTGATTATAAATGGCAAAACCAATTTCTGGTGGCTGAGGGGTTTCGGGCTTGGGTGGTTGAGTTTTTCTACCTTCAATGGTTTGGATATTGGTGGTGGCTATAAATGGTTAAATCTGGGGTGTTGATAGTTGTGTGAAGTTGCTAGGAAAATAAATAAAAAGAGAAGAATATGAAAGAAAATTGAGTCTGTGTGATTATTGTTTAGTTTTAGATTGTTGAGTTGCTGGGAATAGTGTTTGGAAGCTAAGAAAAGTTTTTAAGAATACAAAAGAAAATAAAAAAATTGAGGATTGTTAAAAAAAATAATATATTTTTTTCTTTCAATTAATCTTTTCGTTTTTTTTTTGTTTGACATGGATTTTAAAAAAAAATTAAAATGCGTAGGTGGCTTTTTAAATATTTAAATATATTATTATATTAGCCACGTGTGCGCCAACAAGACAAACCATTTGCCACGTAAGCATTTTTCGTTAGTAAGTTAACGGTAGGGACCAAATTGACTTCAACTTAAAAATAACAGGGACCAAATTGACTGCTACTAAAATGTAGGGACCAAATTGACTGTGACCCCAAAATATAGGGACCAAAATAGTGTTTTCGCCTATAATTTATTTATTTTTACTAAGGAGAAAAATTAAGACAAATATAGCCCCCAAAGCATAAAATCCATCTATAAAACCTTTTTTTTCTATTTATTTAGCCAAAAAAAAATACTTTTTTCTATTATATATATATTCCACTAAACAAAACAAAATGCCCTTATTGTCCAAAAAATGAAAGAGAAATATTAAACAAGTACACACAAATAATAAAATATAAAATAATTGCTTTTCAGTTAAAACTCTATTAATGAAACTTTTTTTTTCACAACTTGTTAAGTAGATAAGTAATAAGATGTGATTGAGGGACATTAAATTTAAAACTACTTTCACATGGAAGCTGCTTAGTTTGAAGGCACGAGATCAAAGATTAAATTCAATTTTCATCCACAACATGTGATTTTGAGTGAAGATTAAGTCATAAAAGCATGAATTGAAAGGCTATGGGTATTTTTATTTTATCTTAAAACATTAATTTATTTTTACTTTCAGGTGTTATTTTTTAAAACTTAGCTTTTCTATAGGTATAAATCTATTTTTGTAAAACTTATATATTATTTAAACAAAAGAAATCAATAAACTCATGCAAAGACACTATATATAATTCTATATCTCATTCAAACATGGGTGATTTTGCTCCCGCAGATATTCCATGTATGAGGCTATTCATGGCAGGCTTAATAATTCTGCAAGGACCAAAAAGCTCTAAAAAGCAACTAACATTCCTCTTCATAAATTTACATGAAAGTTACGTAAAATTATTAGGTTAGACTACTCTCATTTTGAGTTGTTACAATCGCTCAGCACAATTGTTAATTTATAAAGCACTTAATTTATGCCAAATATTTGTCTGGTGGTTATGGAACGAAAAAAAACCCCAAACAAGATCTTAATTATGATGTGACATACTTGTTACATAGGGTCAAACTACTCTTGTATAGGGACCTCGAGGGCTCATTTATGTCTACTCTATAGCTTGAGAAATTTAACAGCTCAAGCTTCACTCAATAGTCAAGAGAGACCCACATTTTACTGTCGAAGGACGGGTACACCTGCAGAGCATAAATGCTTCTCACCCCACAAGGAAGATAAGGAAATTCAGTCTGCCAGAATAGTAGCGTGTATATATATAATAAGGATAGAGGTCTAGTGTGTGTATATATATATATATATATATATATAAATAGCCTATTTTTTTTTTTTTTAATATTATATATATAAGTATTATAGCCTATGGCTACATATGCTTTAGTTAATTACATCATGCTAAAGGAAGGTAATTAGATAGTCTTATAATAAAAAAGGAGAAGGAAAAAAAAAGGTTGGAGAGTTCAGATGCTTTAAATTCCATATTCACTGCAAAAATTTAAAAATTTTACATATATGAGTTCAGATGCTAATTTTTTCTGTTGTATACCTTACTTTCCCATTCATACAATTAAGGCCCTTGAATAGTATTGTGTGACTCATTTTTAATGAAAAAGTTGTTGAAAAGTGAAAATTGTGGGTCCGTAAACAGTAAAATTTGGGTTGAAATGTCAAACTTTGCGGCTACTGTTCAATGAACAGTAACCGCTACAGTAAAATTTGTATCTGAAAAGCTGGAAAGGCGTGAAAAAAAAAAGGGGAGCTGAAAACGCAACGCCAGACGCAACGTGCTGGCCAAACGGACAAGGTTAATCACTTTCTTTGACAAGGTTAAGGTTCTAATAATAAGGGTGGCACTAATGTAGCATGGGATAAGGTATGTTTACCTAAGAATGAAGGTGGGTTAGGGCTGACAAGGATTGCCAATCGAATTAAGGCAACGTACAGTTCTAAAACGTACACGTCGGCTCTTCACTAACTTGGTCCCCTTCCACTGGCTTAGGTGTATTATTTGAGATGATTTTTATTTTTGACTTGTCGATTTGACTGCAGGCATATATGGATGTTACAGTCAATGCATCGATAATCTTTCTCAAGTATCAATGACCTCGATCATAATTTTATGCTTTAACTTCGTATTCATAGAATCAATAGGACTTTTATCTCTCGATGCTAATGGTGTTAACTATGCCACATCGAATATTGAGGAAAATACTAAGAAACAATGAAGAGCAATGAACTACAATGAAAGAGATTTATGAAACTACAAATGTATAGGAAGGTTAAAAGGGTTCACATATTTAGCAAACTATGATACAACCAAGCTGCATCAATTGAGAAACAATAAATGACAATTGAACTAAGGATTTTATTGATCTATTGAGTTAGCAATTGCATCTTGCTATGAACATAATAGGACTGCATAAACATAAAAGGAGTAAATAATTACACATAGACTACTTACTCACATCAATGTCTTACAACGACCCTAAGAATTAGAAAGTAAATACAATAACAAGATAAAAGTCTCTGTTGAGTATCTTGTGATGAGAAAGTTCATTGACATTCTAGGAAATGAGTCCTCTATTTATACTCATAGTCTCTTGTAGTTATCAACGATTATTGGTAGTTGTCAATGCTTTTGTCTCTCCACTGTGGCATCTTTTCTTTGCACTTTTGATGGCACTTGTCCTTAATTTCAGGTGTCATTCAAAATCGATAACTAACATTATATATACTCCTCATTAGCACATTTAACTTGTACCTTCCACTTTTATCAGTCTACATTAGGGTTGTCCATGGGTCAGTTCAAGTTGGGTTTGGGCTCAACCTAGACTCAATCCGATCATATCAAGTGGAAAATCGGAGGACCCACCGTTGACCAAGAGCATAGACAGGGCAGATCGAGTCGAATATTCCACAAGTCGAGTCGGTTTTGGTTAGAATTAAGAGAGGCAGTAACAATCGAAAATAGAATAATGTTTCGTCGGAATCTTGCTAGATCAACTAAGATCTCGTCACATCTGGCAGAGATCTCATAAAAAAATGGAGGAGATTGGCTAGTCATAAAACCGATCGAGTTCATCGGTTTCTCAAATAGCAAAATTTCCTTTCGAATCAATCTTTGTTGGTTCTTGTCAGCAGAGACCCATCGTTGACCAAAACACTTTTTGGATCGAACGGTTTTGTTAGGTTATAATTATTTAGAAATAAATGTTTAAGTTCTAATTTTATGTAAGTTCGCAAACCGAGAACAAAAACATGTCTAGTTTAAGTGTTAGACATTGCTCATGATGATTCAAGTCAAGATTCAAGAACATTCAAGCTGCAAAAAAAAAAAGAATTTAGAATCTGTAAGGCTCGACCGATCGAAGATCGTGTTCTCCAGAATTTTATTTAGACCCAAAGCCCACAAAAATGTTTAGGGCTTGTGTCCAACACTACCTAGTATAAAAAGGAAAAGCCTAAATACATTTCAAAGGTTCTTAGAAGTTTTGTGAGTTACTCCTATGAGATTTGTGAGATTTCTGTAGCCTTCTAACTCAACAAGCATCTACCGGAAAGAAGATCTACATTCAAGAATTGGCGAATTAAGTTGCTGCATACAAGATCATACATTGCTGATGATTTAAAGCTTTGAGTGGGATCTCAAAGTCACAAACATGAGTGTTTGTGTTTAGGAAATTCAGATAGAATAGTTCGTGGATTTGGAGTTACGTGTGGTTACGTAAGTAAGTACTACAAGGGGTAGTTTTAGATTTAGGGAAACATCTATTGTAAAACTTTCATAATTTGTTGCCATAAGGATAGTTTAGGTTAAATCCTCATCAGGTTTTTTACCTTAAAATTGTTGGTTTCATTGGTTTTCCTGAGTCATCATATTACTATCGCTGCGTTTGGTTCGTGTAAAACGTTTTTCGGAAAATACATATTTTCCAGAAATGCTATTTTCCGGAAAAGGAAAATGTATTCAGGTTGTTTGGCTGTCTCGAAAATCGTTTTACGGAAAATCAATTCCAGTGTTTGGTTCGGTCAAACATTTTACGGAAAATGAAATTCGTTTTTTACGGAAAATCAATTCCCATGTTTGGTTTGTGGATCATTTTACGGAAAATATAAAATGCCTTACAAATTTCTGCTCCTGCATTACCTAGACAAACCTGTAACAGTACAAAACTAATCATCTACTTCAACATCAACATTAATCATCCAAATTCAAGCACCTGCATTGCCTAGACATATCTGTAACAGTACAAAAATAATCATCCACTTCAACATCAAAAATAATCATTTAAATATACCCATAATATTAATATAAAAACAGCCACATTAATCGTTCACCATTGTCATTACACCTCCATGGTGTACAAAAATGATACCTACTCGTGGTATCTGAACATTGGGCAATTGTATTGTCCCAATAATACAAAATACTACATATATAATACAATGGTAGGTCAATACTAGTTCTACAACAAAAGTGAATTCCTAAAGCTACCGTCACAGTCTACATGAAACAGGCAAGTCAAAGTTGTGAGAAAAAAAAACTATCCAACCACATCTTTCGCAGCCTAGCATTCTTGGCTAGAAATCCCCGTGCTACCTTCTCATTTTCACACAGATGGTTAAACGCAGTTGCGAGCATTTCTTCGCTATACCCATCCGCCATCATAGTCATGACCTCATTGTAAAGAGCTGTGTAACCCACCGGGCCCCGGTTGATTTCTTTCAGAGCCACGGCTATTTCCTTCAGCTGATCAGACAGATCAGTTAGCACACTATTATCAGCATTAGAAGGTGCACGCCCTCTTTTCCGGGACTTGGAAATTCCCGACCCAGTGGTGAATGACTCGACTGCATTCTTCCCTTTTTCGACCACATCTTCCTCCACATTGTCTGCAACAAACTCAGCATTGTCCCCATTATTTGGCTCATTCTCAATATCCACATAGGACTTAGAAAAGCCACCCGTGGCTGTGTCCTTCCCCACAACAATAGCTAACTCATCATACATCTCAATTTTTTTGTTTAGAAACTCCGCATGCTTTCGATGCACCTACAAGGGAGAAAAGAACGTATAATAACAATGCAATAATTACTTCACTCATAAATTCAATATTCAATGCAATATACATGCCAGTAAAGTGGGTGTCCATCCTTGTCAAATTAAACATAAAATCATGGTGTGGAGTAGATGTTGCATTTAAACATCTAGAGATGGTAGTGTGACATTACTCTAGGACTAAAACTTAATAAATCATGATAAAGTTCACTTCACACCATTATATAACTTACTAAAACTTCATCTAATCTCTAACATTTATTCATAGATGCCTTCTTTGAAACTCTGAATATCTTTTCAAATAATTCTTTGCCTTCAATTTCCAAACTAAAATTTCAATTTATGGACAAAAACATATATTATCATTTATATTAAGAAAATATAATTGGAAGCCATACCATGACTTCTTCTTGGTACGTCTTTGCGTCGCATGTTATCATTTTGAGATTATCATCCCAACCGAAGCCACTCTTCTTTCGAAGTTTCTCAATAGTGGACCACATGGTCCTTAGAGTCCGCATCCGATTGTCTACGTAGGAGGGGTGGAACTCAACCCCAAATTGGGCACTTATCTCCTTCGCTACAAGAGCGAAGGAGCTTGACTTGAAGGTGCTAAAGGGCTTGTTTCCCTTTGCAGCCTCCTGTGCAAGTATTCTCAGCATCATTTCATGCATAGGCGGCAGCCACCTAAATTGCTTGCTGCTGCTCATTTTTTCTTTGCCCCTTGACATTACTACATATGAAAATTGTATAGTCAGAGTAGCATTTAGTAATGGAGCTCGAAATATGAACAACAAATCAAACACACATACAACCATGCTTATAAAATGTGCACAACATAATGAAACATGCTAACACTAGAAATGACAACGTAATACCATCAAATAACAATGTAATGCTGAAAATACTTTTTCATTACGCCACCAGAAGTCTATAGTAAATACATTGTCTTTACAAAAAAAAAAAAACACATATTACAATCATAAAAATGTAAATAAAATACTACTCTCCACTCCTCATATAATCAGACCACATAGCTTGGCATATCTCATCTCTCTTAGCATTCCATGATCTACTGTCTTCAATGGACTCCCGACGTGATTGTGTTTCTTGTTGGGGGTCACTAGACTCTACTTCGTTCATTGCATCTTCCATAATATGGTCATTTGGTTCAACCCCCATAATGTGATTATGAACCACACAACATGCTAACACTACTTTCACTTGGTTTCAAAAGACCAAAATGGTTCTGCATCCAACACTAGAAAACGTTTCTTCAACACTCTAAACCCTCGCTCAATGGTAGTTCTCAATGAAGAGTGTCGGAGGTTGAACAATTCTTTCTCATTCTCAGGAGGATGATCACTAAACTCTTTCAAGTGAGACATCGTACACTCCGATAAGGTGACAATATTCCATTTTTATTACCATACCCAGCATCACCAAGATAATATTTACCTACATATATTCAAAAATAAAACCCAATCACTACTATGCTTAGGAAAACACACAATATTTATTAAACTAATAAACAAAAAAGGTGAAGTAATCATATAATACCATCAGGAATTGAAAATCCCCCTGGCCTAGCAAATGCATCAGTTAACACACGTGAATCATGTGCACTGCCTTCCCATCCAGCCAATATATAAGTGAACTTTAAGTCAAAACTAATGGCAGCTAACACATTTTGCGTAGTTCCATCTTTGCGACCACGAAATCTTCCTTGTATTTCAGGTGGCACAGATGCACAAACATGTGTACCATCTATTGCTCCAACACAATCCTAATTTTCGACAGACATAATGGTTTAAAATTACACAAATCTACACAATTTACAAAAATACACAAGTCGCAATATTTACCTTAAAATATGGGTAGAACCTTCTGCTATTCCTTATCTCTGGGGGTGTATCTTCGCTACGCAGTCTTATTAGAGCTCTATATAATTTCAGGACCCCCCTAAGGACGACCTTGAAATATCTATGAACAGTCTCAGTTGATCTATAGATCCGACTACCCATTACACGGAACCTCACATTATGACCAATAATGTGTAAGAAAATGAACACTTGTTCCGTAACAGACATGTGAATAGTCGGGTGTACGTGCTCCCCCTCAGTAAGGACATAACATAAGTGGTGAAAAGCTATAGGCTTCATCCTAAGTTGATTCACACAATTTATCTCACTTCCATGCAGAATACTATTTATGTATTCCTCTCTCTCGGCTGCATGATTAACATAAGGCGCCCTAGGCAGTTGTCTATGTCTACGTCGCAATTTCCTTAACAATGCAACCCCCACAAGGAGGACAGATGCAACTGAGGCAAGAATTGCGGCTTTGGTTTTTTTCTTCATCTAACAAAATCACAAACACTGTGGTCTAAGAGGTATGTAAATAAAAACAGCCACAAACGAAAAACATCCAAACCACATTTATAACAAGTACCAAATCACATTGCATTCTATTTACAATCAATATTTACACCATTACAATACCATCACATTGATAACTGCACATTGATATCATCACAATACCATCATGTCTCAATTTATTCATCACAATACAATTTAAACACACACATTCTACTGCAAGAAAATAATAACACCAAATGCTGAAAAAAAAAAAATCATACAATTTGTCATGTCTCAAGCTTGAAAGTATACATAACCCAATAGGCAACATAATAACATTTGCTACATCAAAGTATACATATCAAGCTCCAAAACTGTATACCCAAAACCCAACTAGCCAAATTTTACACAAACCCAACTAGCCAAATTCTATAAAAAAAAAAACCAATCATAGGTCAAACTCCAAAATTTCAACACATAACCCAACTAGCCAAATTAAAAATAAAAAAAAAATCACAGCAACAGTTCTGCACATAACCCAACTAGCGAAATTCTAAAAAAACTTATAGCAAAAACCAAAATGGGTCAAGCTCCAAAATTGCATACACAGTTTAAATAAAGCACAGCAAAAACATTGATCACCCTAACTAGCCAAATTCATACACAATTTAAATAAAGCACAGCAAAATTTCATACACAATTTAAATAAAGCACAGCAAAATTTCATACACAGTTTAAATAAAACACAGCAAAATTTCAAGCTCCAAAATTTCATACCCAACTAGCCAAATTCTCACCAAAAGCACAGCAAAAACATTGATCACCCTAAACCCAATCATCAATAATACACAGTTTAAATAAAAAATGGATAATTAAACAAATTAAATAAAAACAGTAAATATTTATATAAATAAATAAATAAATATTTATATAAATAAATATATAAATATTTATGTAAATAAATAAATAAATATATATATATATAATGCGATCGGATCGGACTCACCGTTGAGTGCTAGAACAGTGTGGTCTCTTCTCTCTCGGCGTGGAGCTCTAGTCTCTTCTTTGTCGGATGGTCTCAGCGTGGTCGCTTCTTTCTTCAAGTTTCTCTGGCTCTCTCTCTTTTGTGCGTGACTCGGAAATGGTTTGAAGTGAAAATGAGAGTGTAAAACCATTTCCGGGTCAAATGAGTAAATTTCGGTCAACTAAAGCATATTTTCCGAAAAGTTTTATTTTCCTTGGCTTCCAAACACTGGGGTCAGGTGGTAAATGATTTCCTGAAATCATTTACCACCAAAACAAACGGAGCGTATATTCTTTACTTTTTCACACTGTGTGATATGATTGTTTGTGTTTAATCTAGATCTAAATAATAAACTTAAGTAACAACTTAATTAATTAATTAGGTTAAACAATCTGAGTATACATGAGTCTAAACGAACTAACAGGTTTTTAAGTCTGTTCGCGTTGGATCGGGCACATTAGGTGGATCCGGTCATAACCCTACGTTACATGTATCATATCTGTACACCACCATTTGTGTCCAGCCAGCGAATTAAATATTTAAAAATACTTATTCAACAGGGTGCATGAAAGTGTCTTCAAAATTTTATAGGATTTAAGCCCAGTTCATCTCTTAAATTAAGACAATAAGAATTAAGTTGGGTGATGAGGAGAGGATTTTTCTTTGGCATGACCATTGGCACCCAGTTGGAACTTTATTTCCAAGTTTTGGTTTCAGAATCATTCATAATGCAACTGGTAATCTCCATACATAAGTGGATTCTGTACTCAAGAACAAAACTTGGATCTTGAAGCTTGAAGCTTGAAGCTTGCCGGGTCAAAAGATCTTGTCAGCATTAAAAACCAGGTATGCTTACTAAAGCTTTGTTGGTGTCATCATTGTACTAGATTTGTTAGAATAAGATTCATGTTATTATTTGGCTAAAAAAATAAAAGGCTACTACCGGGAAAAATGGGTTTTTGCTTTTATTTTTTAAAATATCTAACACAATGTCTATGTTTTGAAATTATTAAACACCATATTTTTGTTTTGAAATTTGATTTTAAAAAAATCGAGTTGTAGATGAAACTCAAATTTAGTAATGTTGAGTTCTATGCATATTTTGTCACTTAATTAAAAAAAAAAAAAAATTAAGTGAAACTTGACATTGCTAATGTTGAGTTTCACTTAAGAATATACATATAACTCGATTTTGAGGATATTGAGTTTTTAACTCGATTTTGTTGAAATCGAGTTTAAAAAACAAGAGTATTCTATTAAATAGTTTCAAAATAAGAACATTGTGCTAGATATTTTAAAAAATAAGGGCAAAAATCTATTTCCCCCCTAATTTACTAGTAAAATATACAAATATTCCATCTAGAAAGGCTTAAATTTACAAGCTAAATTTACAAATATCCCTTTGTATTGGATTTCATAGAAAGGTTTATTTTTATTATATATTACTCTCAATAAATCACATCAATGGTTATGAAAAATTTTATGATTAAGTGGTTAACGCTTTTTGTTAACGGATGCATCCGCACATCTGCTAAGGAGAAATTTAATAAGTTTCATTATATTGATAAGAAACAAAAACAAGTAAACAAATATTTTATTGATGTGCAGTTAAATCTAAACTTGTTAAACTGTACCTTTCTTAAAATGTGTATAGTGTTGTACATTATATGAAAGAGAGTTTTGAACAGTGTAGCACAGCTATGCGTGGGGGTGTGATGATGATGTTTTTACTGATGGCATATTGCATGTCCATATTCCCTCATGTGATCAATGTGACAACAGAACCCTATCAATGAAGTCTATAAAATAAAACACAGTCCTCCAATGTCATTCAAGATTGGAAGTAACAAAGCGGTAGAGTACTGCTACTACACAACACAGTTATGAGTTATGACACTACCTATACCCAATAATAAACCCAGCTGAAGTCAGCATGTGTAGGTTATACTGATAGTATGTATAAAAGAAGAGAGGGAAAGAGTGATGACATATGTGTGTGTATGTATATATATATATATATAGCCGTTTTCTTTTTTGACTTCCGTGAAATATCCAAACAAGGAGACTGATCTAAAAGCATTATGATACCACATATAGGTAATAAAGGTGAGGGAGAGTTAGACTGTCTAAGCTCTAACAGTCAGTAATACCTCTCAGTGATGATAAAATGAAAAAATTTTAAATTGAAGTATCAGAATCCCAAGTGCTTAAAAAGATATGACCTCAATGCAAACTAAATACCACATATAGATAATAAAGGTTGGTTAGCCACACTTCCCCATGGCTTCCAAGATGTTAACAAGTCATAGAAAATGGACGGTTGGGTGCAGTGTGAAGCTGTATGAAAGCCATTATTAAAATCTCTCTCTCACACACTCTCTCTCTGGATCTGAGTTGAATGGTAGAACTACCAAGTGAAAATGTGAAATGAGTGAAAATTGACAGGGACATATAATATTTGAGTATTGCTAAGGGCAGAAGACCAAGACCAAGACCAAGACCTCTTAAGAGCAAAAGGAAAAACAGCAAAACATTGGAATTAAGGTATAATCATATATAGTTTGCATAGTATTTATCAAATAATATAATTTTTTTGTATTTTTATTTTAAATGTGTAACAAAAAGTTAAAAATTAGTTTATTTTCAAAACAGCTAAATTTTGTTAAATTTAAAAAATAATACTGAGAAAAAGCAAAAGGTAAAAAGTTTTTAGCAAATAGATTGATGCATAATTTATGAAGAAGATGCGCTAGCTTTCTTCTTCCATTATAGAAAAACTCAACCTCCACTCATTGATCAATCCAACAAATTTTTTATGAAACTAAGTTCATTTTGAATTCACTCACTAATTGGGTTGTAAATCATACATTTGGAGATGCTAATTTTGTGCCTAAATGGGCTCCTAGGAATTGTTTTTGAGGGAATGATTTTCATCTCTTCTTTACCTAAGGTTTGAGAATGCAGATGGGATTTACTCTATAATTTTGAAAGCTTGTTATTTTTCCTTTTTCTATGAATATCATACTCAGAAGAGAAAAGAAAGTCTCACCATGGTTCACATGGTTATAACCTAACTTTTATTTGGGTCCTCCAATAAAGTAAAAATTTATTGATAAGAGTCTTGTTAAGGTTACTATAAATTTTATTACATAAACTATAATAGGTTATTTATAAGTTGTTAGAGGGGCACAAATCATATTCATTGTCACTTGAATTTTTAAACATTTTTTACAATAAAAGTGTCTAGTATTTTAGATTTTTTTTTTTTTTGGCTAAATATCTAGTATTTTAGATTGATGTCTTATAAAACCACAACGGTTAATACAACTCTATCATGGCATCTTATTACTCACGTTCATATTTAAGTATTGTTTGGATACCGTTTATTTTTTAAAATTGAAAATACTATAACAAAATAATTTTTATATGTATAAATAGTACAGTAAAACCGAATTTTAAAAAAAAATTATTAAAATCCATACTTACAAGTCCCATAAAAAAAATAAATAAATAAAAAATGCACATTTTTTTACTTTTCATCAATCCAAACCCAGCCTTAACCCATTACTTTTTCTTTGTCATTTATGATTAACTAATACCAGATCATGACAAAAGTGAATGACTTTGAGATACATGCAAGCATCACAATCACAAATTGTGAGGTGGGTCCTATGTGATGCAGCGTGAGGAAAAGGAGGACTGAGTGAAGGGCATGGTAGGGTTTTTAGGGGGGTACTGTCTTGAATTTGTACAGTATTTATTGGGGCTGTAAGTAAAGAAGTTAAGTAACTGTGCAAAGGGGTGACAGAAGAGAGGGAGAGGTGGTGAAAGGAAAGGACAGGGTGTTGATTTCGTCTGAGATTTTCTTTCATTGTTTGGAGGAAGAGACACTGCTTTACTAACATAGAGGAATTGTCTGTACCTGAATTTTTTTTCCACTAGTTAAGTTTTTTTAATTTTTTTCTTCTCTCTACAGTTTTCAGACTCTTTTCTCTCTCTTTTTTTCATTTTTATCTCTTTCTTTCACTCTGTGTCTGAGCAAAGTGTAGAACAAGTGATTGTACCAGTCCACGTGCGTAGACCCCTATGAGCTGTTCCAAAGAAACAGAGCAGGCCCAACGGTTCATGGTCCTCCTTGGACACCGTCCCATAAAGCCTCTCATTATTATACTTTGAGAGAAAGTGAGTTTGACAAGCAAGGAAGTGTTGTGTGTTTAGCTACCATAGGAGAGAGGAGAGAGACTCCTGCTGTTCCAGACTTCAGAAACCAAAAGAAGTAGGGCTTCACATATGAGATAAACAAATTAATGCTCTACATCTATTTTAGTATATTTGTGTTCTTAAGTTAACCATTGGCTAGTGAAGCTTTTTTTTGGCAATAAATGCTCTACAAATTTGTGTCAAGCTCACATTTTTTAAAGGATGATCATATTTAAAATGTGATAATAAGTGTGTGATCATATAAAAAAAAAAGAATATGAAAAACTTTTCTAATAATATTTTTAATAAATAAGCAATATGTGAAGTTTGGGTCAGCTTTTCAGTTTATTTTATGTGTACACAATTTTTATAATCTGTATTATTCTAAAATGCACCCGATTACATACCAGTTTCAACTATGAACCCTATTGTGTTTAGGCCACCTGATAGTTTGGACCCAAAACTCATTAGCCTAGGGAGAGCTAACCTAGAAATATATTGTTCTTTCTCTTAGCTGTCTGCAGGAAATGCGTGTGGGGGGTTACACAGTGTTCTTGACTTTATGCATAGTAGAAAATGGTACGTGCTTGATTTGACAGTTTATAGCCGATAATTGGTTGAGTAGGGCCAATTTTGCTCTCCTGCTGGAAAGAAGTCATATCAATTACCTGTGTGATTGATGAACAAATTAAACCTCTGAACAATACTGAGCTGAGATAGATCCCACTGCATCTTGACTGTACCCAGTTCATGGAACCACCAGGATGAATCCCTGTTTGCTGATTTAGGTAATCAACTTCATTGGGCTTTCATATAACTTTCAAACTGATCACTTGCAGAGTTGCAACTTGCAGTTGCCATTTGCTTTGGTCTTATACGCATTTACCACACAAATTCCTTCCAAAAGGTGAACATAGATTTAGTAAAAAGTAAAAAGTAAAAACCAACTCAAAGATGAGACCCAAAATGAGAGTATTAAAGCATTATCATTAGGCTTGCAACTCAGTTTAGGTTAGTTTAACCGTAATCTATTGTCATAAAAAATTTAATAACTACTAAAGTGGTCTGTTAGATTAGTTCTTATAAAAATAGTGTCACTAATAGGCCTATATAAAAATAATGTTGTTTAAATCACAACTCACCGCCATAATAACAACAATCAAGCATTATTTTCAAAATTTTGGAGTCATGCAAGATTTCTTAATAGGCTAATCAAGTTAATCACATGTATAAATTGTTAACTTAGCAAGTTATGATTTTTTTTTTTTTTTTAATCTTTAGCTTTTCTTTTCATTTACTAAATTTTATATACATCTATACAGCTAGTCATATGTTATCGTACTAAGAGGACACCTATAGCCTATATCATTGCTAAGCCTATTAGGACTATAGGCTATAGTCCTAATAGGCTTCTTTAAGTCATTTCCATTTGCATCATTGTACCGTATGCATGCATACCTATACATGTACCATGTGATTCTTGCTATTTTGTTTTCTTATCTTTCATTATTTCTTATATAGGTGTCTAAGTTCTCCATTCTTCTTTTTCATAATAGAGGAAGTTCTTAGGTGATTCCTACTATTTTGTTTTCTTTTTTTTCATTCTTCTTATACATAGGCGTATACTTCTGTAAAGAAATGCAACGAATAATAAAAGTTCTTCATTCTTCTTTTTCATAATAGAGGAAGTTTTTTTTTATCCTTTTGTTTGTAACCGGTATCACAACCTACAATTATCCAACTAAGAAATAAAGTATGTTTTAATTCAGAGTCTGTAAATAAGTGTGAAGCAATTTATATACTATCTCAAAGAGTTTGTATGGAAAGTTTGTATTATAGCTCCGTTTAGGTAAGGCTTTTTGCGTCTGCGTTTAGAGTAAGTTGGCATATGAAGAGTAACTTTATTTATGAACAGTAACCGAAAAATCATTTTTTATTGTTTTCAGTTTTCAACAAAATAAGCGGTATCTAAACGCACACTATATCTATCTATAGAAGTTCATTTATATATACCTTTTATGTCTTAATTTTTAAACGCACACTATATCTATCTATAGAAGTTCATTTATATATACCCTTTATGTCTTAATTTCTAAGTTTCTTGAATATTATTGTTGTGTTACTATCTGTCAAAAAAACCTGTAGTTAGGCCAATATTTGGCATTAGGGAACTTGATTTTAGTAAAAGACTGACGTAGGAAGCATGGTCTTTTATGCCTTGAATAAATATAATGAATTAGGAAGTACATATAGCAACAATAAGGTATAGTATTAAAACATACATATTTGAAATATTATACTTTACCAAGTTCAATTCAAGTTGGGTTGGTGAACACGACCCCTAACCATAGAACAGAAAAAAATTCTTTAGTTTCAAAGTTTATAAAACCAAAATTGAATCAATTTAATAATAAAAAAAAACTGAACCAAACCAATCCAAATTGACAAATCTGAATTGGGTCTCCCATAATTGAGTTGCAACCTATGGTTTTATGGATGCCATATGTCATATATGCCTATTGCCTACAATAAAAAAGACTAAAATCATGTACATACTTTTCTTTGCATATAACCAATCGGGATATGGTTTACGTCTTATTAGTTATTTCCGTGCGAATAAGATATAGAGCTGGTTGTGATTGGTCATTTCATTTCCAAGAATCAAAGTCAAGGAAATGACTCAGAATTTTGGCGTGTCGGTGAATTAAATAGGGGCATTGCATCAGTGTTTCAGAGTGTCAGATACTAAGCTAACTGATTAATTTCACGTAATCTAAAGCGGTTACTCACTCAGTTGCTTTTAATGGGAAAATGTATTACAACCCAGGTGTCCGTACTCACATTGACATGCGGGAAAGAAAATTCACTTGTCTTATGGCCTTTTGATTTTTTTTTTTTTTTTTTTAAATAAAAAATGGAGGGTTTCAGTGGTCTCATTGATCCCACGTCACGTGACAGTAATGAGTAATATCACGTGTACCATTAGAGTTTTGATGGAGTTATCACCGTCGGCACAACACATTTGTTGAAACACCGCACCACTGCTCGAACTATTTAACTCTTGCCAAGTATTATGTATTATGTGAAACGATACAATAACTCTTATCACTAAGTCACCAAGTCCCATTCATGTAGTGTCTCATGGCCTTATTGGGTGTGCACTGTGCAGTCACGTGCATCAAATACTGGAACTATGATTCCACGGTTGTAACTTTTAGAGAGAGAATGTATCAGATACTAGTTTAAACAAATTTCCTCTATTGCATGACCACATTCTATTGCATAAGTGCATAACCATTCATTTTGATTGTCTAAATCACCTCTAATCTATTGTTTCTAAACTGGGTTAAGCAAATCTTCTACGATCTATTGCATGACCCTTTACATTGATTGTCTAAATCTCCTATAATTTTTTTGCATGACCATTCATATTTATTGTCTACGTGTATTTTAATCACATGACCAGTATGTATCATATAACTAATAGTATACATGAATGATGATTTGAATCATTACATAAGTTGGAGGAAATTTGAGTATTCTATCTACTCATTATGGAGAAATGAGTTTTCTGCAATTTGGATTGAAAACATATAAAAAGATTTATCAAAGGCTAGACAACAAAATTTAAGGTAGTGTCATAGCTGTGGAGTAACCCAAGAACACAGGTATCAGAATCTCTTCGAAATGCTCTATGAAAATTGTTGGAGATGACAATTCAGTTATCATCTTCAACTTTCTGAGGCAACCATGTTTTGATTACGTTTGAACAACAAAAAAGCTTATCCTCCTTTGTATCAACACCATACACTATTACATGTATATAGGTACAGTCTAAGATTCTATTTTTAAAGAAGAAGATGAAGAAAGGGAAAAAAATAAAAGGTACAGTATAAGAAGCAGAACACTCCAAAATGTCCAGCTTATCCGTGTCGACAAGAACATGCTGAAGACACTCCTGGATGTGTATTCTCAAATCTCAATGTGACAGGAGGAATTACAAATTAATTGTCATAAAAATATCAATTAATTTTAGATATATTTTAAAATATTTTGATAGTTATTTATCTTGAAAACTTTAAGATATACTATAATATATGTCTAAAATAGATAAAATATACATAAAGATATATACTAATCTGTGTTGTATACATACCCATGCTTTTAAGGTAGTCACTCCCAATGCAGCAACAGTTATCTCATTACATTCTTATATAACAGAAATACATATAATTTGATAGTTACAACAATTGGGAAGGAAGGATTCAAATCCTGGTTTGCAGGCTATGCCATTGAGCTACAATGTTTTTGACAAAAATTAAAACTATTACATTAGTTTAAGGCATTACGCTTCAATTAGGGAGATACAGTGACAACCCCTGCTTCCTAAAAAGAGGGGAGCCTTGAGGTACTCTAGCTGATACCCAACCTAATAAAGGCTTGGTGATGTAGGACAACCTAGGCTTCCCACCTAGATTAATCCCACTGTAGACCTTAGGCTTCACCACTTAAGGTTGTTTGGATTCACCATCAAACGCAATGCAAACTTTGCAAATAATCTGAATAATAATTAATCATAGTCTGAACACAAAAGAAATCATCTAGAGCTTTATATACAGCTTCCAAGAATCACAATAATAAGGATAAACTCTCCCAATATGAATCCTAAACAATCTCAAATACTAATCCGATACTAATCAAATACTAATGATAAACCCAAATAAAGATAAAGATAACACAAATAATAATCTCCACAGATGTGCTATAGTGTGATGTCCGCACCACTTGGCCCATTGTGCCAGGCCAGGTCTCATAAAATTAGATACAAGAGGGCAGAAGACTACCAGGTGACTATTATGATTATAGGAATTTTAGTTCAGTTTTTAACATGAATATATACATATTTATAGGAATTTCTCATCCCTACGCACAGAAGGAAAATAGGACTTGACAAGATTATATTGAGACTTCAGAGAGAGAACAGAACAAAATTTTCATGGAAGTTAAGCTATAGGGCGCCACATGATTCTATAACAAGTGGACACTCAACACAGAACTCTTGTCTGGTTTGATTGGCATATAGAATAGAAGCCAACCAAAGAAACATCAAATACGTGTGAAAACTTGTGTGACAGAAATCAACTGACTAGCAAACTCCAGCTACATCAAGGCCCCAGTGTCTGCATGTCATGATAATGGCAAACATTATCCTCAATCAACATGTCAAGATTTTTTTTTTTTTTTTTTTTGGCAAGATTCAGAACAGAACCCTAGGATAAACCCACCTATCAAATAGCTTAACATACATGACAATTGGAAAACAACATTCAGAATGCATAATCCTAATTTCCATCCACAAATGAAGCCATGATACAAACCTCATATTCCACTTTTCCTTCTCTATCATGCTAAATAAGTACGAAAGGAGGAAGACAAAACAAATGTGAAATAGTGGCCACTAAACCACATTAGCAGACAAACCTAGTCAGGCCTATATGAATTATTTGCCATCATGAATCCACAACTTTCATAAATCTGGAGAACTCAACAGGGTGTGAAAAGTTCATCCTAAGTAGGAAAAGGGAACCAATGATGAAACACACTACAGAAAACAAACTATATTCTGAAAAATCAGCCTACTCATTGCAATCAGAGGATTCCAGAGGTCAGATCACCTTCACAATCATCTTACACAATTTGGATGATGCTAACTTGAAAATGGCAACTGGTCCCCAAAAATATTGACAATGACAGTTTTATGTTTATTCAGCAAAAAGATGCATGATTTATTCCAGACAACCTAAAAGGATGAAATAGATCAAATCTAGGATCATTCAGTTGGTAGAATTCAGCCTCAGTAATTTTTGTGCAAAATTTACGTGTGTAGTAAGATGCAGTATAAGAAATGAAAGAGATTGAGCCAACATTTGAAAAGATAACTTAAGTGATTTAAGTGTAACAATCTTATGATATAGGATTCTGTTAACTCACAGACACACATAGAAGACTTAAGAACTATCATAAAATTTAGGTTACATTTACTGCTCTGCAAAAATAGGTCTGAACAGCAGGTCCAGAATGCACTCAAATCGTTGCAATTATATGATTTTTTGTATAGGCGCAATTATAGGATAGAAGTACTCCTTTTGAAAACAAATTCAACGAATAGCCAAATGCAGAAAAAATGTGTTCACTTGCTTGTGATTCAAGCTGCCTTCTGAAAAACATGCTTGGATATACACATCCAGTCCCAGTCATGAGGATTCAAAAAATGTGAACACCAGAGATATGTGCTGATGTTGGCAACAAAATGCTGCAGGTGCATGGTTACCAAAAGTAGCATATTTTTCAGACTTTAGATGTCAGCTCTTGTTAAAGTTACCCTTTCACAAATACCTAACAAAACCTAGTACTATAGAATTTATTTCTTTGAACCTCCAATACTTCATTCACTTCCATTCTTTGTGACTCCTCAAAAAGTTGATATTTGCCCCCAGCAGAGAGTAGAATAAAGTTTTTTTAGCTTATAAAACAAAGCAGAAGCTACCTTTAACATCAATTGAAACATTTTTAATTGATGTTAAACCTTCCAATTCAAACCCTGACCTACAATTTCAGTTTAAATCTCGTTATATTCTTACAACTGCACCAAAACATGCAGTCCATGTCATTGCCAAGAACCAGTACAAATCCTAGCAAAATTAAAACTCAGAAAATACTACTTATTCAAAAGGAGGAACAGGGCAGGCACACATGAGAGGACATTAGAGAATTAAATAAAAGGGCTTTGAACATATAACACCCCCAAATCCAGCCACTCCCCCATTGCCTCATGTGGGGTATTTGGAGGGAAAGGAATGTGCCCACTTTTGAGGGGAATGAAAGATTGATTCATGATTTGAAGCTATCCTTCATTCAGACTTTGTTTGAGCGGCAAATGCATTGGGCGGTTCTACTTTCAGCTCTTTGCTTGATTTACTTGATTTCTGTACTTCCATTGCAATTTAGTTTAGAAATTCTGCTGGTATCAGAGCACACTGCCTGTGTACTTTCAATGAAGTTTTTACTTATAAATTTTTTTTTTTTAAATCCAACCATCCCCTCCATACCACCCCAGCCAAAAAAAAATAAAAAAAAATAATAGGCTATGTTTGGTAACCGTTTTTTCCCTTAATTTCCTGTTTTCTAGAACAATTTTTTGTTTCCTATGCCAAAAAACTTGTTTGGTAACTTATTTTAGGAAAAAAACAAAAAACTATTTCCAATTTCCATATTATGAAGGAAATTGAAAACAGAGCTGCGGCTGTGTTCATTTTTCAGTTTTCTAAAGCTCACAAAACACGGAGAAAACAGTGACTACAGCAACTTCAATGAACCGGCACACTGGTTTGAGCCACCTAACAACAATTTTTTCTTTTTTAATCTAATATTATTTTTACTCTCTTTCCCACTCCTAGAATTTTTTCCCCCTTTAATTCTCATGCCTAATATATTTTTTTCTCTCAAACTTTCGCACTTAAAATTGATTATCTCAAATCCCACACATTTGAACCCCTATATCTACTCTGTGCCTCCACTTCCTCACGGAGGTATTGTTGAAAACCTTGACAGAGAGAACCACATAAGTACTTGTTCTTCATCAGATTTTCCTTCGTGGTTCCTTTCTGTTCTTAGTCAGATTCTACTATTCTTTTTCTTCATGCCAAGTCCATTTCTCACTCACCTTTCCTAATTCTAAATTTTTGTTGTATGTGATTTAGCAGATATGTGCAGGTCTTCCACATATTTTGAAGAGCTTCATAATTTTAGGGACCCAATCACTCAGAGGTACACAACATTCTCCTATTTTGCTTTTCTTTTTGGGCTCTTTTCCATTTTCTTTGACTATGGATTATTATGACATTACTAGAGCTGATTTGTGTTTGGTATAATTTGTTATTGTTGAGTGTCAATTGTTGATGTGAGGCTAATTTATATTGTCAAATGGGTATTTTTTGTGTTTCGTATGAATCTGTGTCCCAGTGTCCCCATATATAACCTCATGCCATAAACTTACTACTACTTCCATAGATTTTTGAAGATAACAAGGTATGACAGAAAATGTTTTTTTTTTCTTTTCAACTAACCAAACATGTTTTTCATTTTGAAAACACACACACACACACGCACACACACACACACACACACAAAAAAGGAAGCTTTTTTCCTTAAAAACAAGAAAATGAAAACAAAAAACAAAAACAGTTGCCAAACATGACCTTAACATCTCATGACCTCCAAGCAGCCTCTTAGAGGTTTCATGCCTATTAAACAAACATTGAATAATATTCCACGAGTCTGAAAATTTTAAAAAGAAATTGTTAACTAATCCTAAGCAGGAGAAGAATACATGTGAAAGACCCTTATTAACTTGTTGAGGATCTGTAGCCAACCCATAGTTTTGGGACACAAGCTTTGTTGTGGTTGATAAATAATCCTAAGCAGAGCTTTTAGCAATGAATGCATTCCTAAATGGCTAGTCAAAATCGCTCTTGTTCAAGGACAAAAAGGTTAGAATGTGCATACAACTGTGTGCAACTTGAAAAAGGCTACCCTAAGGATGATTTCCCCTCACCACATATCAATTACATTCATTGGATGTTAATATCTGTAACAATGCATTTGGTTGGGTGGAAAGAAATGAGGGGGAAGAAATGGATGACAGGAGAATACAGTTTTCCCCCGTTTGAGTGAAACAAAAAGGGGGGGAGGGGGGATGAATAGAATGCAGGCAGCCAGGCGTGTTCCTCTTGGGCCCACAAAATTCGATCTGTCTGCATAGGGAAGAAAAGTTGGGTAGCAAATTTGCCGCCGGGGGGCGGTAGAAGGGGGTGACAATTACAAATTTTCCTTTCCATCCAGGCACTGATCAGTTCGTTCACCATCATTTTTCACCATAGTTGTTATACACATTTCAAAAGCCTACAATAATTCCATTAGACAGGAAGCACAACACATGGCAATCCAAAATAACACTACAAGTAGTGTATGCGAAAGTGGCAAAAAGAAAAAGCATCAGGCTAATCGTAAAGGGATCCATCATATCACATACACCAGTAACAAGAATCAAGTATTGCCTAATGAACCCATACCCAATGAAATCCAAATCCAATGACATAGAATTCAAGCATTACCCAATGAAACTTCACATCCAAAAACAGCCAATCAGACCAAATTAATTTACAAAAACAATTTTTTTTGGCTCGTCTTGCCTTCACCATCTCATTCAAGAAACTTGACTACGCTCACACACTCACCCAGGTTGACTTTGCCACAACCACTTGAAGAAGCCCCCAAATTGGCGGTAAATAACTAGCCACGAAATTAATTGAACCCCCAATCATTAAAACAGCTCTTCACTTTTAATGGTAAACATAGGTGAGCGTGATGCAGGACAAAACCAAACGATGCAACATAAACATTAAAGAATAGTAAAATAAAGGATAGGTAACCTATGAATCAGTACTGAGCAAAAGAGAGCCTCTAGGGGCCAACAACAGGCGATTGGTAGAATTTCAAAAGAAATTTTATTCATCATCAAAATAATCCGTCTCCATTGGAGTGCATTATTGTGCTTGTATAGACTACTAAACTCTAATCTAATTGACTAAGCAAACCAAATTCTAAATGATTAGGCAGGTCCTAATTATTTAATTACAAAACTCTAATAAAATATTGATTACCTAATTAACTACTAGGACCTAAATTACAGTTGAAAAATAAAAATACAATTAATTTGCAAAATAAAAATATTTCCCTGCGCTTCCCACATCAAAGAGAGAAGATTGAGAACAGGGAGGAAGCAAACAGATAAGAGTGAGATTAAAATGTGAGTGTGGTTTAGCAAATCACTTTCTTATTCAATTGTAAGTGTTAAGAGTGAGATATCTTGGGTTAATTTTGTCTTTTAAGGTGGATTAGTACATGAGAATTTTGCGTTCAAAATTTCTAGGAACTAAAAGCTCCTCAATACAAAGAATAATTCAATATCCCACTACAATTGTTATTGTGCAAAATGCAGCATGCTCTCTTTATATACATGTTATACTTCAAACAATCTTTCTAGGTGAAATAATTCACATTACATGTGCATTTTACCATCCATATCATATCTAAATGGTTACTTTAAACATAAGATATACAAAGCTTGCAAATAATAAATTGAACACATAATTCCATTCCATAGATATACACTCAACTCTTTCTTTTCTTTTAATTGCAGAAACTGTAAACATTCAATTCCAAATAATCACATTCTCACTATCAATTCCAATATCAAACATAAAAGAACCAAGCCAACTTACTAAACAGCCATTTACATCCCCTCAATAGACCGCAACCGCAACTCAATCAACCTCGCATTGAACTCGCCATCACTAACCTTCAACATCAACGGCAATGGCAGCGACAACCGTTGCTCGACCAAAAGCCTATGCCTAGGCTTAATCTTCCCCTCCAAACTAAACGAAAAATACTGAGGAAACCTCTTCAATTCCACTATATCCCCTTTCATTTCCTCCAAGAAATACTTCACCTTGGGGAGCAAATTATTTGTAATACTAAAGGTCAACAACCCAGGTGACCTTATCACCATGGTAGCCACTTCCTCATAAGAAAACCCCAAACTTTGCAAAAACTGAATCTTTGGCAAAAGGGTATCTTCCACACTTGAAACCAACAGCACTGTGGTGTGAGAAGTGATGGAATGAGGACCCACAAAACCCAAGTTTTGCAAAAAAGAGAAAGTGGGTCTTAACTGGTTTGGGACACTGGAAACTAAGATTCTGGGGCATCGAGTTATGGACTTTGGGATGTGAAGAAATGGGATTCGGACCTCATTGAGAAGGAAATCAAAGATGGGGTAGAGTTGGGTGTGAGGGTCAGAGGTGAGGAGTTGTGGGTACATGTCTAGAATTCGACCAAGGGAAGAGCGAGTGAGGCCAAAGGAAGAGAGGCATTGCTCGACGGAGAGGAGGGAAGAGAGTGGGGTGGACCGGAAATCTGGGTTGAGTTGGAGAGCTTTGTGGGAATTGACGTTGAGGTTTTCAAGGTAGAGGATTTTCTGGCGGAAGAGGAGGCCCGAGTTTGAGGAAGAAGAAGAAGAAGGTGGTTTTTTGGTGTTGAGATTAGAAGAAGAAGAAGAAGAAGAAGAAGAAGGGGTTTTGGGGGGTTTAGAGGAGTGAGGGATGAGGAGAGCTTGAGGAGGGAGATGGAGGGGTCGGATTATCATCTCTGTTAGCATGGTTTTGCTTCGAGGGTAACTTCTCCAGAAGATATTGCTTTATATCATGTATCAATATCATCTCTTTCTCATACTCAAAAAAGGAAAAAAAAAATATCATCTCTTTCTCAAATAAAAATAAGTGCAAATTGCAAACTATATCATGTTTGGATTGTATAACTTAAAGTTTTAGAATTTAAATTTTGTCTATTGAAGTTCTATTCCTTTTGCATCAGTAGTCTCTTAATCCATATTTTTCGTTAATTACCGTATAAACTTACAACATGTGTTAAGTTTATCTAATAAAATAATGTCAAGTCATTTTTATTATGTCATGTCATTTTTAATTTTTTTTTAAAATATTTTTAAGCTACAAAAATAATGTAGTATCATTTTATTGGACAAATTAAATACGCGTAGAAAGTTTATGTGACACTTAGTGGAAAATGTGAACGGAGGGACTGTTGATGAAAACGGAATAGATCTTGAAGGAGTAAAATCCAAATGTTGAAATTTCAGGATATGAAACTCAAACACCCCCAAAATTTAGAGGTGTAGTTTGCAATTTACCCTAAAAATAAAAAATAAAAAATTTAATACCATAGAAATTCAATCTATGCCATTTGAACCACGATAATTTCTTTATCAACATATCAAGATATTAATTAGTTTTTAGTATAGACAGGTTTCAAACTCTCACTCTTTTATTAGATGAGATGTTAGATGCGGAGGCTACACCATTTGATCCAATAAAAAAGATTTAAGAGCTATGACTATATGTCAAGGGAGTGCATTGACCAATAAGTCTATAACTATCATAATTGTGCTTAATTTAGGGACAATTACATACCCCATTTTTCGCTAAAACTTTTGAGTGGAATTTGTATTGTACTTTTGTATATAAATCTCATCTATTTCTATGTGTTTGTTCTTTTTTAAAAAGTACAATAACTTAGATGCACCGTTTAATCATTTCAAAGTGCAACAATTCAATGTAATCATATGAATGAATTTAATTGGGAGCTTAACCTACTGCATCTAAGTTTTTATTCTTAAGTTTTATCTAAAGATTAAAAAAAAAAAAAAAAAAGCGATTGGTATAATGATAATAAGTAATTCTCATGGAAAGGACACCATAAACTCAAATTATATCATATTCTTAGGTAAAATACCTAAAAATGACTATCATGTAGGGATAGATCCAGGATTTCAAGTTAAGGGGGGCCGGAGTATAAGTTTTTTTTAAAAAAAAAACAATAATGAAATTCTAAATAAGTATCTATTTATTATTAACAAACTATCAACAATGACAATGACACAAAAATCATTGTTCCTTAATACATTATAATACACTCATTTACTAACAAAGACAAAGACACAAAACACCATTATTTCTTACTACATTAGAGCATTTACACCAGCTCATGCAAAATTTTTTGTCTATTTTAGTATAATAACCTACTCTTTCTATTTTACATACTCACTTTTCAAAATATCTCACATCTGATTATCTATTCTACACTACATTTCATCATAATACTATTTCCTTATCAATTCTTTATCATTATCCCAAATCATCTCTCTCTTCCTCAACCAAAAATCACTAATCTCAATCTAAATAATTATTAAAATATTCATTTGCATAGTTACAATAACTATGTAAAAATTTCCAATTAATCCCAAAATACACCCACATTAGACTATGTTTCATTGTGCAAAAATACATGTGTGCACACATGTATTTCTGCACAATGAAAAATAAACTAATGTGAGTGTATTTTGGAGTTGATTGGGCAAATTTGAGGTCTTATACTATTTTACAACTGATGAAAATGATCTTACAATAAAATACTGTAATCAGTGTAAAATTGTAGGGGAGGGTACCAAAATTTTGATAGAGGGGGCCCAAATATAAAATTGTAAAAAAAAAAAAAATATATATATATATATATATATATATAGGGTTGGGTTCAAGTTACACCTAATATAACTCAAAGTAATGTTGCACCATTCAATATTTTTTAATTGGATGAAAATATTGACAAATCCACCGTTAGATTACATTATCTTCATATATTCTTCATGCTTGCAAAATTTCAAGGTAATCAAAGATGAATAGCCATGTCATCAATCAATTGTTAAAATTCAATTTTTTGTATTTTAAAATAATGCATAAAAGATGAGTTTATGGATCAAATGGTAAATAGCATCCGATTGGTATGAAAATTGTCATACATGTGAAGAACATATAGAACATGTAATTCAACGGTTGAATTTTCAAAATATTAATTCAATAACAAGTTATTATGTAGTGTAACATTATTTAGAGTTATACCAAGTGTAATTTGAACCAAACTTATATATATATATATATATATATATATATATATTTTTTTTTTCCCCTTAAGACCGGGGGCCTAGGCCCCTTTGAGCCCCCACTTGGTTCTGTCCCTGCTATCATAGTTGTGTCGTAATGATCAATAAACTATATAAAAATAGCACATGCCTATTTATTAGTACCATTTTAAAGGGTATTGACTATTAGAATAAATTGCAAATTGTGTTCGTTTAAGTTTGTGGCCATTTTTTGTTTCTCAAAAAAAAAAAAAAATGTTTGTAGTCATTTTAATTTTACCTCCTAACATTTAAAATGGATTTTAGACCCTAAAATTATTTAACGCTTAGATTGAAGCCCATTTGTTCATGTCCATTGCTAATCGATCTTGGCTATTGATTTTGATTTGAGGCCTTTTTTTTAGGTAGGAGGGTTGAGCCCAATTTGTGAATAGGTCTCAAGATTTCAATTGTTGGTAATGGGCTTGTGTCAATGGCAAACTGGCTTTGATCTGTTTGGCGATGGTGTGCGGTATAGGTTGTGACTTGTGAGCAGTTTTGTGGGCTTGGCTATGATTGTGATAGAGTGGCTCCTTGATGGCGATGATAATGACAATGTGGTGGCTAGAGTTTGGAGTTTGGTGTTGTTTTGGGCTTTTTAGAGGGGACCAATGGAGTAGCTAAGGTTCTAAATGAATTGAGTTTTGTCAAGTAACAAATGTTTAAGCTTGACTCGACAACGAAAGTAAAGTGTTCAAGTTTGTCTCGAGCTCGAACCAAGTCTATAAATGATGTTTGAGCTCAATCTTGTCAAAAAGTTTAAAAGCTTGAGTTTGACTTGATTCGTTACTTAAGCCAAGATTGAACTCAATATTAAGCTTTTGAACTTGAGATTCAACACAAGTACATTATCAAGCCCATATCAAGCTTATTTAGTTTGGACACGTGGTTCCAATTCCCAACTACTTAAAGTTTTAGTAAGATATCAGTTTAATTGTCAAGCTAATATCAAGCTTATTAACAAGCCTATTAACGAGTCTAGGCTTAGCTTGTTTTGTATCAAGCCCTAATGTTCACGAGCCTGTTCATGAACATTTTTTTTTATTGGACTTGACTCATTTATTAAATAAGCTTAAAACTAAGTTTCAAACTTGGTTTATTTATGAACAAACAAACAAATATGAACAAACTTTTTATTGAGTCAAGCCCAAGCTATTTATGAACAATTTGGTTCATTACAACTCTTGTAGCCAAAGAAGGTCAACGATAGCTAGACATAGAAAAAGCGAAAGAGGAAAAAAATGGAAAACCAAAAAAGAGAAATTATAAAAATATTTTTTGTTTACCTAAAAAAGAATTCAAATAGAAAAATAAAGAAAAATTAATTCTTTTCTTAGTGCTCAATAGTTTGGAATAGAAAAAGTACAACAAATCGTGAGGTTACACTTAAAAGCCATTTCAATAACAAACTTAGATGGAGGGGCTCGAATCAAAATGTTATAAAATGCTGTTGTCTAAATTCAAAATTTAAAACTTTAAGAGATAAAATCAAATTTACTCCAAACTTAAATGGTAAAATTTACAATTTAGTCTAACCATATGTAGCAGTCATCGGTATGTATATAGAGATTTAGATCAATTTAAGATTAAGACAGATTGATCAATAAAAACTTTTTGTACATTCTTTCTGATGTGCAAAACAGATCCTTCCTCTCTTCTGATCTTTGCATTCGTTCTTTCTTTAGCATACACTCTCAGTGACTTGCATGATTGCAAACTCGTCCTAAGTTTCTGCAGAAACTCACTAAGCAAATGAGTTGTTGATGTATATATCCTTAGCCAATAGGGAGAGTAGACAATACTAGGGTCAACTTTAAGATAAAAACCTATATGACATTGAGAATATAAATACAAACTTAATTTGATGAATATAGTCTATATAGTAATATAGACATTTAATGGTTTTTTTTCCCTCAAAAGTAAAACCAGAATCAAAATGTGGAGTAAAGAATTTTTTGAATAGTTTAGAGACATAAATAGAGATGAAAAAGATAACTCTTTTCAATAGTTTAAAGTTGAAAAACAAATTTTTCATAAAGTTTAAGGACATGAATAAAATATTTTCAATAGTTTAGGGACGAAAGATGAAAATGAACTTCATAAAGTTATTTTACCCTTCAAAGTTTAAAACCATGTCATTTGACTCAATCAATAAAACTACTAAACTTATCTATTTTTAAACCCGTGTCTTTGTTTTTCTAGGATTATTAGAAGTTGGGATATCAACATATTCAACAGGATGGCAATGTGAAATCATTATTATTGGTTTGAATTTTTTTTTCTTTTGAAAAAAATTAAACATTGTAGATAACTTCCCATGATCTACAAATCAAATAAAAGTCATATTAATTAAGGGATTTCTTCTAAAAAAAAAAAAAAAGGGATTTATTATGGTTTTAAAAATTAGATTGGTCAAAGAATCAAAAGTGAGTAATTCTCAATTTTTCGGTCCAATAGGAATTGAATCTATAATTGAATCAATGACTTCATAAATATTATAATTATGCAATTAATATTATAAATATATTAAAATTCAGCTTCATTCTTTTTTACATTATTCTATACCCAATCTCTTTCGTACTTCTATAACAAATATCAAATATAGTTCAAAGTTTAAACCCGTATCAACCACCCAATCAATACAACTGCTAAAATAATGGCTAATTAATAGTTATGCCTTAATTTGAAAAGAGTCTTGTCGACGTATGTTTCTTAGAGAATTTGTTAAATAACTATTTCAAGAAAGTTTTACCATTTTAATAAAAACCATAAAAAACCGTAAAAAAATGAGTTGTTTTTTTATTTTTTCATAAAAAGATTAATTATTTTTTTTTTTTATAAACTAATGGGCTTAGATATTCGTTAACTTTTCTCTCTAAAAGAAAAATAAGAGGAGTGATATTTCATTTTTTTTTTCTTTTTTTAAATCAAGATATTTCAAAAGTTTCTAGTTTGATAATAATGAAAGCTTTCAAGCAATCAAATGATAATGGTCTCCTTCTTAAAAAAAAAAAAAAAAAAAAAAGCCAGTTTTACTAAATTTATACATTAAAAAAAATGTTTTCCATCAATTTAGTAACAAAATAAATTTTTTAGCATATATTTTTTCTTTTCTTTTTCTTTTTCTTTTTTAAGTGCTTAACTGCTTATGAGCTCCAACAAGGCAACAACAACTCCAAAAAAAAAATAATAATAATAAAAAATCAAAGAAAAAGAGCCACAATAATCGCACAGAGAGAAAAGAGAGGGATCAAGAAACCACACCTCAGCCGATTCCCACTCGTTTGTGAGTGAAAGGATGAAGGGATGAGCATTGGGACTTTTGGGAGACACAGAGAGCTCTCAACTAAGACAATTATTTGGTAAAACTTCTTTTTTTTGGGTTTCTGTTAATTCTTACAACTTTCTCAAAGATTGCATCTTTCATCTCATTGACTGCCTCTTGTTGCTTCTTTCATATAGTTCTTGTTAAGTGCTTTCATGGGTATCAGTTTTCAATGCGAATTGCATCACCTAGCACTTTTTTTATTTATTTTGGTTTGGACATTACAGTAGGACCAATTAAGTAATTATCAAGCTGAATGAGTTGCTTTCATTTTATCCATAAAAAAAAAAATAAAAAAAAAAGGGGGTAAGGACACAATGGGGTCAAACTGAATGCTAATTGCTCAATTGGGCTGTTGAGATAATTTGTAGGAAGAGAGAAAAAAAAAATTTCTGAGAAAAAACAGAAACTTTCACATAATTGTATTTTTGTTTTGTTAACTGATTGTGATAATTTTTTTAATAGAAAGGTCTAATTTTGGTACATGTTCCAAGTTTTGTACACACCAATAGTCTAGTTGATTTCATTTTCTTTGAAAATTTGAAGTTCCAAGTCTGGGAAATTGGTTTGGCCCTGGTTCTTACATGTACAGATGTGGCAAATTAATTTTTAACCATCTTTAAATGGTTCTGTAACAATGTTTGTTAATTACTTATATTGTACAAGAGCTATATTTTTAGGTTCATTTTCTTCATTGGCAATCAGTTTGTTCCAGATTTATAGTGGGTTGTCTTCATTAAAGGTTTTTGATAGATTAGTTGTTCTAGATTACTCCATCATCTGGGTGGACCTGACTTCCAAACCCACTTAGGCTTGTAAGAGGCTTATCATCTTTTTGGACCAAATAATGCAGGAAAATGCTAGAGCTACAAGCTATTTTAGAACACTTTTTGCAAATTGCTGATATGGTGAGTGGTTATTGGTAAGTGAAAAGGTGCTTAGTAGTGTACCAAGATTAGAACCTTAAAAATTGGCTATAGCATTACTCAATAATGTATATTGGAGTTCATTTGGTAACTAAAGTTGTCAATATATAGAATTGGAAAATATAGCTGTTAGTCAATTATGGTGAGTTAGGAAGGTATAGTTCATCAAAATATAGCTATCTTTAATTTATATTTTATATGTATTTACAATTATGTGATACTAGCTACTGTGCTTTTATAGTTTATACACAACAATTGCAATATGATGTGATACTTTATAATGATTATCAAAATGTCATGGTAGCAATCAACATTCTTTCAGGATATGCCATGCTTTAAAGGGGAGTTTGGCGATCTTCCAAAATTGGGACTTCACTACCTTGTCTAAATAACTAAATTAATCATGTCAATGTTCAGCCACATAAATTTGGAAGAGATTAAAAACGGGGAGAGAAAAATGTACAAATTTCTAGGAGGGTGCATTGATCTTCTGTGCCCATCTTCATTTTAAAAGCTTAGGATTCCCACACATTTAGCAGTCAAAAACTAGGCCCGTGCTTATCAGACATTTGCATGTCAGCAAGTATGTTCTGCAGCTTTATCTTTTCTCAAAAGGAAAATCACTATATTCTTGACAAATACACACACGCTCTTCAAGTTTCTTTTCCTTGTCTTGTTTTCTTCCCGCCTCAAGTAACAGTTTCTTGTTGACCTTCGTTATCAGTGTACATGGTTATGGAACTGATTGCTTGCATTCTTTTACAGGTTTCTTTAATTTCATAACGAACCCTATAATAGAGAGACATTCCTTTTTGGAGATGTCATTTCTTCTCATGTCTGTGGACTGTCAGAGCCGGATTTATGTAATTCAGAAGGAGTTACTATCTTACTGACAACTTTGACCCCGAGGAGCTACGTCTGCAATAGATCAGTTAGATTGTAATGGATAACCGCATTGCAGAAAATCCATCTCCAACTCGAGCCAAATGGAGAAAAGTGGCATATGGAGGGATGCAACCTGGGTTTGATGACAATCACACTGATGAGTGTTTCCTAGAAGGTATGGTCATGAATGCCAATGTTGTAAAACGGGACATGCTGAAAGTGATGCAAGATGCAATTTCTATCTCTCAATATCTATGCATTGTTGTTCTTGTCGGTTTGGTTTGGACATATACCCTCAGATCAACTCTTGATGAAAGTTCCCTCTTGTATCTTGATGTGAGCCTTCTTGGATCAGGTTTTCTAGTTCTCCTTTTAACCGAAGAAATGCTTTCCCTTAACCTTCTCTTGCATTATTTACTCAATGTTTTCTTTTTTACAACTGGGCTATTTGTTTTGGCTCCTATCTACCAAACTCTGACAAGATCCATTAGCTCAGATACCATTTGGGCAGTAACTGTTTCACTTGTCATACTTCATCTATTCCTTCATGACTATTCAGGATCAACCGTGACAGCACCTGGAGCTCTGAAAAATCCAACCTTGACCAGTTCTATATCTTTAAATGCTTCTGTAGTAGCATCGGTTTTCATTGCATCTCGCCTTCCATCAAGGCTACAAGTTTTTGCTATCATGCTATTCTCCTTGCAAGTCTTCCTTTTTGCTCCACTGGTCACTTACTGTATCAAGAAGTATTCCTTCCACTTGCACCTTTGCTTTTCTTTCAGTTTGATGGCTGTGACCTTGGCTTTTGTTTATACACTGCACCGGTTACTTTTTGTTCTCCTGTTGGGTTTATTGGTTTTTGTGACTGTGGTGTGTCCTTATTGGCTTATACGGATGCAGGAATACAAGTTTGAGATCAATGGCCCTTGGGATGAGGCTAAGCTTTGTTTTGATATTACAGATTAGTATAATTAGTTCCAACCCTGGATGTTTGATGGGAGCTTTTGAAGATTAATTGTAAAACCAAATGGTTTAATGGCTTATCCTTGCCTCTTCTCTCCATTTCAAGTTTGACAATCAGATATAGTCAAACTCTTTTCCAGTATCAATTTCTGCATTCTCATCAAGCAGATGCATTTTTCATTAAATCAGTCTTGTGCAGTTGTACAATTAGATCTTTGTAAGCATAAATATAAATTTTAATTTTCATATATTTGGGAGAAAGAAGTACATACTATTTTCCCCAAGTTTTGTGATTGCTCTAAAGCTTTATTTAAATGGATATTTGAAATGAACTCCAGGAGGCCTCCAAGAAGGGAGAGTAAAGAAGGAAAAGAGATCTATCAAATCTCTCTTTAATGACTATAATTTTATTTGGCACACATACTCTTTTTTTTTTTCCTATATAAAAGGCCACACTTTTGCCCCCCATGGGCATGAGAACCACACATCATGCGAGGTGCAATTTGGATACCTGCTTTCTTTCCTTGACTCTAACTTAAATTGCTGTTTTATTTGATGTCACATATTTGGTGCCCTTCCAAGCTGCCAACTGACTTGCAGCATGGCTCCCAAAAAAATATGTGGCTAATATATTATGCTAATTGTATTTCAGTTAATGATCAAATTGGAGGATTATTGCCTGATCTAAGTGGACTCTCAATAAAAAGCATCGAATGGCAATGAAGTATAACATCTCTAGCAATCCCTCCTATAAGAATCTCTATTTAACCAATTTTATAAATTAAATCCTAACAGCATTGTTGGTTTAATAGTCCCCGAATTTTGAAGTGGTCGCATTTAGTTCTTGAAATCATATGGCCAAACTAAAAACTAACATTTGTTAGGATCAGTTTGTCTCTACAAAGACGATTACTTTTAGGGACAAACTGATCATTTTAAGTTTTGTAGAGACTAAAATTGATCACTTTGTAGAGACTAAAAGGTAACAACATCATCACTCCATAAGTACTAAAAACAATAACTTTTAAGTTTGTTAGAGGTTAAAATTGATCACTTTGTAGGACTAAAAACAATAACATATTAAGTTTGTTAAGGATTAAAAGCAATAACATGATTGCTCATGAACTAAAGTTTAGGGGGTATCACTATATTTTGACCATAAATTATTTACACTGATTGATTGTCTACTCTTTTTGCTGAAAGACTAATTGTCTCTACTCAATTCAACCACAAATCTTCAATTTTTCTAATCACTCCATTTGGTAAATATGTTGTTCAGATCAACTATTTCTACTACCCACTAAAATCACTAACAAAAATTTAGTCAGAAGAGAATAGTTTAATCCCACAGGGGTGTGTTACTGAAGCGAGATACATGGATGGGTAAACTAAACTTAAAAAGGGAAGAAGCATATTACAAGTCTCTTAATATGCAATATGATGTAATTATCCAATAAATATCATTGCTTCTCATCCGGTATAAAATTTTAACTATAAATATATTGCACAAACTTAGTATAGAAGATATCATCCAAGTGTGCTTCCAACAACAAATATTGGGTTGAAATGTCCTGAACCACTTTGATTATACCATAGCCTAGCCATATTGGCTTTCGACAGAACCAAATTTTGGGTCTTAGTATTGCAATAGTCCATCCATTTACACCAGCAACAGTTGCCAAGGTTAATTATCTGGTTCAGGAATTGAAAACTAATAATGTATCATATATATGAGAGGACAATCCATAAGGACTTGAAGACAAAATTTTCAATACAAATATGTGATTTTGGGTTACTATCACTGCCATATGTAGTTTTATTTACAGCTCGTGTTACTAAGAGGGAGCAAGGGATGGCACATTTGGGCTGCTATTAGTATCCTTGACACCCAAAGATGAGGAGGCTGCAAAAACAACCCTACAGACCTAAAGTTAATGTATAATTTGTATAGAACAAGGGCAGTGCCTCGTTTGACAGAGCCAGCAACATTCCTTCTGCAGTGATTAATGTTGGGACACTCATGCTGTGCTAATGCTATATGTCACTGGCTGGTGGTTGCCTCTGATGTTTCATCAAAATTTAACCATTGGAAAAAAATTCTTAGGGGATTAGTAGCTTGATCCAAGTTCTCCAGTCATTCCATCTGAGAATAAAAGGTTAGATAATTCTTGGATCTCAGTTTGGTTGCTGCAAAAAACAATGGTAGCATTTATAAGAATCCAAAAGTATTTCCACTACAAGTAACCTTACAACTAAAAAGACGATTACAATATTGACAAAGAAAAATAAAAAGAATAAAAGGAACAAGGTCATTTCAATCCTCTATTCATGCATGCAAGTTTCTATGTCAACCTTATAGAATTACTCTGTAAATGTAGGTATATGTTACTATATTTCATCCTCGGTTTATATAGGTAAAAAATTCATTACAATAAGAAGGCAACATAATGAGTTGAATGGTTAGGTTCTCAAGAGACTTCAAACCTCAGATTGATTCTGAACACCAGAAGATTTTACTGTAGAAACATCTCAGCAGGCCGGGAAAAGGTGTATTATAGCAACTTCCCTGGATCTAAAGTCTTAACTTTACAAGGATTCTATTACTAAGAGCACTACCAAAGACACTCATATAATAGCTTAGATCTGCAATCTCCAAATGTTTGGTGTTTTTTTAAGAATAAAAGGCTCAGTCAATGAAGTGCATAACAAAATAGATTACATACTATAGACAAGTCTCAAGGTGTTCCAAGATCATCATTAAACTTAGCACTAACAAATGGTCACCATTTGAAATTTAACTGAGAAAAGACAGATAACTGAGAGAAATATAAACCAAAAAGAAGCCTATTTGCAATATTTGTCATGTTAGATAGGACTCTGTAATTCTGTTAAAACAGCCTCTGTACATAATGTTTCTTGTTTTTCAATAAAATTAATTATTTGTTGAAAAAAAAAAAAGTCAAGTTCAATTACACCCTGCCAAATTCTTCTGCAAGGTACAAGGAAATCACATCAAATTCTACAAAGTACATTTATGGAAAGACTCTGAAGTCAGAAGTTCAGAGAAAAAAAAAGAAGGGGTGAGCGGGGTTGGCAGACATTCTTAGATAACACAAATTTTAAATTTATGGTAGGCTGCTTATGTAGCATATAGCAAAATTTGAAAGGTAACAAGGTTGAAGCTTCCACACCCCCCCCCCCCCCCCCTCTCTTTCTTTACTAGTATTTCCAGCAGGCTCCAATCAACAAAAAGGTACACTTTACATTCAAAGGCTGCAAGAAGCATGCAAGAGAGAAATCAGTTCTTAACCAACGTACTAGAAAATTTTACCTGGGGATATAAATGCTCATCAAACATATTAACAGCACTAGACCCAGATGTGGAAGCCCAACCATGCTGAGTAGTCTCATACCCTGGTCTAGAAATTCCAAAATTTCCACTAACATGATATTCCAAAGGGTCTTCTTGCTGGTTCATCTGTGCTGCTGGTTGGAATTTAGTATCATTCAGCAAATTGACATTGTATGGGAGGTAAGGATATTGCCCACCCAGTTGTAGCCTCAGAGAGGCATTTCTAGTTAACTGATTCAGCAAGCCATGTTCTTGCCCAGAATTAGGAATCTCTGAATTTTTACCCGTGCCAAAGTAACCAGTATAACTCCCAAGGGAGGAACTTGCAGAGCACTCCACATCTCTATAAAAAAAGACAGATTAATCTAATGAGTTAGTTGACTACACTTACTGGTTATTAAGGCATCAGTCATGAATTCTTCCATGAAATACCATCATACATTGTGTTGACACTTTCACCCTATCATATGCTAAGAACAATTATGTCTAGTTTGCAGAATGCTTCTCATGAAATTATATCTCATCCAAAAATGAGACAAGACCCCCTCTCTTTTTTAGCTGCTTAAGAGAAAGAATAACTATTTCATACATAAATCTGGATGGAGTAGCATGAAGAATGCTTTTTAGGAGAACACTCACCTATGGGAAAGCAAGTTTGGGTCCTCGGGAAACATTATTTGCCGGCTGTCATTATTAGGAAGCCACGATAAAGGTTGGAGCTGTTGTTCAGCACCTATTCTGAAGGGTATATGCATCCCATTTTGGAACTGCAAGAAAAAGCTGTTTAGATTACAGATTATGACCATACCATGGAAACACATCAGGAAATATTCACACCAGATAAAATCATTCTTTACCTGACTACTGCATTCTAATGACATCAGTTGCTGCTTTTGTAGATTTTCCTGCTAGAAAAAGGTAAAGGGATTAATGTCTATAGAACTGTTGATAATAAAAAAGAGGTATTGTGGCATGTTAATGGCTATGACTGGCTCTTGTTACTTGGCTCCTCCTTAATTGAAGTCATGCACACTCTCTAGCCTCTAGATGTGGCATTATATCATTTTTCTTATCCTTTTCAGCACTTTCCTAAGTAGTAAAAAATTTATTTAGGGTACCAAGTCCTTCATGTAACTCCTTGGGTCCTTTCTTCCATCCAAATTAGACAAGAAATAAACAAGACATTCTTCTCATTACTCATGTTTGATAATATTGTAGATGTAGATAGTCCAACTCATGTATATACTCTTATAAATATGGTTTCAGCACAAATTATAACCAAATAAAATTTAAATTACATTTTCTTTTAGGAAATTTACAAATTACCTCCATGTGGTTTAAAGGTTTTTCAAATTGCTGTCTTGAATTTTGAAAACTTACACTCCACCTTCCTGTGCTTTAGACTAAATTGCAACATTGTATTTCTCATCTACATTAACATGAAAATGGCAAAAATGCCCCTTGCTTTTATTTAATTGACAATTCATGGGTGTCTTGATGTTAATGGGTTCAAGCCATGTGGTTGGGGTGATTTTGGAAGCCATGTTGTATTGGTCATGAGTTCTTTGGGCTGCATGATGGGTTTGGGATAGATTTCATCATTGCTGGTTGTATTGAAATTGGAAAAGGGTTTGGGCGGGGGTGTTTGAAAATGAGTTTCAGGGATAGTGGGGTTTGGGTACAATGTTTGGAAATGAATTTTGATTTTTCTAAATTTCTATTGCAGGGAAGAAGTAACTTGGGGAATGAGGTATTTTGTCATTTTTTTTTTCTTTCACAATTTGGATGGAAAATATGGTATTGCAACTTGCAATTAGTCTAATCCACAAGAAGGTATTCTGTAAGCTTCAAAAATCAGGGAAGTAATGTGTAGGACCATAAACCACAGGATGGTAATTTGTAATTTCCCCATTGTCATAACCAAGACATTGCAAAAGCAATTAGTCAATTTCAAGAATTTTGAGCAAAATTGGTCTATGTAATACCAACTGGCAGCCATTGCATTTGAATAGTATGATCTCAACATAACACAAATTAAAGAAAATTTCCTCAACTGACACCAGCAAGAGGAATAAAAGGCATACCTTATGTGTTCGAATTTGGTTAAGTGATTCCCTAAGTGAATCTTCCATTTGCCCCAAATGTTCTACACTGTTGATCTTATCAGGAGTAGTCCAATAGCTGCAGAAATAAAAATAAACATGACCAATAGTTACAGTGTAAAAAAAAAAAAAAAAAAAAAAAAAAAAACTGCTTAATTCTGTAAGCAAAAAATTTCAGGCATTCACCTGAGTCTTTTGTTTATTTCAGCAAGTTGAGTCTCTAATGACCTCGCTTGGTTAGTCAGATCCTAGCCAAACAAAATTAGGAAAATATGACATGTCAGCAGCATGAAAATTCATGAGCAAGAGTTCTAAATGATAATAAATAGCATTTTAATGTTTGATTTGCAGGCATACCTCGATTGTCTGGGTACTGAAACAAGAAGAAAAGAAAAAAGCAATTAATTTAATTTTACATTTCTGACAAAACAATGTAATATAATAAATTCTACTTGGAATAAATTTACTTCATCATTAAATACCTTGTACCAAGAAATTCTTGTATATTCACGTCATGGTCCAACTTCTTAAAAGTTTTCTTGAGTGCCTAAACTCTCAAAAAGAAAACAAAAAATTATGTAACAGACAAGGGTGATGATATACATACACTAAATTCAAACAGGAATAAGTAGATAGGATATATATTTTTGATGGAGGATGGGTTGTAAGACAGGACTTACTTCAAGGCTTTCCAACTTCCTGTTCCAGTTCAGCGAAAAGGGTTCAATCAGAATGTCATGTTTATATAGCTCAAGTGCATGAAATGAAATAATGTGACTTGTCTAGCGAGAAAAAATGAATGTACCTTTTTGCCCTTTCCTGTGGTGTTAGTTGTGCGAATTTTGCAATGACCTCTTCAATGCTACTAAACACACCCAAAACAGAAAAAGGAAAGACAAATCTTTAATCAAGAAGTAGTAGTAGAAACAACAACGACAATGGTGATAATGATGATGATAGTAAGTATTTCTTTTATTATGCTGTAGACATACAATGACTTTTGATTAAACTTTCCCACATCAAGTAGATATTTAAGTAGTCTTAATTTATCCTTAAATACTTCCCTTTCTTTATCTAGTCTGATATTGACTGATAAAATTAAGCAATTTAGCAACCAACCTAATCTATTATAGTGAATCAATGAAGCCTCCTACGTTTCCTAGTTAAACAAATTATCTTTACTAGATTTGGATAATTCACAGATTTAATGAGCAGAAGTTATACTAAGAACCACTGGTTGGTGCTATCTAATCGTTTAAATAGGCAACCAAGAAAACCCAACCTGAGGCAAGGCCATCAACTGATTCTGTAATATGTAAAAAAATGGAAATATGAACAAAGATACCTGCGCATTCCCCTGCATATTGAAGGCTTGCCACTTGGTGAGAACATGAGAAGAACAATGTCTATGTCACATAGTATGGATAACTCATTAGCCTTTTTCATGATGCCATGCTTCCTTTTCGCATAGGTCGCTTGACGACCATTTGTATTCTCCAACCTCTTTATCTTTAGCTTTACCCTTCCCATCCTGCACAATACAACCACAAACCTCACTCTAGATTAATCCCCCTATAATTAAGGGTTAGTTTGGTTAGGCATTTTGGGAGCGTTTTTAAAACTCAAAACTCTGTTTTGCAACCACCACTTCTCATAGTTTTTTTTACAAACGCTCATTTTAAACTCAAAACACAGTTTTTCAATAACTTATTATACAAATTTATAAAACACTACCTAGAAAATCATCATGATTGTTGCTCATGGTACATTGTCATCCCCCAATTTCAAAAACAAACTTCACACTTAATACACTTTCAGCATCCATTAACAAAGCGTTAAACAACTTCACAAAGAAAAAAATATATATATATACACATTAAAAGAATTTCAAAAAGCCATAATTTTTATTAATTTTCTTCAAAACCCAATTAGCCATATTCACTATTCTGCGGTTAACAATTCAAAAGATTGAAACTTGCATAACCCCAGATAAAAAAGAGCCAAAATTGACAAGACCCTTTTAAGCATTATAGCAAGAAATCATAACCAGAAAGGTTAAGACGTAAAAAAACATATCTACTTCAACATTCAAAGTTTCAAACACCTTAGACATTAACATAGTTTGCAAGAAAAGAAAAAAAACAGAAAAGTACCCAGGCGAGGAAGCTGAAGCGATTTGCAAAATCCAAACGTCTGGAAATGTGGTGGGAGAGAGATTCGAATGCAAGAGAGAAAGTGAGAAAGAAAACAAACAAACAAACAAAGAGACAGAGAGAGAGAGAGAGAGAGATGGGGTTTAGATATGTGTCAGCTTTCATATAGGCTAAGCTAACACGACCGGGTGACCGGCAAAATCGGTCATAGCAGCAAGCGCGAGAATCGGGATCATCAGAAAAACCTTAAACCAACCAAACAAACTCAATTATTTTGTACCCTTCGCGCCATTTCACTGTACCTGAGAGGCACACAATTTTTGTGTGAACACACGTTGCACCTTTTTTTTTTTGTCTTTGGCTGAAAATTCGGTTTTTCTTGTTTTGGAATGGAAAGTCCTATTTTGCCCATGTTTTTTTATTTTATTTTATCAAATTTGGAAATGGCTAAAATGGGTTATGGTTGTCATTTGAAGAAAAGAAAGAAGGACAATTGAAGGTTTTGGATTGTTTTGCAAGTTAGAGGTGGTAATGGAATGGATTAATCCGAAACCACCTCGTGATCCTAGCCTTCACTTTAAACTTTAGTAACCATTTAAACTCTTTTCTTTTTTCTTGGTCGATAATTTGACAGTTAAAAACATTAGAAGGTTTTAATTCGTTGGACTACAATACTCTTCATAGTTAACATTTAAGTTTAATGGTTCAAAAAGTTGCCAAATTGTCTAAATCTTAATTTTTTTTTCCTCCCATAGGAAATCTTAGCATAGAAGGAACTTCTCTATTTGAAAATTTTCAGTGGTTCAGATTAAATATTGTAAATCTAAAAATGTATTCAATGCAAAGTAAATTTAAATTCTATACCGTTTATACATCATCAATTCAAAACAATAAGCGTAAAATGGAAAGGATTTCTTGTTATCACTATGTATACATAACTAAGCCATAAAAAGGAAGTATAAGTGAAAACTCTTGCGACTTGTTTGTTAAAAATTATAAAATCAGTTTTTTTTTTTTTCCAACTAGTTTCAACAAAATTTCTTCCAACTCAATAAGTATTAAATGACCATCTATATGAACTTATTTGAAATATTATATAATCTATTTAATTGTCATGTGACTTATATAAATAATTTAATGAGTTATATGATTCACGTACATGCAAATGGCTACTAAGAGCCTTGTAACTCAACTAACATATTTTATTGTTTATTGTTTTCTCTATTATATCTATTGAATTAAGCTATCACAAACGAACAAGTAGTTATTGGTTTTTCTGTTTTTTTTTGTTTTGTTTTTGGATATAGGTATACTCGAGTGGTGGAGGACATTTCAACCCAAGATTTGTTGTTAGAAGCACATTGTGATGATATCTTATACACTAAGTTTGTGTAACATATTGCCGCCAGTTCCAACAGTGATCTCACTTGAACTTGAAGGTGGTCTAACAAATTTAAGTGAACACTCAAAGACAAATTTCAGATGGCCCATTGCTTTATTTAGTTGCATGATTGATGGAATCAGAGATTTGCAGGCAGATGACCCATTTCTTTATTTAGTGCACAAATGATTTTATTTTATTTTTTAAATTTTGTTATTCTCTTTTTAGCTATACAGAGTTGTTTTAGTTAGTGAAGTAGGTAATCTTCATGATCTATTATTATTTAGCTAGGTTCTAGAAACTTGAACTTGAGTTAAATAGATCATGTCTAAACTTTTGTAGCTTCAAAATATCAAGACATTGCATTGGAGACATTCAGATAGTTTTGAATTGACTTTTACTTAAATAACTTGACAAGTTTGTGAGGGAGTCAATAAGATAGCATGTCTAGTGAGATTTCAATTACCTTTTTAGAATTCAGCACCAAAAAAAAAAAAAAAATTTACTTAAAAAAAAAAAAAGAGATCATGAGGAAGATAACAGCTAAGAACTTGACAAATTTAGACTACATCTAACAGCTTGTTTTTCTTGTAAACTTATGCTATGGCACCTAACAAAAACTCTTACTCCCAATTTTGACAGTGTTACATAAGCTATTTCCCCCCTATCTCTTAGTTTTTTTCCATTTGCCTTATGTCAAAATGAGCATGCTCCTCCACTTTCTCTTTTATCTCTATTTCATTACTGTCAAAATAACCTTATTAGGGAAAACAAAATATTTCTATTCTATTCTATCACCGACATAGCCTGCTTTTGCCTATGCAGATTTTTTTTTTTAATTGCACAAAAAAAAGTACAATATACAAGTCTCAAGACATTGACAGAAGTATGGAGAAAAAAAACAGACAATATCAAAAGATCGAGAAAAAGATGTATTTAGTGCTACATTAAAATTTTAAATGGCATGACTATTAGAATATCCAATAAATAAATTTGTAACCGTGAAATGGTCTATCTTCATTTTAAGGAACTCAAAACTTAACAAGATATATATCTCGACAGCATAAGTTTAGCATAAAAAATAGTCTATTTCCTACTTTTTATAAAAAAAAAAAAAAAAAAAAAAAAAAATCTATCTAGCTAATTTATCTTGTTAGGTTTAGCATAAACAAAATGATTTTAGAAAGGATACTTCGCAAGTTAGCTAGATTGTTAACACATTTATTAGCTTCACATATACATGGTAGATAGAAACCTGCCAAGCTCTAGAGAAGATGTCTTATTGTAATAAAAAAATTAAAGCTTTAAGGGCCTGTTTGGATTAAGAGGGGAGGGAGGGAGAGTGGAAGGGAGTAGAGTAAAGTTGGCTAAAAATAAGCTGATTTTGGACCAACTTTATTCTACTCTCCCTTAATCCAAACAGACCATAAGTGAAAGAAACAATAGGTGAAATAGCAATTAATTAATAAATTACAACTTCTAGGCTTATAGTATGATATCCTAAGTCCTACGCCAAAGAGAAACCCTCTCTAATTGTCCATAGCTCAACAACCAAGCTGGTGGGAGATACCAATGTTTTTAGGGGAAAAATAAAACCCATTATTATCCAACTTCCATAATTATCAAAATTATGCCCACCCCAAATTGTCCCAGATGGCCACGAGAACTCCCATTTGTGTTTAATTTTTTTTTTAAGGAAACATTTGTGTTTAATTTAAAAAAACCCTTCTTTTTTGAAACCAATTTAAAAACCCCTTCTATATCCATTGGATAACTTTATTTATAGATTCACCATTGTTTAAAGGCACAAAAATAGTTTCTTTATAAAAAAAAAAAAAAGCACAATAATAGTATTCGATTGCACTGTGATTTATATAGTAAACACGTTGAGATATTTGAGTAACTTCTTGTTGGAAAAAAACTTGTTTTGAGCTATCCATAAGTGCCAAGTATCATAATAGTTATGCTATAAATAAAAACCTGGCGAAATAACCACACTTATGGGTCGACTTTGGTATGCAACCCAGGGGCGGTGCCATGTGTAATCGAGGGTGGTCCTGTGACCACTCTCAACTTGGGAAAAAAAATTGTATACCTTAAAAAAAATGAGCCTCTAAATTAATATGGGTTGTTGACCACCCTAAGAAGGAAAAAAAAAAAAAAAAAAAAAAAAAACTTCACTATCCTAAAAAAAACTTGAACATTCTAAATAAAAACTTCAGCACTAATGTTTTCTGAAAAATGGTTCATTTTCTAGAAAGCATTTTCTGAAAAACTATCTCATTTTCTGGTGTTTGGTAACAACCTTAAAAATGGGTTTGAGAACGTTTTCTGGTGTTTGGTATTCACAATTTTTATAACATTTCTTGTATAATTTAAAACATATATAATATGTGTATTGTGTAAACCCACCTAATGTAATCAATATAAATAAATAATAAAAAAATCAAGAGTGAATTTGGTTTTCAAACTAAAATTTTGACAACGGATACAATCAAAATTAGCTGTCCAATTTTCATGATCTCAAATGCTCATCTTGTTCATGTATATGAACAGTATTTTTGATAAGTAACGTAAGAAATTTTATTAGAAAAAAACTAACCAAGTACACTAGAAGTGTACTATAGTGGCACAAATCAACAACAATATATATATATATATATATATATATATATATTAACCATACTTCTCATAATTCAAAATAACCATTATACCCATAAGGTTTATTTTAAATAGTTCAAAATGCCACATAGGCCAAATAGTTTGATTACCAAAAATTGTTATAGAACTGTTGACAAATCTATGAGGAGTAAAAAAAAAAAAAAACCTTATTAAAGAATGGTGTTATGGAGGGGAGATGAAATAGGGAGAAAAAAGAAAAGAGAGGTAGATAGAGAGAGAAATTTGTGGGAAGAGAAGAGGCTAGAGGGGGTGATAGTAAGGGTGTGAAAAGAGAGAGAAAACAAAGAGAAGAGAAAAAAAAAGCAAAGGAAAGAGAAGAAATTAGAGAGTTTATTGTGAGAAAGGCTGAATGAGCGAAAAAAAATATTGTTTCTTGAGTCAGAAGAAGATAATATTTATAGGAATTATGCGTCGCATGAGAGAGAGATTGTTTTCCAATTTTTTTTTTTTTTTTGGAAAACAACCTATAGAAAATAAGTCTTATTTTTATAGAAGTTTTTCGTTGACCAAAAATAGTTTTCCATTAATCAATTTTTTTTAATGTTACCAAACACTGGAAAATGTGGAAAACCATCTTTATAGAAGGTTTTCCAGTGAAACAAACAGAGCGTAAAAATAACTCACTCATTTTTGGTATCTCCCATCCAATCACCATTGGGGAAGACTCCCTCTTGTTTGGGTTGGTTGCAAACTGACCCTTATGCTATCAATAAGAGCCTTGAGGTTTGTCCAAATTCACCCCTCGACCTTAATTTTGTTAACTATATACATATTTTGGCGGTGTTAAATATATATATATATATATATTTGACATATAATGGTCATGTGTCGAGCACATTAAATAGATGGGTTCAATGAAGAACCTCTTGGTATTTTCAAGACCTCCAAGATTTGAGTCCCCCTCCCATTATAATTACTGAATAATAATAATAATAATAAGATAAATGGATTCAACAATACAAAATTGATAGAACATGGTGTTGGGTTACACGTGTGAGTGAAGTCCCACATTGAATAAGGATGAGAAGAATGAGGGGTTAATATAACATAATTGAGCACATACCCATTGGGCTTAGGCCTTTTGGGTTAAAGTGTGTCTCTATATGTTATATTAATTACTCAAGGAAGCTCCCCAATATATTTATCTCCCCGTCAATTGGTATCAGAGCCCATGGTGGTGTGCGGCGAAGGTGGTGAGGTGTTCATGGTCCCTACCCAGCGGGGACAGAGAAAGCCTTAATGGCCCACACACAAAAATCCTGGAGAAGAAAAAAAAGCCCAACAAATGAATATTGCTAATGGTGCTAAATAATGGTGTGATGCGAGGTTCCCATGGACATGGACGTGCGGGGTTCCCATGGATGTGCGTGTAGGGTTGACACGTGGTTCCCATGGATGGCGTACGAGAGACCCATGGATGACGCGTCGATGAAGTGAAAAGCCCATTAGGCAAGGGGGAGCAAGTAGGACTTATTCATGGCTTGCAAATGGTGCTAAACAATGATGAGGTGCGAGGTTCCCATGGACATGGACGTGCGGAGTTCCCATGGATGTGCGTGCGGGGTTGACACGTGGTTCCCATGGATGGCGTACGAGAGACCCATGGATGACGCGCTGATGAAGTGAAAAAGCCCATTAGGCAAGGGGGGGCAAGTAGGACTTATTCATGGCCCACAGAGAAGTCTTGAAGCCCACAGAGTGGCAGAGACTCACACGTGAGGGGGAGATTGTTGGGTTACACGTGTGAGTGAAGTCCCACATTGAATAAGGATGAGAAGAATGAGGGGTTAATATAACATAATTGAGCACATACCCATTGGGCTTAGGCCTTTTGGGTTAAAGTGTGTCTCTATATGTTATATTAATTACTCAAGGAAGCTCCCCAATGTATTTATCTCCCCATCACATGGGATTAGTTTGCTACTTAATCAAACCTTAGGGTCTTTTTGCATTTTAGATAAATGAGAGAGAGAGGGGGGAAAGTAGCAGCAGCCATGTCCTTGATGAGTTTCAGAAGAGCTTGGGAATATTTACACCCACCTCCTTTTGTCTACCCTCAACAAAGGCACATTCCACCAACACTTTCTCCATCACAATAATCCATGATTCATTCTCTCTAGGATCCCCCACCCCACTCTTCACACTCCCTTCCCATCCCATGCATCTCACTTCTTCCCAATACCTCAACCCCTTGTTTTGCTTTCATGGCCCTAACTATAAAACCCCCTATTCTCGCCTATAACCCCCACCATTCAACAAACTCTCACTCTTCCTCTTGATCCTCCACTCCTTGCTACAACTGCAACTACTTGGCTCAACCATTAGAATTTGTCTCATAGTATTGCACAAAAATAATACTGTAATAAAAAACTAAGGCCTCTTACTTAGAATTAAAAAAAAAAAAAAAAAAAATCTTTTCTTGACCGATAGAATGCCTTGTCTATCTCTCTTGCAAAGTAAAAATTTTAATTAAAGTCCAAAAATTTAATAAATAAAAAATATTTTAAAAAATATTATACTCTTTTCAAATGTTCAACATTTTATTAATATATTTTACTATGTTTGTGGTAGTTTAGAAGTGTAAAAATTTTCAATCTCCTAAAAATTTTATTCTTCCTTTCTTTCTCTATCAAAATGGATTAATCCAAAACAACCTCATGATCCTAGCCTTCACTTTAAACTTTAGTAACCATTTAAACTCTTTTTTTTTTCTTGGTTGATAATTTGACAGTTAAAAACACTAGAAGGTGCCAACCCGCTGAACTACAAGACTTTTCATAGTTATCATTTAAGTTTAATGGTTCAAAAAGCTGCCAAACAACCTAAGTCTTAATTGTATTCTTTTTTTTCCTCCCATAGGAAATCTTAGCATATAAGGAATTTCTCCATTTGAAAATTTTCATGGTTTAGATTAAATATTGTTAATCTAAAAATATATTTAGTACAAAGTAAATTAAAATTTTATAACATTTATACACCATCAATTAAGAATAATAAATTTTATCCCTTGTTAGCACTATGTATACACAAGTAAGCCATAAAAAGGTAGTAGAAGTGAAATCCCTTGCAAATCACATAGATTGTGGCTTGCGACTTGTTTGTTAAAAATTACTGTATAAAATTGGTTTATTTTTTGGAATTTTTTTTTCCAACTAGTTTCAACAAAATTTCTTCCAACTCAATACATGTTAAGTGAGCATCCATATGTACATATTTGAAATATTATATATTATATAATTTATTTAATTGTCATGTAACTTGTTTAAATAATTCAATAAGTCATATGATTTCTCAAGTAGCTCAATTGACATTTTCTAATATTTATTGTTTTCTCTATTGTATCTATTGAATTATCCACGCAAAAAATACATACTGTACAAAATACAAGGGACAGCCTTCTGAGCTACCTCATTATAGGTTGTATTCCTCCCATGCATTTTGGAAGAAAACTTTGTTTTATTATAGTAGTTTATGTAAGGCTTTTAAAGTTTCACTTTTTTTTTTTTTTTTTTTAAGTACAAATGTACAATATACTTTTATTCACCTTTATATATATATATATATATATATATATATATATATATATATATATATTTTTGAGAGACTATTCACCTTATATTTTAAGGCAAATAACTAATAAACTTAAGCTATTCAAACGAACATGTAGTGAATAGGTTTTTTTTTTTTTTCTTCTTGTTTTAGGTGTAGGTACACCCAAGTGGTTGAGGACATTTCAACCCAAGATTTGTTGTTAGAAGCACATTGTGATGATATCTTATACACTAAGTTTGTGTAACATATTGCCGCTAGTTCCAACAGTGATCTCACTTGAACTTGAAGGTTGTCTAACAAATTTAAGTGAACCCTCAAAGACAAACTTCAGATGACCCATTGCTTTATTTAGTTGCATGATTGATGGAATTAATCAGAGAATTGCAGGCAGATGACCCATTTCTTTATTTATTGCACAAATGATTTTATTTTATTTTTTAAATTTTGTTATTCTCTTTTTAGCTAGACATGGTTGTTTTAGTTAGTGAAGTAGGTAATTTTCATGATCTATTATTATTTAGCTAGGTTCTAGAAACTTGAACTCGAGTTAAATAGATTATGTCCAAACTTGTGTAGCTTCAAAATATCAAGACATTGCATTGGAGACATTCAGATAGTTTTGAATTGACTTTTACTTAAATAACTTAACAAGTTTGTGAGGGAGTCAATAAGATAGCATGTCTAGTGAGATTTCAATTACTTTTTTAAAATTTAGCACCAAAAAAAAAAAAAAAAATTACTTCAAAAAAAAAAAAAAAAAAGAGATCATGAGGAAGATAACAACTAAGAACTTGACAAATTTAGACTACATCTAACATGTTATGGCACCTAGCAAATACTCTTACTCCCAATTTTGACAGTGTTACATAAGCTATTTCCCCCATCTCTTAGTTTTCTTCCATTTGCCTTATGTCAAAATGAGCATGCTCTTCCACTTTCTCGTTTATCTATATTTCATTACTGTCAAAATAACCTTATTAGGGATAACAAAATATTTCCATTCTATTCCATCACTAACATAGCCTGCTTTTGCCTATGCAGATTATTATTATTTTTTTTTTTTTTGCATGAAAAAAGTACAATTTACAAGTCTCAAGACATTGTCAAAAGTATGGAGAAAAAAAAAGACAATATCAAAAGATCGGAGAAAAAAATTGCTTTAACTTTGAAATGGAATGCAAATTTAAAGATATATTTAGTGCTACATTAAAATTTTAAATGGCATGACTATTGGAATATCCAATAAATAAATTGTAACCATGAAATGGTCTATCTTCATTTTAAGGAACTCAAAACTTAACAAGATATATATCTCCATTTTAAGGAACCTAAAAAATGGTCTATTTCCTACTTAAAATATATCTCTCTCTCTCTCTCTCTCTCTAGCAAATATATCTTGTTAGGTTTAGTATAAACAAAATGATTTTAGAAAGAATACTTTGCAAGTTAGCTAGATTGTCGACACATTTATTAGCTTCACATATACATGCTAGATAGAAACCTGCCAAGCTCTCGAGAGGATGTCTTATTGCAATAAATAAAAAAATAAAAAGCTTTAAGGGAAGAAACAATATGTGAAATAGCAATTAATTAATAAATTACAACTTCTAGGCTTATAGTATGATATCCTAAGTCCTATGCCAAAGACCCTCTCTAATTGGCCATAGCTCAACTGTTGGGTTACACGTGTGAGTGAAGTCCCACATTGAATAAGGATGAGAAGAATGAGGGGTTAATATAACATAATTGAGCACATACCCATTGGGCTTAGGCCTTTTGGGTTAAAGTGTGTTTCTATATGTTATATTAATTACTCAAGGAAGCTCCCCAAGGTGTTTATCTCCCCAACAATTGGTATCAGAGCCCATGGTGGTGTGCGGCGAAGGTGGTGAGGTGTTTATGGTCCCTACCCTGCGGTGTGCAGCGAAGGTGGTGATGTGTTCATGGTCCCTACCCAGCGGGGACAGAAAAAGCCTAGACGGCCCACACACAAAAATCCTGGAGAAGAAAAAAGAAAAAAAAAAGCCCAACAAATGAATATTGCTAATGGTGCTAAATAATGGTGTGATGCGAGGTTCCCATGGACATGGACGTGCGGGGTTCCCATGGATGTGCGTGTAGGGTTGACACGTGGTTCCCATGGATGGCGTACAAGAGACCCATGGATGACGCGTCGATGAAGTGAAAAGCCCATTAGGCAAGGGGGAGCAAGTAGGACTTATTCATGGCTTGCAAATGGTGCTAAACAATGATGAGGTGCGAGGTTCCCATGGACATGGACGTGCGGAGTTCCCATGGATGTGCGTGCGGGGTTGACACGTGGTTCCCATGGATGGCGTACGAGAGACCCATGGATGACGCGCTGATGAAGTGAAAAAGCCCATTAGGCAAGGGGGAGCAAGTAGGACTTATTCATGGCCCACAGAGAAGTCTTGAAGCCCATAGAGTGGTAGAGACTCACACGTGAGGGGGAGATTGTTGGGTTACACGTGTGAGTGAAGTCCCACATTGAATAAGGATAAGAAGAATGAGGGGTTAATATAACATAATTGAGCACATACCCATTGGGCTTAGGCCTTTTGAGTTAAAGTGTGTTTCTATATGTTATATTAATTACTCAAGGAAACTCCCCAAGGTGTTTATCTCCCCAACATCAACAACCAAGCTGGTGGGAGATACCGATGTTTTTAGGAAAAAAAAAAAACCATTATCCAATTTCCATAATTATCAAAATTATGTCCACCCCAAATTGTCTCAGATGGCCGCAAGAACTCCCATTTGTGTTTTGTGGGTACCAAAGGCATGCAGGGCAACGTCCTAGGCCGTACTCGGCATGCTTTGCAATGTCCTAGGCATGCAAGGCAACGTCCTAGGCATGCTCGGTAAAGTCCTAGGCATGCTCGGCAAAGTCCTCGAACGGGGTCTTAGGAGTCCCACATCGAAGGAAAACCCCCCCCCCCCCACTTGCTGCCTTATAAGCTGTGAAGCGAAGGGAGTAGTGTACCATCAGTTTAGTCATTCGAATGATTATAAACTGATGGTACACTACTCCCTTCGCTTCACAGCTTATAAGGCAGCAGGTGGGGGAGTTTTCCTTCGATGTGGGACTCCTAGGACCCCGTCCAAGGACTTTGCCGAGCATGCCTAGGACGTTGCCTTGCATGCCTAGGACTTTGCCGAGCATGCTTAGGACGTTGCAAAGCATGCCGAGGACGGCCTAAGACGTTGCCCTGCATGCCTTTGGTACCCACATGTTTAATTTAAAAAACCCTTCTATATCCATTGGATAACTTTATTTATAGATTCACCATTGTTTTTTATTTTATTATTATTTTTTATACAAGATAGAAATTTTATTCTAGTTTAATCTAAGTGTATATGTGTGTGAATCTCCCTCTTGGAGACTTGAACATTGGCCCTTACCCTCCACACCCCATAAACACTTATACTTGTAGAATGACCACCGCACCAAAGGTGCGTGGTGGTTAGATTCACCATTGTTAAAGGCACAAAAATAGTTTCTCAAAAAAAAAAGAAAAAAAAGAAAAGAAAAGCACAATAATAGTATTCAATTGCACTGTGATTTATATAGTAAACACGTTGAGATATTTGAGTAACTTCTTGTTGAAAAAAAAAAAAAAAAAAATTTGTTTTGAGCTATCCATAAATGCCAAGTGTTATTCTAGCAGTTATGCTAAATAAAAACCCGGCGAAATAATCACACTTATGGGTTGACTTTGGTAAGCAACCTAGGAATTTGCATTAGGTTGAATGAAGATACCTCAAACTTTGACTCAATCCTACTCATACTCACTCATATTTGGTATCTCCCATCCAACCCCCATTGGGGAAGACTCCCTCTCATTTGGGTTAGTTGCAAACTAACCCTTATGCTATCAATTTTGAAGAGCTTGAGGTTTGAGAATTGTCCAAATTCATCCCTCGACCTCAATTTTGTTAACTATATATATTTGACATATTTAATGGTCATGTGTTAAGCCCATATTATATTAAAACAAATTTAATAATAAAATAGTCACATGCATACTATGTGAACATTTTATGTTAGTTATATTATAGTTAACAAAATTAGATAGATGGGTTCAACCAAGAACCTCTTGGTGTTTTCAAGACCTCCAAAGTTTGAGTCTTCCTTCCCATTGTAATTATTGATAGATTCAATAATACAAAATTGATAGAACATGGGATTAGTTCACAACTCACTCAAATCTCACAAAGAGAGGGAGAGAAAGAGAGAGAGCGCAACAGTAGCATCCGTGTCCTTGATGACTTTCAGAAGAGCTTGACAATATTTGCACCCACCTCCTTTTGTCTACCCTCAACAAAAACACCAACCAACACTTTTTCACCATCATAATCATCCATGATTCATTCTCTCTAGGATCCCCCACCCCACTCTTCACGCTCCCTTCCCATCCCATGCGTCTCACTTCTTCCCAATATCTCAACCCCTTGTTTTGCTTTCACGGCCCTAACTATCAAACCCCCTATTCTCACCTATAACCCCACCACTCAACAAACTCTCACTCTTCCTCTTGATCCTCCACTCCCTGCTGCAATTGCAACTACTAGGTGCGATGCGGTGTAGTTTTTAGCGATTTTATGAAAACATAACCACGAACTACACCGCACTTGCAGTTGTGGTTAGGTGCGGTTAGAGCAAGTTTTTGTATAATACATTTTATATTTGCATTTGGCCCCAAAATGTGTCAAGTCAGTCCTAGACTAAGCTATTTTTTAGGACACAGTGAGGTTTGAAAAAAATCTGCTTGAAATTGAATTTCAATAGAAATAACACCATTTAAAATTTACAAATTTTTTAAACTTTTTATTTTATATTTAAAATATTCTAAACATATGAAAAAATTTCATAGCAATATGACCATATTTTGCATGAATTTTATTTAACACGTCAAAATCATAGTTAATATTTCATGATTTTGGCATGATCATGGTGGTATTAGTAAAAATAAACTAATTCAATCGAGGCTAAAGTTGTTAAAAAGAAAATGAAAAAGAAAAAGAAATATCAAATTGATAGTTTTGCAAAGAAGTGTTCAATGAGTATCACCATTGAGATATTGGAAGAAACTAATAACTCCTTATTAAAGGCCTCATTTTAAATTGCCGCCTTAGGTGACAAAATGTGTTGAGCCGGCTCTAATCAAAACCCATTATGTGCATGGTTTTAAACCTTGCACTGTAATGGTGGGGAAAGTGTGTGTCTCCTATGTTGGTGCTTTGTTTGAATTATTGAGTAGTTGCCTTGTGTTGCACCAAAGAGGGAATAATCTTAAAATAGGAAGTAAAATAAGAAATGATGCTGAAATGAGGAATTAACAGCAAACGTCCGTTTTTTAGCTTTTGACTTATTTGTGGACTTACGTAGACAAGGGGACTACAAATCATATTTAAAACTGCTATGGAGATCTAGTAGCTAGCTCTTGGGTTTTGAGGGCTTAGGATTAGGTTTTGGTGGAGAAAAAGCTAGAAAATAATAGAAATTATAAGGTTTCTTAAAGGGATAAACAGTAATAAGGTTTGAGAATGAAACAAAGTTAATAATACAATGAAGGAAAAGACAACTTTCCAAGTATCACACTTAGGGCACGTTTGGTACACTGTAATGATTATTACATGGGAATAGGAATAAGTATTACAAAGAATACATTAAGTTGGAATGTAATAAGTATTACTATTCATTAGTTTGGTGACCATTTAGGAATAGAATCCTAAATATGCATCCACAATTTAGTAGAGTATAAAAAGAAGGTTGTTGATGATCATTTTGGGAATCCAAATAGAAAGAAGAAGCCCAGCAACATGGGCAGAAAAGAGTTGGTAAAAAGATAGCAAAAAAACCATTAAGCTTAAGTGGCAGGAATAATAGATCACAGGTCCATGAAATAAACAAATAGGCCTTGAAGAAGCAAACGAGCTTAAAGGAGCCCGGAAAGAGAAAAGTAGCAAACCCATGGGCAGTATATGATGTAGAAAAGTGAGAATGAGCTACAGTAAGCCCGAAGTAATGCAAGCAAATAAAGTAAGGGGTTGATGGCAAGCCCATGAGCCCCAAGGATAAGGATAAGGTAATTGGGCCGAGGAAGCCCAATGAAGTTAGTAAAAGCCCATGAGAATACAGAGTTAGGAAAATGGTCAAGGAAGTCCAAGAAAAGCAAATGGGCCAAGGATGTCCAAGAGAAAACAAATGGGACACAGGAGCTCGCAAGTAATGTAATAAAAAACCAATGGCCATACTGAGCCATTAGAGGAAGAATAAACGGCAGGCCCAAAAAGGTCTAGCAGGACTAGGACAAATAAACTTCGCAGGAGGAATGATGAAGTGATATGGCAGGAAATGATAGCAGTCAAGGAGTAGGTTGAAAGAAGGTAAGACCCAACATCAAATAAAGCCCAGCCCCTAAGAGGAACGGGAAATCAGAAAATAGCTCACATAAGAAGTCAAGGATAGAAGACAGATTGTGCAAGTAAGCCTCTAGACCATGGTGAACGCATGAGCAACAGGCAAATTTTAGACGTACATAGAAGGGAGGCACGTGCAAGGCCCAGACATCACTAGCCTGTACCCAACCAATACGGGACACGGTGAGGTCACGAGACAGAGGTAAGAGGGCATGGTCTGGCGATGGGGAGAGGGGAAAACCTATTTTGAGGTTCCTGCTCAGGTTCTTTTGGGAGGAATGTCCTGCTGGGGTGACATACCACCCAAAAGAAATAAGGATGAGTTGGAACCAATAGGTGCATGCTTGGTGAGTAGAGAGAGAAAGAGCACCCACACCGTAGCAGGCAGATTTTGGACATACACGGAAGGGAGGCACGCACAAGGCCCAGACATCACCAGCCTGTACCTAGCCAATACGAGACATAGTGAGGTCATGGGTCAAAGGTAAGAGGGCATGGTCTGGCGGTGGGGAGAGAGGAAAACCTATTTTGAGGTTCCTGCTCAGGCTCTTTTCGGAGGAATGTCCTGTTGGGGTGACATACCACCCAAAAGAAGTAAGGATGAGTTGGAACCAATAGGTACATGCCTAGTGAGTAGAGAGAAAGAGCACCCACACTGTAGCAAGTAAGGGTGCCACGACAGACAAACAAACAAAAACAATCTTCTTTGTCTGGTGATGGGTAGTAGCACAGCCAACGGACCAGTGGTGGTCGGCAAGTACACCCAGACCAAACAAAGGTGGTTAAGGGCTAAAATAGTAAAACCTGGTCACGATAGACACTATAAAAAGGGGCCCTCGCCGTGCACACGGGACACAAGGATGGTAACAGGAACCTCTAAGGAAAACCACAAAATAGAAAACAAGTATTGAGGAAAGAAAGGAAAAAGAAAGATAAGAGGAAAATTAAAAAAAGGAAGAAAAGAAAAACAGAGAGTTAGATCAACAGGCAAGCACCAATAAGTTGATTCCCTCTCTCCCTCTCAAAGTCGCTCTCTGCCAAAAGCAAAAGGGTTCTTTTGGGCACCAACCATTCAGGTTCGTTTCCCTCAAAGTGATTAATTTCCACAGCAGGATTTCCCCGAGAAATTATTCGCGTTGAGAAGAAATGTTCTTCCCTCTCTGGTCTTGGTCCTGTGGATTAGATTGATCTGATTTCTTTCTTTTGATTAACTCGTGTACTACCCACTTATTCCCCTTGCTTTCTTTACAAAAGTAATTATTATTATTGTGATTATTTTTCTTAATTAGGGATTATTTAGTCACTTTGATTAAGAAGCCGAAGTACTTTCTTTTGTTATTATTATTATTATTATGTCTGCTTGCCGCAACTCATTTAAAGTAGCTGCCTACCGAAAGCATACTCTTGGCAAACGAGGCATAGTTTGCGCATAAGCCGGACCAAATTGAATTGCAGTTGGACCGGTCTCAACTCCCTTACTCAGAATATTTGGGTTCAGTACCGCAGGAGGCAACCCAATCCAATATCACAATAAGGCCCACCACAAAGGTGTAATTAAATCATTTTAAAGTCAAATTTCCTAAAATACACTTATTTTAGGGTGTTCAAAATAGAGCTAATAATTAACAACAAAGAAAATTTATTTTCTTTCATTTTGAAGATGTGTCAACTAATGACTTTTAAGAATTTTTTTTAAAAAGTTATTACATAAGGTGAAGGAATAAATATTCAGTGCTTTTGATTAGGAATAATTATTCCTCATTTTGAAGAATAACTATTCATAAGGAATAATTATTCATTGTAATAAAAACATAACCAAACAACTGAATAGTTATGTTATAATCTATTACATTACAATGTCTATTACAATCTACCAAACGTGCCCTTAGGTTAATTGGAATCATACCTCGGAAATGTTTGCTGCCTTCAAAACTTCCTCAAAATCTGAAACTTTAATATTCAATAAAAAGCATTACAACCCTTTAAATAGAAATTTAATACCTATTTCTAGTTAAAATAGGATTTTTTAAAACCTAGTAAGTGGACTTCTTAGGGTTTACTATTAAGACCAAACTAAATAAGTAAACTTAAATAAAACTATTAAGAAAAGAAAACCATTGGACTATTGTATAGAACATCCTACAAAACAGAAAATTACTAAATTAGCGTTGATACTTAAATAATATTGGTTTTGGCACTCATTTTCGAGTTTCGAAGTGTCAAACTAAGAACCTTGGTTTCTTGAAATGCATTTTAACACTTAAATAATATTGGTTTCTTGAATGCTGGTAATTGCATGTCCACATTTATTTTTTGCACCAGAGAAATAGAGTCGGCTCTTAATATTGTAAATTTGAGTTCACAATCTTCAATCTGGTGTCTACAATTTTTCAATACATATTGGAATGTGACCTTTAAAGAAAAGAGATGACTACCAAACTTGCCTCACATAATTGTGTGTCCTTAACAACTGCAAATGCATTCGTGATTCAATCTTTTTTTTTTAATCATAGTGATATACAATTTAAACATATGCACTTTTGAGAGTAAAATAACTAAATCTCTAAACCCTAAACCCTAATCCCTAAACCTGATTGAATCTTTTTTATTTATTTATCATAGTGTTACAATTTAAACATATGCACTTTTGAGAGTAAAATAACTAAATCCCAGCTTGTTGAATGGGGATAACCTTCCTAATAACTAGTTTAGGAAGAGGAAAATGAATGGAATGGAAATGAATAAAAATATCATTTTAGAAGGTTTAAGTGAGAGGGAATGAAATCCATAGAAGGGAACACTCATTCCTTTTTATTCCCTCAACACTTCAAATTTTCATTTCTCCAAAAATTAGGAGGAATTGAAGGGAATGAAATTAGATTTAATGAAATTTTTTACTAAAACTCCCAAAATACCCCTATATATTTAGTCATTTATTTTAAAATAGGGGTCTAATAGTAATATTATCAAAAATTGATTTCATTCATTTTCCTCTACATTACTTCCAAACAATGTTACTTACCTTCCATCCCTACCTATTAAAAAAAAAAAAAAAAAACAATTGTTATCTTGGTCTGATGATAAAGAGCACAATCATCAGAAACAGACATCATAAGTTGAAATTCTATGAAAATTGCATCTAAAAAAAAAAAAATCCAAACAAGGTTACTTAATTTCATTTCATTCATTGTTTTTCCATTCAATTCCCTTATTTAAATACATTCAATTTAATTCCGCTCCTTTTCATTCCTTTTTATTCCCTTATAAACTCCCAAATATTAGAAAAAATAATTTTAAAGTATAACATTTTCATCCCATCTACATTTCTCCATAAAAATGAATCTTACATCAGTATCTATACAGCTCTCCAAAAATTAATAATTAAGAAAAACACACACACACAAATCCGTTATTCATAAAGATGAATCTTACAACAGTATACATACCAGTTCTCTAAAAAATCATTTAAAAAAAAAAAAAAAGGAGAGAAAGAAATGAATCTTACAACAGTATCTATACAATTCTACTCAAGCCTGTAAATCAAATGCTGCCTCTCAACCTGTAGAGAGGGAAAATTCCCGACCTATCACAAGCTGACACGTCACATTACCAAGTCCACAAAATACAGCTAATTACAAAGCGCCACATATTGCTGCTAGGTTTTGCTATCACTACTCAGAAACCAATAGAAATTTGCCAAGTGTCATGCAAAGACCAACCACATATCAACACGTGTAAGCGATGACATAAGCAGTCTCGCACGTGTAAGCGATGACATAATCAGCCTCGTACGTGTAAGCGATGACATAAGTGGACCAATCAGGCTGTGACATGTGTCACCAATCAGACTCCGCCACGTGTCGCTCACCCACCTCCAAACTCCTATAAATAGAAGCTTTCCCAAGGCATTTGAAGGTCTGAAGGAGAACACTAAGACACCTTGAAGACATCTTGAGTTCAGAAGTCCAGAAGCTCTACTAGAATCAAGCCTTGAAACCTCCAGCAACTTCAAGAACTTCAACCTTCAAATACAAAGAACATTCGAAGCAGGATCATCCAAACTACCTGCCTAGATCTCAAAGTTCACTGAAATCAAGCTCAAAAGCCTCCAGAAACCTCAACAAACCAAAAATCAGGAAAGCTCAACGAATTCAAGCCTCTAAAGCACCGAAGAACTTCCACTACAAAGCTTCGAATACAAAGAACATTCGAAGAAGAATCATCAAAATCACATTTCTAGATCTCAAAGTTCACTAGAATCAAGCTCAAAAGCCTCCAAAAATATCAACAAATCACAAATCAGTGAAGCTCTACAGATTCAAGCCTCTAAAGCCCCAAAGAACTTCCGCCACAAACCTTCGAAGATGAAGAACGCGCCAAGAACACAAAGAACAGAGGATTTCTAGCAAGCTCATAGCCAGAGATTCATTGTAATTTCGTTTCAAAGATCTTCGATCAATCCTTCAGCCAAATTGAAGGATATCTTGTGTTCAAATCAAAATTACATTACCACAATTTCAATCAATAAATCTTTTAAGGAGATTGAATCAGAGAATCACTCTTTTGTAATCACAGAGAATTGTACCACACAATCATCAATACAAATTCATATTTGTGCAACTATTTTACTTGTTTGACTCATTTCGAACCGAGAAATTTAGTCGTCCACAAATTCTGGCACGTCCGATGGGACATCTCTGCCTCTCATCTCATTCTTCTTCAAAAAAAGAAATCTTCATCATCTTGCTACCAACTTCAATGGCCACTAGCAAGGACATTCAAGCTTCAACAATAGCTACTTCAACTAAACTTAGTACGGCTACCACCAACAACTACATTGGTGTAATCAATTGTAGCCAACCCAAAGCAAATAATCAACTTCAATCTCGATCAACCAAGGAAGCCAAGGTCCAGACAATCATCTCCTTAGACCCTCTTACAAGAAACAAGGTCATCAACAAGGACGTCTCCACCTTGGAACACCTCGAGTATGGGGGCAAATCCCCTCCTTCCTTCACAAGAAGTTGTTCACACGATTTCTCTCCCACCGAAGGGAACCCAAAAGATGAGATTTCACGTGCTAACTTCAAATCACTTTCTTCTCCATCATCTTGGGAAGTTGTGTCAGTCATGATGACTAACACCTCTACCATGGAAGAAAAAATGGCTAAAATGGAACAAAGGGTTGTCTTTCTCACAAAAGCACTTAAAGATAAGGACCTCCAAATTGCAACTTTAATGAACAAGCCACGGTCATAAATTCACATCTGCGAAGGATGACGAAGGGAGAGAAATTGAAAACACTCCCCGACAAGAACAATCTACTTCGGTTGATTCGTTGTCAATCCAACAATTATAAGACATGATAACAAATACCATCCGAACACAATATGGAGGTTCTTCTACAAGTTCTCTCACATATTCAAAACCCTACACAAAGCGCATCGACAACATAAGAATGCCAAATGAGTATCAACCCCCCAAGTTCTTGCAGTTTGATGGCAATGGAAATCCTAAGCAACACATTGCTCATTTTGTAGAAACTTGTGAGAACGCAGGGACTCAAGGAGGCCTCCTTGTAAGGCAATTTGTCCGTTCGCTCAAAGGGAATGTGTTTGACTAGTATACAGACTTAGAACCTGAGTCAATCGACAATTGGCAACAACTCGAAAGAGAGTTTCTTGACCGATTCTATAGCATGCGTCGCACGGTGAGCATGATGGAGCTTACTAATACCAAACAATGGGAAAATGAGCCGATGGTCGATTATATCAATCGATGGCATTCTTTGAGTTTGGATTGAAATGATAGACTTTCTGAAATATCTACTGTAGAGGTGTGCATCCAAGGCATGCATTGGGGACTTCTTTACATCCTTCAAGGGATAAAGCCTCGAACATTTGAAGAGTTAGCAACTCGTGCACACAACATGGAGTTAAGCATTGCTAGCCATGGAAGTACAAACCCTCCCATACTTGAGGAAAGCAAAAAGGAAGTAAGGAAGAATGACAGGAATGCAAAAAGCAATCTCAAAGACTCAATAGTTGTTAACACTATCGTAGTTAAGGTTCCAAGAAGAGGAGCAAAGGCAAATGAAAAACAGCTTGAAGGATGGCAAAAGAATGAAGTGTGTCGCCTGACTTTTAAGGAGCATGAGCAAAAAGCATATTCATTCCCTGATGAAGATGTGCTAAACATCTTAGAACAACTATTGCAGTTGAAGCTAATCGAATGCCAGAATGCAAGCGGCTGGAAGACATGGGGAAAGTTGATGACCCTAACTACTGCAAATATCATCGCATCATTGGCCACCCAATCCAAAAATTCTTCGTCTTCAAAGAACAAATCATGAAACTTGCCAAAGAAAACAAGACTGATCTAGACTTCAATGAAGTTGTTGGGTCAAACCATGTGACTGTTGCTTGTGATGTACTTCCAACTCTCAAGCAGGGGGCAAACACTAACCAAGCTTAAAAGTTGATCAACAATGATGATGCAAGGATCGGCCCCATCAATGGGAAGTTCCTTAAACACTTCTATGCTTGAACATCGAGGATTGCTCCTTGGTAAGAGTTTAAACTACCCACTGCAGTGCTACAAGGGTACATGATGTCTTCCCATTACCTTTGAAAGCGTACCAATAAGGAGAAATTAATCCTACTCTATGTCATCAATTGCTAATGTGGCGTAGTGGTTGGATGCCCATGTCGCCCTTGAGGCCGAGGTCTCGGGTTCAATTAGTGGTGATACCCACTATTACACACTGAGCCCTCTTTAAAAAAAAAAAAAAAAAAAAAAAAACACACACACAAAAAACATAAAACAAAACAAACAAAAGAAAAAAATCATCAAAAAAATTTATCAAAAAAAAAATTGTTGAACTGCGTGATGACTTAATCCCTTTCCGGGGTACGTAGGCAACTTGGTATCATTTACTAAGTTTAGTCACATGAAAAAGAAGAAGGATTGTCAATCTAGCTTAAGGAATTTTTCAAAGGTCGTTAATACGCTTTTGAGATCCCTTTGATTGGCAGGCATTGCTTAGGATCAGTCAATTGCTCGCTACAGGATGCTCAAAGATCATTGTGGTAGAAAATGACAGCTGCAAAGAATTGGTGTTACTCAGCATTTCTTGAACTAATGATAAACATAAGTTAGTTCTTGGTTGTGGAGTAAAATAAAATCTTCAACCTCTTTTGCAAAGAATGAAGTCTTCATGGCATTGCCCCTCTTCTGTGGACATCCTCCCATGTCTATAAAGTATGCTTTGCATCACTTATCTCCTGGGGGCATTTTCTTGTACCTTGAAAGTCTAAGCTACATCGTCTCTCTTCTAGGTTGTGCCACTTCACAACTCTGAAATTTGAAGCACGTCATCCCCTTTCTGAGTGGTGTCGTTTCATATCTTGTCTCTGGAATTTGGACAACGTTACCTTCCTCTAGCATCTAAAGTTGGTGTTTCGTCATCTTTCCTCTAAGGGCTTGTTCGTGCAATGTCAAAGTCTTGGCGGCATTCTTCTCACATCTTCAAGGTTTTATTGGCATCTCCTTGCAATGTCAAAGTCTTGATGGGAGCTTCTTGAAACTTAAAGGTTTTGTTGGCATCTCCTTGCATCTTCAAAATCTTAATGAGAAATTCTTGCATCTTTAAAGTCTTGTTGGCATCTCTGAAATCTTGATATCTGGCTATAGTACTATGTATCCTCGATGTCTAAGCTATGTTGCCTATGAAAATTGATGTTGTTGTAGCTTTATTATAAAGGTCAATATTGGTGCAATTTCAATGCGAGTGCAAGTGCTAATGTGGAATGCTGTCGTGGCTTCATGATAAAGATGAACGTTGGCACAGCTTCGATGCGAATGAAGTGTTGACGTGGTTTCATGGCAAAGAGAGTATTGGCATGGCTTCAGTGCTAATGTGGAGTGTTGTCATGGCTTCACGGCAAAGATGAATGTTGACACGACTTCGATGAGAATAAAGTGTTGACGTGGCTTCATAGCAAAGATGAATGTTGGCACAACTTCGGTGCTAAAGCGAAGTGTTGTCATGGCTTCATGACAAAGATGAACGTTAGCACAGCTTCGATGCAAATGAAGTGTTAACATAGCTTCATGGCAAAGATGGATGTTGGCATGGCTTCAGTGCAAATGTTGGTGCAACTTTAGTGCAAGTGCAAGTGTCAATATGGCTTTATGAAAAAAATGAATGTTGGCGTGGCTGCAGTACAAGTGAAGTGTTAACGTGGCTTCATGTTGAAAAGGCTTCATTAAAAAAGACAAGTGCAAATTTGCTTAAGTGGACAAAGTAATGATGATGCTTAAATGCAAATGCAAGAGTTGGCACAGCTTCATGACAAAGATAAGTGGTGACGCGACTTCGACGCAAAGAAAGATATGGATGCAACCTCAATGCAAATGCAAACTTTGCGCGACTTCATGATAAGAACAATTGGTGTGGCTACGTTGCAAAGACAAGTGTGGAACACGTTCATGCAAAAACAAGTGCTAGCATAGTTTCATTAACTAGTATTGCTTCATTGCCAACACTAGAGGCAATACGACTTCAAAGACAAGTATCGGCGATAGCATTGTTGCCTGGCTGAATATCCTCATGGAAACGTCATTGCAAAGACGAATATCACTAAAAGATTGTTGTTGCAGGAAAATAATGTAACAACATGAAGGCATACGTCACTGCAAGAACGTTGCTATCAATGAAATACAAAGCCACCAAATGAAGGCAAACACTTCTATGAGAACGTCAGTGTAAAGTTTGATTTCAAAACCCAAAGATCAAGGAAATTGTGCTGTAAAACAAAAACAAGCAACAAAAAAATTTGTTAGGGAAAAGGTCTCATAGTCGTAAAAAAAAAAAAAAAAATTCTTGAAAGCTGGAGAAGAAGACTGAAGGCTAGGAATGCCTGAATGAACAAAGCCAATCTCACACCTTATATAGAGAACTTCTGCTAAACTAGCAGACAAGAAAAATGAAGAAAGTCAGCAAACCATTAAATGATTCCACCAATCGACCAGCGGAAAAAAACTTCATTCACATTTCAAAAATGTGAAAACAATTAGAGCTCAAAGTGAGATTTTACAAACTCACAGCACTCAAAGTCAAAGAAATCTGCACCGAATTTTGAAAATAAAATTCAGCAAGCAAAAGAGACATTTAGGAGGTATCTTGGCATCGTCCTGTCAGAGTCGCCGCCGCAAAAGAACAAGAAAAGTCACAAATTGTCACCCACGACAATCTCTTTCAGATTTGTGAAAATCCAGAAATCATTTCACAAAACTGACACTACAGAAATCTCAAACGGACCTCGATCTACAAGACCTGAAAATTTCAGGTCAAGGAGATCAGCCATGCGCTACCACACGCCACCAAAAGCTTCGGAGGATCGTGGCCTACTCCTTTACAGGCGTGCAAATCCAGAATTCATTTCACAAAAATAACACTACCGCTCGATCCAGCGGCCTTAGATCGGCAAAACCCAAAAAATTCGGAACCAAAAAAGCAGCCATGCGCCTCCAGAAGAAACAACGACCCCAGCATCAACTTCACGCGCTCCCACGCGCCACCCTATACATTCACGCTCTTACACGCGCCGGAATTGATGTCACGCGCACGCATGCGCCATTAGTGCTATGACGTCAGGGATGACGTCATCCTCCACTATCCAGTTTGGCCTGCCTGTACTGATCCGACCCGGTTGACCCGTTGATCCTGACCCGGTCCGAACCGCCTCCAAAAAAAAAATTAAAAAAAAAAAAAGGGTTTGACCAAGCTGAACTTTGACTTCGACCAAAAAGTCAAAAATTTCAAAATGGACCGTCCCACTCAATTTTTTGAGTACATTCTAATTTTGGGATCCGTTTCTTCATTCGAAACTCGGAAATTGTGCAAACGTCCAATTTCTAGAAAGTTGACTTTTTGCACAAATCTTGACCAAAAGTCAAAATTTTTATGAATGACCTATCTTGCTCAATTTTTCGCGTACATTCTAATTTTGGAGTCTTTTCCGTCATTTAAGACTCGAAAATTACATAAATGACTCAATTCCAAGATAGTTGACTTTTGTATTGAAGTCGACCCCAAGTCAAGATTTTCAAGCCAAACTTATCTTGCTTAATTTTTTGCGACTTGGAAATCACCAGTCTAATCCACATCTCCGAAGTACTGACAATGTCCAAAACTTAAAGTTCCCAAGATCAAAATTTGAGATTCATCCATTTAATTTGGATCCCCTCAAGAGTATGCTCCAAGCTTTATCAAGGCTTCCCTTTTAAAGTACAGATGAACTCTCACAAGTGTGTCTTGAACTTGAAATTACATTGGTCACTACTTCAGCCTACCATCCCCCTTTCGGTGCTAGACATTCCTACCTACCAGTCGGGAATCTACCATTCTCACCAAAAATTCTCATCCGCCATTCTCAACTACCATCTACCGTTCTTCGTCTTTCCGCTTTAAATAGAAGGGTCGGGTCCGTTGAAAACTCATCAAGAAAAACACACTGAATCATGAAATGAAGATTTGCTTCTTTCAAATTTTCAAGTCCTCCTTCTCACAACCATTTCTCACTAAGGTCTCATCATCCTCAATACCCAACAACCAATATTGCTTCGTAATCATCTTGAACTCAACCTTCTCATGGTTTGAGATCTAAACAAACTTTGTTTCTCCACTTAACGACTACATTTGTCCATAAAATTTCTCATAACATAGCCCGTATCATTGTTTCTTGTAGTCTCAGATCTACCTAATTAGGAGATCTAAGGCCAACTGAATCTCTCGTACCCTAGCTCAAGGAGCTTTCTAACTGCTTGGAGAACTCCATAGTCCTTCTCAAGTTGTTTGGTCTTACAACAAAGGTAGAGGTTCGGAACAAATAGCAACTTGTCTGGTTTCCAAACTAGGTTCACAAGTTAGCTCCATCTTTCATTTTTTCTGTGCTTTTCCAACAAGTGGCAGTAGATGAAGATGGTAAAAAGTGTTGGGCTATCCTACAAATTGTCTTTCATCCAACACTTGAAACAACCTCCAATGTACCAACTCATCAGAATTCAGCCTTTGGTGCCGGTAAATGGTCACTAAAGCCTTATTCCATGTCCTCACCACGGTGGGACCCAAAGGTCATCGTTGCTGGTACCTCAAAACACACTTTCTGGAATTACTCCAACTTAAATTCAGCTTGAAGTATTTCAAAAAGTACTCTTCTAAAATTACTTCAACTTAACGTTCGTCAACATGGTCCCATCACACACGCACATTCAATGACTTGCCATCGGACCTCATTCAACATGCAGTCAGTCCCATATCCAAAGGTGTACTTCCCAAAAACATCTACACCAAAAGGTCCCCAACATACAGGGCCAGCGCCATAGTGGCGTATGTTTCACCCATTCACTTTGCTTCATCGCCATTTTCTTCACCATCAACATCAACACACCCGAAATATTCTTCTGAAATTACCTCAACTTAACTTGAGTGATGTGATAACACATGCACATTCAACCACATTCCCACATAGCCTCGCCGTAATCTGAAGTATACTCTTATGAGATAACTTCACTAGAAGTTCTTAAAAACACGAGGCTAGCCCCATGACTTTGCATGCTGTACCTAGTCACCATCCTCGCATCTTCCCCATCTTCTACACCTTGTGATCGTTGCCAACGATCCAAAATACTCTTCTGAAATTACCTCAGCTTAACCTCTGTTGAAATGATTCAATCTTGCAAGTATATCCAACTTCTTGCAAACAACTTTCAGCCTCACCAACCCACTCCAAGTACCATGGAACACTTTTTTAAAATTACTTCGACTTAACTTCTGCTGAGAAGGCTCGGTCATGCAAGTACATTCAAATACTCGTAAACCCCTTTTTAGTCTCATCAAAGCCTTTCATATGGGTAGGTCTACTCTTCGAAAATTATGTCATCCTGCTGAAAGCTCCACCACCTTCAACTACTTCGCTTGAAGAGTCAAATGTAAAAATTCATTTTCAAAACTCATTCCCATACCACACTCTAAAGCTGTGTGCGTGAACGAGTCTCGAGGGGACATTTGTAGAAAGGGAAAATTCCCGACCTATCACAAGCTGACACGTCACACTACCAAGTCTACAAAATACAGCCAATTACAAAGCGCCACATATTGCTGCTAGGTTTTACTATCACTACTCAGAAACCAATAGAAATTTGCCAAGTGTCATGCAAAGACCAATCACATATCAACACACGTAAGCGATGACATAAGCAGTTTTGCACGTGTAAGCGATGACATAATCAGCTTCGCATGTGTCAGCGATGACGTAAGCGGACCAATCAGGCTGTGACATGTGTCACCAATCAGACTCCGCCACGTGTCACTCATCCACCTCCAAATTCCTATAAATAGAAGCTTTCCTAAGGCATTTGAAGGGCTGAAGGAGAACACCAAGACACCTTGAAGACATCTTGAGTTCAGAAGTCCATAAGCTCTGCTGGAATCAAGCCTTGAAGCCTCCAGCAACTTCAAGAACTTCAACCTTCAAATACGAAGAACATTCGAAGCAGGATCATCCAAACTACCTGCCTAGATCTCAAAGTTCACTGGAATCAAGCTCAAATGCCTCCAGAAATCTCAACAAACCAAAAATCAGGAAAGCTCAACGGATTCAAGCCTCTAAAGCACCGAAGAACTTCCACTACAAAGCTTCGAATACAAAGAACATTCGAAGAGGAATCATCCAAATCACATTTCTAGATCTCAAAGTTCACTAGAATCAAGCTCAAAAGCCTCCGAAAACATCAACAAATCACAAATCAGTGAAGCTCTACGGATCCAAGCTTCTAAAGCCCCGAAGAACTTCCACCACAAACCTTCGAAAACGAAGAACGCGCCAAGAACACGAAGAACACACGAAGAACATGAAGAATGTGAAGAACAAAGGATTTCTAACAAGCTTATAGCCAGAGATTCATTGTAATTCCATTTCAAAGATCTTCGATCCATTCTTCAGCCAAATTGAAGGATATCTTGTGTTCAAATCAAAATCACATTACCACAATTCCAATCAATAAGTCTTGCAAGGAGATTGAATCAGAGGATCACTCTTTTGTAATCACAGAGAATTGTACCACACAATCATCAATATATATATTCTCATTTGTGAAACTATTTTACTTGTTTGATTTATTTTGAACTAAGAAATTTAGTCGTCCACACAACCTACGACCCAAAATTTCCAAAGCTGGACTTTTAAAAAGTCCATTTTAGAATCAATTGGGCTTTACAGCTTACATTCATACCCCGTCCCCTTCTTTTCTCTCCCAATTTACCTCCAAACTTTCCCAAAGATCCATTTCCAACCATTTATCATCAACACCAATTGTATGAAAAAAGCAGCCCATACTTGATTCAAATAATAAACATAATCAATAAAAAAAAATCTGAAAAACAATGGACTCAGAACCAATCACTTTTAGTAACAGAAGGTACATATTGCAGCACTGTCTTCCATCTTTGATATAGCTAAATGGTCCAAATATTTCGCAATGTTTAGAATTTTCAAATTTCTCGTAAACTTACTACTTTGAAATCTCATAAAAAAATTACAAAAAACCCTTAAGTAATTTGTAGTTCACCAAAATTGTGCATTCAGAGCATTCATATCAGCTCGTTCAAAGGCTATTCAAACAACTAAACCACCCCAGGTCAAGTTTGATCAATTTTGACGTTCTAAAAAAAAACCGCAGGTTGGTGAAGTGTTGGATGTGAGAAAATCTCACCTGACAAAACCCAATCCATCCATTGTATAATAAACGTTGCACTTTTTTACACCTAGGTGCTTCTGTCCCTTTCAATTTGTGTATGTTTGAGACAATTGGTGGTTAATTGCATTGTTTGTTGATCAAGGATTTAGGTTTTGGTTTTATAAGGTTTTTTTTTTTAATTGTTTTTATTTGTATTTTCATATTTTATTTGATGTGATTTAAAAATTGAAAACATTACTAAGCCTAAAAAGAAACTTAAAACAAAAGGAAGGCCCAAAAACTCTCAAATGCAAGTCATTTTTTTTAAAATATGAGCCCAATTCACTATCAAGATTGGTTTTTTCTAAGCATGCAACCCAACCCAATGACTTGGGTGGATCTTTGTGAAACCATTCATGCCTAATTTTGTATTAGGCCCTCAGCAACTTTAAGCATAAGCTATCTCTCTTGGTCAATCAAAAAAAAAAAAAAAAAAGCTATCTCTCTTGGGAGCAATCATCCAAGCAAGCTTGGCTAACAGAGTGTTATTGAAACCTTCAGCTTTTCTAGAGCCTAGACCTCCTGTGCATTTGGGATGACACAGTTTTTCCCATAATCTCTATTCTCTAGGCAAGAAATCTGCCTTCTTGTTCCTTAGGCTTCCACCAGAATCTTCTAGACAGGGCATCAAGCTTGTCATAGACTTTAGTTTTTCCCATAATCTCTATTCTCTAGGCAAGAAATCTGCCTTCTTGTTCCTTAGGCTTCCACCAGAATCTTCTAGACAGGGCATCAAGCTTGTCACAAACTTTGTTTAACATGCTAAAAGAATACATGATATAATTTGGAATAGCTTGAGCTACTGAGTTAATAAGGGTGCTTCTACTAGCCTAGGATAGACATTTGCTTCTCCAACCCATAAACTTTACCTCAAAAAAATTGGTTTTATATGCTAGCCCAACATTTCCTAATCTACTAATTTTTCCCACTAATTAAGAAGCTATAATTTTTTTTTTTAATTTGAATTAAGGAATCATAATTGGGTTATATGCTTAAGCAGCAACATGAAAGAAGGACATTTTCACTTTGCTTAATCTGTTCATGAGTTATTATGTAGAGTATAAATCACATTGAAGTAGGCCTCAAGACATCTTTTGAAGGGAGGCTTAACTAAATTTGGATCTCAGAAAATGAAAAATTCGGCCTGTGGGCTTTGGCTGGCCCGATAGAAAACATGCAGAAACTCTTTGCCTTCCACAATATTAGCCTAATACTATTCTCTCTCTTTTCTACTTGGATTTGGCATCCCATATGTGAAACAGTGTAACAAAGTTTGTAAATTACATTCCATAACCCAATTGACTATTAAAATTAATAAACTAAAATTTTATGCTCATGTTACTTGCATGAGTTAAATTACAAAATTTGTTACAATTGAGATCATAGTTGTGAATTTTAGTAGAATGGGGTTACTTTTCAATACCCCAATTTTAAATTGATTTTCTACCATGGGGTACAGTACCTTTTTTTTTTGGTTGAGAAGTTACAGTACCCCAAATTTAAAGTGAACTTCTACCAATAATCATTTATTATTATTACTAGTAAGTTGCCTGTGCAAAGCACGGATAATGTCGTAATGTTTTATGTAAGATGGCTTTGGAGAATGCTGTACATATATTATATAGCATATATTATAGAATTTTGTTAGTAATGAGTTCATCATAAGAAGTGTAGGGACCGGTTTCGAGCGCTCTCTACGGATTGAGAGAGTGGACCCAAGCCCAGTTAACCCTCTAATAAATTTATAGAGTATGGGCTCTAGAGCTAGGCCTTAGTAAAGAATGCAACGGCCATGCATGGTTGTTCGTGGATTGTGATAGGTTAAACGTGGGTTGGAATACATAATAAGGCTCCTCGGACGGGTTTATAGGGGTTCAAGTTGTTCTTATTTCTTTCGAGTGAGGTTACAATGGTTGAGAGAAAATACTCTGCTACAGTATTCCTTTTTTCTCTGGTTTTTCGTCCGTCCCCTTCTCAAGAGGGACTTTTTACATTATATACTTCTCTCTCAGTTGATCCTAGCCCTACATTTGTTGATCAACCCGGTTTCCACTTGAGAGCCTGTCCCATCAGCCGCATTCCCATACCTCCAGTGGGTTGCAGCGCCCAAGGCGGCACTGTTCAGAGGTCCTATCCTCATTAATGCGGCCAGGGCGTTAGTTGAGGGCATTTAATGTGGAGGTGACAGTTCACCTGGGACTTGCTCCTCCACCATGCTTCAATGTCCGGTGCTTGGTTCTTGCTATTTGCTCCTTGGGTGCTTAGGGAGACTCCCCTTAAAGGTATGTTGTTTGCCCACTTTCTGACCTCGGTCTCCCAAGGATGTAACCATCCTCGGCAATGCTCCTTGGGCCCTAGGCTCTAAACTTTCGTCATCGGACCTCGGACCTTGGAGGCGTCCTCGGCGTGGGCCTCTGGGCCTGGTTTGGAATGGGTCGGGGTTGCTGACTTATTCTGGCCCCACAAGAAGCAACAATTATAAATTGTATACACATATCCATTATAATTAATGAGAAATAAGAAAACAACTTTGGAGGAATATTGTAGAATAAAAGTTGATATAAAATATGTCTTTCTCTTTCTTCTTAATTCTAAAACAAAAATATACATCCCAAACACTCACAGTTAATCACAATCTTTACAAAACTCACAAGTCCACAACGTCTGACCTTAACATAATAGTTAATCTACGAAACTTGCTAGTAAAACTAAATTCAAACTAAACCTTAGTCTCTAGCCATGTTTTTTATTCCAAAGTTGGGTATCATTTTTTGTGTAGTGTTTTATCATGAATTGTAGAAGCGTAATGAGACATATATTTACAATCTCTAAGAAATTAAAGAGATCAGCATTAAAAAAAAGTACCATCGTCCTCCACATTTCAATGTTTGATCAAATCCTATTAAAACTCAAAATTAATAAAATTTTCTAGGACTACAGTTAGTGCCAAATTCAAATTTGGCAACACTATGTTATTTTTTGTAAGTCTCCCAAACTAATATGAATATGACCTTTTGCAATATGCAGTCATTTAACAAACTGAATCCACAATGGTTGAAAAGTGATTCCAAAACACATATATTTGAATGCCCCAATAAAACTTTCAAATTTTCATCATACATAGAACATTTTGTACTTTAACATAGCAACTTGCCAAATATAAGCATGTACATGCCTTAAAACTATACGTTATTATTAATTAAAAAAGCAATTTTTCAATCTTTATAGTACTATAGTGTCATTGTTTGAATGCTCCACCTTCTAAGGAAGATTGCATAAATATTTTCTTCAGCACATGTAAACTTAGACCTTTTAACTCATTGTCTTACACTTAGTTCATTAATAACCACATGAACTAAAATGAGGTCTACTCCCCTGATGCTTAACTACATCCAAATAACATTCATTATTGATCAAGAATGAAAAGATTAATATCTCTTTTTTTTTTTTGGGAATGAAAGGCATATCCCAAAAAAACGACAAAGAATCAACATTGATATAAAGAGCTAAGTTAAAATCAAAGGAGAAAGAACACTTAATTGAAATAGGCATGAAAAATTAAATTTATATTGTGTGAATATCTTGCAAGAAAATATAGTTAAACCAAGAATTCCATATAACGCCTTCAAGCCCTGTAGCAAAACCAGACATCACTTTGTCCATAGAAAAGCATAAACCTCTACACACCTTCTACAATCATTATTTCTATTTAAACCCATATGCTTTAAGTTACATCTTATGGACAATGAAGCCTTACCCAATCAAGAACCAAAAGTCCCTTAAACATCCCCACTTCTATGAGTCAAGAATCCAAGTACCGTACTCTTCATTTGGCTTTTCAGGAAATGCTTCAACCTTAAAAAAATATTGACATGTTTGTAAGTATAAAAAGATATAAATGCAATATTTTATGCCAATAATGCATGCTCAAAAATGTCCATAAGGACATGAAAAATTCAACATATCAATAATTATTTTTTCCTAGATAACTATCCTAATTTTCATCTATCTGATTTGAACCAAATTGGTTTGTGCATTTGGCATAGAATGATAGATGATTAGAATTTTAAATTGAAATCTTTAAGACACAACAATTTCACTCTTACCAGTATATAATAATAGTTTAATAAAGAGAATATTAGAGCATTCTCATCTGGTCCTTTAAAACAGGATGAAATGCAAAGTATGTAAGGATTTACATTAAAAAAAGAAAAAGAAAAAAGGAGCCTTACATAACCGGTCTCGCATTCCTGTAGCAAATTTTAAACATTGTTATAGTATCATGTATTTTTAGATGATACTATATAGCCTATGCATTCTTTCTTTTCCTTTTTTTTTTTTATTCTCTCTTACTCAATATCTCTCTCAAACACGCATAATCCTTTTTTATTCTTTTTCTGTCACTCAAACACGCATGACTTGTGTTAGGTGTAAAAATTTATTTTAATATGGTGTATTGTAAAATAAAGAATGTGATGTAAGGTCTGTTGTAAGAGTAGTAATGTAATATAAAACAAATGGCCTTTTGGTGAGACAACTCTTTTTTTTTTTTTTTTGCATAAGCGGTTGGGAATGCTCTTAACAAAGTATGAACTAAGACAATACATAGCAATTATCAATATCATGAAGACCTAACATGTGCACTGAATTTTAAAAAGTAAAAAGAAAAATGAAAAGAAAAAGAAAAGAAAAGGAGAAAGTACCTTGTATATGATAATTTCTATCACATATTTGAAACATTTGTACCAGATTTAGCTAGCATGGTCACTACAGCTGAATATAATAGCTTCTATAAAAGTATAATAAAAGCCAAAAAGTAATAGCAAGGAGAATCCTCTTTAAAATTTAAACTAATAAAGCAACTATAACAATCAAATCATGTTCTTGTGTTTTTATTTTCGGAACATATGAGGTGGTCAATTTCATATGCAAAGCATAGTGTCCTTAACTTTAGTATGCAATAGGAAATGCAAATCATACGTAATATTGTTCAAAGAGCTAAGTTGAAATAATGCCTTTGAGTGGAATCTTGTAAAATGTTTGGATTCCTCTAAGAACCTCATCGAGCCCATGCTACTTAAGACAATAGAAACTAAATTAATGAAATTAAAGATTAATTTTCCTCAAGTCTGAAAAGTAAATTATAGTCTATTAACATAAGTGGGCATCAACTTCTAGGAAAGTTGACACTCCTAAAATTGAATTTATATAAGCTGATCATTTTTTAAATTCATACCAAAACTTGTATTTGGCCAAATGCAAACCAATTTGTGTGGTATCCAACAATATTTGTATAATCCATGAAGACCAATAATTTCATATGCATGGTGTTGTTTTAGTCTATCGTAAGACATTTCTAGGGAACAACCATACATTACCCATTTCCCAACATTATCCACTACTTGTCTAAGCTACATATAATCATAAATTAAAATTAAAATTAGAAAATAAAAGGAAAGAAAAAATGTGCTGAAAATAAATTAAAATATTAATTCAAAGATTGAAGTGGAACCTTTACCTTTCCCTATTGAGACCTACAGGAAGGTCAGCAGCAATCAAGGCCATCAAAGGCATGCGGTTCATAGGATCAACAATTGACTCAGGACCCTTTATTCCATGATTGATCTCTCATTTCCTTTTTGTAGTCTACAAATCAACCAATTTACTGTTAAATCTTTTGAATTCTACTAATATCACTCCCACATACAAAATAAAAATATTGTAGAATGGGCGTCATTTAACATAACTTTCACAGCTGCAGACTTTTTTTTTTGTCTTTGATTTTTTTTTATTATGTTTTATTTTTTTGTTATTGGTCTAGTGACAAAATTCTCAAGTTAAGCAAACCAAAACAGTGTCAATTTGAAGCAATTTACAATGTTACCTCTAGCACAGAGCATACTTACAGTGTGTTGCTGCAATTTACAATGTGAGCACATGAAAAATAGTTCACTGCTTCTACATTAATTGTTGCCTACAACAAAACACTCAGCTATTTTATCAAACAACTTGCATACATGTAACAAAAATGTAGTTGCGTGAGTCCAAACCAAAATAGTAAAGCAAAACTTAAAGAGATCAAAATAATAAAGCAAAGATTGAAGAGAGATTCTAGAGATTATATACCCATCTTTTATTGGAAGAATTAACTTACAATTCAATTTAGGATCCGAAGCAAAGCTCTGAGAAGGAGATATAATAGTTGAAGCAAATTGGCATCAATGGAGGAAGAAAGGACAGAGGTATCTAATAGGATTTTGGTTATTCTCCAAAGAAGTGTTACACCGATTCATTTTCCTCGGTGTCCAGCAAGCTGTAAAGGCTGTAGGTAGATATAGATATTGATTTCAAAAGAAACACGTTAGTGTGCATTAAATATAAAGGGGGAACTGAAGAGTTAAAGAAAGAGAAAGAGATGAACTGTTTTTGCTGAAGCGATTAAGTAACCTGCATTGTTTCTATTTCTAAATGCATGTAAGAATTAACTTTTTAAGAGGAGGTGAGGTGGAAGGTCAAATGCAATAACTACCCTAATAGAGCTCTAATAGAGCGCCACATGGCAGGACCTCATGCACTCCCGCATGAGGTCTCTGCTTTTATATATATATATTGATTGATTGATTGATTGATTAAGTTAGGTGGCACGAGAAAGCTTTATAAAATGAAAGCACTTTCAGATAATTATTTTTCTCAAAGTAATAAGCAAAAAAGAAAGAGTAGAATGGTAGATATCAATTAAAATAAACTAGCAACCCTTCTCATTACTAGTAGAAAATGAAAATTTACACTTATATAATAATCTCCAATACGGTTCAGACATAACAACCACAGGGCATAACATTTTTAGTCATACAATGACCTTCGAAAAAAAAAAGCAAAAATTGATCCTAAAGATATAGAACTATTTCAAATACTACTGGTACTGGCGGGTGGTAAAAGACCACCTCTGCCATCTTCTGCTACATATAAGAGAAGCAAAAAACAAAGACCCCAAGAACAAAAAGGGTCCCCCATGGGTACCCTTCAGAACAATTTGGTCCAATTAAAATGATGAAAAGCCATTTAAAATTAGCCCTTCAAATTTCTGACCCAAAGAGAGGCCAATATATACTGACCCCACAAATTTACTAAATCTAATATCCTAGTATACTAATTTGGTAGTACTTAGTAAAATATTATATAATCATAAATATAATCCTTAGCAAACTATTAGGCTAAAACTAAGAGGAAAGACGCAAATGCGTTTGTTGTGTCTAGAATTGTGCACCACTATAGGTCTGCCCAAATGACCAACCACCTGGAGCAACATTGTTAGTGACCACAGTACGGCCATCACTGGTGGTGACCTTGAATGAGAGGGCTTGGCCATTGAGGTAAGTGTTGCTCTGCCAGTTCTGACCCCAGTTCCTTGACATTGCTTGCCAACCAGTTCTGGACCCTTTGATGGAAACAGCATGGACATCACCAGCACCACCAACGTTTGTGATTAGGACAAGGTTGAAGTAAGAGTGGCCATTGATGGTGAACCTTATGCCTCCCTTTCTACTACAGGGTACCCTACAAAAATGAAAGCACACAATAGTTTGAGTTAAAAAACACAATAGTTTGTTGCTTTGGAAATATAAAATTACCAAAACCCCGAGGGCCATCAAGGTGCCCAAAATTGAACTTTTACTTGTGTCAAAGGGGTAAAAACAGCTTTTACTGCCTTAAAAAATCAAGGAAAATATTGCTGCACTTTCTTTTCGGAGTCTTATTCCAAAAAACAAAGCAAAACAAAAACACTATTTTCTGAGTTTGAGTTTAAGGGGGAGCTTGGTATATGCGTTTGAAAACATGTGTTTTGTTTTTTAAAAACATGTGTGAAAATATATGTGAGTGAAAAAATGTGTAAAAATACATATAATGTTGGCTGACGCTAAGGATTTAAATGTCACGCGTTAATTGGTTTAGAGATCAAAAGTGGTAAAAATAAAATATAGGGACCAAAATGGAAAAAGTGCAAAATATATGGACTAAAAGTGCATTTACGCCTAGTTTTATCTCACCACGTACATCTTCACCCATTTCATTGTTCCTTTTTTTCTCAATCATTATTTTCAGTTTACTATTTACAACACTTTTCTTGTGGAGCAATGCTATGAATACTACAAATTTTACAAATTGACATGTTATCAGTCATAAAAAAATTCATTCAAACATTTATTTATTATATTGTTTAAGTGCCATACATTCTTGTCACATTAGTTTGTGAGCTTTTTATAGTAGAATGTATAGTCATTTTAGCTTTGAGAAATTATGTGTCCACAACATTTTAATAACACTTTCACAACAAATCTTAAGTAACAAGTTATTATTGGTGAACAAAAAAGTAAGTGTTGGGTTGAAATTTAAACCAATGACAACTTATTACTTATGATTTGTTGTGAAAGTATTGTGAAAATCTTGTTTATCCAATTTTGTTTTCATGGCAATTCAAATAGTGGTCCCCATAAGTAACACATAATTATTAGAAAAAAGTACTTAATGTTCTTTTAATACTATTTTAATCTTGCCCCACCTCGATTGAAATCCTGGCTCTACCACTGTTTAGTACTAACTTTCTTTGTAACAACATATTAAAAAAAAATTGCAACATTGCTTATGTGTTGTTTTAGCACAAGTGAGCCTTTTAGTTAGAAATGAAATGGACTAAACAGAGTCAAGAGAGACAAGATGATTACATTAAAAATTGAATCTTTGAGAGGAAAGACAAGTGAGAGAGGAAATGTGAGGCAGTTGAGTGAAGGAAATTGGGTATGGCCGTATGGGTAGTAGCCAATATATAGAACTTTAGGATGGGGTTAGCTAGGGACTATTTTAGCCACTGTCACAACTAACTACCACTTTTTAAGAGTGTTGGGACCAAAAATTGCTTGATATTATTTGCATAAAAAAAATTAAAAAATTAAAAAAAAAAAGTCTACTTTAACGTAATAATCTACATTTTTTAATTTTATTTTCAAAACAACTCACACAATTATTTATTTTACATTATATTTCATTAAAATATTAATTTTTCTTAAATTTTTTTAATTATTTTTCTTTCTTCACATATAATAACTACCATCTTTATTTTTTCATCCTCAAAATACGTAAAAAAAAAACCTAAATGTAAAATAAATAAGGTAAGTGTAAATTTACATAATTACCGCAAGCCTTAGAGAGAATTTACATTGGACTTGAACTTAGGCACTTTGAGCGAAGCGTTTGAGCCATGTCAACCAAACCAATTCCCGTCAGCCATTCTTCTTTCTTTTTTGTATTATTCGTTTTGTAATAGTGAAATTTTCAAGTGACTTTTGGGTTTTTTTTGGGGGGTTGAACTTGAAAGGCAGTTTTTCTTAGCTCAAAAACACGTGGATTTGTAGCTTTCACTGTGGACAAATAAAAAAAAAAATCCAAACAATCCAAGTGGGGTATAGTGGTTTTTGGTAGCAAAAATATCCAAATACCACGTTTTGGCAAAATTTATGGCAAACTAGCACTATTTCAGAAATATTTAGCAATCTACCACTGTTTTAGTACTCGAGTTTCACAAAATTGAGTTCTAAATAGTACTCGAGTTCAGTGAACTCGAGTTTCTAGGTGAGTCAGCAACGTGGCACTGCTAACCTGGAATTTGCGTAATTAAAAAAGTAATATGATACTCGATATTACGGAAATCGAGTACTTCTTTATAGTACTCGATCTTACTGAAGTCGAGTACCTTTTTTTTTTTTTTTTTTTTTTCTACTTTTTGTTTCGTACAAAACTTTTAAAAGTACAAAAAGCTGAATCTGAAAATTTTGTTTTGGGCCTAAACAACTAGCGTTTATGTCCATTCCCATAACTTCCATCAATTCAGACACTTCTATTCCAACTTCCAAAGCACCATAAACCAAAAACAATACTCTACTAAAAAAAAAAAAAATACCTAAACAACTGGTGTGGGAATGGACAGAAACGCCAGTTGTTTAGGCCCAAAACAAAACTTTCAGATTCTGCTTTCTGTACTTCTAAAAGTTTTGTACGAAACAAAAAGTAGAAAAGGGGGGGGGGGGGGGAAGGTACTCGACTTTAGTAAGATCGAGTATTATAAAGTAGTACTTGATTTCTGTAATATCGAGTACCATATTACTTTTTTAATTACACAAATTCTAGGTCAGCAGTGTCACATTGGCGACTCACATAGGAACTCGAGTTCATTGAACTCGAGTACTAAAAAAGTGATAGATTACTAAATATTTCTGAAATAGTGTTAGTTTGCCACAAATTTTGCCAAAACGTGATATTTGACTATTTTCACCCGTTTTTGGCTCTGATGGCTAAATAATAAATATACTTCCATAAGCACATGCAAGCATCCCCCATTTGCCGCAAATACCCTTTTCCCTCTCTTGTAGTTTTGTTCTATCCGCCTTTAACTTTTTTTTCTTTTTCATTATTTTATTTAAAGAATTTTGAAGACTTTTTTAAGGGTTTGGCATGGCTCGAATGTTAGACATTGATGGTTCTTAAATTGACTACGTGTTGATCAAGTATCGTGTCTAATGTACTAAAATAAGTACATAAGATGCGTTGACCTACTATTGTGTCCAGTATACAAGAGTATTGAACGAAATTCGTTTTAGTTTCTAGGGTTCTTCTTTGAAGTTTTGAAATGAGTTTGAATTATTTATTTATTTATTTATTTTTCTCTATCAATCCTTTAATATAATTGAGCTTGTGAAACATAATTATTTCTGCATAATTGGTAAGCTATAAATATTTGACCATAGAGGCACAATATTTTCACATTATAGTACCTTGTGTGATAAATGAGAAAATGATACAGCCGTCTGATAGGACTTTGGGGCAAAGACGGTTGGTAGAGTTATAGTTAATATCCGAATCTTTTCTGGTAAACAAATTAAATGGATTCAAATAGGTAGTATTATTTCTGACTTGCATAAAAGGAAAGAATTTTCATGAATTAGTCTGGTGCCACACATTTTGGTACAACAAATACCACAACTCGCCACATGGCGAGTTGTGGTTGGTGGAGGGGTGATGGTGGGTGATTAATGGTTAAGCACATTATAGTGACAAACACTGATGGAAAATCAGAATTATTAATGAATAAAGATAAGATCTGCATGGAAAACGATAACCTTGGGTTCTCAAAATTGACTGACGAGATGATACGACCGCGATTCTCAGCATTAGTGTTCCAATCATATTAATTAACAGCCAAATACTTAAGAACAAAAACAAATTTTTTTTTTGAGAAACAAACACACACACACACACAAGGGAGAGGGAAGGGGGTTCTAACACAAAGACATATTATAACTTCACTCAAAAGCCATGGTAACTTTTAAGGGAGGGTGGGGCAAGTTATACTACACACAATACACTCTCTTAAGCAATGTGGAACAATTACCTTTTTTTTTTTTTTTTGAGAAACACTTTTCTCTCCATCTGAATAAGGTTTCCAAGTTGTTGGAAAACTTGGAAGTAACATTTTGGTAGAAACTAGAAGCACACTTTTAACTTATAATCAGGTTTTGTTTATATATATGTGAGACAGAATACTTATACAGCCATATCGAGTAATATATATCTGAATTGACAGCATGTAATTTATTCTGTTTTTGTGCTTTTTCTTAGGATGAACAAGACTGAGATTTGATGCAAAATTATTCAATATTTTAAGAGTGATGTTTATTCCTTTCAAATAAATGATGTACAAATTCAATGAATGAAATTAAGTATTATGTAAGTGGAAAAAATATTGCTTCTAAAGCATTGCCGGATAAATAGTCGGTGGGTCTAACTCAATTCAATCCAAAACTTTGAATTAACCTTAAAATTCTAGTAAAAGTAGTCTTATCTTCTCAAATAAATAAATAAAATAGTCTTTGTGCTTACCCAGTTTAACAAGCATAGGTCAAAAGCAAGTATATTTGCAATAACTATAATAAATAAATAAGCACACACATCAAACAAGGCAAGTTGAACATTTAAAAAACATATAAACAAAACAAAACTTTGATAAAGGACTAATGCAACTACATGATTGAATTTAACTGAAGAAATATATATTGACTAGCAAAATTGTTGTTTGATATGATTTTCATCTTCAAAATATCAATGTGGATGCAGCAGACATATTGATGACCTATCTCAAGTGTTGATCTCCATTCTAGATTTCAAGGGTCAAGGAATATGTGTTGGTTATTGCTAGTGAGGATTCTAAAGTACTTAATAGAGTTTATGAACCTAAGAATCGGCAACCCCCACCTACATGCATGGTCAAGCTTGATGTCGATGCGTCTATCTCTAGAAGTGGCTTCTGCCTTTCTATGAGCCTTACAAGTTGCTGATGCAGAGAACTGGATGCAGATTGTCATAGAAGGTGATGCTAAAGTCTGTGTTGATGGTCTGAATGGAATAGGAGAGCGAGTTGACTAGTCCATTTGCACTATTATTTGTAATTCACTTGGACTTAGAAAATCATTATCTAGTTTTAATTTTAGTTGAGTTAAAAGAAAGCTAAATTATGCGGCTTATACTGCTACCAAACTTCTTGTTAAGCTAAAAAACTGGTTTTGTTGTAATAAGCATGAAGCCCCAAAAGTCATCCTAGATGTTTTGTAAGGTTGATACCATTGTTCTAGGGGTCTCTGTTTGATTTGATGAAGTTTTCAAGTTATTAAAAGTGTCGAGACCTTGCTTTTAGTTACTTGATTTCAATTTTTAAAGGGCTGTGGTTTAGTGATGCTTTAATTAGGAGGACTCTCACCTATTAATGTAGATTGTAGTACATTGATTATTGAAAAGATAATGCAAGCAATAGTTATTGATGGAAAGCATATCGATGACTATTGCCTAATTAGTGAACTAATGGATTATTAAGTTGTAGGAAAGGATTCAAAGCCACGTTAAAAGACAATGTTAATGGAGAAGATCGAAAAGATGATGTTAATAAAGCAGATTGATGCAAACAGTATATGGAACTATGAAAGTAAAATATTAGGTTACTAATGCTCCATTTGTTTTGAAGTAAAATATTTTACATGTAAAACATTTCCAGTAAAATTATGATAAGTAAAATTTTTCAAATAAACCACCAAAACTAATGGCTCAACACCGAAGTCGTTAGTGTCGGAGATTCGTTGATCGAACTGCTGGAATTGACAATTAGAGCGGTAGCTTTGGTGACCAAATTGCCGACGATTATTGTCGAAGCGGTATTTTTAAGTGACTAGACTGCCAACATTGTTTGACAAAAAGATGTCTTCAGTTACTAGACCTCCAGCACTGGTCGCTGATGTGGAATCTCCGGCCATCGAACCACTGGCAGCAATTGCCAATGTGGAGTCTCCTGCCACAAAACCTCCAGAACTTGTTGCTAGAACAAAGTCTTCAACCACTAGCACCAACTGCAGAGTAGAGTCACCGGCCACTAGACCATCAGCACTGGTCGTAGAGCAGAGTCACCGAACACCGGATCGTTGGCACTAGTTGTGGAATGGAGTCACCAAACCCCAAACCGTCGACACCAGTCATTGGATTAGTGACCTAGTGACCAGATTAGGAGGGTAAGCCATTGTGTGTCTTTGGAAAATGTTTTACCAAATTTTGGTTTATTAGATGTGAATTTTGACAAATCCACCATTGGATTACATTTTTTTTTTAATAAATTTTCCATGCTTGCAAAATTTTAAGAAAATAAAAGATCAATAGCTATATCATCAATCAAATGTTTAAATTTCGAGTTTTTGTATTTTAAAATTATATATAAAAAATAAGTTTATCAAACAGTGTACAATACACAAGCTGATGAAATTAAGCACAAAGATTCAGCCATGGAAGATAGCACCCTGACTTTCCACGTTAATGACATTAAGTTACAAAAGAAGAGACTTTAGTAAGGGAAGCCATGCCTTTGGCTTGTGCCAAGAACGTGAATGCCATTGGAGGAAGGAAGGTATGCAGTCTGGCATGGACACTGACCACTACCATGAGAGAGAAATCATCTCCCTTTGGTCAAGTGCTGCAGAACAACTCTCATTGGCTAGTACAAGCTTGGACCATTGCCCAAGACACGTGTGACCTCCTCAGTTCTCACGGTTTCTCTCTCTTCCCCGCTAGTTGTCCTTTGCCAAGGTACAGAGTTGCCCTTCAGCCCACTACCTTGGCAGGCACGATTTTCTCTCTCCTCCAGTTGAAGGATAGTACGAACAATAGCTGTCCTAGGGAATGTGATAGGCAATGGATTGTGACATCTATCCTTCTACAGCTAGCAACATTCCTCGTACTATAAGAGGAGAATGTTGCTGAGCATAGAAGGTTAAAAAATTTGGGTAGGAAAAGAGGGCAAAAAAGTGGATAAGGATACCCCATCCTTCATCCCGCCATGGTTTTTCATCCCTATTCATAGGGTTTTCCATGTACATACTTTGTTTTCTTTGCTTATTCCATTTAACCATTTTCTTCCTTTTTTGTGTTGCTATAAAAATGTCATTTTTAGCACTTAACAAGAATGACATCCAAATGAACTGCTAGGAGTTAGATCACAGACACTTACACCCATCCCAAACCTAACTATAAGGATGGCAATAACAACCTAACCCGCGAGTACCTAGCTCGATAAAGAATAGGGTCGGGAATGGGTTTAAAAAAAAAAACCCAAAGCAGGTCTAGGTCGGGTCCGGGTTTTATTAAAACCCAGTCTGAACTCGAACCTGGACCCGACCCGGTTAGCTAAATGTAAAATTACAAAAATCCTACCTATATATATATATATATATATATATATCATAACCCTAACCCTAAAACTTATTTCTCTCATTTCTCTCTTAACTCAGCCGCCTCTCTCACCTCACCCTCACTGACTCTTACTCTCACTCTCACTCTCATCTCATTCACCCCTCACGGTCTCACCTAGTCATCCTCACCTTCACTTTTATTCACACCGACCCACCCTCACCCTTGTGAAGGAGCACGGATCTCGTGGTGGTTGCCGTTTGTCACAGAGGAGCATGGGATTGTTAGATTGGAGAGAGATGTGGTCGTGTTGTTAGATCAGAGCACGAGATTGTTAGATCGGAGAGAGCTGTGATGATTGGAAGAGCTCTTGGTCGTGCTGAGGTCAAGCAAAGCCCAGGGGTGGGATTGATGGCTGAAACCACCGCCAATGGAGCTTTGGTGGTCTGAGTTCTTCATTTTTTTTTTTTTTTTTGTTCCTTTTTTTTTGGGTTCATTTCCTCTCTCAATAGTTTTTGTTTTGGGTATTTATCTGAGGATTCAATATGTATAGAATGTAATGCATGTGTATATTTTGTGTTGGTTTAGTTGACTATAGCGCCTGAGATAACTTCAAAGAATGTGAATTGGAGTTGATGTTTGTGTTAATGTAAAAATCGGTCCATAAGTGGAGTTTTATTTCTTCTATTTTTTGTGTTTATTTATTATTTATTTTCTGTCTAAGAATCTCATTTTAGCAAGACTGATAACACAATGTTGATTGATTTGTGTTGCTATTTGTGTTTGGGTTTGGGTTTTCTTTTTTTAATAAGAGTGGGTCAGACTGGGCCACAGACTAGGCCCAAAAGTGGCTAGATGGGGCCCGCAGAGACCCAACGAGGTGAGTTTGGGGCTAAAAAAACCTATTTGTTAAATGGGTTAGGTCCGAGTAATGGGGGAAGGCCCGCGGGTCGGGTTTGGGCATAAAAAAACCCGGCTCGAATCTAACCGGTTGCCATTCCTACCTAACTTGCACATACAAATAGTAAATAACATTTGATTGGTATGAAATTTGACATGTGTTTTAAGAACATAAAATACATGCAATTCAACGGTTAGTTTTTTAAAATATGTAGTAATGTTAATTTATTTAGTGAGAATAATAGCCTTAGGCTACAACTAAGTTTGTAACGAAATTTTGTCCATCTTATAATAAAAAAAGTTTAGTTATAAAATTTTTTGTAGCTTGAGACTACAACCTTACTCAATATCTTTTTATTGGAGGTGAATTTTGTCAAATCCAACATTGGATTATATTTTCTTCTTATATCTTCCATGCTTGCAAAATTTTTAGAAAATTAAAGATCAATAACTATGTCTTCCATAAATTGTTTAAATTGCAAGTTTTTGTAGTTTAAAATTATAAATAAAATATAAACTTATAGATCATATAGTAAATAATGTCCGATTGACACAAAATTTGACATGTGTATTAAGAGCGTAAAGAGCATTCAATTCAACAGTTAGATTTTTGAAATATGTAATAAAATTTATTTTATTGAGTAAAGTTGTAGTTTTAGATTACAATTAATTTTGTAGTTAAACTTTGTCCTATTGTAATTAAGCAATAACTATACTTAAGTTTTGTCTCAAAAAAAAAAAAAAAAAAAAAAAAAAGAGAAAAAAATTACATGGACAAATTGAAGACTTAATTCTTCTTTTTTTTTTGGCAGATATTTTCTCCTTAATAAATAATCCTATTGAATGATCAATCAATCTCCCAAACATTTGGTAATTGCTTGACCAATTGACATGGGGTTATTTTTGGTGCTACGTCTACAAATAAGGAATGGCTTGGCAGAATTGAATGGTTAATGACAGGAACGAAGGCCATGTCTGTCTTATTATGTTAAAGATGTCGTGGGTAATTATCTCACATTGCTTAAAATAGTGTGTTTTGTGTAGTATAACTTGCTCCACCTTCCCTTAAAAGTTACCATAACTTTTAAGTGGAGCTGTGGTGTGTCTTTGTGTTAGAACTCATTTCCCTCTCTTTTGTGTGTGTGTGTGTGTGTTTGTTTCTCAAAAAAAAAAAAAAAAAAAAGATAATTGTCCCACATTGCTTAAGAGGGTGTGTCATGACTTTTGAGTAGAGTTATAGTGTGTTTTTGTGTTAAAATCTCTTTTCCTCTCCTTTGTGTGTTTGTTTCTCACAAAACAAAATGTTTAAGATGTCAACTTTTTTGAAAACAAATATATTTTTGAACCAAAAAATAAACAAAAGGAAAAGAAAAGCAATTTGAATGTATGTGCGCCAATTAAGAGCGATTTTAAAGCCCTTTTTACCGGCGGTAGAGACGGCTATAGTAGCTAGCTGCACATGCAACCCATTTGGCATTTCTCTCTTTTTACTTCAAAAAATCAAAACCCATTTGGCTTCTTTGAAGATTTTGCTTTTGAATTTTTCTTTGAAGACAGATTCTTCCGTAACATATATACCCATCAGCTAAACTCTGAAGATAGAAACAGAGCCAAAGAAGACAACAAAAAACTCAAAAAGCCAGTGGCAGCTCCAAGAATATTTTTCAGGGTGGTTATTAATATATTGTGAAGAAAACTAACAAGCGGAGATGGAAGAGTTCAACATGAAGAAAGTTGCTTTTCTTGACTTTCTTATTCAACAGTGGCGGCTCCAAGAATCCCTTTCCTTCTTCCTTGTATGTTTATTTCTCACAAAAAAAATGTTTAAGAATTCAACTTTTTTGAAAACAAATATATTTTTGAACCAAAATATAAACAAAAGGAAAAGAAAAGCAATTTGAATGTATGTGCGCCAATTAAGAGCGATTTTAAAGCCCTTTTTACCGGCGGTAGAGATGGCTATAGTAGCTAGCTGCACATACAACCAATTTGGCATTTCTCTCTTTTTACTTCAAAAAATCAAAACCCATTTGGCTTCTTTGAAGATTTTGCTTTTGAATTTTCCTTTGAAGACAGATTCTTCCGTAACATATATACCCATCAGCTAAACTCTGAAGATAGAAACAGAGCCAAAGAAGACAACAAAAAACTCAAAAAGCCAGTGGCGGCTTCAAGAATATTTTTCAGGGTGGTCATTAATATATTGTGAAGAAAACTAACAAGCGGAGATGGAAGAGTTCAACATGAAGAAAGTTGCTTTTCTTGACTTTCTTATTCAATGGTGGCGGCTCCAAGAATATATTTCAGGACGGTCATTAAGAAACTTAAATTATATAAAATTTAATAAAAATAGAACTTCATATATTGGCCATAAAAAAGAAAAGAAAAAAAATACATACACACACAAGACATAAAGTCTTACAATTTTCTTTTTGAATTTTTTTATTTTGAAATCTTTGCATGACAATCTCATTATCAATGCTGCAAATTAAATATTTTTCAAAATTTTAGTTCCATAAAAATTTTCTTGGGTTTTTTCTTTTTGTTTGTAAGGACCTAATATATTGTTAAGGGATCAAAGCTTAAAGAAAAGTTTGACTACAAACTAAGTTGTAACCTAAGGTTACAACTCTCACTAAACAAATTAATATGGTTACATATTTTGAAAATTTAAATGTTAAATTGTATATTCTTCATGTTTTTAAAACACATGTCAAATTTCATGCCAATTAGAAGTTATTTACTATTTAATTTATAAACTTATTTTTTATGTATAATTTTAGACAACAAAAATTCAAAATTTAAAGGATTGAGTGATGATATAGCTATTGATATTTCATCTTTTTGAAATTTTGCAAATATAGAGGATTTAAGAAGAAAATGTAATCCAATAATAGATTTGCCAAAATTCACATCTAATAAAAAAATATTGAGTTGAGTTGTAGTCTTAATCTACAATCAAATTTGTTGCTAAATTTTGTCCAAAGTATAATTATGTTGAGCCTAAAAAAATTTAGAGTGGTCCCAAATATTTTTTTAAGGATAAAAAATCATAAAATTTTTAAAATTTACATATAATAATTAATTTTGTTTCCAAGTCAGAGCATCCACATCAATCCGTTTAAATTTTCTGTCTATTTTACACGAAAAAACCTACTTTTTCTATTTTACACGTCTACTTTTACAAAACACCCACATCAATTTATCTATTCTACACATTTATTCAATAAAATATTCATTATTTTACAATTTTTTATTACTCGCTCCCTCACTGCCCCTCTCTCTCACAGACCCACAGCCACCATCACCACCACCCAGCCACCATCATTACCACCTAAACAGCATCATCAAGGAAAACCCACTTAAGCCAAGCCGATCAAGATCAAAACCCGCCGACCCACACCCAATCTCAACCAAAAAACCAGAAAAAATGGATCAAAACCCACCTCCTCGCAATGGCCACCGGCCTCAAGCTTAACCAAAAATGGATCAAAACCCACGAGATTCTAGGCGATGGACCCATTGGAGAACTTCGTTCGTGTTGTAGGCGACGGACTTGTCCGACGACTCGGCTTGCTCGACCTTATTCTCATCGGCGTCGATGGCAATTGGCAGAAGCTAGAGGAAGAAAAATAGATGAGATGAGAGAAAGGGAGAGTTGTGCGCCTGAGAGAGAGAGGGAGCTAAGAGGCAGTTACACAGATGAGAGAGAAAAATGGTTAAAAAATGATATACACATGCTACAGTGCCCATGCAAATATGCACAGGTACTGTAGCAACTTGCAAATATACACAAGTTTACACCCACTGATGTGGGTGTTTTTTTTGCTCAGATGGTGTAAAATTAGTGACTTTTTCTATTTTGCACATTTATACACAATTATACAAAGGCTGATGGGGATGCTCTTAGGGTGGTCCTGTGACCACCTTGGACTATACATGGAGCCGCCAGTGCAAAAAGCAAATCAGGAGGGATGGTCACTCCCCCGAAATTAAGGCCATGTAAGGTGGTGTAATCATTAAACAAAGAAATATGAATGTATACAAAACAAATCATGAATTGACTATATTATAGTAGAAGTCTTTGCCGTCAAAAAGTATTTGAAAGGATTTTTTGATAGATTTTTTTGAAAATGTAAAGGCTAAGTATGTGTTTAGATACCATTTATTTTATTGAAAATTGAAAACAATAAAAAAATTATTTTTTGATTACTGTTCACTTTTAAAATTACTATTCACACGCCTATTTGCACTGTTCATGTCCCATAAACAATGCAATAGGCAATGGTTTAAAAAAAAAATGCTTAAAAGGCGGACGCGCAAACCAAACAAACAAAATTATTTTATTTTTCCTTAAAAATTGAAATTTATAAACAAGATTAACAAAAGAATAAGCTGCCATCAATATAGCATGTTGAATGGGTAATGGTACTCCTTTTGTTCTTCAAATTTAGTTAGTGTAAACAAAAAATCATTTTTACACAAATGCTTAATTATAGCTTATTTCTAGTTTATTTAGTTTATATAAATTTTTTTAAAAATTTTTACATTTTCCAAATAAAATTTTAACCTACTAAAGAAAATAATTCATCCCAAACAAACATTATTAGCAATTTGATTATGTGCCAAAGTCTCTGATGAGGTCAAGAGTTCACCAGTGAGCTACACGATATCTGCGCACTCGAATGCGAACCTGCAAGACAAAGGGGAGAAAGAACCTCGCGAAGAGCACCGGTGTGGTGCCGGCCGAATACCCTCCGAAGGTCAAGTTAGAAATATGCTCACAACTCTAGAGTGCTAGAGAGGGTAAAATTAGGCGTACCTTGATTATCGAGGGTATTGGGGCTTTTATAGTAGTAGAAGGTAGACTCCTCCTTCTGGAGTAGAAGTCTTTTCCTTATAGGAATCCTCTTGAACGTAGATTGCGGAATCCTTTCCTTATAGGGCTCTTACATCAAGCGTGGAACGCAAGTATCTCATACCGAAGGTCTTTACGTCCTTTAGGCCTGCCGATATTTCACATTGGATCCACTTCTAGAGATTTGGCAGGTAACGGGCCCGTCCACTATCGGCCCACAGTAAATGACCGTCAGGCCCATCTCTAGCCCAAATTCTTCCTCTTCAGTTGCCCCCTTCACCCCATGGGTCCGTCGTACTTTAGTGGTCGGGAACATGGGGTGACGGTAAACATCATTTGGGATGACGGTTGAGAGGACTGTGGGTCGTCGGTTCCAGTCAATAAGGTTGACGGTAGCAGGGTTTCCACCGTTCAGTAGTTTGGGCCGCCGACAAGATTTGGAGTGCATTAAATGGCTCATGACACGGGTCACTCTTCTATAGGCCATTGTGTGGGATCGAGGCGTCGCTTCGTCTTCCGTGCACTTTCCTTATAAATATTAAGCCTTCGATTCTCATTTTAACACTTTCAACCAAACCTAATTGTCAGAGCGCGGTCCGTCACCTCTGTCAGACGACTTGATCGTCATACTTGCCAGAGACTTTGACCGTCCAGCTACTTTACCCGTCGTAAGTAATTCTTATCCGTCTTCTTTTTGTTCATATTTACATTTGGGGCTTCTTTATTATATATCTTTCCTTTTCGACTCTATGCCTCCGTCGTTCTTTTCAAACCGTCAGAGTCTTAGGTTTTATCGTTATATGTAGGCCATGTCTAGTGCGTCGAGTAATCAGTTGATCGTCCGTGACGGGGCGGGCTACGAAGAGGTCTACCCGTCAGGTCACAAAGACCTAGACGATGTAAGCGAGAGGAGTTCTTTATCTTCCCCGCCCTCAACAAATGAGGATATGGAGATGATCGAGATAGTGGAGAGTTCTGCTGATGACGAAGATCAAATAGTTAGATCCGTCGTGGGGGCTGATGGACTTAGGGAGTTCATCATGCTTCCAGAATGGACGGTGAATGCCTTCACCTCTACCATTAAGGAGACCCATTTTAAAACCCTTAGAGCCAATTATCAAATCCCAGACTACATCCCCATCCGTCTACCCTGTTCATCAGAGAAATGTTATTACGAAGGGGTAGAAGATGTAGGAGTGTACGAGCAGATGCTCAAGGCAGGTCTCAGATTTCCTTTGAGCCCCCTGCACCGCGAACTCTTACAATACTTAGGCTTATCTGTCAGCCAGGTATCACCAAATGCCTGGAGGGTCTTCATAGCGATGGAAGTCCTGTACGGGGCTATGTCCGACGGTGGCAGAAGACTGACAATAAGGGAATTCCTCCACTGCTATCGTCCAGATGAAATAGATAAGTCCAGGTGGATGTATAGTTTTGTCCCTAGGAGCTCCGTCCTTAAAGTGATTTATGAAATTCCAGACTCAAATAGAGACTGGAAGAGCAGATATTTTTTCCTTGAGGGCGACGGTTGGATGTGTAATCCAGGGGAGACGGATTTTATGCCCGTCGGCAAGGTTTGGGGCGTATTAAATCAGTCTGGTATGAATCCATCATATATTAATTTTATTTAGTTCATCTATTAACCACTGCTTTAATGTCCGTCTACTCTTTTGTGCAGTCCGTTGGCGCCCACAAGTTACTCTCGAGGAGTTTGGCTTTCTAGAAAAAAAAATTTCAAAGACCACACCAAAGGAACGGACCTGGGCCAAGCTTGTCAGCCTCAATACCATTCACTGGTATTGTGACGGACCAGAACCAACTCAGGCGGCAATCAAGTACGAAGAGCGCACCCGTCAGCGTAAGTCCGTCGTTTTTTGCTTTTCAATTTCCTTTTATCCCTTATGCTTGACACTCCGTCCGCATCTTCAGAGATGGACGACGCCAAGAGGAGAGCGGCCATTAGACTACAAGCAACTAAAAATAAGGAAGCTGGTACGGACCCTATGGGGACGGGTTCCAGCAAACAAAAAAGAAAGCTTCCGTCCAAGGGAGATCGTGCACCGAAGAAACCAAAAGTACCCCTAGAGCCCGTCATAGGCTTGCTAGCCGAGGGGACCAAGACGGTCGCCACTGTGAAGCACGGTACTGGCAAGGGCCTGATGACCGGTCCATCCGGAAGTCAAAAGAAACCTCACGTTCTTCTTCGTGAAGACTCCAAGTACACGCTTGAGAAGCACTCGTCTATAATCACTACTGAAGATTATGAAGACTTGTGCAATCATTTGACGGATGCGATGGGAGAGACGGCCCTTTTTAGCATCGCTCAGGTAACATGTCCGTCATCCCTTGATCCGTCTACTTTCTCACTCTCTTTCCTTCTTAACTTGTGTCTTCTTTCAGGCTATGATCATGGCAAAGGGCCTAATGGGACGGTGCCTTAATCACGAAACGACTATAGGCCGTCTCCGTGATAAGGCTAAGGCGACGGAGGATGAGCTGCTTGAGTTGAAGACCTGGAAGATCGTGCAGGAGAAAAAACTCAGGATGGCAGAAACGGCTAGGGACGAGTACATGAAGATGTCCAAGGACCTGAGGAAGGCTCTGGAGAAGAAGGACGTGGAGGTCCGTCAGGCTAAGGAGGTCGCGATAAGGGAGTATCGCGACTCCGAGGCCCTTATAACGGAGCTTAGCGTTTCCTATAATGACAGTTTTGATGATGCCATCCGTCAGGTAAAGGCCACGTACCCAGAGCTAGACTTGTTAACCGTCAATATTAATGCCCCCGAGCAAACATCTGCCCAGCCTACCCAATCAGAGGATACGGACGACCTGTTCGGCGAGAAACCACCTAATCTTGAAGCTCCCGTGGATCCTAAGGATAGCCAGACGGTGGTGAGCCAGACGGTGGATCCTAAGGATGATCAAGCTCTTGTAGAGAAGAAAGACGATCCTGCCACAGACGGATAGTTTGTAATAGTTTCAATTTTTTTTCTTTTTTTTTTTGCAATTTATATGTAAGCTTTATGATTTCCCCGTCATGTGTTTGGGGTAACAGTAAAACATTTCTTTTGATAACCCTGTTGACCCCCTTTTTTTTATATTTTTTATGAAATGTATCCGTTCATCGATGCTTTGTTTATCTTGCTGTTTTTATCCGTTCACCCTTTGGAATTAGTTTATCTTCATTAATGTTGAAGACTTGAATTTTTTGGGTGATCCGTCCACCTGGTGGGATTTAGCAAAATATCCGTCCACACTGGTGGGTTTTACCCCATTTGGGTTGATCCGTCCTTCTAGTGGATCTGAGATTTATTCCCATTAGGGTAATCCGTCGTCTACTTGGCTTTAGTCATGATGAATTGTCCGTCCACTCTTTGGATTTGAATAGGTTTTATCCGACAGGTAGTCCGTTCACTTTGTGGACTTAGTTTTTAACCATGGTGAATTGTCCGTCCACTTTGTGGATCTGAATAAACTTTAATCCTGACAGGTAGTCCGTTCACTTTGTGGACTTAGTTTTTATCCGTCCACTGAAGGACCTTTTTTTTTATCCTCTTGGAATGATCCATCCATCATGTGGACTAACGTTTTTATCCGTCCACTGAAGGACCTTTTTTTTTATCCTCTTGGAATGATCCATCCATCATGTGGACTAAGTTTTTATCTGTCCACCAAAGGACTTAAGGTTTTCATCCTTTTGGGACGATCCGTCCATCATGTGGACGAAGTTTTTCTGTCCACCGAAGGACTTAAGGTTTTCATCCTTTTGGGATGATTCGTCCATCATGTGGACTAAGTTTTTATCCGTCCACCGAAGGACTTAAGGTTTTCATCCTCTTGGGATGATCCGTCCATCATGTGGACTATGTTTTTATCCGTCCACCGAAGGACTTGAGGTTTTCATCCTCTTGGGATGATCCGTCCATCATGTGGACTATGTTTTTTATCCGTCCACAGAAGGACTTAGGATTTTCATCCTCTTGGGATGATCCGTCCACCTTGTGGACTTAGTTTTATATCCGTCCAGCTCGTGGACTTTGGTTTTTTCATCCCTTTGGGATGATCCGTCCACCTTGTGGACTTAGTTTTATATCCGTCCAGCTTGTGGACTTTATATTTTCATCCCTTTGGGATGATCCGTCCACCTTGTGGACTTAGTTTTATTTATGTAGAAAAAACACAGTAGAGTCTGAATACTTCTCTTTATTGAAAGAAAATAACGCTGAGGAAAATGTACCTGCCCCCTCAGGCTTAAAAAGTTACTTGTAGAAAAAATTGTTCGAAGTAAAGAGCAAAACTTAAATAGTCAAAAAATTGTCTGAGGTAAGAACTTTATAAAAACTAAGTAAAACATAGTAATAAACTGGAAACTGGGGGAGAGTCGATGATCTTTATGGTGCCCCTACTGGTAGTACCTCCGTAGGTGCTCTGTGTTCCATGGATGTTGAAGCTTCTGTCCGTCCATGGTTTCGAGGTGGTAGGTCCCTTTCCTTTGCCAAGACGAGATCTTGTATGGTCCTTCCCAGTTGGGGCCGAGCTTTCCTTGCGCCGGATCCCTGGCAGCTCCCATTACCTTCCGTAGTACAAGATCTGCGATCTGGAAGTCCCTGTGTTTGACATTGGAGTTGTAGTATTTCACCATGAGGTTCTGGTACCTAGCCAACCTCTGCTCTGCTGTAGCCCGAACCTCGTCTATCAGATCCATCTGGAGCCGCAAGGCCTCTTCGTTGTGATCCTTATCGTAGTTCTCTACTCGATAGCTCGTGAGCCCGACCTCTGCTGGAATGACGGCCTCACCTCCGTACGTCAGTCTGAAAGGTGTTTCTTCAGTGGGTGTTCTTGCCGTAGTACAGTATGCCCACAAGACGCTCGGTAGTTCGTCGGGCCAGATGCCCTTTGCCCCCTCGAGCCGGGTCTTGATGATCTTCAGCAAGGACCGGTTCGTGACTTCTACTTGCCCATTGGCTTGAGGGTGTGCGGGCGACGAATAGTGATTTTTGACTCCCAGTTCTGAACAGAAGCTCCTGAACGCTCCGTTATCGAATTGCTTTCCGTTGTCGGAGACGAGCACTTTGGGTATCCCGTACCTGCATATAATATTTCTCCAAACGAAACTCCGGATGTTCTTCTCCGTGATAGTGGCTAGGGCCTCTGCTTCTACCCATTTGGTGAAGTAGTCGATGCCAACTACCAGAAATTTTAGCTGTTTCGCTGCTATCGGGAAGGGGCCCATGATATCTAGTCCCCATTGGGCGAACGGCCAAGGGGCCGTCATAGGCGTCAGCTCCTCGGTCAGTTGCCTGATCAGGTTACTGAACCTCTGGCATTTGTCGCAGGTCTTGACGTATGCTTGTGCGTCTTTTTGCATTGTTGGCCAATAGTACCCTGCTCTGATCAGTTTGTGCACTAAGGATCGTGCCCCTGAATGGTTTCCACAGATACCCTCATGCACTTCTCTCATTACGTAATCGGCTTCCTGTTGGCCCAGGCACCTCAGGTACGGACGTGAGAACCCTCTTTTGTATAGGATATCGTTGATCAGTACAAATCGCGAGGCTCGAACCTTCAGCTTCCTGGCCTCGTTTCTTCCGTCGGGTAGTGTACCCATCTTCAGGAATGCCATTAATGGTGTAGCCCAACTATCTTCAGAATTCAGCTCCTGCACTTTTGTTCCGTCATTAATAATTGACGAGGGTTGTACAAATGACAATACCTGTTCGGGAACGAGCATGGGCTTTGCCGAGGCTGCCTTCGCAAGACGGTCAGCGCATTCGTTTTCTTCCCTTGGGATTTGAACGAATCTTACTGTGAGGTTACTGATCCGGTTCTTTACTTCGTCCAGGTACCTCCTCATCCTCTCACTTTTGCATTCATAGATGCCATTGATTTGACTTGTTATTACCTGGGAATCGCAATGTACGATCATGGATTCAGCACCTGCTGCCTTCGCGAGGTCTAGTCCTGCCACCAAAGCTTCATACTCGGCCTCATTGTTGGTCGTGGGGAAGTCCAGCCGAATCATGCATTCAATTTTTTCTCCGTCAGGGGTATGGATTACTACACCGGCACCTCCTGCGTGCATGTTGGAGGATCCGTCCGTGTGGATGCTCCATTGAGACTTTGTGTCTGCCCCCACGCCTTCTGACCTAGAAAATTCTGTAATGAAGTCTGCGACGGCTTGTCCCTTAATTGCATTTCGTGGACGATACTATATATCAAATTCGCTCAGTTCCACTGTCCATAGGGCCATGCGTCCTGCCGTCTCCGGGCTACTCATGGCTCTCCGTAGGGGTTGGTCCGTTAGGACCACTATTGTGTGCGCCTGGAAGTATGGTTTGAGCTTTCTTGCCGCAGTTACTAGCGCGAAGGCCAACTTCTCCATTTGAGAATACCTTTCTTCCGCTCCCCAGAATGCCCTACTTATAAAGTAGACGGGTTTCTGTGATCCATCCTCCTCCCTAATTAGGGCCGCGTTGACTGCCGCTTGCGAGACTACCAAGTAGAGGTAGAGTACCTCCCCAGGGTTGGATGGGCTGAGCAACGGTGGGGATGACAGGTACTTCTTCAAGTCCTCAAACGCTTTCTGGCATTCGTCCGTCCACACGAACGACTTTCTTAACGTACGGAAAAATGGAAGACACTTGTCCGTCGCCTTTGAGACGAACCTATTCAAGGCTGCAATTTTACCGTTTAATCTTTGCACATCTTTGATTATTTTCGGCGGTTCTAACTCCATGATGGCCCGAACCTTCTCGGGGTTAACCTCTATACCTCTATGGGAAACCATGAACCCCAAGAACTTTCCTGCCGTTACTCCGAATGCGCACTTGTTCGGATTTAACTTCATGTTATACGACCGGAGAGTGTCGAAAGTCTCCTGTAGGTCTTTCAGGTGGTCATGTTCCAGAATGCTTTTTACAAGCATGTCGTCAACATACACTTGCACGTTCCTCCCAATCTGGTGCGCGAACATTTTGTTCATTAGCCTCTGGTAGGTTGCTCCCGCATTCTTTAGCCCAAACGGCATCACTTTGTAGCAAAAAAGTCCCTGACTCGTGACGAAGGATGTCTTCTCCTGATCAGCCTCGTCCATCTTGATTTGATTGTAGCCGGAGAAGGCATCCATGAAGCTCAAGAGTTGGTGCCTCGCCGTTGAATCTACCAGTGTATCGATTCGAGGCAATGGGAAGCTGTCCTTCGGGCAAGCTTTGTTGAGGTCCATGAAGTCGACACACATTCGCCACTTCCCAGTAGCTTTCTTGACCATCACTACGTTTGCTAACCAGTCGGGGTAATATACCTCCCGAATGAAATCCGCCTCGAGGAGCTTCCCAACCTCCTCGGCTATTGCTTTGTCTCGCTCTGCAGCGAATACTCGCTTTTTCTGTCTCACGGGTGAAAACGCGGGGTTCACATTCAACCTGTGAACTATAACTGAACGATCAATACCCGGCATGTCCTCGTGGCTCCAAGCGAAAACATCCTGATTATTCCTTAGGAACGTTGTTAGGGCCTGTCGTGTGGGTTGACTGGCCAATGTCCCCATTCTAGTCGTCCGTCCGGGTCTTGACTCGTCCAGAGTTACTTCCTCTAGTTCTTCTACTGGTTCTGCTGCGCCCGCTGTTCCTCTATGCACATGGTGTGCTGGTGGTCATCCATTTCCAGCATGGCTATGTAGCACTCGCGGGCGGCCACCTGATTCTCTCGCAACTCACCGACCCCATACTCCATGGGGAATTTAATCATCAGGTGGTACGTCGAGGTAGCTGCCTTCCAGGTGTTGAGAGTTGGCCGTCCGAGGATAGCGTTGTATGCTGATGAGCAGTCGACTACGAGGAATGTCACATCCCGAGTGATCTGCTGAGGATAATCGCCTACTGTTACCGAAAGTGTGACCGCACCCAACGGGAATACTCTCGTTCCTCCAAATCCCACCAACGGGGCATTCGTTGGTATCAACCGTTCCCTATCAATCATCATTTGCTGGAACGCAGGGTAATATAGGATGTCCGCCGAGCTGCCATTGTCAACCAGCACTCGGTGCAAGTTATATTCTCCCACTCGTAGGGTGACAACCAATGCGTCGTCATGCGGATGATGAAGTCGTCGTGCGTCTTCCTCTGAGAACCCGACGATTGGGCTATCTCTCCGTGCTATCTTTGGTACCGATCCTATCAGTTGGACGTTCTGGACCATTCGGAGGTAGGTTTTTCGGGCCTTCTTGGATGAGCCTGCTGTCGCTGTTCCTCCCACAATCATCCTTATGTCTTCAATTGGGGGTCGGGGGCGCTCATTCTCCCTCCGAGGTTGCTGTTCTTGAGGTGGAGGATCCGTCCTTTCTTTCCTGACATACTTTTGCAATTTCCCTTGTCTGATAAGGGCTTCAATCTGCTGTTTCAAGTCGTAGCATTCAGACGTATCATGACCGTGGTCACGGTGGAAACGGCAGTACCTGTCTCTGGACCTCTTACTGGGGTCGCTTTTGAGTTTTCCCGGATAGGTCAGAGCCTCTTCGTCCTTAAGCTGCATTAGGACTTGGTCTACTGGGGTATTCAACGGGGTGAAGCTTGAAAACTTCCTTCCTTGGGGCCTGGATCGTCGGTCGTCCCTTCGCTCTCCCATTTTGAGTCTCTTCCGCTCTTGGCCCTGCCGGGTGTCTTCCTGCCGTTCTCTCTTCCTCGGCTTGTCTTCCCTTGCCAGCAATGCGTCCTCTGCATTCATGTATTTTGTTGCCCTGTAAAGTACCTCCGTCATGGTTTTCGGGTCATTTTTGTATATAGAGAACAAAAATTTACCCTTCCGCAATCCATTTGTGAAGGCTGCTACCAGTATCTTATCGTCGGCTTCGTCAATCGAAAGTGCCTCCTTATTGAAGCGAGTTATGTAGGATCTCAGCGTCTCGTCTTCTCGCTGTCTGATACTCATTAGGCACGCCGTCGACTTTTTGTACCTATGTCCCCCGATAAAGTGAGACGTGAACTGGGCGCTCAATTCCTTGAACGTGCTGATAGAGTTTAGTGTCAACCGGCTGAACCAGATCCTCGCGGCTCCTTTCAACGTGGTGGGGAAAGCCCTGCACATTATTTCATCCGCGACCCCTTGAAGGTGCATCAAGGTTTTGAACGTCTCTAGATGATCTAGAGGGTCCTTTACTCCGTCATAACTGTCGATCTGTGGCATTCGAAACTTGTGCGGTAAGGGGAAGGAGTTCACGGCTGCAGTGAAGGGTGAATCAGTGCGGTTAACTAGATCGTCAAGGTCGCTAGAAACTCGCCCCTTGAGTGCGTTCATCATAACCTCCATCTGTTCTCTCATCGCCTGCATCTCTGCGACAATATATGGCGGGGTCGCATCCGTGAGGGATGGCATGCTCATGTTCAGCCTCTCTGGTCTGCTCGGGGCATAGCTGCCTTCATGTTTCTCCTGGTTTCTCCTTGCAGCGCTGGTCCCCTCTTGGTCTTCTTGTTGGTCGTTCAGTACTGTGTTTTTCTGGTGCAGCTGTTCCTCCAAATCGAGGTTTTGTTTGGTGAGGCGCTCCACGGCGGTAGCAAGAGTTCGAACTTGTCTCTCAAGGGCCGTCGTGGGTTGTTCCTCCCCCTGAACATCGTTGGTGGTTGCCATCAAGCGTGTGAGTACCATGCAACCCTTTAGTCCGGGAAACAATAGTATGGCTTAATCGTTTCCCACAGACGGCGCCAACTGATGAGGTCAAGAGTTCACCAGTGAGCTACACGATATCTGCGCACTCGAATGCGAACCTGCAAGACAAAGGGGAGAAAGAACCTCGCAAAGAGCACCGGTGTGGTGCCGGCCGAATACCCTCCGAAGGTCAAGTTAGAAATATGCTCACAACTCTAGAGTGCTAGAGAGGGTAAAATTAGGCGTACCTTGATTATCGAGGGTATTGGGGCTTTTATAGTAGTAGAAGGTAGACTCCTCCTTCTTGGAGTAGAAGTCTTTTCCTTATAGGAATCCTCTTGAACGTAGATTGTGGAATCCTTTCCTTATAGGGCTCTTACATCAAGCGTGGAACGCAAGTATCTCATACCGAAGGTCTTTACGTCCTTTAGGCCTGCCGATATTTCACATTGGATCCACTTCTAGAGATTTGGCAGGTAACGGGCCCGTCCACTATCGGCCCACAGTAAATGACCGTCAGGCCCATCTCTAGCCCAAATTCTTCCTCTTCAGTCTCCAAGCTGAGTTTTTTAGTTTTACACACAGAATTAAAGTCAGAGAATTCTTTAGCATAAGCAAAGCTGGCCTCCTCCTGTATCAGAACTAATTGAAAATCCAATCCTAAACCCCCACCATTCTTTCCCCATCCTGAACCTAGCAATTTTGCTAGGAGAGAAACATTTTCTTTTTCTTTCTTTTTTCCCATTCTTTTTTCTTTTCTTTTCTCTTCCCCTACTTGCAGCCAAACACAGCTTGAGTCTTTAACCTCTTTAGCACACGCTTGGAAACACAATGGGTTTCGCGGAGTAAAGAGATAAAAATGACAGGAGTAACATAAGTCACATAACAGAGCGCGGTCCTCCACTTGTTTGATCACATAAAACACCTTAACTATGAAAGAAGTCACAGAAAGACTTTACAAAGAGAAAAAGAATTTACAATACGCTAAGATACAATTAAAATCTATAAAATGAAAAACCAAATGACGTAGACAGTGAATTACCATTTTTTTTTTTTGAGGAAAAAGTGAATTTCCAACAAAAACAAAAAAAAAAAAATCAATGGAAACAACAAAAACATCTAGATCTAGATCTCCAGCAATACCATTAAGAGTTCAAATTTACTTTCAATTTCCATTATTGAATCAGAAAAATTTTCAACTCCCACTCTCAAATAGCATCCCTTTTAGGTAATTCCATACATTTATTGCGCCGGTCCTCAATCCGTTCCGAAAGAAGATAAGCCAGACAACACCAAAAAGAAGTACGGCAATCGAAACAAAATACCATGGCACGTACATAGCTACCATTAGTATGAAACCCAACGCAGTACAAACAAATCCAATGTCTGCGAAAATCTTGGCAGCGTTTGAATCTTCAGGTTTATTTGAACTAAGCAATATGCTAGTAAAGCCACAAAGGTAAGCCACCAACTGATCCATCAACGCAACAGCCAGCAGAGCCTTGGAAGAGGAAGATGGAGTGGGTGTAGTATGGAAGCCCATGAGAGTGGCAGTTGTCTGGGCAGTGAGCATAAGGGACATCTCAGTTATCTTAGAACTTTTGAAAGCCTGTTCCGTGTTCGTTTCTCTTCCTCCACTTTCGGGGTCGGGCCCACTATTTTCACCACCACTTCTACTAGGCTCTTTTGGTTTTTCGGGTTCTTTTGGTTTTTCGGGTGCTTTTGGTTTTTCGGGTTCTTTTGGTTTTTCGGGTGCTTTTGGTTTTTCGGGTTCTTTTGGTTTTTCTTTTGGTTTTTCGGGTTCTTTTGGTTTTTCGGGTTCTTTTGATTTTTCGGGTGCTTTTGGTTTTTCGGGTTCTTTTGGTTTTTCTTTTGGTTTTTCGGGTTCTTTTGGTTTTTCGGGTTCTTTTGATTTTTCGGGTGCTTTTGGTTTTTCGGGTTCTTTTGGTTTTTCGGGTTCTTTTGGTTTTTCGGGTTCTTTTGGTTTTTCTTTTGGTTTTTCGGGTGCTTTTGGTTTTTCGGGTTCTTTTGGTTTTTCTTCGGGTGCTTTTGGTTTTCCGGGTCCTTTTGGTTTTTCTTCGGGTTCTTTTGGTTTTTCGGGTTCTTTTGGTGACGAATTTTGTTGGGTGTGCGCATCCCGTAAAATCATACATTCTTTTAGTGACAAAAATGCCCAGATGAGTAGTAGTGCCAGGTTACTACTCACCTGAAAGAGAGCACGAGAAAACGAACCAGCAAAGGTAGCTTCATGAAGGGCGCTAGCAAACAACCACACAGGTTGAGGGTCGTGATCGGAGCAATCAGTTTTGCTAGTTTTGCTACTTTACGGATATCTGCTTGACGATCACCAGAATCATGGAGCTTTGGCCATAACAGTACTAAAAGCCAAAAGACAAGGCAACATCCGAAAACGCACAGATAATACGAAAGTTGTACCGGTTGCCCCTCGATTGGATCTGAATCATCTGATACATTTAAACTATAACCGGAAGTGATATGCCTAAAGAAATAAGCAGAAATGACGCCGGCAGTGCCAATCTCTGCCAAACCCATGGTTGAGGAACGAGGTGGGCAAAGTAAATCTGGAAAAGTGGAAGTCTGCGTCTAATCGGACGCGCAAAGTGCAGAGATAACAAGTCTCCTTATAAAATATTTATTTATGGTTTTTAAGTCACCTTCCTAGAAATTTAGGCCGCCTACTTTTCCCATTTTCCATTCCACCCACCTTTCAACCGACGCCTTCCTAGAAATTTAGGCCGCCTACTTTTCCCATTTTCCATTCCACCCACCTTTCAACCGACGCAATTCCTTTGAGTGGTTGAAAATTTCAACCATTGAATAAAAAAGTTAAGAAAAAAAAAAGTGAAAAGAAGTAAAGTTTCCTTATAAAATATTTATTTATAGTTTTTCATTAAAAATAAAATTTTAAAATATAATTATTGTCCCATAAAAAAAAAAAAAAAATATATATATATATATATATAATTATTGTCTTTAAGTAACCTTCCTAGAAATTTCTGCGGCTTACTTTTCCCATCTTTCATTTCCCATTTCCCATTCCACCCACCTGGAAGCATATTTATCAAATATCAACCGACGTAATTCTTTTTTTTAAAGGGTTTGAGATGATAATGGCAAAAAAGGAATTTTTAATTTTGACCATTAACTAAAAAAATTAAGAAAAAAAAGTGAAAAGAAGTAAAGTCTCCTTATAAAATATTTATTTATGGTTTTTCATTAAAAATAAAATTTAAAAATATATTTTTATGGTTTTTATGTAACCTTCCTAGAAATTTCTGCCGCTACTTTTTCCATTTTCCATTCCATCCACCTGGAAGCATTTCATTTATCAAATATCTACCGATGCAATTCTTTGAATGGTTAAAATTGGTAATTACAAATAATAATTTTTAATTTCAATTATTAATTAAAAAAATAAAAAACAGTGAAAAGAATTTAAAGGTATTAATTTAAAAAGTAAAAAAGTAAAATTTTTTATAAGAAATAATAGGGTATTTCACCGACCCTAATCCATATCAAATCACCTACTGCAATTGTTATTTTATTTCCTTTGTCTCTGTGCTCTCGATTCTATATAGGATCTCCTCTTATTCTAATCTTCTTTGACTTCTTTTTCTTTTGTGTTTTTTTTTTCTTTCACAAGTCATACTGCTTGTCAGTACCCAAATGACTGACCTGTCGATCTGCCCTATCTCAATAAAGGTAATTAATTTTAAAATTTATATTAAACTCCAAACAAACAACACTCTTAATAAATCTCTTATAATTTCTAAATATCTGCAATTAAAAATAATTTCCAAACACTATAAAATCTAAAGCAAAGTAAAAATAACTAAGATATTATAAGATTCCAATCATTACTAAAGTTGCCTAAAAACTCCCAAACTCTATCATGCACCTTACAAAGCGATTAAAAAGTACAGTTTCCTAATGGGGTGAGCCACGCATTTAGTAAACAATTATACACAATACACAATAGAATAGAATTAAGCAGATCATAGGTAGTTTGAATTCACAAATCCACTCAATGATATCAAAAACAGTTTTCAAAAGTATATAATGAACCACTTAATACATATGTAATTAAATCTCAAAATCATTCAAAAATGCATACAAATAATTTATCAAGTGTCACATACACACATATTCCATATTCTCACATACAAATCCTATGAGCGGATACTAGCATCTAACACCTGTTGATGAGGGGTTCAACATTTAGTCTCACATACAACCCTGTGAGCGCAGGCTTACACATATATGCAATCAATTTTAAAAGCATTTAATGGGTCACATATCACAAAAGAAAAGTTTATACACAAGTAGAATAATTTACTTAATGGTAACAATCATTCCAAATACAGAGGCATATTGAAGATTATAGTATCAAATTGAACATAAATCAAAGGATGCTTGACTCTCTTAGAAAATGAATAAGAATTGAGGAGTTTAAAATATTTTACAATTCTTGAGTAAGTCTGAAAACCTAATTTGTTAAAAGGAATGTTTTCAAATACCATTTGGAAAGTTGGAATATGAATTTGAAATTAAAGAATAAGAACCTTTTAGAAAACTTATGTTGAAACTCAATTCTTTTTTAAAAATAATTTACATTAGAAATCATCTTTTAAATAAGATGCAGATGTTCAAAATGTTATCTAAAAGTCAAATTTTATCTTTTGATAAAATAAAAATGCTTTTGATAAACTTTAGAAATGTAAGTTTAAAAATATAACTATTAAAAACTTTGACTTCTAAGAACTTGCTGAACAAAACTTGTACTATTATGCATAATTACTTACCTCTCATACTAATATATTTGAACAAAGCCAAATACTTTAGTCTTCCGTTAGTTCTTAACAAAATAATGCTTTAATTAGTAAGCATGAAATCTCATCATTAGAAACCTACTAACTAAAATCATTTTCTTTCCAATTGACTAACAAAACTAAGGTATGGAAACTACTTTCGACTAAACCATTGGATTAATCGATTTAATATTTCTTATTAAAGTCCCACATGTTTGAGATATATTAGCCTAATGTAATAGGCTCAAGCTCATTCATTCTAGTCTAGAGTTTAGCCTACTATATATACCCATATTATATTAATTGTAACACAGGATTTGCACTACATTCTAATATATTAAAGAAGTAGCCCTTAGGGTTTCCTCCATGGATGTAGGCCATTAGGTTGAATCACATAACTCTCGCGTTCTTGTGTTCTATGCTTTCCCTTCTACATCTATACTAGTATATTCAACATGGTGTATCGATACTAATATTTAACATGGTATCAGAGCCAAACTTTGTTCTTGGCATCTGTTAGGACATATATGTTTTAACTTATTTAAGAACATATGTCACTTAGTTATGTAAATTGGCTAATCCTTTGACAAAACGCACTCTGCTTGTAATTGGGTAGATCTAGGTGTTTTTGATACTTCAAGGAACAATGTTTCAAGGTCAAGTGTTGAAGTCATCAAGTCTGTCCAAGAAAAAGCAAGCTGAAGTGCAAAGTTTTTAAAGCTCGACACCTCTCGATAGCTACCTCGACACCTGCTATCTGTCGAGATTTAAAAAGTCAGAATTCCAAATCTGATTTTCTTGAGATCCGTGAATATGTTTTTGGGACTTCTTTTCTTCTAACCCTAAACATATAAAAGGATTATTTTAAGAGCCGTTTTGGGTGACACAAGTTGTATTATCATTGAGCAATCTCTGTTTATGCAAATTGTGATCAACAGACGAAGTTCTTGACCTAGTTCATCCTTCATCAAGAAGTTGCTGTGTCTTTGCACCATAGGGTTTTGTAACCAAGCATCTTCCTGCTATTCATCACGTGGATGAACTGAAGAACTTTGCAGCCAACCATTCTTCCTCAAGTTGGTGTTCTGAAGTCGCGTACTGGGATCCGCGCATTGGTTAGTCACGTACTTGGGAGCCGTGCATCAAAGGTGAAAATTGTCACTACAGATCAAGTCCAATTGGGTATTGGGGTAAGGGTTCAACTGTAGGTTGGTAAGGTACTTGGGATTCCTTTCTTGTAACCACTTGATTTGATAATAGTGGAGTTTCGGGAGTGGTGACCTGAAAATCACCCGGTGGGGTTTTTGCCTTTAGGGTTTTCCCCATTCGTAAACAAATCACCGTGTTATTTATTTTCCGCTGCATATTTAGTATTTGGTGATTTGTTTGTGCTTCCACGCAATTGCATGCTTAATTGATTAATTAACAACTTGGCTAATTAATTAATTAATTAGGGTTTATCACAAGGGGTCATTCGAATTGTGACCTAACAAGTGGTATCAGAGCAGGCACACTCTGATTAGGATTTAATCTTTGCTGTGTTGATCCATTGACCCCTGTTTGTCATGGATAGAGGACAATCCTTAATTATACCTCCTTTATTTGATGGCACTGACTATGCATACTGGAAAGTACGCATGAGAGCTTTCTTGCAGTCTTTAGATGAAAAAGTGTGGCAAACTGTAGAGATTGGCTGGACTAAGCCAACAGAACAACCGGCCGAGTGGGATGATGCTAAGATCAAGGCGGCCAACTTCAACAGCAGAGCGCTGAATGCCCTTTTTAGCGCAGTCACCAATGAGGAGTTCAAGAAGATATCCTCAACTGAAACTGCTAAGGAGGCTTGGACCATCCTCCAGACAACCTATGAAGGCACAAAGGCTGTCAAAGACTCAAAGCTTCAAAGGCTCACTACAAGCTTTGAAGAAATAAAGATGGAGGAGGATGAGTCGTTTGATGAGTTCTATGCCAAGCTCAAGGACATAGTGAACTCAGCCTTTAATCTTGGGGAAACCATCCCTGAACCCAAGATTGTAAGGAAGGTGCTCAGATCTCTACCTGAGAGATTTCATGCCAAGATTACGACAATTGAGGAATCAAAGGCTATAGACAAGATTCCTTTGACTGAGCTGGTTGGAAACTTGCAAACCTATGAGATAGGTTTATCTAGGATTGGTAAGACCAATAAAGGCAAAAGCATGGCCTTGAAGGCGAAGAGCAGTGATACAGATGAGTCTTCCGATGATGAAGATTCTAAGATGAAGTCCTACATTACTCGGCAGTTCAAAAAGTTCATGAAGAATGCCAATGGAAGGAGCTTCGACAAGGACCGCAGGCAGTTTAGTTCCTCTCAATTTAAAAGCCTAGACAAAGGGAAGAAGGATGCTAAAGAGGGCGGTCAGTATACTGTTCCCGCAGGACCAAAGTGCTTTGGGTGTCATGGGTTCGGACACATGAAACATGAGTGTCCTACATATCTGAAGAGCATTGGGAAAAGCAAGGCCCTTGCTGTAACCCTAAGTGACACTGAGCCTGAAGATGATTCCGACAATGAGGATGACGGAATCCTAAATGCCTTCACTGCCACAGTCAATCCTACTGAAGGGATTGTTGAAGAAGTGGATGAAGAAGAATTGGTGGAGTCAAAATTTGAGAAGATGGATGATCAAGATGACATCCATTCAGCCTATGAGAAGCTTTACAAGCTGTCTGAAAAGCATGAGAAATTATATAGGCTGGCCACCAAGAAGCTCAGTGAAGTGGAACTCAATCGTGAAGAGCTGTCCACAAAGTTTGATGAGGCGAATCAAACTATTGGAGCACTGAGATTTGAGAACAATTTTTTGGCTGAGAAGACCAAGAAGCTTGAAGTGGAGCTGCTTCAAGTTAGAGCTCAACTGGAGAGGACTTCAAGTGCAAAGCTTGATGAGTTACTCAACAATCAAAAATCTGCTTCGGATCGAACTGGTTTGGGGTATGGTCTTTCTTTCTCTAATACTGCTTCTACTAGTAATACTGTTTTTGTTCCTCCTGCTAATAACACTGAAATTGAGAATGTTGATGTCAAAACTGAATTAGCTAGTGAGAACTTAGACAAGAATAAATCTATCTTAGGAGCACCCCCTAAGCAAGATAAGAAAGATGCTAAGAACCCTAGGGCTAAGAAGGCTAACTCTCAAAAGCCCAAACAAAAGAAGCAGCATCTCTGTCATTATTGTGGAGCTGCCGGTCACACTCGACCAAATTGCTATAAGTGGCTAGCCACTCAACATAGCAATGGCATGATAGCATCTGGAAGCCAATCTCAGCTTCAATCCTCTCTTGCTCCTCTTGGAGATCTTCTGAAAGCCCTCATGTTCCTTTCAAACTTGAACGGTTTAAATTCTTCCCCCTCACCACCTGTTCAAGGATTCAATCAAAGGAAAGGTTCTTCCAAGGCGTGGAAGAAAAATGACTCTAAGTGATTTCATCACTTTCTTTTCCCTTCTTGTTTTTCTGTTTGTTGCATTGCTTGTGTGTTTTAATTTTCTGCTGAGTCAGTCTAGTTTTTGCTTTGCTTTGCTTAACATGTTTTTGTTTGTTTATTTTCAGTTTTGTTCATTTTGTTTTTTATATAAAAATAAAAAAAAAATTGAAAAATCAGAAAAATACAAAAACAGTGTGTTTTGTGTACTTTGGTATTTGTGTACCTTGGATGGCCAATGAAACAAAGTTTTCTAAACTTTGTATCTCTTATAGCTTAGATGAGCATCTCTATGCACAACTAAGCAAGTGAGTTTTGTGGCTCTTGTTTGTGATGAGTAAGATTAGGTTATCTCTTAAAACTTAACACTCATATCACTCTTTTTGACGGGTAGGACTAGAAAATCCTAAGAGAAAGGCATAAATAACCATCTCACCACTGTTACCCGCCAATCATAGTATGACACCTGTATGCTTCGGCATAGCAAAAGTGCAGTGTCATAGACACCTGTATGCTTCGGCATAGCAAAAGTGTAGTGTTAAAGACATTCGTATGCTTCGGCATAACAAAATTGCGATGTCAAATGCTTAACATCTTGGGTATTTCTTTTCTCTCTTTTTATGCCCATGCATGATATGCTTAAAAGAAAAATATGCAAAGAAAATATAAAGCAAAAAGATTAAAGATGCTTTAAATATGATTGCAAGCGTGTTTTCTAGGAGATGTGGGAGTTATAGGATGTACCTTGAAGGTGATAGTCTCCATCAAACAGTTATGATTGTGTGTGAGTTAAAAGTTATTTACTCATATCTCAGATTGTCATAACATCTATACACATATGCAATCTTGCGATGTTTTTCACACACAACACGCAACATTCTTTGCTACTTTTGATACATGTGCAGGTACAATGTGATTTGGTCATCACAAGTGTTTACATATGCTAATGTATGCTCACTAAACTGTCATAACTTGTTTTTGAAATATAAAATTGGTTAGACTTGTTTAGTGTGTGTGTGTGTTTTGCATGATCCTTGTGCTTAATTTCTTGTTGAGAGATGTTTTGAGAGGTTTATATGTTGAGTGGATCTTTGGTAGAGATGTGTGTTGGATTGCATTCATGTCTGAGTTTTTCCCTTCTCGAAAAACTGCCTTTTTCTGTGGCTCGACACCTTCCTCGACACCTCCTCGATACCTGGTCATCTGTCGAGCTTCTCAAGCTTTTCTTATCGCAATCTCGACACTTCCCTCGACACTTGGTGGATCGATCGAGAAAGTCTCTGTCCTCTCGATAGATTCTCGACACCTGTTGGATCGATCGAGCTTCGCGTATCTGAAATTCTCCTTGCATCTCGATACCTCTCGATACCTGCATCTGTCGAAGGCTTTTTCCTCGATACCTTCCTCGACAGCCTCCTCGATACCTCTCGACACCTCAGCTGTCGAGAATTACTGAGGTGCCTATTTAAGTGCAGATCGCGATTCTGAACTCATTTCACTCGATCTCTCTCGATCTCTCCGTGTCTGTTCATCTCCCTTTCACTCTCCTTTCACTCAAATCCTTCAACCCACTTGGATCTTGCTCATTTCTTGCTCAAATCACTTGGTAAGATCTCTTTTCTCTTCCATTTTCATGCATTTCATGTTTTGAAAACCTAGTTTTTGGGATGTTTCATAAAAAATTTGGGGTTTTTCAAAATTGTTGAGTTTTTATTGAAATTTTGGGTTGGGTTTGGTCTTAAATGATTTCAAAATGTCATACATTGCATTTCATGTGCATTATAATGATATTTTCATGCATTTAGATGTGAGTACTTTGTGTATATGCTGATTAGGATTGGATTGGGCTGAGCCCATGATGATATTTCTGTTTTGCATGTCACATGTTCATGCATTCCCATGCATACGTACTCTTTGTTCATATATCTGTCATATTTGAACTGATTTGGGACTTTTCTGTTTGTCTCCCTCTCTATCTCTTTCTCATTTGTTTACGTTAGTAGTGTCTATGGCACCCAAACGTAAATCTACTCCTGCTCGGAACCCTCTGCGTTCTAGAGCATCTTCATCTTCTGATTCTGCTCCTTTTAACATTCGGTTCCGTGATGGAGATGCCCAAAAGGCATTTACTGAGAACTTTTCTAGACGAGGTGTTCATTCGGAACGCCAAGTCATTCTGGCGGATTTCGCCGATACTGACCTTCCTTCTGTCATTCACAGTAGGGGATGGGGGTCACTGTGTGACATCCCGGTCACTTGCCCTCTCGTGCTGATACAGGAGTTCTACTCCAACATCCACGGGATTGATCTTTCAGTACCTCATTTTTCCTTTCGCGTTCGAGGTATGCGCATTCCTGTCACACCGCAACTTGTTGCGGATGTGCTTAGGGTACCTAGGATAGAGTTTCTTGATTACCCCTCTTATGAGCGTCTGAGGACTGTGTCCAAAGAAGAGCTCATCTCTGCCTTCTGTCAGCGTCCTGCTGATTGGGGTGAGCATCAGTTACATCATGTAGGCCTTTTGCTAAAGGTCCTAGATTCATGAACATGGTGATGACTTTTGTTCTCCATCCTCTGTCTCACTATAACTCTATCACAGAGCCTCGTGCTCGATTTTTGCTCTCTCTACTTGAGCATTTGACCATAGACTTCCCTTCTCACTTCATCCGGTCTATCATAGATGTTTATCTTGATTCGGCGTCTCGTGATAAGCTCATCTTTCCTTCTGCTATCACGCGGATTCTACGCCATTTTTTTGTTCCCTTTCCGGTGTCCGACCACTTCACACACATATCTGCCATAGATGCCGCTACTATAAAACGTAGTGAGGCACAGTTCAGGTCGAGACAGCCTGGTGCCACTCCTCCCTCCCGTACAGCACCATCCAGATCAGCTCCATCTACATCTGCTCCCTCTTCCTCTTCGAGCAATGTATCCCTTGGTGATATTATGGCGCAGCTGCAGCGCATGGACACTCGTCTTGATACACTCTCTGCTGAGTTGTATCAAGTGAATGTTCGTGTGGGTCGTATTGCACGACGGCAGGCGACCATGGGTGGTTTTGCTCCAGAGGCTACTCCTTCACCACCTACTCCAGTAGCTTCAGATTCTGATGATGATGATGATGATGATGATGGAGATGCTAGCTCTGCCGATGAGATGTCTACATGACACTCTACCCTTTGTCACTCGTGACAAAAATGGGGAGTAGGTTTTGGGTTATGAGAGTAGTCATCTTAGGGGGAGAGTTAGTATAGGACATTTTTGATAGGGGGAGTGTTGATACTTTTGAGGGATGTAGTGAGGTTTGATGTATCTTTTCTTTTCTATTCTTTATAGATGCATTGTTCTTGTATATGAGGTCCTTTGACCATTCTTACATACATTGTACTTATCTTCTCTCTTATATATGTTGATGTATGTTTCTTTCACCTCTCTCTTCATGTGTTGTTTCTTTTCTATCTTTATACACATGTTCTTTTCTTGTATGCAATCTATTTATTTCTGTTTCACACAAGATGCCTTGATGAGTTTTGTTTAAAGTGTTTCAGAAATACAGGTTGTCAAAGTCTACTTATCATAAGCTCTCTTCTTGCAAAGTTTTTCAAGAGTTTGTGTTAGGATAGATTTTATTGTATTCAACAAGTGAATATGAGTTGAGTGATTTATGACTTCTCTCATATGCTCATTTGTTTGTTGTGGTTTTGTCACGGATTGCCAAAGGGGGAGATTGTTAGGACATATATGTTTTAACTTATTTAAGAACATATGTCACTTAGTTATGTAAATTGGCTAATCCTTTGACAAAACGCACTCTGCTTGTAATTGGGTAGATCTAGGTGTTTTTGATACTTCAAGGAACAATGTTTCAAGGTCAAGTGTTGAAGTCATCAAGTCTGTCCAAGAAAAAGCAAGCTGAAGTGCAAAGTTTTTAAAGCTCGACACCTCTCGATAGCTACCTCGACACCTGCTATCTGTCGAGATTTAAAAAGTCAGAATTCCAAATCTGATTTTCTTGGGATCCGTGAATATGTTTTTGGGACTTCTTTTCTTCTAACCCTAAACATATAAAAGGATTATTTTAAGAGCCGTTTTGGGTGACACAAGTTGTATTATCATTGAACAATCTCTGTTTATGCAAATTGTGATCAACAGACGAAGTTCTTGACCTAGTTCATCCTTCATCAAGAAGTTGCTGTGTCTTTGCACCATAGGGTTTTGTAACCAAGCATCTTCCTGCTATTCATCACGTGGATGAACTGAAGAACTTTGCAGCCAACCATTCTTCCTCAAGTTGGTGTTCTGAAGTTGCGTACTGGGATTCGCGCATTGGTTAGTCACGTATTTGGGAGCCGTGCATCAAAGGTGGAAATTGTCACTACAGATCAAGTCCAATTGGGTATTGGGGTAAGGGTTCAACTGTAGGTTGGTAAGGTACTTGGGATTCCTTTCTTGTAACCACTTGATTTGATAATAGTGGAGTTTCGGGAGTGGTGACCTGAAAATCACCCGGTGGGGTTTTTGCCTTTAGGGTTTTCCCCATTCGTAAACAAATCACCGTGTTATTTATTTTCCGCTGCATATTTAGTATTTGGTGATTTGTTTGTGCTTCCACGCAATTGCATGCTTAATTGATTAATTAACAACTTGGTTAATTAATTAATTAATTAGGGTTTATCACAAGGGGTCATTCGAATTGTGACCTAACAGCATCTAGCAAAATCTGTCTGTAATCTCTCAGTCAAGCTTGCTCTCTCAGCCTTCAAATTCACAGATTAGGCACTGTTTGCTTACAATCTCAATCTTTGATTGAAGACTTTATATCAGAACCTCACAGGCCTATCATAGTAGCCATCATCGCTATCTCATCGCCTCCACAGAGCCTCCATAGCGCCTCTGTGTCCTTGATCCTCTCAAGCAATCTGTGCCTCTCCTTCTCAGATATGTGCAAATCCAAACCTTGTCTCACGAAACCGACCACACAACCATACTAAACAGACTACGACGACCAACACCCAAAAATAAGGTTTCCAATAACCTCTGCACGCACCACCTCCAATTTGGTGAAATTCTCACATGCTTTCTAGGTATCACACGCATTGTCACGCGCCAACTACCTTTGTTGACTTTAGTATGACATCATCATGCATGCTCACGTTAGCACGCCGCGCACGCTCTATGTTAGCCACACAGGTCCTTAGTCAGCATCACATCAGCATCTAACTGGCGCCTTTGACTACTCTGACCGTTGACTTTGACCGGGTTTGATTGTTGACTTTTTTAGTTGACTTTGACCAAGGGTGAAAATTTTCAGTAGGGACTATCTTGCTTAGTTTTTCGCATAGATTCCAATTTTGAGCTCCGTTTATTTATTTGAAACTTCTAAATCACCCAAATGGCCCAATTCTCATATATTTTTTTAACCCTCTTTCGCACAAAGACTCGCAAAACATGCTTCATGACAACGTTCTCTTCGCTGATCTTCTTTAGGCCTTCAATGTAGCCATTCTTCAACCCTATTAGGCTTTCTTGGTCATTTATGCAGCCTTTCATCGGCATTTTTCAGACGTCTCCTTCATTGTGCATGGTTTTTTTTTTTTTTTTTTTCCATAGTGCTCGATCCTTTTGGTTTTCAAGGCTTTCTTCAAGGCATTTTTCATGGTCATCTTCGTGGTTTCTTCAACGCTATTCTTCAAGGAATTTTTCTTTTTCAAGAGATCTTTGATGGAGGTATGCATGTACGCAGCAGAAAATTAACGAATCTACTTCATTTTCAATTGATAACATGTGTCATGTAAGTTTCAGAATATAAGAACAAGAGAGTGTACCTTGGTGCAGTGAAATTCAAAACCAAAGATTAGAAGCACTTGGGAATACTTTTAATCTTTACTCCAATTCCACTTGATACCCAAGAAGTGTGATCTCTCAATCAGTTATATGTGTATGTTCTAGCGAGAATGAAAAAGTGTCCAACACTCACATACATATCATTTTTGTTAACTTACAAAATTCTGTATGTTTCTCTTCTAATAACTGATTATTTAATTGGGCTAGCCTTTTGGGTCTTTCCAATTGGGCTTTAGTATGTGGTTTGGAATGGGACCAAAAGGGGAACAAATAAGACAATAGCTCCAATGGGCCTTGGGCTTTTCTGTCAACTCTTGATAAGTCCAAAGTTACCATTAATTATATTTAATACCACTATATAAATATAATTGTACTTTAGGCCTTATTAATAAATTATATCCCAAGACTTTATTGTACAAGCAATCCCTTCATAAAATATTCGTAGTAATACAAAGTCATGTATGTAGACTGCCACTTTGCAAATTACTACATCTTAATCCTTGAGTACTTGGTTTAATTTTTTAAGTTATTCATCATATATTTATGAAATCCAATTTCATAAATATATACTTTAGTAACTATTTACTAAAGTAGTTAGGTCTAACATTCTGAATAACAAACCCATTAAACTTATCTTAAGGGAATATTTTGTATCTTTGTTAAGAGACTATGAATTCCATCTTGAGAATATATGTTCCATCAACACTAAATGTGGCTGCCAAATATACTGAGGTTTTGACCATTACTTTAGATCTCACTCCTGATATATCAAAACAACTTACACTTCATGATCAGATCCATTATTCTCTCAAGATTAAGAGTTCATGTAAATATAAGTCGTGAGATTTATTATTCATTTGACAGTCGTTAGGAGAATAATAAATCTCACAGCAGTCCAGTTCAATATGTCTTAACTCTTAAAACATATCAACACATCAACTAGAAGTCTCCACTTTCATGTAAATATAAGTCGTGAGATTTATTATTCATTTGACAGTCGTTAGGAGAATAATAAATCTCACAGCAGTTCAGTTCAATATGTCTTAACTCTTAAAACATATTAACACATCAACTTGAAGTTTCCACTTCCATGATCAAGACAAATCATCTTAGTTGATATGTTACAGTCTTCGCATATGAAACGCTCAATTTCATCACCAACTACGAACTAAAATTCTGAATTTACAAAAAACTTGTGATTTATATCTTCTGTGATTTTTCACATAAATCATATACTATGCATCTCATGGACTATATGGTAATGTCTCAATATTCATGTTATCATTACTTTAGATAATAATAAAACAACTTTATTAATCACAATATTAAGTCATACATCATGTCATACATAATATTATACATAGCATCATACAATAAGATTTAAGGGCATTAATCCTAACAATCTCCCACTTGCCCTAAAGACTATTGTGCACTAATCTAACTCTCATTCCCTCCAAATGTGACTCGAAAGTCCTTTAAGGCAAGGCTTTGGTAAAGGGATCTGCTAAATTATTTGCACTTTCAATCTTTGCTACTATGACATCTCCACGAGCAACAATATCTCGAATGATGTGGTACTTTCTCTCAATGTGCTTTCCTTTCTTATGATTTTTTGGATCTTTGGATTGTCCAATCACTCCACTATTGTCACAAAACAATGTGATAGGAACTTGCTCCATTCTCACTACACCAAGATCATAAAGGAATTTCTTGAACCAAACAACTTCCTTTGCCGTCTCACAAGCAGCAACATACTCAGCTTCCATGGTGGAGTCTGCAATACAAGATTGTTTAACACTCCTCCAACTTATGGCTCCACCTCCCAAGGTGAACACACATCCTGAAGTGAATTTTATGAAATCTAGATCCGATTGAAAATCTGAATCTGTATAGCCAATGGGAATCAAATCCTCACACCAGTAAATAAGCATATAATCTCTCGTTCTCCGTAGATACTTGAGAATATGCTTTACAGCTTGCCAATGTTTTGGTCCTGGATTTGATTGATATCGGCTGATCATGCCAACTGAATAACAGATATCTAGTCTAGTACAAAGCATGACATACATGAGACTTCCTACTATAGAAGCATAAGAGACTTGTCTCATCATATGTTTTTCCTCTTAAGTCTTAGGCCTTTGGTCATCGACAGAGGAACTCCATGTCTAAAAGGAAGTAATCCTTTTTTGGAGTTTTGCATGCTAAACCGTTCTAGAATCTTATCTATATATCCAGCTTGTGATAAGCCTAACATCTTATTCTTGCGATCTCGCCAAAGCTTGATCCCTAGAATAAAGTTAGCCTCACCCAAGTCCTTCATATTAAATTGGCTTGACAACCAAACCTTTACTGATGACATTACCCCTACATCATTTCCAATGAGTATAATATCATCAACATAAAGTACTAAGAACATTACTACTTTATCTCGATGTCTTTTGTACACACATGGTTTATCAAGATTTTGTTCAAAACCAAATGACTTGATTGCTTGATCAAATCTGATGTTCCATTACCTAGATGCTTGCTTAAGTCCATAGATGGACCTTTTCAACTTGCATACCATATGCTCTTGGTTCTTTGCTATGAAACCTTCTGGTTGCATCATATAGATTTCCTCTTCAAGATTGCCATTGAGAAATGCAGTCTCGACATCCATTTGCCAAATCTCATAATCATAATGAGCAGCAATGGATAAGAGAATTCTAATAAATTTAAGCATTGCTACTGGTGAAAAGGTTTCTTCATAATCAATACATTCTTTTTGTGTGTACCCTTTCGCCACTAGCCTTGCTTTAAAGGTTTCAACCTTTCCATCTATCCCTCTCTTCCTCTTGTAAACCCATTTGCAACCAACATGTATAATGCCGTTAGGCGCCTTTACAAGATCCCAAACTTGATTGGAATACATAGAAGCCCTTATTCCACCTTCAACTAAATTATAGGTCATTCCGATCAATTTCAGCCACGTTCTCCCTTCACGTGGTGAAATTATTGCAATCTACAGAATTACACCTAGTGTGAGACACATGGAAGGACCCATGGATTGAAAAATCGTGCCTCTTTTTGAGTAAGGGAAATGTTACGTGTACAACATTTTTACAACAGATTATAAGTGAAAGGTTGTTTGGCGTTCTTATTGGTGGAAAAAAGTAATTTCAATGGTAAGTTTAAATTAGAACCAATAATAACATGCCATATATGATTTATTGTGAAAATATTGTAGACGTATTCCTTTTCGAATAATTACAAAAAAAAAAAAACTTTTGAGAGAGAATTCACACTACATTTATGCGAAAAAAATAAAAAGCAAAAAGTAAAAAGCCCGTTTTTATCTTATGAGATGTAAAAGTTATTTACCAAAAAATGTAAGAGTTAATAATATAGAAAATAAAAAGTAAAAAAAAAAAAAAAATTAGCCTATCAATTTTTGTTCCTTAGAGCATTCACATTAGTTCGTGTATAATATAAAAAAATGTGTAAAATTTATACATATTTGCCTAAAAATGACTCACATCAATCCATGTACAATTGTGTAAATTTACAAGTTCAATACAGTAACCGTGTAATTTACACTGACATTATTCATTTTGCATTAAGTTGTTTATTCTTTTTTTACATATCTCGAGATGAAAAAAAGAAAGAAAGGATGGTAGTTATTGTATGCGAAGAAAGAACAACAATTTAAAAAATCAAGAAAAATTAATATTTTAATGAAATATAGCATAATATAGATAATCTTATGTTGGGTGTTTTGAAATGTGAGTATATAAAATAAAATAAAACAAAAATGACAAAATTTAGTTACAAAATTGGTTGTAACTTAACGCTACAATCTTATTCAATATTTTTTTATTGGAGGTGAATTTTGACAAATCCATTATTAGATTACATTTTCTTCTTATATCCTCCATACTTGCAAAATTTGTAGAAAATTAAAAATTAATAGCTATGTTATCAATAAATTGTTTAAATTGTAAGTTTTTGTAGTTTAAAATTATATATAAAATATAAGCTTATAAATCATATAGAAAATAATATCTAATTGACACAAAATTTGACATACGTATTAAGAGGGTAAAGAACATGCAATTCAATAGTTAGATTTTCAAAATATGTAATAATTTTTATTTTATTAAGTAAGGTTATAGTCTTAGACTACAACTAATTTTGTACCTAAACTTTGTTCTAAAAAAAATAGTCTCATTAAAATAGATAAAAAATTTTGTATAGAAACCTATGTGAATGCTCTTACATGAGATAGTAATTGAATGTGCACTGGATGCCAATTCCCTGTAGGTCTCTCAAGCACCGTAGAATCCTCTTCCGTGTGGGTCCAGTAGTAAAGAACCTATGTTAGAACCCACAATGACTGAAATCTCAAATACCCAACACTAAACATCCAGATCACATGGTATCTCGTGTAATCCACTCCAAGCCAAGCTGCTGGAGTCACCATCTCCGCCCTTGAGACCATCTCACACCGACCAATAGTCATGGAGGCTCAATGAGAACTAATAGATAAGAGTTTTTAACAGATTTTTTTGCAAACTATTTAGGAAACTAGCATATCAAGTCTTTTAGACTCGAGTTCAATGTTGGAACTCGAGCCTAAGAGACTCGAAAGAATCCACATGGACCTTGAGCCTTAGAAGCTCGAGTTCCATAAAGCAAATCCACAACCACACTCCGATACTCTTTCCTTACATACTACAAGAAAAAAGACTTAATACAACGAACAAAGTCGTTGCAATAACAATTAATGTCGTTGTAATAGGTGTTATTGCAACGACAAAAAAGTCGATGCAAGCTGTTGCAATAAACTTTGAGGCAATAGGTTTATGCAACACTAGATTTTCGTTGCAATAAATTTCACATATTACAACGATTTACTTTGAAAATCTCGTTGCAATAGGTTGATTTTTTTATTAAAAAAATAATTACAAATTTAAAAAAAATTAAAAATAAATAAATCATTTTTAAATAATAATTTTTTCATTAACCTATTTTGCAATTCAAAAATCATATCTAGGAACTATACTAACAAATTAAAAATACACATAAAATATGAAAAATTCAAAATACTTCATTTCAATACATATGTCAAAGAATACAAATATATACACAACTTGTTGAGTTTACATTCAAACACATAGTTTCTAAAAGTATGAAAAAATTAATACAACATGAAAGAAAAGTTTCTTCCTGAAGGTGTTATCTAAGCATGCTTTAGGATCATTTCATTGACTTACCACCTATTTTGGGAAAAAAAGAAAAGAAAATAAGTATAAAGTTAAAAAACATCATATATACAACACATTGACACCAATATACACCATCATTGATTCAAAAAAAAAAACACATACACAACAATACTACTTGAAGACTGTGCAATTAAACAAAGAAAAATCAAATTAAAATTTAAAGAGAACCAAAAGATTACCTAAAAGTTAGAGAAAAAATTTTTAAATTGAGAAAGAGTCTCTCCAAGGAGACTATGAATTAAGAGAGACTGAAATTTGAGAGAGAAAATTTAGAGTTAGTAGATATGAGAGTGAGATGGAAATTTGAGAGATAAGTTTTGTAGTTAGTAGATAAATTTGAATTTTGATATACACTTATGAGAAAGAGGGAAAGTGAAATGAGAAAAAGAGAGAGAAAGGGAGAGAGAATTGAGATGAGAAAAACATGGGGATAAATGTGGGTGAGAGAAAGAGGGAAACTAAGATGAAAAAGAAAAAGAAAAAGAAAAAGAGGTGGGCGTGAGATAGAGAGAGAGAATTTGAGATTTATATATATAAAAAAAAAAGCAAAAAAATAGGAGATAGAGGTGGGTGAGATAAAGAGGAAAACTAAGATAAAAAAATTAAAAAAATTAAAAAAAAATTAAAAATAAAAAAGAAGAAGAAGAGAGATAGGCATGTGTGACAGGGTGTGAGTTAAATTTGAGATGAGAAAAATTAGGAAGATAGATGTGGAGAGAGAAAGTGGGAAATTGAGAAGGGAAAAAAAGAAGAAGAAGGAAGACATGCGTGGGTGAGAGAGAAAGATTGAGATGAGAAAAAAAAAGGGATAAACATGGGTGAGAGAAAGGAAATTAATGAAAAAAAAATAGCACAAATTTCCTAAATTTTCCTGCTACTCAATTACTCACCTCTATTACATCAACAAAATTTGATGTGAAATAAAGATTTAACCTATTACAACAATATAGTTTGATGTGAAGATTACCTATTGCAACAACACATCTCAATGTAAAATAAGGGTTACCTATTACAACAACACATTTTGATGTAACATAGTAATTATTGCTATAATCTCATATTGATGTAATAAATTTAAGTTACTATTACAACAAAAAAACAACCTAGAGATGCAATAGTATATATATTACCTCCATTATTATTATTATTATTATTATTTTGTTGCAATAATACTTGTTGTATTATGTCTTTTTTCTTGTAGTATCTTGCTCCTCCTCAACCAAACACAAGCTTCTTTTTCCTCAGTTCTTCCTCACTGAAAACCCACACACTTCAAGCTTCTTCCTCATAGAAATCCACACACTCACCCAAACACTCCGGCCACCCTTCCTCACCGAAACCCCTTACCCATTAGTCCTAGCTTCTTCTTCATCGAGCCCCACACACTCAAACACAAACACTAAAACAGTCAAACAGTCAAACCTGGAAACTCGTGGGTTTGTCGCTTGGGTTCATGGGTTTGTTGCTTGGGTCCATGGGTTAGTGGGTTAAAGGTTAGCTGTTGGACTCGTGGGTTCGCCACTGGGTTCGTGGGTTTGTTGCTTCGTGTTTCTATTTTTGATCTCTCTAGGTATTCGTGGTTTCCGTTTTGATCTCTTAATTCATGTGGTTTATGTTTTAATCTCTTACTTTGTGTGATTTCTATTTTGATCTCTTACTTCGTGTGAGCGCGTGCTCAGAGGCTAGTATTTCTAAAAAGAATTACTATGTCTACAATATTTACTTTCATAACAAAATCATAGATGATAAGTTTACTAACTTTCCTATCATGCCTGTTGAGTATATTTAAAATAATAATTAAAAAAAAAACCATAAATGCATTGCACCTAAAAGTAAGGTTTTCTTTTTCTTTTTTTTAATTTTTTTTTTAAGATTTGATTTAAATGATAAATTTAAGTTTGACAGCAAGTCAATTGAATTTGTATTGCATTAAAGCATTTGCATCCGGAGATGTTAAAAAACATCTATTTTACACCTTCAAAACTTACTTTACCTATTTTATCATCTTATTTTACAACTCACCTAATATTTCAATTTCTATTTTTACATACAACTCATTAAAATAATATAAACTACACCATCAAATAATATAAACAACTCACTTCTCTCTCTTCCCATTCTTCCTCCATCAAATGCACACGGCTAGAAATCACCACTAAATCTAGCAATCCTACCATCGTCAATAATCACCTACCACCTAAAACTTAGCCTAACCGCCAAAAGCCATCCACCACCACCACCATCGAACCGAGAAAACAAAAAACCACCAGAGAAACCCACCTCCTAAACCAACACAACACCCACTAAAAAAATCACCACCAAAACCCACCACCGAAGCCAACCTAACCACCACCGAAACCAACCAAGCAACCATCGAAAAACCCACCACTGAAACCCATCATCGAAGCTAACCCAGTCACCACCAAAAGGACCCACCTCTAAAATCCAACCATCAATTCAACTTCAATACTGGAATTGAAACCCAGCCACCACCTAAACGACCACCACCAAAACCCACCACCAATCCCATCCCAACAACCACCAAAATAGCCCACCACTTAAACGTAGCAACCAATGATTCAACCCAACCAAAAATAGCTGAGAAAGAGACAAAGAAGAGAGAAAAAAAGCGAATATAGAGAGAAGAGAGAGAGTCAAAGAGGAGAGGAGATAGACAGAGAACAGGGCTAGTCAAAGAAGAAAAGGAGAGTCAGAGAAGAGAGGAAAGAGGGAGAGAGAGAGAGAGAATGAGAATAATAAAATATTAGATTTTAAGCTTACATCTATGAATAGTGAGTTGTATATGTAGAAACTTACTGTAACTAGATGGTATAATTTTTTACATATACCAATTGTGGGTGCCCGAGGACCGAGGATGAACTTGAAGGGTCGCGATATTGGCCCGAGGACCGAGGAAGAAGTTGAAGGGTTGCAATAATGACGTGAAGATGTTGTAAGCCTCGGGCTCAAGGGAAGAAACTCCCCGAGGAGGGAAGAGACGAATCATGGTACTCTGGGGCCATCTTGAGGGGAAGATAGGATTAGAAGAGAGTGGAAGACAGTGGGCAACAGGGAAGCCTTAGGCCTGGTGTAGCCTGTTGCATCCGCATTAATTGGAAGACAACAGCTTTATCAACCGCATTAATGAAGAAGTGACCTGAACAGTGTAGGCCACAGCTAAGCAGATTCCTACCACCACCTTCTTCAGATGTGAAAGGTAACAAGTGTCGAAAAGGGGAGAGGGTTAGGTAGAGATGGATGGTGAAGATGTTGTGGAAGAGAGCTATATAATGAAAGGAAAGAGCATTGGAATGGGGATCGAGAAAGGTGAAAGAGAAAGAGAGATAGAGAGGAGTGCATTGGAGAAGGAAAGGGAAAAGTATCATTTTCTGTGTGAATCCTGCCTCCTTGGGAGCCTTAGTGTAAAGCTTGATGTTCATTTATATTTGAATAAAAATATGATTCTTCCCTATAATTTGTCCTCAGGCAGAGCTCATTGTTGTTGTTCTTCCTCATCTCTCACAAATTTTATTGATTTGAGCCAAGTTTGAAGAATACGACCCATTACTCTAAATGGTCTTGTGCCACAAACTTTACCAACCCAAATGAAGCATGTTTTTAGTGGTTTGAGTTGTAAAATAACAATTTGGGGAGTTTTACACCCCCTAATGCTAATGCTCTTGGGAGAATGGTCTTTAGCTTGATTTTATTTTATATATTGAAAAGAATATTCCAACATTAATTGTGAAACATTCACTTGTTGTTGGAATCCAAGATTTTTATAACTTTTTTATTTTATTTAAAAGGTAGAAGTTTTTTATAACTTTGTTTACAGGTAAATCTGGGAGTTTCTATCTTTAAATGATGTATTTCTTTAAAAAGTTGGGTTTTTAAAAAATGACCAACAATTTGGGATGGAAGAAATACTGTTTTAATCTCTTTTTGCCATCTCGAATTTTTTTCTTTCATGGCTCAAGGTTAAAGATTAATTCGACACCAGAACAAAAGGTTGGGAACTATTTTGAATATGGGTCATAGGTTGAGGATCAAAGTTTAAACCATAGATTAATAAACACAAAACGAAAATTTTACCTACCAATTTGTTATATATAATATATTAATTTGAAGCATAATTAGAATTTAAATTGTAATCTAACTTAGTTTCTAATTGTAGTCTAATTTTACTCCAAGTATCTATTTTAATTTTTTTTTTCAAATTTTGGTACCAAGTAACCCATTTCTAGTAGTCAATGCAAATGGCTTTCTAATTGTACTCTAATTTTACTTCAAGTATCTATTTAAATTTAAATTTTTAAATTTTGATCCCTTTGACTCTGTTCTTGATCCAATGTGGAGACCAAGAAATATAGACCTACTTCTGTGTAAGGACTAGATTTGGGTCTCTGGTCCAATAGGTGGATGGACTTAGGCCGAAAAAGCCCAAAACAATAAATTTGTAGAGAGTGAGTTGGAAAACTGGGCTAAAATGAATTGGACAACAAGTAAAGTGGATTCAAATGACAAAAACAGAAAGCCAAAATGATTTAAACTGAAGAAAATTGTCCTCGGCAAAGTCCAAGGAGATTGGTTCTGATATATTTATCTCAAGTTTGATTACAAAGTCAGTTCTTGATGTTACAATGTTTTCTCTTTATTTCTCCCCCCTTTCTCCAGAGGTCCCTTGCATTATATATCCCTCTTTTCATGATCTTGACTTTTCATTTTTTGATCATCCTGGCCACTACTTAAGTGTTTGTCCCATCAGATACCCTCTCTAGTCCTCTGTGAGTTAGGATGGCCAAGGCAGTACTGTTCAGGGGTCTTCTTCACATAAATGTGGCCAAAAAGTTAGCTGCAGAGCAATCAATGCGATGGCAGCAGCTTTTCCTTAGATATTTTTGAGCTTCCATCCCTCTTGTATGTTTATAATAAATGTCCTTATCAGTGGAACCTCCTGGAAGGTCACTCTGAATGATAGGATATACATTGATCTGTGTTTTGTTCACCCGAGGAGATACTCTTCCTCGGACCACCTTCCCTAGTCTTCCCGTTTGTATCTTACCCATGGGATTTTGAGCTTAACATCCTTACTACTGTTTATCTGTCCTCAGACCAACCAACGTCCTCGGCCAAGGCCTAAGGCCCAATATACTATTTTGGGCCTTGGGCCCTATAATAGCCCTTCAAAATTCCGGTTTTTTCCTCTAATCCGAGTAGAAAAACTGGGGTTTTGATTTTTAAGAGTTAAGTCCACCTATTTGTTTGCCTTGCACACATGAGAACACCGTTTTGCATGCCTCATAATTGTTCCTGACGCTTCGGAGCCCGTGATGCGCCATTAATTGCTCTAGGCGGCGCTTTGTTCCCCACATCCTACAGCAAGATGCAGATCTAATGGTGGGCGTTTCCCTTAGAATTTTGAGCGAGATAACTCCCACTCAATTTCACTTCCTATATAAAGCACCTGAAGGGCTCATTTTTTCTCACTTTACAAAACTCTCAAACACTCAAGGACTCTCACACTCTCAAGAACTCTTAAACTCTTAAGCTTTCAAGAACTTCCCCTCCTCCCAACTTTCAAGAAGTTCCTGCAGTGTCACTCATTCCCTTTCCCGTAAGTTTTCATTTTTTCTAGGTTCTTTTCTCCTCGGCCAGTCTCCTCGACTCTCTATTCTTCGTTTCCTTTCCTTAAAAACTTCATCCACTTCCCTTAGTTTAACTGAATGGGTAGGTTTAAGCATCTCGTAAACTCCCTCGCCGATATGGAGGGCTTTAGGGCTAAATACCACATTCCCTAAGGGGTTGTCCTGCGGCACTGTGCTCCTGATTAGATAGTTACGGATAGGAAAGAGGGGGAAGTCGTCATTCCTATGATCTGCTTCATAGAAGGAGGAATGACGCTCCTTATGGGTACGGTGACCCGAGATTACCTCCTTAACCAAAGGTTATGTCCTCATCAATGCGCGCCCAACCTATTTAAAGTTTTGGGTAGTGTTGATGCTCTTAATAAGCAGATGGGTTTAGGACTCACTTGGCACGATGTCGTCCATATGAGTGCCACTCATTTGCCGACTCGGGGTTTTACCTCAAGTCTAGGTCCCCTGTTGTTAGGCTTATCTCCTATCTTCCCAAGTCTAACAAGGGCCTGAAGGACGACTACCTCATTGCCTCTGGGGAATGGCACGACGTTTTTTACTGCCCAACTCAGGAGGGAGAGCCAGGTGGGATACCCTAGGGTTAGGTCCTATGAAACAGGATTTAGTTCTTCCCGCTCTGTTACTCTTCTTTCTAGCATTTCATTTTCCTTTAATGATGAAATTTTATTAGTCTAACCACACTTTTGCTCCTCGGCTATTTTGCAGATAAACAACACGTAGCGCCTCGACTCAGCTTAGCCAACATCGCAGCCCTTAGCAAAATCTTAAGGTCCAAGGTGTTCGTAAGTTAGGACGGGCAGTTGAGAGCAGTCCATCTCATCCTTGATTTTGTGCTGCTCTCAAACGCTTTCCAAGATGTCGGCAACGCCATCAGGGCAAGTGATCCTCGGCTGAATAGGATAAACATTTCAATTCTAGGCTTCCTAGCCCGAGAAGATCTCTCACTCGGTGAACTGCCCCTCTCCTGTGCTTTCCCTATAACAACAATCCTGAGGGAAGAGACTGCTTCCTCCTGCTTATCCTTGGAGGCTGAGATCGACCAATTTCAGTTTGGGGAGGAGAATGAGGAACGGACAGATCCCATAATCAATCTCCTAGATTCTGAGGATGAATTAGACAGACACTACGCCGCCGGTTCTCCTAAACTCGTCACCGCGCGTGTTAACAGTAACTCTATAGAAGAAAGGAGATGCCGCTGGATAACAAGAAGAAAGATTGCGTGATCTCCTTAAAGGCAGGGTGACGAGCCCCCAGGCCGCCTTGGGATCTCAGCCTCCTCCTGCCCCTCCTCTTTCCACGACTGAGCTTGGCGTACTCCCAATCCCCAACCTGAAAAAGAAAAGGAAGGAGCAGGAATTGGAGGAAGGTGAGGTGGTCCCACAGAAAGGGGCCAAGTAGTAAAAAATGGCCAAAGATAAGCGGGCCTCTCTGTGGACAGCAAGGAGGAACCAATTGGAGCCAAGGTGCGCCAACAACAGAGCACTTAGGCTCCTCGGCTAGAGTTGGATGGGGCTGTCATCCCATGGAACGCCTCTGTCTGGGATTACTAAAGAGGGCATTCAGCTTATGTCACTGAAACCTTGGAGCAGCCACTCCTCTTGCCTAGAGACATGGATGCCCTCCAGCGCATGAGACAGCCAGATTTCTTCATGTCTTTTAAGAGGGATCTTGCACTTGTAAGTTCTCCGTCAAATCTTTTAGATAAATGCTAAGTTGCCTTTTTCAATGCTAAGTGGGACTTCTTTGTTGTTTTTTTTTTTTTTTTTTGGTGCAGGTTACCCAGCAGGTCTTCGTGGTTGAGGAATGGGTCAAGGATGCTCGGAATAAGGCCAAGGATGAGGCCAATCTCCATGCTGAGGCCAACAAGGCTCTGGGTTCATATGAGCAAAAGAACAAGGAGCTTACCACCAAGTTGGCTGTCGAGAAAACAGCGCGCCTGAGTGCCGAGGTAGGTCTGAAAAGTGCCGAGACTCAGGCCAAGGACCAGTGCAAGAAGCTTCATCTCACAGAGATAGAGTTGGCCACTTAAAGACAGCTAGTCTTAGAGCTGAAGGCAGACTTGCAAAAGGCCAAAGAGGCAGCTCAGGTGATCAAGGAAGGTACTGAGGCCTCAGAACAAGTAGCTTATGACCGCGGGGTGCAGGAAACTCAGACCCGGCTGGCAAAGGAGCTGGCGAAGGTATGTAAAGACTACTACGATGAGGTGTAGGCAGAAGCGCTTAACCGAGCAGGAATTCCTGTTACCTCTGAGTTAAGACTTGCTGAGAATGTGTTTTATCTTGAGGACATCCGAGAGGTTCCAGTGGATCTCCTTCTTCCTTCTACTCCAGCTCTCCCCCTCTCAGAACAGCCCTCCATCGCCCAGGCCTCTCTTCCTTCCCCAGAAGTCCCCCAAGGGACAAATGATGTACATGAAATATATACAATAAAATACTCACATATCTACATATTTAGCTTTACTTTTATGTTATTTTGTGACTGATTATGTAATATCTTTGTGTTGCAGGTAACAAGGGCTTTACATGCAAAGTGGGGCTAGGCCAATTGAATCAAGCCAACTTACATCCATCCAGGCATGAATATTAAATTTAAGTCCAATTGGAGTAAGGAATCAAAGGAAATTTGCACCAAATCCAAGTCCAATTCGGATTAGGATTCCAGCCTGCACATCAGTTAGTATTTTTGGCATAACTTTCGGCTCAGATGTCCAATCGAGATGATTCAAGTTGGGCTGGAAAGTTAACTTAAAGGGTTACAACTTTGTAGTTTACCAAGAGCCCGAATTCTGAAGTTAAATGGGCCAAAATAGTCGGTTAAGTGAGGCCTAAAAATCTGGGATTTTCTCCAAACGGGAATTCAACTTGTAATAGGATTCCTTGACTTATTTAAAGGCTTTTTAGGGCAAAATTCAAGGCGAAGGCTAGTGCTAGGGCTGTGATGCAAAACAAAAAATTGGAGCAAGAGGCAGTGCCGCATGTGGCTTCTCTGTAGCTTTTCTCCATGATAGCATTGTGACTATTTCTTTCTCTATTTTATTTGTCTAGTTTAATGTTTAGTATTTTATTCTTTTGTTTTATTTCAATTACCATGAGTAGCTAAATTTATAATTAGGGTTGAGGATGAAACCTTGTTAAGGATTACTAGTAATATTTATGTGATTTAATTTTTCCCACAATAGTTGTTCTTTAATGATTTAAATTGTTCTTGCTTCATAACAATTGACTAAGATGGGATTCTAGATATGAGTTCAATCATGTTTTTCTCATGATTTAGGATTTGTCTTAATTAATTGAATGTTTGGTTTATTAATTCTTGATTATAGAATTGGATATCATTTATGATTTGTCTATCAATGGATACAAGTTATGATTTGATTTTTAGAATTGGATATATCTTGTGATTTGTTTGGCTACGGATACAATTGATGATTTGGTTTTATACTTAAGAAGCGAAGAAGAACATGCTTTTGATTTTTAAAATAAGGATTTTAATGAGGATATTTTTCATGATAGCAAGATTGATTTCTAGATTATCATGTAGTGAGTTGGGAAAAATTAATAATCATAAATATATGCTGGTATGATTTACAAGGCGGATTCCAAAATCTTAATTCCTTTCCCTTGATTGTTTACATCTTTTCATTGCTTTATATCTTTTGCTTAGTTTAACTATTTGCTTAATTTTATTATTTTCTTAGTTTATTTAATTTCAAAACAACCAATTTTTATTAAACTAGATTAGGATTAATTTGGTTAAGGTTTAATTAATTTTCCTACGTTCATTCAAGTCCCTGTGAGTTCAACCTCATTCTTGTCAAACTATACTTCAGTACAGTTCGTACACTTGCGAGTATTTTAAAATTTCACAACAACAAACAAGGCCATTAACTAAGGCCAGAAAGTTGAGATGATTAAGGGCAAAGAGGCCGGCCAGGGGGGACCTCCACCTGAAGAAAAGGGCAAGGAGGCCAAAACTTTGCCAGAAGCCAAGGGCAAAGAGGCTGCCCTCAAGATCAAGAATGCTGACTCTGAGGACAAGGATGCCCCTCCCGCTGCTAAGGCATAGCTTTAGGATCTTTGTTCTTTTTCTCCTTTTTGGGTTTTTGTAACAACGGTCTGTCATTGAATATATTGTACATTCGTTTTATCTAAGGAAAAGACGTCGCATTTCACTTTATGTGTTTCTACTTTTCTTTCTTGCAAGATTAATTCTCTTGTTGGTGTAGTTATTATTTTGTCGTTTAATACAAATTGATGTCGCTAGCAATATTGAAATACCAATACACATGCTCTAATAAGAAATGATAATGATGCATTGCTGCCACTTTAGATAAGTTGAACGAATATAAATAGTAAAAGAATGATTATATGTTTGCATTGAGCACTGGGCCATTCACAGGGAAGACCAATCCTCATAGAGATGAGTAAAACATTTAGTAGAAAGAGACATAAAGGGCCTGACATAAACCTGGTTTTGTCCAACACTTAGGCAAATGATTGAGAATATTAACCTACGCGAGGCAAGTGATTCGAGGAGTTGAGGCACAACCTGGTACTTATTTAATACTTAGAAAGATACCATAGAGTGTTAATTTCCCTAAAGCTTGTGGTCCGAGGAGCCAAGCATGACCAAGGTTCTGTTTAACATTTAGTGAAATGAACTGAAGTATTAATTTACCTAAAGTATGTGGTTTGAGAGACTAGGCATGACTAAGGTTCTGTTTAATACTTATTGAAATGAACTAAAGTATTAATTTACCCAAAGTATGTGGTCTAAGAGACCAGACATGACTAAGGTTCTGTTTAATACTTAGAAAAATGACTTGATGTATCAATTTACCTAAGGTATGTGATCCGAGAAGTCAGGCATGACGAAGGTTCTATTTGATATGCGGAATAATGAGCTGAAGTGTTAATTTACCCATAGTATGTGGTCCAAGATACCAGGCATGACTAAGGTTCTGTTTAACACTTAGATAGATGTCGGGGAGTATTAATTTTCCCAAAGCATGTGATTCGAGGAGGTAGGCATAGCTAAGGTTCTGTTTAATACTTAGAACAGTGATTAAAAGATATCAATTTACCCAAGGTATGTGGTCCGAGGAGCCAGACATGACCAATGTTCTGTTTGATACTTAGATAGATGTCAAGGAGTATTAATTTTCCCAAAGCATGTGATTTGAGGAGCCAGGCATGTCTAAGGTTCTGTTTAATACTTAGAAAGATGACTTAAATATATCAATTTTCCCAAGGTATGTGGTTCGAGGAGCCAAGCATGACCAAGATTTTGTTTGATACTTAGATAGACAGTAGAATACATGACACACAATATAACAAACCCAAATAGGGTGAAAAAAGCTTCCATTAATAATAATACCCTCTTAAGTTATTTATATTCTAGGGGTGTGGTACAGGCTTTTCCTCTAGATCTTCAAGATAATATGCACCTATTCCCACCGCTGATATGATATGATATGGTCCTTCCCAATTAGGCCCTAACTTTCCCTAAGCTGAGTTCTTTGTAGTACCCAAAACCTTTCTTAAGACCAAATCTCTAGGTGCCAGTGGCCTTAGCCTTACGTTGGCATCATACCCTTGCTTATGTTTGTGTTGATAGTAGGCCAATTGGACCATGGTATTTTCTCTTCGTTCTTCAATTAAGTCTAAGCTCTTTTCCAATAGCCTGTCATTGTTTCTTAGAGTGAAAAAACTTGTTCTCAGCGTGGGGAATCCAGTCTCTAAAGGAATAACAGTCTCAGCCCCATAAGTCATTGAAAAGGGCGTCTCCCCAGTGGACCTACGAGGTGTAGTCCGATATGTCCAAAGGACATGTGACAACTCTTCCACCCATTTTTTCTTCGCATCATCTAGTCTTTTCTTAAGTCCACTCACTATGACCTTGTTGACAGCCTCGGCTTGTCCATTCTCATATGGATAAGCCGGAGTGGAATATCTATTCGTTATTCCTAGTTCGCAACAGTACCTCCTGAACGCTTTACTATCAAACTAAAGTCTATTGTCCGAGATGAGTGTATGAGGGATCCCAAATCGAGTGACAATATTTTTCCAAACAAATTTCTTAGCATCCACATCCTTGATATTTGCCAGTGGTTCAGCTTCAACCCACTTGGTGAAGTAGTTAGTGCCGACCAATAAATATCTCTTATTCCCTACTACCTCAGGGAAATGCTCTACAATATCCAAGCCCCATTAAGCAAAAGGCCAAGGGCTGGTCAGAGAGTTAAGGACTCCTCCGCGCTGATGAATGTTTAGTGCAAATCTTTGGCATCGGTCACACTTCTTCACATATTCTTGTACTTCCTTCTGCATATTTGGCCACCAATAACTTTATGTGAGGGCCCTGTGAGACAAAGATCTGCTCCCTATGTGACTTCCACAAATCCCTCCATGTAGTTCTTCTAGGAATAGCTCAACCGCTTCAAGGTGTATGCATAGTAGATATGGGCTAGAAAAGGATCTTTTATACAACTTTTGGTCCTTGAACAGCCAAAACCAAGGAGCTTTCCTCCTTACCTTGTCGACCTCGGACTTACTCTCAGGCAAAACATCTTCCTTAAGGAATAGCACAATAGAGTCCATCCAGCTAGGCCCCACTCTTACTTGATGAACATGAACCACATTCCTCCCCATTTTTGTGTGTTTACACAAGTCCTCCACAAGGATCACTCGAGGTAAACTTTGTGCCAAGGAGGTCGCCAGCATGGCAAGAGAGTCCGCGTGTGTATTTTTATTTCTAGGGATTTGTGATAAATGAAAAGATTCAAATCCAGACTGTAAATGTCTAACCTGATTCAAATATTCCTGCATTCTGAGATCTCTGGCTTCCAACTCTCCTTGAACTTGGCTCACAACCAGCCTTGAATCAGAGAATATTTTCACTGCCCTTCCACCTATTTTTTGAACCATGGGCATCCCTACCAGTAGAGTTTCATATTCAACTTCATTATTTGTGGCCGAAAAGCCCAATCTTAATGATTTCTCAATTGTGATCCTCTCTGACGATATCATAACTAGCCCTACTCCAAAACCCCTGTGATTTGCTACATTATCAACGTAGACCTTCCAAGATAGAGGTTCTTGCATGAAAATTATGCCAACTGATTTTTCATCCTTGTTCGGCTCCTCTACTCTCTCTTCTAATGTGGTTTCAGCAAACTCAGCAACCAGGTCAGCGAGAATCTGACCTTTAACAGATGTGCGAGGCATGTACTTGATGTCAAAAGCCCCTAGAATTGTACCCCACTTCGCAATCCTTCTCGTGTAATCAGCGCTCCGAAGTAGAGATCTGAGCGGGAGCTGGGTTAAGACAACAACTGTGTGTGGTTGGAAATAGTGGGGGAGTTTATGTGTAGCATGCACTACTACCAGAATAGCCTTTTCCAATGGTAGATAACGGACCTCGGTCTCATGTAGTGACTTGCTCACATAATAAACTGGCCTCTGCACACCGCAATCAACCTGTATCAATACCAAGCTCACCACGTGGGAGGCCACTGTAATGTAGGTGAACAAAACCTCATCCACCTCGAGTTTGGACATAATGGGTGGCTGAAAGAGATATTCTTTCAACTGTTGGAAAGCCAGAACGCACTCCTCGGTCCATTCAAATCCCTTCCACTTGTTCAACAACTGAAAGAAAGGCCTACACCTGTCTGCTGACCAAGAGATGAATCGATTTAAAGCAGCGGTCATCTGTGTTAGCTTCTGGACCTCTTTGGGATTCTGAGGTGGCTGTAAATTGTTAATTGCCTTAATCTAGTCAAGGTTGACTTCAATTCCGCGTTGTGTAACCATGTACCCCAAGAATTTCCTGGATCCGACACCAAAAGAACATTTGGAAGCATTAAGTCACAGTTTGTGTCTCCTTAAGATCTCAAAGATATTCCCAAGGTCATTTATGTGCTCCCAGGTGCAGACATCACCCTAGAAGGATGAGAACCAGTCCTCCCAGGTGCAGCAAAGATGACATTAATTGTACCTAACGGGAGTCTTGAAGAAGCATTCCCCTGAGCCCTTGACCTTGACTAATCTCCCTGTCCGTTGGGCTGATACAAATATTGTTCCAACCTTCCCTCTCTAACTAGTTGCTCCAGATGGTTCCACAGAGTTCTGCAGTCCTCAGTGATATGCCCCCACTCCTGATGGTATTGGCAACGAAGACTCTGGTTGCGCCTCAAGGGATCTCCACTCATCTTGTTCTTCCATTTGAAGTATGGTTCGTTCTTGATCTTCTCCAAAACTTGATGCACTAGTTCTCGGAATATAGTATTAACCACTTGAGAAGCTGTAGGCCCAGACTGCCCAGCAAAATCCCTCCTTTCTTGGGGGATAACCTTACCCTTTCCTTTGCTCTGCTATTGGTCCTCCTTAACCCTCTTATATTTATCAATCTGGTCCATGAGTTAAGGTACACTGGTAACCGGCTTCCCAGTCAAAGACTTCCTCAAGTCATGCTCAGTAGGTAGGCCGACTTTGAAAGTCCTGATGGCCACATCGTCAAAGTCACCATCTATCTCATTAAATATCTCCTAGTATCTGTCCGAATATGTTTTCAGGATCTCCCTTCTTTCATGGACATGGATAACAAGGAATTTAAGGGCCGAGGAACCCTGCTACACGTAACAAAGGGTGATCCAAACGCCTGAGTGAGTTCCTTAAAGGAACCAATGGAACCTACGCCCAGACCATCAAACCACCTCATTGCTACAGGTCCCGAGCTGGATGGGAACACCTTGCACATCAAGGCCTCATTCTTGGAGTACATAACCATTCTCTGATTGAAATGGCTAACATGCTCCACAGGGTCTGTTCGATCATTATATATGGTGAACATGGGCTGAGTGAACCGTTGAAGAAGTCTCCATCCCTCAATTCTGCATGTGAAAGGTGATCTGGAAATTTGGTTGAGTGCTCTACTTATAGCATCGTTTCCAAAGCCTCTCGAAGATGAACTTCTGTTTTTGCACTCACGATGGTAGTCCTCGTCATACGAGAAAGACTCACTAGGAGGAGTCCTTGACCTACGCCTATAACTACCATCCTCTTCACCATCGGAAGAGAAGTCAGAAATGGAGGGGGCTCTTTTTCGCCGCTCGTGGTGTAAGCTTCTCTTCAAGTGATCAATCTCCAATTGCATGGCTTTAGTATTTCTCTCCTGTGAGAGGTGGCTACCACCCCTAGAATGACTCCTACTTGTGCGAGTAGTGTGCACACTCCCCTTCCGGTCTATCCTTTGCTCAAGATCACGGAAGTGATCTTGACATTGAGACTCCACGGATTCTACCTGGTTTGAAGCTGAACCTACCATTGTTGAATGTTAGACTCACTATAACACCAGTAATTTCCCACAGACGGCGCCAATTGTAAGGACTAGATTTGGGTCCCTGGTCCAATAGGTGGATGGACTTAGGCCTAAAAAGCCCAAAACAATACATTTATAGAAAGTGAGTCGGAAAACTAGGCTAAAATGAATTGGACAACAAGTAAAGTGGATTCAGATGACAAAAACAGAAAACCGGAATGATTTAAATTAAAGAAAATCGTCCTCGGCAAAGTCAAAGGAGATTGGTTCTGATATATTTATCTCAAGTTTGATTACAAAGTCAATTCTTGATGCTCAATGTTTTCTCTTTATTTCTCCCCCCCCCCCCCCCCCCTCTTTCTCCAGAGGTCCCTCGCATTATATATCCCTCTTTTAATGATATTGGCCCTCCATTTGTTGATCATCCAGGCCACTACTTGAGTGCTTGTCCCATCGAACACCCTTTCTGGTCCTCTATGAGTTGAAATAGCCAAAGCAGCACTGTTCAGGGGTCTTCTCCACATAAATGCGACCAAAAAGTTAGTAGCATAGCATTCAATGCGGTGACAGCATCTTTTCCTTAGATATTTCTGAACTTCTAGAATAATCTCATTTTTCAATTATTCAACCATTTCATTTTATCAAGTTCAATATTAGTCTATTCTCAAAAAAAAAAAAAAAAAAAAGGTTCAATGTTAGTCAAATTAGTCAACATTTATATGTTTCAATGCAACAACAAAATATTATTTGTAACAAATGGTTTTGTTTTATTTTTTTGATAACAACAATTGGTTTAGTTGGTTGCTTAATTGGTCACATTTTACTCATGAGATGGGTTGGATTGGTATTAGTTAGCAAAATAATTCTATTAGATTTAACGTACTTATTAGATCTAATAAGTTCCTTGTGTAATTGAGAAATTTGAGACATGTCCCTTGGTAGGAAGAACATGAAGCTCAGAATTATGGATATATTTAATACTTCCAAATATAAGAGGGAATTGGTCTATGGTCTCTTAGTAACAAAGAAATAGGAATATCTAGCCCTACATCGTGATATATATATATATATATATATTAGTACAAATTTTGCTTGTGGTTGTGGTTGTGTGCAAGAGCAATTACGCATCGAAAAATAGCCTCTTTTTAGAACTGGACCGGACACTTAAGAGTTGAGTTTCACTCCACCTTTAGCGGATTTGGCATGAAACTTGCCTTTGAGGAGTCAAGTTCTACTTGAAACTCGACTCTTGACTCTTGAGAGTTGAGTTCTATATAAAGGCTGTTTGTAGATTTAAGTTTGATATAGTGCTATTGGTCATAATTTGAAGAAAAAAAATGCATTATTGAACAAAAACGTCACGATCGTTGTTTAAATGATTTGGTAAAAAAATTAATTATACTAAAAAAAATTGTTTTCCGATGTTTGTAGATACTCCTGATGTAGTTTCTAGTTTGCAAATTTTGATTTTTCTCATACGTTTTCTTTTATCACTCTTTGAGCTTCTTTTCAATCAATTACATTTTACCAAAAAAAAACAATCCTCTAAAGTAACTCCATACTTACCTCTCTTTTCTTCGCTCAAAGAATATGAATATCTTCCTATCAAAAAACAAAGAAAAAGTAAAAGAATATGTATATCTCAATTAAATAGTAGGAACATAAAAGATTCCACATCTGAGAGTCCACACAGGGCACAAAAGCACTATTGAAGATTGAGCAAATTACGCTCAAGAGCCCGAGGCAAAACGGTTAGACTCCCAGCAAAATAAAAAACCCCATTAGGCCAATAAATAATTTACTCTAAAAGACAACCTTGGGATCCAATTGAACTCACAGGAAACATTTGGGTTGGCTTTTAATAACTATTGAACATCATCCCCAATCTCTGGAAGTATGAATCTCTACCACTAAGAAAAACACATGGCATGTAATTCAACTGATTGGCATCTCTTAGTATTTTTAATAGGGGCATCAAAGGTCCAAATCCCACTACCCCTTGTAACTCTTGAATTAAGGTTCTGATCTCCATTTCCCTTCAATGGACCATTCTATCCAAGACGAATTGTAAAAACCAAGAATGTGGATACACAATTCTTGTACAAAAAAATCTAGTACCACAAACTTAGCCACAACTCTTCTACTTGGTTGACCATGAATGATGAAAAAAGAGTGGTGAGCCCATGCAAAAATGACATATAACTAATCACAATCAGCCACGTAGGAAATTTGTGGCAAAAGTTGTGGCTAAGTTTGTGGTACTAGAACAACTGATTTTTGTGTTATAACTTTAATATAGTTAATTGTGAGTGATAGAGAAAAAGTTATAGGTTTATGTGAAAGTAATAATTTACTATTCACAATCGATCAACTCATCAAATTGTGACGAAAGTTATAATGAAGTGTGTGGCCTAACAAAACTAACTAAAAGTCTCGGCAACTTCTACGGAATTGGCAGCCATATGTTGGACTCAAGCTGTCAAAGACTTCATCTCTTTCATCCTCGCGATAACAAATACACAAGTTCTACCATCTTGCCGTGTTGCATCAACACTTCGTTTCAACCAAGAGTTGGGAGACTTCAGGATGTTCTTTGAGGAGAAAAGTTGCTGGCTTGAATCATCTCTGGGACTATTTGAGCTGCATCAAAACTAAAAACAATACTGTATTGGATTGTAGTCATTTTCCCTCTACCTATGTGGCTCAACTCCCATTGTTGAGACGCCAACCAGGGCAATGTGGCACAAAAATCCCTCCGAAATCTAATTACCATCCAATGAACCCTAATTTTACAAATAGGACACAATTATTATGGAAATGTAAACTCGAATGCCGGCAATTGCATGTCCACATTTATTTCTAGCACGAGAGAAATAGAGCCAGATCTTAGTATTGGAAGTCCACAACTTCAATCCGGTGATAAAATTTCCTCAATTTTTCAATGCTTATGGGAGTTTTGAAGAAAAGAGATGACTACCAAACTCTGCCTCACATAATTTTTGTCCTTAAAAACTGCTACTACATTTGTGATACAGTCTAAAGTCTAAACATAATGCACAATTTCAGCTTGTTTAAAGGCAAGTCACATACCATATATTAGAAAAAATAATGTTAAAGGTACGTATATCATTTTCATCCCATCTATATTTCTCCATAAAATGAATCTTACAACAGTTTCCATAGACCATCCAGCTGTCTCTCTCTCTCTCCCAAAAATTAAAAATAATAAATAAATAAATAAAAGGAGAAAAAGAGAAGAAATAAATCTTACAACAGTACCCATCTAACTCTCTAAAAAATAATTTAAAATAGAGGATATTACAAAGATTGATCCTATACTCAAAGCCTGTGAATCAAATGCTGTCTCTCAACCTACGACCACAAAATTTCCAAGGCTGGAAGTTTTAAAAGCCCACTTCATAATCTCCCCTGATTTCCAAGGCTGGAATTTTTTTTTTTTTTTTTTTAATTTGGAAAAAATTAAAAAACAACTAACTATTCCAAAAAAAAAAAAAAAAAACTTTTTTAAAAAAAATTTATATTTCTCATAAATATAGTACTAAAAATTTTCTAAGATGGTCTAATAACAGTTGTCCTAAAGACGACTGTTAATACAATTATTTGTATTTTCATATTTTATCTTGTAATTTAAAAAACGAAAACATTACTAAGCCTAGGAAACTTAAAAGGCTCTCAAATTAGTGCCCATAGTCAACAAAAGGCCCGAAAACTCTCAAATGCCAGTCATTTTGTTTCAAAATAATGGGCCCAAACCAACCCAACAAACCCAATTCACTATAAGATTAGTTTTTTCTAAACATGCAACCCAACCCAATATCCCATTAGGTGGGCAGTTTCACCATACCGTCGGTCAATTCCAAGTTCAGTGGCAGGTTAATTGATCGGCTTATCTCAAGTATTTTTTTTTTTTTTTTTGATAACCGAGTATTTTTTTTTAAATTAGATATCTCTTTTTGTTTTAAATATACAATGGCAAGCAGTAATGAGTTTTAATCTCCCATTTTAATTAGTTAATAAGTGATATGGAAGATATTCTAATTAAAAAAGTACTAGAGGTAAGTCAAACCTGTAAGTTAATATGAGACCACCCCAAATTCACCCATGAACACTCACTCAAGTCTATCAATTCAGTGTATATTCATGTGTGTGTGGTGTGTGCACACATCTGTCTTGGATGAGGCAAAAAAACAAATATGTATACACAAATAATGCCCCAATGGGATATTGATCAATCAGAAAATCATGTAATCAAGGTGATATGAGTAGGGAATACTTTAGATTTGAACTTTATATCAGGCATCATCTTTTATAGAAAAGGTAACCATACCACTATGATGAAATTCTTTCAAATAAGATCCCACCATCTGTGAATCTAAAAATTATGTCATTTTATATGTCTCTAACATTAATACACTGAAAATAATAGCACCAAACCACTTGTTGGAAACAAAAATCTAAAAACACGCAAAGACAATTCAATAAAAAGTTGAGCTAGTACTGGTCAAAGATCAGCAAAGAAGAAAGAGAACTTAAAACAAACTAAATTGAGACTCATTATGTGTCATATAAACAAATTGGATTACTCAAGATTAGTGCACTGTTTTAATTATGTAAGTTTGGGAGCATATAAAGAAAAGGCTGCCTTATTTTGCGTCATATGTTCTTAATAAGTATTTAAGGGGCAATAAGTATTTAAGGGGCTCTAAGTGGTTAGAAATAATTCCAGCTGATAGAATTGGACAACAAAGAGAACAAACATGAATCACAGAAGGCTAAAATTGATAGAGATGCGATTGATGGCAGGTTGCCAGTGACACTGTTCAGTAATCTTAGAGAGGAGATTTATGTACTCTCCGATTATGAATTCATTGTACATCAGAAAGAATATATACAGACAACAGAATATATTTGTGTGTTTGTGTTGCATAGAAACTGATAAAATCAGTGTAAGAAGAAAGGCATAAGGCAAAGGATTTGGGGAAAAAAAAGGCTTTCCTTGACAGCAGAAGCTGTTACAATGAATCAATAGCCTTAAAAAAAGTAAAAATGATCCTAAAAATGAAGAACAATTCAAAAATTGCTGGTAAAAGTCCACCTCTGCCATCTTCTGCTACAGAACTATTCAAATACTACTAACAAGATGATACTTTGGCTCTCTCTTTTGCTTTCCCAGCATCGCCACAAACACAACAAATCTAGAATTTTATTTCACAATTTGTTAAGTTAGCAAAATATAATCGGTGTCAACATCATTTTCACTTTATGGTACACCAATTACAGACGGCTACCTCAGCAAATGTAAAATTTATTTTCAAATTCTTTGTGTACTTAAGACTTTCTCTTGTTTTCTTGGAGAAATTATCTTAGAGATGCTCTCCTCTCCAGATAATCACCCGCACCTCTTGAGACCACCCAACCTAAGAGAAAGTTTATAAATACAAAAAATTTAAGTTTATTACAAAAAATTTGTTAATAAATAGGTAAAAAAATGATGCCAATAGTAGGTCCAAATAAAAATTAGTAAAAACTTACCAACTTAACTATTATGACAAATATAAAAACAAAAAACCCTTAAGTAATTTTGCGGTAAAAAATCCACCTAAACGGTGCATTTCAATGGAACATAATTCTGAACACCATCCAAACTTGAATCAATTATGAACTATGCAGGTTCAAGGGCTATTCAAAATGACTAAAAAAAACCCACCCCAAGTCGAGGTTGATCAATTTTGACGTTCTAAATTAAAAAAAATTAGGTTGGTGAAGTGTTAGATGTGAGAAAATCTCACTTGGAAAAAAAAAGCCCAATCCAACCCTTGTTTATTACACCTAAGTACTTCTTATTGACCACTGAGATTGCCTTATTCCACCCTATCCGATGGCTTTTGTCCCTTTCAATTTGTGTATGTTTGAGACGATTGATGGTTTTTTTTAGATCATAGATGGTTGATTGCATTGTTTGATGATCAAGGATTTAGATTTTGTTTTTATAAGGTTTGTTTTAGTGTTTTTATTTGTATTTACATATTTTATCTGATGCGCTTTAAAAAATGAAAACATTACTAATCCAAAAAGAAACTGAAAAAGCTCTCAAAAGGGGCCCATAGCTGAAACAAAAGGAAGGCCAAAAAACTCTCTAATGGCAAGTCATTTTGTTTAAAATATGAGCCCAAAACCAACCCAGCAAGCCCAATTCACTATCAAGATTGGTTTTTAATAAACGTGCAACCCAACCCAATGACTTGGGTGGATCTTTGTGAAACCATTCATGCCTAATTTTGTATTTTGGCCCTCAGCAACTTAGAGCATAAGCTATCTCTCTTGGAAAGCAATCATCCAAGCAAGCTTGGCTAACTGAGTGTTATTGAAACCTTCAGCTTTTCTAAAGCCTAGACCTCCTGTGCATTTGGGATGACACAGTTTTTCCCATAATCTCTATTCTCTAGGCAAGAAATCTGCCTTCTGGTTCCTTATTCTTCCACGAGAATCTTCTAGTTCTAGACAGAGCATCAAGCTTGTCACAGACTTTAGTTTTTCCCATGATCTCTATTCTCTAGGCAAGATATTTGCCTTATGGTTCCTCAGACTTCAACCAGAATCTTCTAGACAGAGCATCAAGCTTGTCACAAACTTTGTTTAACATGCTAAAAGAATACATAATTTGGAATAGCTTGAGCTTCCGAGTTAATGAGGGTGCTTCTAAATAGCCTAGGATAGACATTTGCTTCTCCAACCCATGAGCTTTGCCTCAAGCTTTTCCTGGCTGGCCCAATAGACAAAAAAATAATTGGTTTATATTAGCCCAACATTTCCTAATCTACTAATTTTTCCCACTAATTAAGAAGCCATAATTTTTTATTTGAATTAAGGAATCATAATTAATTGGGTTATATGCTTAAGCAGAAACATGAAAGAAAGAGGACATTTTCAATTTGCCTAATCTGTTCATGAATTATTATGTAGAGTATAAATCACATTGAAGTAGGCCTCAATACATTTGGATCTCAAAAAATGAAAAATTCGGCCTGTGGGCATCCTATATGCTTTCCACAATATTAGCCTAATACTATTCTCTCTCTTTTCTACTTGGACTTGGCATCCTATATGTGTAACAAAGTTTGTAGATTACATTCCATAACCCAATTGACTATTAAAATTAATAAACTGAAATTTTATGCTCATGTTACTTGCGTGAGTTAAATTACAAAATTTGTTACAATTGAGATCATAGTTGTGAATTTTAGTAGAATGGGGTTACTTTTCAATACCCCAATTTTAAATTGATTTTCTACCATGGGGTACAGTACCTTTTTTTTTTGGTTGAGAAGTTACAGTACCCCAAATTTAAAGTGAACTTCTACCAATAATCATTTATTATTATTATTAGAGTTAGGTGGCACGAGAAAGCTTTATGATTATGAAATGAATTCACTTTCAGATAATTATTTTTCTCAAAGTAATAAAGCAAAAAAGAAAGAGTAGAATGGTAGATATCAATTAAAATAAACTAGCAACCCTTCTCATTACTAGTAGAAAATGGAAATTTACACTTATATAATAATCTCCAATACGGTTCAAACATAACAACCACAGGACATAACTTTTAGTCAGCAGAAGCTGTTACAATGACCTTAGAAAAAAAAAAAAAGCAAAACTGATGCTAAAGATATAGAACTATTTCAAATACTACTGGTACTGGCGGGTGGTAAAGACCACCTCTGCCATCTTCTGCTACATATAACAGAAGCAAAAAAACAAAGACCCCGAGAACAAAAAGGGTCCCCCATGGGTGCCCTTAAGAACAATTTGGTCCAATTATAATGATGAAAAGCCATTTAAAATTAACCCTTCACATTTCTGACCCAAAGAGAGGCCAATATATTCTGACCCCACAAATTTAGTATACTAAATCTAATATCCTAGTATACTAATTTGGTAGTACTTAGTAAAATATTATATAATCATAAATATAATCCTTAGCAAACTATTAGGCTAAAACTTAAGAGGAAAGACACAAATGGGTTTGTTGTGTCTAGAATTGTGCACCACTATAGGTCTGCCCAAATGACCAACCACCTGGAGCAACATTGTTAGAGACCACAGTACGGCCATCGCTGGTGGTGACCTTGAATGAGAGGGCTTGGCCATTGAGGTAAGTGTTGCTCTGCCAGTTCTGACCCCAGTTCCTTGACATTGCTTGCCAACCAGTTCTGGACCCTTTGATGGAAACAGCATGGACATCACCAGCACCACCAACGTTTGTGATTAGGACAAGGTTGAAGTAAGAGTGGCCATTGATGGTGAACCTTATGCCTCCCTTTCTACTACAGGGTACCCTACAAAAATAAAAAACCCAACCAGAAAAAATGTTGTTAGGTAACATTTTACAGAATTACAGTACCTCAATAAATGATACAATGAAAGCACAAGAGGCCAAAACTAAAAGTAATAAATAAATAAATCTTGCTGCTTTGAGTTCTATACTTCCATCTTCAATTAAAAAAAAAGAAGTTTGTTGCTTTGGAAATAAAAAATTACCAAAACCCCTAGGGCCATCAAGGTGCCCAAAATTGACCTTTTACTTGTGTCAAGGGGTAAAAACAACTTTTACTGCCTTAAAAAAATAAAGGAAAATATTGGTACACTCTTTCTTTTCTGAGTCATATTCCAAAAAACAAAGCAAAACAAAAAATACTATTTTCTGAGTTTAAATTATGAAGGGCGCAAAAACCCTTTCAAAATCAAACAAAGGCAGAACCTTGACCATAAAACAAGGAATAACTATGAGGTGTGAAAGTCATTTTCATTTGAAAACCACAGAGAGACAGAGATCTGCCATTTCCTTAGAAAAAGGTAAAGTTTTTAAGTTTAAAATCCTCACTAAAGCCTTACCTTCTGTACGCCACAGGCACAATTCCAGCTTTGTATTGGGCAATGTGCTGGAAGACAGGCTGCGAGAGATCAAAGTGGTGCTGGGGAGGGTTGCACCAACCCCCATTGTTGTTGGGAAGAGCATTGTTTGGTGGGCAGAAATTGGTGGCTGTAACCATAATGGAGCCAGGCAAGCACCACCTGGGGTCACTCACACACTTGATCTCATAGCAAGACCCACAGCTCAACCCATTGTTGAACAGAGCTGTGCTCAAAGCTGCAGTGTTTGTCCCATACCCTTGGCTATACAAGTTCCCATAGCCACAAGCTCCACCTGCGCAAATTTCACCAACAAATGCATCAGCAAAACTTGGCCTCACAAATTTTGAAGTACTAAAAAAAATGAACTTTATTGGTTACATGGTACATACCCATTGTCCCAGAAGCATCACCACCTCCATAGAAGGTAGCATGAGCATTAGTCCAACCTCCACCACTATTCCCATGAACAGATGAGACCATTGCTAGAAAACCCACCATGAAAAACCCAGTGAAAGCCATTTTCCTACAAACAAAGTAATAATAAGTGAACCATTTAGTACTAACTTTCTTTGTAACAACATATTAAAAAAAGTGCAACATTGCTTGTGTTTGTTGTTTTAGCACAAGTGAGCCTTTTAGTTAGAAATGAAATGGACTAAAGAGAGTCAAGAGAGACAAGATGATTACATTAAAAATTGAATCTTTGAGAGGAAAGACAAGCTAGAGAGGAAATGCTAGGCAGTTGAGTGAAGGAAATTGGGTATGGGTAGAAGCCAATATATAGAACATTGGGCTGGGCTAGTTAGGGACTATTTTAGCCTCTGTCATAACTAACTCCCACTTTTAAGAGTGTTGGTACCAAAAGCCGTTTGATATTAAAAGCATTTGCATAAAAAAAAAATTTAAGAAATTTGTCACTTTTAACGTAATAATCTAATTTTTTATTTTATTTAAAAAATGCGATTATTTATTTCATATTATATTTTATTAAGATATCAATTTTCTTAAAATTTTTTAATTGTTTTTTTTTCACAAATAATAATTATCATCTTTATAAATAATTAAATGTAAAATAAATAAGGCCAGTGTAAATTTATACAGTTACCGTAGGTCTCAGAGAGGACTTACGTTGGACTTATAAATCCCTTGGTAAGAAGGATTATTGGCAACTGAACTCGAATCTAGACATTTTAGATGAAACGTTCGAACCATACCAACTGAACCAATTCCAATTAACCATTCTTCTTCTTTTATTCTTTTTTTTTTTTTCTTTTTTTCTGTTATACACAAACAAACAGATGTTGTGAATACTCGCTATTATCCGTTTTGTAATAATGAAATTTTCAAGTGACTTTTGGGTTTTTTTGGGGGGTTGCACTTGAAAGGCAGTTTTTCTGGCTCGAAAACGCGTGGATTTGTAGCTTTCACTGTGGGAAAAAATAAACTTTAAAAAATCCAAAAAATCCAAGTGGGGTATAGTGGTTTTTGGCTCTGATGGCTAATACACTTCCATACGCACATGCAAGCATCCCCCATTTGCCGCAAATACCCTTTTCCCTCTCTTGTAGTTTTGTTCTATCTCCCCTTTAACTTTTTTTTCTTTTTCATTATTTTATTTAAAGAATTTGAAGACTTTTTAAAGGGCTTAGCATGGCTCGAATCGAATGTTAGACATTGACGGTTCTTAAATTGACCACGTGTCGGTCGAGTATCGTGTCTAATATATTAAAATAAGTACATAAGATGCATCAATCTATTATCATGTCCAGTATACAGGAATACTGAATGAAACTCTTTTTAGTTTCTAGTGTTATTCTTCGAAATTTTGAAATGAGTTTGAGTTTTTTTTATTTATTTATTTTTTATCAATCCTTTTATATAATTGAGCTTCTGAAACATAATTATTTTCTGCATAATTGTTTAGCATTTGAGTAAGCTATAAATATTTGACTATAGAGGCACCATATTTTCACATTATAGTACCTTGTGTGATAAATGAGAAAATGATACAGCCGTCTGATAGGACTTTGAGGCAAGACGGTGGGTAGAGTTCATAGTTAATATGCGAATCTTTTCTGGTAAACAAATTAAATGGATTCAATTAGGTACTATTATTTCTGACTTGCATAAAAAGAAAGAATTTTCATTGTTCTTTCTTCAAAATCTCCCATTAAATGCCATATGTGCATGGTTCCAAAACTCAAACTCTCACTCTCTCAGCCTACCGTACCAGGCAGCCTCAACCTTCTCTGTTTCTGCGGGTCCCTTTTCTTATCATGAACGGTCCAAATGCAACTGAACACGTTCACTTATCAGAGAAATGACACTATGAAAGTGAATCACAGAGAAAGTTGAGGTTGCTTCACATGGGTGATGACATTTTTATCTACCTTATTTCTTTTAAAACTTTAATCTCATTGAAACTCTTTTTTTATTCGGAAATTTCCCTCCAAGCTTCATGTACTTTTCTTTGTTGAATAAAAAAAAGCGTATTAAGTATGGACTCATTAACCTCACGTCACTTGGTTATTGAAGTTTTGATAGAGCTATTGTTGTTAAAAGGTTAGCGTTTAACTCTGGCTAAACATCATGTGAGGCGTCCGCACAGTGGTCTCCTACCTTCGATTACTTCTTATGTGTTAAGATCGGCCAAATAAAAAATGAAAAAAAGAACCAACGCCATGTGTGGTATCAACCAATAATTTGTACTAGTACCTTAGCTGGATTTTGTGTCTGACGACATCTTTAATTACGTAAGTTATTTAATGGGTGATTAATGGTTAAGCACATTATAGTGACAAACACTGATGGATAATCAGAATTAATAATGAATAAAGATAAGATCTGCATGGAAACCGACAACCCTGGATTCTAAAAATTGACTGACGAGATAATACGACCGCGATTCTCGGCATTAGTGTTCCAATCATATTAATTAACAGCCAAATACTTAAGAACAAAACACACAAATTAAGAACACTATAGTTGAATTTTTTTTTTGGTTTTGTAAACTTTGGACTATACTTGTACTTTTAGGCAATCTACTCTGGCTTAAGACAGTCTTAAACACTCCATGCAGGTACTTTTCTCTCCCTCTGAATAAGGTTTCCCACTGAATAAGGTTTCCATGTTGTTGGAAAACTTGGAAGTAACATTTTGGTAGAAACTAGAAGCATACTTTTAACTTTTAATCAGGTTTTGTTTAGATATATGTGAGACAGAATACTTTTACAGCCATATCGAGTAATATATATCTGTATTGACAGCATGTAATTTATTCTGTCTTGTGCTTTTGCTTATTAGGATGAACAAGACTGAGATTTGATGCAAAATTATTCAATATTTTAAGAGTAATGTTTATTCCTTTCAAATAAATGATGTACGAATTCAATTAATGAAATTAACAATTATGTAAGTGGAAAAAATATTGCTTCTAAAGCATTGCCTGATAAATAGTCGGTGTGTCTAACTCAATTCAATCCAAAACTTTAATTTTAATCTTACAATTCTAGTAAAAGTAGTCTTATCTTCTCAAATAAATAAATAAAATAGTCTTGTGCTTACCCAATTTAACAAGCATAGGTCAAAAGCAAGTATATTTGCAATAACTATAATAAATAAACAAGCACACACATCAAACAAGGCAAGTTAATTAACATTTAAAAAACAAACCAACAAAACAAAACTTTGAAAAAGGACTAATGCAACTAACATCATTGAATTTAATTGAAGAAGTAATATATATTGACTAAAACAATTGTTGTTTGATATGATTTTCATTTTCAAAATATCAATGTGGATGCAGCAGACATATCGCTGACCTATCTCAAGTGTCGATCGCCATTCTAGATTTCAAGGGTCAAGGAATATGTGTTGGTTATTGCTAGTGAGGATTCTAAAGTACTGAATAGAGTTAATGAACCTAAGAATCGGCAAACCCCACCTACATGCATGGTCAAGCTTGATGTCGATGCGTCTATCTCTAGAAAGGGGCTTCTGCCTTTCTATAAGCCTTACAAGTTGCTGCTGTCGAGAACTGGATGCAGGTTGTCATAGAAGGTGATGCTAAAGTCTGTATTGACGGTCTGAATGGAAAAGGAGAATGATTTGACTAGTCCATTAGCACTATTATTTGTAATTCACTTGAATTTAGAAAATCATTATCTAGTTTTAATTTTAGTTGAGTTAGGAGAAAGTTAAATTATGCGGCTTATACTGCTACCAAACTTCTTGTTAAGCTAAAAAACTAGTTTTGTTGTAATAAGCATGAAGCCCCAAAAGTCATCCTAGATGTTTTGTAAGGTTGATACCATTGTTCTAGGTGTCTCTGTTTGATTTGATGAAGTTTTCAAGTTATTAAAGGCCCGTTTGACAATGTTATTTTAGTAACGTCTGTTTAAGTTTTTTGAAAATACGTGTGGATGAAAAAGTGTTGTATTGTTTAAACAACGAAAACCGTTGTTTAAATACCCCTACCAAACAGCCCTAATAGTGTCAATACCTTACTTTTAGTTACTTGATTTCAATTTTTAAAGGTACGTGGTTCGGTGATGCTTTAGTTAGGAGGACTCTCGCCTATTAATGTAGATTGTAGTACATTGATTATTGAAAAGATAACACTTCATTTGTTTTGAAGTAAAATATTTTACATGTAAAACATTTCCAGTAAAATATTTTCAAATGTTTGGTATGATAAGTAAAATTTTTCAAATAAACTACCAAAACTGATGGCTTAACACTGAAGTTATTACTTGTTAGTGTTGGAGATTCGTTGATCGGACTGCTAGAACCGGCAATCAAAGCGGTGGCTCCAGCGACCAAACTGCCAATGATTATTGTCAAAGCGATATTTTCTAGTGACCAGACCGCCAACACTATTTGACAAAAAGACATCTTCAGTTACTAGACCTCCAGCACTAGTCGTCGATGCAGCATCTTCTGCCATCAAACTGCTGGCAGCAATTGCTGGTGCAGCGTCTCCTGCCACCGAACCTCCAGAACCTGTTGTTAGGGCAGAGTCTCCGACCACTGGCACCAGTTGTAGAGCAGTCACCGACCACCAAACCATCAGCACTGGTCGTAGAGCAGAGTCACCGAACATCGGATCATCAGTACTGGTTGTGGAATGGAGTCACCAAACACCAAACCGTCGACACCGGTTCCAGAATGGAGGCACTGGTCACTGGAGAGGTATCTCTGGCCATTGAATCGGTGACCTAGTGACTAGATGGGGAAGGTAAGCCACTGTGTGTTTTTGGAAAATATTTTATCAAATTTTTAAAGATAAAATATTTTACAACTTTTTATAAAGAATTTTCGATCAATGGAAAATATTTTACTAGTTTTACTATATTTTACCTGCAAACAAACATCTGAAATCGAAAACATATTCCGAAAAAATATTTTATATCAAAACAAACAGAGCGTAACTAATAACTTGCTATGAATCTAATGGAAATTCATAAACATAATAAAGTATAAAGTAAAAACAATCTACTTGCATGAATGCCTTACAATATTGATCGTAAAAACTAAAAGGAAATACAATCTACTTAATACTATTTCTAATTTTCTATTTAAGCAATTTGCAAACAGTAGAGTTGTGTTTCAATACTATTTCTGTCTAAGCAATTTGAGATAGTAGAGTCGTATTTTTTTTCTTGAGTATTCTATTTATACTTAAGGCCTCTAACGGTTATCGAAGATCCTTGGTAATTAACTTTCACGTGGCATTCTTTTTCTTATACTTTGATGCCAATTGTCTTGCTTCCAATTGTTGTTGAAAATGTTAATATTTGCCTCAATGGATTGTCTTGCTTCGATATAGGCTTTGTTCGAAACCTTCGCAATTACTACTCTCCTTATAATTGCCACTTGCCAATTGTCATGCTATTAGCAAGTCAATATTTTCAAATATTATAAGAACAACATTTGAAAACAAACTTAGTTTATAGACTAAGGCTACAACACCATATTTTTTATTGGAAGTTAATTTTGACAAATCCATCATTGGATTACATTTTTTTTTATATATCTTCCATGCTTGCAAAACTTTTAGAAAATTAAAGATCAATAGTTATATCATCAATAGCTATGACATGAAATTTGACATATGTATTAAGAGCGTAAAGAACATTCAATTCAACGGTTAGATTTTTAAAATATGTAGTAATATTTATTTTATTGAGTAAGATTGTAACCTTAGGTTACAATCAATTTTATAGCTAAATTTTGTCATATTATAATTAACCAATAATTATACTTAAGTTTTATCTCAAAAAAGAAAAAAAAAAAAATTACATGGGCAAATTGAAGAATTAATTATTTTTATTTTTTTATTTTTTGCAGATATTTTCTCCTTAATAAATACTCCTATTGAATGATGAATCAACCTCCCAAACATTTGGTTATTGCTTGACCAATTTACATGGGGTTATTTTTGGTGCCACGTCTACAAATAAGGAATGGCTTTGCAGAATTGAATGGTATGACAGGAATTGAAGGCTATGTCTGTCTTATTATGGTAAAGATGTCAACTTTTTTGAAACAAATATATTTTTGAACCAAAAAATTAAAAAAAGGAAAAGAAAAGCAATTTGAATGTATGTGCGCCAATTAAGAGCGATTTTAAAGCCCTTTACCAGCGGCAGAGACGGCTATAGTAGCAAGCTGCACATGCAACCCATTTGGCATTTCTCTCCTTTTACTTCAAAAAATCAAAACCCATTTGGCTTCTCATAAGATTTTGCTTTTGGAATTTTTCTTTGGCGACAGATTCTTTCGTAACATATATACCCATCAGCTAAACTCTGAAGATAGAAACAGAGCCAAAGACGACTACAAAAAATTCAAAAAGCAAATCGGATAGAGGAAAATACTTTGCTATTTCTTTCATACCAAGTCGGTGTTTGATTGATTCTCTGATTGGTCAATTCAGTTCTTGATATATGCTCGATTGTGACCTCCAAAAATTGACTATCTAGAAATTACAGTTCAATTCGCCAGGGAATTCTCACATAAAAAAAATTGTAAAAAAATTCTCATTCAAATCGGAATTTCAAGCGTTTGATTAAGACTTTGAATGAGCATATATGATTTGAGTTTATCTTCCAAATGAATGAATGATTATCATTTTACAGGTCGTTCTTAGTTTGTTGATCCAGTACACGTGGGGTGACTTGACTAACATAAGGGATATGAACAATTTTATTATTATTATATTATTTTTGGCTTTGTTTAAAATGAAGATTGAACCCTGAAATTAAGGCCGTGTAAGGTGGTGTTAATCATTAAACAAAGAAATATGAACGTATACAAAACAAATCATGAATTAACTATATTATAGTAGAAGTCTTTGCCGTCAAAGACTATTTTTTTTTATTTATAGAGATTAATGTGCTACTAATTTCGCATATTGAACCATTTTTTCCCCAAGACCTTAAAACACTTTGTTTATAAGGAGGCGTCAATTCAGTTATAAAACCTTTGTCCACTTTATAAGTATAAATGTTTGTGTGGTAAAGCGGTAAGAGCTGGAATTCAAGTTTTTAGGAGGAAGTTTCACACACACACACATATAGTGGAATTTCTATATTGTATCCCAAATAAGAATATTGATTTTTAATGATATTGTCTTAGCTCTTATATAAGAAAAATTAAAATTTGAATTATCTATCTATCATTATAACTATTGAATTAATAATTTATCAAGAGTATTGTTTTTTATTGTTTGCCGAAGAGGTCCTACACTAACCCATTTATTGTTTGCAGATGACAGCCTATTATTTTGCAGGGCTACTAATAATGAATGCAGGAAAATTATTGATATTTTGGAGATTTATGAGAAGGGCTCGGGCCAAAAGGTGAATAAAAATAAAACAGCCATCTTCTTTAGCAAATCCCCCCCGAAAAGCATCAAGCAAGAGATAAAGGCTACTTTGGGTCTACAAGAGATTGTACACTACAAGAAATACCTTGGCTTGCCATCCTTGGTGGGTAGAAGGGAGAAGGAAAGTTTTAACTTTATAAAGGAAAAAGTGTGGAGAAAGCTACAAGGTTGGGAAGGGAAATTGTTATCTCAAGTAGGCCGGGAGGTTTTGATCAAAGCAGTCATCCAAGCTATTCCATCATTTGCAATGGGATGCTTTAAAATTCTATTGGGGCTTTTCCATGAAATTGAAATATTGATAAAAAATTTGGTGGGGACAAAGGGCAGATAAAAGAAAGATTCATTCATTGAGATGGGAGGAATTGACAAAATCTAAATTGGAAGGTGACATGGGATTCAGAGACATTGCTATGTTCAATGATTCGCTATTGGCAAAACAAGCTTGGAGGCTCCTTCATAATTTAGATTCATTGTTTTATAAAATCTTCAAGTCACGTTTCTTCCCAAACTGCTCTATCATGGAGGCAAAAAATCCAATGCAGGCTCCCACGCATGGACAAGCATACTACATGGTAGGGATGTTTTGCTTCAGGGTTGCAGATGGAGGATAGGAAACAAAAAATCAATTGGCATATGGAATAACTTCTGGCTGCCAAGGAACAATGCCCCACAGGTATTATCTCCTATTATTGATTCTATGGCGGATGCTAAGGTTGAAATTCTTATAGATGAGACAACGAGACAATGGAACCATGCTATGATCGATGGAATATGCACCACTGAGGAGGCTGAACTGATCAAAGCAATCCCACTGCCACGACAGGAAGCAAAGGATGGCTGGTTTTGGCCTTTCACCAAGGATGGAGCTTACAACAGCAAGTCAGGATATCGCTTCTTGAAGTCTGAAGTTGAAGCCGAGATCGATGAGGAACAAGTGGGACGTGACAAAACACTATGGCGAGGACTCTGGTCTCTTCAAGTTCCAAACAAAATCAAACACATGATCTGGAAAGCGTGCCGAAACTCATTTCCAACGAAACAAAATTTGGTGCGCCGAACCATTATCAACGACCCAATCTGTGATCGGTGTAAGTTGGAACCTGAAACGGCAATACACGCCCTCTGGTCTTGTACAGAACTGGATGTGGTATGGGAAGATGACTCGCTGTGGAACTGTCGCCGAACTAACAATTTCATCGACTTCAAGGAGTTGTTGTCATGGTTAATATCAAATCAGCAACACATTGAACTTTTCTCGGTCACAGCTTGGACAGTTTGGACCCAACGGAATCAGGTTCGTCTACGCAAACCTTGCAGTGGTCCACACTTGCTCTCTGCACTTGCCAAAGATCGCCTTGCTGAGTTTACAGCAGTGCAGCCCGCAACACCTCTCCCTCGAACTGCTACCTCATCATCTCGAGCTCAGTGGAGTTTCCCAGCGCAAGACTTGGTGAAGATTAATTGTGATGGAGCCATATTTGCAAGCCAGAAAAAATCAGGCTTAGGTGTGGTGATTCGAGATAGCGACGGCGCGGTATTGTGCTCTCTATCACAAAAATTACATCAAGCCTATTCACCGTTTCAAGTTGAAGCTATGGCAGCATCAACAGCCCTCAAACTTGCCTCGGACCTGGGTTTTAGACGAGCTGTCCTCGAGTCTGATTCACAATCCCTTGTGAACGCCCTGACCAAGGAAAGCAACATCTTGTCCTCGGATGGTCTCCTAGTTGAGGATGTCAGATTTTTTGCTAAGTTTTTTAATCAATTGCATTACTCTCATGTAAGGAGAGAAGGCAATATGGTCGCTCATAATTTAGCTCGTTACGCTTTACGTATTTCAAGTTTTGTAGTATGGATGGAGGATGTTTCACCACCTTTATTTCCCATTGTTTTAGCTGATACTGTTGGTTTTTCTTAATAAAGTTCACTACGTTCTCCCTCAAAAAAAAAAAAAAAGAGTATTGTTTTTTAATGATATTGTCTTAGCTCTTATATAAGAAGAATTAAAATTTGAATCATCTATCTATCATTATAACTATTGAATTAATAATTTATCAAGAATACGTAAATAGTCATTTAAGAAAAAAACGAGGAGCAAAGGGGATAATCTTCCTTATAGAGAGCTGACAATGCGAGGGAAAGATTATCCTTATTGAAGAAAACAGAAGACATAGAACTTAAAACAAATCTAGCGACATGGTGAGTTGCACTGTTACAAGCACGTTTGACCCAAATAAAAGCAGAAAACTCAAACTCCAAACTCCTAGCCCTCTAGGTTAAAGTTGAGATTTATAATCGTGTCGTTTTACTGAAAAAACTAAAAAGTAACTATTGAATTACAAAGTCTTAACTTTTTCAGTTAAAGTTGAGATCTGTGATTGTGTCGTTCTAGCTCCTATTTTTTTTTTTTTTTTTTTCATTGTATAATGTGATATTGAATTTTTTGTTGAGATCTTTATCTTTATAATAGATCATTTTATTTCGACCTTATTTTTTTTTTTTTTTTTATCAACCTTATCCATTTTTATATATATAATTTTTTTTTTTTTTTTTTAGAAACAAATCTTTTCAACCTTATCCTTAACAAGTGTGTGTGGATTCAAAATTTTCTACTTAACTGTTAAACCTTTATATTATTCTCCAATATAGAACCGGGATGAAGTCTACGACTCTACGTTAAAAAGAAGTGGTTTTTAGTTAGCAAATATATCCCTTTGACAAGTGACAACTTTAACGGCCAATAACTATCAAGTCGTTTGAAACATCCCAAGTTCATAACTGCTTTTGTTGACTGTTCCTTTCCTCTTTTCTAGTGTTTTTTTTTTTTTTTTGTCAGTACCTACTTTTTTAAAGATTCAATCTACACCGTCAATTTTTTATCCAAATTTTTGCTGTTGCCGAATTTGATTTTCCTAGCTTTTCTGTCTCCTCCTTTCACTGTTTCAAGGGATTCACTGGCCTGCCAATGTTCAGGATTTTGATTCTCTGTAACTAAAAGTCGATTTTCTCTCTTTGATAAATCACATCCATTGCTGACTACATAATCAACTTTTTCTTTTCTTTTTATTTATTTCTATTTATATATTCTTTGGATTCTTTGGGTAAATATTAAATTTTTTTATTTTTTATTTTGAGAATCGGATTCTTGGGTACTTGAGTTGAAGGTTGAAAATGCTAGTCCCTATACAAGTTTAGCCTGGTGGTAAATTTTCATGGGAAAGGCACTAGGGTTACTGTAACTTTTTGAATAAAGAACACTGTACCCCTTTGAACATTTGATATATATATATAATATTAGTGTAGTAATCAGATTGATAATAATTACTACTTTCATTTGGACAGTACTCCTTGTCCTATATTTGATTAGTTGTTAATCATGTTTATTTTAGACCCCTCCTAAAACATTGGACTCTCTTTCCCTCTCAAAATCAAATCTGTCTTAACATATTGTTTGTCTAACTTATTTGAGTAAAAGTGAGATAAAACTATTAAAAGGTGATTCAAGGTTTAAGCAAATAAGTTGCTCAAAAAAAAAAAAAAAAGGTTTAAGCAAATAATTGGGTCTTTTTTTACTAGGTTTACTAAACTTTTAGATAGATTTTTTTGAAAATGTAAAGGCTAAATCTAAAAGATAAGAAATTAAATTATTTTTCCTTAAAAGTTGAAATTTATAAACAAGATTAACAAAAGAATAAGCTGTCCTCAATATATCATATATATTTTTTTTTGATAAGATCAATATATCATATTTAATGGGTAATGGTACTCCTTTTGTTCTTCAAATTTAGTTAGTGTAAACAAAAAATCATTTTTACACAAATGCTTAATTATAGCTTATTTCTAGTTTCTTTAGTTTATATATATATATATATATATTTTTTTTTTTTATTTACATTTTCCAAATAAAATTTTAACCTGCTAAAGAAAATAATTCATCCCAAACAAACATTATTAGTAATTTGTTTATGTGCCAAAGTCTCCAAATTAATGGGGGGCTCAAGGGCTTGAATCCCTTGGCAAAATAACATGGAGAGAAATCATGATGTCAATTCAAGGTGAGAAAAAAAAAAAAGAATGACTCTAAAAAGTATAATCAAGCACTTAAAGTTGATAATGGAAATTTTGAAAAGAGTTGTGGGAGATTTGCAACCATATTTGACAAGAAAAAGACATTAGAAATGACAAAATTTGCTGTCCTCAATTAACCATCTTAACCTTGGATTTAAGAATATTTCACTCTCACTGAAATGACAATATTATCAACATAGTTTTATGAGCTTTATTTTGTGGTCCAACCCTTGCCTCCTTGAAATTATAGGGAAAATTTACTGTGACCCCCACGAGCTACTAGAACATCAAGAAGTCACAAACCCACATTTCCCATCACTCTTAGCTATCTATCTCCTTCTCTCGCTGTTCCTCCATGTGAATTGCTATTTTTTGTTAAAAGTGGTCATCATTGCCTGCTTATATCTTCTAATGACTTTTAAGCACACATGAAATCATCCTAATTGGATGGCACAAAGTTGACCACACCATGCAACATTTTTCAACATAAAGAATAACCCACAGGACATTATTATTAGTTGTGATTTTTGATGCTGTCCTTTCAGCCCATCAGAAACTGAGTTTTTTAGTTTTACACAGAGAATTTAAAGTCATAGAATTCTTTAGCGTAGGCAAAGCTGGCCTCCTCCTGTATCAGAACTAACTCAAAATCCAATCCTAGACCCCCACCATTCTTTCCCCATGCGTGAAACTCAATCTCCTTATTTCACCCAAAAAAAAAGTAAGACAGCTTTGAAAAATACGGTGAATTGAATATGAAATTTTCAATCCTGCGGGATTGATCGAGTTGTTGGGCACTCAGTCTCAAAATGGTTGTCTCGGGTTTGACTGAGTGCTCTCCAGTTCAAGTTCAACACTTTGAAAAAAACTCTTTGAGTCAGCGATTTACCACGCTATGGCCCACCAGTCACGAACAATGATTAATTTCTAGTTAAAGATTTTGAAGAAATACTGTGGGAAACCAAAATAATAATAATAATAAATTTTCAGAAACTCAATCTTCTTATTTTACAAAAAAAAAGTGAGACACTCTGAAAATTCCGTAGACTGATAATATAGTAAATTGAATTTTAGACTTTCAAGTTTATATCACGTTTTAGACCAATTAACTCACCACCTAAGTCATATCAATTTATTTATAAGTTATTCAAAGTAATTTTGACAGTTTTTTGTTTCTAGGATACATAAAAGGATTGTATCACTCGCCATGAAAGAGTGTGGCTGTAACATATAATCCAAGCCCGTGATCAAAGGAGAGTTGCCTAGTAAAGGGAGTGAAGCTCTATCTTTAGATAGATTTTGTTGTGTCTTAACTGCCTTAGGTGGCTAACCTAACTAGCAACTACCTCTTGGATGCTTTTTCTTACACTAGAATTGAATAATACTAAAAGAGTAAAAGTAATGTTCTAAAAGCACTTCCAACTACCTATTTGGATTTGGTGAGGAGCATTTAAAAAACTGTAGGGTTTGGTTTTGATTTGGTGAAGGATCTTCCAAAGGAACATAAATTGTCATTGATTCATCAAGAGGGTAAAGAATAAAGCATTATTGAGGATTAAAAATGATTGTTTTATGAGGACCCTTGATTTGGGTCATGATTATTCGTAATCTTTAGGGGAATGGGGAGGTTAGTAAGAACTAATACTAATTAAGAAGTAATGTTGCCGACACTCATGCTCTACTACATGATTTTCATGGATTCTTACTTCTTTCATTGTTTCCTATAATCATGGGTAGTTTGATTTTAAATTGGAACCCATTGTGTAAAGTTTGCATTGGATCTTGTTTTTTAATTTTCAAATTGGATTCAACTAAAAGTTTTGGAATCCATCAATGACACACAATCTTTAGGTGTTTCATTGATTTCTTTTGGTGTCTTCCCTTTGGGGTCACTCGCATAGAAGAGGAAATAGGAGTAGCTTTTAGTTAGGGTAACATTTAATTTCTCACTATCTATTTACTACTTGCTAAAGGCTCCCTATTGATCTAAAGTCTTTAACCAATAAATATTGGTAAATGTCATTTTCTCCCCCAAAATTTTGCTTGAGCAATTCACTCTCCTGGGGTTCACATGAGAGGAAATTGCTGAAACTAGCTACATTTTTTGAATGTTGCAATTGTTCTTCTATATATCGTAAAGGATGTGATAAAGTATTGTGTGATCAATTTGGATTTTTTAAGCTCCTTTTTATCATATATCATAATAAATATACCACAAAATTGGAGTACTTTGCATAGACATTGAGTTGGAAACGTTGATCTTGTAGCATTAGCCATCATTTTCATGAAAGCGTTGCTACCAACAACAAAAAAACACTTGTTCATATTTTATAACAGGACCTAATCGATGTGACCTTTAACCACATCAGTTATAAGCAATATTCAATTTTCAGAGTTTGATCGCTTTTCAATCACTTTCTGAGTAAGGAAATCAGCTCTGAAATGCAATTCAATCCAAATGTTTTCTTAATTCTTTAACCACATTAGCTATTACCAAAACCAATTTTCAAGAGTTTGAATTTATCTAACACTTTCAGTCGGGTATGAAATATTTCACTATATGTACACTATAATAAACTAATATCGTGACTCATGACTGAGTTCCATTGGAAGTATCTCAAAGTTTCATCCACAACAAGCAACAACGAAGGTGCCATTACGTGTAGTATTATATAGCACAAGAGGCTGTCTAAAACTAGATTCAACTACATGTGCGTGCTTCTTTCATTCATGGCATGAGGTACATGTGCTAAGAACTCGTACATCCCAAGAAACAACCATAATCTTGCAGCACCAAAACATACACACATTAATACCATGAATCCATTATCCACGTTCACCATGCTCCATGTTTAGAAACTTGATCATTCTCAGAATACTGACAATACGTGGTTTGATCTACAATTCAATTGACAATTATAGATGGGTGAGTGGTAGCCTCTTACTAGCCCAAAGACTAACCAATGGGGTTGGTCAAGGCACTGCGAATACCAAGTTAGTAAAATAAATAATTAGATAACAATGCAACCTCATAGTGCATATCTTCATACTTATTTAAAGGGATTATTTATAGGGTTTTGTTGATTAGGGTTGATGAAATTTTCCCGATGAAGTTAGAAAAACACCCTATGTGCGCCCTCCTCTTAGGTTGACCGAGGGAACGTAATCCTAATTAAAGTGTCTTCTCCAATTTTTCCCTAGTGTTTCAAAGGGAAGACCATTGTTATGTTGCATTAAATGCAAAATGGTAGCTTATGCATGTAATAAATTTGGATGTGAAAAACGATGATGGTCATGCAACAATGCAACCTCTTCATAATGCATATCTTCATTATCATTTAAAGGGATTATTTATATAGGGTTTTGTTGCTTAGGGTTGATGAAAGTTTCCCGATGAAGTTAGGGAAACACCCTACATATGCCATCCTTTTAGGTTGACTAAGGGAACGTAATCCTAGAGTGCCTTCTCCAATTTTTCCCTAATGTTTCAGAGGGAAGACCATTGTTGTGTTGCATTAAATGCAAAATGGTAGCTTATGCGTGTAATAAATTTGGATGTGAAAAACGATGATGGTCATGCAACAATGCAACCGCTTCATAATGCATATCTTCATAGTCATTTAAAGGGATTATTTATAGGGTTTTGTTGATTAGGGTTGATGAAAGTTTCCCGATGAAGTTAGGGAAACACCCTACATATGCCATCCTCTTAGGTTGACTAAGGGAACGTAATCCTAGAGTGCCTTCTCCAATTTTTCTCTAATGTTTCAGAGGGAAGGCCATTGTTGTGTTGCATTAAATGCAAAATGGTAGCTTATGCATGTAATAAATTTAGATGTGAAAAACGATGATGGTCATGCAACAATGGTCGGTTATTGACCTCTTAGTGACCTTTCATCTGAAATGGTCCAATGTAGACTACTCTAAGCTTGTGGTTCGATTGCTCCGAGGCTTTGCTCGGTCATGCCTTGTCATTTTGACCAAATGACCATGTTTGGGATCCTATTCGGCCTATTGGTCTTGAGTTCGATAAGATGTCGTAGGGTTGCTCTGGAGCATCAGTCTTGGGCTAGACCTAGTTGGGCTTGGCTTAGGCCCTTTGGGCCCATCCCAGTGCCTATCCATTTTGGGCTTACCAGATTTCTCCACTACAATAATTGTCACTCTATCATTTTAAAGAATAAAACCACACCACATTATCAGAATGTATTTAGTGAAAATTTTTTTTCTATTTTGAATAAATATTTAAACTGTGTAAACAAAATATGGGGTTTAAATTAGTGAAAATTGTCTTTGTCTCAACTACATAAATCTCAATTTGTTCTCACTTATTTAAAAATTCCCAATTTTGATTATTTTGTAATGATTCTTCTTTTTGTTGTTTGTGAGAGAGAGGAAGGGGTAGAAAGTCAGTCCTCTACTAAACCATAAATTAAAACAATCCAAATGCCAAATGTAATAGCTTCATAATGGCTTTTATTGTCAAGCTTCCTAATTATTACGAGGTAGCATATCATGTAATGGTTGTTTATACCCAATATCTCATAATATAGGGTTCACGGATGAGTAGTCCTCCCTATATATGAAACGTGCAACCAATATATAAAATAATTCTCCCCCTAAGGTACATGCTAATAAGTAATAACCCAAGTTAATTAAATATTTAAATTTTCTTTGGACAGTGATATTAATGTAAAAAAGTTCATGTTTTTTAGCATGATAATATTATAATTTTCCCTTGACAACATTTGGATTTGAGAATTTAAAAATAAGGGATTTGAAAATTATTGTTCTTGTAATTTACTTACATATATATAAAATGATATTAGTCTTTGTTAATGTTAACCATCTAAATTTTTTTATTTGAGTATATTTTGAAATTTTCACCAATAAATCATACTTATATACATTCTTAATATGCACATATAATTTCAAATCAATCATATGTTATTTACTAACCCATCTATAAACTCATGAATCATCTTATTATTTTACAAGTATACAAAATATAAGAGGACAATGTAATCTAATGATAGATTTGTCAAAAGTCCAATTCAATACAAAATTATTAAATATTAATAAGAATTGCAATAGATTTAAATTGAATTTATCTTATATATATATATATATATATATATATATATGTATGTATAAACAATGTATAATGGTTGAAAATTTGAAATTATTGAGAAATTTACTCTAATAAAATCATTGTGTTATATATTTGATACCTAATTATTTGAAACCCACTTTATAATAAGGTTCAAATTCATCAATGAATTCCACCATACAAAAATATTTATACTTCTTATAAACTAAAAATTGAAATACGGACTCTTCTCTTCAAACATTTTCATCCAAATGAATCAATTTTTAATTTTTATCCTGTGAAAGTTGTCACATTGCACCATTTCACGTAGAAGGAAAATTATTAAACTCTGATTAAAAAAGAAAAAAAGATCACGACACTACAAACAACATAACAAGCCATATATCTCAATGTCAAACTTTTTTAATGGTGTAGGACCAATAGGTTTCCCATGTTAATTAAACCTTATCAATTTGTTTTCTTTTTTGAAGGAAGGTGGAGAAGTCCATAATTATGGTTAAGACATTTCTATTTTTACAACTTCAAGTCTATTCACCTTTTCTATGCAGCAATATTTGACTGCAAATTCCCTTTACTATAAACCTTGTAGAAATTTCCTTTTATTTATTTCTAAAAAACCTTGTAGAAATTTCAGAAGGTTTATTGGGGGCATATATATATATATATATATATATATATATGATATATTTGATGGTGAGGGCAACATATCCACATGTCTACCAAAAAATTAATTTAAAAAAGGAAAAGAAAGGCCAAGGAATATTCGAATCTAGAAGGGGTTTTGTTTGGTTGGTTCTTTTGGTTTTTTAATTGTACTAGGAGTAACAAAAATATTCGCTGATATACATAAGGTGAATATAACTCCATGTGCATGTTGTACTACATTGGCTATAGCCCTTATCTTTAAGGCCCATGCCGTAGTAACTTGGGATTGCTAGGTCGGCTATTTGGGTGCATGTTACACGTAAAGTTAAAACCAGCCTTATTATGTATAGCATGACATTTTCACCGAAAGAAAAAAAATAAATAAATAAAGCTGAAGTGATGCTTCTCTAATAAGTATATATTGCAACAGTGACATGCACCAAAAGAAAAAAAATGCAAGAAATATATTGAGTAGGCATGCAAGTATGGTGACACAAAAGGGCTTGATTTTGTTAAAAGGAATGTGTTTTGCTAGCGACACCACTTCTAAGCGTGCATATTTGGTTTACCTTTTTTACAACTTTTTATGGTACTATTGTTTTTGACTGCTTTAATTTTGATAAATCACAAATAAAATAAAATAATCAATTGCACACCAATTCATTTTTGTTAACAGTTAGTATCATTCTTTGGTGAAAGGCATTTGCTATTGCTCTCAAACTTTTTTTTTTTTTTTTTTTAAAATACTAAGTATTTTTAACACACATACATGGCAAGAGAAGAGAAGATTTCAAAAAAACTGACAATGGTCTATATTCAAAAGGACCTAACTCTTGGATACAATACAGGCTTTAAATTTCTTTAATCCACATTCAAACTCATATGTAAAATAAGTATCGTATGTAAAATAAGTAAATAAAAGGGAGGGTTTATAGTTATCAAAATGACCAATAAGTTCTCAAACTTGATAAGAGAATTTAGGGGTTAATAAGATGCGTAAGCATGACATTTTATGTGTGTATGTGAGAGAGACAGAGAGGATAAGGCTTAAGAGTAAAGAAAGAGAAAGAAAGACCTCTCTTTCATGGGGGCAATTGAATACAGCTTTGCAGCACAAGCTAAAGGGTACTCCACTAATGCCCTCAAATATATATAAAAAACCTGTATATATCCATGCCTTAATAACAAGGTCATAAGGGTATGAAACACTAAATAAAAGCAACCCCACTTCTCTTTAGACAACCTAATCAGCACACTTTTCAATCTCATTAGGGTTCCCCCTCCTTAATTGTTAAGACATCTCACACCAAAGGGTCACCCACAAGAGCAATTTATTAGAGAAGTCTGGTTGTTAGAAAATAACTATTATTAGTCACTGGGAAACAGTCCCACATGTTGGAGCCAACATGTTTGAAGAATTCCTTGGATTTGAATGGGACTTTCCTTGAGAGAGAGAGAGAGAGAGAGAAAAAAAAAGCAATTGTTGGACCCTCTGCACATGGAGGCCACATGCTTTCTGTTGTGGCATGACCACAAATAACCATCATAGTATTAGTAGTGAGTGCATAACAAGTAAACCAAAGCCTTAGTGAGTTCTCATTTTAGGCTTGAGTGCATTTGGAATGTAAGTTCAAATCCAAATTAAAGTGAGCATAGAGACACACTTTTTGACCAAATATTTTCTAGTAAGCTAAAAAGCAGCCCTACATATATAAATCCAAAATTTTACTCAACCAAGTTGGTACGAACTATAAATCACCGGTCTTAAGGTTAATTGGTATTTTTTGGTATTGTGGGAATGTTCAATTCTCTCTCCCCACCTTAAACGTAACTAAAGGAAAGAAATTGTATACATACTACAAAATAGTGTAAATATACTAGTCAAAAAAGTAAAATAAGAGTAATTATAGAAAACCCACTTAAAATCATGATAAATATTAACCACACGGTTAGGTAGGACATTTTGGACAATGGATAAATTTAGAGGCTGCAGCTGGTAACAAGCTTTGAGACACAATAAGATATTAATGTCTGAGTTATCCTATTTTATAATGGCTTTAGTCATTAATCTATCTTTACAAATGTTGGTTGCCTTACAATAAGGTTAGAGATATTGGTAGATGTTAACATGATGCTGTCACAAGCTTTGAAATTTGAAAAGCCATGCTCACGGCACTCCTTATTCCGAGGGGCCAAAGTTCTCCCTCTCAATTCTTGATATTTGGATTTGAATTTGCACCTTTTTATTTTTTGGGGAACAATTTAAAATATTTGCCACATTTTTCTATGTTCTGAAAGGCTGCAACTAAGAACCACTCTTAATGCAGGAAAGGGAAAACCAAATCCTAGTAAATGCTCTTCAACAAAGTGTCTTTTTCATAAATTTATCACCTAGAGGCGTGAATTTATCTCATTGTGGCATATTGGTGGAAAATGATGAGGGCAAGAACATGGCTAGTGGGTAAGGAAACCATTGTCACAATCCAACAGGGCCCAATTGTTTAGACAATCCTGGTTTCAGAGCAAACAACAGGCACATTGTGAAAGTATCCCAACCTAAGTCATGTGACCCAGTACAATGTGCAATTGTCTGTGGTAGTCCAAACAGAGCACATGAATGTGGGGAAGAGAGAATGGTCCCCGTCTAGAGCTAGCCTGCTAGCCTAAAATATATTCCATTACTTCATGAATTTTAATGGCTAGGGAAATTTGATACAAGAGGGCTTTTTTGTCCTTCTTGTAAATGGTGGAGGTGAAGCTCACATCTTTAAGGGACACATTGTTGGGCCCAATAGTTGGTTGTTGCTATAGCTCTCCTTCTGCAATGATGTAAACCTATTGTCGCAACACATTACATGTGTATTGCCTAATTTTATGCAAGAGTTGCAGAATGTAGAGGACCAATCCTGATGTTGAACATACATGCAATTAAATGAGGGTACTGTATATTTGAGAATGACACTTCATCACTGTGTTCTATTGTAAAATTCTCTCGTGAGTTTTTTCACTTGTTTCTGCAATATGCCTTGGACTGAGTTTTAATCTCTATTCTTGAATTTAGAGTAGCATTTTGATTCAGTTGCCAAATGTCCACCTTTTGCAAAGTGCTGTTCCATTCCAAGAAAGAAGGCTAGTAAGGATTTTGCTACCTAGAAATAGAGTACCATTTGTCTCCAAAAAAAAAAAAAAAAAAGTTTAGGGACAACTTTTATTACAACTTTAAAGTGGTTGATTAGTGCTGGATCTATGTGAAAGTAATTATTCACCTCTCATGATTGACCACGTCGTCAAGTTGTAGCAAAAACTGTGGTAAATGGTATGATCCTAGAAGAACTGTTTATCTTTATAGGAAGTGGAAAACATCAGTGTAAAACTAAAAATACTAAAACAGGAAAACCCTCACAGAAATGATGATCCATGTTGATCTCAATGCCGGTGCAGTGTACTAACTTGTTTACAAATGTCTCTATAAGCTGGGCTACATTGTCTTCCAACCACCAGAGCTTCACTATCTAATGTTAAAAGCCCCTTGCTAGTTTACCTGCACTTGCCTTATACCGTGAACTGTGAAGTACAAGTACCCTCAAATTCCTACCCAAACTTCAAATTCCCACCCAAGGATGTGGTGTCTCAGCCAGGAAGGAAGATTCTTTCTTGCTTTTTGTCCACATTGCGGAAACAATTTAGTGATTCTTGTCTGATTGAGGTTCACAATCACATTGCAAACCACAATCTATCACATTCGGTAGTTAACCTTCGTTATCTATGAACTTCCACCGCATGCACCAGGAAAAACAAAAAGCAAAAAGCTTTGGGCAACATGGAACCAATTACACCACAAAACACACAGCCAATTGGCACAACAGTCATTCATTGCAGTCGGTTATATGCAACACAGCTTATGTCATCTTGTTGGTAGAGAAAATGAAGATCCAGTTAAAATCCAAGACTAAATAAATGAAAAGAAGGCAATTACCAGGACCAACCAGTATTTGACATGTTCAAATACATGAACATTTCAGCATTCCAAACCAATCTCCATTTATGAATATAGAATATTCATCAAAATAAAGCATGAAGAATGAAGATCCCAACCAAAAAAAAAAACCCTTTCAGTTAACAACAAAACATCAAATGCATTAATTCAGCATAAACACACAATTGTCTGCTTCCAACTTTGAGGTCATCCCGCAGTTTGCACAAAATCAAATCTATACAACAATCTAACCAGGTCATCCAATCTCATTGATAAAATATCTACTTGGCTAAAATGACACTACCAAATATCAATAAAAGAGAAAAAAAAGCCCTTACAAGGATAAATTACATGTTACCATTTATCTACAGATCTTTCATCATCTCTTCATACTTGGGCCTGGTGTTGACCTAGAGCACCCAACTGCTCCCTGATCAACTGACTTTCCACTCAATTGTTGCGAAGAAAATGAGCCACTTTTTCTTAACTTCCCTGGAAATTCCTTGCTTGGATTACCCTTTAATGTCAGATTCTTTTTAATGCAATTTCGGTTAAGTAAGAACATAGTATTGCGTGGAGGTGCATGCAAAGCCCCTTCAACACAATCTCCCACTTGTACACAGTCCCAAGGCCTGGATGGGCCATCCTCACAAAATGGTTTGAGCCTTGGGAAACCACTCCTCAGTCTTGAAAAACCCCGTCGTTCAGGGGAGTTGTCCTCCCCCAATCTAACACATAGAGGGCAAGGCGGATCATTTTTACGGGTTTTTGGTGTTGTTTGCTCCAAACATTCTGCATGAAAAACGTGACGACACGAAAGAACCCCAGCAACTGGCATATCTCCACTCTTCACAATCCTACGAGAACTCCAAGGTGATCTTTGTGAAAGAAATTTTTCACATAAGCCACACCTAAAACCACCAGAAGGATTGCACGGCTGACTGAAAATTTCAGGCTCAAGTGACTCAGAAACATCAGCAAAATCAATGCTGCTGCTAGCACTGCTCCAACGGTGGGCATCTCTTTGTGGAGTGGCAGTATCAAACTCTGAAAACCCAGCTGTTGAGTCAGGAGCTTCTCTAGTATATGTTTGGGTAGAAAAGGACAAGGGGTGTATAGGTTTTGACATGAAAGAACGACGACTTGAGAAGTTCCGGTGAGAGGATAAGCGTGACTTGAATGTTGGCTCAGACTCACTACTGTCTGAATGGGAAGATGTTGAGCCACCACTATCTGGAATTTCTGAGGTTCCCTGCACACATTCCATTCCATTATGAAATGGGATTATAGCAGATATCAAATAATTGCCCAAGATTATTTTTTCCTGGATAATTTCAGAGAGCTTCATCTTAATACTATACCTCCATGGTAGGTCTAAAGGAGAATCGCCCCATAGCTGGATCTAGCAAGTCAAGAAGGTCCAAAAAAGAATGTTAAGTGCAAAGGGTATTAATATCAATATTAGAAAGAGCAAGAATGGCAATTGAGATATTTTGAATTTGAAGGTTGAATGTCATGGTGAATCTTGAACAGACATGGTAAGGTTCTGATTCTAATGAACATATGGGCATATAAATGCAAGAATAGAATGCAACAACTTAAGTTTGCTCTCATCCAAAAGAACAGTCAGCATATACAATAATACCAAGCCATATGAAGTGTTAATAACATATTAAGTAGTCATCAGAAAAGAAAGAAAGAAATGTCAACTCTTTTTTTACAAGCAAAGAGAATCCATACTTCCATAGTAATGCAATCTAATCCAAATTAGTTAATTTATTGCAGAACCTGGATCCTTTGGTTAATTAGCAATTCAACTAAGAGCTTCAAAGGTACAACAAAACAATTGACTACCTAATTTGGCTAAACAAAATCCACATGAAATCATGAAAATTTCTTATCAAGTAAAATTCGCAGAAGCATCAAAATGACACCCACACACACTTTCGCATACCAACCAGTCTAACAACAATTACACAAATCCAGTCAAGCATGGGAAAAAAATAAGAATAATTCTTCTGATTACGCTGATGAAGGTAACAATGCTGAATCATGCAGTGTCACCACACAGTCGCACATACACTTTCAGATGTCAACGAACCCAATGACTATTACACAAATCCATTTGAGCATGGAGAAAAAATATAAATAATTCTTCCTAGAGCACTGCTGAAGGTAACAGTACCAAATAATGCAGTGTTACCATAATCCAGAGTATTTATAAGAGATAATCAGATAAAATATTGACTCCAATTGAGGACAGCTACCATATACATAGGATTGTTAATGAGGACCAGCTATCAGATCTCTCAATTAGTAAGTTCCCAAGAGACATCACCATAATCAAAGCTAAACAAGTCTAGTTATCCAACTTAAAGAGGCAATATCCAGTCCAATGGAGCTGGTTCTAGTTATTTACTTCCAGCTGGAGTACATACTGGTTACACAAAAAGGAGGCATATAATAAGGTCCTAGATTAGCAGGTAAAACATATATGTTTCAAAGCTCAACAGTTATAACAAACAACATGGTCTCATTACTATTAGGAAAGCTAATAATCATCCTATTCACAAGGGCATTCAGAACACAGAAAGGTCTCATGTCAATTACAAAAATGAGTGATTCTCCTATTCCTAAGGGTACAGAGTAGAAGCACTGGTTTTTTCCCTTAGTTAGCTAAAAAGAAATGTTGAGAGCACAATGCTGATATTTGCATATTATATTATTGTATTACCTACAACTTATCTCAATTTAGCGATATATATACATATATATATATATATGTATATATTTTTATTTATTTATTTATTTATGAATAATTTAGCACTATTATGCTACATAATTCATCATGCAAATTCTGTTAAACCTGAAATGTTGTTTAAGAAGGGCATGAACTGTATTATACGATTTTGAGAATTATAATGGGAAATCAGCTATTTTCCGAACAGTTTAAATGTTAATCCTTTCCCCTAGAAGAACATCATTTTGTTTTGACAATATTCCTAGGTTTAAATTTTTAAAAGAAAAAAAAAAGGTTCCACTTTTATATAACAATATACGTCTAAATCTTAACCATGTATCTCGACCGGTATAAAAAGTGGGGGGAGCACAAGTAAATTGGTTTATCCTTCTCATTTCTTCTTCCTTTCACCTTTTCTATCTAGTTCTTGGTTAAAAAAAAAAGGAAAATATTCAGCCATGCAAAGGATGAGAGGACAGGTGCTAATGACAGAAAAAGGAAATTTCCCGTATTCTATCCATAAACACATCAATACACCTTAAACACACCAATAAGGCCTTTTTGTTTTAGCTTAGAATGCCTGCTTATTTTCACCTCCATCTTATGAACAGGTTTTTGTCTTTCCTTCTTTGTTTGGACTGTAGCTTGGAATAGAATTCTTACGGGTGATAATTTGAGAATTAGGGGCTTTGATTTTGTTGACTGGTGCATTATGTGTCATTGTTGTGGGGAGATTATGGATCACTTACTGCTTCATTGTGAGATGGCTCGTCGATTGTGGTGTTTTGTTTTCAAATCTTTTGGGATCTCGTGGGTCTTACCTAGCACGGTTCCAAATTTGCATTTTGGTTGGTGGAATTGGTTGGGGAAGCACTCCTCTAAAATCTGGAACTTAGTACCATTGTGCTTATTGTGGTGTTTTTGGAGGGAGCGTAATCAACGAACCTTTGAGGACTTAGAAAGTTCTGGAGACCAGCTGCTTTGTTCTTTTAGTGGCTCTTTGTTTGACTGGTCTCGGGCTTGGGGGCTTACATCTAGTGAATCTCTCCCCTTATTCCTACACTCTCTTCTCCGTTGTAATTAATTTTCTGTTTTGTTTTCTTGTTCTCTGTAATTTTTGGTTTGCTTTGTGCCTTCCATGCATAAAGTAGCTGCATGGATATGATTATTTCTTACTTATCAAAAAATAAAAAAAAGTTAAAACAAAATAAGCTAGTGAAAATAAGCTCATCTAAAGACACTCTGTCTTGAGGCCAGCATGTCACACATGCATTTCAGTCATATAAAGAAAACAAGATGTCAGGGCATTGGAGGAAGGATTAAATGTTGTGATCGATAAGAACTCAGAGTATCATACCCTTGATAATTCAACTTTAAGAAAGTTAAAACTTTACATAAAAGTTAAAACAAATGAACATATAAAGCAACGAGTATCAACATCCTCCTTGTTTTTTTGAGCCTTTCAACATGGTAATATAAAGTATGGACCAATAGTCAACTTTTCAACAACTGTGATTAAATGTGTTGTAATGTAGATTATAATCCAAAATAATCAGATTAATAAAGCTAATGGAAATTCTAGCACTGATTTGCCTACCTTGATAAGTATATTGCAAAAAATGGTAAGCAAAGGCTACATAAGGTATTGTCACTTGATATCTGAAGCGATTTTTAAGATTTCTAATAAAATCGCAAAGGTTGAAATGATCTAGGATTTACACTCTAACGAAACATCTAGTCATGCCTAATAAGGAAGGGAGAAGGTAAATATCTTGAGATTCTAGCAATGAACCATATCATCTTCATCATACCAGAGACTTGGCATTAAGTCCTACCTTCACTAGAGAAGGAGGTTTTAAGGGATGGTTAGTGGCTTAGCTCCATTTCATAGACATGTGCACAAGGTGGCATTCCTCACATATCAGAAAAGTTGAAAATAACATTGCATATTCCAAAATAAGAACAACATTTTTATTAGTTCTAATTTTTTCCATATTCAAATGAAATGGCAATATAATTTTAGTGACATCATTACACGCCCTTCTCAAATATTAAACACAAGTACTGTAGATCATAACAAGTAAACATTGAAAGAGATGCATTACCAATTGTATTACCTCTTCTTGTTGCAGTTTCATAATCATCCACATTGATTTCCTGAATTGCTGGAGGTGTCCACTGAGGACCTTGAGAAAGGTCAGATGGACTACTTAAAAACAGCCCACCACCATCAGATGCAGAGTATTGATGGTTATAAAGATAGTTGCCTCTCACCCAGCCCCGACTTTCTTTACTGTTTGATGATGTTGAAGACCCATACAGCTGAATACCTTCATGTGAATTATATGGTAGCCCCTCCGATTGGAATCGAAAATCCCATCTTGATGGGGGTGGCGAAAAGCTTGTATTAGTTCGCCAGTAAGGCTCATGAGGACCCATTGACCAGTCCCTACTGGCCGTATTCGATCCATGTGGCCTTGCAGCCACACAACAAAGCGACCCCGTTTTAGCTATTTTCTATAAAACTCACCAAACCCAATACCGATTTCTTTCAACCCTTAAAAGTTTATCCAACAAACAGATGAATAATTTACACTACTCACTGAATGCAAAAATTTCTAACTTCCATTAGATTTGCTTATGCTGCATGTCACTTATCAAAACCACATGAAACAAAACCTACCATACCCACAGTCACGTCCCTTCATCAAAGAACATTTACGCAGTCCACCAGCACCCCAAAATTTAAATATCTTCTACAAATCAGAGTCCCCTTGTAATTTCATTAGCACCACAGCAAAAACCCTACCATGAAAACAAGATAAAACAATTAAATATTTGCATTCAACACAACAAAACCAAATACCACCACCTTTACAACCATCAACAAAATAAACATAGCTTATGAGAACTACAAATTCAATAAATTCTAAACCATTCTCATTATCATTTACCCTCATGCAAGAAATTACACAGCCTCAGTCACATTACTAAATGGCCACAGCTATAAAAACCATGTATTTACAACATACAATAAGTATGATAAAGTAAAACCATGTTAGAATCATAACATATAGAATAAAATTGTTTGAAATGCCTCAGAACATGTAATCAACACAACAAAACTCAATACCACCACCTTGACAACTACCCAAAAAAATAAAAAAGTTTACAAGAACTACAAATTCAACAAATTCTAACCCATTCCCATTATCATTGACCCTCGTGCAAGAAAAGCAAACAGTCCCAGCCACATTGCTAATGGCCACAGCTACAAAAACTAAGTATTTTAAAACATAGTATCAGTACAATAAAACTATGTTCAAATCATATTGTATAATATAAACTAGTTCAAAATGCCTTAGAACAAGTAAATTTCATGACTAAAATCAAAAGGGTTTTTTTTTTTTTTTCCCGGTCCAAGATAGAGAAACTTCAATAAACTTTAGCTATACTAAGCTCCAAAATCACCAACACAACCTCACAAGTCACAGCACCCACACAATCAAACTAGTTAAGTTCTTCACAACACATTATTCACCAAAAACTAAAACCCAAATAAAAAACTTACAAGAACTACAAATTCAATGAATTCTAACCCATTCCCATTATCATTGACCCTCATGCAAGAAAAGTAAACAGTCTCAGCCACATTGTTAATAGCCACAGCTAAAAAAGTCACGTATTTAAAACATAGTATCAGTACAATAAAACTATGTTCAAATCATATTGTATAATATAAACTTGTTCAGAATGCCTCAAAACAAGTAAATTTCATGACTAAAATCAAAAGGGTATCTTTTTTTTTGGTCCAAGATAGAGAAACTTCAATAAACTTAGCTACACTAAGTTCCAAAATCATCAACACAACCTCACAGCACCCACACAATCAAACTAGTTAAGTTCTTCACAACACATTATTCACCAAAAACTAAAACCCAAATAAAAAAAGCTTAAAAGAACTACAAATTCAATTAATTCTAACCCACTCCCATTATCATTGACCCTCATGCAAGAAAAGCAAACAGTCTCAGTCACATTGCTAATGGCCACAGCTACAAGAACCACGTATTTAAAACACAATATCAGTATGATAAAACTATGTTAAAATCATATTGTATAATATTAAATTGTTCAAAATGCCTCAGAACAAGTAAATTCCACGACTAAAATCAAAAGGGTATTTTTTTTTTTTTGGGTCCAAGATAGAGAAACTTCAATTAAACTTAGCTACACTAAGTTCCAAAATCACCAACACAACCTCACAGCACCCACACAATCAAACTAGCTAAGTTCTTCACAACACATTATTCACCAAAAACTAAAACCCAGATAAAAAAATTAGAACTTTTTCCAAAAAAATCAACATGCTAAGTTCTTCACAACACATTATGCACCAAAATTAAAAAAAGTTTGAAATTTTTTGAAAATTTAAAACAAAAACCAAGACATGGAATTGTAGCACCAAAACCAGTTGGATTAGTGAGAATTAAGAGAAAAAGAACTCAAATTTGTCGGAGAGAGAGCTTACAAAGCGCCATTGAAGGGGAAATGGTCCGCGTGGCGACTCTGTGAAATGAAATTGAAAACCCTAATTTGCCGGAGAGAGGGAGATTTTGCTTTTGGATTATTATTAATTTTTTTATTATTATGTTGTTCTCTCACTGCCTTTTTGCACTGAGGTCCTCTGTTTTCTCCTATATTTATTTTCAACCCCTTCTGAGTTCCCACCCTCTCCCTCACCCAATAACTTTTTCTTTTTCTTTTTTTCCCCTGAAACACCCAAGAACTTATTTATTTATACTATTATGTAAGGGTTTTCTCCGTTTAAATTCCTTATTTTTTAATTCAAAAGTATTCCTACACCCCTATGTTTAAATAAAGACAAAATTAAAGGATAATTCAGTAAAAATTCAACTCTAACTCCCACTAAAATATTGCCTAAAAAATAGGACCACTCTCCTATTAATTTTCCCGAATTATCAATTTATATTTTCAAATTGATTTATTCACTTATAAATTAAATTTTCAAAATAAAAATTATATATAAAAATAAGATCACTCCCCTATTAATTTTCCCGAATTATCAATTTATATTTTCAAATTGATTTTTTAACTAATGAATTAAATTTTCAAAATAAAAATTATATATATAAAATAATATAAAAACACAGTTTTTTTTTCTACAAAATAGAACCACTAACAAAAAAAAGAATCATCGCACTTGCAAAGCACATGTGATAAAGTTAGTTATATCTAATTTTTATGGAAAAATTTAGGAATGTAACAAAATATTAAATATCATAATCTTTTCATAATAGTGGATTTTAGTTAGCTCAACTGGTAAAATCTTTGATAGTTGAATAAGAGATCTGGGATTCAATCCTCGCCTACCATTTGTTTTAAATTGCTGGATAATTTTTTTTCATTATAACTAATTTTTATGGGAAAATTTAGGAATGTAACAAATTATTAAATATCACAATCTTTTCATAATAGTGGGTTTCAACTAGCTCAACTGGTAAAATCTTTGATGGTTGAATAAGAAATCTGAGATTCAATCCTCGTCTACCATTTGTTTTAAATTGCGGTGGATAATTTTTTTTTAGAGTTTGGCTTTCCTCCAGTACTTTTGTAACTGGACATCTCCTATAGTTTTAAATATACAATGACAAATGGTAGTGAACTTTAATCTCTACATTTTATTTAGTCAGCAGATAATATGACAGTTTCTTATTAAAACAAAAGAAAATTTCAATTAAAAAAGTATTGAAGGTAAGTCAAACCCTTTTTTTTATTCATTATATTTTGACTTATGGTGGGCTAACAACTTAGCTTGTTGTGAAAATACTGTGATTCTTTTTTGTGATATAAATGCAATAAGATTTAACCTTGTTGCGTTTGTTGAATTATAATTGTTCTTTAAGATTAAGAGACTCTTTTTTTGAATTGTGGTTAAGACATTAATTGATTTTTGGTATAAATGAGATTCAAACCTAATTGTATTATATGACGATAAGAAATTTGATAGGTTAAACTAAATAAAACCCATTTCTCGGAACTTATTATATTTATGTTGCCTTTTAGGTTTGAATGAAGTTTACAAATACACAAAAATTTATACTATTTTTTATGATTTGTTGAGAAGTCCATTATGGTGTTCATTTGGTATAATTTATTTAAAAATAAGTGGGAAAAAAGTCATGTTAATAATGTAAAGATTTAAAAAGTTTTATATATTCTTTTAAGATGGAAAAAAGAAAAAGAAAAAGAAAGCTAAACTAAATAAACATGTGGACTTATGCGAAAATAGAGCTAATGGTGAGTCAATATTGAAAATAATATTAGTAGCAAGACATATAAGCAAATTGTGAAAAATATTGGAAATTCAGATTATGGTTTTAGTTGAGAAGTTGGTTGCGGATGACCTTTCTATCCGTTGGATAGATAGAAATTAATGATTAAAATATTAGTTAGGCCAAATTGATAGCAGGTGTGCTCTAGTTACATAATATGGATGAAAAATTAATTCTTAAACATTTGATAATCTTTTTAGTTGGTAACAATGATTTTTTTATTTAAACAATGATGTCACTTGTCATGTCCTGAAGAAAATTTTTTGGGGTGTTAGAAAGTGCCAAAGTGCATTGATTTTTTTTTTACTAGCTTTTTTTTATAGGGAGGAGTCGAGCAACTCTAAGCTAAATAGGTATTTATTTATTAGTTTTTATTACTTACCAATTTAATAAGACTCACTTATTATTCAATTCTTCATTATAAACCTAGTTTAAAATACTAGTATTACTATTTTCGTGTGTATTCTAATAAGTATTATTGTTTACTAAAAAAAGTATCTATTTTTCAAAAAAGTATATATTTTGTAATTTATAAAAATTATGAATCAATTGAGCACCAATTAACATATTCATTCCCCCCCCCCCCCTCCCCCTCCTTTTTCTTCTATATCTTGCAATAGTTAATACAATGATAACTAATGTAAAATCTTATTAATGATAGTGTTGATTAATGAGATTCGATTTTGGGCGAAATTAGGGATTTTTCTATCTAGTGAAAGAAAAAAAAAATACTAAATAATTAGTGTGTGTTTGGTTTGGTGTTTTGTTGAGCCTTTTTAGTTGTCGCAGGTTGTTTTTGTAAATCCCATTGCTTTGTCTTGCATTTGGATTTTCTAAGCTAATTCTACACCCCCATCAAAATTCATGTCTCATTCCACATTGGTAAGAGTGTAGTCATCAATGACGGTTTTAGGGGTCACAGCTAACAAAGTTGCAATCATTTGTATATTAAACACGTAAATAGCCATCTTTAATATGATAATTATTGCACTAGATTAATCAAATATAAAATGAAATACATAATACAAATGAAAAAGAATATGATTTTATGATTGAATAAACCAGAAGAGAAGGAACTCACAACTGCCAAGAGCTGTTTGGTTTGTCATACACACCCAGTATAGCTTGATTATTAGTGTTATTATTAAATTTTTTTTTCTTATTTTCAAGTATGGCTGAATTATTATTATGACACACACGTGTACACACATGTGTACATTATGACACACACGTGTACATATATGACCGTGCTCTCATGCCTAGTGCATGTGGTAGCAGTGAAGTCCTGTAGTTCTCTTACAGGAGTTTTCGTGACCTCCATGGTGTGAGGTCGTGTGTTGTTTTGTTTTAGTCATTGGATTAAAATAAGAAGTCCTAGTGCTTCTAGCTAACTAGTGTCTGCGATGGCTGAAGACCTCGAGAAGTTGTGGAGTAAGTTGTCTTTTACAGAGGAGGAAGATGAAGGTATTGAACTGGGCAGCAACTGCTCTAAAGCAGCGAGGGCCGTAGGGAGAAACTGTGTTGTTATGAAGATCTTTACGTCTAGGTGTGTGAGTCTGGATGCATTGAGGAAAAATATGAGGATGTTGTGGAAGCCATCTGGAGGGGTTCAAATCTCAGAAATTGAGAATGACCTTTTCCTTGTAGAATTTGGGGAGGGTAAGGATAAGCAGAGAATCCTTGACATGTGTCCTTAGAGCTTCGAAAAGCAATTGGTCCTCATGCAGGACTTCGAGGGGGAGCTAGTCCCTAAGGACATTGTGCTGAAGTGGGCACCCTTCTGGATTCAAATTTATAACCTTCCTCTGAAGAGTAGAACCAGAGAAACGGGTGTGACGATCGGATCGAAGTTGGGGGAGGTTATGGAGGTGGATGTGGCTGATTCAGGGGTGCAGTGGGGCAAGTATCTACGAGTACGAGTGCGGCTGGATGCTACTAAAAAACTGATCAGAGGAAAGAAGATTAACGTTGAAGGAGGGGAAAGCAGATGGGTGAACTTTAAGTATGAAAGGCTTCCAAACTTTTGCTATGGATGTGGCTTACTAAACCATGCCATTAAAGACTGCCGTGAAGGATGGGCGGAGAAGAGTAGGCTTGATGAAGGGTGTCTTCAGTATGGGGCATGGTTGAGAGGTGACATATGGAGGAAGAACGGGTGGGTTTCAACCCATGTGGGAGCAGGCAGGGAAACGGGTTCAAACAAAAAAGTTACCGGAGAGTGCTTGGAAGAGCGAACAGAGCGGTCACGGTTGGCTGCCGCAGGTGACGAAAGTAGCAGGGATCACATGCAGGCACCCTCAGGCATGGAGCCCAACGCTTCATTGGGGGTGGCAGTAATGTCAGAAAAGCTGAAAGGCGTGGGGAAGGTTTTTCACGATTTGGGTAAGGTCGACAGGGAGACATGGAAGGTGGAAGAAAAGGCAACCCATTTTGGCGAAATGTCATCGGGCTCAGATAATACACAGATAGCAGTTGGAGCAGACATGCAGTGGGAAGGGTCCAAATCTCAAATGGGAGAGCCAAAATTTGTTTATGAATTGGCGCCAAATTCCAGTCAACCCAAATCTGAGGCGAAAGAAGGGGTCCCTATACCTGTGTCGGGCCCAATGGCAATGTCTTTTGAACCTTTAGTGGGCTGGGTCGCAGAAAAATTGGGCCCAACGACCAAGCATTGGAAAAGATTGGCCCGGGAAAATAAAAATAAGGAGCCCACCTCAGCTGAAAGCCAAATAACACAAAAGAGAGAGAGCTCCACCCCGTTGAGAGACCTGGATCCAAAGGCACGAGATCAAAAAAAACGAAAGGGAAAGGGGAAGAAAAGTGAGGAGGAAAAGCATGAGCAGAAGGATGGCGGTGTGGCGGAGGCTGCGGAGCAGCTCCGCCGAGCCTCATGACTCTCCTTGCGTGGAACTGCCGGGGGTTAGGGTCCTCCCTGGCGGTTCGTATTCTCACCGATGAGGTGAAGGCGACGGACCCGACGCTGGTTTTTCTAGCTGAAACCAAGACCGGCGTGAATCGCATCAAAGGAATTCAGCGAAAGATCGAGTTTTCTCAGGGGATTACGGTGCCCAGGGATGGTAAAAGCGGCGGACTAGCTTTGTTGTGGAAGGAGGGTACCGAAATCACATTTAAGAGTTGTTCAAACTCACATATAGACGTGATTGTCCATGGGTCTTCGGCTTCGGAACATTGGCGAGCAACGGGCTTTTATGGACACCCAGATACGAACAGAAGGTACATCTCTTGGCAACTTCTTGAATCTCTGAATGCTCAATGTAATATGCCTTGGGTAGTTTTTGGGGATTTTAATGAAATTTTGTATTTGAATGAGAAATTGGGTGGTGCGGAGAGGGAGGTTAGGCAGATGGAGGCTTTCAGGGAGTGTTTGAATAAATGTGGTTTGGTTGACTTGGGGTTTGTAGGACAGAAATTTACTTGGTGTAATGGTAGGGACGGTGATAGTAGAACAAAACTTAGACTTGACAGAATGGTGGCTAATGAGGAATGGTTGAAGCGGTTTCCGAATGCAAGAGTTTTCCACACCACAATGTCAATTTCAGATCATTGTCTTCTCAAACTCAACTTAAGGAACAAGCAGAATCGGAGGAAGCCGAAGAAACGTTTTATGTTTGAGGCAATGTGGACGAGGGATGACAGATGTAGAGAGGTAGTGGAATCGGCTTGGGATTCTTGTGGGGGTGACTCAAGTTTAGAACTAGCTGATAGGCTGAAGCGGTGCAAGGAAAACCTACAGAGTTGGAACTGGAGAGAGTTTGGGAGTGTTCAGCATTCAATAAAACAGAAGCGGGAGAAGCTACAAGATTTGGAATCCCTTAACTGCCTCCATGGTAGGGTAGGAGAGGTGCAAAAATTGAAAGCGGATATAAATGAGGCTCTTACAAGAGAAGAAATTATGTGGAGCCAGAGGTCTAGAGCGATGTGGCTCAAAGAGGGAGATCGGAATACGAAATTCTTCCATGCTACTGCTAGCCAGAGGAGGAGGAGAAACTGTATTTTGGGTCTTATGGATTCGAATGGAATGTGGCAGGAAGACCCAAGGAGAATTGAAGGTATTATCTTGGAGTATTTTAACTCCATCTTTGAATCGAATCAGCCGTCTAACTTTAATGCTAGTCTCAATGCGATAAGTCCCAGGGTGACCCCGACCATGAATGCAGCTTTGACTGCCGAGTTTAGGGTGGAGGAAATTTGGAGTGCTCTTCACCAAATGCATCCAACAAAGTCACCGGGCCCTGACGGTATGTCCCCGATCTTCTTTCAAAAGTATTGGGATCTTGTAGGGCCAAATGTGGTTAGTAGTATCATGAAAGTCCTTAATACGGGTGTGTTGCCTAGTGGTCTTAACGAAACCCATATCTGCCTCATCCCTAAGGTTAAATCTCCCCAAAAAATCACGGAGTACCGCCCTATAAGCCTTTGTAATGTGAGCTACAAGATTATATCAAAAGTCCTTGCCAACCGCTTGAAGAAGATCCTAGCTGATGTTGTAAATGAATCACAAAGTGCCTTTGTTCCAGGGAGATTAATTTCAGATAATGTGATGGTGGCATTCGAAACGATGCATTGTATCAAGGGGAGGAAAAAGGGTAAGAATGCTTTGATGGCCCTAAAGTTGGACATGAGCAAAGCATACGATAGGGTGGAATGGAGGTATTTGGAGGCTATTATGCGACGGATGGGGTTTAGTGAGAGATGGATTTCCCTTATGATGATGTGCATCAGTTCTGTAACATACTCGGTTCTAATCAATGGAGAGGCAAAAGGTCATATAACGCCATCTAGGGGGCTTAGGCAAGGAGATCCAATATCTCCATATTTGTTCTTGCTGTGTGCCGAGGGTTTGTCTGCCATGTTAAGAAAGGAGGAAGAGCAAGGTAACATCCGGGGCATATCAGTGTGTAGAGGGGCGCCTCAGATTTCCCACCTTTTTTTCGCGGATGATAGTATAGTTTTCTGCCGAGCTACCGTGGATGAGGGCAGAAGGGTGCTTAAGGTGTTAGAAGATTATGAAGCCGAGTCGGGGCAGAAACTAAATAAGGAAAAAACATCTTTGTTTTTTAGTAAGAACACTAGTAGGGGTGTCCAAGACCAAGTGAAGCAGATCTTCGGGGCCCAAATTATCCAACACCATGAAAGATACCTTGGTCTGCCTCCATTGGTGGGGAAGGGTAAAAGAAAGGCTTTTAATCGCATCAAGGACCAAGTGGGGAGGAAAATATCGGGATGGAAGGGAAAACTTATGTCTAGTGCGGGGAGAGAGATCCTTATCAAGGCGGTAGCTCAAGCAACTCCCACATACACAATGAGCTGTTTTAAGCTGCCGGATTCGCTTTGCAAAGAGTTAAATTCAATGATGAGCAATTTTTGGTGGGGGCAGCAAAATAAAGAGAGGAAAATGGCATGGGTTGCGTGGGAAAAGCTATGTACTCCTAAGGAAGAGGGTGGCATGGGGTTTAGGGATCTTAGAGCCTTCAATCTTGCTCTTCTTGCCAAACAAGGGTGGAGAATCCAACAAAACACTAACGCCCTTGTCCATAAGGTTTTAAAGGCGAAGTACTTTGCTGATAGGATTTTTAAGGAAGCTCAACTAGGAAGTCGGCCTTCGTACATTTGGCGAAGTATAATGGCAGCCAAGGATATTGTGGAGGTTGGATCTAGGTGGGTTATTGGTAATGGGGAAAGGGTGGACATATGGACGGATAGGTGGCTCCCTACCCCGGAGTCTTTCAAGCCAATCAGCCCGAGAGTCCCTTTAGAGTCTGAGAAAGTGTCCTGCCTTCTGGATAGGGTGACGGGGTCCTGGAATGTAAACAAGGTGAGAAGCTCCTTCCTCCCTCATGAAGCTGAGGTTATTTTAGGGATCTCCATCAGCCCTCGTTTGTTGGATGACTCCTTAATTTGGGCTTGGACTAATAATGGCAGATTTTCGGTGAAAAGCGCCTACAAAGTGGCTCAAAAATGGCTGAAGACTCAAAATTCTAAGGCTGATTTTGGAGGAACATCTGATTCATCACGAATGCAGTCCCTATGGAAGCTGATTTGGAATCTTAATTGTCCAAATAAAATCAAACAGTTCATGTGGCGTGCCTGTAGAAATATCCTTCCGACAAAAAATAAGTTGAAGTCTAGGGGAATTTGCAACGAGGATGGGTGTGATCAGTGTGGCTTAAGTGAGTCTGCGAATCATATTTTGTGGGACTGCAAATTTGCATCAGATGTGTGGAGTGTGTCAAGGCTGAAACTTCCTTTCATTCCAGATCAGAGGCGGGATTTTATTGAGCTTGTCTGGGAGATAATGGTGAAGAAGCCTAATCTTGATTGGGAACTCTTTGCTGTCACGGCTTGGAGTCTTTGGAACCATAGGAATGTGGTTAAATTTGGGGGGCAGTGCAAGGTTGCAGCTAGGATCACAAAGGAAGTTGCTGACTACATGAATGAATTCAGACAAGAGCCCCACAGTCCTGGTAAGTGCCCAATCAGTCCCAAACTTCGATGGACTCCACCAAGGAAAGGCTGGTACAAGATTAATTCAGATGGAGCTGTGTTTAGCGAGAGTGGCAGCTGTGGAGTTGGGGTGGTCATCAGGAATGAGAATGGCTGTTTGATGGGCGCAATGAGTAAGCGGAGTAAGCTTCCCTTGAAGGCGCTAGAGACAGAAGCTTTAGCTGTGCAGGAGGGAATCGGGCTTGCTTGGGATTTGGGTCTTAAGGAAATTGAAATTGAGAGTGACTCTCAACTGGTGGTTTCTGCCCTGTCAAAGGCAAATTCAGTACCGTGGTCCATCTCAAAAGTCATTGAAGGGGTGAGATTAAGCCTGCGATGCTTTAAGGCGTGGAAGGTCACTCATACGCGTAGAGAGGCAAATGTTGCTGCGCACCAGTTGGCGAGGAAGGCCTCTGATGTTTTTGACTGTAATATTTGGGTTGAGGACATCCCACCATGTATTGTGGAACAAGTGCTCTATGATGTATCCAATCTGGTTGATGTTTCAGATTAATGAGAATTTGTCAAAGTTTTCTTATCAAAAAAAAAAAAAAAAAAAAGAAATGCTAATGTATAACAACCATGAAAGACCACCGACTTTTGTATTCCTGCATCTTTTTTTTTTTTTGGATAAAAGTATTCCTGCATCTTAATCATTGGCTCATTTTATTATTGCTAAATCTTGAGCATCTCCTTGAATGTGACAACTTGCGTGTGGACCTCTCAATTAGATTTTGATAATCAGTGGGTGTTACAAACGAAGTTATTCATATAATTTTTTTCCCTTTTATTTAATATTCATTGCTCCTTTGGTTTAACTTTGAAACCATCCCTTCCTCTAGAAACAAGCAATGGCATTATTCAAGCATTACTGCCTTTAGAGTTGAAACTTTTTTTCTGAGAGTTTATTTACTTATTTAAAAGGCTGTACATACACAAATAAATTAAAAAACTAAAAGAAAAAGACAGCTCCAGACATGTCTAGGAAAGTCATCACAAGACTAGAGTGAAATATACTATACATTCATCACATTTTCTTACTTAGATTACATGACTACAATCAAATGTGCATCACAATGATAAGTTAAAATGGTATAGAACACTTAGTTCTTAGCACATTCAGGTTCGATCAGATTGCATCAACAAGCTCTTGAATACTTCGAAAAAAACAAATCTACAAAAATAGAACATTTGGCAAAAGATTTCCTGATGAATTTGAACCTAGAAATTGCTGCTTCCACATGGCTTATCTATTATGTTTACAACAAAACATTCTATCATGACCCTACTGCAAGAAATATTCAGCACTTGAACACTTAACTGTAAGGCTTGTTTCTCAACATGTTTGCAAATGAAATGAGGGGTAGAAAAAAGAACAAACCTTTTCGAGCCTATATCTAAATAATGAGAATGTATTCTAAATTCCATAGTATAAAACAACTGCTTCCAATGATTTTCGCCATGCTCTGAGTGAACAGTAATGGTAGTCTACAAACTACCCAACAACCAAAAGCACTTGATGATTTGGTCGGAATTGTGAACTTGTCAGTCTTCAAATCAAACCCCATGTGTCAATGGTTGTGAACCTTAACTAATGGAATGACCCCCCTGGTACCCACACAAATCTAAAGCAACAATCTACATCAAAAGTAGCTGAGATGTAGGAACTGGAACTGAGAACAACAATGAGTTACTCTTGGTGTTACTTACAAGCTATACCATAGACCTGGGGGTTTACATAGAAGGCATTAGACAAGAAAGCCTTGTTAAGCTCAACACCAGAAAACCCGGCTTCAGATATCTTCATTCCTGTTTTCCTGGTAAGGTGACACCCATCAGCAACTATCTGTTGCAAAGGATCAAGAACATTCTGTATAAATCTAAGAACTGTTCCATCTGCACCACCAAAACAATAGCAAAAAGAATGGAAAAGGAAAAGGCCATTCACTATTAGAATAATAGTTGAATAAAAATTCACCATTTCTTAACAATTTAAGTTTTGAGGACAATAAGTAATTTATCATTCACTAGATCGACAACTTTCTGTCTTGCTAGTTAACCAAGAAGTTCAGCTTAATACCTTTAGCAGCCACATGTTCCACAAAAAGGTAAATACCACCAGGTCTCAGCACCCTCTTCACCTCTAGATATAATGGTAATAGAGAATTTGTCAAATATTTGGATATTGAGTCAGAAAATCCTAGCAACTATGCACCTCCTTGTGGTGCATTTGGAAATTAAATCCATCAGTTTTTTGTATATAAGCATTTAACATAAGCATGCATGTTATATTTGGTCCTCATTAGGTAATCAGTTCAGACTTTCAGTCCTCATTTCTGCCAACAATGCTCCATTATAGTATTATCTCTAATCTAGCAGATGAATTTTTGCCTTCAAATGCTACAAAACTGCGTTGTGCATCCAAATACTACACATTTTTTCCACTCAGTCTGTTGAATCCAAATCTCAGTAATTAAATGTAATAAGCTTTGAAAATAAGGAAACAACAATACTCATATCTGAGTTATTAAATTAAACTCCAAAACAATCAACTTATAGTTAGAACGACAACACAGTTCAGCAAGATTATAGGAAAAGTTTAACCAATTCACAAAAAGAAAATCATACTGTATATAAAGTACTTGACTTATGCATGCTCCATTGCTTCTCACAGAATATCAGGTTTCTATATAAACTTCAACTAATTAAATCTATAAAAGTAAAAAGGAATTTTAAGAGCTAGATGGTTAAATACCTTTCAGTGTCATATCTACATCTTTAACAGAACACAACACAAGTGTTCCAACAACTGCATCAACAGAAGCATCACTTAATGGTATAGCCTCCCCAACCTGGATAATTTTTACATCTTCAGAATCTAAAGAACAGCTTTGTAGTTCACAACCAAATATTACCAAGGGAAAAAACAATAAAAACATCGTCTAAATCTAGTAGAAAGATATAACATGCCAAAACCTGCCTTCCAAAGTAGCAAGGGCTTGAAGGATTGATTAAAGTATCAGTTTTCCAACTCAATATGCAAATTTAACCAATCAAATGCACATCACTAGAGATGCTTCAATTGCCTTACATAAGAATCCTAGGCTATCAATCCAATTGTTGATATTTGAAACAATTGTCATTGGATCTTTCCCCACTAAAATATCTGAGAAATATTTTCCTATCATTTGGATACTTTTCCCCACATGGGTAGTTAAAGCCAAAATACCACAATGTTGCAAATTATAATGGCATAGAGTGCTACTTCTTGGACACCACCAGTGGATGTTTCTTGAATTTAAATTATGGAAAGTACAATATTCAGGCAGAGAGTATGTTATATCATAAAAAGTTCAGAAAAAAGGAGTGCCATAAAGGGAAGCATTCATACTGCTTGTAAGAATTCAAAATTTGTAAGCGGCAGGCCAGCGGCCTCTGCCGCCGCCTGAGCATACTTTTCCATCTTTCTATTGGGATCCATACCAAAAACCTGGACATCAGCTTCACCAGCATAATACTTGAGATTAGGGCCTGTACCAATGCCAATCTCCAACACTTTCTGAGCCTTCCCCTTCAAGTTACTAAACAATTGTGACTTGTAATCTGCAATCTACCACACAACATAAGATTGCACACGCAAGTGCTGTCAAATATGTTTGTACTTGACATGAAAAATAATACATGTACCACACTCCAAACTAATTACTCTAAAATGGGCTCTAACCTCAGCTTCATAAGAGTCCATGCCTTTATCCAAAACTGATGCATAGAACTCCTCATACCAATCCGATCTTGGAGGGTGAACCTTGTTCAACACAGACTACACAAACGAATTGTTACTCTTAAATCCTAACTGACACATAATTTTCAACTCATACAGGCAATTCAGATGTTAGGTAGAGTATCAAACACTACATGTCACAACATTGGTACAACACTTAGCTAGTTAGCTTATGCTTATGCTTATGCCAATATAAATCAAGTTTGTAGCACTAACAAAAATATCTCATATTATCTAAAATCAGGCTAAGATGCACTTTTCGTCCTTGAAATTTTATCCAAAATCGCTTTTCATCTCTCAAAATTTTCAACAGTTGCAGTTCAAACCTTGAAAAAGTTAAATGGTATCATTTTCAATGCTGATGTAATGTGACTAACTTGTCATCGCCTAAAATAATTTTATCTGCAAATAGATAGAATGACTAAATTAATACCTTCTAAATATTTGACTAAATTGTAAATTGCACCCTTTGAGTTCATTTTGAATTTGTTACCTTTTATTTAAAATTTGAAATTCATCCTCCGCGACACTATTATATCGCTTTAAATCTCAATCTTCCTTATTGCCTCTACTAATAATGTGGCCGTTAAATGTCACCTAAGTTCAAAAAGGCCACCTAAGTCCAAAATAACGTAATTTTTCTATAGAGGAAAAAGAACAAACTTGGGCCAATTTTTTTTTTTTTTTTATAAATGAAAAGGCATATTTCAACTAAATTATTATGAAAAAATTATTTCTTTTTTCTTGATCTCTCTAGAATATTTCTATTTTTGTGAGTTCTAGTTAGTGTAACTTATAAAATTTATTTTCGTCAAATAAAATATATAGGTTTAACCCCGCCTACACTAAAACCCAATTAATATCTTGGTCTAACAATGAAAAAACAATCATCACCGAAAGGACTTCATAAGTTCAAATTAGGGTAAATTGTAAATTGCATTTTTAAAGTTTGGGAGTGATTAGATTTTATACCCTAAAGTTTTAGAAGTTGAATTTTACCCTCTGAAATTTGGAGTGTTTGGATTTTATACTAATGTTTCAGAATTTGGATTTTACCCCTTAAAGTTTGTGAGTATCTGAATTTTACACCCCAAAATTATGAAATTTTAGGGGGTAAAATCCAAACACACCCAAGCTTTAGGAGGTAAAATCCAAACACCCCTAAACTCTAAGAGTTAAAATTTAAATTTTGAAACGTCGTAGCGTGAAATCCAAACACCCCCAAACACCTGGAGCTAAAATCTAAATTTTGAAACTTTAGAGTATAAAATTCAATCAGGGTGTAATTTACAATTTTCCCTAAAAATTATATTCTATCTATCAACATAAAGTAAAATCTCACCTTTTAAAAAAAAAAAAAAAAATTGCTTTGGAAAGAAGAAGATAGAAGTGTACCATATAATCATCAAAGTGTAAATTGGAAGCATTGGAGGGGCAAATAGGGAACATAGCCAAAGCCGTTGAGGTTGCCGTTGCTGCTTCAATGAAACGCCTTCTTCCGCATATACAGCAAAACGACTCACCGTGGCTTCTCTTCATTGGTGCTTTCTGCTTATCATCATCATCATCGTACCGCAAATCAGAGCAACTGAAGGCTATGATTTTGCCACGTGGAGGTTTCAGTTTAGAGCAACGAGGACTATAAGGTGTAATATTAGGAGTGCTGGAGAAGAAGAACATGAATGAAGACTTAACTGCCATGCTCTCTCTCTCTCTCTCTCTCTCTCTCTCTCAAATTGTCAGTTGTTCGTTGTTCGTTATTCGTTAATCACTCAACAGTCAACAGTATTTGTATGAAATGTAATTTAGTTTTTTTTTTTTTTTTAAAATAACACTAAAAGCCAAACTATTTTGTTAGTTAGCACAATTTTGAAACAAATTCGGTATTTAACAACTCGATTTCAATGTTCTAAATTGAGCACGATGGAGTCGATTTCAGCATGGAACTCGACCCTATTAGACTCGATTTCGTTGTGGTTTCCAAAGTAGAAACAATCTTTGGGTCTTTTGATTTGGTTTCCTCCATCTCCATGGAACTTCATCTTTGGTGAAAGTTGTAGCCTGGCAGGAAAATCAAGTCATGGAGACTAGAGTTCCATGGAACTCGACCTCTTCACACTCGATTTAGCCCAACAAAATCGAGTTCCCTACACTCGATTTGTTATATTGCTAAATAGTTTCAAAAACTTGCTAACTAATGAAATTGTTTGAGGGATTAGGTTATTTTGAAAATAAAAACCTGTAATTTATGTTTCTTTTATTTATTTATTTATTAATTAGATAATAATTCTCACACACTCGTTATTTTATGTTCACCACGTGCACACAGACACATAAGCTAAAATGCGATTTTACTCTTCCACAATTTGTATTGAAATTGTATTTTTAAAACACAATTCTAAAGTAAATTTTTATGAACGTTGCGTTTGAGATTAGAATTTAAAGTTAGCTTATTTTACTATTTATCTTATTTTTGCTACTATTTATGAGTTTCATTGCACTTTTTGCTACTAGTTATGGGTCTCACTTTACAGTACTTTAGCAAAAAGTTTTCAATTCTACTAAATAAGTTGTTCCCAAATAGACCCAAAGTGCACAATAACAAGTGTGTAACATGATTATTTATTTATTTATTAATATACTAATATTACCTTGAACTTTGATTGAGTGTCAATTGGGTCATCATTGGATATTTGATTTAAGCAATTCACCCTTGAACATTAGGCTTGTGATAACTATTTTGTTTGTATTTTCTGTTAATGGATTTAATTACATGATGTGCATATTGTTTCTACCTCATTATCAATAAGTTAAAATGGTTAAATCATAAATTAATAATTGAGAGATTAAATTAAACTTTACTTGTAGTTTTAAGTTAATTTAACTAGTAAAGCTTCTTGTAGTTGAATAAGAGATTTAGAGTTTGGACCTCGTCTACATCAAAAATTAGTTGGTGTCTTAGCCTGATAATTAGAGCAATTATTATGGAATGGGCAATATAAGTTGAAATTCTATAAAAATAAAAAATTACTTAATTACTTAACAGTTGGATGGCTAAGTTAACAGTAGTCATTTTTAACATGATATTAAATTGGGGATTTTAAATTCTTTGCTAGGTCACATCTCATCTCATGCATATCCATGTCATTACATATAAAAACGATCGTGCACATGTAGAGTCATATATATTATAGTGAATTGCAAATTACATCCTTAAAGCTTGCAGGTTTTTGGATTTTATAACCTAAAGTTTCAGAATTTGGATTTTACCCCCCTGAAGTTTGGGGGGTGATTGGATTTTATATCTTAATATTTCGGAATTTGGATTTTATCCTCTAAACTTTGGGGGTGTTTGGATTTTACACCCCCAAATTCTGAAACTTCATGTGTAAAATCCAAACACCCCTAAACTTTAGAGAGTAAAATCCATAGTCTAAAACAAAAAGAAAAGAAAAGAAGAAAACCAAAATGGGTTCAAAATGCGTTCCCAAGAGAAGTAATTTGTAGCCCATACCCTTTCCTTGGATGCTATAAATGTAAACTCTACGAGGATATCGTTAGAGGAAATTCCATCTTGTATCACCACACATGTATTTATACATGTAAAACACTTTTTTGAACAAAATAAAATATGTTGTTTGACATCAAATAAAGAAACATGGTAAATTGCTTGATACTATCCAACATCACAATTCATAAAATTGATAGAATATATATATATATATAAAAGAAGGGAAATGTTAACTAATGTCCTAAGGGAATTGGTTTAAGAACTCATTTTAGAAACATTTTATGGAAAAATGATAAAGCAATTAATTTTTCTGACAACTTTTTATATTTTCCATGAAAATGGTGTTAAAATTTTTTCTAATATAGTTTATTAACAATTATCCTAAGAGCACTTGTTAGCATAACCCATATATGAAATCCAATATATTCAGCTACTACATGATATCAATTTTAGGTCCAAAACAATGCTATTGATCAACACAACTTTAAGACTGAAAAATACAATAGTATAAAATTGGTGAAAATAGCCAAATACCACGTTTTGGCAAAATTTGTGGCAAACTGGGCATGTTTCGGAAATATCTAGCAATCTACTACTTTTTTAGTACTTGAGTTCAGTGAACTCGAGTTCCTAGGTGAGTCGCCAGCGTGGCACTGCTGACCTGAAATTTGTACAATTAAAAAAGTAATATGATACTCGATATTATGGAAATCGAGTACTTCTTTATAGTACTCAAGCTTAGCAAAGTCGAGTACCTTATTTTTCTTTTTGGTACTTACAGGCTCAGCCATCGATGAAGCTCCAACCTTAGACATTGAGATCGCACCACTATTTGTTCTTACTCTTCTTTTCAGTCTTGCTCGCCTTCTCTCTCTGCGTTTTTGCCGACTGTTATTTCTACATTTTCTCTTTCTCTGCATTTTTTTCATTTGTTGTTTTTGCAGTTTTCTTTTCTCCTTTGAACTCTAGAGTCTTTTGGTTCTCTTTGAAGATGATTGACAACTTGCATTTTGTCAACCACTAAATACATGCTGTCAACCACTCATTTATAAATTTCGTTGGGTTAATCAATTTTTTAATGGTTTGTCTGTGCACTCTTCTAGCTTTTGTTTATTCTTTATTTTTAAAATTTTACTAAATACATGCTGTCAAGTGTCAACCACTCTTTTCAAAATGTTTTGTACGAAACAAGAAGTAGAAAAATAAAATAAATAATAAGGTACTCGACTTTGTTAAGCTCGAGTACTATAAAGAAGTACTCGATTTCCGCAATATTGAGTATTACATTACTTTTTTAATTACTCAAATTCCAGGTCAACAGTGTTACGCTGATGACTCATCTAAGAACTTGAGTACTATTTAGAACTCGATTTTGTGAAATTCGAGTACTAAAAAAGTGGTAGATTGCTAAATATTTTTGAAATAGTGCTAGTTTGCCACAAATTTTGCCAAAACATGGTATTTGGCTATTTTCACTGTATGAAATTAGATAATACAGTATCTTTGTTCTTGGCACATTCAGGTTCGATTGGATTGCATCAACAAGCTCTTGAATACTTCGAAAAAAACAAATCTAGAAAAATAGAACATTTGAAAAAGATTTCCTGATGAATTTGAACCCAGAAATTGCTGCTTCCACATGGTTTTATGTTTTCAACAAAACATTCTATCATGACCCTACTGCAAGAAATATTCAGCACTTGAACACTTGACTGTAAGGCTTGTTTCTCAACATGTTTGCAAATGAAATGAGGGGTAGAAAAAAGAACAAACCTTTTCAAACCAATATCTAAATAATGAGAATGTCTTCTGAATTTTGTAGTATACAACAACTGCTTCCAATGAATTTGGCCATGCTCTGAGTGAACAGTAACTGTAGTCTACAAAGTACAAACTACCCAACAACCAAAAGCACTTGATGACTTGGTCGGAATTGTGAACTTGTCAGTCTTCAGATCAAACCCCATGTGTCAATGGTTATGAACCTTAACTAATGGAATGACCCCGCTGGTACCCACACAAATCTAAAGCAACAATCTACATCAAAAGTAGCTGAGATGTAGGAACTGGAATTGAGAACAACGAGTTACTCTTGGTGTTACTTACAAGCTATACCATAGACGTGGGGGTTTACATAGAAGCCATTAGACAAGAAAGCCTTGTTAAGCTCAATACCAGAAAACCCGACTTCAGATATCTTCATTCCTGTTTCCCTGGTAAGGTGACACCCATCAGCGACTGTCTGTTGCAAAGGATCAAGAACATTCTGTATAAATCTAAGAACTGTTCCATCTGCACCACCAAAACAATAGCAAAAAGAATGGAAAAGGAAAAGGCCATTCACTATTAGAATAATAGTTGAATAAAAATTCACCATTTCTTAACAATTTAAGTTTTGAGGACAATAATTAATTTATCATTCACTAGATCGACAACTTTCTGTCTTGCTAGTTAACCAAGAAGTTCAGCTTAATACCTTTAGCAGCCACATGTTCCACAAAAAGGTAAATACCACCAGGTCTCAGCACCCTCTTCACCTCTGGATACAATGGTAACAGAGAATTTGTCAAATATTTGGATATTGAGTCAAAAAATCCTAGTAACTATGCACCTCCTTGGGGTGCATTTGGAAATTAAATCCATCAGTTTTTTGTATATAAGCATTTAACATAAGCATGCATGTTATATTTGGTCCTCATTAGGTAATCAGTTCAGACTTTCAGTCTTCATTTCTGTCAATGCTCCATTACAGTATTATCTCTAATCTAGCAGATGAATTTTTGCCTTCAAATGCTAAAAAACTGCGTTGTGCATCCAAATACTACACATTTTTTTCCACTTAGTCTGTTGAATCCAAATCTCAGTAATTAAATGTAATAAGCTTTGAAAATAAGGTAACACCAATACTAATATCTAAGTTATTAAATCAAACTCCAAAACAATCAACTTATTAGTTAGAACGACAACACAGTTAAGCAAGCAATCATAGGAAAAGTCTAATCAATTCGCAAAAAGAAAATCATACTGTATATGAAGTACTTGACTTATGCATGCTCCATTGCTTCTCACAGAATATGAGGTTTCTATATAAACTTCAACTAATTAAATCTATAAAAGTAAAAGGGAATTTTTAAGAGCTAGATGGTTCAATGCCTTTCAGTGTCATATCAACATCTTTAACAGAACACAACACAAGTGTTCCAACAACTGCATCAACAGAAGCATCGCTTAATGGTATAGCCTCCCCAACCTGGATAATTTTTGCATCTTCAGAATCTAAAGAACAGCTTTGTAGTTCACAATCAAATATTACCAAGGGAAAAAACAACAAAAACATCATCTAAATCTAGTAGAAAGATATAACATGCCAAAACCTGCCTTCCAACTCAATATGCAAATTCAACCGATCAAATGCACATCACTAGAGATGCTTCAATTGCCTTACATAAGAATCCTACGCTATCAATCCAATTGTTGATATTTGAAGAAACATTTTCAAGTCATTTGGATACTTTTCCCCACATGGGTAGTTAAAGCCAAAATACCACAATGTTGCAAATTATAATGGCATTTCTTGGACATCACCAGTGGATATTTCTAGAATTTAAATTATGGAAAGTACAATATTCAGGCAGAGAAATGTTATATCATAAAAAGTTCAGAATAAAGTAGTGCCATAAAGGGAAGCATTCTTACTGCATGTAAGAATTCAAAATTTGTAAGTGGCAGGCCAGCGGCCTCTGCTGCTGCCTAAGCCTACTTTTCCATCTTTCTATTAGGATCCATACCAAAAACCTGGACATCAGCTTCACCGGCATAATACTTGAGATTAGGGCCTGTGCCAATGCCAATCTCCAACACTTTCTGAGCCTTCCCCTTCAAGTTACTAAACAATTGTGACTTGTAATCTGCAATCTACCACACAACATAAGATTGCACACAAGTGCTGTCAAATATGTTTACACTTGACATGAAAAATCATACATGCACCAAACTTCAAACTAATTGCTCTAAAATGGGCTCTAACCTCAGCTTCATAAGAGTCCTTGAATTTATCCAAAAATGATGCCTGGAACTCCTCGTACCAATCTGGTCTTGGAGGGCGAACCTTTTTCAACACAGACTACACAAACGAATTGTTACTCTTAAATCCTAACTGACACATAATTTTCAACTTATACAGGCAATTCAGAAGTTGGGTGGAGTATCAAACACTACATGTCACAACATTGGTACAACACTTAGCTTATGCTTATGCCAATATAAATCAAGTTTGTAGCACGAACAAAAATGTCTAATATTATCTAAAATCACAGAAGGCTAAGATACACTTTTTATCCCTTAAATTTAAACTACAAATAGCACCCTTTGAGTTCAATTTGAATTTGTTACCTTTTATTTAATATTTTAAATTCATCCTCTGCGACACTATTATATCGCTTTAAATCTCAACCTTCCTTACGTTCCTCTGCTAATGATGTGGTCGTTAAATGTCACGTAAGTTCAAAATAACGTAATTTTTCTATAGAGGAAAAAGAACAAACTTGGGCAATTTTTTTTTTTTCGGAAATGAAAAAGCATATTTCAACCAAATTATTATGAAATAATTATTTCTTTTTTCTTGATCTCTCTAGAAAATTTCTTTTTTATGGGTTTTAGTTAGTGCAACTTATAAAATCTATTTTTGTTAAATAAAAGAGGGTAAATTACAACTTATTCGCATATGGTTTAACTGAAATTTAAGTTGTTTACTTTTGGTTTAAAATCCTATGATTCAAATGTTCCGCCAATTTTTTTTTTTTTATCTTATTTGATAAATTGATATTGCATTTTTATATTTTTTGTGTTTTTAGAGGAGAGAGACATAAAAATAAAGTAAAATTATGTATTTTTTTAACAAAAATGGTTACGAAACTTTAACTAAGCTAACATTAAATAGGTAAAGTATTTTTTTACAAAAAAAATAAAAGGTAAAATATCAAATTTCAAACTGCAGTACACAACTTAAATTCTAGCTAAATCAAATGTGAGTAAATTGTAATTTACACAATAAAATATATAGGTTTAATCCCGCCTATGTTAAAACCCAATTAATATCTTGATCTACCAATTAAAAAAAAAACAATCATCACGGAAAAAGGTTGTAAAATCTCTCTTCTTTTTTTTATTTTTTATTTTTATTTTTATTTTGCTTTGGAAAGAAGAAGCTAGAAGTGTACCATATAATCATCAGAGTGTAAATCGGAAGCATTGGAGGGGCCATTAGGGAACACAGCCAAAGCCGTTGAGGTTGCCGTTGCTCCTTCAATGAAACGCCTTCTTCCGCATATGCAGCAAAACGACTCACCGTAGCTTCTCTTTATTGGTGCTTTCCGCTTATCATCATCATCATCATCATACTGCAAATCAGAACAACTGAAGGCTGTGATTTTGCCACGTGGAGGTTTCAGTTTAGAGCAACGAGGACTAGAAGGTGTAATATTAGGCGTGCTGGAGAAGAAGAACACGAACGACGACTTAACTGCCATTCTCTCTCTCTCTCTCAAATTGTCAGGGGGTCATTCTACGGTACCCCAGTTTTTGTAGTCGGCATGGTACCTACCTTAGATCCTAACCGTTGACTTTATTGTTTAAGGCTGAAAATTGAAAACTTGGATACCGCTAATTGCTGAGTCGCTAGATACTCAAAATACTGAAGCTTAGTTTTAAAGTTATCTCGCCAAATTCTATACTTAAAACAGTGCATGAAACCCACTGTTTGATCGCAAACGCAGACGTGAGATTGATATCAGCTGTATCCAAACTCAAGTGTCTTGATATTGACAGTTAATTTAATGTTAGTGCTATACAGGTTACAGGTTTAGCAGGTCAGGTATAAAAACCGAAAAAAAGGAAGAGAAAAATCAGTTTGGGTTTGTTCTCTAATTTGATTTTAGAAAACGTGCAGAGACCATCCTATTTTCGCTGTGGGTCTTGAGTTTTGATAACCTCCGCATAAAAGACAAAAATTGCCAATACCCAGCGATCCTAAGGCCAAATAACAATCTAAGCGCTGATTTTGCCAGTACGACAACATTTTTTTTTTTTTTTTCCAAAAATGGAAATTGTACCTTTTATATTTGACCAAAATTTATTTATACCCTTTAATTTTATTTTTGTTCATTTGAGTTCAAGTTTATTTAATTATTAAGGTCTCTCAATTCTTTTTATTTTTGTTAAATGTTGTTGGGTACAAATTTCTAATTTTTCTATAGAATTTTTTAAATTAAAAAAATCCAATTAACTATTAAATATTTTTCAAGAAAAAAAAAATTAAACATTTTTTTTTAGAATACTAATTATTTTAACATGCACATGAGAAGAAAGAAGAATGTCTTAAAGAAACTAGGAGAAGATCTTAAACCAGTTAAGAACACTAACAACCTTTTTCAACAATTACTCTCTCAAGAACCCTAACAACAAAAATAAAAGTAAGAAATAGTTGAATTAAAATTTTACCATTTAGAAAAATATATTTTTTATTTAATTATGCACATATATGCATGACACAATTTAAAAATATATATATAACACAACTTAATACCCATAAACAATAATTTGAAATTTAAAATTTAGAAATAAACACAAATCATAAATTAAGATATAAAAATAGAAAAATAATAAAAAAAATACTTGGAGAGAGAGAATCGAGAGAGGTCACCAGTGAGAAATTTCAAATAAGCTTCTTATATATATATATATAAAATTAGTTTAGGTCATGTAGCATCCTAAGCTGCTCCCCAAAAATTTTGGTACTGTTTAACATAAGATAAAACTGTCAAATGTGATTAAACAATAAGGGAACCATTGAATGTGACAAAAGTACGGTCAAATGTAATGTTGATATTACCAAAGTGACAATGGAATTGTCAAATGTGACAAAAATACTATCAGATGTGATATTAATACTGCTCAATATGACGATGAAATTGTCAAATGTGAGAAAACAAATTAGGGTAGCACCAAATGTGACAAAAGTACGGTTAGATGTGATATTGATATTGCCCAATGTGATAATGAAGCTATCAAATGTGAAAAAAATAAAAATAAAAATAATGGTCCCATAGAATTTGACAAAAGTACAATCAAATGTGATGTTAGTACCGATCAACATGACGATGAAACTATCAAATGTGAGAAAACAAATTATGGAAAATTAGGGTACTACTGAATGTGACAAAAGTACAGTCATACATAATATTGATACTGCCCAATGTGATGATAAAACTATCAAATGTGGAAAATACAAAATGTAACAAAAGTACAATCATATGTGATGTTGGTATTGACTAATGTGACTGTAGATATCGCATTTTGTACCCCTTATGACTCGAGCCCCATTCCCCAATGATGTTGAAATTCTAAAACTCAAGGTTGGTTTAAGGTCCGATCAGACTTAAATTGACTTGAAGAAGGTTTTTATGAAAAAATATAATTTTATGAATTAAATAAGTTATTTTTGGAAAATAAAGTTAATGGAAACCTAGGGTATGCGTACGGTTAGATGTGATATTGGTACTATCCAATGTGACGATAAAATTGTCAAATGTGAGAAAAAAAATAAGGGAACCACTAAATGTGACAAAAGTACTGTCAAATGTGATGTTGGTATTGCGGAATGTGACAATAAAATCATCAAATGTGTATAAAAAAAAAGGGAACCACCAAATGTGATAAAAGTACTATCAAATGTGATGTTGGAACTGTATAATGTGAGGATGAAACTGTCAAATATGAGAAAAAAAATAAGGGAACTACCAAATGTAACAAAATACTGTCAAATGTGATGTTAGAACTACATAATGTGAGGATGGAACCGTCAAATGTGAGAAAAAAATAAAGAAACCACTGAATGTGATAAAAGAACTGTCACATGTGATATTGGAACTGCACAATGTGAGGATGAAACCGTCAAATATGAAAAAAATAATAATAATAAGAGAACCATCAAATGTGACAAAAGAACTGTCACATGTGATGTTGGAACTGCACAATGTGAGGATGAAACTGTCAAATGTGAGAAAAAATAAAGGAACCACCAAATGTGACAAAAGAACTGTCACATATGAGGTTGCAACTGCACAATGTAATGATGAAACTATCAAATGTGAGGATTTAGTAACCTGGTATAGCAGGTTATCTATTAATGGGTACCATACCCTCTAAAACAAAGAGGGGTACAATAGAATTACCCTTATCACCAAAAACTAAAACCCAAATAAAAAAGCTTGAAAGAACTACAAATTCAATTAATTCTAACCCACTCCCATTATCATTGACCCTCATGCAAGAAAAGCAAACAGTCTCAGTCCCATTGCTAATGGCCACAGCTACAAGAACCATGTATTTAAAACACGATATCAGTATAATAAAACTATGTTAAAATCATATTGTATAATATAAAATTGTTCAAAATGCCTCCAAACAAGTAAATTTCATGACTAAAATCAAAAGGGTATTTTTTTTTTTTTTTTTTTTGGGTCCAAGATAGAGAAACTTCAATAAACTTAGCTACGCTAATGCTATGTTTGGAAGTTTTGAAAGAGAGGAGAGTAGAGAAGAGTAGAGGGAAGGAGAGTAGCGGAGAGGAGAGTAGAGGGGAATGGTTATCTTCCACCTTATTTGGATGTTTTTAAAATTAAGTAAGGGGGAGGGGAATAATTAGTCTTTTCAGTTATAATTTTGTTAATATAGTAAGGGTAAATTTGATAATTCATTTGGTCAAGCATTTTTATGCTCTACTCTCCCTCCAAATCTCTCCAATTTTGGGGAATTAAAAATGAGGGATTGGAAGGAGTTCAAACCCCTCCCCCTCCTTCCTTAAAAAACTTTCAAATAAGATAATTGAATTACTCTCCCTCCCTTTACTCTACTCCCCCTCCTTTTTTAAACTCCTAAACAGGCCATAAGTTCCAAAATCACCAACACAACCTCACAGCACCCACACAATCAAACTAGTTAAGTTCTTCACAACACATTATTCACCAAAAACTAAAACCCAAATAAAAAAGCTTACAAGAACTACAAATTCAATTAATTTTAACCATTCCCATTATCATTGACCCTCATGCAAGAAAAGCAAACAGTCTCAGTCACATTGCTAATGGCCACAGCTACAAGAACCATGTATTTAAAACACAATATCAGTATAATAAAACTATGTTAAAATCATATTGTATAATATAAAATTGTTCAAAATGCCTCAAAACAAGTAAATTTCATGACTAAAATCAAAAGGGTATTTTTTTTTTTTTTTGGGTCCAAGATAGAGAAAATTCAATAAACTTAGCTACACTAAGTTCCAAAATAACCAACACAACCTCACAGCACCCACACAATCAAACTAGTTAAGTTCTTCACAACACATTATTCACCAAAAACTAAAACCCAAATAAAAAAGCTTACAAGAACTACAAATTCAATTAATTTTAACCCACTCCCATTATCATTGACCCTCATGCAAGAAAAGCAAACAGTCTCAATCACATTGCTAATGGCCACAGCTACAAGAACCAAGTATTTAAAACACAATATCAATATGATAAAACTATGTTAAAATCATATTGTATAATATAAAATTGTTCAATATGCCTCAGAACAAGTAAATTCCATGACTAAAATCAAAAGGGGTTTTTTTTTTTGGTCCAAGATAGAGAAACTTCAATTAAACTTAGCTACACTAAGTTCCAAAATCACCAACACAACCTCACAGCACCCACACAACCAAACTAGCTAAGTTCTTCACAACACATTATTCACCAAAAACTAAAACCCAGATAAAAAAATTAGAACTTTTTTCAAAAAAATTAACATGCTAAGTTCTTCACAACACATTATGCACCAAAATTCAAAAAAGTTTGAAATTTTTTGAAAATTTAAAACAAAAACCAAGACATGGAATTGTAGCACCAAAACCAGTTGGACTAGTGAAAATTAAGAGAAAAAAGAACTCAAATTTGTTGGAGAGAGAGCTTACAAAGCGCCATTGAAGGGGAAATGGTCCACGTGGCGACTTTGTGAAATGAAATTGAAAACACTAATTTGTCAGAGAGAGGGAGATTTTGCTTTTGGATTATTATTTTTTTTTTAATTTTTTATTATTATGTTGTTCTCTCATTGCCTTTTTGCATTGAGGTCCTCTGTTTTCTCTTGTATTTATTTTCAACCCCTTCTGAGTTCCCACCCTCACCCAATAATTTTTTTATTTTTCCTGAAACACCCAAGAACTTATTATAACTAATTTTTATGGGAAAATTTAGGAATGTAACAAAATATTAAATATCACAATGTTTTCACAATAGTGTGTTTCAGTTAGCTCAACTGGTAAAGTTTTTGATGGTTGAATAAGAGATCTGGGATTCAATCCTCGCCTACCATTTGTTTTGAATTGTGGTGGATAATTTTTTTTAGGGTATTGCTTTCCTCCGGTACTTTTGTAATTGGACATCTCCTGTAGTTTTAAATATACAATGACAAATGGTAATGAGTTTTAATCTCTACATTTTATTTAGTCAGCGGATAATATGACAGTTTCTTATTAAAACAAAAGAAAATTTCAATTAAAAAAGTACTGGAGGTAAGCCAAACCCTTTTTTTTTTATTCATTTTATTTTGACTTATGGTGGGCTAACAACTTAGCTTGTTGTGAAAATATTGTGATTCTTTTTTGTGATATAAATGCAATAAGATTTAACCCTGTTGCGTTTGTTGAATTATAATTGTTCTTTAAGATTAAGAGACTCTTTTTTTGAATTGTGGTTAAGACATTAATTGATTTTTGGTATAAATGAGATTCAAACCTAATTATATTATATGACGATAAGAAATTTGATAGGTTAAACTAACTAAAACCCATGTCTCGAAACTTATTATATTTATGTTGCCTTTTAGGTTTGAATGAAGTTTACAAATACACAAAAATTTATATTATTTTTTATGATTTGTTGAGAAGTCCATTATGGTGTTCATTTGGTATAATTTATTTAAAAATAAGTGGGAAAAAGGTCATGTTAATAATGTAAAGATTTAAAAAGTTTTATATATTCTTTTAAGATGGGAAAAAAGAACAGAAAAGAAAGAAAGCTAAACTAAATAAACATGTGGACTCATGTGAAAATAGAGCTAATGGTGAGTCAATATTGAAAATAATATTAGTAGCAAGACATATAAGCAAATTGTGAAAAATATTGGAAATTCAGATTATGGTTTTAGTTGAGAAGTTGGTTGCGGATGACCTTCCTATCCGTTGGATAGATAGAAATTAATGATTAAAATATTAGTTAGGCATAATTGATTGCAGGTGTGCTCTAGTTACATAATATGGATGAAAAATTAATTCTTAAACATTTGATAATCTTTTTAGTTGGTAACAATGATTTTTTTATTTAAACAATGATGTCACTTGTCATGTCCTGAAGAAATTTTTTTGGGGTGTTAGAAAGTGCCAAAGTGCATTGATTTTTTTTTTACTGGCTTTTTTTTTTCTAAGGGAGTCAAGCAACTCTAAGCTAAATAGGTATTTATTTATTAGTTTTTATTACTTAAGAATTTAATAAGACTCACTTATTGTTCAATTCCTCGTTATAAACTCAGTTTAAAATACTAATTGTAGGGGTGGATTCGAGCGCTCTCTAAGGATTGTGAGAGTGGGCCCAAGCCCAACTAACCCTTCAATAAATTTGTAGAGTGTGGGCTCAAGAGCTAGGCCTCAGTAAAGAAGGCAACGGCCATGCATGGTTGTGCGTGGTTGCTAACAACTGAAACGTGGGTTTAGACACACAATGTGGCTCCTCGGACGTGCCTTATGGAGCCGGAAAATCTTATTATCTTTTTTCAGTAGGGTTACAAGAGTTGAGAGAGAACACTTTACTACAGTATTCCTTTCTCTCTGGTTTTTCGTCCGTCCCCCTTCACAAGAGGGATTCTTACATTATATACTCTTCACTCAGTTGATCCTGGCCCTACATTTGTTGATCAATCCGGTTTCTACTCGAGTGCCTGTCCCATCAGCCGCATTCCCATGCCTCCAGTGGGTTGCAGCGCTCAAGACGGCACTGTTCAGAGGTCCTGTCCTCATTAATGCGGCCAGAGCGTTAGTTGAGGGCATTTAATGTGGAGGTGACAGCTCGCCTGGGACTTGCTCCTCCGCCATGCTTCAATGTCCGGCGATTGGTTCTTGTTATTTGCTCCTTGGATGCTTGGGGAGACTCTCCTTAAAGGTGTGACGTATGCCCACTTTCCGTCCTCGGCATACCGAGGATGTAACCATCCTCGGCAACGCTCCTTGAGTTCTGGGCTCTAGACTTTCGTCCTCGGACCTCGGATCGTGGAGGCGTCCTCGGCATGGGCCTTTGGGCCTGGCTTGGAGTGGGCCGGGGTTGCTGACTTATTCTGGCCCCACACTAATATTACTATTTTTGTGTATGTTCTAATAAGTATTATTGTTTACTAAAAACAAAGTATCTATTTTTTGAAAAAGTATATATATTTTTTTAATTTATAAAAATTATGAATCAATTGAGCACCAATTAACATATTCATTCCCCCCCCCCCCCCCCCCCCCCTTTTCTCATATATCCTGCAATAATTAATACAATGATAACTAATGTAAAATCTTCTTAATGATAGCGTTGTTTAATGAGATTCGATTTTGGGGTAAATTAGGGATTTTTCTATCTAACGAAAAAATAAATAAATAATTAGTGTCTGTTTGGTTTGGTGTTTTGTTGAGCCTTTTTAGTTGTTGCAGGTTGTTTTTGTAAATCCTATCGCTTTGTCTTGCATTTGGATTTTCTAAGCTAGTTCTATACACCAAAATTCATGTCTCGTTCCACATTGGTAAGAGTGTAGTCATCAATGACGGTTTTAGGGGTCAAAGCTGACAAAGTTGCAATCATTTGTATATTAAAAATAGCCAACTTTAATATGATAATTATTGCACTAGATTAATCAAATATAAAATGAAATACATAATACAAATGAAAAAGAATATGATGTTATGATTGAATAAACCGGAAGAAAAGGAGCTCACAACTGCCAAGAGCTGTCTGGTTTGTCATACACACACAAGTGTAGCTTGATTATTAGTATTATTATTGTTATTATTTTTCAAGTATGGCTGAATTACTGTTATTATTATTATTTTTATTTTTATTATTTTTATTATTATGACACACACGTGTACATATAGTAATGCTAAAACAACCATGAAAGACCACCGACTTTAGTATTCCTGCATCTTAATCGTTGGCTCATTATTATTGCTAAATCTTGAGCATCTTCTTGAATGTGACAACTTGCGTGTGGACCTCTCAATTAGATTTTGATAATCAGTGGGTGTAACAAACGAGGTTATTCGTATAATTTTTTTCCCTTTTATTTAATATTCATTGCTCCTTTGGTTGAACTTTGAAACCATCCCTTCCTCTTGAAACAAGCAATGGCCTTATTCAAGGCTTACTGCCTTTAGAGTTGAAACTTTTTTTCTGAGAGTTTATTTACTTATTTAAAAGGCTGTACATACACAAATAAATTAAAAAATAAAATAAAAGAAAAAGACAGCTCCAGACATGTCTAGGAAAGTCATCACAAGACTAGAGTGAAATATAATATATATTCATCACATTTTCTTACTAAGATTACATGACTACAATCAAATGTGCATCACAATGATAAGTTAAAATGGTATAGAACACATTGTTCTTAGCACATTCGGGTTTGATCAGATTGCATCAACAAGCTCTTGAATACTCCGAAAAAAACAAATCGACAAAAATAGAACATTTGAAAAAGATTTCCTGATGAATTTGAACCCAGAAATTGCTGCTTCCACATGGTTTTATCTATTATGTTTTCAACAAAACATTCTATCATGACCCTACTGCAAGAAATATTCAGCACTTGAACACTTAACTGTAAGGCTTGTTTCTCAACATGTTTGCAAATGAAATGAGGGGTAGAAAAAAGAACAAACCTTTTCAAACCTATATCTAAATAATGAGAATGTCTTCTGAATTCTGTAGTATACAACAACTGCTTCCAATGAATTTGGCCATGCTCTGAGTGAACAGTAACTGTAGTCTACAAACTACCCAACAACCAAAATCACTTGATGACTTGGTCGGAATTGTGTACTTGTCAGTCTTCAAATCAAACCCCATGTGTCAATGGTTGTGAACCTTAACTAATGGAATGACCCCCCTGGTACCCACATAAATCTAAAGCAACAATCTACATCAAAAGTAGCTGAGATGTAGGTGAGAACAACAATGAGTTACTCTTGGTGTTACTTAGAAGCTATGCCATAGACCTGGGGGTTTACAAAGAAGGCATTAGACAAGAAAGCCTTGTTAAGCTCAACACCAGAAAACCCGGCTTCAGATATCTTAATTCCTGTTTCCCTGGTAAGGTGACACCCATCAGAAACTGTCTGTTGCAAAGGATCAAGAACATTTTGTATAAATCTAAGAACTGTTCCATCTGCACCACCAAAACAATAGCAAAAAGAATGGAAAAGGAAAAGGCCATTCACTATTAGAATAATAGTTGAATAAAAATTCATCATTTCTTAACAATTTAAGTTTTGAGGACAATAATTAATTTATCATTCACTAGATCGACAACTTTCTGTCTTGCTAGTTAACCAAGAAGTTCAGCTTAATACCTTTAGCAGCCACATGTTCTACAAAAAGGTAAATACCACCGGGTCTCAGCACCCTCTTCACCTCTGGATATAATGGTAATAGAGAATTTGTCAAATATTTGGATATTGAGTCAGAAAATCTTGATAACTATGCACCTCCTTGGGGTGCATTTGGAAATTAAATCCATCAGTTTTTTGTATATAAGCATTTAACATAAGCATGCATGTTATGTTTGGTCCTCATTAGGTAATCAGTTCAGACTTTCAGTCTTCATTTCTACCAATGCTCCATTATAGTATTATCTCTAATCTAGTGGATGAATTTTTGCCTTCAAATGCTACAAAACTGCGTTGTGCATCCAAATACTACACATTTTTTCCACTCAGTCTGTTGAATCCAAATCTCAGAAATTAAAGGTAATAACCTTTGAAAATTAACACCAATACTCATTTCGAAGTTATTAAATCAAACTCCAAAACAATCAACTAATTAGTTAGAACGACAACACAGTTAAGCAAGCAATTATAGGAAAAGTCTAACCAATTTGCAAAAAGAAAAGCATATTGTATATGAAGTACTTGACTTATGCATGCTCCATTGCTTCTCACAGAATATGATGTTTCTATATAAACTTCAACTAATTAAATCTATAAAAGTAAAAAGGAATTTTTAAGAGCTAGATGGTTAAATACCTTTCAGTGCCATATCGACATCTTTAACAGAACACAACACAAGTGTTCCAACAACTGCATCAACAGAAGCATCACCTAAGGGTATAGCCTCCCCAACCTGTATAATTTTTGCATCTTTCAGAATCTAAAGAACAGCTTTGTAGTTCACAACCAAATATTACCAAGGGAAAAAACAACAAAAACATCATCTAAATCTAGTAGAAAGATATAACATGCCAAAACCTGCCTTCCAAAGTAGCAAGGGCTTGAAACATTGATTAAAGTATCAGTTTTCCAATTCAATATGCAAATTTAACCGATCAAATGCACATCACTAGAGATACTTCAATTGCCTTACATAAGAATCCTAGGCTATCAATCCAATTGTTGATATTTGAAACAATTGTCATTGGATCTTTCCCCACTAAAATGTCTGAGAAACATTTTCCAGTCATTTGGATACTTTTCCCCACATGGGTAGTTAAAGCCAAAATACCACAATGTTGCAGATTATAATGGCATAGAGTGCTACTTCTTGGACATCACCAGTGGATATTTCTAGAATTTAAATTATGGAAAGTACAATATTCAGGCAGAGAAATGTTATATCATAAAAAGTTCAGAATAAAGTAGTGCCATAAAGGGAAGCATTCTTACTGCATGTAAGAATTCAAAATTTGTAAGTGGGAGGCCAGCGGCCTCTGCCGCTGCCTGAGCATACTTTTCCATCTTTCTATTGGGATCCATACCAAAAACCTGGACATCAGCTTCACCAGCATAATACTTGAGATTAGGGCCTGTACCAATGCCAATCTCCAACACTTTCTGAGCCTTCCCCTTCAAGTTACTAAACAATTGTGACTTGTAATCTGCAATCTACCACACAACATAAGATTGCACACACAAGTGCTGTCAAATATGTTTACACTTGACATGAAAAATCATACATGCACCAAACTTCAAACTAATTGCTCTAAAATGGGCTCTAACCTCAGCTTCATAAGAGTCCATGAATTTATCCAAAACTGATGCATAGAACTCCTCGTACCAATCTGGTCTTGGAGGGCGAACCTTGTTCAACACAGACTACACAAACGAATTGTTACTCTTAAATCCTAACTGACACAAAATTTTCAACTTATATAGGCAATTCAGAAGTTGGGTGGAGTATCAAACACTACGTGTCACAACATTGGTACAACACTTAGCTTATGCTTATGCCAATATAAATCAAGTTTGTAGCACTATCAAAAATGTCTTATCTTATCTAAAATCACAAAAGGCTAAGATACACTTTTCATCCCTTAAATTTTTCAAAAGTTGCAGTTTAATCCCTGAAAAAGTTTGATCACAAAAGAAAAAATTAAATGGAATCAATTTCAGTACTGATGAGATACACTTTTCGTCCCTTAAATTTTATCCAAAATTGCTTAAATTTTTCAACAGTTGCAGTTTAATCCCTGAAAAAGTTTGATCACAAAAGAAAATTTTAAATGGTATTAATTTCAATACTAATGTGATGTGGCTAACTTGTAATCGCCTAAAATAAATTATTTCTTTTTCTTGATCTCTCTAGAATATTTTTATTTTTGTGGCTTTTAGATTGTTTAGATATCGTTTATTTTGCTAAAACTAAAAAATTATTGCTAAAGTATTGTAAATAATGTTAAAAATGAGTTAAAATAGTACCGTAAGCTCATAAATAATGCTAAAAAGTGTGGTGAGTAGAAAAAATGAGTTAAATAATAGTGAAATAATTTTCTTTTTTATCCTAACCAAACGCACACCGAGTTAGTGTAACTTATAAAATCTATTTTCGTCAAATAAAATATATATAGGTTTAACCCCGCTTACGCTAAAACAGGATTAATATCTTGGTGTAACAATAAAAATAAAAAAAATAAAAAAATCATCACCGAAAAAACGTCATAAGTTCAAATTTCATTTTATTTATCAACATAAAGTAAAATCTCTCTATTCTTTTTTTCTTTTTCTTTTTTAAATTTGCTTTGGAAAGAAGAAGCTAGAAGTGTACCCTATAATCATCAGAGTGTAAATCGGAAGCATTGGAGGGGCCATTAGGGAACACAGCCAAAGCCGTTGAGGTTGCCGTTGCTCCTTCAATGAAACGCCTTCTTCCGCATATGCAGCAAAACGACTCACCGTAGCTTCTCTTTATTGGTGCTTTCCGCTTATCATCATCATCATCATCATACCGCAAATCAGAACAACTGAAGGCTGTGATTTTGCCACGTGGAGGTTTCAGTTTAGAGCAACGAGGACTGTAAGGTGTAATTTTAGGCGTGCTGGAGAAGAAGAACACCGACGACGACTTAACTGCCATTCTCTCTCTCTCTCTCAAATTGTCAGGAGGTTTTTTTAGTGGGTATGGTACATACCATAGATCCTAACCGTAGACTTTAAGTGTCTTGGTATTGACAGTTTATTTAATGTTAGTGCTGTACCGGTTACAGTTTTAGTAGGTCAGGTAAAAAAAAAGAAAAAAAGGTATAAAAACCGAAAAAGGAAGAGAAAAATCAGTTTGGGTTTGTTCTCTAATCTGATTTTAGGGTTTTTTTTTTTTTTTTTTTTTCAAAATAACCAAATTCCTCTAACAATTTCATTAGTTAGTAAGGATTTGAAATTATATAGCAATCTAACAAATCAAGTGCAGAGAACTCGATTTTGTTGTGCTAAATTGAGTGTGAAGAGGTCGAGTTCCATGGAACTCGGGTCTCCACGACTCGATTTCCCTGCCAGGCTACGAACTTCATCAGACCAAAGATGAAGATGGAGATGGAGGAAACCAAATCAAAAGACCCAGACATCGAAAGACCCAGAGATTGTTTCTACTATGGAAACCAAACGCGAAAAACATAGAGATGGGTTGCAGAAAACAAACGAAGTTTACCTCAGGTGGGTAAAATGACACTTTTTAAACCACGAGTAAGTAAAGTGATTTCAAGCCAAATCACAGGTAGGTTTACTGTAATTACCCCTAATATTTAATATGATTTTATATATATCGAATGCTTAATCTCCTTAATTTGTTATTATAATGAACTTACCCTAATTGTGTTAATATTGTCCACTTTGGAACCCATACCCTTCATGGTTTTGTTCTTCCACCAAAGCACCCAATAGCGAGAGAAAATGCCTCTATACATTAGAGGGAGATCATTCCTTACAAGTACATTCCCATGTGCTTATATAGGCGATGTGGCACTTTAGGATTGCTTCTCCCTTTAGTCCTTCACAGCCATGATTTTGAGAATATATTGAATGCTTGATCTTTCATATAGTATGCCAATTGAATTATTTGCTTAATCATTCATATTCAATCTATTGTACATCTTGTTTGAGTACTTTATTATTTTATCTTCTGATTAGGTGAGTTGACCCTCTAACCTAATTGAGTTAAAAATAATCCAAGTTCATATAATAAAATATTATGCAGATCTTTGAATCCTTAGTGTTTTTCTCCATTAATTTCTCTCAAATTTATTCTGCTATTTTCATTTGTAGTTTTGATATTATCTTGCTTCATCTTTGTCGAAAAAACAAATAAACAACTATTTTTGTTTTTTGCTTAATAAGGGATTATTACTTGTGACAATCTAGCATTATTTTTACTGCATCAAAACTTAATCTTAAATCTATTGTTACCTCATGTACTATTCATGGACGTGACCACACTTAGCTCCAAACTCATTGACTTTTCTACTCTTGATATTGTCACACGAACTCCTTGCTCGTGACTTCAAGAACCTCTTGAAATTTGATCTCTATAACAAACCATGGGATCAAGGGCGGAGGGAGGGGGGCTAGTGGGGACATGGTCCCCCTTGAATTTTAAAAATTCTTCCTCCCTCTTGTATTTTTGGTAAAACAAATAAATAAATTTGGACATAAATTTTAGTAATGGCCCCCTAGATTTTTACTAAAAACATGTAATGCATTTATATATATATATATATATACACACAAGATAGAAATTCTACTCTAGCCTAATTTAAGTGTATATGTGTGCAAAACTCACTCTTGGAGACTTGAATCCTGACCCTTGTCCCCCCATAGCCCACAAACACTTATACTTGTGGAGTGACTATCGTGTCAAGGGCGCATGGTGGTAATGCATTTATATAGTTGATTAACACATTTTTTACTCCCTCTAATTACTCTTATGTCATACATAGCTCATTAAATTAAAGTGTATATAATGTATCCACACATAATTTAATTATATTTTGTTTTTATTAAATCGACTTGTATATTTTTAGACATGTCAAGACTTAACCTTTTTTTTGGCAAAGATGTAAAGACTTATTTAATGTAAATACATTTGTTTACATAATAAAATATCATATCTTAAATCAAAATTACAAACATTCCATGTATAAGTAATTAATAATTAATATATATTTAGCTTCCCCCTCTAAATAAATTTTTTGGCTCCGCCACTACTTGGGATGGTTTTATGGCTTCAACCTTAATCTACACTATGATTGCAACAACACTTTAACCGTATTGATTTTTCTCTATTTGCTTTTAAAACCATGGGTCGATGCTGGGTTTTCTCTCTGAATAACTCAAGTTATCTAGCGTCTACAACCTCACTAAGAGTCTTGTTTAATGGGCATTTATATAGGCTCTCTAATTAGGGTTACAAAAACCCACTTGTATAGCAAACTTAATTAAAATTAAGTTACATCAACAATTGAATATGCAATTCTCGATCGAGGATGTACTGAGATTCTAGAAGTATCATTTTCTTCAACAGATCTTAGGTCTTACTTGACATATCTATCTATTTAATTAATTGCTAATTTTTCTGTCTTCCGTAATTCAGTTATCTTAATTAAAATGAAAATTTTAAAAAACATAACTATCAACACATCCTCACCACCTGGCACCATCACCATCTTTTGTTGACACCACATGGCCCACTACCACCCCCAACATCCATCGTCAGCCCCACTAGCAATTAGAGATGTGTTTTACACTGCCAGACACAACCATTCATCGTTGCCATTATTGGGTATTGGTATTTGTTTCATTGGCAAATGCCATCATCTATAATTAAAACCTGTTAAGAGACTTGAAAATGACAAGGAGGTGGTGGGTACCCATCATAGATTTGAAGAAGAAACTTGTTAGTGCGATGGTGAAATTTTCACCACTGCACACTCTTGATGCGATGATCACTCCATAATTATAAGTGTTTGTGGGGTGTGGGGAGCAAGGATCGCTGTTCAAGTTTCTGAGAGAGAGCTTCACATACATATACGCTTAAATTAGACTAGAATAGAATTTCTATATTGTATAAAATAAATAAATAAAAAAATAAAAAAGAATATAATGTGGTAATTTTATGCTCTAATTTTTTGTTGGAAAAATGGTTTACTAGGTCATGGACACTTACCAAAAACCATTAAAGTGTGAATGAGAATTTGATTCCATAAGTGCTGGTCAACAGCCTTACCCATTAAATAAGTTGTGCAATCTCTTCTTCACGTGTAAGTCTCTGCCTCTTTATGAGTTTCAGGACCTTTCCATGGATCAAGAACATTAACAATACTCCTTTGTTGGTTTTTTTTCTTTTTTCCCAAGATCATTTTTGTGGGTTTTATGGGCTTGCTTGGTGCAGTATACTATCACCACTCCAACTGCAAAAGGGATTAGTCCCTACTATTCATTTGCGAAACACACTTAACCCAAAAGACCTAAACCCAATGGGTATGAACTCAACTATAGTATATTAATAACTCATTTTTCTCATCATTATTCAATGTAAAACTTCACTTACACATATACACCTAACAATACATTTATTATTTAATGACCTTGTTCACAAAATCACATAAGGGAGATTATTTGTGCATATAATTCCAACATTTTTCCCGTCGGTAGTGGATGGCCTACAACTTATCAACCTATTGGTTGAGAATGAATAAAGACTTTGGAAAGAATGAATAAAGAAGAAACATGAGACTAAAGACTATTGTGGATTTCTTCTCTAGGTTTTCTTGGTTTTGTTTTTTTTGGCAACCTATTGAAGGTGACAAAGTGGTGTCAATGAAAAATGGTGGTGGTACCGATGGTGAGATGTGTTAACTGTTGTAACTGAGTTTTTTTTTTTTTTTTTGAGAGAGAGAGAGAGAGACGGTAACTGAGTTAAGAATGGCAAAAAAAAAAAAAAAAAATTTAATTAAATAAATAGACATCTATAAAAATTTTATTTTTGGAATAACGAGAAGGCAGAAGAGAGATTTGAATTCCTTTTTTGCCTTTCCTTTCTCTCTAGGTTCTTTTTTAGAGAGAGTCGGCAGCAGCAGCCATGTCCTTGATGCGTTTCAGAAGAGCTTGCCGATGTTTGCACCTTCGTCAACTATGCACATCCACATCTACATCTGATAACACCCACCTCCTTTTGTCTACCTTCAACGAAGACACATTCCACCAACACTTTTTCTCCATCCCAATAATCCATGATTCACTCTCTCTGGGATCCCCCACCCCACTCTTCACACTCCCTTCCCATCCCATGGGTCTCACTTCTTCCCGATATCTCAACCCCTTGTTCTGCTTTCACGGCCCTAACGATCACAACCCTATTCTCACCTACAACCCCACCACCCAACAAACTCTCACTCTTCCTTTTGATCCTCCAATCCCTGCTGCAACTGCAACAACTTGGGACGTCAAAATCCATTTTGGCTTCGACCCTATAACCAAACTCCACAAAATCCTTCGGGTGAAATGGATAGAACCCATTCCACAATCAATTCCTAGAGTTATTAATATGGAGTGCATGGTTTTGACACTTGGCAAGGGGTCTTGGAGAAAGATAAACATTGTTCTGCCTTTTGATTGTACCAAGTTTGGTAATGGTGGGGAAAGTCTATGTATTAATGGTGCAATACATTGGTTAACATGTTATGGGGATTCCATTGTGGCTTTTGATCTCAAGGATGAAAACTTTAGACTAATACCACTTCCCCATAACTACAAAGAAGAAACCTATGCACCGATACGTTTCAAATATGAACGGTTAATTGAGGTTGGTGGGCGCTTGGCTTTGATTGGTGACACAGTTTATAAAGGAGATTCCATAATGCACATGTGGATACTAAAGGATTACCACAATCATGTGTGGGTTAAGAAGAGAATACTCTACCCAGTTAGTTGGATCAATTGTGGTCAACCTGTTCCTATTGGGACTATTTCCACAGGCGAGATATTGCTAAAGCCGATATCTTTGTATAAGACTAAGAGACTTGCGTGGCTGCTTTTCTATGATATGGATGGACGAGGCTTCAAGAAGGTTGACATCACTGGCTTGCCTGAATGGGTTTATTCGGGTGGTCCTCGAATCATCAGAACCATTGCTGTATATGGGTGAAAGGTCTTTAAAATGGGCCCTTAAAATCGAGATTTGCAGCAAAGAGTAGAGTACGGTATATTCTTTGTGAAAGGCCATGCGAGGTGTTTGATGTAATGTGGGGTATTTTTATTATCCTTTTGCTTGTCTTTGGAGATGAGTTCTTGTTTTGGTTTTGTAGAACTTATAACTAGTTTAGCTATGTCAACTTAGAGGACAAGTTTCGCCATGTATAAAAATGTGAATTGATGTTATCAATGGCATCTAACAACAACAACAACAACAATCATCAAGCTTTAGTCTCAATACACTTGTAAGTGGCATAGTATGTCTTTCTTTTTTTTTAATTGATAAGTTGCACATCTACACCCTTGATTTTTTATTAGAGAAAGAAATATTGACACTTTGGTGGTGTCATGCGCCAAATAGAATTTTAATATTGATTTTTTTTTTTTCACTATTGTAGTGATTTTCTTTATTTTTGGATGAGATATTATTATATGAGAAGTATATGATAGGGTGAAAGTTTACACACAATGTATGATGATATTCCATGGAAGAATTCATGACTGATGCCTTAATCTAATATTTGTGGTCAACTCATAAGATTAAGCCGTCTTTTCTGATAAGGATTTGGAGTGCTCTTCAACTTCCCCCCTTTGGAGTTATTCTGGTTTCTTTGGCACATGTGAAAATTCAGAAATTCCTAATTCTGGCAAGAAAATAGCATGCTGGATCAGTTAACTAGAACTGCTCCTCTGAGGCTACAACTGGGTTAACAACATCCTTATCTGCCATACAATGAATGGTACTAAATTCCAACCAGCACAGATGAACCCTCAAAAAGACCCTTTGGATTGTCATGGGAATTTTAGAACTTCTAGACCAGGGAATGAAACTATTTGGCATGGTTGGGCTTCCACATCTCGGTCTTGTGCTGTTAATAAGTTTTATGAACATTTATATTCCCAAGTTAGTTTTCTAGTACATTGGTTCATAATTGATTTCTTTTTACATTTTGCATAAGTTGCCTTTGAACTCATAGTGTTCCTTTTAGTTTAGTTTAGACCCTGCTGGAAATACTAGTATCGGAGTCAGTGAGGGAGTAGGCGAGGCTACAACCTTATTATCTGTCAAATTTAGCTATATGCTTGCTCCATTAGGGGTTTCATAACCAACCTCTAGCAAAACAGGGGTAAATATTCATTTTTACTCCCCTTTTATGTCTCTTCTTCCAAAACATTAAAAAAAAAAAAAAAAAAACTGAAAAGAGGAGAAAAGAAAATCTAAAATTCAGGTTTTGTAAAAATCAAAAACATCAAACCAAATAAATTCATAATGGAATGACATTAAATTCATATTTTCAAAAGCTCCACCCTTTAGTACTGCCTTATCTAAATAAAATATAAAAAATTTCTTTTCTAGGATTTGTTGATGAGGATGACTTTGGACTCTATATGTAAGGTTTGATTTGGAATTGGGACTTTGGGTCCAAATCTACCAGATAATCACTTTGCTCAGGCTTTTGACAGTGCAAACATCATTGTGACACTTCGGTTCATTGATCCACTGTGGAAAAATAAAGAAACTCCTGATTGTGGGGCGGAGAAGCTTTACTTGATAAGTGCATTAAAATCATTGATGACTTCACCTACTCAGTTATTCAGAGAAGGGAAGCAGAAATATTAGAAGCTAGAGAGAGTGGCAGAAAAAAAGGGATGAAAAATGCACGTTTGCCCCTAATTTTAAACTATGCTACAAAATACTCTTGTTTTGAAAGTATTTAGCAAAATGCCCCCATTTTTAAAACTCGATATTAACAAAATCGAGTTACAGGTAGAACTCGACAATAACAATGTCGAGTTTTATGCCTATTTTGCCACTTATTTTTTTTTTTGAAAATTTAGTGAAACTCAACATTGCTAATGTCGAGTTCCACTTAAAAATATACATATAACTCGATTATGAAGATATTGAGTTTTATATAGAACTCGATTTTGTCAAAATCAAGTTTAAAAAACAATGGCATTTTACTAAATAATTTCAAAACATGGGTCTTTTGATGTATAGTTTATAAATTAGGGGCAAATGCCCATTTTCTCATTAAAAATGTGATAAAATGATAGGTACAAATTCACTATTAAGAATTTTTTTTTTCAGGATAAAAATATCAGATAAACCATGATACATAGTCAAGATTTATTTAATTAAGTGAAGACATGAAAAGCAATTCGACAGACAAGAATCTCAGAGATGCTGTCCTGAATTTTGTGATTGCTGGCCGTGACACAACAGCAATTACTCTTTCATGGGCTACATACATGATAATGACCGATGCTGATGTAGCTAAGAAGCTTTACTTGGAGCTCAAAACTTTTGAAAAAGATCAAGCAAAAGAAGAGAATGTGTCATTGGTTCAGTGCGACACTGAGGACTTTGAATCATCCAATCAAAGAGTAACACAATTTGCAAGACTCTTGAATTATGATTCTCAGAGGAGGTTATATTATTTGCATGCAGTGATCACAGAGACACTTCGGTTGTACCCGGCAGTCACATAGGTTTGGCCTCTTTTTTCCTATTCAATTGATGCATGCTATGAAACCTTCCACCAGGAAAGTAAACTAGTTTAAATACCCTATCTTTTTATCGATAAAACAAGAATAGTTAACATAAAAGATGACTTGAATGGGACATTGCTTCTCTTGTTCAGCTACTCTTTTGCATGTTAAAATGATTTCAAGTTTCTTTTGGAGTGTGCTGAAGAGCGAGAAGCAAATCCAAAGGAAAAAACATTTGATGTCCACCTATAGCAACTCCAAATGGTCTAATTCATAGCTCTGCCCCAAGGGCAGAACGGACAAAGCCGCATTATGGTTCCAAAGCATGTAAGCTATGGAATACTTAGAATTTCATGTTCTATAGTGGACTACAACTTTCTTCAATGAATGAAGCGGATTGACCTGCTTTTCGTAGAAATTATACTTCTCTAAGCTCCTTTCAAGAGCATACTCAATGAATGAACATTTTCTGTTTATAGGACCCCAAGGGCATTTTAAAAGATGATGTCTTGCCGGATGAAACCAAAGTAAAAGCAGGAGGCGTGGTAACTTGCGTTCCCTACTCAATGGGTAGAACGGAATACAACTAGGGCCCTGATGCAGCTTCATTCAAACCTGAGAGGTGGCTCAAAGATGGATTCTTCCAAAATGCATCTCCATTCAAGTTCACTGCATTTCAGGTAAGTACTTGAAGCTTTACGCTCCGTTTTTTTCGATGTAAAATATTTGCAAAGGTAAAATATTTTCATTTTACAGTGTTTGGCAGTGTACATGAAAATGTTATGTAAAATATTTTCCAGTGTTTGGCACAACATAAAATGGAAAATAAATAAAAAATAAATAACCGGTAACAATTTAAAACATTTTTTTTTATTAACTTCCAAAAATTACATAGAGACAAACGAATGGCTAAAAAGGTTGAATCTACTTATACAAGTTCAAAATAATGAATATACATTGATCATGAATGTTTAAGGGATACTATGATAAATTATACTGAGACATCACCAATGGTTAAAAAGGTTAATCTATTTATAGTACCACTTTTTTGAGCTTTAGTTGAAGCTTGTAAATCATCTTATAAACTTCTTATTGTTATAGAAAGCTATGTAGAGAAAGTGTGTAATTAGCTAGTGCACAAAATTTTGTGCAATAAGTAATTGATCAAAATAAAGAGACAAGCAGACAATTAAATTAAGCATATCACTAATTAACCTTTCAAAAAAATTATTCCAAAAATAACGTAGTTACAAATTTTCCAATTTAACTGAGAAACTAAAATAAAAAATAAAACTACCAAAAAATTAAAAACTCTTGAGCCAAAAAAAAAAAAAAAAAACCCTAGAATGCCGCTGTTTGACTAAACTTCCTATGTAATCAAAAGACAAAGATACTATTCTCAACAAAACTGGAGCAAAAGGTGCAGTCACAACCTAGCTCATGCTGCCTTGACTGGCTTGGCGTGTGGCTTTTCCTCCACCATTTTGGTAGACCCTATGGACAATTTCTTCATTCCGTCCAACATTACCATGAGTTTGATTTGAGAAATCACCTTGCCTCTCCAATTCATTTCTCCCATAGCCACAGCCTCCACTAAAATTCCCACCACTGAAGTTTCCACGGCCCCTAAAGTTATCATTTCGATAACCAGCCCATCCTGGAAACCTCCCTCTGTCATTGTTAGCTGCAAGAAACACCAGAACATCAGTTCCAACCATACGAAAAAGAAAGCACAAAGGTAGCCATGGCCCATCCAGCAGGCACTCAAAGACTCCAGACTCTCATCACATAAAATAACCGAATCCATGAGACAAAAACACATAAGTTACTTCACAACATTAAGTTAACAAGCGTACCACACATATCCACAAAGTACGAAAAGTTAATCATGACAACCATACAGAAAACAGAGGATGAAGTTTTGTGTGTCCTTGCTTGGTGGAAAATGTGAGAATGAAGCTTAGACTGTACAATGGTAGTTTAGATAGGTAAGTTATTGTCGATTAAAAGGTTAATCCCCAATATACAAAATAACAAAAAATTAGGTGGCAAAGAATATAAAACAGAAAAGTCAATACCTCAAGAGCACTTTGCATCGAACTGGCAGATTCAAATTCCACGAAACCAAAACATGTCCCCTGTTGCTGGATAGAAGATAGCCAAATAAAAAACATGTGAACATCATTATAAATAAGAAATCTAAATGGAGTTAACAAAGTTAAATATGAAACATACCTTGCTACTTCTAACTTGAATACCATTATGCTTAATAGGCCCAAAATTGTTGAAAACCGCTTCAAGTTGTTCAACAGTTGCATTCATAGGCAGATTTGGTACAAATATGGCATGAGTCTTAGCTGGACATGTACAGTCATATATATTAGAAGAAACAAGCTGGGTATGAAAAGGGAAATTTGTATAACATCTCAAATTGAACACCATTCCAGGTATTAATAAATAAGTTCACGAGAAGAAATAAACACCTGCAAATATTTTTGGACAAAATATAACATTATCATAATACTAATGAATCCAAAATATCAAATTATTCCATAATAACTCCAAAACATGTCACTCAGTGTTGCATAACCATCCATAAGCACACTTACAACAACAAAACCCAAAGACTACGACAATATAGCTAACATTAACACATAACCTTCCAAAATATGGAATTGTTCCATAATTATTAATAACCTAAAGAATACCATGGTACCACTAACATGTTTCACACAATGTATCTAGCAACTTCAAATTAAAAGGTTTTGTTGAAAAATTTCTCCAACCAAAGCTTTCTCATCCTATCATAATGCCACACATAAATAAACACCCCCCCCCCCCCCCAACACAAAAAAAAATAAAAAAATATTAAAAAAAATCCATATCTGAAAATCATAAACCCTAACTAATATCAAACAACCAATGTCAAAATCATCAAAAAATAAATAAATCTCACACAACTAAATCAACACTGAAAAACTCATATGAAAAATGATAAGAAATCAAATATGTGTAAATATCATGATTCATCAAAAATAAAAGCGAGTAGAAATCAAACCTAAGAAAAACCAGAGAAAGGTTAGAGATGAAGAAAAACGAAAAGAATAGGAGAAATCTAATCTAAAAACACAGAAAACTACCTGGGTTTCGCCGGCGATGGGTGGCTCTGGCAGAAGCTGGAGCTGGCGGTGGTGCCTCAGACCTTGGAGCCAAGGACTGATGGGAGAGGGGACCCGAAGTGGCTGGGTTTTTCTGGAGAGAAATCTGTTCTGGGAGAGTTTGAGCATAAAGTGACCATGGGTGGGAGAGAAAAGAGAAGAGTGATAAGTATTCGGGGTGTGAGGGAGTAAGCAATTGTAAAATGTTTTACCAAAATTTTAGGCGTAAAATATTTTACATAAATTTGCTTAGATTGATTTGGTTGACTGAAAATATTTTACTTTTGACCAAAAATTTTACTGCAAAACAAATACAGTAAAATTGGAAAATATTATTTTGCAAATATATTACATCGAAACAAACGGAGCGTTATTTACCAAGGTTTTGTGTTTGGGAATTTACTGGACATTGAGGTGTTTAATGGTTCCTGTTTTCTGTGTCCTTCAGGCTAGGCCAAGGATATGCCTTGGGAAGGACTCTGCATATCTCCAAATGAAGATGGCATTGGCCATTTTGTGTAGGTTCCACAAATTCAGTTTGGTGCCAGGTCAACCAGTGAAGTACAGGATGATGACAATACTATCAATGGCGCATGGCTTGAAGCTTACCATAGCAAGACGATCTTAAGATGCCATAGTAGCTGTTCTTATGTCATGCAATTAGCATCAGACTGTAATGCAAGGGCTGAACAGTTTATTAACCATTTGAAAGCTAAAACAGAAAAAATTGCTAACTATCTTATGCAAAGAAGAGAAATATGGAACATTATAGCACTATATTTTGGGGGCAAAAGGGTAAGCTTGTAGTATCGACTAAACTAAGGGGTAATCTGGCGCATCTGATTCAAAACCAAAATAATAAAGGACCATGATTTTAGAGGGGCTACTTTGCTTGCTTTCTTAATACTATGGGTGTTAAGGAGGAAGATTGATAAATGTTGGGATGTTCAGCAGATAGCTATAAATTTGAATTCTTTCTTCAGCTTAAATTTGAAGTTGTTCCATAAAGATAAAATCATGAAGTAATCTGATCTAATGCAAATAAATCAGTGTGGATATTATATACATGGAAGTATGATGGTAGTTATAGTTTTGCTAATTTATATTCACTTGAACTATAGTGAAAACTGATCTTGATGAAGACAAACAAGAGAAACTAAGAAATTAATTTCTGCTTCTGGTCTTGCCATTCATTGATTTCAGCTTCTATTTTTGCTTGCACTAACGCGTGAAAACCTGAGTATGGCTCATAACCAAAGAAGGTCTGAAGAGCCTGAAGCAATTTAAAATACCAGATATAAAGCATAGTCAGAAATGGTAAAGAAATCCTGCTAATTAAAATAAAATTACGTACCTCCAGCAGCACAAAAAAGGGAGCCATTATAAAGGCTAGAGCAAGGTTATCCAAAAGAGCTGGTGCTCATCCCTGCAGAACATGATTGAGTTTAAGCTATAATAGTCTGACAGATCATTACCCATGTTGCAAACAACAAAATTAGTTACCTCAAAGATCTCATGGCCAATAAACTGTACAATCCAACACAATAGCTGAGCCACCAGCACAACCTGGAAATAATTTGGTAGTGGTTGAAATTAAATGAGATAAAATGAAAATCCCTTACATAATTTATATTATCAAGAAGAAAAAAGCACATTAGTAAAAACTTGAAAGTACAGGAAATTGGTGCTAAAGCGAGCAACAGCTTTGTTTCAGAGAAACAAATTAATATAAGCAAAAAAAATTCTCCTCCTGCACAGCATGGACTGATATTCGTCCCTATGCCATCCACAAAATCTCCAATGAAAAATGGGTAGCACAGCCAACCAACTAGTAGGCCAAAACGTAGTTGTTAGCATTATTCTTATATGAAGACATTAGAACTATAGCACTACTAACAATACCCCCCAAAACACCCAAAAAAAAGAAAAAAAGAAAAGAAAAAGAAAGACAAAAAAAAGAAAAAGAAAAAAAAGTAGTCGTATGATCCGAAACAGCCATGCAACAATTATTCTTTGTAACCAAAGAAGATCCACATTTCTTAACCCAAGATTTTATGACTCTAAACTATGAAGGGAACTAGGGAAGTAGCATCCCTTTGATATTTAATTTTCTCAAGACTAATGTTCTGTGAAAACAGTTAAAGCTAAAGCAATATGCCCCCATTTCCATCCTATAAGACTTTGTCCAAACATAAATGAGCCTCATTCAGCATCAATGCACTCTTTTCCTGAAATAATTCTCCCTCATAGAAGCAAAGCTGTGTGGGTTTCACAAATCATTCACTTTCACTCTCCTAAATAAACCAGAGACCAAGGGCACCTTTAACGTTAATTCAGGTACAAACTTCTGATGCTTTAACCTTATAATGCTTGCATTCCTAATATTTTCTAGCCCATAGTGTATTAGTTTTCTTCCCAAACTGCATCAAGATGTAAAATGTGACAGGCTTTTATTTGTCAATACACTTATGAGTTCCTTTCATGCTGTGAACAAGCTTATTGGAGCCATATTGTAATAGTGCAGTGTGTCACTGTCAACGGATGGAAATGGAAGGAGATGATTCCAAGGAGGTGTCTTTGGAGCTATAAACATTATATTGAGTATACATTAATAAACAGATAAAGACAAAGGATTCAATAAATCTAAATATGAAGTACCCCCCACATTTTTTACTTATTCATCTAGCAATTTTTTCATACAACAATTAAAAAGACCAATTACAGAAAGCTTTCAGCTTCAAAAAAAAAGACTGGGCCCCTTGTAACAAGTAAAGATTATGCTCTTTCCTCAAATAGCTACATCTTAAACTCATAAAATTACTAGTGCCAGATAATAAACAGAGAAAGACAAAGGAGTCAACAAATCTAAATATGAGTAACCCCACATTTTTAATTTATTCATCTTGCAATGTTTATTTTATAGTGGTGTTAATCAACTTCAACAAATTAACTATTCTAAAATCTTAATCCAAACTCCAAACCATTGTAAAAGCTTAGCCTGATCTAACTGGTGGACCTTACATTTTATATAATCCTTCAAATTCAATTATATCAAATGTAGAAAGTATTAGTCAAGTGAGAACATCTTCGAGAAACTAGTAAATGAATCAAAGCAAAATCTTAAATAGGGACCACGAAAGAAATATACAATAGAATTAGTCATGCCAAGACAATTCTTCCTAAGGGACCAATCCCCTTCTCCAAAATAAATTGGAAAAGAGTTTGACAAAGTCCATCTTGCTAAGACATGTGCAGCTTAATTTGACAAACTCAAGCTGGTCAAATCTTGCATGTAGCAATCTAACTTCAACAACAAAATTAACAATTCTCTAGTGCACTAATTTAGATCTATTGGTCACTACCTCAACACAATTTTTGAAATTACCCTCAATTACCACATTCTAAAGCTACATACATTTGACCTGCTAATTCCGCTACACATAAAAAAGCTTTGGCTTCTGCCTGAATAGGGACCTTAGTATTCACTTTTTTTGAGAAGGCGAATAGGTCACGTGTACTATAAGCCTCATTCCATGGGCGCATGTAGGAGCTATGCTTCATACATGATTCTGATATCAAGTTCAACATGACACAAAATGAGCATGAATGACAATAATTAGGAGAAAAAGTTGTCTTAAACAATTAAAAACTCAGAGCTTGCCTTTAACTATATGGACAATGACAATGCCTCAAGAGTCAAGGTTATGTACATTTGATTTGCAAAGCTTATAGGGGGGTTCAACTCGTTCATGAGACCCGATGGTCCTATAGCAGCATTTTTAAGATTTATAGTGACATTTTGCAAGAGCCGTAATAACCCTCATATTTTTTAGTCAATGTCTCAAGCATACACTACACATTAAGGCAAGGCTGTCACTAGGAACAATGTTCTAACCTACAATGTGGCAGGAAGATGAGAAAAAGTAAAGATGAAAACTATTAATGAAAATGAAAGTCCATATCGACACCATACAAGTCATACAAATAAGAACATACCCAAACCTATGTAATGTTTTGTGAGCAAAGACTATTGTATGGTCAAAGACACAATTATCAAATGGCATGCACCCACTATTATCCCCCGGCTCACAAATCAAACTTTAAAGTCTCCTCTCTCAAGCATGGCATTCACCAACTATTATATTATGCTATATGATTCTCATATGAAATATTTTCAGATTCATCCAATTAATTTGTGAATCTTCCAAACCAAAATTCACTCACGAATTAAGACAAATAAATAGCTTTTGCTTAGAGCTTTCATTTGTTCCACTATATTTTTTGCTATGATACCACTATTTCTAGCAATGCTTAGCTTCATTAAAAGTCACACATAACTAAGTATATACTTTGAAGAGCACTACAAAAGACTTAAAATAATAAAAAATAAAAAAAATTTAAAAAACCCTATTATAAAAGCTAGTAAACTAATCAAATTTCTCTGATAATGTGCTGAATTTATAATTTTCCTCATTTTTTGGTGTTTCTTTCTGGATATGATCTTTTCAAAGATAAGTAACAACAACTCATATGGAATGCTATATTTTAGCTATTGATGAATATTTACCGCTTTTGAGTACCATCCCCCATATTAAGTAAATACTATCTCTTTTTATTTACCTATTGAGAAACTAAATATATTTTAAATTTTTAATCAATAAATCTCATCTGCCTAACTGTATATATAAAAAACTTGTATTAAAGTCTGGTCATTGTTACTAATTGTATAACTAAATTCAACTATCTATATATTTTTCCATTATAGATCTTTATCTCATGTAATTTGAAAATTTTCAAGAAATACCACTTTCAACTTTGTGTCTCCAAACAATTAGTCATGTACATTGGACTTAGAAGAAAAAGAACTACTGGACTTGCCCAATCATACCCTTGTAGTCTTACCACAAATAATTGGATTACTGGCTTTGTTTATTGTTAAGATGCAACCCAAAACAAAAAAGGCATTCGACAACAACAAAATTAATACTAATAAATAAAATCTCCAAATAACATTATAATGAAGTATGGTTTCCAAAAGCCATATTTTTCAAATTCCTATGGTTGCTTATTTTAATCCTCATGGGATTTAAAGTTCTTTTATACATTTGAATTTTTCATATTGTTAAATTCAATGGTTAGTTATGAAGCAAAGGATTTGTTAATTGTGAAAAAAAGATGTGAGAAAAGATATTGACAATGTTTCATAAATCAATAAATATGAATAAAGAAGGGGTTGTAAGTTTACTTACAAATTTGTTTGTTGTGTGTTGTTTTTTTTTGTTGGGGGGTGGGGGGGGGGGGAAGTGTTTGTTGTGTTGTTGATAGTTCATAGATGATGATAGTTCTCTGAGAGAAATATGATGATAGTTCTCTGAGAGAAATATTTAAGAGAGAGAGAGGAGCTTGAGAGTCTTGGTTTCTATATTAGGTGTTAATGTATCATTTATTTTGGCACAAAAATGGAAAAAAAAAAAAAAATTAGATGAGATATATGGCTTAAAATTAGGCTTTTAATTTGAAATCTAATCGAATTTTTTCTGAGTTTTGGCTTTAATTATATATATAGATTTATTATTTATTTAGCCAACCCAAAAATACCCGTTGAAAGTCGCAAAATGGGAGGTGCAAACTCAATTTTATTCCTTTCTCATATCACTCTTATATCTAATCTCTTTCTACCATATGACTATTTTGAGTATTTAGATTTAGGAGGATTTGCCTTCTCAAAAAAAACTTAGGAAGATTATAGCTGGGAGCCACAAGTATGAACATAAAAATGGAGCTGAGACCCATACACTAGAAATCTAGAAGGCCTGACATTACTCAATCCTTTTTCCTATAACCACGTGATCAGAGACGTTGGAAAAATCTTTTCCTTCCCTCCCTCTCTCTTTCAAATTTCAACAACATAAAATGAATATTCTCTTGTTGCAATATAATGGACTTTTTGCTAGCCTCCTTGTTAGACTAAACAATGACGGTCTGCAAACATCAGTGTGTTCGGTAACACAGTTCAGTCAATCATCTGCAACTACAAAACCTCACTCTCATTTCTCTCCCACCATTCCATTCTATTCCATATTTTTATCACACTGACTCTGAACCTAGCTTGAGGAAAATCATATTCATATATGGAAAAAGAAAAAATGGGTGCTGGTGGAATCTTCGCAATCTTTCTTTCAAGCTCTCTGTGTCTCTACTTTGTCTTGGCTCTAATCCGGCTCGTTAACAAACTATGGTGGACTCCTATTTGCATACAACATCAAATGCGTTCACAGGGAATCACAGGTCCTTACAGATTCGTCTGTGGAAGCACCAAAAAAAATTTCAACATGAAAAATGAAGCCAAGAGTAGGCCTATGGATTTATCAAATGACATAATGTCCAAAGTTCAGCCTCATGTTCATTCATGGATCAACATATATGGTAACCAAAAAAAAAACCCCTCCAACCATGTAAATTTTACTAAATTTGATCATTTTTCATTTTCTTACATTCCCCCACTTCTCTTCGGTGCAGGGAAGAATTATCTTCAATGGTATGGCACTCAGCCTCAATTGGTCATTACAGAACCAGAGCTTTCAAAGAGATAATGAACAATAGAGACAAAGCTTATCCGAAGGAAGAGGTTATAGGCTATCTGAAGAAGCTCTTCGGAGATTGGCTTTCGGCATCTGAAGGTGAAAAATGGGTAAAGATGAAGAAATTGGCCAATCATGCCTTCCATGCCGAGAGCCTAAAAGTAATCTCTTATTTGCTTTGAAAAACATGTTTAATTTATTATATTTAAGTTTACAACAATAACCTTCTCAAAAAAGTTTACAACAATAGCAACAACAAATTTGGTAGAGGTGTTTGAGTATTGTTGTTCAAAATGATGTAAAAAATGTGGTTTAAAAAGTGTTGTGAAAACACATATTTAAAGTACTTATATTGTAAAAAATGTGTTTGGTACTATATTTCTAATAATGTCGTTTTTAAAAGTGAAAAAACATAATTGTGTTTTTGGTATGTGTGTGTGTTTTTTTTAAAAAGTGATGACATGTAGTCTAATCAGTGGGACCTACAGTTTTTAATATATTTACAAAAGTGTCATTAAACAATGTTATTTAAAAACTGAAAACTAGTAAAATGAGTTTTCTAAATTCAGTGTTTAAACACCCTAAAATGAAAAATGTAACTCAAACACTCCCTACCAAACATTATTTTTTTGGGGGCCCACAGTTTTTAGTGTTTAAACATTGAAAACCGTTGTTTGAGTTACGTTATCAAACAGGCCCAGCGTTGGTCCCAAAATTTTGAGTCAACTATAAATTCTCAACAGATTAGTTAGGGTCAATATATATTCTTTTCCTCTATTCGATTTTATTTAGAGTTATATTTTTTGTTACTCCCTTAATTAGCATGTTTTTATATTACTTCTATTAATGTGATTTTGGGTCCTTTTCTACCTTTTTTTTGTTCCCTCAACTCGGATCAATTTATTCTTTCTAGCTAGTGTATTAGTCACTCTCCTCTAAACATGATCGAACCATCTTAAGCGACCCCTCCATCTTTTCATCAATAGGGGCTATCCATATCTTAAAGCAAATTTCCTCATTTTTTTTTTTTTATAAGTAAAGCAAATTTCCTCATTTCTAATATTATCTTTCTGTGTATTTTCACATATCTATCTTAACATTCTTATTTCAGCTAAACTCATTTTATGAATATGTTACTTCTTAACAACCCAACACACCATAAAGCATAGCTAGTCGTATAGCAATCTTATAAAATTTTCTTTTTAGCTTAATAGGTATTCTACAATCGTACAACACTTCTTATGCACTTCTCCATTATATCCATCTTGCTTTTATCCTATGAAATCTCTCAATGCTTATGAATTATTGATTCAAGATATCAAAAATTGTCGCTCTTTAGTATCTCTTGACCTCAAATATCTCGACCATCAAATCTTACTATCCCTTTGTTTTTGTTTCTACTTTTACTAAACTTACACTCTACAGAAGTTGCAGATCCTTTAGAACTTCTACTTTATAAGTATCGCCGCTCTTCAAAGCTTTCCTAAAGGTCCAAACTTCCAAATTCAGATTTTCTTCCTCTTCAAGAAGGTGGTAGAGGCAGCCAATTTGTGGGCAACCCTATTCACCGAGCCATGAACTACTCCAAACCAAATATTATTTGGTCTCACTACCTCTGCTCTGAACCTACTCGAGAAACTCCAATTCAGATCAAAAGATATATCTCTCTCCATACCCAAAATTTACTATCCCTAGCAATGTGGTCGAATCCGTCTCTACATGCAATTCAGTCATAAATTTTGTTTGAGCCAAAAAAGTACTCCAAAGTCTCAATGACTCCCTCTAATTGAGTGTTTTTCTTGAACTTGTATCCCCAGCACACTCCAGCAAACAAGGGGATAGATCGCTGGTCCCTCGCTATAAATGTTGTGGCAGCCATCTCCTTTGGATGAGCTTTTAGCGCTGCATCACAGGATACTGTAACTCTCTTATTTGCCGAAGGAATCCATAGCCTCGGATGAAACTTGCACCTCCCTAACAATATAAGTAAACCTAAAATTAGAAAATAACAAAAATTAGAAACTAGGGTAATAGAAAATAAAAAAGATTAGAAATATACCTCTGCTACCACTAATCACATCAAACTCTTCAGCTTTAAATGCTGACCGTTTTGTGAACCGCAATCGGGAATCCACAAAAAGGGCAATGGCCATTGCAACAACATCCTTAGCCTGTAACAAGATATATATATATATATATATAAATAAGATAAATGTAAAAATATTAAGCATACTAAACACTAAATTAATATGCTTAAGATTTTTACATTTATCTTATTTCTTTATATATATATATATATATATATTTTGTTGCAAGATAAGAATGTTGTTGCAATGGCCATTGCCCTTTTTGTGGATTCCCAATTGCGGTTCACAAAACGGCCAGCATTTAAAGCTGAAGAGTTTGATGTGATTAGCGGTAGCAGAGGTATATTTCTAATCTTTTTTATTTTCTAATACCCTAGTTTCCAATTTTTGTTATTTTCTAATTTTAGGTTTATTTACATTGTTAGGGAGATGCAAGTTTCATCCGAGGCTATGGATTCCCTCGGCAAATAAGAGAGTTACAGTGTCCTGTGATGCAGCGCTAAAAGCTCATCCAAAGGAGATGGCTGCCACAGCATTAATAGCGAAGGACCAACGATCTATCCCCTTGTTTGCTAGAGTGTGCTGGGATACAAGTTCAAGAAAAACACTCAATTAGATGGAGAGTCATTGAGGTTTTGGACTACTTTTTTGGCTTAGACAAAATCTATAACTGAATTGCATGTGGAGACAGATTTGACCACATTACCGAGCATAGTAAATTCTGGGTATGGAGAGAAAAATATATCTTCTGATCCGAATTGGAGTTACTTGAGTAGGTTCAGAGCAGAGGTAGTAAGACCAAATACTACCAATTTGCATTTCCCTAACAGTTTGCATTTCCCTAACAAATACAAATTGTATGTTTGCTTTCATCCCTCGTCGATTGCATTTCCCTAAAATTATTAAGGAATTACAATTTACATCGTTAGGGAACTAACAATTGCATTTACTAACAATTTGCATCCAATTGCATTTCCACTCTAAAATTATTAAGGAAATGCAATTACATTGTTAGGGAACTAACAATTGCATTTCCTAACAATTTGCATCTAATTGCATTTTCATGACTAAGTTGCGTTGTAGAAACTGACTTGGTCAGGCTCCAAGGCTATGGAGTCCCTCAAGTCAGTTTTTACACGCATCTAGTCATGTAAATGTAAATCTTGTTAGGGAAATACAAATTAGTCGGGCAAATTCATTTCCCTACACAACTCAATCATTTGCATCGTTAAGGAAATGCAATTAAATTACAATTTACATCGTTAGGGAACTAACAATTGCATTTACTAACAATTTGCATCCAATTGCATTTCCACTCTAAAATTATTAATGAAATGCAATTACATTGTTAGGGAACTAACAATTGCATTTCCTAACAATTTGCATCTAATTGCATTTTCATGACTAAGTTGCGTTGTAGAAACTGACTTGGTCAGGCTCCAAGGCTATGGAGTCCCTCAAGTCAGTTTTTACACGCATCTAGTCATGTAAATGTAAATCTTGTTAGGGAAATACAAATTAGTCGGGCAAATTCATTTCCCTACACACAACTCAATCATTTGCATTGTTAAGGAAATGCAATTGCATTTCCTAACAATTTTTAGGATATAATTTCCTAAAATGCTAGGGAAATGCAATTTACATTTCCCAAACCATTTACATTTGTTAGGAAAATACAGATTGTAGAAATTTGCATTGTTAGGGAAATGCAAATTGTTAGGGAAATGAGTTGCGTGTAGAAAACAATCCTGAGAACAAATCCTAAAAAAATGCAAATTTTTATTTTTTTTGTAAGACTATCAAATTAACTTAGCGGTATTCTTGACAATTCGCACTAATTTAATTTGATAGACTTGCTCAAAAAAATATTTTTTATTCAAGGGTTGAAATTAAAAGTGATTTTTAAAATTTTTAATCTCAATCTTTGATTTACTAATACACCTTTTGATTTGCTATGAAAAATTATATACTTATACTGTCCTCATGTGTGGACTGCGTTACCTTTGCCTACTGGTCCACCACTTCACACTAAAACATTCCCTATCTGTTTAAAATTGCTGAGTCATTTTATGATATTAGAAAAAAAATTAAACAAAATTTGACCTCCTTGTTTAAGGCTTTTAATCATATGGGAATGACACGACTATTTTAAATTTGTGAGTCTTTTAGTGGAATGGTAGACTAATCCACCATGAGTATGGTATAATTTCTCCTACTGCACTAAATTAGGAAAAGTAAATTACGAGAAGTGTTATGTTCACAACAAATTGTAGGTTATAAATTATTATTAGTTCTAACTTAAATCAACAACTTAAATTACTTTTTTATCCATCCAATAACAATCTAGCAATTAAGATTTATTGTGAAAGTGTTATGAGTACATATCTTTTTCTTTTCTCATTAAGGCAGCAGCTCAAGCAGAAGTGGTACCAACTTACATAATGGGTTGTTTCAAGATTCCACACTCTTTGCGATGAGTTAACTAGCATGGTGCGGAAATTTTGGTGGGGTCATAGAGGAGAGGAGAGGAAGATGGTATGTACAGTTAGGAAGAAATGTGCATTCTAAAATCTCTAGGTGGCATGGGTTTTAAACTCTTGAAGGAATTTAATCTACTTTTTTACCAAAGCAAGGATGGAAACTTCAATCTAATCCTATTTCCCTTGCCTAGCATGTTCTTAAAGCAAAATATTTTCCTTATCACGTGAAGGAGTATTATGGCAGCTCAGCATATTGTAAGACAAGGGATGAGATGGAGAGTAGGGAATGGTAATAAAATCCAGATATGGTCAAACAAATGGCTTCCAACCCCAACTACTTTCTAGGTAATTTCTCCTTAGAACACTCTTGGTGATCAAGCTATGGTAAGTGATTTAATTGATAGAAGTTTGGGTGTTTGGAAAGCTGAGTTAGTTCACCAAATCTTTTTACCAAATGAGGCTGATACTATATTGAGTTTACCTCTAAGTTTTTCACTTCCTGAGGACTCTTTAATATGGAACTCAACCGCAAATGGTATGTTTTCGGTTAGAAGTGCCTATAAATTAGCCATGGATTAGCTCTAATAATCAAGATACAAAGAAATTTGCATATCAAAGCATAATAATAATAATACACAGAACAGTAGGTGAGTTAGGAGAGAGAAAGACTGGAAAATGAAGATACAAAAGAGACCCAAAATACAGAGACATGACCTCTCCATCCAAACAAACTGACCATATATTAGAGTTGGAGATGCCTTTTACTGCTGCCTCTCTCCTTTTTCTCTTTCTTTCACTTCCTCCCCAATAAACCTTAATATTTACTAAGTATATGATAGCATGGCATACACTAGGAATGTAAATTGGTAAACCTTAATATTTACGAAGTATATGATAGCATAACATACACTAGGAATGTAAATTGCGTAAGGAATTAAGTATAGCCTAACCTCACTCCAAAGCATAGCATACTAAATGCAGTTTTGCAATTACTTCTCCCAAAGCATTTGATCTCATGCAAAAAAGACAATGCAAATGTTCAATTCCTGTGAAGTGTGAAAATAATGTCATTTGAAAATTTATTAATCTTGAAGAAATCTTTTTTAATTTTGGCAAAACAAGAAAAAGGCATTTCTGTGACCTCAAGAGCCCTTGTGCAATTTTTGAGGTTTTAGGGGTCATTTTGCAAACTTGTGAAATCCTGAGGTCAAATTGTAATTTAGAAAAGTTTTGGGTTAAAGGGTAATTTTGAAAATATTTGGGTTGGTTTGTAATTTTGAAAGATGTTTGGCTTATGGATCCGGATTGGGCCCTTGTGGTGGAATGGATTTAAAATGGAGCTTTACTTTTGGGCTTGGCTTGACTTTGATTTTAAAAGGCTGGTGGGCTTATGTGTGTGATTTTTTGGATTGGGTCTGGGTGAAGCTAAATTTTAATGTGGGCTGAAGCTTAGAGGCATTCGGATTGGGCCTAAAGGAGAGAATTGGCTTGATATTTTTAGTGGAGTGGGCTTATGTGATTTTTAGTTTTAGATGGTAGCTGACCCAAATGTGTCCAACCCGGTCCAAACCCAAACTATTGGTAAAAGAAATCTCTATAGACCAATGACAGAACGCCACCTCACCATCTTATCTCTTCTCTTAAATCTTTTTCTTTCTATTTCTATCTTAATCCCAAATCAGATTAAGCCTTAAGCCTTTCTATTGTTCGGTTGTGTTTGTGAGTTTGAGGATTTGGGATTTGGTTTTAGCTGTCTGATTGGAAATTTGATCTGGGTTTTGGGGGGGTTTGAGAAAATATTTTTAATTTGGGTTTTTGAGGTTTGTTTCAAAATGGGTATTTGTGGGTTTTATGCGATGGGTTGTGTTTGTGTGTTTATGATGGTTTGGCCGTGGGTTCGGGGTTCGTCATGGCTATGTGCGTGTGTGTGTTTATGCTCTGTATTATGTATTGTGTTCTGTGTACGGAACTGACAAAAAAAAAAAAGACCTTTTAGGTTGAAAAATGGTAGCTGACCCAAATGTGAATGAAAAGATACATGTACATAAAAATTGGTTTCAAGTAGACACAGAGAAAAAAAGGAAGTGATGTTACCCATCTTCTTGATACTCTGTTTTCCTTCTCTCTCTTTTTTTCTCTGCTTTTCTTGCTTGATCTGCTGCAGTTGTCGTTGTTATTGTTGTTGTTGTAGTTGCTGGGAGCTTTTTGTGTACTTTTGTGAGGGTTTGAGTACGAAAGGAAGAATTTTTCTGGTGTCCAGATAGAAAGAAAAGGCAGAGAGTTCACTTCTTGAAGACCCTCCAGACCACCGATCCATCCTTCACGCGCCGCTTGTGGCTCTCCTAGGACCTAGATCGGGAGAGAGAGAGAGAGTTTGAAAGTTAGATAGGGTTTAGGAAATCGAACAGAGAGAAGTGTTTGGCTCGGGTTTGGTTTAGACTGAGAGAGAGAGAGAGAAAGAGCGAGGCGTTGAGTGGTGGTGGCCGGTGTTTGACACGATGGAGTTTGGAGGTTTTGCTTGGCTTTAGATCGGAGAGATCGAAGAGAAGGAGAGAAAGCTTTTAGGCCGAGATTGGTTCAGAGAGAGAGCTTTCGGTGAAAGGAAGATCGAGCGGTGGTGATGAGCTCTTTGAGCTTCGGCCATGGAGGTTCAGCGAGGGAGCTCGAAAGAGAGAGAGAGAGAGTGAGTGAAAGGAGGGTTAGAATGTTCTAGAGGGCCGGTTAGGTTAGAGAGGAAATAGGAGGGTTGGGCCGGGTCTAGCCTGACCCATTTATGAGGTCCAGCCCATGCCTTAGTCAGCCTTGGGCCCAGACCAAAACCTACAAGCCCAAATCATTTTGTGCTAGCCCAGAATCCCTTAGGCCCAATCGTTGGCTCAATCTTCTAGTTCAAGCCTACGTCTGATCAGCTTAGCCCAACCAGCCCATTAGGTCATAGGCTAACCCAAATCCGAAATCTACACTAGTCCTAGGTCCAAACCTCTTTTAGATTTAAGCCCAACATCCATTGGGCATTTTAATAAAAAGTGGTCCGTCAGAGCTGTAAATCAACAATTGATTCACAATAAATCTTGACATGTCCATTAATTAATTAAAATAAATTTTGGTGGGAGCTTTTTGTGTACTTCTGTGAGGCTTTGGGTATGAAAGGAAGAATTTTTCTGGTGTTTTTGCTTTTTTGACTTTGTTTTGGGAGTCAAATGGCTGTTATTGTCTGAGCTGCTGTGAGGAGAAGGGCGAGTTTTCCGCCGACGATATCTGTTTGTGAGAGAGAGAGATATAAAGAAAGAGAGAGCTCTAGTATTGTCTTTAGTTTGGAGACTTTGGACGAAGTGGTAGGGAAAAAAAAAAAAAAAAAAAAAAGAGGAAGAAATAATATGGATAAAAAAAAAATAAGGGGAAACTAAAATAAAGAATAAGAAATTAAAAAGAAAGGTTGTTACAATATTTTCTCAATAAATTTTAAGTAATAGGTTGTTATTGGTAAGTAAAAAAACTAATTTTAGTGATGACTGATGAGTTCAAATTAAAACTAGTAATAACTTATCACATAAGATTTACTATAAATATGTTGTGAAAAATATTGTGTATATATAGCATTTTTAGTTTTTTTTTTTTTTTTATAATGATTTTTAGTTAAAATTTGATGACCTATAAGTCACTATATCGTTACCTCAAGTGATTCACGAGATTTGTTAAAAAAATATCATTAGAAAAAATTTTGAAATATTATCATTGGGAGATTTTAAAAATATGGCTGTTGTGAATTTGAAAAAATATAGTTATTATAAATAAATGAAGAAAGATTGGAAAAACAAACAAAGAAAGATTAAATATATATATATATATATATATATATATATTTTTGAATGAGATAGATAAAAATAAAGGTTCACTTTCCAAAGTATACAAAATTTTGGAGAGACTGCTTGAGATGCTCTTAGGGTTTAGGATAGGGTTTAGCCATTTAGGGTATGTAAATAGGGATGGTAGTAGATAAGAACGCGATGTGTCACCCTTTAAGGTCACCTTAATATTCTTGTGCATTGAATTAGAACCTGGAATCTATAGCTATGAATAAAGCTTGACATGCTCATTAATTAAAAGAAATTAACTTGACCTCTTATTAAACCACATGCTCCTGATAAACAACAGGACTAAATATCACAAAATAAATAAACCTAGATAAAAACGAGACATATAGTAAGGAAACCCAAATAGTATATGTAAGGTCCTAATCTGTAGCCCAAGCCCAAAATGTATGGGATATGAGCTTAGTGAGCCCGGTACAATGAATTTGTAGAGAGTGGATGAAAGAGCTAGGCCTTTTGCGAATGGGACAACGGCTAGTAAGGATTTGAATGATGAACAAGCACGAAAAGACACTTAAAGCTCAATGAAATGAATGTCCGAGGAGATCAATTATGAATTGAATCAATATTTTTGGAAACTAACACAGTTCTTAGTGCTTTGTAATTCTTTTCTTCTTCTTTCTCTCTCCGTTTTTCTGATCCCCCTCTTATAGGAGGTCTTTTACATTATATAGTTCCTTTCAGGCCATTCTGACCGTACACTTGTTAGCCATCTAAGCCTTCACTTGAGTACATGTCCCATCAAACATCTTTTTTGGTTCTCTATGAGTGGTGGTAGCTGAGACTGCACTGTTCAGGGGTCTTCTCCACATAAATACAGCCAGAAAAGTTGCTGCAATGCATTTAATGCGGTGGTAGTAGCTTTCCTTTTAGATATTTCTGCGTTCTTATCACCTTTGTATGTGCTTGAGGTTCATCCTGATCATTGGAGCTACCTGGAAGGTCATCTGAATTACCCAAATGTTTGTTTGAACGATATTCAATATATCCGAGAAGAAGGTACTCCTCGGACTATACCCCTCCATTCTTTTCTTGCCTGATTTTTAACTTTGGGGTTTCTCCCAATCGTTTGCTCCTCCTCGGACATATCCACATCCTCGAGTAGGGCTCAAGGCCCAATACACAAATTTGGGCTCTTACCCCCATAATAGCCCCTCAAAATTTTAATTGTTCCCTCGCATTCGAGAAAAAAAAGTGGGATTTTGATTTGCCTTTAGAAATGAGGGATTAAAAAATGTAAAAATACATGAGATTACACATGTGGGAGCATAGTTTTAGGCGCTTCATCATTGCTACTGACGATTCAGCATTCGCGAAGCATCATTAATTACTCCAAGCAGCGCTATGTCTCTGGCATCCTACAGTGAAACATTGATCCAACGGATGATATTTTTCCTCAGGGTTTGGGCAGGATAACTCTCACCCACTTTCTGCCCCCTATATAAAGCCTTAAAGGAGATCATTTTCCCCTTACTTTACCATTTCCCAAACTCTCTAGCGAATTTCAACTCCCCAATGAACTCAAGCCTCAAAGCGTCTCACAAAACCTGTTAAATCATCGAACTCTTATTTCTTTAGAAACCTTTGAAAATCCTTCTAAAGATTTCAAGGATCGTCCTTCATCTTAGTTCGTGTAAGTTCTGACTTCTTTGAATCTTTCTTTTCCTCCTCGGCCAACCTCCTCGACCCTCAAATTCTAATTTCCTTCGTTACTGTTGCTAGTATTTTCCCTTTTAACTTGTCTGTGATGGGTAGATTTAAGTATTTAGTGGACAGTCCTGCCAAGATAGAGACATTTAAGGAAACGTATAACATATCACAGGAGGTCGCCCTGCGGTATTGTTCCCCAGAAGAAATAGTAACTGACCGAGAAGTGGGAGAGGTCATAATCCCCGTTATAGCTTTCATAGAAGGAGGAATGACCCTCCTCATGGGTAAAATTACCAGGGAATATCTCCGTAACCATAGGATCTGTCCCTATCAGTGCGCACCCAATCTCTTTAGGATCCTAAGCAGTATCGATGCTTTGAACCAGCATCTGAGACTGGGGCTCACTTGGCACGATGTGGTCCACATGTACGAGTGCCACAAACAAAAAGGAGCGGGATTTTACCTTAAATCTCGGTTCGATGTTGTCACGCTCATTTCTTGTCTTTCCAAATTTAACAAGGGGATGAAAGATGACTACCTGATTGCTTCGGGAGCGTGGCATAACGGTCTTCATTGCCCAACCCAACCAGGAGAGTCAGGTGGGATATTCTAGATTTAGGTTCACTAACATTAGATTTAGGCTCATCGGTCTTGACCTTGTTCTACTTCTCTGTCTTAATGTTTTATTATTTGTTTATATGCTCCCTTTTCTATTAAAACAATGGATTTTAAGTTTCTGACTATGCTTAACTCTTTTGTGGTATTTGACAGATAAAAAGCACGTTGCTCCTCGGATCAGCTTGACCAACGTTAGAGCGCTCAACTATTTGCTAAGGTCCCAAATTTTTATAAGTGAAGACGGACAACTTCGGGCTGTCCATCTAATCTTGGACTTCAAACCTATCTCGGATACATAGCAAGAGGTCGGCAATGCAATAAGAGCGGGTGACTGACGAATAAACCAGATAGACGTATCTCGGCCACATTTTTTAGCTCCCCATGATCTTCCACCTGTACCACATCCAGTCCTAGAGGGTGTTCCTCTAGTCGTCCCCCCGATTCAACAAGTTCCCTTCGGAGTAGCAGAAGCCGAAAAAGGTGTTGCCTCTTCTAGTTCCTCGCTCGAAGAGGAAATTGACAAATTTCAATTCGGAGAAGAGGAAGCACAGGAAACACAAGTGATTTTAATACCATAGGCCGAAGAGGAATCATATAGATATTCAAGTGCTCACGCCCCTGCCCCTGTGATCACTTGTTTGGTAGACACTTCAGACGAAAAAGCAGAAGACATGGCTTCAAAAACAGGTGACAAGAGCTTAAGGGAACTTATGAAGGGGAGGAATAAAGTATCCACCCCATAAGAGGCCAATAAGTCTAAGCCCCCAATGAACCTTCTTCCTCCTCCTCCTCAGCTTCCTGTTGATCTGGGACTAAAGCCAATCCCTGAGCTGAGGAAGAAGAGACAAAATGAAGCCCTCGAAGAAGGCGAGTTAGGCCCTTCGAAGGGAAATAAACAACAAAAGGTGACCAAGGATCAGCGAGGCAAGAGGTCCTCTTTTGTTGAGAGTCGAGAGGACCTTCTCAATACTGATGTGTGCCGAGCATCGCGCATATGGTCTCCTAAGCTGAATTTAGATAGTGCCCCCCTCGCTTGGGACACTTCGGTGAGGAACTATTAAGGAGGGCAGGCAGGCCATATTGCTGAAATCTTGGAGCAGCCACTTCTCCTACCAAGAGATATGGAGGCTTACAGGCGCTTCAGTCAGCAAGAACTTTTCCTATCCCTCAAGAGGGATTTGGCTATGGTAAGTGATTCGATCCACCTTTCTAATTAAATATTTGATCGTTTTTGCTCATTCCTCTTCTTTATCTTACATTGAATTTTTCTACTTCTGTTGCGCAGATTACTCAACAAATTTACGTGGCCGAAGAATAGGTCAAGGATGCTCGTAACGAGGCAAAGGCAGAGGCCCATCATCGGTCCGAGGTAGAGAAAACCTTGGGTAGCCTCAATAAGTCTATGCTCGTGTGTTTGGTTCCGAATAAAGAGGCAGAAAGAAAGCTTTGATTTGTAAGTGTGGTTCTACATCTCCAAAATGTTTAAAACAATGCCTGCAGGTCTTGTCTGAAGTTGTGCTTGTGAATTTCTCCATGGCCTTGTAGTTGTATAGGCAATCAATTGATTCCCCATCGTTAAGTTTCCAGTCTAGATAATTTTTGTAGAGATGAAGGGTGAAGGGAATAAAAATGGAGTGAAGATTGGCATTAAAATTTGTAAATTATGTAACCGTACATGAAAATGGCTTTTGAAAAGTTCATCCTTTCCAACCTACAAAATTTAAGGTAAACACATTAGGAGAGGCCACTATAAAATTAATTAAAAAAATAAGATGATTTTTTTTTCTCTCTTTTTGGGTAAGTAATAAGAAGATGAAATTAATTAAAACTTGTTTTGACATATTATAATTATATTTTCATAGAAACTGTTTTTGTAGTGTCCTATATTTGTGGTTGGAACACCATTTCTTTTACTCTACTTTCCCACTATCTATCTTAAAAATAAAAAAATAAAAAAAGCTAAAGAGCTATTGTGTCATATCCCGAGCTTGATCCTCAAAAAACAAAGCTAAATATTCTTAGCTATGTCTAGTATTTTTTTTTTTTTTTTTGGTTGATAGTAGGTTAGTAACCATGGAGAAGGGGAGATTATTTTTGAACCTTGAACTTTTATTGGAAATACTAGAAGTTGTCATCGTATGTAGAGCTTAAATCCTAACATAAAAATTAATCAAGAAGCATTTATAGAAAAGACAAAATTTGGCTACAACCACAGTTGCATGATTACAACTCTCTCTAAAAAAAAAGACATGGTTACATATTTTGAAAATCTAACCGTTGAATTGTATATCCTTTATGTTCTTTACATGCATGTCAAATTTCGTGCTTATTTATTATTTGATTAATAAACTTTTTTTTTTTTGTGCGTATGATTTTAGACTACAAAAATTCAAAATTTTAACATTTGATTGATAACATAACTACTTTACGACCTTCTTCTTCTTTCTTCTCTATTCTTTTCCTTTTTATTTTATTTTATTTTTTGAGCAAGAAGCCTTTAAAGAAAAAGCCAGCAATTACAACAAAAACACATAGCTAAATGAATAAATAAATTTAAAAGAAATTGGACAAAATGTTTGAATTGAATAAATTTAAAATTTAAAGTACCCAATTGAAGGAAAGTGAAGTTAGATAAATGAAATGAATTTCATTCAAATTTAAAAGGTGTAATTAGCATTTAAACTTTTATTTTTCGATAATGTGATATTAACCAAAATGGAGGGGAAATTATTTTGAATTTTGAACAGTAATTGGAAACACCTAGAGCTGCTATCATTATGTGTGGAAGTACAGCTTAAACACCCCCCCCCCCACAAAAAACTCAAAATTTTTATTTATTTTATTATTATTTATATATATATATATATTTTTTTAAAAAGCCTTTATAGAAAAAGCCAGCAATTACAACAAAAACACAGAGTTAGGCTATAAGGCCAAAGTCCAAACCCAAAAAAACACAATCGAACCATATAACCTGGGCCTAAAACTCAATATGCTGTCGTTTGGGGAGTATTTGAAGTAGGTCAGTTTCTCACTCAAATTTCTCGTTCCTTCCTGTACTTGTAACCCACTAGAATACTCTCCCGCTTCCCTCTTTCAAAGTCTCAAAAAACCATTCTCTCTCTCTCTCTCTCTCTCTCTTAGGGTTTCATTTCTCTCTCATAGTCTCTCTCTCACTCTAGGTAAGTCATGTTGCAAGTTATCCAAGGTCAGACAAAGGTGTCGTTTGGGCCCACTTTGTTCAGCCCAAAGGTGTCAAAGCTGACCACATGGGCCAACCTATCAGGCTTGGGCCTCTTAAGCAAACCCATCCTACCAAAACACATAAGATACAACACAGTGGTTCTAAAGAATCTAAACACTTGGAAAAACTTGGGTTTTCACGATCTTGTGAGTTGGATTTCTACTGACTAACAACAATATTGAGAGGCTTTTTTCACAATCTTCTGCTCTTCCACCAAAAAGGCTCAAATGATCTTACCAAATAATTAGAATCACTTCAGGATGGTTTCGAAGCACATGCATATATATATATATATATATATATATATATATAAACAGTTAGTGCTAGGATCTAACGAGAACAAATCTTTCCCTCACAACACCTCCAAAGAGTGCTCCTATAATATCCTTTTTCTTTTTTGCAAGGCCAACCTTGTATGAATCCACTACAATAAAAAAATGTTTATTACAATGAAATATTATTGTTTATTATTGTTCAATTCCTCCTTATAAACCCGGTTTAAAATACTAGTTTTGCTATTTTCGTGTGCGTTTTAATAAATATTATTGTTTACTAAAAAAAAAAGTATTTATTTTTCAAAAAAGTATACTTTTTTAATCTATAAAAATTATGAATCCATCGAGCACCAATTAACATATTCATTCCCCCCCCCCCCCTTTTTATCCTATATCTTGCAATAGTTAATACAATGTTAACTAATGTAAAATCTTATTAATGATAGTGTTGTTTAATGAGATTCGATTTTGGGGGAAATTAGGGATTTTTCTATCCAACGAAAGAAAAATAAATAATTAGTGTGGGTTTGGTTTGGTGTTTTGTTGAGCCTTTCTAGTTGCTGAGGTTGTTTTTGTAAATCCCATCGCTTTGTCTTGCATTTGGATTTTCAAAGCTAGTTCTACACCCCCACCAAAATTCATGTCTCATTCCACATTGGTAAGAGTGTAGTCAATGACGGTTTTAGGGGGTCACAACTGACAAAGTTGCAATCGTTTGTATATTAAACATGTAAATACCCTTCTTTAATATGATAATTATTGCACTAGATTAATCAAATATAAAATGAAATACATAATACAAAATGAAAAAGAATATGATGTTATGATTGAATAAACCAGAAGAGAAGGGACTTACAACTCTGCCAAGAACTGTCTGGTTTGTCATACACACCCAAGTATAGCTTGATTATTAGTGTTATTTTTTTTATTTTTTTATTTTTGTTATTTTCAAGTATAGCTGAATTATAATTATTATTATCACACACGTGTACATATAGTAATGCTAATGTATAACAACCATGAAAGACCACCGACTTTAGTATACCTGCATCTTAATCATTGGCTCATTCTTATTGCTAAATCTTGAGCATCTTCTTGAATGTGACAACTTGCGTGTGGACCTCCCAATTAGATTTGATAATCAGTGTGTGTAACAAACGAAGTCATTCATATATTTTTTCCCCTTTTATTTAATGTTCATTGCTCCCTTGGTTGAACTTTGAAACCATCCCTTCCTCTTGAAACAAGCAATGACATTATTCAAGCATTAGCCATTTACTGTGCCTTACTGCCTTTAGAGTTGAAACTTTTTTTCTGAGAGTTTATTTACTAATTTAAAAAGCTGTACATACATAAATAAGTTAAAAAAAACTAAAAGAAAAAGATAGTTCCAGACATGTCTAGGAAAGTCATCACAAGACTAGAGTGAAATATAATATACATTCATCACATTTTCTTACTTAGATTACATGACTACAATCAAATGTGCATCACAATGATAAGTTAAAATGGTATAGAACACTTTGTTCTTGGCACATTCAGGTTCAATCAGATTGCATCAACAAGCTCTTGCTTGAATACTTCAAAAAAAAAAAAAAACAAATCTAGAAAAATAGAACATTTGAAAAAGATTTCCTGATGAATTTGAACCCAGAAATTGCTGCTTCCACATGGCTTATCTACTACGCTTTCAACAAAAAATTCTATCATGACCCTACTGCAAGAAATATTCAGCACTTGAACACTTAACTGTAAGGCTTGTTTCTCAACATGTTTGCAAATGAAATGAAGGGTAGAAAAAAGAACAAACCTTTTTAAACCTATATCTAAATAATGAGAATGTCTTCTAAATTCTGTAGTATACAACAACTGCTTCCAATGAATTTGGCCATGCTCTAAGTGAACAGTAACTGTAGTCTACAAACTACCCAACAACCAAAAGAACTTGATGACTTGGTCGGAATGGTGTACTTGTCAGTCTTCAAATCAAACCCCATGTGTCAATGGTTGTGAACCTTAACTAATGGAATGACCACCCTAGTAACCACACAAATCTAAAGCAACAATCTACATCAACAGTAGCTGAGATGTAGGAACTGGAATTGAGAACAACAATGAGTTGCCCTTGGTGCTACTTACAAGCTATACCATTGACCTGGGTGTTTATAAAGAAGGCATTAGACAAGAAAGCCATGTTAAGCTCAACACCAGAAAACCTGGCATCAGATATCTTCATTCCTGTTTCCCTGGTAAGGTGACACCCATCAGCAACTGTCTATTGCAAAGGATCAAGTTCTGTATAAATCTAAGAACTATTCCATCTGCACCACCAAAACAATAGCAAAAAGAATGGAAAAGGAAAAGGCCATTCACTATTAGAATAATAGTTGAATAAAAATTCACCATTTCTTAACAATTTAAGTTTTGAGGACAATAAGTAATTTATTATTCACTAGATCGACAACTTTCTGTCTTGCTAGTTAACCAAGAAGTTCAGCTTAATACCTTTAGCAGCCACATGTTCCACAAAAAGGTAAATACCACCAGGTCTCAGCACCCTCTTCACCTCTGGATACAATGGTAATAGAGAATTTGTCAAATATTTGGATATTGAGTCAGAAAATCCTAATAACTATGCACCTCCTTGGGGTGCATTTGGAAATTAAATCCATCAGTTTTTTGTATATAAGCATTTAACATAAGCATGCATGTTATGTTTGGTCCTCATTAGGTAATCAGTTAAGACTTTCAGTCTTCATTTCTACAAATGCTCCATTATAGTATTATCTCTAATCAAGGGGATGAATTTTTGCCTTCAAATGCAACAAAACTGTGTTGTGCATCCAAATACTACACATTTTTTCCACTTAGTCTGTTGAATCCAAATCTCAGTAATTAAATGTAATAAGCTTTGAAAATAAGGTAACACCAATACTCATATCTAAGTTATTAAATCAAACTCCAAAATAATCAACTTATAGTTAGAACGACAACACAGTTAAGCAAGCAATTATAGGAAAAGTTTAACCAATTCACAAAAAGAAAATCATCCTGTATATGAAGTACTTGACTTATGCATGCTCCATTGCTTCTCACAGAATATAAGGTTTCTATATAAACTTCAACTAATTAAATCTATAGAAGTAAAAAGGAATTTTTAAGAGCTAGATGATTAAATACCTTTCAGTGTCATATCAACATCTTTAACAGAACACAACACAAGTGTTCCAACAACTGCATCAACAGAAGCATCACTTAATGGTATAGCCTCCCCAACCCGGATAATTTTTGCATCTTCAGAATCTAAAGAACAGCTTTGTAGTTCACAACCAAATATTACCAAGGGAAAAAACAATAAAAACATCGTCTAAATCTAGTAGAAAGATATAACATGCCAAAACCTGATTTCCAAAGTAGCAAGGGCTTGAAGCATTGATTAAAGTATCTGTTTTCCAACTCAATAGGCAAATTTAACCAATCAAATGCATATCACTAGAGATGCTTCAATTGCCTTACATAAGAATCCTAGGCTATCAATCCAATTGTTGATATTTGAAACAATTGTCATTGGATCTTTCCCCACTAAAATGTCTGAGAAACATTTTCCAGTCATTTGGATACTTTTCCTCACATGGGTAGTTAAAGTCAAAATACCACAATGTTGCAAATTATAATGGCATAGGGTGCTACTTCTTGGACACCACCAGTGGATGTTTCCAAACTCCGGAAAAAAAAAGAAGTCCAAAAGAAAATTTTGGTCTTTAATCTCATAAATAAAAAGCCCATAAATCAAATTTTGAAAAATCATAAATAAAAAAAAGGGTCAAATAAAACCTAAGAATTTGCAGGGAAAAGATGACTTATTGCTCAAATTAGAATTATGCACAAGCTTGCCATCAATTTATTATAACTTAGGAAACTGGTGACAAATTATAGTAATTTGTTCCAAGACTAAACATTAAAAAATTATAACTAGTAAATGATGATAAGAGAAATATTCCTCTAGTTAGTCCTCAACCACAATATTTAGAACTTAAGAAACTGGACATTTGAAGCACTTCTTCCTTATGGAGGCACTGGATACTCAATGATTTCTGCCTCGGAACTGTCCGCACAGAAGTAGATTTGGTAAAGTTGGCTATTACCATCTGAATCTTTATTGCACCCTATCCTAGGAGTGTGCCCAATGCCCTTTATTATTGCTTTTACAACGTTGTCAAAGCTGTAAAATCCATCATCTGGTTCAATTCTTGCAATCCTGAGTATTTGTAGGAGGTTTACTTTCTTCTTTAGATTGAGAGCTGCTTTAAAGTATTCATGCTGTCAAGTTGAGATTCTGACTCTGAGCATGCTCCATGATTTTCCCATTCATATGACCAGAACCTAAAGCCATTACTACTTGGGCGGCTAAGTGATGGCCAATCCTTTTGCAGATTGGTCATGAGGTCTGAGAGCTACAGAAGCCATCATATACATGAATCACATATAAGAAAAAGTTAATAATGGTGATGTGTAAATTTGTGAGACTTCTAAAACTTTCCAAAGGAAAATAAGCACTTTGAGAAAGGATTTAAGCTTCCATAGGTCGGCCCACATTTAAGAACTATATCTCGAAGTTCTGCTCTTTCCATATAAGCATTCACTATAGAGAAGCCAGTAGGCTTGGTTGACAGTAAAGAGACCTGACTGATTCATGGGACCTAATTAGTTTAACTGCACTTCCGGACCTAGGAGTTAGCTCCTTCTAAATAATAGAGTAGCTACATGAGATGCATATCAATTCCTCACTAATGCACAATTTCATTGTGCGGTAGCTTGGTCCAAAAAATCAAAAGCCCTTGTAATATGTGGATAATTTCCCCGTACACATTGGATCTTACATTAAGCCAAAAGTCATGTCATTAGGAATTGAGTTCCCATTTCCTACCAGCCATTTAGCTTTTGTGGGAACAAATAATCCCATTGCTTTTTTATTTTTTAGATAAATATATAATTTCATTAAAAATTAACATGAAAACATCCTAGAAAGTAGTGTGAATCTGTACCCAACCTCTGTTTCAAGATGTGATACCAATTGTTTCTGATTTCCATGGGTTGGTAAGTAGTCATTGTATCAATATTATAATTGCAAGTTCGATGCATAATACATATATACATTTTTTAAAAGCCTTTTTCGTCTTTTGAGTATTGGGATGGGTACTAGCAATTTACTTATAATCAATCCTTGTTTCTCTAAGTTGTGAAGAGTGTTTATGGCCATGTATTTTGTGGCTTGAGAAGTTAAGTGACGTATAGTGCCAACCTGAATCACAGCTAAAATTCATAACTAAAATCTGGCAATGGATAAACTGGAACTTTTGCATTGGATTATAGAAGGTATACTTCTTTTTCTCATCAAATATGCTACTCATGCAGAAAGTTGAATTGAGGCAAGTTCTAAAATGGACAAATGTCTATGGATATTATTTACCTGAGGACAAGCAAGCCAAGAGACAGTGTGTCTCATCCTGTATTGCTTCACTTAAGAGCTATTTATAATGTAGGTTAAACCGAGTCAGGTCTAGGTGACTTCATCAATGTGCAGAGAAGGAGCTTCAAGTTTACCTCAGTCGGGTCTAGGATTTTGTTTTAAAGGTTCCACAAAAAATTTGCTAGACTGCCCATGTCTTCAATTCACAGTATGCCATGAAGATTGAGATGCTTATAGCTCATAGCCATCTACAGGATTTAGAAGGGGGTTAATGTAGTAAATGCTAATTTCCATTTTCCAACTATCCTTTCTACTTGCATAAGACTGACTTGAAATTGGAGCTTTCCCATTAATGCTTGTCTTGTATTCTAATGGCAATAGTGTGACTCGGAACTACTTTGAAAATTTAGTTTGACCTTTAGAGAATTGGGTATAAAATGTGGGCAGAGGATCCTAAAAGATAGAAAGATTATTTTAAATGCAAAAACTTAAAGGAATAAAAGAGTTATAATAGCCGCTACAGTTGCTATGCCAACAATAATGAAATCATGGCCCTGCGATCCTCGCTATATCAAATATTCCAAATTAATAGAGAAAGAACAACAAATATTAAAGACCTTTGCTTTTAGATTATATCTTTGAAGATCAACTCTTCAACTAGTCAAATACTAACTATATTCTTCCAAAGATCCAACCAAAGACATTAAAATGCACAGCCATTTCAATTTTTGGTTAGCATGTCTTAAATGACCAGCTAATCTGGTAAATTATTATAGACCATTCAGGTGTGATGCTGCAATACAAATCAATTACGATTTATCTCAAACAATCTTGCACACAGCCAACAAATTAGATGTAGCTTCTAAAATCCAAAATGATACACATTTTCTGCAAAAGTCAGGTTCCTATGCAATTGGGGTACATAATTTTTAGATTAAGAAACCAATTTAGTTCAAACAAATAAATTAAACTAGGAAACAATTGCAAGTTTTTCCTCACCACGGTAAGGCCTCATGGTAAGCTGAGCAGATATTATGCATCTCAATTTGACAAATCCAATTAAAAAAAAACACAAAACCATACAAATGAAAGCAAGACTGAGCTCACATCCAAGGCAGAGGAAATCTGTGGCCTACCTGTGATTTCAACAACAAACATCCCAGTCAACTGCATTAACCAAAAAAATGGATCAATTAATAGAAATGATATAATTATTTTATAAATAACAGTTTTTAAGTTCAGAAACTTATTCAGTGCCCAATCTTTTTTTTACAGAAACACAATAAATACTTATAAGTTGATACGATATCTATCGCCACTGGGTAAAAGATGCAAATGAAACAATGCTACTAAAAGGGGAAACATACCTTGGCATCAAATGCAAAAGAAACGGACGGAAACAACAGAGGAGAAACAGTTTCAATGTGATTTTTTGATTGAGGCATATATCTTAAGAGTTCATCAAAATGCCCTCAGTTTCTTCAACGATGAATAGGGATTGAAGTTGACAAAGTCATGGGCCATTGAAGTTAAAAACAAACAAAATCCACCACTAACGGTTAAGCCAAAATGCATATCTGCCCTGCCCAAGGCTAAGTCGTATTCATTTGTTGTATCCAGTGGAAGCCCCAACGAACGAAATGTTTAGGCTGGTGGGCACTGAGGCCTAAGGGCCTCAGTTAGTCAGTCTCCCTTTGAGGATACACCGTGGGAAACCCAAAAAAAAGAATAATAAAAAAAAAAAAAAAAATCTTAAAATGCCGAAATAGCCTAAAAAGCTTGATGGTTAGCCCAAGCAGCCAATTACTGTAGGACATAAATGCGTCACCAAGGACATCATCATCATCATGACAGTAATCAACATCATCATCATCATCATTTCCAGCAGTTAGAGGGGGCAAGTTTGGTATAACAGATTCTTGAGGAGGACAGGTGCATTCTACGTGGACTCCCCACCTTGGCTCAATAAAGGTGCTATATGTAACCTCAACATGATTCTGGTCAGTTGGATTTGATTCATTCAATTGTTGCTGTAGAACCCATTGACGTGGAGAATATAAGACCAGATGATAATTATTTATATATGAACGAAAATTCCCATATCCACGTTCTTTACAACCATTGATGGAAATGTAAACAATACAATAAAAAATGCGCTTACTTGCGTCATCTTTACCAAGAGATTGACAGACAACCAATTTTGGAAATTTACGTCCAACCCAGAAAAATATAGAATTTTCAACACTTTGATGATTGAACCACTCTGGAATCTCAGTTCTGCCTACACGAAAAGTGCGATCAATGTCTCCATCTTCAGATTCAGCACCCTCGGTTTCATATGGGAAATAATTGGTGAACAACATGCAATTGTCAGCATGAACTAGACGTATCGATTGTGGAAGTCCTTGAATTTCACGAAGAAACTTGCAATCCATAATAAAAAGTGATTTTAATCTAGGAAATCCGCTAATGCTTTCAGGGATGGTAACAATACTGGTTTTAGATAGATTTATACTTTCCAATGCAGGGAAGTAATCAGGCTTCATCAAAAGATCTAATTCAATTATGGTTTCACATCCCAGGAAATTCAGTTGTTTCATCTTCACAAACCCATATCCGGAAGAGCTATCAAAAGAATTGCATGTCAGGCTCAATTTGGCAGTACTAGTCCCCAATATCTGAAGCTGTTTCAATTCATAAATGCTACCTGGAAGACCCCGAAGGTTTTCGCAATTATAAAGGAATAATGTGTCAAGCTTAGTGAGATGCTTGATTGATGAAGGCAACTCTCTAATACCACTCCCACTTAAATATAAATTCAGTAAACATTCCATTTCTTGATGAAAATTAGGGAGCTTCTCAAGCCTTGAGCAACCGGTAAGATAAAAAGAATCAAGAGATTTCAACCTGAGTTGGCTTGGAAGAAATTTAAGTTTTCTGCAACCAGTGAGATTCCATTCTTTAAGCTTTTCAAGAGATCCAAAGCATTCATCAATCTCAACTAATTTTTCACAAAAAGCCAGGTTCAAATTCTCTAATTTTGGTGCGCATAATTTAGGTAATTTTATAATAAATTCACAACCTTTGAGATTGACGTCTTTCAAATTTTCAAACCGGCACTCCTGTAGGGGAAAAATTCAAAAGTTAACTACAACAAAATTTGGAACAAAAATTTAACAAAATCCCAATTTAAAAATATACATAATCATACTTGCTTGATTAGCTTTGGCAATCTAATGTGACTATGTGGCATCTCAATAGCAACAAGTTGATGAGGAAAATATTCGAGCAACAAGTTGATGAGGAAAATATTCGGATGGCCAGTGAAAAGGATAATCGGGCCACTTAAGAAATATTAAATTGCGGGGAAGAAATTTAAGTGGTTTACAAATATGTACATTCTCAGCTATTAGAAATTTGAGATTTTTCATTCTTTTGAAAGCTTTAGTGTGTAGTTGCACCTTTACTGGTTGAGGTGCATGCAACATTATGCCTTGAATTTTTTCTAATCCCTAATTAGAGAAGCATCAAGTCAACTATAGAAAATAATAGAATTTTCCATATGTATAATGATTTTGGAATTTTAAGCAAAAACAATACTGATGAACTAATAATTTATAAAATGTTAGAAAGAAAAAAAAAATTTAAAGAAAAAATACAAAACTTCTACCTAGTGAAAAGTAAAAAAATAAAGAGCAAAATAATTGAAGAAAAAGAACTTATACCTTATTTCTAGTTAGTACTTCAAGCGAATCCTTATAACAACATAACCAGCTACGTTCTTCAAGGATATCCGGTGCTTGTTGTCGAACAACTTCCCTACCCATTTGTTGTATCAAGTCATGCATTGACAATATACCACATTGATCAACAGTTATGAGACACTTATTAACAAGTCTCTGAATACCAGAACTTGGATATAATTCACAAGCATCTAATAACTTCACAACATAGTCTTTGTACCATCCTTTGAAGAAACATGCAATATCGAGAAAAATATCTTTCTCGATGCCATGCAATCCATCATAACTTACTCTAAGTATTTTTTGAATGCCTTCATTGGGAATTTTGTTATAAATTTCTAATGCACTTTCCCATTCATCTTTAGTTCTTCCACACAAATCACGAGCCATTATTTCTAGAGCTAGTGGAAGGCCATCGGCAAAAAGTATGAATTTAGTTGCAAGTTTAGAATGATCTTCATCAGGTTTGTATCCAGGAAAGGCATGCTCCTCAAAGAGTTGAAGAGCTTCATGTTTGTTTAATTGCTCAATCTCGAATTCCTTGACCTTGTAAGTAGTATGAACTTTTTCTTTAAGGGCCGCTAACAAGTGTCTATCTCTTAATGTTATAATGACTCTACTTCCAGGAGCAAACCAATTACATTTTCCAAGCAAATTTTCTATTCTTGTTGAATCATCAACATCATCAAGAATTAAAAAAACCTTTTTACAGCAAAGTCTCTTCTCTATCATACTGATTCCTCTAAATCTGTTGCCCACTTTCCAATTACCATCCACTAAGATGTCATTAAGAAGTTGCTCTTGTAGTGTGATTATGCCAGCATCTGTCCCCAAATTTTCTCTAACATTCATTAAAAAGCTGCTTCCATCAAAATGTTTAGCAATTCTATTATAAACAGCTTTTGCGATTGTAGTCTTTCCTACTCCAGGAAGGCCATAAATCCCTACCACGCAAACTTCATCTAAGCCAATTTCTAAAAGTGACTTTATGCCCTCTGCACGAGAATTTATTCCAACTGGGTATTCAGCAACATATAACGGTGTCCGATTTAATTTAGCATTTGATATCTCTTCAACAATGTTTTGGATGAAGTGAGATTCAGATTTATATGTAGAGCAGCTGACAATCACATAGCATAGGAAAACATATAATTAGTAAGACTAGCAGATAAACTACGTATTCAATATATCTAGTTGTGAGTCATAACACACAACTGACACATTTTTGAATAAAGTAAATGGCATGTAATTGATATATTTGATAACTGTCATTGATATTAGCACCATATAAGAAGTATAAAAATACATGAGAGAAACTCGTAATTGGACCTTTGTAGACTAACTTTATACTAGATAATATGATCAAAATAGAATACTTTTGAATGCGATGGTTATGACAGACCAGATTAGTAGTATAAAATTAGTAAAAGCATGAATCATGATATCAACAATCAGATACATGCCCTTTCTTGTAATGCCATCCAGATGCATTTGCTGCTTTTCTTAGGGCATCCCTCCACCTCTGCACCTTGTCCTTGTTATTCTTGAACTTCTTTTCATGATTATCCAGCTCTCTCCTAATGCTTCCCTCTTGATTTCGTATTTTTTTATGGATCAACATTGTAAAAAACTGGATGAATTTGAACCTCCTGGTCCTTTTCTCTACCCTCAACAATCTCAGCAAGTTCATCCAAGCACCATTTGGACTCCACGTAGTTTTTAGAGAAGACAATAACCAAAATCGATGACTTTTTGATGGCTTGGATAAGTTCTTCTGAAATTTCTTCTCCCCTCTGAAGTTTATCATCGACGAAGGTGTTGATGCCTTTGTCGCACAAAACCTTATATAAATGGCTGGTAAAACCTTCGCGGGTATCTTCACCTCTAAAGCTCAAGAAGACATCATAGCTCCATCGGCGAGTGAAGGAAGAAAAGGGGGCTCTTTCATTGTTCAGAAAAGCCATCGATAGAATCTATGAACAGAATATTAAGAAAAGAGTGAATTGAATCAGAGAAAGAAATAGGAATCAGATCAGTGCAACTGTCCTTAATCTGCCTGCTGCATAGCCCCCACGATCTGCCGCCGCCTGACTGTCCTTAACTGCCGCCGCTTGGTCTGGCTTTTCAGCTCTTTCTTTCACTGTGAGAGTGTGTTTACAGTGTTTTTTGTTAGAGTTTTGATTCTTGGACCATGTGTGCGTGTGGCGGCTGTGAGGAGGAAATAGGTAACTATTTTTTTTTCTCTAACTATCTAGTTAGTTGGCCCGGTTTGGAAACAATATAATTTAGTAACATCTCGAGCCTCAGAGACTCGAATTTTGTGCTCATACCTCGACACTTTGAGGCTCGATTTTTGTAGTTTGACGTGGTGTCCCTCCACGTGGCGTCCACATGGAACTTGAGTTTCTAAGACTCGAGTTCCACGTAGACGCCACATAGACCTCGAGTCTCAAAAACTCGATTTTTGTATTTACACTATTCGTGTCCAGTCCCATCTGGTCATGTCACTGGCAGTGCAGTCTGAGCTTCACGTTTTTTCTGAGTTCACAGTTTTTATATTACCCTCTGCCTGTTGGTCACATGTTAAGCCTTGACTCCTTTATGTCATTTACTTGGTCTATCAACAGAAATTGCTTCTCTCTCAACTCATCCTCTCTCACTCTGCATTACTCCTCTCTCAACTCTCATACTCATTCTACAGAGCAGAACAATACTCCCCTCTTAACTCTCATACAAGCCGATCATTGTAGTCTCTCTCTCTCCCTCTCACTCTCATACAATCCCAGTAGTACATTTGCACATCCTCATGTCAGGTAAGGGTCTCCTCACTCTCTAGTTGGTTGTTTAGTGTATATGTAATTGCTTTAGAAAGTGTTGCTTGGATTGAATTTGTCATGACATTTCCTAATAAAAATATTTGTTTGTAGTAACCACTTAAATATATATATATATACCACTTTATATATATAATTGTTTTTTTTTTTTTTTGGTAATGTCTAATGAACCCCTCTGCTCTGTGTTATTTCATTAATACAAAAATATTTTAACTTAATTAAAATTCAATACTTTTTATAAATAGTATAATTATTTGTTATTTTAGTCAAACGTTATAATATTATTATATTTACCAATGAAATTATTAAAATTAATATTTTTAGTTCCATTTTTTATTATTTATATTAAACATCAACATTTTCATGTATTAATATTTTTCTATAAATTGGATTTAATGCATCAACTGGCCTATGGTTGCAAGTGTTCCATTTGGCAAAAGCTCACCACTGTAATATGGATAATGGTATTGACCCAAATATTCATTCAAAGGTGCTTATTGCCTTATTGAGACCTTTAGGCTTCAGCCATGTGCTACCAAGTAGGGTGGCTTTGAATTTTGGAACTAGGACAACAGGTTCAACTCAATGTATTAAGGGACTTTAGGCGAATGTGACATTTTCTTATACTTAAATATTTAATTTTTGAAATCTTTTTCACCTAAAATTTTTGCTATGTTTTGTTTATTACTAATTTACTAAAAAAAAATTTATCCAAATATCCATTTTAATACTTTAAAGACAAAAAAAGTATCCCTCTAAGATTCAATTAATTTGTCAAGTTTTTTTTTTTTTGGATCTTTTTCAAATATTTTCATAGCTATATGAATACCTTTCTAGTAGATATTTATAATTAAAAAACATTTATGAATAAATTAAACATGATCTATAAAAGAATTGAGATCCTAAACATGATCTATTAAACATTATCTATATGAATATGTTTCTAGTAGATATTTGTAATTTACAAGTAAAACCAAGGTTATTAAAATTGAGATCCTAAACAAGACCTATAAGAGGTCCTCATAGAGTAAATCATAGAATCGAATCGATGATCATAAAATTTTACTTTATGTGAAAAATAAAGTCAAAAATATTAGTAATAATGATATATTTTAAATAATTATTAAGTTGATCAAAGGAAAATGGACATAATGCAACTTTCATGTCCTATTTCTAATAAGTAAAAAAAATATTACATTTCTTTAACAACTAAATAATCATTAACTTGTTCATTTGGGCAGATTTGATGGAGGGGGCTAGAGTTGTATTTTTCTTGGGCCCAATTAGAATTAGACTCTAATATACCTAAAAATTGAAATTATATATGGAATAATGATGTTACATAATTGCATTCATTCATTTGCACATCCTCATTACTTTTGTTGTTTGGTTTGATATTTTTATTTATATTTTTGTTAGAGCTGAGTTAAAATTTTGTAATAGGGGTGAGTTTTGTCTTTAGTTTTTTCATTGTTTGAGTACGAAATGATAATGATTGCGCCAATAGAATTGTATGTGATGTGGGGTGAGTATATGCAATTGTGGCGTGAGAAGTTGTAATTTTTGTATTTTGAGTATATAGAAAAAGTTTTGTAATTGATGTTAAATGAAAGAGATAAAATATGTTACTAACATACTATACTTGACTCTTTAATAGGTTCACAATCTTTGAAGAATATTGATATAAATGTATACTTCGGTGGACCCCTTGACAATCCTGAAGAGATTGATGGAATCCCGTTTAGAGGGCCTGGTATCCAATGCTACTACATGATGATACGTCGTAAGTTGAAGACGTTGAATGATTTGAAGAGCAAAATCATGGGCGAATTGAATTTGAACCGTGCTTGGCATGATATCAAGATTATTTATCGTTACCCACAAGAAGTCCTTCACGAACGGATAAATTACGGGTATATGGCGATCAAAGAAGACAAACATGTAAAGATGATGTTTAATAGGATACAGAAAATGCCCCAAGTAAATGCTGCTGAGTTGTACGTAAGTTTGGAGGCAAGTGCAGAAGTTGATACTGAGGTGGTGCAAGAAACAACTACGTCTGTACAATTTACAACCCTAGACGATGGAGGCACTACAATGTGAGGGTATACAATGGGAAGGTATACAATGGACTCTTCAATGGGAGGATATACAATGGACTCTTCAATGGGAGGTTATATGCTCCCATTTCAAGATCATGTTGCCAATACTGGTGAAACCCTCCATCCTCAAGAGACACATTTAGAGGAGGAAGACGAAGATCATGCTGCGAATGATGGTGAAAATATTGATGGTGTGGATGAGTACGAAGAGAAGATTGAGCGAGGCGACTTTGAGAACGATGTAGATGACCATGAAGTCGTTCCCAATTTTGAAGAGAAAAATATGGAGTACCATGATGAAGGTGATATAGACGATGATATTGGCGTCCAACATGATACAAATATGACCACTGGCTACAGACCTCCTGCCGACTCATTCTTTGCAAATACTTGGGAAAATATGGTTGATCCTTCACGTCTTCAGATACCATTTGTTTCTACTTGGGAAGATAGGATGCATTTTTGTAAAGGATTGACTTTTGCAAATAAACGGGCGGTGAAGCGTGCATTGACAATATACGCAGCAACTCATAATAGAAATTTTATAATCCAGAGGTCAACCATAACTAAATTGTGCGCCGCATGTGTTAATGACAACTGCAAGTGGTACATTGCGGCATTTATGAAGGCTAAACTTAATGGTCTGTGGATGGTCACGTCTTATATAGGTCCACACACTTGTATACCCTTTGGCCTGCAAAGAGACAGTAAAATGATGGATTCTAATTTTGTTGCATCAGAAATTATGGAAAAATTGCGACAAAATCACACTGCTCGTATTGATGAGCTCTGGGAGATCATACATACTAAGTATAATCATGAGCTTTCTTACTATAAAGTATGAGACGCAAAACAAAAGGCAATTGCTAAGATATTTGGGGATTGGGAGGATTCTTACCAAAGGTTGCGAAAGTTGTTATTGGCATACTTGGATCAGGATTCAAGTACCCGATACAACTATCACACCATACCTAGGCCACTCGAAGGTACTACGTTACTGCGCTATGTATATTGGGCATTTGCTCCATGCATTGCTGCATTCCAATATTGCAGGCTGGTGATCAGTATTGATGGGACTCATTTGTATGGTAAATACAAAGGGATATTGATGATTGCAATGACAACCGATGCTAACCAAAAGGTTTTACCTCTCGCCTTTGCTGTTGTGGACCAGGAGTCAGGGGCTAGTTGGGGGTGGTTTTTAGAGTGTCTCAGGACTTCAATAGAGCATGTCATACCTGACGAGGGCATTTACATTATTTCTGACCGACATAAAGGTATCAAATGCGCCATTCGAGAGTGGCCTAGAGGTCAGGACGGAATAGAACGAGTATTTCATCGATATTGCCTTCGACATGTTACTCGCAATTTCAACACACACTTTGATGACCCGACTCTAAAGGCATTGGCCCTGAAAGCTGGATATGCGACTCATGCAGCTAAATTTGAGTCCATAATGCAAACATTAAGGAGGCCGAGATTAATTTACTGAGGGGTGTAGACCCTACTGATCGCCATGTTGCACGCTATATGCCACAAACATATCTAATGAGTGAGGATGTGGAAAAATGGACCCAGTCACATGATGGTGGAAAACGTTACGGGGCAATGACAACCAATATCTCTGAGTGCTTTAACGGGGTACTTAAAGGTGCCCGTGGTTTGCCCATTGCTGCAATGGCTGAGTTCACTTGGGCCAAACTTGTTGCATATTTCCACGATCGACATAAACAAATTTCTTCTGATCTCTCTAGAGGTAAGTTATGGAGTGATTATGCAATGGAGATCTATAACAAAAATGAGCAGAAAACCCAAGGACACACTCTAAGGCATTTTAATCATGAAACTGGTGTATATCAAGTGGTTACCCCGTACAACGACCATAGAGGTGGAGGGGGAAACCACAGTCATGAAGTGCACGTATTTGCTAGGACATGTGGCTGCGGAAAGTGGCAAAACTTGAAGATCCCTTGTTCACATGCAATTACAGTTCTGAAAGCTCTGCACCGCGATGCGACAAGCTATATCGACCCATGTTACAGTTTGAGCAACGCGATCCACACATATTCACATCATTTTGTGGTGCCCAAGTCGGAGTCCTTGTGGAGGGACGTTCGCGGACCACGGTGGGTGCCTGGCCCACAGTTGTTGCGGGCCAAAGGTCATCCTGTGAAGTCCAGATTAAGGAATGAAATGGATGGGGTACGGCGAGAACGGGGAAGCCGGAGGGAAGATCTGGACTTGAGGGAGATTCAACCGAGGCAGCGATGCGGAGTGTGTCATCAAGAGGGGCATAACCGCAGATGCTGTCCCATTTCCCGTGGGGCTTCAACAAGTGGTAGTGCTATGAACTAGGCAAGTGCCCTCCCTGTTTTTATATAATATGCTAAGAATTTCATTTGGTTTTTGTTCTTCGCATTTGGAAACTAACGACCGTATTTTAATGTTTATCAGGCGAGCGGAGACTCGATTTTCGGATGGCATTGTAGACTATGTTGTATTGACTTACTTAGTTGTTATTTTGTTCATTGCTGAATGTTGTTGTAATTGAACTATTTGCTATCCATTGTACTCGTTACATTAGTTGCGTTGTGCACCTTTTGCCTATAATGCCAGCAATGATATTACTTCAACATTAGTAGCTACTACTTTGGCAAGTTCAACAACAGGAGGCTTCTTTGAAGCGATGATAGCTAGTATTTGTTATGTTTTCGTGTGCTAAGAGGGCAACTATAATGCCCATGAATTTGACTAGTATCATATGCTTGTATCTAGTTGTTTACCGCTGGCCACCGCTAAACAGCTCACTGAGAATAAAGAAATTCAGTACGTAAAGCAGATTGTTGGACTTCAGCAGCATAAAGAATACACCAATGTAAAATCTTTGAGATATGGTCATTTGATGATAATGACTGATCAGGTGCGCCTTAAAATTCTCTTATTGTTTTGTTCTTGTTTTATGCTTACAATTCTCTCTACAAGGCACATGGACAGCCTTCAACCAATATAAAATTGTAACTATAATTCTTGTATAGGATCATGATGATTCCCACATCAAAGGGCAACAGGATCAATTTTATTCTTTCTTATTGGCCATCACTGTTAAAAGTTCCAGGCTTATACTTTAATTGAGTTTACCACTCCTATTGTGAAGGTTGGTCTTTTCAGTTAACTATTTCAAATATTAGCACAACTTCACTATAAGTGGAATGTTTCTTCGGGGAAAATAATCATTTATCATCTTTGCAGGCAACTCACAAAAATGGGACACAATTATCATTTTATACCATGCCTGAGCACGAGTCATGGAAGCACAATTTGACGGGCAATGCAAGTGGGTGGTCTATCAAGTACTATAAGGTTTATTAGAAATTTAAATTTGTTACATGTGAACCAATTACAGAACCTTTTATTCTATTATCTGTTTCCTGTCTTTTGCATATTGGGTGTGTGATGAGTTGTGCATTGTGGGTTTGACTTGGATACAGGAAAAATACATAGAATTTAAAGTGGTACGGTATTATTCAGAGAGGTTCTGGGCACTGCTTGGAATTTTTTTGAAGGATTCTTCGTTCGGGATGTTGTAATAGGTGGTGACATTGCTATCTTAGGCCAAAACATACAAGATGATGATGTTAATAGCAATTCACAACCCCATGATATGACCTGACTTTGATATTGTATTAATATTTTTCTACATGCATTTTCCATTTCCAAAATCCTAATAAATCATTGCTTTATAGATTGTAAACTTGTCAGGAAATTGCTTTACCCGTGTCTTGCCTTGTTTGATATAATTCTTATCTAGTCGTGTGTTTTGTCAAGTTTTGTTTTCAAAACTAGTTGTAGATCCACGTGATATATGAGAATAAATTATTATTTTTTATTGTAATATAATTTATAATTTTTTTGAAGATAATTTGTTTTCTCTAGAAATTAAATAATTTTAATTTGGTCCAATTAGGTCTATTTTGGTCCACTCAGTCAATTTCGGTCCTCCTTTAGTCCATTTTGGACTAATTGGGCCTTAAATTGATTATTTTTGTTAGTTTTCTTTTCATGTTTAGCTCAAAAATACTTTTTTTTTTTCCTCTTCATTTTTGAGTTAAAAAGTATGAAATTTTATTAAATTTGGGCTAAACTCTTTAGTTTTGAGTTAAAAAAATACAAAAAAAAAAAAAAAAAAAACTAAAATAGACATTAGAAATTAGAAATATGAGCCCTACAAATGCAATAAAAAAGATAAATATTCAAAAGTTTTATTCAATCCATATTGGTTCTATTTGGTCCATTTTGTCATCTTCAGTCCAATTTGGTCCAATTCGGCTCATTCGGTCTTATTTAATCAACTTCTGTTTAATTTGGTCCATTCAGTTCACATTGGCCCTTATTCTATCTACTTCGGACTAATTCGGTCCATTCAGTCCACATTGGCTCTATTCGGTCCACATTGGTCCTATTTTGTCCTCTTCGGTCAATTCTATCAACTTTGGTTCTATTCAGTCTATTATGTGTACTTTGGTTCTATTTCGTCCTATTCGATCCAATCTATTCACTTTGATCCACTTTAGTCCTATTCAGACCATTTGGTCTTATTCGGTACATTTTATCCATTATGTCTTATTCAGTCTACATTGCTCCTATTCGGTCCCGTCTGTCCACTTCAGTCCTATTCGGTTTACCTTGCTCCTATTTGGTCGTATTCTCTCCATTTGGTCCACTTTTTTCCATTTGATCCAATTTAGTCTATTCAAACCCACAATGCAAGCATAAAATTTAGAAATAATGCCTATACTTTAATCAAATACCAACTTTTTCCTACATTGAGGTTCTCACATAGGTGGTTATAGTACTAAAAGATTGAAGAAACTGTTACAATTAACACTTCAGCAAACAAAACAAAAAAATTGTTACAATTTAACAGCTTGAAACTCAACAATTTCACAATGAAATAGATTACGACTCAAGGAGATGCACCACTGACATAAGTTACAACAAATTACAAAAATGATTCACCTATTGCAGCAGCAGCCAGCCCAGTAGTTATTTTCCTCATTCTGCTGAGCCACATACCATTTAATCAAGTCCCTCTGTCTCATTCCAGCCAGCCCAGTCCCTGCAAAAATGCAGACCACAAAATGTTTCAAGGCCATGGATTACAATGATGCAGAATTAATAAACCATGAACAACTTCTGAAGCAACACAGCTGTGTAATTCTACATGGCTGACGAATAAATATTCAGCAGCCACAAACCTATTCCACAATGTGCAGTGACAAGCGGAAACCTAAACTTACACATGGTCATACCGATTTCTATAAATACAAACTGGCATGGGAATATAAAATGAACAAAGAAAGCAAGTGTCGGACCTTTTGCTGTATATGCCACAAAAATAAGAAGCTGCCAAGCAGTAAAATGTGCATTTCCAAAATCCACAATATTTTACATCATCAACTTCAAAAGTTGATCCCCATGCCAACAACCATGCCAGAATTGAATTCGACTACCCAAGCCCATGTCAAACTGAGTGTACTGTTAGGTAGATGGAACAAAAAAGCATAGAAATTTTACACTCCTTTCATCCCAATCAAAATGTCTTACTTTATTTTCTAGGAATTCCTAAAATATGTATCTACTTTCTAGTGAAAATTCATAATTCTTCAATTTCCTATATTCCCCTTACCTCTTGATAAAAAGCAAACAAGATTTCTTATTAAAAATCATGCCACCCCTAAGATAAAGTAATGCACATTTTAGAAAAACTCTATATCTAACCTTTTATTTATTAATAATCATGTAATTTCATACCAAATAATATCAAGTGGGATGGAGGGAATGTATAATTATAATTGGCTGTTGCTCAAATGATACTAAAGTGACAGATAGTGTATGATAAAGGCAGAAAGGTTCATCACTAGTAATTCAAGAGATAAGGGAGACTGTAGGTTAAGAAAAGTACTAGGTATATACTGAGTTGTTATGATCAAGAAAGAAATAGAAAACCATTATAATTAGCCAAAATGAACAATCTTGTTGACGTACCTGTATTAGCTTCGTTCGGCACAAGATTTTCTTTAGTTTCACAATGGGGCTCTCTAAATGAAATCCATAACCACAATAAGTAGACAAGCCATGCAAGAGCCATAAGCCAACCAGGTAAAGTTTCTTCATTGAAGGTGAGTTTGTAGATCTTAAATTTTGTCTGAAGTAAACAAGCAAGAGCAGGACCACACGCCATTCCAAGTGCACTTGCGCTAACAAAAGCTGCAGAAGCCTGCATTCGCAATTTCAATGGTACACAATCGCTGATATAGCGCCGGTTAATAGCTCTTGCAGAACCTAACCTGAAATGCATAGCATGACCCCATTGGTTAATAAAATGAAACCAAAGTGCATGCTTTTGAAAAGGACAAGAAAGAAGTAGTATCCATGATAATAAGCACCAAGATGCATGCATAAACTATTCAAACTACTTTAATTAAAACTTCGGAGTGACACAAAAATTTGGGACAGCAATTGGGTGTTATAACCCCCAGAAGCAGCAGTAATAAATAGCAAGAAAGCAGCATTGTTATACGAAGTTCCAATATCAACAATATGGTATTTCTAGGCAACTTGTCATCCCACTATCACTTGAAAGTCTGCTCAAGATCTAAATACCTTCAAAGTGTACCACATTAATTTGCTAAGGAGTATGATATCTGTTACTTTCTTTTCATATGATAAAAATGTGAAAATAAGGAACAAGAGGTAGAACAAGAACCACAACCTGATTTTAACTAGTTGTATTTGCAATTAAGGAATCATATTCTCTATAGTTTGTGATACTAAAGGATGAAATAAATTTAAGGGTTTGAATTTTGTAATGTATAGAGGCTCCAATATTTAAAACTTAACAACATATGTTCATCTCCTGTGGAGCCCAAAAGCGCCCTTATTCATCTTCATTGTTACCCCTAGAAAAATCTACCTTATTTTCATCCAATAAAATGTATTCTTTTCAAACTTGATTACTAATATATATTCGTTTGAATGAGGTTTTGGTCACGTACACACTCAAGTCCAGAAAATATAAATCCAGTTGAAATTCAAGTTTTCTTTTTCAATTATACACATGAAAGAATAAAGAATACGCCTAAACCACTTGTAAAAGCAAACTTTTTACTAACATTGAGTATGACATGCAACAACAATTAGCTTACTTATTAATCAAATGTAAGTTCACTACTCAAGTAATGAGAGTAATAAAAAAATTGCTTACCCACAGAACAAGCGACCGATCAGAAGAACGGATATTGAATTAAGATCATAAGCCAGTGCATATAATGTATTTCCCACTAAAAGGACGATGCTACTAAACACAAGTGGTCTCAAGTATGATCTATTAGACCATGCACTAAAGTAAACGGAAGAAAACACCTGAGCAACAGCCATAGACCCAATCACAACACCACAGACAGTTGCCGCAGCTCCAAGGCTCAAGGAGTAGTCATCTGCTGTTGGGACTATAATGTATGTGTTGACCATGTACAGAAATGTGTTTGCCACGTTCAAGAGAAGTGACATAAAATGATATCTTTGTTCAAAACACTCATCTTCAGATGGAGTTGGTAATTCCTCCTCCATAATAAATGCGTATCTTCCCAAGAAGTGAAGGAAATTTGTTGAGTTTGATAACCTGTCTACAGCTGATTTAATAGAATCAATGACAGGATCCTGCAAAACCAGTAAAAAGGCAACTAGCATCATATGCTGTAGTCATTTTTCAGAATATGTTAAAATAATATGACTGCATCCAAAAACAATGTTTTGTGGTGAAAAATCAAGTTGAATACCTAACAAAGTTTGAAACATACAACAATACCTCTAAAGTTTCAATACTAAATACTTCATATTTTTACTTCACCTTTTTATATAGAAAAACTTCTAATGTTGGCTGTTTCAATTTTAAATGTGTTGCATAATCTAAATTTTTATTGAGTTATGTAGACATGTGATCACATCATCAACTTGAGTCAGGTTTTTTTTCTTTCCATATTAACTTCTCCTTCTAGATTTATTAAGATATTTGGGTATATAAGGATTTGGGATAAAATGATTGGACTTTAGCTCCTATCACAAAAATATCAAATGAAGTCTAACCTCCCAAGAAGGTTTCAAGTTATGGAAAGTGGATTTGGAATCACTCCTTTTCACCTACCCACTTTGTCGCAAGACTAAACATGCATGGAAAACACGAAAAATGATTATGCTTTTTAAACCCTAGTTAGAGTAATGGTTAAGTGATTAAATTCATTATATCCTGTTATTTTAAACTTTTGGAATAAATGGACCTAGAGCAGGCAGTCCTGAGTAACTCTATATGTTGATTAGTGTCTTGCTTAAATAATTAGCTCGTAGAAAAGATTTCTCTTCTATAAATTCAGTCAAAAACTTAGATTTGCAGTTGCAGCCATCTTGAAATTATTTTAAAATTAATACTTTTTAAAGATGTAAGACATCCCAGCAATGAAAAGGAATTATAACCAGCACATGCCTTTTGAATTTCAACAGAAACTTCATAAACACTTCAGAAAATAAACCATGACATTGCAAAAGACAAACATAGTAACACTGCATATAATCTTGAATGGAGATGAGAGAAAACCAGGTGGGAAAAAGCAGGTTGATCGTATATTGAAATATAGTTCCCCTGATTGTTTTGAAGGTCTTGAAGGTCTGCGAGATTGTGAGATATGGCTCCAACAACAGCGCCGAAACCCTGCAATTCATTTACTAGCTGATAATGCTTCCATTCACACATAGAGACAGTAGAAGTTAATCTATGCCTAAAAGAGCTATTAACAAACATGAAAAGAACTCAAAGCCAAAACTATGAAGGAGACCAAGAAAAAATTTCCAGGGCATTATTCAAAATTAAGACATTGTACTAAAAATAACAACATTTATTTTAAATTGGTCAACTTACCACATGCTTAAAAACTTGTCGCAACTGGGAGTAAGGATGATTTGCACGAGTTTTGACATAGTAGTCAGTGAACTTACAGCCAAACCTCTTATCAAACTTTTTCAATATCTTACGTATACCAATAGCATTCATCTCAACAAAAAAGAGAAGCCTCAAAAGTTCTTGTCCAATTGCTCTATATGCTTCTTGCAATTCAGATATTCTTGATCCATCTGACTGTTGTATAAGAGCATGGTGCTGCTCTCCAAGATTGGATAACCTGGTAGCAAGCAGTCCTTGTTTTTCCAGCAGGAACAGGACAATTTTTTCGATCTGAAATCCAAAAACAATCAAAGATGACATAAATTTGGTAATCAGTTTTAACAAATGAGTATAGGACCTGCATTATCCATGAATCTTTATGGATTGTCTTTTTAAAAAGAGAAGTTCCCTCTCTCTCTCTCTCTCTCTCTCGCACGCGAGCGCGCGCACACACAAATTATGCAAAGCATCTACAAACCCATTCATCATCATAATTCACAACTACACAATATATTAGCATGAACTTTCTTAGGAAAACTATGCAAATATTCTTTATATTCAAAATCAGAGAATCGAGATAAAATTTTGAGTCAAGTATGCTAACCCAAAGAACATGTTGCTGATGGGATACACTGAAATCTCAGCCTCTAATAGTGGTAAAATTAAGTCAGTTTAAAACAAATGCATGAATTGTACTTTTAGAAGACCACAAATTGAGATCAACTGTATGGCACAAAGTGAAAAACATAACTTAAATTATTCCCTATCCAAGTGTGACCCTGCATCTGCTCATGGATTTTTGAACCTCACTTTGCAGCATTCATGTAAATGGGGTGCTATTCATAATTCATGCAAGGTAAAAGTTACCTGATAATCTAGCAGTCTTGAGAAGTCCTTCAGAACAAAATGGTGATTTTGTGTTCCAACCTCAATTTGTTCTGTGTATCGCTTGACTTTTTTCTTCATTAATTTATAATTAATGTAGTATCTGAATAGAATTGAATCAAATTATAAGAAAACTTGATAAGATTCAAATAATAGCATGGAGACAGGGGAAAAAGGATTCATTTGTGGAATAATTATTTACATGTAACAAGTGACATAACAATTTGATAATGGTCATAGAAATTGATGCACATGAATGTCTTCATTATACTGGATTTTAAAGCAGTTCTGAAGCATTGGGTTCATTCAAATAACCATTTCATTTCCAACCTTCTTTTTGTATTATATATCAAGAATCATGTGAAGTATGACACTCAATTGAACAATTTAGAATACCAGAAACTAAGAATTACCTAGTCAAGTCAAGTCAACAAAGGGAGTTGTTCCTCTACTTTTCGTGGAGCAAAATAATATTTTCTTTAAAAGCAGGCAACCTACAGATCAGCTCAACATACAGATCAGCTCAAAATAATATTTTCTTTAAGAGCAGCTCAACATACAGATCAGCTCAAAAGAAGGCGGAAACCTTTTGTTTGCAGCTCAACATAGAGATCAGCTCTCTTCCTATTACTTACAATGATCTCTCCCTTCACAACTGCAAGGATAAACCTAACGTTGTTTTCCAACTTCAACAACTCCATTTCACGTTTGTTCTATGTGAATTTCTGCACAAAATACAAAAATTGCAATTAATAATTGTTTCCCTAAGAAATGGCTTCTTTTAATTATTGACTATCAATTCTACTCTTTTGCTATAAGCGTAAGTGAGCTCACCTTTCTTTTCTCATAAAATTGAAGTCCTAAATGGGGAGCAAGATATCTTCAAGAACTGCAGGAGGAAAATCACAAACAGTAAGTGTGTTATCATGGAAATTATATTGGAAAATCAATGAAAAGAACTCCAATTTCAGTCACATACTTTGCTCCGGGTTGTCATACTTCTTAATCATGCCTCTTAGGTCAAATAGGTGCATATTAGTTGTGCTAATTGTAGTGGTTTGTTTAAATTTCTTCAGTGACCCTAATCAAGTTCTCAGGGGTCAAGAAGATGTCAAATTCTACTGTTACGTCATCACAAATCATATCAACATCCTGCAGCCAGCATTACTTTTCATGAGAAACTGGGTACAGTCTAATTCACATTGTGGTGGATAACATAATTCTCAAGGACTTGAGCAAATTTACCTCAATGAAGGGATCTTTGCATTCTCAATAGTTCCTTTAAACCATTTATACCATGGATCCATAGGCTCCATAGCATCACCATTCAACAAGCGCCTAACATTTGCTATTATGTCTCTTTGGGTTGTAATAATTGTAAGAGCTCCAACCAGTCCCAATTCCTTCACTACCATTGACAAGAACCGTTGGTATAATTAGCATGTACCTAAAATAACCAAAAAAGTAAAGTATAAGCCTTATTTATATATAGGAGTTCTTCATACAAAATGCTAAAATCCCTTCTACCAAATAGATAGAAGATTGGGGAGAAAGATACCAAGTTTGTTCAATTGATTGCCCATCTTCATTCAAGTAGTCAAGAAGGTCATCATCATCCGTATGGAACAGAAACTGCGTGATTGGAGAAAGCCACGTATAGACATATCTAGCACTTGCATGATCTTTTCCTCCCTGAAATCAAACAGATCATTAGTAAATTCAAAATGTAATAATAAGATTATTCACAAAAAATGCATATTGAACTAGAATCAGCTTTACACAGTGACACATGAGGCACGTTCATCTCAAGCATGGTATAAAATGATAATTGTGTCCCAATGAAGGGAGGTTGTACACGGTCAATGTGCTTAGGCATAATTTATGTAACAAGCTAAAACAATTACCATTTATTTATTTTTTTATTGGTAAGTAACACATGCACACAATGGGTCTTGAACCCAAGGCCATACCTTCCACCTAGAACTTATAAGGTGAGGAGGTTTTACTTGAGCTAAAACCGTTGCCAATTTCTGATAGAATAGGAAACACAACTTCTTCTAAGGTTTAATGTTTTTTTCCCCCTAAATTGAATTAATAAAAATGCCTTTCTATAATCCTTCCAATAATATTGAGCTAAATATTAATATACTTTTTTTGCTTCTTCTTTTTTACGACTATTTTATGCAGTTTGCCAAAATGAATGACACTCTCAGAATGTGAAGCCTGACCACTCCCTTGAAGGGTTAACGAGTGTGCCATTTGGCCCCTACGCCAGTGGCAGAAAAACACAACTATGAAACAGAAATGTCCAACTAATAATTGTACAGTGACTCGGCTGAGCCAACTCAGTTCTAAGCCAAAGGTAAAATTTAGTGATAGTTCCTTCAGTTCTTCTAGGTCCACTGAATTCTGGGTCAGACTTTCTGAACAAATAAAATCTTTGAGAAAAAATAAATTATGGGTCTTGAATCTTTACCACTAAGAATAAAAAAAAAAAAAAAAAAAAAAAAAAACACAGCTTTCCTTCATTTTATATTGATATGCCATGGCCGTTAAACACAGCTTTACCTCTCAATGGGAACACACCATAGTAATCTCGACCCACAGCAGCAAGCCCAGCCAACTGTAATAGAATGAATAACGTCAAAAATCATACGAAGTGAAACCCAATAAGGACAAGAAAGCATTTAACAACTGTACAAGCAAGCTATTTAAATAACAAAAATAAGGACAAGAAATTACAATATCTTTCTTTGCGGCAGCTCTAATACATTGTTCAAAGAGCTTCCGAGAGGCCTACCCAGATGAGTGACTTCAGAGAGGCCTACACAGAGAGCTTCCTTTCTGCTCTGCCTGCAAAATCAACAGCCACCTTCAATGTAAGGTTACAGAAAAAGTGTTCCCATGTAAAGTAGGACAAAAAGAATTGACACATACCAAAATGAATAATGTAATATGGAGGCAGGTTTTAAAGTTCCGCTTCAGCAGCAGCAAGATTCTCTTTACATTTAATGATTCTTTGTTGATGATATTCCCTTGCGTCCACAACTCTTCCGAGGGAAAAATATAAAGAAATGGAAGACCTGCGGAAGCAAGAAGAATGTCGTCAACAAAGACTTATTAAAGCTAGGGTTGACTTTTGCTGATGCTGAAGCAGTAGTTGAAAACGTGCCCGCATATGACAAAACCATGGGATGAACTTCTTGCTAACTTTTCTAGCCAATTGTTGATGTTTGCTGCCGGGGTGGGTGTCTTTTCCGAGTTGCTGATAACCTGCCATAAATCACATTAAATGTGTTATCTCTCTCCAATATTGCTAGTTTCTAAGGATTTTAATCAATACTATTAACATTTTCTGAACCATTTTGGTTATGATCATGATCCAAGACCCTAGGACAGTACTGTTTTACTAGCAGGTCCAGTTCACTAGTTTAATGCACAAGACACTATTGGATGGGAAAATTATAGAATTTTATCTTCAACAAGCTAACTGGATGCGTCACTTTAAGTTGATTAAGAGCAGAGACAGCAGCATAAATTCCAACAATTTAACCAAATGTTTAGATCTATGATGACACCAGGTAGAAATACTCACCAATGCATTGTGCATATTTCCTGGAGAAGCAGATATAAAGATGTTGCTGTGCATACTAACTTAGTAATCAACTGCAGCTAACAAGGATGCCTTTCCTTTAATCTGGGCCCGTTCCGCTTTGGAAGTTAAGCTCTTTTTGTCTTCCATCAGTGGGAACAACTTTTTCAAAGTTGAAATCCTAGCTTCTCCACCAAATACCTTGTTGAACATAACCATTTCACAGATCAAAACTCTAGGAGCAAAAAGATATATTTCACTTCTCAAAAAGTGGCGTAGACAAGAAAATAGTTGAGACATGATAAACCTTGTGGGAGGCAAGATAGAGCCTAGTATTGTTGTCAAAGCCCAAAGCTGCAAGAAGCAATCCAATCTCTTCTGGAGTCAAGGGGCAACGACCCTGATTCCTCAACTCTTCATTTGTGAACTGGGAGTTAAGGACCCTTCCCTGCCAAATTGCTTGTCTATACTTGGCTAGAGCCTTCTTTTCAGCTATGCCCCCACCAAAGTCACAGGCTGAATGGGCTGCCATATCCTGCATAATGACATGGTTAATGAACAAGAACATGGAATAAAGGTTTAAAAACTTTATAAACTATTTTCTGCAAGATTCTGGACAATTCAAAAGATCATAAAACCATGGTGCGGATTTCCTCAAATGACAACAATGACTCAAAAAGACAATCATATATTGACTCTTTATCAACAAAACTTTTGCAGTATTGATTTGGGGCACAACTTCTTGACTTGCATACTATTACTTTTAAGATGACAAGATAATGAGCACATGCAACAACATTTCTTACAACACCTGCATGGCAACCCTTGCGTTCTCCTCTGTGCTTAAAATCTGACCAAAATCCTCTTGACTCCTAAGCTCTGCAATCCACTTGATAAATTCTCCAAAATTTGATGGGAGCGATGAGAAAACAACAGAGAGAACTTTCTGAATGTCAGTCACACCCTCTGACTTCAAGAGAAGAGGAACATCTTCCATTATGTACTTTGCTATACTGACCCAACTCTCATGTTTACAGCTCTGATAGAAGATCCAGAATGAAATCCATTATCTTATGCAATATAACTTAGTCAAGATTTCAGACATCTCCAAGCCCTAAAATCATAGACAACTAGACAAGTAATCTCTATCTAAATCTCTGAGTGTGTGTGTGTGAACACCAATAATCAGTATATGAGTGTGACAAACTCATTCAAAGACCAAAAACCATCAATGCAGGCATTCTTGCCAAATGAATACAAAATTTACCAAACCAAATATATACATTCACCATCCTGTTGTTCATATGTTACCAAATTGTGAAAATCAATATGCAATGAAAATATTTTGTTGTAATTAAATTAATTGAGAAAACATCTAGAAGATTCTGTAATGGGGCTTCACCCAAAATATAAACCTTTTCAGAGGCAAAGCTGCAATTTCATGCATTATAGTCTAGTTTGTTCCACATAGGAAAACAAGTCTGTGTATACATAAACTTTACAGACAAAATATGTAAGCATAGTTTAAAATTATACAAACGATAATAAAGATTCTCTCAACACTGCAGCACATACTTGAGAAAGAAATTCACTCTCAGCTTCAAAGTAGAATTCATACAGATGAGGCCCCTGTAGAAACCACCATCACTATTTTTATGTTTTATTTTGATAGGTCACTATTTTTATTTTTTGATTTGTAAGTTAGGCATGCACCTACTGGGTCATAAATCCACAACTTGACGCTCCACTTACCTCTTACAAGAGGAGGTTCCATTTAAGCTAGAGCTCATTGGCCCATCACAATTATTAAGAGCAACAAAATCTTGCCTCTCAAGAAGAGGAGATGAAGTCAAAGTAAAAACATAACTATCCAAGTCATTTATTGTGAAATTGCAACATAAAATAGGTAGAATTATGTATTATTCCATTTGTGTGTGTGTGTGTGTGTGGGGGGGGGGGGGGGGGGGTTGTTCACTATCACAGATTGAACATTAAGAAAGAAAAAAAGGAGGATGAAAGGGTAATACAAACAAGATGCAAATACATAAACAATTACAACTCAAACATACCGGGGTATAAAGCAGTCCTGGCTCCCTGTGAGGTGTAGATATAAGCATGAATCTGAGGAAAGCACAATAACACATGATTGACACATAATCTGTCTTGAATCAACAAATCAAATGCAAAAGCAACTATGATAGCAAATCACACAATGCAAAAAGAAACATTTAACCTAAGTATAGATATTTTGGACCATACTTGAAAAGAATTGCCTCAGTATATCTCTATAGGCTTTGGGCAAGGTTTTCAATGACCTGTGTTTGAATGTTCTTGATATTTTTGCTCTTGCCTTAAAAAGAATCTCCCTTTTCAGTTTTTTGAACTGTGTTTATTTCTTTTCTTTTAATTTAGTTTTTCATTTATAATCCAAAAAAATAAAAAAAATCAACATAAAAGATTGAATGACGTAGTGGCATATAACATGTAATGACCAAGGGAGGTGCAGTGGAGGTAAACAAAACAATACAACAATTTGGAGGATGAATGTTTAATTATTTAAACTTTTACAAGAAGGCATTCAAACTGAACGTAATTGCACCCTGTTTGTAATTTAAATAAAGGAAAATTACATTTTAATTTTCTGTGGGTTGACCAACTAAAATAAAATCATTATGGTTCCATTTAAAATAAAAAATTCTGCATTTTGAGGAAAAACTTTTCATTACAAATTACCACGTTGTGGTTTAATCCTATCACAATTTAGTTCAATATAAGCAAATTGAAGTTAAGAAATGACTCCCTGCAGGCCACCAAAAGCTGTCGGTTGTGGACCTTGACTTGGAGACTAGGGGGAATTGTCTAAGATGGTGGCCGCTCAAAAGCCAAAAGGAGAAAGCAAAATTAACTTCATGCTATGGGTGAGGTTGTTGAATAAGATTCCCTCAAGTTTAGATTAAAATTAAATTTTTATGGGATCTTTTAACAGAAACCTAATGATTTCATTGTAGTCAAAATCTTCTGTGGTTAAAAGTAGCAATTGTGTTAGTGGACTAAATTGTGATAAGGCCAAACAACCAGGGGATAACAATGTTACTGAATGCACATAAAAAAAAAAACCCTGAGAAGCTCCTCTCCTAGTTAAAAAAAAAAGGTAACTTTTCAGTGCTTCAATGAAAGAGGAATTAACTCTTTTTTTTTTCTGGGGGGGGGGGGGGGGACTTTTTAGTCAAAAATACGGGGACCCCAAGTTAGTTTCGTATCTTTATTCTGCGGTTTGGCACAACTTTTAATTTGAGTAAGTCGCCTCCTTTATTCTGCGGTTTGGAGATTATAACACACCATACTTCTTGAATATTGTGCATCACAAACTTATAAATGGTAAAAAAATCAAAATCCTCTTTCAAAAAATTTCAGTTGAAATACTGATTGATACTGCATAATTGAACCTGCATGTTAATATTTTTGCTATTAAAGTAATACATGTTGTCAAGCTCACAGTTTTATTCCTCCAAATTGATTAACTGATTAAAGGTTATTACATACAAGGCCAGGATAGGAGCCCACCTATGCATGTAAACACCTAGGGCACACACACAGGGAAGGCAGTGATGAGTGAAATCTGCAATTGGTAAATGCTTACCTGTTTCAAAGCAGATCTATGATATGATGAGATCACATGACAATTATCAGAAGTGGAACATGTAATGACATGTTTACGGAATTCATCAATGGTAGTGTGATTTGTGCGGAAGGCTTCAACTTTTGCTCCAGCACAGTGAGCTAAACATACAACCTTCCCAAATGAGATGCCTCTAGTTCTGACATTTTCCAGTGATTCACAGCAGTCAAGCATAGAGTCATCAAACCATCTCCAGGGTCCTGTAAGTAAGATGAATTATGAGACACATAACACATAATAAGTCGTCATATATCATCAAAAAAGATGAATACTATTTTACATGTTTTGGAATGGTCTCAAAAAGAAAACAAACACCCATTATATTGTGCAAGAGCCAATTATGTAAATTGAAATCATCTATGTGGATAGGGGCATCAGATAATAAAATCAAGGCATCAGCACCCAATTATAACAAACACTTAGATGTCAACAAGCACCTTTAAATTGTCCTATGATTCATACTCATGCAAGAGAAAACAATAGTGACACGCTAAACCAAGTAGTTTCAGAACCCCACTAAATGGCGGTGATTAGCATCGTATCAACTAGCTGGAACAATTAAACAAAATCTTCAATATGACAAGCTTTAAACAAATTGAATAGTACCCTTCCATTTTCTTCCTGGATCAATAGCGAGGGCGTTCAAGACCATGGACAGACTGGCCAATCCACAATATGCAGGCTCCAATTGTGTCTGAAAATTAGAAATCAACCTATAAAAGCCCTCCATTGTCCCATTTTGAATGGCCTCGATGAAAAGCTTCTACAATTACAAAAACACACACGGGCTTAACGATTGATATTCGATAGCAACCAGAAATAATGACACTCCAACAAGTCAACAACTAAAGAACCACACAGTATATCTAGTATCTACATATGTATTTCCCAAATTAGCTTACTTATTGTCACCAATGAAGTGATAGAATAAAATTCTTAAAAAAAAAAAAAAAAAAAAACCCAGAAACCTATTTATTAAAAAAAAAAAAAATCCTTAAATAAGCTAAACCCACAATGTAATCACTTCATACACTTACTTTTCTATAAAAAAACACATAAGGATCATCCATTAATCTTAAAATAACCCTACCCAGAAAAGCTACCATCATAATAAAAAACAAACAATTATAGTAAAAGAATCTGATTATTATATGCATTCAGATAACACTCCCATCTATATTATAAAAAAGAAACAACAACAACAACAACGACAAAAGACAAATAGAGAATCACAGTCCCACATTGCTAGATAAACTAAAAAACTTCAATTCTTTTCATTCTTAACTATAAATTTAACAAAAATCCTAACCAAACAAGTCAAAATCACAAAAAAAATAAAACGCAAACAACAATTCAAACCCAGAAATACCCTTTAGTAGACAAATTTATCAAGTTTCTAAGACTCGAGTTTAATACTCCCCAACGTCATGAGGCTCAACCCCTCTAACTTTGGCAAAGTTATTAGATTTCAGTGTCCATATTACCAGCCACTTGAAAACCATGAATAAGTTAGAATCATTACCAGCCACTTCAAAATCAACCAAATCCGGACTCTCCAGGCTTATTGGCATTAGAAAAGTTGAATTGTTGCTGCTTTTATTATGCTGAAAGTAACTATATAATGGAATATTTTGTTGCTGCTTTTATTTTGTTGCTACTTTTATTGTGCTGAAAGCTTATTTTGTTGCTGCTTCCAGCCTTTTCGTAGCATCATCATCTTCATGAAAGTAACAAGTGAAAATGAGTTAGAGCGACATTACTTTAAGATCCTTTGTTATAGATTTCAAAATTTAGTTCTGTGGTTTGCACTTAAACCTATTTTAAACTATGACCATTCTTATTTTGTAAAAGGTTATTTTGAAACTGCATTTCATCAAGGAACTAAGTTTTTGTTCCATAGCACAAAATGGACTAAATGATATGTTTCAATGACGTGTTTCCCCACAGACCCACAACACATTACTTGAAGATATATTAGTTCACTTGATCAAAGGGAAACATGTTTGATCAGAGAATATAATGAACTAACCATCAGAACAAAGAATGCTTTTTAGTTGCTCATAAATTGTAAAATAAACTTTGCAAAAGGTATCAATGGAGTTACCTTTTTTGGACCTTAGGCTGTCTCGTATAACGAGGAGGAGGTCTTGCATGCTCTTCGTCAGATGCCTCAGGCCCAGCCTTGTGTCCATGTTTGTGCCCCCCTGTCCCACAAGGAGGTGGCTTTGATATGCGTTTCGGCCGACCTTCTGCCATTGTAGGTAACCCAACAGCTTGCTCAGCCTGAAAATGGGTTGGGTCGATGGCTGAAGAAGGGGCAATAGACGTACTGTGGGAGGGTGACTCCTGCTGCATCTCAGGTGGGGTTGGATGAAGACCCAGGTCAAAGGATGGAATGGGTGACAACTCAGGAAATGACTGTGGGAGGGGTGGACGAATGTCAGACCCATGACAAGGATGTGGCGTGGGTGGAGGGATGGTGGGGCGAGGAGCTGGATGTGGGATGGTGGGGCTAGGGGATGGATGTGGGGTGGATAAAGGGATGGTAAGGGTAGGGGATGGATGTGAGGTGAATGCAGGGATGGTAAGGCTAGGGGATGGATGGGTGGATGAAGGGATGGTAAGGGTATGGGATGGATGTGAGGTGAATGCAGGGATGGTAAAGCTAGGGGATGCATGTGGGGTGTATGGAGAGGAATCGGGAGTAGGGACAACCTGAGGGGTAGCAACAGGTGGACGAGAGGGACATCCGGTCGGAGTTGTGCTCGTGTTTGGGCCCTCAGTAGTGCTTGGGCCCGCAGGAGTAGCTGCCTCCTCATTCGGGGCCTCAGGGATGGGATGTTGTACACGGTCAATATGATGCACTGCCATCAGCACATGAGTAATGTCCTCATGCTCCTCCGTGCCCACTGGGTGATGCCTCGACAAATAGTTGACAAGTGAAACCTGCACATGGAAAACCCACATATATTAGTAATGCGTAAATCATCAACAATGTCAATCGATAATAAAATAAATGTTGGTTTTGAATTGGATCTGGTAGTAATAATTGCAAATTATAGGGAGAGCAAGTGCTAAGTAGAAAATGTAGTAACATATATCATGTTTTGTAAACAGTGGTTTCGTGCTAACAAGTACAGTAAGATGTAGAAGACATGGAGAAGTTACCAGCATAGTCAACTTAGCACCGGGCCTATCGATGAACCTCCGAGTTACCCTGTCGAACCAGCCAAAGTACTCGTGATGTGGAGGCATCTCACCAAGCACTACTTCAATACGCCGTTAAAGGCGATTACGCCAGTGGACTATATGCGTAGCATGTCTCCGCATCCAATTCACACCGACCTTCCCCTTCAAATCAATTTTATGTAGGACTGTATCAGTGTCAACAAAACGGGGAATTTGTTGGATCATCCCAAATTGACGAACGACACAATCCGGTGTATGTTTCTCTATTATGTGGAAACACACAAGCGGCACCGTTGCCGTCCACACGGCCCTCCCGGCAACGCACCACGGCGGAAGGTCGTCGAACTCAACTTCATATGGCTGCCACACCACCTACAACAGCCAAAAAACAAGTACACAAGACATCAGGCTTTATATTTCAAAATTAACCAAACCAATAAAATTGTTCCTAAACGTGTAAAACAAGGCATTTTCATACCTGGCCTGGCAACATTGAAGCTAGTTGCTCGCGATACCTGTCCCTGAAGATGTGGGCGGGCCTATTTTTCTTGTTTGGGACCCACAACCACCTAGCACAATCAAGAACAATGGATCAATATCTACAACTTTCCTACGAAGATAATGTTATGATTAAATCTATAATGTAATCACATATAACAACTAAGATAATGTTATAGATATTTACTCAATTAATAATATCACTAGAACTTCAACAGTCCCTATAAAAAACAGAGCACATACAAGGCACATGACAGTCACAAAGTTGTAGAAGTTATTAGTTATCACGTAACAATATTAAAAATACTATTTTTTCACACCCAAGCACATTTTCACAGCAATAATGGACTCTTCAAAAATTTTCCAATTCATCAAGGGTTGCCCAAAACTGCCTTTATAAAAAACAATTAGTTGCCCACCAAAAAAAAAAAAATTCACCAACAAATAATAATTAGTTAAAAAGAAGGTGTAGTGGGTGTTGGAAGAGAGAATGTACTCTGTCCAAAATAAAGGGAGTGGGGATGGGATTCAAAAAAGACTTACTTCAGGGCCAGTGGAGCACGCACTGGAGGACCGTAAGCACCCATTGGCGGGCCACGCTCAACTGCCGGGCACAAATAGGGGAACCTGGTCCATGCCCAATACTGGACCAATAGTAAGCACCCATCGATCTGACTGGTGCCCCTATCGCTTGCCCTGCATAACTCTCAGTACAACCATGCAAGGCAAGCACTTCCCCAACTGTACATATGTGGGTTGCGAAGATCCTCCAACTGCTGTACCCACATTAGATGCACCCTATCGTCGGATTTGTCCGCAAATATTGTGTCCCCCAGTAGCGCTAGGATGTAGCATCGTGCGTACTTATGCACGTCATCCTCTTCAGCATTAGCCGGCAATGGATCAGCAACTTGCTCCAAAAGTCGGCTTATGAGAATCCTCTGCCCATCTAATTGCTTATGCTCTTGATTTATAGGTTGAAACCCAAGGAAGTCCCAGCACACCTCTGTCCAGGTTTTCTGCATGCTCCCTGTTATAGCGTCACCATCAACAGGAAGCCCGAGAAGAACCTCCACATCCTGCAATGTGATGCTGACCTCACCATGTGGCATGTGGAAGGTGTGCGTCTCGGGTCGCCATTGCTCCACTAAGGCCGTTATCAAGCCATGGTCAATCTCTCTACCCGGGATCCAGAGGAGGCCCTCCAAACCAAGTGCCTTCATAATGTTAACGACTCGGTCGTCCACCATTGGCTCTCGATTGGAGAACTCTGAACTACGGCTGCGGCAGGTAAGGGTCCCTGGATCCTGCACAAAACAGAACCATGAATTAATATTTGACAGGTGCAGCGTGTACATTGTATGAATTAAATGCATGTACATAATGCATAAAGATTTAGTGTTGCATTTTACCCGCCCATTCCAAATAGCTTCAGACCGATGGTTGGGCTGCTGTGTCAACAACGACGTGTCAATGGGTCCAGGCTCTGCATGGTTAATCCGTGCAACATTTGCAGCAGCCATACTGCACAAAAAAGGTAAGCAGTTAGCACGTAATAGATATTTTCCAATAGTTTTCCCGTGCATTGCACGGGTTAGCGACTAGTTTCAACAAAAGTTGAACCCAATTACTCACTAACCAAGCCATGTCATAAAACATACCAAAAAAAATAAAAAACAACCATTCGTAACTAACTAATTGCAACGCAAACTAATTTCCGTCCAAGCAACTATAATCCGAACAAAACGCCATTCATAACTAAAAAAATCAATCCAATACAACTAAAACATATCACTAACTCACTAAATTGCAACACAAACTAAATCAATGCCAATACAAGTACACAATCAATCACTATTAAATCAAACCCAACAAAGCACTAATCCATTCACAAAACAAACCAATTCAATCCAATGCCACAAAACAATAAGCATTAATATGTTCAAGCAAACCATAATCTCTCACTAACAAAACATCATTATAACTAACTAAATCAATGCCAAAACAAGTAAAGTACAATCAAACACTTTTGAATCAAACCCAACAAAAACCCATTGATAACTAACTAAATAACCAATTCAAATCCAATGCCAGCAATGGAAGTTAAAAGCTTAACTTTTGAATCAAACCCACAGAACACAGATTTATTGAACAATAGTTCTAAAACAAACAATAGCTACAGAAACGAAGTACTACAAAATATGTTATTAGCATTGAGGTAACTCTTGAACCCACCATTGCTTATACGTATTATTTACTAGCTTCTTTTGAGTTTTGGTAAAAAAACAAAGAGAAGAGATTATATCTCCTCTAACAAATTAATCACACATAGCCATATAATTAACTAACAATAACTCTAGATACATAATATTTTTCACAATTAATGAGGTTAATTGTGTCATGATGATGGCATGATGCTAATAAAAATTAAGCTAAGATTCAATTTATCCCTTGATTTTCACTTTAATTGTCAAATTAGTCCCTGTAATTTAATATTTGTCAATTTAGTCATTACTTTATGAAAATGAATCAGTCTATTCTTTTTGTTCAAATACATTATCAAACAATGTTTGTTTGATAACGCCATTTAATTTTTTTTATTTTTTATTTTGATAAAAAAAATTAATGAGAACTTTAATAAAAAATTAATTGAGAACATTAATGAGAATATGAGATATATCATGTAATACAAAATTTTGCATATTTATTTTTAACTTAAAAAAAAAATGATTAAATGACTTCATTTATTAGAATGTCTGAGCAAAAGGATCAAATTAGCTCATTTTGACAAAAGTGGGGAACAAAATTGATTATAGTTAAATCTTAAGGATTAATTTGATAATGGAAGTAAAATTAAGGGATTAAATTGAATTTTAACTTCAAAGTAACAACTAATCAATAAAATTAAGGGATTAATTTTATAACCTGCAAATTGAGGCCAACTGTGAAACTTTTGTATTGAAATATAACAATTAAACCTAAGCACTCTTATATTTCCATGTTCCTCACAATCTCATTTTTGTCTTTGCTCTCTCTAATCATTTTCTTCAGCATTGTCCAAGAATACCTCCGGCTATGCTCAAAGCATACCTGGATTTGATATACTTGTTGTCATTGCAATATTAAGAATACTTTTTTTTAGATAGCAAAACAAGACCAAAACTTCAATTACCAGACTCATTAACAAGAAGAACAAGAAAAATTTTCACAACAAAGGACCAAAAGGGGAAGAATGAACACAGATAATTGATGGGTACCTTTCGCCGGAATAGCGCCAATCTCTATCTTCGAATCTGAAAACGTCTGGGACGTTTGATCGTTTTTAGCTCTAACGGAAGCCGGTTGTGATGGGCTAAGTCCGGAAGGGTATGGTGGTGTCCAGCCGTACGATGTAGCCCATGACAGCCACTCTATCGTCACTTTTTTGCCATGAAAAATAATGGAAGAAAGAGAGAAATAAATGAGATTTTTTTAGAATAAATTCCAATGCAACAACATCAATGTGGAGATGCAACAGATGTAATTGATGAAAAACAAGCTTCCTAAATAAAACAAGGTTTCAAGAAAATGAGCCACTTCCTAAATAACCAATAACATGTAATTGATGTGACATGTGGCGTTTAAGTACACATTGGGGTTGTGTAACACACAGTTACACAAAGCCACTAAAATGCAATCTAAAGCAATCTGCCTAATCCAAAGCAATCTGCCTAATCCAAAACATCTGCAATTAATTTCTTCAAAATTTAAATTTTATAAATTTTTACGCATGTCTAAACCAGCTTATGAATAGTAACCGTCCACAAAGATGGCTCTTGCTCCCAAACAAAATCCATAACCTCCATGCCACCCAACTAGTAATAAAATATTGGATGAAAAACAAGCTTTCCCTCATCCTAATGCTAAAAATAGCTTCAGCTGAGTTGGGACCATACTGTGTGTGCAATCTCATAGCCTTGACCGCATAAAACAATTACTAAAGTGATCATTTTGGTAACAAAGTCCATCTGTCCCAAGTACAAAAGCCTATGGTTTCAACCATTATACAATTATACACAGCCATAAAATTAGGATATCAACAGCGATCAAGCAAATTAAAAAATAAACATGATAGGTCTTAAAGTCTTCATATATCAATACTCCAACACGAGCAAATGTAATATTTTGGAAACCTAACTTGCTGTACTTCACTCTGCCACAATATCTTGTTCCAAATGCAATATTCTATTAGGAATCTATTTGTGCTAATGATGCACATGATTAAGAAGAAAGGGGTTTCCTTTCAGTTCAAGTTTTATTCTATACAATTGGAACTACCTGCAACCATTCAAAAATGAATTCTTTTAGTGGTCATGCAAAACATTTTTCTCTATCTCTACCCTTTTGGATGGCAGAATATAGACACAGTCCTTCAATCTTCATCAATGTGAGGGTATTTATTCTAATCCATGGTATCCATTCAACTCATGCCTCATTGAAACTTAAACTCTGGTTCCAAAACTAGACATCATTATTATTAAGACCATTGTCTGTGTCTAGCTAGAAACGTGAATAATATCAAATCAATTAAAAGCGAAGCAACACATTTGCACCCACATTCAAAAAGGAGCAGCATCATTGCAATCACCGGAAGCATGTCTCCTAGATTTAGACTAAGTTAGGCTAAACTTTCTCAACCTTGTCAGTCAGAGAGGGTGAGTCAGTGAGGTTCAGCATTCACAAACAAAATTACAATCTAAAGAACTACAAATAATGAAAAATGAAAAAAGAAAAAACAGAAAATTATATCTGGTGACGGACTAACCTGCTCCATCCAATCCAATCCAATCCAGTCCAGCTAAAACTGCTCCAAAGCCAAAGGAGAGACAATAACATATTTTTCAGTAAAGTTCTTGAAATTGAGATTTATCATAATATTCTTGAAACTGAGCGTTTTCACAATAAATCAACAACAAAAATAAATAAATCAAATTAAATTAAAATGAAAATGAAAATCATCGACGCCAGTAAGTAACATTCACAAAAAACAGAAAAAGAAAATAGTGGATGCATCGGCCATACCCATTCACAGTGAAAGAAAGAAATAAAAGAAGCAGAAGAAGAAGCAGAAGAATTACCTTTCTCCGGTAAGCAGTGGAGAAAGTTCAGTTGGAGAGTGGAGAGGGTGAGTCAGTGAGGTTCAGGGTGCGAGTAAGAGGGTGAGCGAGTGAGCGAGAGAAGACGGTGAACCAGAGAAGACGGTGAGGGAGAGAAGGCGGTGAGTGAGTGAGAGAGAGAGAGAGGCTGGGGTGAGGCTGAGGTGAGGTGTGCGACTGAGAGAGGGTGAGTGAGAGTGGAGAGTGACTGTGCGAGAGGCGTTTAATTTGAAAAACCCCTATTAAAAATCGACTTTCAGAGAGTCGAGGTCCATGTGGACCGACCAGATCAGAGCCAGGTGGCGTTAATTACCACGTGGACGACCACGTCAGCGCCAGATGGCGTCTACGTGGAACTCGAGTCTCAGAAACTCGAGTTCCATGTGGACGCCACGTGGAATCACGCCACGTCAAACTACAAAAACCGAGCCTCAAAGAGTCGAGGTATGAGCACAAAATTCGAGTCTCTGAGACTCGAGATGTTACTAAATTATATTGTTTCCAAACCGGGCCAACTAACTATATAGTTGGGTAATTATGGCTAATTACCCATTTCGTCCGCGGCTGTGAGGTTAAGAACTGTGTTCTGATATTTGTTGTTAACTCAACTTGAGTTTTTTTAAGTCTCCTGTTGTTGACTCAACTTGAGTTTTTAAGTTTTTTTAAGCCTCTAAGTCTGACCGTGTTTGTGTGGGCCTGTGTTAGCTATGTGACTTGCCAATTCATTCACACTAAAGGATAATAAAAATATAAAATATTTAGAGAATTGTAAACTTATAAATTAAAAAATTGTAAAAAAATCACTTAAAAACAATAATTAATATATTTATTGTATTAAAAAAAAATGTCAAATGAACTTATAAATATATTTTTTTCTAATACAATAAACATATTAATTAGAGTGTTTTACCATTAGGACCTTTGATTGTTAGAACCTTTTGTGATTACTGTTTTGTAAGGTTGCCCATAAGCTTATTTGATGGTGTTCCTGAACAAAAGTAGCCTATTTTGTGTTGGTCTTAGGACCTTTTATTATAAGGACCCTTGGTTTGGCAAAATTTGGGGGAAAATAGTAAACTAATTTTTTTTTTCTAACTATCTAGTTAGTTGGCCCGGTTGGGAAACTATATAACATAGTAGCATCTCGAGTCTTAAAGGCTCGATTTTGGGCTTCTAAATCGAGTATTTGAGGCTCGGTTTTTATGATCTGAGTTGGCAATATCCCCAGGTGGAGTACGCGTGGAATTCGAGTTTTAAAAACTCGATTTCCAACATCCCCAGGTGGAGTACACGTGGAATTCGAGTTTTAAAAACTCGAGTTCCACGTATTGAACTCGAGTCTTAGAGGCTCGGTTTGCTAAAAGCAAAACCGAGTCTCAAAAACTCGATTTTTGACTGAGTACCAACGGTCATTTCTAGTCATGTCTCTCACTGGTGGCACACTGACACCTGAAACACTACTCACGTTTTGTAATGTTGGGTCATGTCTCACTGGCACCTTCACTATTGATCCATTAGCTAGTGAGATTTTAGTTTGCATACAACAAAGTTCACTTTCACTTTCACTAAGCACTTTCACTTTCACTTTCACAGCAGCTGTCTTCCCTCTCTCACTCTCCCTCTCAGTCTCATACAATCCCAGCACATCCTCATGTCAGGTAAGGGTCTCTCACTTAGTTGTTTGTTGTTTGATTTTGATATTTTGTCTTTAATTTTTTTTTGCTTGAGTATGAAATTATAAACATTGATTTGGTGATGTAATTGCTTCATTTTGGTTTTGCCATCTACTAAAAATATCAAATGTTGCTCCAAAAAATAAGAGCTGCCCCCTTGCAAAAAAGTATTAAATAACTACTTAAACGTTGAGTTCTAAAAAATAATTGTTACAAATTTACACTCATCAATTATCATCTAGTAAGGGAGACAACTTTGGCAGTGAAACAAGAATGCTGATTTTATGTACCTCAAAATTGCACAGGCAGACCATTTCAGTCCACTTCGGTCTCTTAAGTCCACTTCAGTCCTTTTGGTCCACTTCGGTCTCTTAAGTCCACTTCAGTCCACTTCGGTCCATTCAGTCCACTTTGGTCATTCACTCTTTTTGGTCCATTTCGGTCCCATAGGTACACTTTAGTCCATTCAGTCCAATTTAGTCCATTCGGTCCATTTTGGTCTATTAGGTCCACCTTGGTACATCCAGTCCACTTCGGTCCATTCGGTCCATCCAGTCCAATTCGGTCCAAGTTAATATAAATCATAAGAAAACAAAATTAAAATAAAATTGTCATTTAACATAAACGTGTAATGTGATAAAACCTATCATTATCCCATCAATTAGAGTAAATATTATTCTCTAAACTCTGATTTCATTTTTTTGCTTGAGTATGAAAGAATGATTGATATATATTTAAGATGTATTCTTGGAATATTTGTATTGTTAGGTTTTTAATGATTGTATTGTTGTTTGGTTTGATTTTTTTATTTATATTTTTGTTAGAGCTGATTTGAAATTTTGCAATGGGGTGACTTTTGTCTTTAGATTTTTTTTGTGTTAGTATGAAATGATAATGATTGTGTGCGTGTATGTGATGTGGGGTGAGTATATGACTAGTAAAATATAGGACTACTAGAAGTCGTATATTTTATAAATATATAGATAGAAAAAGTTTTGTAATTGATGTTAAATGAAAGAGATAAAAATATGTCACTAACATATTATACTTGACTCTCTAATAGGTTCACAGTCTCTGAAGAATATTGAGTTAAATGTATATTTCGGTGGACCCCTTGACAATCCTGGAGGGATTGACGGATTCCCATTTAGAGGGGAGGGTATCGAATGCTACTACATGATGATACGTCGTAAGTTGAAGACGTTGAATGATTTGAAGAGGAAAATAATGGACGAATTGAATTTGAACCGTGCTTGGTATGACATAAAGATTACTTATCGTTACCCACAAGAAGTCCTTCATGAACGGATAAATTACGGGTATATGGCAATCAAAGAAGACAAACATGTAAAGATGATGTTTAATAGGATCTAGAAAATGCCCCAAGTAAATGCTACTGAGTTGTACGTAAGTTTGGAGGCGCTTGCAGAAGTTTATACTGAGACGGTGCAACAAACAACTACGTCTTTACAATTTATAGCCCTAGATGATTGATGCACTACAATGGGAGGGTATACAATGGGAGAGTATATAATGAGAGGTTATACGCTTCCAACTCAAGATCATGTTGCCAATACTGGTGAAACCCTCCATCCTCAAGAGACACATTTAGAGGAGGAAGACGAAGACGAAGATCATGCTACGAACGATGGTGAAAATGTTGATGATGTGGACGAGTACGAAGAGAGGATTGACCGAGGCGACTTTGAGTACAATGTGGATGACCATGAAGTTCTTCCCATTTTTGAAGAGGAAAATATAGAGAACCATGATGAACGTGATGCAAACGATGATATTGGCGTCCAGCATGATACAAATACGACCACTGCCTACGCACCTCCTAGCGAGTCCTTTTACGCAAATACTTAGGAAAATATGGTTGATCCTTCAGCTCTTCAAATACCATTTGTTTCTACTTGGAAAGATGGGATGCATTTTAGTAAAGGGTTGACTTTTGCAAATAAAGAGGCGGTGAAGCGTGCATTGATAATATACGCAACAAGTGATAATAGAAATTTTATTATCCGGAGGTCGACCACAACTAAATTGTGCGCCGCATGCATTGACACCAACTGTAAGTGGTGCGTTGGGGCATTCAAGAAGGATAAACTTAATGGTCTGTGGATGGTCACGTCTTATGTGGGTCCACATACTTGTATACCCTTTGGCCGGCGAAGAGACAGTAAAATGATGGATTCTAATTTTGTTGCATCAGAAATTGTGGGAAAATTGCGACAAAAGCACACTGCTCCTATTGATGAGCTCTGGGAGATCATACATACTAAGTATAAGCATGAACTTTCTTACTATAAGGTATGGGACGCAAAACAAAAGGCAATTACTAAGATATATGGGGATTGGGAGGAGTCTTACCAAAGGTTGTGAAAGTTGTTATTGGCATACTTGGATCAGGATTCGAGTACCCGATACAGCTATTACACCATACCTAGGGCCATAGATGATACTACGTTACTGCGCTATGTATTTTGGGCATTCGCTCCATGCATTGCTGCATTCAGATATTGCAAGCCGGTGATTAATATTGATGGGACTCATTTGTATGGTAAATATCGAGGGGTGTTGATGATTGCAATGGCAACCGATGCTAACCAAAAGGTTTTGCCTCTTGCCTTTGCTGTTGTGGACAAGGAGTCAGGGGCTAGTTGGGGATGGTTTTTAGAGTGTCTCAGGACTTCGATAGAGCATGTCATACCTGCTGAGGGCATTTGCATTATTTCTGACCAACATAAAGGTATCAAATGCGCCATTCGAGAGTGGCCTAGAGGTCAGGACGGAAGAGAACGGGTATTTCACCGATATTGCCTTCGACATGTTGCTAGCAACTTCAACACACACTTTGATGACCCGACTCTAAAGGCATTGGCCTTGAAAGCTGGATATGCGACTAATGAAGCTAAATTTGAATCCATAATGCAAACCATTAAGGATGTCGAGATTAATATGTTGAGGGGTGTAAGACCTGATGATCCCAATATTACACGCTATATGCCATATACATATCTAGTGAGTTTGGATTTGGACAAATGGACCCAGTCACATGATGGTGGAAGACGTTATGGGGCAATGACAACCAATATCTCTGAGTGCTTTAATGGGGTACTTAAAGGTGCCCGCGGTTTGCCCATTGCTGCAATGGTTGAGTTCATTTGGTGCAAACTTGTTGCATATTTCCACGATCGAAATAAACTAATTACTTCTGATCTCTCTCAAGGTAAGGTGTGGAGTGATTATGCAATGGGGATCTATACCAAAAATGAGCAGAAAATTTTTGGACACATTGTGAGGAATTTTAATCATGAACTTGGTGTATATCAAGTGGTTACCCCGTACAACGACCATAGAGGTGGAGGGGGAAACCACAGTCATGAGGTGCGCATATTTGCTAGAACATGTGGTTGTGGAAAGTGGCAAAACATTAAGATCCCTTGTTCACATGCAATTATAGTTCTTCAAGGTCTGCACCTCAATGCCACAAGCTATATTGACCCTTGTTACAGTTTGAAGAACGCCATTGACACATATGCACATCATTTTGTGGTGCCACTGTTAGAGTCATTGTGGAGGGACGTTCACGGACCATGGTGGGTGCCTGACCCACAGCTGTTGCGAGCCAAAGGTCGTCCTGTGAAATCAAGATTAAGGAATGAAATGGATGGGGTACGGCGAGAACGGGGAAGCCAGAGGGAAGATCCGGACTTGAGGGAGATTCAACCGAGGCAGCGATGCGGAGTGTGTCATGAAGAGGGGCATAACCGCAGAAGTTGTCCTAATTCACGTGGGGCTTTGACAAGCGGTTCCCATGGGGCTTCGACAAGTGGTACTGTTACAAACTAGGCAAGTGTTGTCACTATTTTTATATAAAATGCTTAGAATTTCATTTGGTTTTGGCTCTTCGCATTTGGGAACTAACGACCGTACAACAATGTTTGTCAAGCGACCGGAGACTCGATTTTGGATTGGCATTGTACGTGGGCCTTCTGGTTATCTTCAGTATGGACAAGTGCTAGGCGACTATGTAGACTATGTTGTATCGACTTAGTTGTTATTTTTTTTATGGCTGAATGTTGTTGTAATTGAACTATTTGTTATCCATTGTACTCGTTACATTAGTTGTGTTGTGCAACGTTGCCTATAATGTCGAAAATGATAGTACTTTGGCAAGTGAAAATGATAGTACTTTGGCAAGTGAAAATGATAGCTGGGAATGGCGTTTTTATTTGTGTGCCTTATGTAGTGGTTAAATGTGTTTGGTATGTAGGTCATAGGGCAACTGTATTGCCCATGAATTGTAACTTGCTTAATCCAATTTTTTTTTATATCTCATGTGCTCTCCCTTTGATTGGTGGTAGCAAAAACATATAGATATATATATATATATATATATATATATATATATATATATATTATGCTCGTGCGGTAAGGACAAATAAGTTCCTAGTTTGTGGATTTGGGTTAATGCAGGTGGGAGAAGGAAAAAATAGTGGGGGGGGGGGGGGGGGTGGGGAATTCCCAGTAAAAATCGAGCCTCTTAAACTCGATTTCTACAGAAGTCGAGACTTTTAAACTCGATTTCTATAGAAATCGAGTTTAATAGACGCGACTTCTGTAGAAATCGAGTTTAAGAGGCTCGATTTTCTACTGCAGTGGCATTTCACAGTAAATATTGAAGAAGTCTTGGCCTGGCCTGGCATTTCACAGAAAAAAAAAAAATTGAATATAAAAAATTAAATGTAAAAAAGTAGCCGTGAACGTATTAATTTCCAACAAATGCTTTTTAGCTTAAACTCGACAATATTTCTATTTCATGTGGACAAGTTTTTTAATTCTTACACGAAGAGCCATTCAAATTTTAAATCAACTGCAAATCGAATAAACATTATTTTGAATTTCTATAAATTCTACTACAAATAAAATTTTGTGAATTCAATTTGGTAAATAGCTAAACCAGTTTTTATTTATTATTTTTTTTCTAGAGCTGTATGAATTCTTTCCCTCTTTGTTTTGTTTAAGAATTTCGGACCTTTGTGTTAAACCAAAACAAAAAAAATAACAAAAATAACAACAACAAAATATAAGTCGAACCCACGTAGAACAAAAGCAAATTGACTTTGACTAATGATATGTTCAAACTAAGCTTCCACCAATTAGCCAAAATCTAAGTGATATATTTATTCATGCACAATGTTGCAACATTGGCTTATATAATTCAGCAGCCGCCATGATTTGAACCCCATGTTAGAGAATGTCCAATTAACCAATTGGCAAATATCATTTCTTTGTAAGCATACAGATAGGATGGTTTAAGGGGCCCGCGTGTAGGATAATTTCCATTTTGAAGTACATTTTATTTCCAAACTGTCTTAGGCTGTGTAATAATAAAACGTTGAATCATGTTCTTAAGGTCTAGTCATGCATACATCTCATAGTAACATGCAATGACAGTAGACCAAGAGTTCAGAGCACACAATCCGTATTTGAGTGTAATTTGCCAAGCACCAATTTCCCTCCCAGAGGTCCAGACTCCAGAGCACACATTGGTCCCTTGCACTCGCAATTATTTCTGATAGAGCAGTTACATAGTGAGAAAGTAAGGTATGATGATATTTCTCGCATCCACGACGAAATAATGACTGCATTTATAGACTCCAATCAGCGTCTTCACTCACTTCGTGAAGAGGCTTCCTGTGTCAAAGAGTTGCTTCTCCAAATTGAGAATCAGTTGTCCAGTTGTGAGGCTGAGACTAAGGAGCTAGAGACTCGTGTAGGTGAGGTTTCTAGGGATATGTTGGAGTCTGAAAAGAGTTTGGAGACTGCATCTCAGGAAGCAGAAGAGGCAACAAAACTTTGTCATCAAAGGGAGCAAAAGCGTAATGCAGCCAAGGCAGCCTTAGAGATGGCAAGAATTAAGCTTTGTCAGTGATTGTATATTAACCATTCTCAATGTAAAATACAACAATGGTGTTTATATATGTAGATTATGCTGTATGATAGTGTAGATTGATGTGTCTCCTTAGTCCTTTCCCCCTTTTCTCTTTCAAAGTAGAAATGCTAACCAACTTTTTGCAAGCTTGGTAACTGAATATAGCTCATGAAAGAATTTGTTCTAAATTACTCGCTTATACACACATGCAAACCGTTATCTGACCTATATCTGGGAACCGTTTATGTAGGTCTTTTGCTAAATTTTTTTTTTATGATGGTGGGGTACAGTATACTTATAAAAAAATTGAAAATAATGAGAAAAAAGAACCAACAAAAATGAAATTTTAAAAAGTTGTATAGAAAAGTTATAAACTGAAGCTTAAAACTGATGTCAAACTCATGTACACAAAGCAAGCAATGTTTGCAATCCGAATGAGCATGATGGGGGTGTCAAAGCAATTTCTCAATGTTAGGCCCTTGATCTGATTGATCGAAGCACCTTAAACTGTGCATGCATGTTTATAAAAAAGGAACATTTTATAAAAAAATTAAAAAAAAGGGACATTTTATAAAAACTTGGTTCTTATAGCATACAACATATGCATTATATATACAAAATATTAACCAAACTTGACAATTAAATGCCAGTATTATGAATAGTAAGTGATCATTCAATATTGAAAGATCTCCTAAAATCATTGCATATCATTATATTGCGTATATTTTATTAGTTCTTTTTTTAAATATATAGCCAATAATATAATCCCCTACTATATTTTATGGAATTTTTCATGTAATTGTTTCCAAATTTTATTGCTTAATACTTTTGAAAGGAAACTTTTTTTTTTGGGGGTGGTATTTTTGTCTCTTCAATTGAGACTTTTTCTTCTTTATTTAAGTTTATTTTTTATCATTGTTTATTTATTTTTTTATTTTTTTAAATTTGAACTTTAAAAAATATTGATAAAGTAAAAAAAAGATATGAAGATATATGATAAATCAATTGAGTTTGACTTTTCAAAAAGATAGGGATATATATATATATATATATCACACACAAAAAAGGATGTATGGTAAGCAACTGTGGCTCTCCACTTTATAATTTTATTTCAAAACATGTAGCTGAAGGGGTTTTTAATGCAGCTTCATTACTCATGCACTGTGGCTCTCCACCAATCTGCCTTATTGCCTTTGGCTCAAGGTTTTTTGGCCCAAGAATTTTTTAAAAAAATTTGGTAAGGCAGATTGGTACCCGAGTTTCAGAAGCTCGAGTACCAATCTGTCAAGTATTGTGAAAAATTTTTTGTAAGGCAGATTGGTACCCGAGTTTCGGAAGCTCGAGTACCAATCTGTCAAGTAATGCATTTACATCATTGTTTTATTGGCCCAGGATTTTTGTTAATAAATTTCTGTAAGGCAGATTGGTACCCGAGTTTCAGAAGCTCGAGTACCAATCTGTCAAGTAATGCGTTTGGTTCATTGTTTTATTGGCCCAGGGATGCAATCCCCAGAACAAGAAGTGATGGCCACACAAATCTGTCGGGTTGAGCCAGTGGAGAGAAATTTGGCAACTTGATGGCCACACAAATCTGTCGGGTTGAGCCAGTGGAGAGAAATTTGGCAACTTTCAACGTACTTCAGGGAATCAGAGGTTAGGACAGCAAAATTTTTTACCAATTGGGAGGCACGACAACTCTACAAGCTGTCATGAACTCAATGACACAGCCTAAGCTTCACAAACATGACAAACACGCATATAGACCAATATCAACAATTTATCTTCTTTTCTTTTTTTTTTTTCTCTTGAAGAATTAAGACATTATCCTCAAAATGCAAAGCTCGGCCAAGCATGGCAAAGCATAGCTATTGCCATGACAAGAAGCTAACCAAATCCAAACACATCAAAAACATCACCATGACCTATTACATAACTAAGGTAAGGAAAGGAAAAATTATGCACAAAGAACAAAAAATATAAAATAGCCCTTTTTGGCAATTATTTCATTACAATTAAAATAGCCCTTTTTTTGTCGAACAGCTTTACACCAAGTACTATGATTTACTCCCCACATAAGTTATGATAAAATGTAACATATAAAGCTCATATACCATTTTTTGTCTTAAGAGACTGGATATTAGGGAGGGAACCCACAAAAATAACCCCATAAAATAGCATAATATGGCCTTAAAAGTACAAAAAGAACAAAGTCAGAAAATTACGGACTGGCCGCGGTGGCAGTCGGTTGCCTACACGATAGAGAGCTATCATAAATGAGTGAAGATGGTGTCATCCTCACCATCACAGGATACTTCAGCAACTAGTAGAGACCACTTTACACAAAGCTGTTTACCAAAGCAGTGAAAGCCACAAGTGAATGCACTAATGAAGCGAGATCACTTGCCATCGTCCTCACCACCATCGTCATCATCATCCTCATCTTCTTGGTCATCCTCATCATCTTCAGAGTCATCGCCTTCCTTTCCCTGCCATGGGAAAGACAGTAGTTCATTGGCATTGATTCAGCCTTGAAATATAACAGTCCAATATTCACATTAACATGGTTATAGGCAATACAGAAAGTCAAAAAGCATTCAACATCAAATATAACTTCAGAAAGCATAGGACTCAAATACTAAAATATAGCTTCCAAACAGGTCTGGAAAATAAAAAAGTGATGGAAAAGAGATAAAGGCAAGCACTGTGTGATTGTATGTATTGCTAAATATTTCAACAGTCAATTTTTAATTTTATTTCTACAATTTCAACCGTCAAAATTATTGATGGGATAATTACTATTATAATCAACAGAATTCCTTGCTGGTAAATTAAGAGTTTGTGCAAATATTCAGAACTATATATCTGCATTGTGAAGTAAAATCAATTTTGGAATTAGAGGACTTATCAGACATTTCATTGCAAAGTTTTAAACAAACATCCTCACATGACGAATTGAGTAGGTACAATATAATAAACCTTTATAGAGAAACACATTACATAATTGAGAACAACATATAGCAAGAGGGATTACATAGTCCCTCTCTATCCATTTCAAACAGAAATTTCTCAGTAGATACTACTCCAGATATAATCTTATATTATTTATTAACATCCAAAAAATAGCCTTCCTTTTTATTTTAAAAAATAATAAAAAGATAGAATATGGTTTCAGGCATGCAAATAAATATTCTAGAGTCAACCCCACAGGTAAACTCTTTCAACCTACATCATCCAAGCATGTTGCAAGTACTGATTCCAGCTTTGACATATCTTTGAAACCTAAATTTTTCATTAACCAACTAAAACCCAGAGTGTTATTTGACCTCCTCATAACAGGAGCCTCAAATCTACTACAATTAATTCTCTATACCAACAGCCAATGAGTGTAACTTGACTAGTACTTCCTTATTCAATAGTAATTGATTGGAGGGTTAGGTCGTGGGTTCAAAACCCACCAGGTGCATGTATAACTTATCAATCTAAAAATATTTTATTTCAACAAATAAATTTGATGAACTAAAGAACCAAATTGGAGGAAGTCATGGTGAAAACTGTCTTTGAAAGTAAAATGCCGGCTTTCAATGACCAAAACAAACAAAACCACTCAAGATGCAACTCTTAATGAAAAATCTTCATCTTAAATTCATGGAAAAGACTAACTAAACTGCATGTGCAGCAATTGCTTCCATTTGAACACCATCTATTCGTCCATTTCCATCAAGGGAGCCAGTGAAACTGATTCACCTTGGGTTTTTGTCTACGATGAATAATAACTATGCTTCCAAAAATAGTTGCAAGCCATCAATGAGGCAAGTATTCTTTGACTTAAAGCTTACTCTCACTATAAGTTTTCATCCTATGAACGTTAAGGATATTTTGTAGCAAGTGGTACTTTTTTCTAGGAATATGGTAAACAAACTGGATACCCTCATGTTTCTTTGTGGATTAAGAATTCGAAGATTGAGATGGCACACTTACACTTTCAGACAATAAATCTGCCCCATGAAGGCCTGTTATCTCCAAATCATTAATGGAGCTTGAAGTTGCCTGTACTGCTGGTCGTGAATTCGACTCCTTGCCACCACACTCTGAAGCCATGAAAGGATTTGGACCAGCCTGACTGCTTGGACCAACTTGAGCACTTTCCTTTGCTCTACGAGCACTTTCTTCAGCTTCCCTTTTCCTTTTCTGTTCAAGGTATCTATCAGCCTCAGCTGCAGTGCGGCAACCAGCAGCTCGGCCTTCCTGAATGATAAAATTCATGTGGAGATGACATTAGTTTGACAAATTGAAAGCGCCATCATACTTAATACCAGAATGAAGCATTCCTATTTAGTATATATTATGTGTTTGTGTGCATGCATGGGTGTATAAAATATGATATCATGAATGGCAAGTTTCAAGAACAGCCTTGTGGCATGCTTGTTTTACAAGAAAGTGTTGGGTATACAATCTATGGTATGGGTATTTACCATATAAAATAATGTAGGCACAACTGCGTTTATTTTACATAGTCTAAACAACCTCTGTGGGGTTAACCATGTATCATACCTTAAGTTCTTGAATTCTTTTCAGGGTCCGATGCTCTGAAATAACAGTCTGAAGCAAATCTTCATGCTCTTCCTTGGAATGAAAGCGCATGAAGACATCATATCGCCGACAGATTGCCCTCGCTTCAGGCGATAAATCCTTCTCAAAATGATTTGGATACAACAAATTTCTTTCTAGTATGAAATCCTTCCTACGCTTCCTCTCATCAAGCCTGCCAACAAGTTTAAGTTAACCATGATGCAGAGAGAGAGTGTCTTAACATATTTATATACTATTAAATATAGTAAGCTTATGCCATATTATGAAAGCCTAAACATAATCTTCATATAGTGATAACTAGTGAATAGTTTCATCAACAGATGAAGAAGAATCAAGAAATCACACACACAGATGGTAATCCTGTCTTCATCATAATTTATGACAATATTATCTCCATTCCTATTTTCCTCTCTTCTTTTTTTATTTTAATTTTTTTTACCATAATGAGAAGTTGATGTGAACTTAATGCTGTCTTACAAGTTTAATATGGCTAAATAAATGAATGTACCAGTAAGTGTGAAGTTATATGGAAATCAAATTATTTTGATAATTTGATAGGGGTGGAGGTATTTCAATCCTAGATGTCTTTGTTGGAGACACCAGGAGGTGCCAATTGCACTACTAGGATCAAATTATTGACACCAAGTACCTCTTTGCATAGATACGCAGCACTCGCAACTTCAGCTCACGTTCATCCTCATTGTCTGTATCCTTAAATTCCATCTCAGCCAATAACTGCTCAGCATCATTGTCATATTCAGGATCAAACTCCAGTCTTTTATGGTTATAACCACTCAACTCAACTAAAGAAGGTCCCTCGCTCACTGAAGAGTGCGGTCTCTTCCCCCCAAAGCTCCTGTCTGCTTGAACACCTGCACGCAATATAAAAAGAACATAATTTAAGAACCAGCTATTTTATCATAACCATATTGATTATGAATGCACCACCAAGTTTTCAACCTTCTATTTAGTGAAAATAGAAGGTAACAGATGCCAACAAACAACAAAATGCAAAAAAGTATGTATAACAGTATTTTACAAAAGTAGGTATTGTTCCTATTCCTTTCAGACACATACAAAAAAGTTGCAAATCTCTAAAGCCAGAGGCATATTCTGCTTAAAGGACATCTTGGTAAATCAAAAGACTAATAACAAAGTTAAAGAAATAAATAACAAGACATCATACCTCAGTTCCCCATTCTGATTTGTCCTCATAACCACAGCTGATGACATGAATAGCCTCCATAAGCGTAGACGCAACAAAAACAGCAGACTGACCGAACCTTTTCTCCAGGGTCATTTGGGACATGAGTAGCGACTTTTCATCGTCAAATCCAGCACCTGAATTTAAAAAGAGTAAGAAAATGTTAGAATCATATCTAAAAAAATTACGAGTTATATAAGATGCCGTGGATATTGTACAAATATAGTTTCATGAATGACAAAGTTGATTTTAGATCTTGTTTATATATTAAGGTTTACCACTCAATAAGAAGCAATCATTCTCTCCTTTTAAACAAGTAAATGAGGAATTTATTTAATTGTCAATAAATTCAAGATGACATGGAAGGATTTTGACTGGTTTATAATTTATTTCACAAAAAAAATACCCAAAAAAATAAAGAAATAATATTCAAACAATGTACCTTCCACACCCTCTTCTATATCCTCTACACTGAAAATAGGCACAGTGGGGTCTACATTCTTGCTAGATTTCTTCTTGTCTGAACCCTTTTTACTAGACTTTGAACCCTTCTTTCTTGACCCACCACAAAGCGAAGATAAAAATCCAGCTTTCTTATGCTTAGGTTTGAGAGGCGGCTCATAACCATATAAAGCTGTTCTATTGAAGACGCATCCAGTACCCACATAAACAGGGCCTTGAATGCCATCCAGACCTCTCAAGTTGATCTGAAATTTAAGATGATAAATATATTATCAAAAGATGTTTAGCAAAAAGATAACAACGAATATTATCATATTTTTAACTACTCACAAGTGCATTCATAGCACCAGCCTTCTTGTGATGTTGAAAACCTGGACGCTTTTCACGAGAAACATAAACTAAACGTGGAAGCTCATTACCCTCAGCATCAAGCCCTCCACTTTGGCCCAAGAAAACCTGCACAAAATGAAATGGACAAAATCTTACTAAGTAAATGATACTCCTGCAAGAGAGAAGATACACTTGACTCCACTTTACACCCTAATCGAACAAAGATGGGTGGGGGGAAGAGAACGGTACTTCAAGGAAAAAATCTAAGCAGTTTGTTCTATGAAGGAAAAGTTGTATCAAATAAGAAACACATTCAAACCATAACTGAATTCCAACAAGCAGTAGGTTGACAATTTCAACCACAAGGGCTAGTACAATCAGCTAGGAACCACGCCTCATGAAGCAAAGGTCACTTGTTTCAACCTCCCCTCCCCACTCCCCTTGGGGCCAAAATTTACATATTAAAAACAAGTAACTTGCAATGTTCAGCTTTAAAACAAGGTCTGCAAACAGGTTTTTCAGTTATTTAATATCTAACTTACCTTTGTGTCTTTTGTATCGGGTTTTGCACTGAGGGCAAGACTGATTCCCATCCTTCCTCTCGTATTCATAGCAAGGTCTGCAAACAGGAAATGCGCAACCATCGCAGGCAATGAATGGCTCACCATCTACAGTCTTCCCAACATTATCGCCACAGATCTGGCAGACTTGTCCACCTAGGGTCTTTGAGGACTTTGGCTGAGTTATCACATTAAAAGACATTCCAATCAACAATCAGATACTGATCACATCAATTTGAATCAATCAACAGAATAATATAAGCTTAACTACTGTACCCAACGTCTATAGCTAACAAAAATCAGAAGGAAACTAAAACGCCACAGGCAGAGGTCAAATTTCAGTCTCTAAACGAATTCTATGCCCCATCTGGTTGGTGAACAAATGTAGAATAGAGAAATGAAGAAACTAAAGAAACTTTCACATTCTTCATTAAATGGATCATTACAATTTCCACACAACTGAGACTAGTGCAACTATGTTACTAAGTTGGTGGGCAAGAGATTTCATGGTTTGAAAACCAAACCAACACCAGAATTTAATTTTCAACATGTGACCATCTCATTTTCTCAGTTATCTCATCAACAAAACAGAGCACAGATTGCAAATTAGAGCTAAAGTTCTCTGACACTCACCGCAGTTTCTCCTTCTGATTCCATTGGCACCAGCTTCTCTTTGCCCAGATGTGAACAATGGATCAAGCAGGTTCCTCAGTCTCAACGAGATCTAATGCATACCTCAGAGCTCAATGCTTCAAAAACACGCCTCTTTCTCAAATCAAAGCCCAGATCTGCACAACTGTGAATCAGATTACCCTATTCAACAGTCATCAATTGCTTACGTAATTACAAAAATTCCAAATCTTTATTCTCAGTTTGGTTGCTAAGAAAAATGTGGGACTAAAATTTTACAATATTTGAGCCTTCACAAGACTGTTAAGTAGTCCACAACACATAAAATCTTAATTCAAATGCAATTGTTACAACAAACCCAGATGCCACTATTTTCTCAACAACAAAATACTAAACTTACCTCAAAACAAATCGATCAGACTGAATTTTCAATGAAAACCCAATTGAATTCCTTGCCCCAAACAGCCAAAATCTCCATCAAGATTTAAGCTTGATGGACTTAGAGGTGAATTTGACCCAAGCAAACCAAGCGATGCTAATATGCTATGCCCAGCTGTCTCAGTGTGTGTCTTTCTCTCTCTCTCTCTCTCTTTGTGTGTTAGGCTCAAACAGTGAGTGTATAGCTGTTAAATGGTTATATATATAAAATATTGAAAGAAATGACTTCAAGAGGACGAAAGGGACACAACAACTACAACTACAAGCTTAGACTCATCGAGACTCTCTCTTTGGGGAATTTGGGTAACTACCAATAAAAATCAAACTTTATATAATTAAAAACAATTTCATGTAAGTGTTATATACCAAAATGAATAATGTAATATGGAGGCAGGTTTTAAAGTTCCGCTTCAGCAGCAGCAAGATTCTCTTTACATTTAATGATTCTCTGTCTACGAGATTCCCTTGCTTCTGCAACTCTTCTATTTCTTTATATTTTCCCCTCGGACCCCGAGGGAAAAATATAAAGAAATGGAAGACCTGCAGAAGCAAGAAGAATCTCGTAGACAGAGAATCATTAAAGCTAGGGTTGACTTTTGCTGATGCTGAAGCAGTAGTTGAAAACCTGGCCGCATACGACAAAACCAATTGTTGATGTTTGCTGCCGGGGTGGGTGTCTTTTCCGGGTTGCTGAGAACCTGCCATAAATCACGTTCAATGTGTTATCTCTCTCCAATATTGCTAGTTTCTAAGGATTTTAATCAATACTATTAATCAAAGCATAAAAGAAAGAAATGACGTGTTATACTCAAAATTTGATACGTACAAACGGGTTGAGCTATAGCAATGAAAAAATCATCCACGCAAGCTTGCAAAGGCGTATTAGCGTGATCCGTTTTGAACTCTGATTTCGTAAAATCTCTTTTTCTCACCTTCAATGAATCAAATTGAATTCAAATAAATTAAAACAACAAAAATAATATGTTAAACCCACAACCTCACCATCCACTTCACTCTTACAAAGGAATAAGGTATCTTCGCTCTTACAAAGGAATAAGGTATTTGATGAGTTACCTTTTTTGAACCTTATGTTGTCTTGTATAACGAGGAGGAGGTCTTGCATGTCCTTCGTCAGATGCCTCGGGCCCAGGTTTGTGTCCATGTTTGTGCCCCCCTGTCCCACATGGAGGTGCCTTTGATATGCGTTTCGGCCGACCTTCAGGCACTGCAGGTAACCCAACAGCCTGCTCAGGCTCAACGGGGGGTGGGTCGATGGCCGAAGAAGGGCCAGTAGGCGTATTGAGGGACAGTGGCTCCTGGTGCATGTCAGGAGGGGATAGACCAATACCCATGTCAAATGATGGAATGGGTGACAACTCAGGGAACTCCTGTGGGGTGGGTGGACAGACGTCAGACCTGGGACATGGATGAGGGGTGGGTGGAGGGATGGTGGGGCTAAGGGATGGATGTGGGGTAGGTGAAGGGATGGTGGGGCTAGGGGGTGGATGTGGGATGGGTGAAGGGATGATGGGGCTACGGGGGGGTAGATGTGGGATGGGTGAAGGGATGGTGGGGCTAGGGTGCGAATGTGGGATGGGTGAAGAGATGGTGGGCCTGGGAGGTGCATGTGGGGTGGGTGAAGGGATGGTTGAACTAGGGGATGGATGTGGGGTGGGTGAAGGGATGGTGGGGCTAAGGGATGGATGTTGGGTGGGTGGAGAGGGAGCGGGGGTAGGGACAACCCGAGGGGTAGCAACAGTCAGACGTCCGGTAGGAGCTATGCTCGTGCTTGGGCTCTCAGTAAGAACTGATCTCTGAGTAGGTGCTGCCGCAGAAGTAGGTACCTCCTCATTCGGGGCCTCAGGGTCCGGAGGTCGTACACGGCCAATCGCCTGCACAGCAGTCAGCACATCAATAATGTCCTGGTGGTCCTCCGTGCCCGGTGGGTGACGATTTAACAAACGGAGGTATCCTTCAATCTGCACATAGAAAAACCAAGTATATTAGTAATTCTCCACCGAGAACAACAATGGCAATGAATATAGCATTTCTCTATTTATATTATTTGTTGTTGTTTGAGATTGAGGGATTTAATTTAGTACTTTGAAATTGTATGGTTTGGGTTATTGCACATCTAAATCATAAGTTATAAAATATAATTTCTTTAATATTTGTTTTTCAATTTTTATGATTTGTTAAAAGTTTTGTTTTCTTCTAAAAAATCATAATTTTTAGATGGTATAAGGCATAACATCATTTTCATGTTAGATCATCATTTATAATAACATCATTTGTTTATATGTTAGTAATAACATATTAGTCTTTTCACATAAATTTGGGGTGTATTCAAATATATATATATATATATATATATATTCTATTTTAGATGTAGTCATAATCACATATTCAATTTATTTATTTTATTTTATTTTTAAAATTGACTCTAATATTTTTTTTTTGTTCTCTAATCAACTTAATCTTTTTTTTATCGATTTATTTATCTTGTACACCTAACAGTCAATGTGAAAAGAGAAGACATAAAGAAGTTACCATTAGAATCGATGTAGCACTGGGAACATCGATGAACCTCCGAGTCACCCTTTTGAACCAGCCAAAGTATTGATGCTCTGGAGGCATAGCACCAAGCACTGCTTCACAACGCCGCTGCAGGCGGTGACCCCAATTGTTGATATGCAGAGCATGTTTCCGCATCCAATCAACACCGACCTTCCCCCTCAAATCAATGGCATGCAGTACGACGTCAGTGTCAACATCGCGGGGAATTTCTTGGATCATCCCAAATTGACGAACGACACGATCCGGTGTATGTAACTCTACTAGGTGGAAACATACAAGCGGCACTGTTGCCGTCCACACAGCCCTCCCTACAACGCACCATGGCGGAAGCTCCTCGAAATGGGCGTCATACGGCTGCCACACCACCTACAGTACCCCAAAAACAAGTCCGCAACACATTAGGCAACTATGTTCCTATTTCAAAGTTCACGAATTGGAGTAAATTTAATCTAAACATGTTAACATCTTGACAAGGCATTTTCATACCTGGCTTGGCAGCATTGAAGCTATTTGCTGGCGATACCTGTCCCTGAAAATGTGGGCAGGCCTATTTTTCTTGTTTGGGACCCACAACCACCTACAACAATCAAGAAGAAATTATCAATATATAGAACTTTCCTACTAAGATAATGGCATGACTATAACTATAATGTTATCACATATAACTACTAAGATAATCTTATAGATGTTTAGTCAATAAATAATATCACTAGAGTAAGATACAATCCTAGTAAATTAGAGACTTACTTCAGGGACAATGGAGCACGCACTGGAGGACCATAAGCACCCACTGGCGGGCCACGCTCAACTGCCGGGCACAAATAAGGGAATCTGGCCCATGCCCAATACTGGACCAGCAGTAAGCACCCACCGATCTGACTGGTGTCCTTACGGCTTGCCCTGCATAACTCTCGGTACAACCATGCAAGGCAAGCACTTCCCCAACTGTACCTTCGTGGGTTGCGAAGGTCTTCCAACTGCTGTACCCACATTAAATGCACCCTATCGCCAGATTTGTCCATGAATATTGTGTCCCCTAGTAATGCTAGGATGTAGCATCGTGTGTACCGATGCAAGTGATCCTCTTCCACATTAGGCGGCAATGGTTCAGCAACTTGCTGCAAAAGCCGGTTGATAAGAATCCTCTGGCCATGAAGTTCCTTATGCTGGTTTTGAGTTACAGGATCAAATCCAAGGAATTCCCGGCAGACCTCAGTCCAAGTTTTTTGTGTGCTCCCTGTTATAGCAGCACCATCAACAGGAAGCCCGAGAAGGACCTCCACATCTTGCAATGTGATGGTGATCTCACCATGTGGCATGTGAAAGGTGTGAGTCTCGAGCCGCCATCGCTCCACTAAGGCCGTTATTAGGCCATGGTCAATCTCTCTACCCGGGATCCAGAGGAGTCCCTCAAAACCGAGTGCCTTAATGATGTGAACGACTCGGTCGTCCACCATTGCCTCTCGATTGGAGAACTCTTCACTACGGGCACGGCAGGTAAGGGACCCTGGATCCTGCACATGACAGAACCATGGATTAGTATATGACCAGCCTAGAGGTGAAATGATAGAATGAATTAAATGTGTGTACATTGGTTAAATCTGTAGTGTTGTGTTTTACCTGCCCCTTCCAAATAACTTCGGACCGATGGATGGGCTGCAACGTCAACACCGAATCGTCAATAGGGCCAGGATGCGTATGGTCAATCCGTCCAGCATTTGTAGCAGCCATACTACACAAGAATGATAACCAATTAGCACATAATACACATGATTCAAAAAAAAAAAAAAAAACAATCTAAGAATTTTGAGAGAAATACAACATGTCGAGATTAATTATTTACATTATTTTCAAAACTTACCATCCAAGTTTATAACAAAACTCTAAGTTCACAATAAAACGTACTATCCAAAGTCATATAACGTAAACAAGTCAAAGTTTATTAATATTTTCATACAATATGTCTATATCAAAACAAAACTATAATGATCACCCGTTTTACTATTCTGGAATACATGAATCCCTATTTCCAGGCTAATTTTCTGCCCATCTTAATGATCTACCTACATTGATTCATTCAAATGTTCTTGCTTAGATATTCACAAGGAAGCAATCATGCTGCCACTTTGTACCACAACTCACTCAAGAGAACAGCATTTCAACAAAATAAATGATTCTAGGGGAATGATAATGAAGACATATAGGGAGTTCTTAGATTCTATGACCACTAAAAACTTTATATTTTGATTGAAGACTCAAAGAGAAGTGATGTTTCACAGCCAAAATAGGCAGCCACATGCTTCTCAAACAGTAATCATTATGCTGAAATACACTTATCTGTTTACCTCATTAAAACTAAATGCATAATTCCTGTACTTGTGCAACAGTTATTGTTGTCAATATTTATTCATGACGACTGAGATGAATGGAACATTCACATTTATTCATAAGAAGTCCTTCAAAAACCATTTTTCTAATCGAAGTAAATGGAGTCTTGACAAAGAAAATAAAATTTTCCAAACACAATGATCTCTGTTTTGTTTTGTTTTGGGTTTTTTTGTTTGGGTAATAATGCCCCTGGTTTGCAACTAATCAAGCATACAAATAGGTTATGATCAATACATGAAAACAACTTGAAATAAAAAGCAAGAAAGAAAAAAACTATTTATGCAAACGTTAAGTTGGATATCATGCAACCCCTTATTAATATTACATCAGTAAACATCTTTTTATTGGTTAAGTAATACGTCAAACCCAGAAACATAAATTGTTAAGACAAACAACAAAGCTTCGATCTTTTTTAAGAGTTCTATTAGAAAGTCAAAACAGAAACCAAAGTAGAAAAAAACGAACTTTCACAAAAGATTCTTTGATTTTTCCCACTGTTTCTTAGCAACCAAACCGTGAAACACACTTTGCATTTTGCATAAAGGGACTCACCTTTTTTTTTTTTTTTTCAGAGACCGTGTAGACTGAAGGACCTCAAAGCTCTGTGATGACCGTTTGCTACGTCTCTGTTCTTTTGGCGAAGCTGATGAATGTCAAATAGTGGAGACTGAGTGAGAGCAGAGACGGTGAGTGAGAGAGTGAGAGGGTGAGGGAGAGTGGGTCGGGGACGGTGAGGCCGAGAGAGTGAGAGGGTGACTGACAGTGGGTTGGGGACGGTGAGGCTGAGAGAGTGAGAGGGTGAGTGAGATCACCTCGGTCTCGGTGAGCGAGTGAGAGAGTAGATGAGGCTGAGAGAGTGAGAGGGTGAGCGACCGGCGTCGGTGAGGCTGAGAGAGTGAGAGGGTGAGCGACTGGCGTCGGGATCGGCTGAGAGAGTGAGAGAGTAGATGCTGGGTGAGAGAGAGAGAGTAGATGTCACTCGACTGTGTGAAAGTGAGACGGTGAGCGAGAGTATTTGAAAAAATCCTATTAAGAAATCCTAATTAGAAATCGAGTCATAAAGACTCAATTTTCAGGTGGCTTCCACGTGGCTTCCACGTGGAAGCCACGTTACACACAGGTGGAAATAGACACTCTAAAACTCGATTTCTACGTGGAAGCCACGTGGCTTCCACGTGTTGCCAAGTGGCAAGTCTGCCATATCAGATCTGATGACCCTATGGAAACCGAGCCTAAAAAACTCGATTTCTGGGCCAGAAATCGAGTGTTTTACACTCGAGATGTTAGTATAGTATATACTTACAAAACCAGGCCAACTAACTACATAGTTGGCAAATCTCGGTTAAATCCCAATTTCGTTCCAAAATTTGTTAGTCATTGTTTTGTAAAGCTTTCCAATCAGGTTATATGATAGTGATATTGGACATGAGCAGAAAAAAGAGTATGGCAGTGTTGGGTATTGAAGAATTTCTATGCGTAGGAACCTAAACCAATTTAACTACTCAATACCAAGTTTAAGTCCATCAGTTACTTAATATTCCAATCATATTTCTGCATTAGCAGCTAAGTGATAAACTTAATTTTTCTGCATAACCTAATATTTCATGTGCTGCAACTATCACCATAAGGAAATGATATTGTTCACATGCATATAGTTTTTTCTTCATTTCTGGGTTTGGCGCATGCAATGCATAAGTTTGGTATGGTTTGAGCTAGAATTTATTATGTACAGGTAGTCCCAACTATGGTCATGAAAGGTGTATCAATGCTTTTACCGGTTGAAAGGATGATTATTGTTGACCTTGACTTAAACAGGAGCAAAAGCCACATTTAATAACCTTCAACCAATTTCCATTATAATAAACAATATTCCATTAGTAGACAAAATTAAGAGCCAAAATCCATTGCAAGAAATGCATTTCAATTTCCATTACAACATAATAAAACCAATGGCTATTACAATTGTCATTACATTAAACAAGAGAAGAAACTATCAACTCTCTCAAACTGATTGTTATTACAATCTTTCACAATGACTAAACTACAATTCACCTATACTAAATACAAGTTCTTTCCTTGGCCTTTTCCTGTTACTAAAATGACCACCACAATAACAAACCAACTTAATGCAAGGCAAAAAAGTAGTCTCATCTCCTGCCTTTGATGAACACAATTAATTTCAACAATTATTATCCTTCTCTAATATCACAATTGTAGCTCCCAACTTGTTAGCCTTTCATAATAATCCAAGGTTAATTTGCTTTGCTTTGTCTTCACGATTGCAGGAAACTTGCATTTACATTTTACCTTATGATCGTTAACTGCCTCCAAAAAAATTTTGGATTAGTACAAAACAGTGTAGTCAAGGTTGACCTGAAAAAACAGAGAACAGTTATTAAATCTGGATTAGATAAAATCTGCTCCCTCCAAAAAAAATTCTAGTCCCTCAAAAAAAATTATTTTTAACCAGTTACAGTTATTAAAGATGAGATATATGACTGCAAAATAAGATGAGATATAACACAAGTAGTCACACAGCAATGTAAGATATGATTATGTATCATGAAAATTTTCTCATAATTACTACATGCCAAATATGCAAAATTGTCAGTGCATCATCAAATAGAAGTACAATAGAGCCAAATCAAATATCAAAGTTCAAAACTTTACATTTTTACCAAAAAGTATTTTCCATTATAATATACTCAACTCAAACTGCCCCTCCACCTTCGGAGCCTAGGATTTCACATTATAATGCAAAATGTCTCAACACCAAGCATGTTCTTGTTCCTCATAGTATTCACAAGACCCCACATGATCTAATATTGCCTAATCTTTGCCAGAGACTCAATCATGGTGTGATAAGCCCTGACACCGTGCATGTAATTTTGTTGTTTTCTAGCCCATTCAAGGAACCGATATTCCAACACACCAGCATTCTTAAATCTCAAGTACATCCTCAACTATATCTGGAGAAACTCTTATTCTATTTTGGTTAATAGCAGTATCAATAGCTAATGCTAGGCAAGATATCATAATTTCACAAATTCCTTTCCTTGGACCTAAAAACTCTGTTGTCAGTTCACCAGAACTATACATCCTAACAAACATCACCCTTCTAAAAAAAAATAATTTGTTGCGGCGGCTGCAAATTCTAATCATATTGTTGAACTAAACAGAGTATCACAATTTACCTGACAGAAAATAAACTAGAGCTATAAAATGAGTACCAATATGCTTCCTAGTTTATATTCTCTAAATTCAATGTTCTTTATTTCTTCAAGCTCCTTTAGCAATAAACTAAAGGTGGCAGCACGTATTTTTGTTTAAATAATTAATGATTCAAGCTTCACTGCTTTAACTGTTCAGTCACTGCTACAGAATTGGCACACACATTTTCACAAACACCTACCTTACCTAATTATAAACTATCACAGAGACGTCATAATTTCAAATAATTTACCACCCATATATACAAATAACATCTTCCCAAATAATAGGAATTCAATTTTAACAGCCAACATGAAAAACCCAAAAACCACAGCCCAAAATGTCATTGAAAAAATCAACACATATATGATTGAATATTTACGCACCTCACTGGCAGTGACCAAGATATGAAGCAAAGAGAGAGGTTGAGTTCTTCGCCGCCATCGCCATCTCCTGGATTCTTCACCGCCGCCGCCTAGTTTCACGAGGTGAGCTGAAGGTCTATTTGGGTTTAGTTACAATTTATTTTTAATTGAAACTAAGTAGTTTTGGGTTGATTTGGCAAAAATAAAACATGTCAGCATGGTGATGTGTCAGTTAACAACCAAAACTAACCATAGGGTAAATTGCTAACGAAAACAAACTTTATGGTGTAAAATCAAGTTTCTGAAACATTGGAGTGTAAAATTTAATCAACCCCAAACTTCAGAGGTATAGTTTGCAATTTACCTTTTACTTTTTATTCTTTTGCTAGTATATGGACAAATTTGTAATAAGGAAACCCGGCCGCAAGATTCATCTCCTACCCAAGATTCATCTCTTACTCAAGATTCATCTTCTAAGCATAGTCGTGTTGATGTGGACAATCTTCCTTCGAGCCCTGGGCTACGAAAAAAGATTTCATTTTATCATCCTAATCATTAAGATGAAATAAGAAGATATTATTTAAAAAAAAAAAAAAAAACTATGTAAACCTTATGAACACGATTTTCCTCAAACAAAAAAATTGACTCGTCTTGCAAAGTTCTATCTATCTGATTTTTCTGAGACAAATGTATTGGCACTTGATAATCAACTTCAGACTTACATTGTTGATATGCGCTCCAATGACGAGTTTTTAGAGCTTAAGGAATTGGGGACCTTGCTATAAAGATGGTGGAAACAAATAAGGATGTTATATATCCATTGGTATATTTGCTTGTAAAGTTAGTTTTGAATCTTCATGTTGCGATTGCAACAGTGGAAAGAAGGTTTTCAGCAATGAAATATATCAAGAATGAACTGTACAATCGAATGGGGGATCAATGGATGAATGATTGTTTGACTATGTACATTGAAAAAGATATAGCTCATAGGATTGATAATAAATCTATCATGCAACGGTTTCAAAATATGAAACCTCGTAGAAGACAATTGTAGAATTTCAAAAAAAAAAAAATTTTTTGGTGATATTGATATATTCAAATCTCTTTTGTTTTAGATTTTATATAATTTATGTTTCTTATTGACCCCCTAGACAAAATTCTTGGAGCCGCCCCTAATGTTTGGTTTGGTGTTTTGTTGAGCCTTTTTAGTTGTTGCAGGTTGTTTTTGTAAATCCCATCGCTTTGTCTTGCATTTGGATTTTCTAAGCTAGTTCTACAACCCCCACCAAAATTCATGTCTCATTGCCACATTGGTAAGAGTGTAGTCAATGATGGTTTTAGGGGTCACAGCTGACAAAGTTGCAATCATTTGTTTATTAAACATGCAAATAGCCATCTTTAATATGATAATTATTGCACTAGATTAATCAAATATAAAATGAAATACATAATACAAATGAAAAAGAATATGATGTTATGATTGAATAAACCAGAAGAGAAGGGACTCAACTCTGCCAAGAGCTGTTTGGTTTGTCACACACCCAAGTATAGCTTGATTATTGGTGTAATTATTAATTTTTTTTTTCATATTTTCAAGTATACCTGAATTATTATTATTACTATTATTATAATTACACACACGTGTACATATGGCTTATCTATTATGTTTTCAACAAAACAATCTATCATGACCCTACTGCAAGAAATATTCAGCACTAGAACACTTAACTGTAAGGCTTGTTTCTCAACATGTTTGCAAATGAAATGAGGGGTAGAAAAAAGAACAAACCATTTCAAACCTATATCTAAATGAGAATGTCTTCTAAATTCTGTAGTATACAACAACTGCTTCCAATGAATTTGGCCATGCTCTGAGTGAACAGTAACTGTAGTCTACAAACTATCCAACAACCAAAAGCACTTGATGAATTGTGTACTTGTCAGTCTTCAAATCAAACCCCATGTGTCAATGGTTGTGAACCTTAACTAATGGAATGACCCCCCTGGTACCCACACAAATCTAAAGCAACAATCTACATCAAAAGTAGCTGAGATGTAGGAACTGGAACTGAGAACAACAATGAGTTACTCTTGGTGTTACTTACAAGCTATACCATAGACCTGGGGGTTTACATAGAAGGCATTAGACAAGAAAGCCTTGTTAAGCTCAACACCAGAAAACCCGGCTTCAGATATCTTCATTCTTGTTTCCCTGGTAAGGTGACACCCATCAGCAACTGTCTGTTGCAAAGGATCAAGAACATTCTGTATAAATCTAAGAACTGTTCCATCTGCACCACCAAAACAATAGCAAAAAGAATGGAAAAGGAAAAGGCCATTCACTATTAGAATAATAGTTGAATAAAAATTCACCATTTCTTAACAATTTAAGTTTTGAGGACAATAAGTAATTTATCATTCACTAGATCGACAACTTTCTGTCTTGCTAGTTAACCAAGAAGTTCAGCTTAATACCTTCAGCAGCCACATGTTCCACAAAAAGGTAAATACCACCAGGTCTCAGCACCCTCTTCACCTCTGGATACAATGGTAATAGAGAATTTGTCAAATATTTGGATATTAAGTCAGAAAATCCTAGTAACTATGCACCTCCTTGGGGTGCATTTGGAAATTAAATCCATCAGTTTTTTGTATATCTTCAACTAGATAAAGGACTTGCTCTGGTAATGTTAATGGTACTAATGGATCTACTACTGGTTTTTTGACTGGATCAACATATGGATATGCTTCTTGCTCTAAAAATAAGCATGCATGTTATGTTTGGTCCTCATTAGGTAATCAGTTCAGACTTTCAATCTTCATTTCTGCCAATGCTCCATTATAGTATTATCTCTAATCTAGCGGATGAATTTTTGTCTTCAAATGCTACAAAACTGCGTTGTGCATCCAAATACTACACATTTTTTCCACTCAGTCTATTGAATCCAAATCTCAGTAATTAAAGGTAATAAACTTTGAAAATAAGGTAACACCAATACTCATTTCTAAGTTATTAAATCAAACTCCAAAACAATCAACTTATTAGTTAGAATGACAACACAGTTAAGCAAGCAATTATAGGAAGTCTAACCAATTTGCAAAAAGAAAATCATACTGTATATGAAGTACTTGACTTATGCATGCTCCATTGCTTCTCACAGAATATGAGGTTTCTATATAAACTTCAACTAATTAAATCTATAAAAGTAAAAAGGAATTTTTAAGAGCTAGATGGTTAAATACCTTTCAGTGCCATATCAACATCTTTAACAGAACAAAACACAAGGGTTCCAACAACTGCATCAACAGAAGCATCGCCTAAGGGTATAGCCTCCCCAACCTGTATAATTTTTGCATCTTCAGAATCTAAAGAACAACTTTGTAGTTCACAACCAAATATTACCAAGGGAAAAAACAACTAAAACATCATCTAAATCTAGTAGAAAGATATAACATGCCAAAACCTGCCTTCCAAAGTAGCAAGGGCTTGAAGCATTGATTAAAGCATCAGTTTTCCAACTCAATATGCAAATTTAACCGATCAAATGCACATCACTAGAGATTCTTCAATTGCCTTACATAAGAATCCTAGGCTATCAATCCAATTGTTGATATTTGAAAAAATTGTCATTGGATCTTTCCCCACTAAAAATACCACAATGTTGCAAATTATAATGGCATAGAGTGCTACTTCTTGGACACCACCAGTGGATATTTCTAGAATTTAAATTATGGAAAGTACAATATTCAAGAAGAGAAATGTTATATCATAAAAAGTTCAGAATAAAGTAGTGCCATAAATGGAAGCATTCTTACTGCATGTAAGAATTCAAAATTTGTAAGTGGCAGGCCAGCGGCCTCTGATGCTGCCTGAGCATACTTTTCCATCTTTCTATTGGGATCCATACCAAAAACCTGGACATCAGCTTCACCAGCATAATACTTGAGATTAGGGCCTGTACCAATGCCAATCTCCAACACTCTCTGAGCCCTCCCCTTCAAGTTACTAAACAATTGCGACTTGTAATCTGCAATCTACCACACAACATAAGATTGCACACACAAGTGCTGTCAAATATGTTTACACTTGACATGAAAAATCATACATGCACCAGACTTCAAACTAATTGCTCTAAAATGGGCTCTAACCTCAGTTTCATAAGAGTCCATGAATTTATCCAAAACTGTTGCGTAGAACTCCTCGTACCAATCTGGTCTTGGAGGGCGAACCTTGTTCAACACAGACTACACAAACGAATTGTTACTCTTAAATCCTAACTGACACATAATTTTCAACTTATATAGGCAATTCAGAAGTTGGGTGGAGTATCAAACACTACGTGTCACAACATTGGTACAACACTTAGCTTATGCTTATGCCAATATAAATCAGTTTATAGCACTAACAAAAATGTCTAATATTATCTAAAATCACAAAAGGCTAAGATACACTTTTCATCCCTTAAAATTTTCAAAAGTTGCAGTTTAATCCCTGAAAAAGTTTGATCACAAAAGAAAAAATTAAATGGTATCAATTTCAATACTGATGAGATACACTTTTCGTCCCTTAAATTTTATCCAAAATTGCTTAAATTTTTCAACAGTTGCAGTTTAATCCCTGAAAAAGTTTGATCACAAAAGAAAATTTTAAATGGTATTAATTTCAATACTGATGTGATGTGGCTAACTTGTAATCGCCTAAAATAAATTATTTCTTTTTTCTTGATCTCTCTAGAATATTTCTATTTTTGTGGGTTTTAGAGTGTGTTTAGATACCGTTTATTTTGCTAAAACTAAAAAATTATTGATAAAGTACTGTAAATAATGGTAAAAGTTAGTTAAAATAGTACAGTAAGACTCATAAATAATGCTAAAAAGTGCGATGAAACCTATAAATAATAGCGTTGAGGTTGCCGTTGCTCCTTCAATGAAACGCCTTCTTCCGCATATACAGCAAAACGACTCACCGTGGCTTCTCTTTATTGGTGCTTTCCGCTTATCATCATCATCATACCATAAATCAGAGCAACTGAAGGCTGTGATTTTGCCACGTGGAGATTTCAGTTTAGAGCAACGAGGACTATAAGGTGAAATTTTAGGCGTGCTGGAGAAGAAGAACGCCAACGACGACTTAACTGCCATTCTCTCTCTCTCTCTCTCTCTCTCTCTCTCAAATTGTCAGGAGTTTTTTTAGTGGGTATGGTACGGATTCACATCCAGTGCAATTGCTAGGGTATTGCACAGTGTGCAATTCCCATTTCCTTCACAATTTTTTTTATTTTTTTTACTTTTTAACTTTAACTTTTTACTTTATTTTTAATATATTTTATTTAATGGTTGAAATTGAAAGTTATTTTTCCAACTTTTAATCCCAACCATTCATTTGGTATTGCACCAGGTGCAATACCCTAAGTATTGCACCTGATGTGAATCCGGTATGGTACATACCTTAGATCCTAATCGTAGACTTTAAGTGTCTTGATATTGACAGTTTATTTAATGTTAGTGCTATACCGGTTACAGTTGTTGGGTATTTTTTCAACAATTTACTTTGTGATAAGATAAAAAGAACAATACACAGTTTTAACAATAAGCAGTAATACAAATAGATATCAAAAGCGCACACAATTAATAAATACTGAATATATATAAATAGAAATCTGCAAATAATTGAAGACTCATAGACCAGATACTTTAAAGGATGAATAATGAGATCAAGTCTTGTATTTTACACAATCTCCTTAAAGCAGATTTCGCCCCTCACACTTTCTCTGTGGTGCTTTGAGACTTGTGGACGTCTGCCTTCCAGGATAAAATAATCAAACAACACGAAGAAGAAGCACTCAAGGTCGTGCTCTGCGAACTACTCAATGCCTCTTTCTCTCTCTTTGACACAATGAATGTACAAAATTCTCACTGTGTGAGTTTTTCTCTGAAAAGTTCTTTTTTATGAATGAGGGACCATGAAACTATGCGTAACGTAAAACTGAAACATTGTTTCAGATATCAACTGCTGTGCACAGACTCTGACTTAATAATAAAATAATAAACTATTATTATTAATTGGATAAGTGGGCCTAGTCCACACATGCCTAAAGCCCAACCCAATATCCAGCCCAAAGTTCATATTTTCTATTATTTCCAATGTGGGACTCAAGGATTTTCACCACTTATAATAATATCTTCAAGTGAATATAGAAAATATCAATTTTTTATTCACTCCATACTATTTTTCCAACAATAGTTTTAGCAAGTCAGGTAAAAAAAAAAAAAGTATAAAAACCGAAAAAAGGAAGAGAAAAATCAGTTTGGGTTTGTTCTCTAATCTGATTTTAGGGTTTTTTTTTTTTTTTTTTTTCATAATAACTAAATTCCTCAAACAATTTCATTAGTTAGTAAAGTTTTGAAACTATATAGCAATCTAACAAGTCAAGTGCAGAGAACTTGATTTTGTTGTGCTAAATTGAGTGTAAAGAGGTCGAGTTCCATGGAACTCGGGTCTCCACGACTCGATTTCCCTGCCAGGCTACGAACTTCATCAGACCAAAGATGAAGATGGAGATGGAGGAAACCAAATAAAAAGACCCAAACATCAAAAGACCCAGAGATTGTTTCTACTATGGAAACCAAACGCAAAAAACATAGAGATGGGTTGCAAAAAACAAACGAAGTTTACCTCAAGTGGGTAAAATGACACTTTTTAAACCACGAGTAAGCAAAGTGATTTAAAACCAAATCATAGGTAGATTTACTGTAATTACCCCTAATATTTAATAAGATTTTATATATATCGAATGCTTAAACTCCTTAATTTGTTATTATAATGAACTTACCCCAATTGTGTTAATATTGTCCACTTTGGAACCCATACCCTTCATGGTTTTGTTCTTCCACCAAAGCACCCAACAGTGAGAGAAAAAACCTCTATACATTAGAGGGAGATCATTCCTTACAAGTACATTCCCATGTGCTTATATAGGCAATGTGTCACTTTAGGATTGCTTCTCCCTTTAGTCCTTCACAGTCATGATTTTGAGAATATATTGAATGCTTGATCTTTCATATAGTATGCCAATTGAATTATTTGCTTAATCATTCATATTCAATCTATTGTACATCTTGTTTGAGTACTTTATTATTTTATCTTCTGATTAGGTGAGTTGAACCTCTAACCTAATTGAGTTAAAAATAATCCAAGTTCATATAATAAAATATTATGCGGATCTTTGAATCCTTAGTGTTTTTCTCCATTAATTTCTCTCAAATTTATTTTGCTATTTTCATTTGTAGTTTTGATATTATCTTGCTTCATCTTTGTCGAAAAAACAAATAAACAACTATTTTTGTTTTTTGCTTAATAAGGGAAGTTCTTACATTAGTGTCGATCATTCCTCTGCAGATCAATTTCGGACTCAACGAGGAATTATTACTTGTGATAATCTAGCATTATTTTAACTGCAGCAAAACTTAATCTTAAATCTACTGTTACCTCATGTACTATTCATGGACGTGACCACACTTAGCTCCAAACTAATTGACTTTTCTACTCTTGATATTGTCACACGAACTCCTTGCTCGTGACTTCAAGAACCTCTTGAAATTTGATCTCTATAACAAACCATGGGATCAAGGGCGAAGGGAGGGGGGCTAGTGGGGACATGGCCCCCCTTGACTTTTAAAAATTCTTCCTCCCTCTTGTATTTTCGGTAAAACAAATAAATAAATTTGGACATAAATTTTAGTAATGGCCCCCTAGATTTTTACTAAAAACATGTAATGCATTTATATATATATATATATATATATATGTATATACACAAGATAGAAATTTTACTCAAGCCTAATTTAAGTGTATATGTGTGTGAAACTCTTTCTTGGAGACTTGAATCCTGACCCTTGTCCCCCCATAGCCCACAAGCACTTATACTTGTGGAGTGACCATCGTGTCAAGGGCGCATGGTAGTAATGCATTTATATAGTTGATTAACACATTTTTTACTCCCTCTAATTACTCTTATGTCATACATAGCTCATTAAATTAAAGTGTATATAATGTATCCACACATAATTTAATTATATTTTGTTTTTATTAAATCGACTTGTATATTTTTAGACATGTCAAGACTTAACCTTTTTTTTGGCAAAGATGTAAAGACTTATTTAATGTAAATACATTTGTTTACATAATAAAATATCATATCTTAAATCAAAATTACAAACATTCCATGTATAAGTAATTAATAATTAATATATATTTAGCTTCCCCCTCTAAATAAATTTTTTGGCTCTGCCACTACTTGGGATGGTTTTATGGCTTCAACCTTAATCTACACTATGATTGCAACAACACTTTAACCGTATTGATTTTTCTCTATTTGCTTTTAAAACCATGGGTGGATGCTAGGATTTCTCTCTGAATAACTCAAGTTATATATCTAGCGTCTACAACCTCACTAAGAGTCTTGTTTAATGGGCATTTATATAGGCTCTCTAATTAGGGTTACAAAAACCCACTTGTATAGCAAACTTAATTAAAATTAAGTTACATCAACAATTGAATATGCAATTCTTGATCGAGGATGTACTGAGATTCTAGAAGCATCATTTTCTTCAACAGATCTTAGGTCTTACTTGACATATCTATCTATTTAATTAATTGCTAATTTTTCTGTCTTCCGTAATTCAGTTATCTTAATTAAAATGAAAATTTTAAAAAACATAACTGTCAACACATCCTCACCACCTGGCACCATCACCATCTTTTGTTGACACCACATGGCCCACTAGCACCCCCAACATCCATCATCAGCCCCACTAGCAATTAGAGATGTGTTTTACACTGCTAGACACAACCATTCATCATCGCCATTATTGGGTATTGGTATTTGTTTCATTGGCAAATGCCATCATCTATAATTAAAACCCGTTAAGAGACTTGAAAATGACAAGGAGGTGGTGGGTACCCATCATAGATTTGAAGAAGAAACTTGTTAGTGCGATGGTAAAATTTTCACCACTGCACACTCTTGATGCGATGATCACTTCATAATTATAAGTGCTTGTGGGGTGTGGGGAGCAAGGATCGTTGTTCAAGTTTCTGAGAGAGAGTTTCACATACATATACACTTAAATTAGACTAAAATAGAATTTCTATATTGTATAAAATAAATAAATAAATAAAAAAGAATATAATGTGGTAATTTTATGCTCTAATTTTTTGTTGGAAAAATGGTTTACTAGGTCATGGACACTTACCAAAAACAATTAAAGTGTGAATGAGAATTTGATTCCGTAAGTGCCGGTCAACAGCCTTATCCATTAAATAAGTTGTGCAATCTCTTCTTCACGTGTAAGTCTCTGCCTCTTTATGAGTTTTAGGACCTTTCCATGGGTCAAGAACATTAACAATACTCCTTTGTTGGTTTTTTTTTCTTTTTTCCCAAGATCATTTTTGTGGGTTTTATGGGCTTGCTTGGTGCAGTATACTATTACCACTCCAACTGCAAAAGGGATTAGTCCCTGCTATTCATTTGCGAAACACACTTAACACAAAAGACCTAAACCCAATGGGTATGAACTCAACTATAGTATATTAATAACTCATTTTTCTCATCATTATTCAATATAAAACTTCACTTACACATATACACCTAACAATACATTTATTATTTAATGACCTTGTTCACAAAATCACATAAAGGAGATTATTTGTGCATATAATTCCAACATTTTTCCCGTCGGTAGTGGATGGCCTACAACTTATCAACCTATTGGTTGAGAATGAATAAAGACTTTGGAAAGAACGAATAAAGAAGAAACATGAGACTAAAGACTATTGTGGATTTCTTCTCTAGGTTTTCTTTGTTTTGTTTTTTTGGCAACCTATTGAAGGTGACAAAGTGGTGTCAATGAAAAATGGTGGTGGGACCGATGGTGGGATGTGTTAACTGTTGTAACTGAGTTTTTTTTTTTTTTTTTTTGAGAGAGAGAGAGAGAGACGGTAACTGAGTTAAGAATGGCAAAAAAAAAAAAAAAATTAATTAATTAAAAAAAATTAAATAAATAGACATCTATAAAATTTTTATTTTTGGAATAACGAGAAGGCAGAAGGGTAACACCCCATAATTTTGATACCAATTAAATTATTATATGTAAATTTAAAGGAGGCCTATAATTAAATGGATTAAAAAAATTTGGGCCTAAGGTATTAAAAATAAGATAAATACAATGGGATATGAAGCCCAAGTAAGATGGCATAAGTAAATATATGGGCATTGAAAACCCTAGCCTTCTTCCTCTTTAGTCACATGTGTATTTTGCTGATGGAGGCTTCCTTTTTGCTTCAGCCGACTATTGAACTTTGTCTTTCTTCACTGTGGCGTTGAGTTGGAGTCTTCAGGTATGATTTTCTCATGCTCAAGATTTAAGAAGTTTGAATAGTCAATAGCTAGCAATTGATATGAACCTAGACTATCATTATACTATAGAAAAGGGCTCCTACAATTGTATTATATTAGATAAAGATTTGGTCAATATGTCAGGAAGGAACTCAGACTTTGAAATTGAACCAAATAGAGTATTAGGCTTGGACTTTGTCACCATGTTAAAGTGAAAAGAGTGCTTATGGTTATTGCATTCACACATAGCCTCAATGGTTGACCGATCAACCATCACACTTCTATTATTGTCTAAATCCTTGTCCAGCGGCATTAAAGGGACAATAGGCAACTAGATTGATATAAGGCTTGTACGTGGCTTTCCATGTTAGATTGATATATATATATAATATTAAGGTCAGTAGATGTCCAGCGGCATCAAGAGAGCATTCTAGCACTAGATTGATAGATTAAAGCAATCTCACGTGGCCTTCAATGTTAAGTTGAATATATATATTTATTTATATATATAATGTTAGAGTCAATGGACATCCAGTGCATCAAGAGGGAATGCTAAGCAACAAATTAAGGCAATACGTGGCTTTCAATAGTAAATTGGATAGTTAGGTGAATAAAGGGAGAATTTTAGATATATCAATATTGTCTAGAATAAAACTGTTTAAGTGTGAAAATAGATTTTTAAGTGAGAAATTGTGTATTGATGAACCTATTTTTTGGTGTTGCTAGGTTCTAATTCTATTGAATTGTTGTGATTCAAGGGAGGTTGATTTCTTTTATTTTTGCAACTAAGAGGTAAGTGGTATTTACTAATTTTGGGGGTTTTTCCAAACAGTGTTGGTTATTAAACTATTATATACATAAGAAATATATTGTTATTCTATACATATAAATGGATATTTTAAAATTTCTTGATGTGCACATTAATTATTCGTTTTATGAAAAACTTGTGGGACAACCTAAATTTATTTAAATTTGTATGTGCGATATATCCTTATATTTTCGAGAATTATGATTGGATTATTTTTGTGAGCATCTTGAATGGATTATTTATGTGAGCATCTTGTATATGTTTTGAAAACCTATGGCAAGTCGTGATTAGAAGCTCAGTATGGTATTTAGTCCTTAGCAAGGGACAATCATACTGCAGCTAGTCCTTAGCAAGGGATGGTCCCAAAAGGGGACAGTGCACATTTGATAGCTCCTTAGCATGGGAGTAAATTATTGAGGATCCAAAAAGGAAGCTCCTTAGCAAGGGAGTGGGCCTTTAGGTTCCAAAGGAGCCATCCTTAAGAAATGGGATGAAAAGGAGGTTCCAATCCCAAAAAGGGGACAACACAACCCTGTCAACGGGGCGTAAACGTTGACCACGAGAAAAGCCTAGGAAATTGTTTATGTGATGGTATTAATATATATATTATGATGGCTCACGATATAAAGATATTTTTCTTTTACATGAAATATTTGATGATAAATATTGATGAGTTACAAGTTATGAAATTGCTGTTAAGAATTATTTATTGAAGGTTTGTTCCCACACCCCAATGTTAGTGAATTCCACTTATTGAGTTATCTCACCCCCCTTTATTTCCCATTACAGATACATTAGAGGGATTACTGAAGTAGAGATTCTTGGGAGACAGCAGTTACGAACTATTTTTGTAGAACTGAGGATTTTATTATTATTTTATGGCATTAAACATTGTATTGCAGAATTATTTTGAGGATGTTTTGTATTTGGTGAATTAGAGCTCTGACTTTTGTGATGAGATTCAAGGTTGCTAGTTTCTTTTATTTAACATATTTTATGGATTATTCAGATTAAATAGACATTTATTGCTTATGATTTTGGGGCGTTACAAGAAGAGAGATTTGAATTCCTTTTTGTCTTTCTTTTCTCTCTAGGTTCTTTTTTAGAGAGAGTCGGCAGCAGCAGCCATGTCCTTGATGCGTTTCAGAAGAGCTTGCCGATGTTTGCACCTTCGTCAACTATGCACATCCACATCTACATCTGATAACACCCACCTCCTTTTGTCTGCCTTCAACGAAGACACATTCCACCAACACTTTTTCTCCATCCCAATAATCCATGATTCATTCTCTTTGGGATCCCCCACCCCACTCTTCACACTCCCTTCCCATCCCATGGGTCTCACTTCTTCCCGATATCTCAACCCCTTGTTCTGCTTTCACGGCCCTAACGATCACGACCCTATTCTCACCTACAACCCCACCACCCAACAAACTCTCACTCTTCCTTTTGATCCTCCAATCCCTGCTGCAACTGCAACTACTTGGGACGTCAAAACCCATTTTGGCTTCGACCCTATAACCAAACTCCACAAAATCCTTTGTGTGAAATGGATAGAACCCATTCCACAGTCAATTCCTAGAGTTATTAATATGGAGTGCATGGTTTTGACACTTGGCAAGGGGTCTTGGAGAAAGATAAACACTGTTCTGCCTTTTGATTGTACCAAGTTTGGTAATGGTGGGGAAAGTCTCTGTATTAATGGTGCAATACATTGGTTAACATGTTATGGGGATTCCATTGTGGCTTTTGATCTCAAAGATGAAAACTTTAGACTAATACCACTTCCCCATAACTACAAAGAAGAAACCTATGCACCGATACGTTTCAAATATGAACGGTTAATTGAGGTTGGTGGGCGCTTGGCTTTGATTGGTGACACAGTTTATAAAGGAGATTCCATAATGCACATGTGGATACTAAAGGATTACCACAATCATGTGTGGGTTAAGAAGAGAATACTCTACCCAGTTAGTTGGATCAATTGTGGTCAACCTGTTCCTATTGGGACTATTTCCACAGGCGAGATATTGCTAAAGCCGCTATCTTTGTATAAGACTAAGAGACTTGCGTGGCTGCTTTTCTATGATATGGATGGACGAGGCTTCAAGAAGGTTGACATCACTGGCTTGCCTGAATGGGTTTATTCGGGTGGTCCTCGAATCATCAGAACCATTGTTGTATATGGGTGAAAGGTCTTAGAAATGGGCCCTCAAAATCGAGATTTGCAGCAAAGAGTAGAGTCCGGTACGTTCTTTGTGAAAGGCCATGCGAGGTGTTTGATGTAAATGTGGGGTATTTTTATTATCCTTTTGCTTGTCTTTGGAGATGAGTTCTTGTTTTGGTTTAGTAGAACTTATCACTAGTTTAGCTATGTCTACTTAGAGGACAAGTTTCGCCATGTATAAAAATGTGAATTGATGTTATCATGGCATCTAACAACAACAACAACAACAATCATCAAGCTTTAGTCTCAATGTTTTATGATCTGTTATGTATCCTCAATACACTTGTAAGTGGCATAGTATGTCTTTTTTTATTTATTTTTTAATTGATAAGTTGCACATCTACACCCTTGATTTTTTATTAGAGAAAGAAATATTGACACTTTGGTGGTGTCATGCGCCAAATAGAATTTTAATATTGATTTTTTTTTTTCACTATTGTAGTGATTATCTTTATTTTTGGATGAGATATTATTTTATGAGAAGCATATGATAGGGTGAAAGTTTAAACACAATTTACGATGATATTCCATGGAAGAATCCTTGACTGATGCCTTAATATAATATTTGTGGTCAACTCATAAGATTAAGCCGTCTTTTCTTATAAGGATTTGGAGTGCTATTCAACTTCCCCCCTTTGGAGTTATTCTGGTTTCTTTGGCACATGTAAAAATTTAGAAATTCCTAATTCTGGCTACAACTGGGTGAACAACATCCTTATCTGCCATACAATGAATGGTACTAAATTCCAACCAGCATAGATGAACCCTCAAAAAGACCCTTTGGATTGTCATGTTAATGGGAGAACTTCTAGACCAGGGAATGAAACTATTGGCATGGTTGGGCTTCCACATCTGGGTCTTGTGCTGTTAATAAGTTTGATGAGCATTTATATTCCCAGGTTAGTTTTCTAGTACATTGGTTCATGATTGATTTCTTTCTACATTTTGCATAAGTTGCCTTTGAACTCAAAATGTTCCTTTTAGTTTAGTTTAGACCCTGCTGGAAATACTAGTATGAGAGTGAGTGAGGGCGTAGGCAAGACTACAACCTTATTAGCTGCCAAATTTAGCTATATGCTTCATAAGCAGCCTACCACCTTGTCAAGTTAAAATTTTGGAACCTCTTCATTAGAATCATGCAAGTTAAAAGTCCACCCCCCCCCCCCCCCCCCTTTTTCTGAACTTCTGACTTCCAAGTGTCTTTCCATAAATGAACTTGGTAGAATATGATGTGATTTCCTTGTTACATTTCAGAACAATTTCGCAGAGTGCAATGACTGCAATCTAACTTGACTCTTTTCTTCTTCTTTTTCTTTTTAATATATATATATATATATATATATATTTATTTATTTATTTATTGAAAAACAAGATACTTCATGTGCAGAGGATGTTTTAACAGAATTACACGTAACATGACTAACCATTTAAAGATGGCAATAGGCTTATTGGTTGTTTCTGATTCTCTGTTATCTCTCTTTGCTCAGTTAAATTTCAAATGGTGACCATTTGTTCGTGCTAAGTCTTAATGATGATCTTGGAACACCTCGAGACTTGTCTTTTTGTATGTAATCTGTTTATCATGTAATTTATTATTGATTGAACCTTACATTCTCACAAAAACACTAGGCATTTGGAGATTGAAGAGCTAAGCTATTGTTTGTATTTGGTAGTGTTCTTAGTAAACGATCCTTGTAAAGTTTGGACTTTAGATCCAAGGCAGTTGCTAAAATTAGCCCTTTTCCCACCCTGCTGAGCAGTTTCTATGGTAACATCAAATCTTCTGTTGATGACAATCAATCTAGGGTGTGAAGGCTCATGTAAACTCAACCATTCAACTCATTATGTTGTATTCTTATTGTAATGACTTATTAACCTATATAAATCGGGGATGAAATGTAGTACATATAATATAACTACATTTACAGGGTAATTCTGTAATGTTGACACACAAACTTGCATACATGAATAGAGAATTGAAATGACCTTGTTCCTTTTATTCCCTTTCTTTTTCTTTGTCAATATTGTTTTTTTTTTTTTAGTTGGAAGGTTACTTGTGGGGGAAATACATTTGGATTTTTATAAATGTTACCATTGTTTGCTGCAGCAACCAAACTGAGATCCATTAGCTATGTAACCATTTATCCACTGATGGAATGACTGGATAACTTGGATCAAGCTACTCATCTCTTAAGATTTTAATTTCCCAATGTTTAACTTTGTGATGAAATAGCGGAGGCAACTAGCCAGTGATGTATAGCATTTGCATTAGCACATCATGAGTGCCCTAACATAAAACAGTCAGAAGTAATGTTGCTGGCTCTTTCAAATGAGGCACAACCCTGGTGATATCAAATCTTCTATGCTAATTATATTTTTATTAGGTCTGCTAGGTTGTTTTTGCTGCCCCCTCATCTTTTGGGTGTCAAGGATACTAATGGCAGCCCAAACGGGCCATCCCTGGCTCCCTCTTAGTAACATGTGCTGTAAATAAAATTACATATAGCAATGATAGTGACCCAAAATCACAAATTTGTTCTAAAATTTTTGTCTTCAAGTCCTTGTGGATTGTCCTCTCATATATATTACATATTATAAGTTTTCTTTTCCTGAACCAGATGGATAAGCCTCAGCTTTTGTTGCTGGTGTAATTGAATGGACTATGCATGCTAAGACCCCAAATTCATTTCTGTCGAGAGCCAACATGGATAGGCAATGGTACACAGATATTTAACCCAAGATTTGTTCTTAGAAGATAATTACAGTAAAATCATATGTGGTTTGATCCGAATTTACATTGCCTATCCGTGGTTTGAAAAGTGCAACTTTACCCACTTCTATTAGGGGTTTCATAACCAACCTCTAACAAAACAGGGGTAAATATTCATTTTTACTCCTCTTTTATGTCTCTTCTTCCAATACATTTAACAAAAAAAAAAAAAACTGAAAAGAAGAGAAAAGAAAATCTAAAATTCAGGTTTTGTAAATATCAAAAACATCAAACCAAATAAATTCATAATGGAATGACATTAAATTCATATTTTCAAAAGCTCCACCCTCTAGTACTGCCTTATCTAAATAAAATATAAAAAATTTCTTTTCTAGGATTTGTTGATGAGGATGACTTTGGACTCTATATGTAAGGTTAGATTTGGAATTGGGACTTTGGGTCCAAATCTACCACATAATCACTTTGCTCAGGCTTTTGACAGTGCAAACATCATTGTGACACTTCGGTTCATTGATTCACTGTGGAAAAATAAAGAAACTCCTGATTGTGGGGAGAGAAGCTTTACTTGATAAGTGCATTAAAATCATTGATGACTTCACCTACTCAGTTATTCGGAGAAGGGAAGCAGAAATAGTAGAAGCTAGAGAGAGTGGCTGAAAAAAAAGGGGTGAAAAATGGACATTTTGCCCTAATTTTAAACTATGAAGCAAAATACTCTTGTTTTAAAAGTATTTAGCAAAATGTCCCAATTTTTAAAACTCGATTTTAACAAAATCAAGTTACAGGTAAAACTCGACAATAGTAATGTCAAGTTTTATGCATATTTTGCTACTTAATTTTTTTTTGAAAATTTAAGCGAAACTCGACACTGCTAATGTCAAGTTCCACTTAAAAATATACATATAACTCAATTTTGAGGATATTGAGTTTTATATAGAACTCGATTTCAAAAACAATGACATTTTGCTAAATAATTTCAAAACATGAGTCTTTTGCTATATAGTTTATAAATTAGAGGCAAATGCCCATTTTACCCCGAAAAAATGTGGTAAAATGATAGAAACTCTTTATGTTTTTTCTAAAGCTTGTTTCTCTAGCATTACTGAAAGGTACAAATTCACTATTAAGAAAAAAAATTTCACGATAAAAATATCAGATAAACCATGATACATTGTCAATATTTGTTTAATTAAGTGAAGACATTGGAAAGCAATTCGATAGACAAGAATCTCAGAGATGTTGTCCTGAATTTTGTGATTGCTGGCCGTGACACAACAGCAACTACTCTCTCATGGGCAACAAACATGACAATGACCCATGCTGATGTAGCTGAGAAGCTTCACTTGGAGCTCAAAACTTTTGAAAAAGATCAAGCAAAAGAAGAGAATGTGTCATTGGTTCAGTGCGACACTGAGGACTCTGAATCATTCAATCAAAGAGTAACACAATTTGCAGGACTCTTGAATTATGATTCTATGGGGAGGTTATATTATTTGCATGCAGTGATCACAGAGAAACTTCGTTTGTACCCAACAGTCACACAGGTTTGGCCTCTTTTTTCCTATTCAATTGATGCATGCTATGAAACCTTCTACCGGGAAAGTAAACTAGTTTAAATACCCTATATAAAACAAGAATAGTTAACATAAAAGATGACTTGAAGGGGACATTGCTTCTCTTGTTCAGCTACTCTTTTGCATGTAAAAATGATTTCAAGTTTCTTTTGGAGTGTGCTGAAGAACAAGAAGCAAATCCAAAGGAAAAGACATTTGATGTCCACCTATAGCTACTCCAAATGGTCTAATTCATAACTCTGCCCCAAGGGCAGAACGGACAAAGCTGCATTATGGTTCCAAAGCATGTAGGCTATGGAATACTTAGAATTTCATGTTCTATACTGGACTACAACTTTCTTCAATGAATGAAGCAGATTGACCTGCTTTTTCGTAGAAATTATACTTCTCTAAGCTCCTTTCGAAAGCATACTCAATGAATGAACATTTTCTGTTTATAGGACCCCAAGGGCATTTTAAAAGATGATGTCTTGCCGGATGGAACCAAAGTAAAAGCAGGAGGCATGGTAACTTGCGTTCCCTACTCAATGGGTAGAATGGAATACAACTAGGGCCCTGATGCAGCTTCATTCAAACCTGAGAGGTGGCTCAAAGATGGATTCTTAATGCATCTCCATTCAAGTTCACTGCATTTTAGGTAAGTACTTGAAGCTTTACGTTCTATTGTTTCGATGTAAAATATTTGCAGGAAAATATTTTCATTTTACAGTGTTTGGCAGTGTACATGAAAATGTTATGTAAAATATCTTCCAATGTTTGGCACAACGTAAAATGGAAAATAAATAAATAAATAAATAACCAGTAAAAATTTAAAACATTTTTTTTTATTAACTTCCAAAAATTACAAAGAGATAGACGAATGGCTAAAAATGTTGAATCTACTTATACAAGTTCAAAATAATGAATATACATTGATCATGAATGTTTAAGGGATACTATGATAAATTATACTGAGACATCACCAATGGTTAAAAAGGTTAATCTATTTATAGTACCACTTCTTTGAGCTTTAGCTGAAGCTTCTAAATCATCTTGTAAACTTCTTTTGTTATAGAAAGCTATGTAGAGAAAGTGTGGAATTTTGTGCAATAAGCAATTGATCAAAACAAGGAGACAAGAACACAATTATATTAAGCATATCACTAATTAACCTTTCAAAAAAATTATTCCAAAAATAACGTAGTTACAAATTTTCCAATTTAACTGAGAAACTAAAATAAAAAATAAAACTACAAAAAAGTTAAAAACTCGAGCCAGAAAAGGAAAAAAAAAACCCTAGAATGTCGCTGTTTGACTAAACTTCCTATGTAATCAAAAGACAAAGATACTATTCTCAACAAAACTGGAGCAAAAGGTGCAGTCACAACCTAGCTCATGCTGCCTTAACTGGCTTGGCGTGTGGCTTTTCCTCCACCATTTTGGTAGACCTTATGGACAGTTTCTTCATTCCGTCCAGCATTACCATGAGTTATCATTTTCCCATAGCCACAACCTCCACTAAAATTCCCACGACTGAAGTTTCCACGGCCCCTAAAGTTATCATTTCGATAACCAGCCCGTCCTGGAAACCTCCCTCTGTCATTGTTAGCTGCAAGAAACACCAGACCATCAGTTCCAACCATATGAAAAAGAAAGCACAAAGGTAGCCATGACCCATCCAGCAGGCACTCAAAGACTCCAGACTCTCATCACATAAAATAACCAAATCCATGAGACAAAAACACGTAAGTTACTTCACAACATTAAGTTAACAAGCGTACCACACATATCCACAAAGTACGAAAAGTTAATCATGACAGCCATACAGAAAACAGAGGATGAAGTTTTGTGTGTCCTTGCGTGGAAAATGTGAGAATGAAGCTTAGACTGTACAATGGTAGTTTAGACAGGTAAGTTTCGATTAAAAGGTTAATCCCCAATATACAAGATAACAACAAATTAGGTGGCGAAGAATATAAAACAAAAAAGTCAATACCTCAATAGCACTTTGCATCAAACTGGCAAATTCAAATTCCACGAAACCAAAACATGTCCCCTGTTGCTGGATAGAAGATAGCCAAATAAAAAACATGTGAACATCATTATAAATAAGAAATCTAAATGAAGTTAACAAAGTTAAATGTGAAACATACCTTGCTACTTCTAACTTGAATACCATTATGCTTAATAGGCCCAAAATTGTTGAAAACCGCTTCAAGTTGTTCAACAGTTGCATTCATAGGCAGATTTGGTACAAATATGGCATGAGTCTTAGCTGGACATGTACAATCATAGATATTAGAAGAAACAAGCTGGGTATGAAAAGGGAAGTTTGTATAACATCTCAAATTGAACACCATTCCAGGTATCAATAAATAAGTTCACGAGAAGAAATAAACACCTGCAAATATTTCTGGACAAAATATAACATTATCATAATACTAATGAATCCAAAATATCAAATTATTCCATAATAACTCCAAAACATGTCACTCAGTGTTGCATAACCATCCATAAGCACACTTACAATAACAAAACCCAAAGAAAACAACAATATAGCTAACATTAACACATAACCTTCCAAAATATGGAATTGTTCCATAATTATTAATAACCTAAAGAATACCATGGTACCACTAACATGCTTCACACAACGTATCCAGCAACTTCAAGTTAGAAGGTTTTGTTGAAAAATTTCTCCGACCAAAGCTTTCTCATCCTATCATAATGCCACACATAAATAAACCCCCCCACCCCCCCAAAAAAAAAAAAATCCATATCTGAAAATCATAAACCCTAACTCATATCAAACAACCAATGTCAAAATCATCAAAAAATAATAAATCTCACACAACTAAATCAACACTGAAAAACCCATATGAAAAATGATAAGAAATCAAATATGTGTAAATATTATGATTCATCAAAAATAAAACCTGAAACTTTGAGTTTTTCCAGCAAGGAGTAGAAATCAAACCTAAGAAAATCAGAGAAAGGTTAGAGATGAAGAAAAACGAAAAGAAAAGGAGAAATCTAATCAAAAAACACAGAAAACTACCTGGGTTTCGCCAGTGATGGGCGGCTCCGGCGGAAGCTGGAGCTGGCGGTGGTGCCTTAGACCTTGGAGCCAGGGATTGATGGGAGAGGGGACCGGAGGTGGCTGGGTTTTTTTGGAGAGAAATCTGATCTGGGAGAGTTTGAGCATAAAGTGACCATGGGTGGGAGCGAAAAAAGAAGAGTGATAAGTATCCGGGGTGTGAGGGAGTAAGCAATTGTAAAATGTTATACCAAAATTTTAAGCGTAAAATATATTACATAAATTTGCTTAGATTGGTTTGGTTGACTGAAAATATTTAATTTTTGACTAAATATTTTACTGCAAAACAAATACGGTAAAATTGGAAAATATTTTTTTGCAAATATATTACATAGAAATAAATGGAGCGTTATTTACCAAGGTTTTGTGTTTGGGAATTTACTGGACATTGAGGTGTTTCATGGTTCTTGTTTTCTGTGTCCTTCAGGCTGGGCCAAGGATATGCCTTGGGAAGGACTCTGCATATCTCCAAATGAAGACGGCATCGGCCATTTTGTGGAGGTTCCACAAATTCAGTTTGGTGCCAGGTCAACCAGTGAAGTACAGGATGATGACAATACTATCAATGGCGCATGGCTTGAAGCTTACCACAGCAAGACGATCTTAAGATGCCATAGTAGCTGTTCTTCTGTCATGCAATTAGCATCAGACTGTAATGCAAGGGCTGAACAGTTTATTAACCATTTGAAAGCTAAAACAGAAAAAATTGCTAACTATCTTATGCAAAGAAGAGAAATATGGAACATTATAGCACTATATTTTGGGGGCAAAAGGGTAAGCTTGTAGTATCCACTAAACTAAGGGGTAATCTGGTGCATCTGATTCAAAACCAAAATAATAAAGGACCATGATTTTAGAGGGGCTACTTTGCTTGCTTTCTTAATACTATGGGTGTTAAGGAGGAAGATTGATAAATGTTGGGATGTTCAGCAAATAGCTATAAATTTGAATTCTTTCTTCAGCTTAAATCTAAAGTTGTTCCATAAAGATAAAATCATGAAGTATTCTAATCTAATGCAAATAAATCACAGTGTGGATATTATATACATGGAAGTATGATGGTAGTTATAGTTTGCTTATTTATATTCACTTGAACTATAGTGAAAACTGATCGTGATGAAGACAAACAACAGAAACTAAGAAATTAATTTCTGCTTCTGGTCTTGCCATTCATTGATTTCAGCTTCTATCTTTGCTTGCACTAACGCGTGAAAACCTGAGTATGGCTCATAACCAAAGCAGGTCTGAAGAGCCTGAAGCAATTTAAAATACCAGATATAAAGCATAGTCAGAAATGGTAAAGGAATCCTGCTAATTAAAATAAAATTACATACCTCCAGCAGCACAAAGAAGGGAGCCATTATAAAGGCTTGAACAAGGTTATCCAAAAGAGTTGGTGCTCATCCCTGCAGAACATGATTGAGTTTAAGCTATAATAGTCTGACAGATCATTAACCATGTCGCAAACAACAAAATTAGTTACCTCAAAGATCTCATGGCCAATAAACTGTACAATCCAACACAATAGCTGAGCCACCAGCACAACCTGGAAATAATTTGGTAGTGGTTGAAATTAAATGAGATAAAATGAAAATCCCTTAACATAATTTATATTATCAAGAAGAAAAAAGCACATTAGTAAAAACTTGAAAGTACAGGAAATTGGTGCTAAAGCGAGCAACAGCTTTGTTTCAGAGAAACAAATTAATATAAGAAAAAAAACTTCTCCTCCTGCACAGCATGGACTGATATTCGTCCCTATGCCATCCACAAAATCTCCAATGAAAAATGAGTAGCACAGCCAACCAACTAGTAGGCCAAAACGTAGTTGTTAGCATTATTCTTATATGAAGACATTAGAACTATAGCTACTAACAACCCCCCCCCCCCCCCAACACCCAAAAAAAGAAAAAGAAAGACAAAAAAAAAAAAAGTAGTCGTATGATCCGAAACAGCCATGCAACAATTATTCTTTGTAACCAAAGAAGATCCACATTTCTTAACCCAAGATTTTATGACTCTAAACTATGAAGGGAACTAGGGAAGTAGCATCCCTTTGATATTTAATTTTCTCAAGACTAATGTTCTGTGAAAACGGTTAAAGCTAAAGCAATATGCCCCCATTTCCATCCTATAAGACTTTGTCCAAACATAAATGAGCCTCATTCAGCATCAATGCACTCTTTTCCTGAAATAATTCTCCCTCATAGAAGCAAAGCTGTGTGGGTTTCACAAATCATTCACTTTCACTCTCCTAAATAAACCAGAGACCAAGGGCACCTTTAACGTTAATTCAGGTACAAACTTCTGATGCTTTAACCTTATAATGCTTGCATTCCTAATATTTTCTAGCCCATAGTGTATTAGTTTTCTTCCCAAACTGCACCAAGATGTAAAATGTGACAGGCTTTTATTTGTCAATACACTTATGAGTTACTTTCATGCCGTGAACAAGCTTATTGGAGCCATGTTGTAATAGTGCAGTGTGTCACTGTCAACGGATGGAAATGGAAGGAGATGATTCCAAGGAGGTGTCTTTGGAGCTATAAACATTATATTGAGTATACATCAATAAACAGATAAAGACAAAGGAGTCAATAAATCTAAATATGAAGTACCCCCCACATTTTTTACTTATTCATCTAGCAATTTTTTCATACAACAATTAAAAAGACCAATTACAGAAAGCTTTCAGCTTCAAAAAAAAAGACTGGGCCCCTTGTAACAAGTAAAGATTATGCTCTTTCCTCAAATAGCTACATCTTAAACTCATAAAATTACTAGTGCCAGATAATAAACAGATAAAGACAAAGGAGTCAACAAATCTAAATATGAGTAACCCTACATTTTTTATTTATTCATCTTGCAATGTTTTCATATAACAATTAAAAATACCTATTACAGAAAACTTTCAGTGATTTTTTTTGAATGGGTTCCATTGTAACAAGCAGAGATTATGTTCCTTCCTTATATAGTGACATTACAACTGAGCTGGCAATAGCTAAAAACTGTAAAACAACCTCAAGCAGGACCTGTTACAATTCACAAAGTGGGACCTTGATGCTGCACGCCTAAGAATGTGTATATGAGAAAACTTTTTTAAAAAAATTTTAAAACAAAAAAATTTATTTGCTAGTTATGAATGGGCTTATTTTGACAAATTATGTATAATGCATGACAAGCCATCCTCACTTGATAAAAAATTTTCTCCTTAACTATTCTTGTAAAATAAAAGGAAACAAAATGGAAGACAATATATGCCCCAAAGAAACAACTAAGAAAAGACAGAATAAGGAATTATATCATAATATGCAACAAGAATGCGAAGCGGAACTTCTCTAGCATTTCTAGTATTACATAATCTTGATTACTAGTCTAATGTGAATATGACAGTAGAACAGAATAACATTCATCTCAGCATAGAATAAGGCTGCCAAGAAAACAATGAAGCAACAAACAAAATAAGATGCTAAATCGCTTTTACTTTCATCAAAATATGGTTAGTACATTTATAGCACAACATAGAACCAAAAACCATTCATCCAATAACACATATTCCTTCAGAAAATAAAAATGATCCTAAACTCTAATAATTCCCAACGAAATTCAGTAATAAACAAAACTGAATACTAATTCAGCACTGTAAGGGGAAACAAAAGAGTGGTTTTTTACTGTCATTGTGGCCATATGACAACAGTAAACACCGGCTCAATTGCAAAATATTTCAAAAGGCAAGTTAGTGCCTAAGAAGCATGGACATGGACGTGCACACGACACTACATGGGACACAGTGACACTGCAATTCTTGAAAAATTAGGACAATATTGCATTAATCAATATATCGTTATGTATATACTATTTATTTTTAAGCATATTTTATGTGTATTTTGAGTTTTCAAAATAAATAACAACTATCAGAATCTTTAAAAACTTATCTAAAATCGAACGAATTTTTAAAAGAATAAGTTATATTTTTTCTTCTTGACCCAGTAAGGACACGCATGTAGTGTGTCCTCGGTGTGTCCATGTTCTACAAAGTCACTCAGGAATTTTGGAGTGTCTTGTTCTTCTTATGTTAGAGCTATAATATGTAAAAATGTTCTTCATTCAGAATCCTGAAAATTACTACAAATTGTCCCAAAACAAAAAGGATTCCCTTATGCAAAACACCATAGATTATCCAAATTCCAATGCACGTGTAAGCTATCTACTGCGGCAACCACAAATGATTCCCAATGACTCCAAGCATAAACAAATGCATAACTCTCCCATAACAAAACAATTTATAAACAAAAGACCCTTTCAATTTCAAATACAAAAGGAAAGCCATAGTAAATTTATGAACAAAAACTAATAATAAACTAAGAATTGTACCTTCCAAGCTAGTGAAAACCCAAGTCTACTTGCAATAAAACTGCTAGCAACCCAACAAATAGCACAGAGCAGAGCAGCCACAAACACCATATGGATGGCTATGCTTATTTGGTTGCTACGATAAGCACCATGGAAAGCAAAGTACTTTTCAAGGTCAAACAATCCGATCTTTCCCATTGGGGTATGGGGAAGCTTTTTTCAGGGAAAGTAGGTGATTTTCTTGCGAGTTTTCCCGAGAAAGAAATAGGGTTTTGTTTGGATTTGTGTGAGGGAAAGAGCGTTTTGAGAATTGGATGAGAAGGTTTGCGAGTTGTTAGAAAAGAGAACGACAAATTACAGAGGTTTCAAAGACAGAACAGAAGCCATGGAAAAAGCTTCATTTTGCTTTCATAAGTAAACAACGTTGTGACTCGTAAATATTAACAGACCAACTTATTAAAGCTATGATATGGTCACCCGAGATGGATCTTACTAGGTCACCATGAGAATATGATTGGCTAGTGAGTAAAATCCTTTCAGCCAAGTTACATGGGAAGATTTCAAATTAAACTAGAGAGTAAACACATCATTTGTTACAGCTTTATAAGAGCGCTCACAGTTTTATATATATATATATATATATATGAGTAAAGTTCAAGTTACACTTAGTATAACTCTAAGTAATGTTACATTACTCAATAACCTGTTATTAAATTCATATTTTAAGAATTTCACTGTTAAATTACATGTTCTATATGTGCTTAACATGCATACCAATTTTCATGCCATTCGGATCTTATTTACCATGTGATCCATAAACTCATATTTTATGAATTATTTTAAATTACAAAAACTTGAATTTAAATAATTGATTGATAACATGACTATTAATCTTTGATCATCATGAAATTTTGCAAGCATAGAGAGTATATGAATATAATATAATTCAACGGTAGATTTGTCAAAATTCGCATCTAATAATAAATTATTAAGTGGTGTAATATCGCTTAGAGTTACACCAGGTGTCACTGGCAGCTCTACTTGTATGTGAGGATGGTCCTAGGACCACCCTCACTTGTCAAAAAAAAAATTATATAAAAAATTATTTTAAATTAATATATTCTAGGACCACCCTGACTTGAAAATATTGTATATATATACTTCAAAAATATATATTATTTACTAAATTAGCCTATTTTGCCCATCCTAATAAAAATGTTGAACACTTTTACTTGAGACTCATAAAAATTTGAGTTCAATAAATATAAGAATAATGCTACATCCACAACATTTTCACCATAAATTTTATGTGGTAAGCTATTACTAATTCTAATTTGGGTTCAATATTGACATATTTTACCCACCAATAACACGTTAACAACTTGTTGCACGAGATTTGTTATGAAATTGTTGTGGTCACTTTATTATTCTCATATTAGCATTTTCAATTTGTACTTTATCTTTTATCAGTTCTTTTTTTTTTTCTTATTCTCTTTGTTAATACAAAAAATTGTAATATTTCCTGTGTTTGCGTGTTTTTTTTTTTTTTTGTGACGTTAATATATTCAAATTGTTTTTTTATTAAATTTTGTATAATTTAATTTTCTTAATGACCACCCTAAAAATAATTCCTAGGGCCGTCACTGCCAAGTGTAACTTGAACCCAACTCTCTCTCTCTCTCTCTCTCTCTCTATATATATATATATATATATATATTGATAAGAAGATTCACAGAGCAAGTCATGAGCTGTGTTTGTTATAAATACACTTGAAGTCATGATTTTAGTGTATTTTGTGTGTATGTTAGTATGTATAACAATATTTAGCCATAAGTGATTGTTTATCACTTGAGATGAATCTATTTTCTTTTCTTCTATTACTTACACTATGTTTGGTTGGAGGGATTATAGGGAGGATGGAAAACAATGGGTGGAAAATGGTGTGGAAAACAGCGTTTTCCACTGTTTGGGAAGCAAAGAAAATCAGAAAGGATGGAAAACCGGGAGAAAATTTTCCTCCCGGGCCCACCAATTTTTTTCCTCCCAAATCGGGAGGAAAACTATGGAGAGAATATTGCCCTTACCGTGGAATTACACAAATGCCCTCTCCACTTACCCTCCTCACAACCACAAAGGCTGTTCTGGAATCAAGTAAAAAAATAATAATAATAAGAGACCGAGAGCTGTAGAAAAAAAAGAGAGAAAGAACTTCTTGAATGAGGGAGAAAAAAGGAGCCATCAAGAATCCAATTACAAAGCCCACATGACTATGAGCCGAGCACCCAAGTCCTCCTTTGCCAACGGGTATGGAGGGAAGAAAAAAAAAAAAACACAGAGAGAGCAAGCTGGAGAAAAGAAAGAGAGAATGAGAGTGATGGATGATTTGCTGGAAGCCTGGAACGTGTGTGGAGAAAAAGAAAAAGAAAAAGAAGGGGGGTGGGGATAGAGATAACGTGTGGAGGAGATAGCGTAGGAAAAAAAAAAACAAAAACAAAAATGTATGGATGAAATGAAAAGGGAGAAAAGAGAAATAATATAAAGCATAAAAAATTCTAATTGAGAAATGTTACTACAATATTTTTACAATAAATTTTAAGTAACAGATTGTTATTAGTTAATATTGGTGAGTAAAAAAATAATTTCAGTGGTGGGTTCAAATTATAACTAGTAACAACTTTTCACATAAATTTTGTTGTGAAAGTATTGTGAAAAATGTTGTGGACATAACACTTCTTATTGAAAAATATAATTATTGGTAAATTTTATATTATTTAATGAGTACAAATAAATCTATTTTTTACCTATTATGTAACAATAGTATAATAGTCAATTTATATAAACTACTTTTTTTATCCTCTCACTTTTCTTTTCAACCAAACAAAAGAGTTTTTCATCCTCCCACTTTTCCATCCCTCCAACCAAACACACACGAGAGAAAATTAAATATTTTCCATCCTCCCACTTTTCCACTCCTCCAACGAAACGGACCCTTAAAGTTATGACAAAAAAAGACAAAAAAGTTTTGTTTTAGACTTTCTTTATATTTTTGGAATCATGTCGTATTCATAAACAAATAAAATGTGGGCATATTTAGATTTTAAATTCTTTGAATCAAACAATATCTAAGTTCAACTTTATAGATTTTCAAGTTTCAAATAAAACTTTGAACTTTTAAAATTGTATCAATGTAAAATTTAAACTTTTCAAATTTGATTTAGAATTTTTGTTAAGTTGGATTAGGGGTTAAAAAATGTAGGTTCAATTAAGGAAACTATACAATATAGTTTATAATAGTCTTAAAATTTGAAATTCTTAAAATTGTAAGGTTTAATTTGAAATCACTTACTTGTAAAAAAATTGAGATAACCTACTTTAAAATGTAATTTATCTAACTTTTTTCCTTTTTGACTTTTGACATTTCCTTTAAGCAAGCTTCTTTTTTTTTTTTTTTTTTTGAAGAAACCGGCCAGTGAGGCCATCTTTATTGAAATGCTTGAAAATCAGCCAAATAACAATTATAAAGGTCTGGTGGGACAAACTCCATCCAGACTAGGAAAGCTTAAAACAATCTAGCTCGCTTAGCTAAGGCATCCACTAACGCGTTACTTGTCTACAAATATGCGCGAAAGAAAAACTCTGAAAAGAGCTAATATAAGACCAAATGTCTCTAATAATATGACCAAAAGAAGAGTGCATGGAAGTCTGGTTTCAAATGGCTTTGATGGATGTCTCTGAGTCTCCTTCAAAAACAGCGTTTAGGAAGCCCACTTCAAGTGCGAACTGAACTGCACGCGTGGCTGCCATAGTCTCGAGGATCACCACAGATTCTGGTATAGGAATTCTCTCTGTCATTGCTGCTAGGACTTCACCCCTATCATTCCGAGCTACAACTCCAATCCCTGCTGCATTAATTTCCTCAAACATCGCCCCATCGAAATTTATCTTTACTTGGCCAAAATCCGATGGCTTCCACACGGTTTTAGTCTTCCTCACCTTCAACTTCTGGTTTGGCCGAGACCTGTGAAATTCCTAGAGCTGTTTTCGAGCCTCCTCAGCAACTCTGTTGATCAGCACTGTCATTTCCCCCACCCTTACCTTATTTCTTCGAGTCCAAAGTATCCAACTTGTCATAGCAAACAATTCAGTGTCAAAATTTGAGCTGAAAAAGAGTTGAAGTAATTCTGCATAATTGTGAACCCGATAAAATTGTGATGGAAGCAAGGCAAACCGTGAATTCCAAACTTCTTTAACCGTTGGACAATGCCATAGGGCATGAAGTGAAGTTTCCTCGCCTGACTTACAGTGGATACAGCTAGCACAATTGGTGATCTTCCTTTTACTCAGATTAGACATAGTAGGGAGAGATTCAGTGCATGCTCTCCACATGAAACATTTGACTTTATTTGGAATCCTTAATTTCCACAAACCTGACCAGAACTTCTTGGAGCTTTCCATGTCTGAGGACGAAGCTTCCTCACTGTACTGAGCCTCACAAAGAAGGTTGTATCCAGATTTCACCGAGTACAAGCCATTATTTGTGTACCGCCAAATTAAGACATCTTCCTGAGGGGATGAGCAGATAGGAATAGATTAATTCTCTGTGCCTCATGTGGTAGGAAAATTTCATCTATAAGAGCTGAGTTCCACCACCCACTCTCGCTATCAATGAGTTGATTTACAGTGGCATTTTCTGACAAAACTGATACTGAGGAAAGCACTCGACCAGTACCACTTCCAGGCAGCCAAGCATCCTTGAAAATTTTTGTCCTTAACCCATTCCCTATCCTCCACTTTGCTCCCATGGATATAACCTTCCTTGCTTGTAAAATGTTTTTCCAAGCAAAGGAGCCTGAATTTGATTTTGCCTCAAACACAGTCCCCCTTAGAAAGTATTTTGCCTTGAAGGGTTGCACATCGTTTCCCAATTTTTTCAGTGAATCTTCCTCCTATCTCCACGTTGACCCCACCAAAACTTGCAAATCATAGCTTCAATATCATGACAAAGGCCTTTAGGGAGCTTGAAACAACTCATAGCGAAAGTGGGAATTGCTTGCACCACTGCTTTCAACAACACCTCCCTCCCCGCCTGAGACAACAATTTTTCCTTCCACCCTTGCAATTTTCCCTAAACTCTTTCCTTTATGTAATTGAAGCTTGCCCTTTTATTCTTCCCCACCACCACCGGTAGACCTAGATATTTCTCATACTCCTTTATCTCAGGTACACATAGGAAGTTTTTTATGGCTGTTTTGGAGCTTTTAGAAATAGATTTTCCAAAAAAGATAGTGGTCTTCTCAGGTTTTATTTTTTGGCCCGAAGCAAGTTCATACCTGTCCAAAGTATTTTTGATTACTTGAACCTCCCTTAATTCAACACGGCAGAAAAGGAGAGTGTCATCCGCGAAGAATAAATGGGAGATTTTAGGTCCACTCCTACAAAGAGAGAAGCCTTTGATATCCCCATCCAACACCGCCCTTTGAATTAGTCCGTTGAGCCACTCAGAACAAAGTAGGAACAAGTACGGAGATAATAGATCTCCTTGTCGAATTCCTCTTGTAGGAATGATATTTCCATTCGGTTCTCTATTCACCAAAACTGAGAAGGACACCGAGTTGATGCAGCCATAGATCAGGTTAATCCACCTCTCATTAAACCCCATTTTCCTCATGACTTCACATAAAAAATCTCATTCCACCCTATCGTAGGCCTTGCTCATGTCAAGCTTCATGGCCATAAAACCTGATCTTCCTGCCTTCTTATTTTTCATGTGATGTAAGGATTCATAAGCCACCAGGATGTTGTCAGAGATTGCTTTATCTGATTGAAATGCACTTCGAGAATCTGAAATGATATCTGGTAAAATAATTTAAGTTTGTTTGCCAACATTTTAGACATAAGTTTATATAAAACATTACATAGTGCAATAGGGCAGAAATCAATGACTCTTTGGGGATATTTTACTTTTGGAACCAAGGTGATGTATGTGTGATTCAGATTGGGAGGGATTATACCTGAATTGAGGCAAGAGAGGATTGCTTGGTATACATCACCTCCAATTCTTTCCCAGTAGTGCTGATAGAATATTGGCGACATCCCATCCGGGCCAGATGCCTTTAAGGGAGACATCTGCTTCAATGCCAGGTCCACTTCAGCTTTGGTGAACTCACTTATTAAGGATTGATTCATTTCAGAGGAAACTAGTCGCGGAGTATCCGCCAAGACCGCCTCCATGTGTTCACTGACCGGGTTTGAAAAGCAGAACAGGTGCTGAAAATAATCCACAAACAGCCCAGCTAGCTGCTCCTCTCCTTCACACCACGACCCATCCACCCTTCTCACTCTTTTAATCTCATTCCGGCGATACCTTTGGGAAGCTCGGCTATGAAAGTATTTAGAGTTTTGATCCCCTCCTTTCAGCCACGCAGATTTTGCTTGCTGCTGCCATAATTTTTCTTCTTGAGTTAAGAGATTCCTCAGTTCACTCTTGAGACTAAGAAACCGATTCATGGATCCACCTCTAACAGCCACCATCTCAGCTTCTTTTAATTTTTTACGTACCTCAATCAGCTGCCGTGTAATTTTTCCAAAGGATATGTTACTCCACAATTTCAGCCTAGCCTGGCAGCTTTGTAAATTTTCAGTTACCCGAACCATTGGAGACGGTCCGAGTGGGTTGATGTCCAGGCCGAATTGACTACTTCATGGCAGCCCTCTTCTTGTAACCAGACTTGCTCAAACCTCCAAGGTTTTTGGTGCCAGATTGGGATGCCTAGGGGGTGAATGATGATAGGTTTGTGGTCAGAGCATCCACATTCTAGGTGATGAACTTTGGAGGCTGGGAAGAGTGCTGCCCAGTCATTATTAACAACTGCTCTATCAAGCCGTTCCCACCATGACACCTCCTGCTATATTTTTGTTCCATGTAAATTTATTGCCTACAAATCCCAAATCCACAAAGCCACATTCATCTAGGACGTCTCTAAACTCCTGCATTTGCCCCAACGATCGTGGTCTCCCTCCTACCTTTTCATGAGATTTCAGGATTTTGTTAAAATCACCCCCACATAACCACAGGAGATTAAATTTTGAATTTAAACTTCTCAAAAGATTCCAGGATACATGGCGGTTGTGAGTCTCAGGTGCACCATAAAAACTTGTAAACCGCCACAAAGTCTCCCTACCTTCATCAATGATAGCATCGATATGATTAAGAGAGGACGAATCAACCCAAAGAAGAAGGTCAGTTTTCCATAACAGCACTAAACCCCCTCCCTGATTAACTTTTGAAACCACATGCATGTCTCCGAAATTCAATTTCTTCAGAAAATTCTTTAGCCTAGCTTCAGTCAGCCATGTTTCAGCAATGAACACGACTGCAGGATCTTGTGCCCGAATTAGATCACCGAGCTCTTGAATTGTCTGAGGGTTTCCAAGCCCATGACAATTCCAACATAAAAGACTCATTGGTCTTGGCAGGGCTGCACAGCAGCCTCCGCCATTGAAGGAATGTTTTTGCTATCCTGCCTTGAGACTCCTCTGCGCTTGACAGGTACATCATCATAAATCTCTTCCCCACCTGACCGTTTAGCAAGAACTAGTGCATTTGAACTACTTCCAACCTCTGTTCCAGACCTTGTAATTCTTTTCCACGTTGCCTTTCTTGTATTTTCAACCTCCTTTAAGCAAGCTAAATGGGAAAGGATGACATATTATAAAGAAAAATGTATGTGGTCTTGGTAATTAAAGCTATATTTGCAATTTTCAATGTTATTGCCAACATTTTCTTGTATTGAGTTGACTCAACATATTTAAATTGATGAAAAAGTATATGGTTGAGAGATAGAGGGTTGAGACACGATGACGATGTAGTTCAATAGTGATTGTCAAAGCTAAAAATCCTGACTAAAGGTTCCGTTTGGGATTAGCTTATTTTGCTTAATTTTGCCAACTTATTTTACTATTCAGCTTATTTTTGGTACTATTCATGAGTCTCACTGTACTATTTTAGCTAACTTTTATATTTATCTATAGTACTTTCGGCAAAAAAATTTCAGTTTCAGCAAAATAAGCAGATCTCAAACGGACCCTAAATAATAAATATTCATGGACCATTTTAATTTAATTAAGTTTCCAAAATGAGCACCCTCAATTGTATTAGAAGCTCTCATTAGAAATCAGAAAAGGACAAATATCCAACACCTCAATGACATGAAAAACCTATACACAACTGACAACCATTTGAAATTATATAATTGGTAGTTGGTGAACTTACTACTTTTTGGTAGTAGATGGAGAGCTTAGAGCATTCACATCTGCTCGGCTAAAGTCTTCTAAAATAGAACTATAGTGCAAATTTTACACATTTTGAGCAAAAAAACACCCACATCAGTGGGTGTAAAACTGTGTAAAACCGTGTATATACACGGGTACTGTAGCTCGTGTAAACAATTTTTTTAATTTATTTTCTCTCTCCTCTCTCAAACTACCTCTCTTCTCCAACCATTACAACAACCCAGCGCGCCAAATTAACTACCCAACCACCAAACACCGCAATCTAGCACAGAGTATTAACCAAAATCAACTGAAAATTAACCCAGAATCAACTCGAAAATTAACCCAAAAATCAATTGAAAATTAACCCAAACACATCCACACAGACAAATCAACACAAAGATACACTTGCTCAAAAGAAAAAAGAAAAAAAAAACACAAAGATACACAAACAAACCCAAACGGACAAACAACAAAGAGAGATCGGTGCTTATCGGAATTGTGGATCAGAGCTGTGGGTCTCGCTTGATCGGAGCTCGTGGGTATGGGTCTTGCCTGATCGGAGCTGTGGATCGGAGCGTGGTCAGAGCGATGGTTCGAAGCTGTGGATCGGAGCTCGTGGGAGCTGTGGATCGGAGCATGTGGGAGCTTGGATCGGAGCGTGGATCGGAGCGGTGGTTCGGAGCTGTGGATCGAAGCTCGTGGGAGCTGTGGATCGGAGCGTGTGGGAGCTTGGATCGGAGCGTGGATCGGAGCGGTGGTTCGGAGCTGTGGATCGGAGCTATGGAGTGGTATGGACCGAGAGGATAGATCGGTGATGGTGGTGGAAGAGGAAGGTGGATGGGTTTTGTGATTTGGAAGAGGAAGGCCAGAGAGATGGGTGTAGAGAGAGAGAGCAAGAAATCAGAAAAATGGGTAGAAAGAGAGAGAGAGTGCGTATTAAAGAGAGGTAGTTAGAGAGAAATAATAAAAAAATGGAGTATAATGAATATTTTATTGAAATATCTTGTAAAATAGATGAACTGATGTGGGTGTTTTGTAAAAGTGAATGTGTAAAATAGAAAAAGTAGGTTTTTAGTATAAAAATGGATGTGTAAAATACACGGACTGATGTGGATGCTCTTAATAGCTCATTCAATGGTATTTTGCCTTTCATGCAATGCAAGCCATGAGTGTTATGTTAGGTGAAATGCAAAGGAGAGCAGGAGCCTGATCCTAAGCATGCATTAACAAACTATTAAAGGAGAAAGCTATACAAACATGGGATGGGAGAATGGTGGATCACCAATGAGAAGAATTGCTAATGCTATCACATATTATTGCTGTTAGCGACCAAGGCCCACTCAAGGATGAGTCTCAAATCTCAAATTGTGTGCACTCTATTTAGGAATGCTACATTCAACACACGAACTCAACAAATCTAACCCAAATCAATCCACCCGAATTTTTGAGTAAGTATTTTTGTGGATAGATAAGTTGGATTGGATTCTAGTTTCTTTTAAGACTTGGGTTGGGATGATTTTGCCATTATTAATAGCTTAAATAAATATTTTTAAAATTTTAATTTTGACAAAATCGGTTTTGGTTGAATTTGCTAATTATCTAGTGCAAAGAAGAGAAATATGGAACAATACAGTATATCTTGGGGGGAAAATGGTAAGCTTGTAATATCCACTAAACTAAGGTGTAATCTAGCGCATGTGATTCAAAACCAAAATAATAAGGGACCATGATTTTAGAGAAGCTACTTTGCTTGCTTTCTTAATAGTTACAGGTGTTAAGGAGGAAAATTAATAAATGTTGGGATGTTCAGCAAATAGCTATTAATTTGAATAAATTCTTCAACGTATATCTGAAGTTATTCCACCATAAAGATAAAATCATGAAATAATGATATGTGATCTAATCTATATATCTATATATATATATATAACCGAAGCTTTTGAAGCTTCTACAATTTTCCACATCAGTATTATTTAAGAAAATAAAACTATTAAAAAATAATAAAACGCTAAACACTGTAACTATTTCTAACCCAATAACTATTTCTCCCCAAAACAAACCCAATAATCTTCAACTTCTAAACAATACCCGATACAAAAACCTATTTCTCAGTCTCTATCTCTCCTTCAAACGCAAACTTAGCCCAACAAACACTGCAAGACCCATACCCTTCTCTCTCTTTCTCTATCTCTCTACCCTTCTCCTTCCCCAAAACCCAAATGCCAATCAGATCTAACAGACCGCCTCTCATGGGACATTGGGACAAACCGAGTTTCAGAGACTAAAACGATTCCGTTGGAGAGAGGCTACAGTTATTTCTCTTAATGGGTTTTCGCCAGAATCATCTGGCCGTTGGGGGGACGATATGGTATGTTAGGTTTGGTTTTTGATTTTGTTATTAATCTTGATTTGAGTTGCTTTAAATTTTCAGATCCCACACCCTCCTTTTCTCAGCCTCTCCGTTTATCAAGTTCCAAAATCAACCAAAGCCTCAACTTTGAACATACCCATTTGCAATTTTCTCTGAAGATCATCACCACTCCTCCAACCAAATCAATGGAGGCAAATTTTGTGGTAATTTTTTTAAAATTTATGTTTCCAAGCGCAACCCACTTTAATACTAATTGTTTTCCTAGCCCCATCACGTTTTGTATTCCAATCATGCTTAAATTTAGAAATAGTTTTGTATTATAAATATCATTTTATAATATTTATTGGCTATTCTTGGCTTTGTATTATTGAATTTTTTTTTTTTTTTTTTGGTTATTATTGGCTATTGTTGTTGTGTCGTGTGAGAACTGAGTATTGTTTTTTATGGTTATGTATATTATGGTTGCTTTGTTGAGTATTCATTATTTTTAGTACACACTGAATCTAGATTACAGGAACTATATTCTTATTTTAAAATTTTTGTAATTTAGGACTTTGATTTATATAAGTTATTATTATTTAAAAACTTTCATCAATTATTAATAGTTTTCCACATTGTCAATAAGTTAAGGAGTTGTTAGATGCCGAGCCGTTGATATCTACAAGGTTTGTATATCAAGTTGAGGCATACTTCAATTTTATTTTCTATGTATATTTAAAAATTTTGGGGTTAATTCTTCTGTGTTTTTCCTGGCTATTGAGTTTGAGTTTATGGTCTGCAATTTTTTGCATTTTTAGTTGTTGCCGTTGGCTGTAGAGAAAAGCTCAGAAATTAGGCCCACTCTGTGATTTCTTTTTACCACCGTCAGAGACCAGTCTTTCTTAGACACTATTACCAGTAAGTTTTCTAATTTTGTTTTATAAGTTTTCCTGTTAAATATGATTTAGGGTTTTGTTTGGGAGTGTTTTCTCTTTTAGATTGATGGGTTTGGAGCCCGTAATGGGTTTTGTTAATTTCAATCAAAACTCTGTCTTAATGTGAAGATAGTTTTAAATTTCAATCAAAACTCTGTCTTAAAGTGAAGATAGTTTTAAATTTACAGTTCAGATTAGTTTTTACTGTTGTATAGCTTCTTCTTTTTTTCTTTTTTTTCCTTCCTTCATGCTGTATAGTTTCTTCTTCTGCTTTTGTGCCGTTCCTTCCCTGTAACAACAAAGGTTCCATTCTTACATTGTTTATGCCTTAATACTTCTATATTGTTCACTGTTGTTAAGTTTCCATCTTCCTAATTAATTTCTAATTTCTTATTTTCATTCTTTTTCATCTTTTTCTCCAATTGCAGTATACTGTGTTTTTGTACCAGACATTGGGTCTTATGCCAAAAAAAAAATTAATTGAATCAGGGTTAAAGGTACCCTGATTTCCCATTTTATTTTACCAATTTCTGGGGATCTGTTTTGTCAATTATTGTTTTTTGGTTAGAATATTTTTCCCTGTTTGGTATACTTTTGTGAGATTTTAAAGTTTTCTTTATTTAGGTTATGGTTTTGTCATTGTTAGAGGATTTGTTTCAATTTCTTTATGCCATCTTTTTCATTTAATTTTAAGTTTTGTCATAGGATGTTCTGAGCATCCTAAGACTCTTATATCAACATGAGTTGCAAGTGCTGTAATATATGTGATTCCAATTTTGAATCCAACTATAATACTTTCCTAATGTTGGTTGCGAAATTTCAGTTATAGAGATAGGGTTTTTTAGGTAGATTCTTGCTTACATCTGTCTTTGTTGATGTCATTTTTTTCCATCTTTTCATTTCCTATGTCTTTGTCCAATTGAAGAAAATTGAAGTGTAGATTGCAATTCATTTGCCTCTTTGTTAGATTTCTGCTTTGTTCAATGTAGCCTTATTTTGGGAATACAAGATTGATTGAAAATTGAGACTACCATAAGTATTCATTTTGATAGGTGCATTAAAAATCTTCTAATTATAAGTTAATGAATCTGAGTCCTAATTTTAAGTAATGAGTGTGATTGTTGTATTATATACAAAAAATAAATATCAGGAAACCTTTGCAGGATATTGCCAACTTTTAAAAAACTAAATATCAGGAAAGATATTAATTTGTTGTGGCTGGTCTCTCACTTCTTTCCTTTTTAAAAGTTCATGTTGTTCAAGTATTAGGAAAGTTGTTAATTTGTTTAATAAATAAAAAAGAATAGCATAATATGAACGTATATACTCCATTCTAATTTGATCATAGATTGATCAAATCAGTTGGTGTTTGTTTGCAATGCATCTATGATTTTGTAAATTTTATAGACCCAAAAAAGGAGGAGACTAAACCTGCATTTAGAATTCATCTCTATCTAAACTACACTATGATTATTACACAATCATTGATTTAACTCTCTCCTTTTTTGTTTTTGTGTAGGTGATTTTGTAGATTTCCATGCACCAATGTATATCTTACATGCCCACAATGCTTATCACGAACCAAGAACTTGTGCTACAAATAATAAAATAATGTTATGAACAATGTTAATTTTGTAGCTTCATTGATGGTATGTACTTAAAATGATTTCAAGCAGCTTCATTGATGGCATGTACTTAAAAGATTTCAAGAAATTGCTTCAAACATTTTTTATTTTCTTGCTCATAGAAATAGCTATTAATACATTATTGCATTGTCTCTATTTAAATGAACCTTACTGTATTTTAAATTTTTTTCATAGAGAGTGGCTTGGCTAAGCCTAATAGCACTACTTTGAATAATTGTGTATTACTTTCAACCCAACATTTGGTGTTTTTGAAATTGATTGTATGTCTTACTTAAGATGTATCCAAAGAGTTTATGAAATTTGGTTTTAATTGTTTATAGAGATAGTTGAAACTAAATATATAGGCATTTCGTTTGATTCCTTTCAAATAGACACTCTTTCAAACTACTATTATTTGCATGTACTTAAGATGTATCTAAAGGAAATTAGATGCATATGACACAAATATATGTTGCTGCAAATGATCTCCTCAACAGTTTCCAAGAAGCCAACATAATCAAAATTGGGGGCCATAAAGAGTAGATAAGCAGAGATACTTAGACTATTTGTCAGCTATTTCTTTTCAAAGTTTTGAATATTGTGTTTATGAGTTGCTTCTTATAAGAGATAGTGGCATAGTGCCCCATGTGTTTATGTGGCATATTATTCCCTGGCAGCAAATGCATGGTCTTGCTAATGCTGTCATGAGATTATTTACATATTTAAATAATCATTTTATCAATAAATTTTTTTTATATGATATATTGGTGGTAGACTATAAATTGATTTGCAATTGAGCATTATGTGAATTCATATTATGCCCAAATTTGTGTATGAGCTATTGGAATGTTGGCAATAATTTTTTCATTGACATAGAGAAACCAAGGTGTGAACTTTATGTGTTATGTGAAACACCCTACATTTATAATCAAAGAACATATTTTGCGCGCTTTGTATGATTATTTGTAATTATTATTTAACCAACTATCTCGTGCATCACAGGGTTAGTGACTAGTGCTAATAAATCACAATGTGGATATTATTAACAATCTAACAAACACAATGTAGATATTATTATATACATGAAAGTATGAAGGTATTTATAGTTTGCTTGTTTCTAAAAAATGACCGAAACTGGTCATGTCAAACATTGACACCCTTACTTTTCATAATAGTCATAAACCTTTAAACAAATCTTCCAAAAATCCACAAAGAAAGAAGGGCCGTGTGTGTGAGAGAGAGAAAAAAGACTTGTTTTCATACTATAGTGATCAACCAGACTTGTTGGCGTTTGGAGGACAGATTGGAGACAATTTCTTGTTTTAAAAGGAAATGTGTTCTTGTTTTGGTGTGTGCACATACCAAAAATCCACCGTAAAAGTTTTTTTTTTTTTTTTTTTGCAATAATTAATTATTTTTCAAAAAAAAATTATTTTAAAATTAATATAATTACTATTTTAATGGAATTGGTTAGAAAGTGTTTTTTTTTCTTCTCAATTTTTTTCTTTTTCTTACTATGATTGAAATATTTGGATATTTTCGGTTCTAAAAAATGTTTCCTTCAAATTTAATAATAATAATAATAGAAAACTTGTGCTTTCAAATCCACAGGCACCCTCAATTCTCTCTAGTTTTGAGGTCGCAACAGTAAAGAGAGTTTTGGACATCCTTACTTCATACCAGATACGAACGATATCTCTGTTTTTTGAAAAAACATTGCAACACTCAAAGTAGAAAGTTTTCACACAACAACCTTGAAACCTCTTTTCTCTCTAGAACACATTACATATTTTTCGTGACTTGTTTGGTAACATACACAGCATTGGTGGATTTGTAGAATTGATGAGAGAGAGACATACATAGATTCAGACAGAGAGGAAGATAGAGAGAGCGACACAAAAAGACTAAATTGACATAATTAATAGTTGATTTTTTTTTTTTTTAATCAAAAGTTGATGAAATTAGCATAATCTAAAAAATTATAAATCACTTATCTTCAAAATAATGATTTTGATTTGCCAAGAGCCATGTAACTCAATTGGCACAACACTTAGCGTATTGAAAACTTTTTAACCGGCATTAAAAGAAATCAAACGGAGGACAACAATCCAATTGCAACCAAAACCCTGTAAGAATCTGTCCCCTTTCAAGGGCCATAATAAGGCAATGTCATACTGAAATTCATTTTCAAGAAAACATGAAGACCCTTCCAATCTCAAATACAGACATTCGCACCAGCTTATTGTAAAGAATGCGGTCATCCCTGCTGGTGTTGCTCTCTAACAATGCACTTTGCACAAGTTCCGGATGCATGAGATACATTAGCTACCAAACAATCAACACAAAAATATCAAGCAAGGAATTAAAAATAAAAAAATACAGACAACCAAAAAATAATCAAATATGGAACAGTAATTGAATAACAGATTTTTTCACCTTCACCCCCGTGTGAGAGGAACTTCCCCAAGTTGTGGATGTTCAACCTCATATCTTCAACCTGAAAGACAACAGTTACTCCTTACCACACTAATCATCATGATATCACGCATATGAGAGAGAGAGAGAGTACACGTAGATGATCAACCTCATATCTTCACCTCATCAACATGATCAACAGTTTTATCCTCCTCCTTGACCTTGGTTTTGTCTTCATCTGGTTGACCTGTGTTCAACGTTTCAGACTTGATATCTTGTTCTTTCACAGGGAGATCACTGGTCTTTGCTCACTTCGCTGGTGATATTTTATCCCTTTCCTTTTCTTGAATTTCTTCTCATTGCCTCTTTTGTTGATTTCTTTTTGTCACAAATTTTAGCCGTAGTTTCTGCACATGCTCTCGCCCAAAAAATAAGCATGTAAATGAGGATGCCTCAAGAAAGGAAGCAAGTATTATGCATATTGACATAGTCCATAGCAAACCTGTAGAAATGTTAAAATACGACTACCCATCTGATATTGAAGCATTTCATACAACGATTCAGCAAACAATGACAACTGCAAGAAACATGATCTTGCATGTCAGACAGAGAGAGAGAGAGACAGCATATAAGAAAAGTGGATGAAGCAGAACAAACCTCAAATGTTGATTCTTGCATGTCCTTGTCAGTATAATCCAGGAGTGAATCCGGTGAAAGTGATAATGAACGAAGCTGTACTGGAAGATTCATAGTTAGACAAGGAGTACAAACAAGTTACATTAGATGGGGTGAAATAAATTTGATTAACATGTAGTATATAATGCTGTGTAGGATGGCAAAAACCTACTTTGGATTCCTTGCTCCATTTGGTTTGTAAAATCAAACCAGGGTGTCAAGGAGGTTCTTCAGGCTCTCTTTTCTTTCAAATCTTTATTTGATTTGCTTCTAGAGTCATCTTTTCCATCATTGTCTTTTTTCACTTTCTCATCTTTAGATTTATCCCCATCTTTTAATTTTCCCATCTTGCCATCATTTTGAGGAACTTTCTTCTTGTCAGCATCAGTCTCCACTTTAGACACCAACGCCACTTTTCTCACCAGTTTTTCTTTCATCCTCCTTATCATCCTTGTCAGCCTTTATCTCTGTTTTCCTTGAATCGCCATCTCCTTGCTTCTTAGTGGCAACTGTTTTGGAGTCGGTCTTGGGAACTGTTTTCTTTTCAGATCTTTTGACCTCACTGACCAGATTTTCAGCATCTGCTGCTTGCTTCTCTGTGTTTTTGGTTTCATGCACTGCCTGAACTACCTTTATTTCATCCCCATCAGCATCTTTCTTAGTTCCAGAAACCCCATCACTGGATTCCAAACCAGCGACCTTTTTTTAGCTATCCTCCTAATTATTTTTTTCTCCGCAGTTCTTTTTACACCAGTACCTTCCACAACTGCAGCACTGCTTGGATCTGAATTATCCTTTGGTTTATCTTCAGTACCTTCATTCTGAACAATTTTTCCTGCTAGAACCTTTTTTACCACCTTTTTTCTTACAAATGTTTTAGTGGGAGCAACTGACTTATCCTGTTGATCAGGTATCCCTGAGTTTACATTCTTCTGTCCATTATCCTTCTCATCCAATCACCCTTTTCTTCAGCTGTAGTAATTCCTTTCAGACCATTTCCATTTTTCTCCTTTTTGTTAAAATCTTCTGCTTGTCCAGAGGATGTGGACTCTTTTTCTTTTTTTCTGATTTGTCTAGTCTTTTGACATCTTTTGAGGAATCCTTTTCCTTATCTAAATTACAAACCCCCCAAAAAAATGAATCAATTTGATCACTGTTGACTAACATAAGAAGAAAAGAGACATTAAATAAAATGAGACCATGCACAACAATTTACCTTTCAGCCCATCTTTCTTCTCACTAGACCTCTGACAACAATACAGCATTATATTAGTAAGAAGAAAGCAACAAATCCAAAAGACCTAGGCAAGAATAGACATGATTGCCAAACATTGAGCACCAATGTTGCTCTAAATAGAGCCAAAAAGTTAAATAATAGATATCTCCATGTAATTGGTATTAAGACTTTAATGGGGTGAATTCAGCAACATTGTGTCCAGAATCTAAAGATGTTTTGACCAACCCACTTTTCAATTACATGCCCCTATCATGAGAGTCAGATATCGAGTTCTTTCCAGATTGATTTCTAAAAATACAGCTCCACACTCAAATTCACTTTCAAAAATGTGTTTATTGGAATTGACAACAAGCATCATACTCAAAGTGCATGAGTAACAATGTTTTCAAGACTGAATTTGATCTGCACTCAATCTCAGAACAGATATTTGCCCATGTATCTACCTATGTGCATGACTGCATGCACATATTTTGTGTTTGTCTCTGCCAGTGTATAAATTAGATGTCTTTTGGCAACGAACCTGAGCATAAGTAAAACCAATAAAAAAAAGTTTCAAACAATATAACTACAAACCTCTTTTTTCAAAGAAAGTTGGCGCTCCCTCTCTGCAACAGCCTTCTTGTGAGCAAGCCATTGCCCATTGGTCTCTCCATGCATCCAAAGAAGGGAGACATTCAGAAAAATGTGGAACAAATAGTACAGTGATTAAAAGCCTTAAATAAGGAAGTCAAATTCTGTTTTATTTTTTTTTTAATATCATAAAATGACTCAGCAATTTTAAACAGGTGGTGTGAAGTGGTGGACCAGTATGCAAAAGTAATGCGGTCCACACATGAGGACAGTATAAGTATATAAATTTTCATAGCAAATCAAAAGGTGTATTAGTAAATTAAAGATTAAGATTAAAATTTTAAAAGTCAGTTCTAATTTCAACTCTTGAATAAATTTTTTTTTTTTAAGTAAGACTATCAAATTAAATTAGTGTGAATTGTCAAGAATACCGCTAATTTAATTTGATAGTTTTACTAAAAAAAAATAAGAAATGAAGTTAAAACCGTAATTCAACAAAATTCACAAACTCAAATGAATCCCATTTACCCCTCATCTTGATAAAGACTCCATCAGAAGTATCATCTGTATCATCATTCTCAAACAACTCGTCTCCATAGTTTAGAAATTTTGAAAACGCCTTTTTCTTTACTTCCATAGCATTTGCCTACACCCAAAAAAACAGGAAAAAAAAAAAGTTAGAAATTTAAACATTTTTTTAAGGTAAGTAAGAATTCATTAAAAAAAATTTACCAAGAAGCGTAAATTGGTTTGATCAAACTTGAATGAACCTGTTTCTAAGACATTGGTCGGTCCCATTACTTGGAACCTCTCTGCTGTGAGGAGGTCTTCCAAGTGGTAACGCTTAAGAGCCACCTTAGAGCGATACTTAGGGCTGTACTTTCCCAATATGCAAACATATCCCTGCCGTAAGAAAAAAATAACAATGATATCATAATTTTAAACTATAATAATTATAATACCTTTTGTCATAATTCATAACACCTACACAATCATTTTTAGTATCAATCATAGTACAACTATCTGATTGACGCTAAGAATGATTGTGTAAATGTTATGAATTATGACAGAAGGTATTATAATTATTATAGTTTAAAATTATGATATGATTGTTATTTTTTTCTTACGGCAGGGATACGTTCACATATTGGGAAAGTACAGCCCTAAGTATCGCTCTAAGGTGGCTCTTACGCATTACCACTTGGAAGACCTCCTCACAATAGAGAGGTTCCAAGTAATGGGACCGACCAATGTCTTAGAAACAAGTTCATTCAAGTTTGATCAAACCAATTTACACTTCTTGGTAAAAAAATTTTAATGAATTCTTACTTACCTTAAAAAAATGTTTAAATTTCTAACTTTTTTTTTTTTTTCCTGATTTTTTGGGTGTAGACAAATGCTATGGAAGTAAAGAAAAAGGCGTTTTCAAAATTTCTAAACTATGGAGACGAGTTGTTTGAGAATGATGATACAGATGATACTTCTGATGAAGTCTTTATCAAGATGAGGGGTGAATGGGAGTCATTTGAGTTTGTGAATTTTGTTGAATTACATTTTTAACTTCATTTCTTATTTTTTTTTAGTAAAACTATCAAATTAAATTTGCAGTATTCTTGACAATTCACACTAATTTAAGGAACTAACAATTGCATTTACTAACAATTTGCATCCAATTGCATTTCCACTCTAAAATTATTAAGGAAATGCAATTACATTGTTAGGGAACTAACAAATGCATTTCCTAACAATTTGCATCTAATTGCATTTTCATGACTAAGTTGCGTTGTAGAAACTGACTTGGTCAGGCTCCAAGGCTATGGAGTCCCTCAAGTCTGTTTTTACACGCATCTAGTCATGTAAATGTAAATCTTGTTAAGGAAATACAAATTAGTCGGGCAAATTCATTTCCCTACAAACAACTCAATCATTTGCATTGTTAAGGAAATGCAATTGCATTTCCTAACAATTTTTAGGATATAATTTCCTAAAATGCTAGGGAAATGCAATTTACATTTCCCAAACCATTTGCATTTGTTAGGAAAATACAGATGGTAGAAATTTGCATTGTTAGGGAAATGCAAATTGTTAGGGAAATGAGTTGCGTGTAGAAAACAAATCCTGAGAACAAATCCTAAAAAAATGCAAATTTTTATTTTTTTGTAAGACTATCAAATTAACTTAACGATATTCTTGACAATTCGCACTAATTTAATTTGATAGTCTTACTCAAAAAAATATTTTTTATTCAAGGGTTGAAATTAAAAGTGATTTTTAAAATTTTTAATCTCAATCTTTGATTTACTAATACACCTTTTGATTTGCTATGAAAAATTATATACTTATACTGTCCTCATGTGCGGACTACATTACCTTTGCCTACTGGTCCACCACTTCACATTAAAATATTCTGTTTAAAATTGCTGAGTCATTTTATGATATTAGAAAAAAAATTAAACAAAATTTGACCTCCTTTGTTTAAGGCTTTTAATCATATGGGAATGACACGACTATTTTAAATTTGTGAGTTTTTAGTGGAATCGTAGACTAATCCACCATGAGTATGGTATAATTTCTCCTACTGCACTAAATTAGGAAAAGTAAATTACGAGAAGTGTTATGTTCACAACAAATTGTAGGTTATAAATTATTATTAGTTCTAATTTAAATCAACAACTTAAATTACTTTTTTATCCATCCAATAACAATCTAGCAATTAAGATTTATTGTGAAAGTGTTACGAGTACATATCTTTTTCTTTTCTCATTAAGGCAGCAGCTCAAGCGGAAGTGGTACCAACTTACATAATGGGTTGTTTCAAGATTCCACACTCTCTGCGATGAGTTAACTAGCATGGTGCGGAAATTTTGGTGGGGTCAAAGAGGAGAGGAGAGGAAAGGAAGATGGTATGTACAGTTAGGAAGAAATGTGCATTTTGAAATCTCAAGGTGGCATGGGTTTTAAACTCTTGAAGGAATTTAATCTACTTTTTTAGCAAAGCAAGGATGGAAACTTCAATCTAATCCTATTTCCCTTGCCTAGCATGTTCTTAAAGCAAAATATTTCCCTTAACAGGTGAAGGAGTATTATGGCAGCTCAGCATATTGTAAGACAAGGGATGAGATGGAGAGTAGGGAATGGTAATAAAATCCAGATATGGTCAAACAAATGGCTTCCAACCCCAACTACTTTCAAGGTAATTTCTCCTTAGAACACTCTTGGTGATCTTAGAACACTCTTGGTGATCAAGCTATGCTAAGTGATTTAATTGATAGAAGTTTGGGTGTTTGGAAAGCTGAGTAAGTTCACCAAATCTTTTTACCAAATGAGGCTGATACTATATTGAGTTTACCTAAGTTTTTCACTTCCTGAGGACTCTTTAATATGGAACTCAACCGCAAATGGTATGTTTTCGGTTAGAAGTGCCTATAAATTAGCCATGGATTAGCTCTAATAATCAAGATACAAAGAAATTTGCATATCAAAGCATAATAATAATAATAATACACGGAACAGTAGGTGAGTTAGGAGAGAGAAAGACTGGAAAATGAAGATACAAAAGAGACCCAAAATACAGAGACATGACCCCTCCATCCAAACAAACTGACCATATAATAGAGTTGGAGATGCCTTTTACTGCTGCCTCTCTCCTTTTTCTCTTTCTTTCACTTCCTCCCCAATAAACCTTAATATTTACTAAGTATATGATAGCATGGCATACACTAGGAATGTAAATTGGTAAACCTTAATATTTACGAAGTATATGATAGCATAACATACACTAGGAATGTAAATTGCGTAAGGAATTAAGTATAGCCTAACCTCACTCCAAAGCATAGCATACTAAATGCAGTTTTGCAATTACTTCTCCCAAAGCATTTGATCTCATGCAAAAAAGACAATGCAAATGTTCAATTCCTGTGAAGTGTGGAAATAATGTCATTTGAAAATTTATTAATCTTGAAGAAATCTTTTTTAATTTTGGCAAAACAAGAAAAAGGCATTTCTGTGACCTCAAGAGCCCTTGTGCAATTTTTGAGGTTTTAGGGGTCATTTTGCAAATTTGTGAAATCCTGAGGCCAACTTGTAATTTAGAAAAGTTTTGGGTTAAAGGGTAATTTTGAAAATATTTGGGTTGGTTTGTAATTTTGAAAGATGTTTGGCTTATGGATCCGGATTGGGCCCTTGTGGTGGAATGGATTTAAAATGGAGCTTTACTTTTGGGCTTGGCTTGACTTTGATTTTAAAAGGCTGGTGGGCTTATGTGTGTGATTTTTTGGATTGGGTCTGGGTGAAGCTAAATTTTAATGTGGGCTGGAGCTTAGAGGCATTCGGATTGGGCCTAAAGGAGAGAATTGGCTTGATATTTTTAGTGGAGTGGGCTTATGTGATTTTTAGTTTTAGATGGTAGCTGACCCACATGTGTCCAACCCGGTCCAAACCCAAACTATTAGTAAAAGAAATCTCTATAGACCAATGACAGAACGCCACCTCACCATCTTATCTCTTCTCTTAAATCTTTTTCTTTCTATTTCTATCTTAAACCCAAATCAGATTTAAAGCCTTAAGCCTTTCTATTGTTCGGTTGTGTTTGTGAGTTTGAGGATTTGGGATTTGGTTTTGGCTGTCTGATTGGAAATTTGATCTGGGTTTTGGGGGGGTTTGAGAAAAGATTTTTATTTTGGGTTTTTGAGGTTTGTTTCAAAATGGGTATTTGTGGGTTTTATGCGATGGGTTGTGTTTGTGTGTTTATGATGGTTTGTCCGTGGGTTCGGGGTTCGTCATGGCTATGTGCGTGTGTGTGTTTGTGCTCTGTATTATGTATTGTGTGTGTCTTGTGTTCTGTGTACGGAACTGACCAAAAAAAAAAAACCCTTTTAGGTTGAAAAATGGTAGCTGACCCAAATGTGAATGAAAAGATACATGTACATAAAAATTGGTTTCAAGTAGACACAGGGAAAAAGAGGAAGTGATGTTACCCATCTTCTTGATACTCTGTTTTCCTTCTCCCTCTCTTTTTTTCTCTGCTTTTCTTGCTTGATCTGCTGCAGTTGTCGTTGTTGTTGTTGTTGTACTTGCTGGGAGCTTTTTGTGAGGGTTTGAGTATGAAAGGAAGAATTTTTCTGGTGTCCAGATAGAAAGAAAAGGCAGAGGAGATAAACGAAGAGAGTTCACTTCTTGAAGACCCTCCAGACCACCGATCCATCCTTCACGCGCCGCTTGGGGCTCTCCTAGGAGCTAGATCGGGAGAGAGAGAGAGTTTGAAAGTTAGATAGGGTTTAGGAAATCGAACAGAGAGAAGTGTTTGGCTCGGGTTTGGTTTAGACTGAGAGAGAGAGAGAGAGAAAGAGCGAGGCGTTGAGTGGTGGTGGCCGGAGTTTGGAGGTTTTGCTTGGCTTTAGATCGGAGAGATCGAAGAGAAGGAGAGAAAGCTTTTAGGCCGAGATTGGTTCAGAGAGAGAGCTTTCGGTGAAAGGAAGATCGAGCGGTGGTGATGAGCTCTTTGAGCTTCGGCCATGGAGGTTCAGCGAGGGAGCTCGAAGAGAGAGAGAGAGAGAGTGAGTGAAAGGAGGGTTAGAATGTTCTAGAGGGCCGGTTAGGTTAGAGAGGAAATAGGAGGGTTGGGCCGGGTCTAGCCTGACCCATTTATGGGGTCCAGCCCATGCCTCTGTCAGCCTTGGGCCCGGACCAAAAACTACAAGCCCAAATTATTTTGTGCTAGCCCAGAATCCCTTAGGCCCAATCGTTGGCTCAATCTTCTAGTTCAAGCCTACGTCTGATCAGCCTAGCCCAACCAGCCCATTAGGTCATAAGCTAACCCAAATCCGAAATCTACTCTAGTCCTAGGTCCAAACCTCTTTTAGATTTAAGCCCAACATCCATTGGTCCACGCATTTTAATAAAAAGTGGTCCGTCAGAGCTGTAAATCAACAATCGATTCACAATAAATCTTGACATGTCCATTAATTAATTAAAATAAATTTTGGTGGGAGCTTTTTGTGTACTTCTGTGAGGCTTTGGGTATGAAAGGAAGAATTTTTCTGGTGTTTTTGCTTTTTTTACTTTGTTTTGGGAGTCAAATGGCTGTGTTTGTTTCGCGTAAAACGTTTTCCGGAAAATACATATTTTCCGAAAATGCTATTTTTTGGAAAAGAAAAATGTATTGAGGTTGTTTGGCTGTCTCGGAAATCGATTTACGGAAAATCAATTCCGGTGTTTGGTTCACTGTAAACAACATATATTTCCAACAGAATACATGTAGAGTGCAATTATAGCAGAGCAGAAAACTAGAACACGAAAGCAACAATTAAACAAAAACAATACAATGCAAACAAACCACCCAAGAAAATATCACAACACAGAGTACCATCACCAAACAAACAATTATTTACATCACTACACATGGGCATCAGAGAATATGTTTGATGAATTTGTGTAAATATAACTAGATACCCTTCCTCAGTGTGTGGATCGGAGAAATTTTCGGATCGGACTGAGAAAGGGAAAAGGAATACTCACTGTGCGTGGAGAGGTGGTGGAGCTCGGTGTGTGGATCGGAACTTGGAGGTTGGAGCTCGTCGGAGTGGGGATCGGAGCTTGGAGGTCGTCGGTCTGGACCGGAGCTTGGAGCTTGGAGCTTGGAGATCGGAGCGGAGGTCTGGACCGGAAAAGCTTGGAGCGGATCGGAGCGGAGGTCTGGACCGGATCGGAGGTCTGAACGTGCTGCTGAGCTTGGAGCTTGGAGCTTGGGTCTGGACCGGATCGGAGAGTGAGTGTGAGAGAGCTTGGAGAGTGATGTTGCTGTGTGAGAGAGAGCTGCTGTGTGAGAGAACTTGGAGAGTGGAGAGAAAATTTTCCGGAAATTGGTTTAAGGGAAAATAGAGGGTGAAATGTATTTCACCCAGCAGGGAGCTCTTTTTCGGTCAAAGGCGAAATGGGTTTCCGTTGACCTAATTTTCCTAAGCAGCCAAACACATCAATTTTACGGAAATTGATTTCCGGAAGTGGTTTGATTTTTGGGAGTCAAATGGCTGTTGTTGTCTGAGCTGCTGTGGGGAGGAGGGCGAGTTATCCGCCGACGATCTCTGTTTGTGAGAGAGAGAAATAAAGAAAGAGAGAGCTCTAGTATTGTCTTTAGTTTGGAGGCTTTGGACGAAGTGGTAGGAAGAAATAGTATGGATAAAATAAAAATAAGGGGAAAATAAAATAAAGAATAAGAAATTAAAAAAGAAAGGTTGTTACAATATTTTTTCAATAAATTTTAAGTGATAGGTTGTTATTGGTGAGTAAAAAAAATAATTTTAGTGATGACTGATGAGTTCAAATTAGAACCAGTAATAACTTATCACATAAGATTTACTATGAATATGTTGTAAAAAATATTGTGAAAATAGCATTTTTAGTTAATTTTTTTTATAATGATTTTTAGTTAAAATTTGATGACCTATAAGTCACTATATCGTTACCACAAGTGATTCACGAGATTTGTTAAAAAAATATCATTAGAAAAAATTTTAAAATATTATCATTGGGAGATTTTAAAAATATGGCTGTTGTGAATTTGAAAAAATATAGTTATTAGAAATAAATGAAGAAAGATTAAAAAAAAATAAATTAAATGAGGTAGATAAAAGATAAAGAATCCGTTGGAAAGCATATTTGAAAAAATAAGTAGGTAAAAGATAAAAAGAAAGGTTCACTTTTCAAAGTATACAAAATTTTGGAAAGACTACTTGAGATGCTCTTAGGGTTTATGATAGGGTTTAGCCATTTAGCGTATGTGAATAGGGATGGTAGTAGATAAGAATGTGATGTGTCACCCTTTAAGGTCACCTTAATATTCTTGTGCATTGAATTAGAACCTGAAATCTATAGCTATGAATAAAGCTTGACATGCTCATTAATTAAAAGAAATTAACTTGACCTCTTATTAAACCACATGCTCCTGATAAACAAAAGGACTAAATATGACAAAATAAACAGACCTAGATAAAAACGAGACATATAGTTTAAGAAAATTAGTTAAATTCTTTAATCAACTTGATGCTTAAATCTTAATGGCATGCTATAGTAAGGAAACCCAAATAGTATATTTAGTACTAATTTTTCATAGAAATCATATTGAAATTTTAGAACGTATTACATAGAAAATTACATATTTTTTCAACAATAATGCAACACAAGTAATTTCAATCAGTGATATATCATTCAAATCAAGTCTGGTTTTCGCCCATGACCAATCAAATTACACAAATTTTCATGGTTTTAAATATAACATCTAAATTAATCTTTAGATTTCAATTTAAGCTCAATCAAATTTAGTCAACCGCATAAAAATCAGCAAAAAGTGAGTTTTAACCATTAAAACCACGAAATCCTTTAATTCAATGCTAAACCTCCTATCGAAATTTAGAGCCGGACAAAATATGGTATCAACATCTCTATATATTTTTGTTATTATAAAATATAGCAATTTCGAATTATAATGAATGGAAATTATTAACTTTTATAAAATGAAAATTATTATAATGAGGCAAAAATTTTTATAGGAGTTATGAAGTTATTTATAATCCTAAAAGGTGGCCACCTAGTAGACATCCATAACAATAAAAAAATAGTATTAAACTTTTTTTTAAACACTACGAATACCATTTTAAAAGTCCACCTATTCCTAAAGTTTAATACCAATCCACATCAATTTTATTTGTATTTGGGCACATATATTATTGTTTAGAAGCCAAGCCCAAAAGTTTGTTTGTTTCATTTATTTATTTTATAAACCGGAACAATTCTAATGCATAGTAGATTTGTAAATTAGCAGTGATTACTGATTATTGGGTTTAACTGCATAAACAAAAGAAACTGTAGGAAACTAACCATAATAAATTAAAATTTCAACTAGTAAAGTCTTCGATGGTTGTATAAGAGATCTAGGGTTCAATTCTCGCCTACACTAAAAATTGAAAACTTCCAACCATAGGTTGGAACTTTCTCAAAAAAAAAATTCAGATGCCTAAATAAACCACACAAAAAAATTTGAATAGCATATTTTTTTTTTGGGAAAGATGTGTTGGTTTGTGGATCCAGATTGGGCCTTGTGGTGGAATGGATTTAAAAAGGAGCTTAATTTTTGGGCTTGGCTTTAATTTGATTTTATAAAGGCTGTGGGCTTGAATGTGTGATTTTTTGGATTGGGTCAGGGTGAAGATAAATTTTTAATGTGGGCTGGAGGTTAGAGGCATTCGAATTGGACCCAAAGGAGAGAATTGGTTTGGGATTTTTAATGGTGGAGTGGGCTTATATGATTTTTATTTTATTAAATCCAAAAGGGGGAAAAAAGAATACTAACTTATGTGACAGGGCTACAAAATAAAGCTAACCAGGCCCACTCTATCACCTAATTTAATAGTTCACAAAAAGAGTCTCATAAACAAATAGTTATTAGTATTTTTCATTAGTTTGTCAAGCAAATTTTACTCAAAAAAAAATTAGTTTGTCAAGCCAATTTAGCACTTTAGAATGGACCCATCAAAATAAAGCCCACTTTTTTTTTGAGAATCAAATAAAGCCCACTTAAATATGGCCCACCAGAGTAAAATAGCATTTTTGTTTATTGGAAAAAAAATGTAAATGTAGATAATGGTATCGATCATCTTTTGTTAGAGTTTTATAACAAAAGAATTGATGTACTTATTTTCTTTGGGAGTATCATTAAGATATTGTTAGTACTTCTGCCAAAACGTTTATTATTTATATATTTACTACTTTATTTTTAAGAATATAATTTCTTATGAGAATGCTACACATGTGGAGCAAATATTCATGAAAAAGATGAATTCATAGAAATTAATGTCACTCTTTCTCAAAATCTTACATTATTTCTTTATGCTCGTGTGTTCGGTTCAGAACAAAAAGGCAAAAAGAAAGCTTTGATTTGTAAGTGTGGTTCTACATCTCCAAAATGTTTAAAACAATGCCTACAGGTCTCATCTGAAGTTGTGCTTGTGAATTTCTCCATGGTCTTGTAGTTGTATGGGCAATCAATTGATTCTCCATCATTAAGTTTCCAGTCTAGATAATTTTTGTGGAGATGAAGGGCGAAGGGAATAAAAATGAAGTGAAGATTGGCACTAAAATTTGTAAATTATGTAACCGAATGTGAAAATGGCTATTGAAAAGTTCATCCTTTCCAACCTACAAAATTTAAGGCAAACACATTAGGAGAGGCCACCATAAAATTAATCAGAAAAATAAGATGATTTTTTTTTCTCTTTTTGGGTAAGTAATAAGAAGATGAAATTAATTAAAACTTGTTTTGACGTATTATAATTGTATGGACCTAATTTGAACTTCAAGCCCAACAGGGGTGTAGGCTTTAGCCCAAAAAGCCCAACACAATAAATTTGTTGATGATGGGTTAGAAAACTGGGTTTTAGTGAATCAAATGACAAGCTAATAGATTCTAATAATAAGGAAGGAAAGATAATAGCCGTTTCTTTAAGAGAAAAACGTCATCGGCCAAGTCCGAGGAGATTGATTCTTAGGTATTTTCCTTAAAGCTGTATTACAAGTCTGGTTCTAGGTTGCTATAGTGTTTCTTTCTTGATTCTCCGATCCAATCCTCACGGAGGATTATGCCATCTTGATCCTACACTTGTTGATCATTTGCGCCCTCACTTAAGTGCCTATCCCATCAAACGCCCCCTTTGGCTCTCTGTGAGTTGTGGTAGCTAAGACAGCACTGTTCAAGGGTCTTTTCCACATAAATGCAGTCAAAAAAGTAGCTATTGTGCATTCAATGCGGTGGTAGCAGCTTTTCCTTAGATTCCTCTGAGCTCCTACCCCTTTTGCACGATCATATCGCCTGTCTCTATCAATAGATCCTCTTGGAAAGTTACCTTGAACGATAAGGTATATGTTTGATCCATGCCTTGCTTATTTGATGAGATGTTCTTCCTCGGACAAACTTTCTCAACTCTTCCATTTGTATTTTACTTATGGGGTTCTGAGCTTGACACCCTCGCTGCTGTTTATCCTCCTCGGACAGACAAGGTCTTCGGCCAAGCCCAAGGCCCAGTTCATGAATTTGGGCCTTTATCCCTACAATAATTATATTTTCATAGAAACTATTTTTGTAGTATCCTATATTTGTGGTTGGAACACCATTTCTTTTACTTTACTTTCCCACTATTTATCCTAAAAAAATAAAATAAAAAATAAAAAAGCTAAAGAGCTATTGTGTCATATCCCGAGCTTGGTCCTCAAAAAACAAAGCTAAATATTCTTAGCTATGTCTAGTATTTTTATTTTTTTTGGTTGATAGTTTGATAGTAGGTTAGTAACCATGGAGAATGAGAGATTATTTTTGAACCTTGAACTTTTATTGGAAACACTAGAAGCTGTCATCATATGTAGAGCTTAAATCCTAACATAAAAATTAATCCCAAAAAAAAAAAAAAAAAAAATCTAATTTGTTATTTATTTATTTTACTTTTTTTTTTTTTTGATAATCAAGAAGCCTTTATAGAAAAGACAAAATTTGGCTACAACTACGGTTGCATGATTACAACTCTCACTAAAAAAAAGACATGGTTACATATTTTGAAAATCTAATTGTTGAATTGTATATCCTTTATGTTCTTACATGTATGTCAAATTTAGTGTTTATTTATTATTTGATTCATAAACTTTTTTTTTTTGTGCGTATAATTTTAGACTACAAAAATTCAAAATTTTAACATTTGATTGATAACATAACTATTTTACGACCTTCTTCTTCTTTCTTCTCTATTCTTTTCCTTTTTATTTTATTTTTTGAGCAAGAAGTCTTTAAAGAAAAAGCCAGCAATTACAACAAAAACACATAGCTAAATGAATAAATAAATTTAAAGGAAATTGGACAAAATGTTTGAATTGAATAAATTTAAAATTTAAATTACCCAATTGAAGGAAAGTGAAGTTAGATAAATGAAATGAATTTCATTCAAATTTAAAAGGTGTAATTATCATTTAAACTTTTATTTTTGGATAATGTGATATTAACCAAAATGGAGGGGAAATTATTTTGAATTCTGAACATTAATTGGAAACACCTAGAGCTTTTGTCATTATGTGTGGAAGTAGAGCTTAAGCTAGCAATTACAACAAAAACACAGAGTTAGGCTATATGGCCAAAGTCCAAACCCAAAAAAACACAATCGGACCATATAACCTGGGCCTAAAACTCAATACGTTGTCGTTTGGGGAGTATTTGAAGTATGTCAATTTCTCACTCAGATTTCTCGTTCCTTCCTGTACTTGTAACCCTCCAGAATACTCTCCTGCTTCCCTCTTTTGAAGTCTTAAAACACCATTCTCTCTCTCTCTCTCTCTCTCTCTCTCTCTCTTAGGGTTTCATTTCTCTCTCACAGTCTCCCTCTCTCACTCTAGGTAAGTCATGTTGCTAGTTATACAAGGTCAGACAAAGGTGTTGTTTGAGCCCACTTTGTTCAGCCCAAAGGTGTCAAAGCTGACCACATGGGTCAACCTATCAAGCTTGGGCCTCTTGGGCCTCTTAAGCAAACCCAACCTGCCAAAACACATTAGATACAACACAGTGGTTCTAAACATTTGGAAAAACTTGGGTTTTCACGATCTTGTGAGTTGGATTTCTATTGACTAAGAACAGTATTGAGAGGCTTTTTTCACAATCTTCTGCTCTTCCACCAAAAAGGCTCAAATGATCTTACCAAATAATTAGAATCACTTCAGGATGGTTTCCAAGCACATGCATAGAAAAAAAAAAGGAGAAAAAACGGTTAATGCTAGGATCTAACAAGAACAAATCTTTCCCTCACAACACCTCCAAAGAGTAATCCTATAATATCTTTTTTTTTTTGCAAGGCCAACCTTGTATGAATCCACTACAATAAAAAAAACTATTGCAATGATATCGGGGACATTGCAATAGTTGATGCAAGGTGTTGCAATAAAATTTGTAGTAATAGGTTTGTGGAATAAAAAATTTTGTTGCAATAAATTTTAGATATTTTAATGATAACTTTAATGCAATGTATAGTTTTTGTTGCAATACAATTTATACTAATTCTGTTGTATTAACAGTTGATATAATAGACTTATTTTGGTGTAGTGATCCTAATCACTCCTCATCTTCATAAAAATTTCATCAAAGGTATCATCTGTATCATCATTCCCAAACAAGAGACTCTAACAGGTGCTACTAACATTTTACTCCAAATTTGGATAACAACAGACTCTAACACTTCATCAGTTATTCCTTGCCCTATATCTGCAAAAAAATAAATTAAAATCTAAATTGTAATTTTGTAATTAATATAAATTTGATACATACCTTCAATCAAACCTAAAAAAAATTATCCGAACTTATTTGAACAATTAAATTTAGGTATTTTCATAACATTCTCAGGGACTTTATTCTCAATTACATGGATTGGATTCAAATGTCGCTTGCAAAGGTCTAGAGCTAATATTACTTTCAACTCTCTTGGAGCAGTCTGCTCAATAATATCCACTTCCACATAACTTGTGAGGTCCTTCAAAACTTTGATCTTGCAAGGAGCTACGCTCTTCAAATCTTTCCTAAACACCCAAAATTTTACGTTCAGATCATCTCCCTTATCAAGAAATTGGTGGAAACATCCAATTTGTGACAAGTGGTGGGCAACCAGATTCACCAAACCTTGAACAAATCCAAAAGAAATCTTGCTTGGTCTTACAACCTTTGCTTTGAAGTCACTTAAAAGTTCCAACTTAGATTTGAAGATACATCTTTTTCTCTTTTTCCAGACTTCAATAAGTTTGGGAGCTCGTCCAGGGTAGTCTCTACATGCAAATTGATTATGAATTTTCTCTGAGTTAAATAAGTTGTCCAAAGTCTTAATGACTCTCCCTCTAATTGTGTGTTTTGATTTCTCTTGAATTTGTATCCCCAGCACACTCCAACAAATAAGGGAACAAAGCACTTGTCCCTTGCGACAAAGGCAGTGGTAGCCATATCCTTTGGATGAGATTTCATAGCTGCATTACAAGAGACTGTAATTCTATTATCTACTGAGGGAGTCCATACCCTTGGATGCAAATTGCATTCCCCTAACAATATAAATAAAGCTAAGATTAGAAAATAAGAAAAATTGGAAAATAAACCTAAGCAAATATGAAAAATGTTATTGAAAAACACAAATGGTTTCATAACCTTACCTCTTCTCAATAAGCAATTTCTTAAATACCTACATAAAAAAATGCAATGTATCAAAACAAGCATGATGAAGTTATGGAAGATTAATTTGCTACAACTTTGCAAATTCGCCTATTCAAGAATTATTTTATTGGATCCTCATGTGAAGTAAAATTGACGTGAAAGTCGTGTCATTTTAATAGTCTAAGTATGAGTCTTTATGAATAAATAATCATTAAAAAAAATACATTATGAATGAAAACAATTAAACCCTTGTGTCTTCATCGTTGACCATGAAATCCTTCAAATCTGTGCCAGGTATGGGCGAGTGATGTTTCCCAAAGATAATCAGCGATTTCATTGATTTAAACATAAGATGTGAACAAGAAAAAAAATATATATACAAAAATATATATATATATATATACACACCAAAAAAAAAAAAAAAAAACCACTCTAAGTGGTATTTATCATCTGCTCACAATATTTTATCTTCATATAGACTAGCGCTCTTTGGGTCGAATATAGGGCCATAGAATATAGGGGTCTCTAGCTCCACAACTGGTGCAACTAACTTTTTACTCCAAATTTGGACAACAACAGTGTCTAAAACTTTATCCTCAATTCCTTGCCTTATATCTGCAAAAAAAAAAAAAAAAAAAAAAATCAATTTAAAAAAAGGAATTTCAATTTAAAATAATAAATTGTAACACTTTAAAGTCCATATTACCTTCAATCACACCTAAAAAAATCGCCTAGTCTCATCCAATGAATTGAACTCAGGAATTTCAATATTCTCCTCAACGTCTTTCTCCTCAATTATCTCCTCAAATCCTTTCTCCTTAATCATCTGACCTTCTAAACGCCTCCTAGCAAAGTCTAGAGCTAAACTTAACTTTAGCTCTCTCGGGGCGATCTTCTCAACAACCTCCACTTCTACAGAAGTTGTGGGATCCTTTAGAACTTCTACTTTATAAGTGTCGTCACTCTTCAAAGCTTTCCTAAAGGTCCAAACTTTCAATTTCAGATTATCTTCCTCTATTAGAAAATAAGAAAAATTGAAAACTAGGGTATAAATAAGATAAATGTAAGAAAATTAAGCATACTAAACTCTAAATAAGTTGTAATCTTGTCATCTTTTTACTGGATACTACAAATCTCTTCAATTTTAAGGAATGATGATGATGAAAGATTTAGTGGTCATTGCAACAAAAATTATGGTGTCTCTTTCTTCCCTATGTTTAAATCACCAAAGAAACTTTACTGTGTTTGCTTTTTTTGGAAAGACCTTCAATGTCATCATTTTTTTGGAATGATCTTCAATGGCTACCTATTTTATTGCAACAATCTTGCAACACAATATATACCGTACCTCTCTTTTCCTCATGTTTAGATCATTGTTTGTTATTCTTCAATGGCTACCTTAGGATTGGGTGTAGGCTCTACTGTTTGCTTTTCTTCAATGACTACCTTAGGGTAAAGTATAGGCTGGGTGCCTATACTTTTTTTTTTTTTAAATGACAATTTATTAAAAGGGTTGGGTGTCAGTCTGGGTAGATAGCATTGTGTGATTGTTTTTTTTTCAATGGCTACCTTAAGGTTGGGTGTAGACTTTACTGTTTGCTCTTCTTCAATGGCTACCTTAAGGTTAGGGGTAGGCTGGGTGCCTATACTTTTTTTTTTTTTTTTTAATGATAATTTATTAAATGGGTTGGGTCAACTCTGTTGGACTGGATAGATAGCATTGTGCATTTGTTTTTTAGGCTTGGGCCTCTAGTTATTTCTTTTCCCCTCAATTTATTTATTAAATAATTACAACCCAAGATATCATACTCCAAGAAAATAATAAAAAACAATTACAACTCCTTGTCAAAATAATAATTACAAATGGTAGACATTGCCTATATTCTACTAGTTGGGTTGATAGGTCCCTTTCCGCTTTAGACCAGTAGGTCTGCACATCTATATTTGGTCTCTCGCTACACTGTCTATGCTTGGCCCAACAATCCTGCAACCCAATATGATTCCATGCTTGGCCCAACAATCTTGCCATCCAATATGATTGAAGCGATCAACTAATCATATAATATTATAATATGATAAAAAGTGAAGCCCACATTAAAAAAAAAAAAAACAATGAAATGTTAGAGTGTGTGCCTGATTGAAGTGAACCCCAGGCCACGTTATTAAAAAAAACAATGTTTGCTAAAGTTAATATTAATTATTAATAAAATAATCATGTAATTTACAAGATATACACAAATATGATATATAATAACCATGATCAAAATGAAGACATCAAGTACATGGTTAAATGACAACATAATTAAAAGGAAAAGGCTAAAAAAGCACAAAAATGTTAGCTATTAATTTCTATGCCTAACAAAAGTAACACCGCGCAATCCTAAAAGTGTATGATCATCTACCTCATTGAGCAATAGACCATTATTATAGTCATCACAAACTTTGTAAACCCCATCATCTTTCGCATCAACTTTATGTAAAATATTAGTCACTCCCCGTCATTTACCTCACCTACTTCATCTAATTTGATTCTCATATGATGTGAACTAGAACTTGAATTTGTTGCCCTTCCTAGAGACGTAATCATGATTGAGTCTCCTTTGATTAGAGTGAGTAGTACGTAGATTTTGGTGCCAAATGAAACCTTTTGAAATTTGTTTGGTGTTTGGCCATGTGAGAAATTTAGTGGATAATGTTAACTACTTACCATGAGAGATACTAACTAATAAAAATTGAAGTCACAAGATGCTAAGATAAATTGCTTGTCAACGATGAATTGACACTCATTATTTTTTATTTAAACAACTTAGGCTTTCATGTGAGTTGGATTTCTATTGACTATCAATTTTGAGTGGCTTCTAAAGGATAGACTAGAGAGCGTACAACTCACTTTTTATGTTAATATATTCCTTTATTTCTTAACCAATTGCTCAACTAAAAGAAAATTTGAGCAGCTCAAGAAGTAAAACTTTATTTTCCAACTAAAAGAAACTTTGAGGTCCTCAAAACCCATAGCACCCATACCCAAACTCCTGCCAATATCAGACATATGCTATTACCTTTGCATTTCAAAGAATTTTAATTCAAGAATAATTAAAGGGATCCTTATGGACTCTTAATCATTTACAATATTTCATTGCCAAAAAGATAAAATGAAGGACATGTAATGAATATCGAGAACCTTATAAATGTAGCACTTGGATGAATGATCCTTAGTGGCAATGCAAATGCACTATTTGGCATGTAATAGGAATTTTAACAATAGCTTCAGGTATTCATGGCAAACCTATGGAAAGATTAGATTGAAGACCTCCATGTCTATCTGACTTCCAGGTGCTCCAATTAAGAGGTTTTGCATCAAAAAATACATTTGAGGCCTAAGTGCCTAACATTGTCACTCATAAGAAGGGTGCTTTGGTTGTATCACCATAAAAATTAGACTACACAATTGGTAGACTAGCCTTTCTCATCCAGCATAATGTAAAGGGTTCTCTCTTAGTCATGCTGTGGCATACTGAGATTGTTCACAGAAATAACCAAATAGTTTGTAGGGATACAATTATCTTTTAAACTGTTTTAATGTAGCAGGTTATATATCTCTTTGAACATGGTGCATGTGTAGTGAAAATCTAGCTTGTTGACATAAATATTATGCATCTACTACAACGGACAAATGAATTTTTCCAAATTGAAATTCTTGGCATGTTTTGCCATGTTAGGTCAAAGAGGGTGTGAGAGAGTCAGAGAGAATCATAAAAAGGAGAATATGGCGTTTTGTGATTGGTTGCAAAATTTCCACTTTTACAAATTTCCCATCGAGACTTGTTCACATGCGTAACCTTTGAACATGGTGAGTGAGCAAGTCTCGAAACTTGAATTTTGATGCACGACTAACGAGCCTTAGACTGCATGAATATTATTATTATTCTTAAGTCTTAACAACTTCAACTTGCAGATGTTTGATAATGATACTAGACTTCACTTGCCACTTCATGCACATAGGAACGAGTCATAGAATCTATAGGCACATATATACAGTTCCCATATCAAAGAATTTGTCTTGTAATAATTTGGCCCAATTGGCTGGTATAGTATCACCTTAATTGGAAAGCCCAGCTAGAGGTGCTTGGTGTTCATCATCTTGGTCCAACTTGCATGTACAAGGACCAGAACATGTCTTGTTGGACCACCTATTGAAAATATAAAACTAAGTCTATTGTTACAAGCTTCAATCAAGCTTCGAAAAGAAACATTTGACCTACATGTAGCAAGTGTACAAACAAACCCAAGGATGAGCAGCCCAATTGGTTGATTCTATAGACTTTTCTTGGAGGCAGTGGACTTCTTTTCTTTCTTTACACGCTTTTAGTTTCACCGCCTCGCAGCAATTCCTAGGGATTAGATGAATAGTTCTTTTTTTTTTTGGATTTTTCCTTTTCTCCAACGACTGATGCTTTCTTTTCCATTTCTTTTTTCAACTTCAGTATTTTTCTTCTCTTTCTCTGATTCATTGGAACTTCACGCTCTTTCTTTTTTTTTTTGACAATTGTTTCTTTGGCTTCTTTCCATGCTTTTTTTTGTGTGCACTTCTTTTTTGCCTTAAAAAAAAAAGTTATATGGCACAATATTTTTTTAACCAAAGTTTTATTTAATTGGAGAGCTATCTAATTCTAAATGATGACTTTTGATAGAAATTTCTTATTAATTAAATGATTTTCTTTTTTTGCCTTAAAAAAATAATCTCTCTTGGTTTCTTTTATGAGCTTTCAAAACAACTATTATGTAGTTAGTGGTTAGCATTTAGTAAAAGTCATCTTCACTATCAAGGGATCCACTTTAGTGTCCGTTTGACAAAGATTATTTATTTCAACTTATTTTACTATTCAGTTTATTTTTGCTACTATTTATAGGTTCCACTGCACTTTTTAGTACTATTCATGAGTCTCATTGTACTATTTCAGCTAATTTTTATTTTTATCTACCGCACTTTCAGCAAAAAATTTTCAGTTTCAGCAAAATAATTGGATTCCAAATAGACTCTTAATATGTGAAGAGTTACCAGCCCAAAGTCACATATTTTATCTTATAATGAAAAATGACCCTTTAAACTAGAAAGGCTTAAGGTCTCAAAACATAATCAAAATGATGTAGGTTTGCAACAATAATTTGAGATTTTTTAATGTAAAAAAAATGATTATTATAAATTATGAGGAGACATTGGAAGCCAACAAAATAAACCAACTTGACTAAGGATGACAATAGGGAGGTATTGTATTGGACCATGGGTGCCTCGTCCTCCCTTAGGGTAGGAAAACCCAAGTAGGGTGGGAGCAAAGGTAGGTTAGGGTGTGGTGGGGCAAGGACGGTTAAGAAATTGTTCGACCCCTTGGTTTATTTTATAGTGGTGTTAATCAACTTCAACAAATTAACTATTCTAAAAGTTTAATCCAAACTCCAAACCACTATAAAAGCTTAGCCTGATCTAACTGGCGGACCTTATGTTTTATATAATCCTTCAAATTCAATTATATCGAATGTAGAAAGTATTAGTCAAGTGAGAACATCTTCGAGAAACTAGTAAATGAATCAAAGCAAAATCTTAAATAGGGACCACGAAAGAAATATACAATAGAAAGAAATATACAATAGAATTAGTCATGCCAAGACAATTCTTCCTAAGGGACCAATCCTCTTCTCCAAAATAACTTGGAAAAGAGTTTGACAAAGTCCATCTTGCTAAGACATGTGCAGCTTAATTTGACAAACTCATGCTGGTCAAATCTTGCATGTAGCAATCTAACTTCAACAACAAAATTAACAATTCTCTAGTGCACTAATTTAGATCTATTGGTCACTACCTCAACACAATTTTTGAAATTACCCTCAATTACCACATTCTAAAGCTACATACATTTGACCTACTAATTCCACTACACATAAAAAAGCTTTCGCTTTTGCTTGAATAAGGACCTTAGTATTCACTTTTTTTGAGAAGGCGAATAGGTCACATGTACTATAAGCCTCATTCCATGGGCGCATGTAGTAGCTATGCTTCATACATGATTCTGATATCAAGTTCAACATGACACAAAATGAGCATGAGTGACAATAATTAGGAGAAAAAGTTGTGTCTTAAAAAATTAAAAACTCAGAGCTTGCCTTTAGCTATATGGACAATGACAGTGCCTCAAGAGTCAAGGTTAAGTTATGTACATTTGATTTGCAAAGCTTATAGGGGGGTTCAACTCGTTCATGAGACTTGATGGTCCTATAGCAGCATTTTTAAGATTTATAGTGACGTTTTGCAAGAGCCGTAATAGCCCTCATATTTTGTAGTCGATGTCTCAAGCATACACTGCACATTAAGGCAAGGCTGTCACTAGGAACAATGTTCTAACCTACAATGTGGCAGGAAGATGAGAAAAAGTAAAGATAAAAAATATTAATGAAAATGAAAGTCCATATCGACACCATACAAGTCATACAAATAAGAACATACCCAAACCTATGTAATGTTTTGTGAGCAAAGACTATTGTATGGTCAAAGACACAATTATCAAATGGCATGCACTCACTATTATCCCCCGGCTCACAAATCAAACTTTAAAGTCTCTTCTCTCTCAAGCATGGCATTCACCAACTATTATATTATGCTATATAATTCTCATATGAAATATTTTCAGATTCATTCAATTAATTTGTGAATCTTCCAAACCAAAATTCACTCACGAATTAAGACAAATAAATAGCTTTTGCTTAGAGCTTTGATTTGTTCCACTATATTTTTTGCTATGATACCGTTGTTTCTAGCAATGCTTAGCTTCATTAAAAGTCACACATAACTAAGTATATACTTTGAAGAGCACTACAAAAGACTAATAAAAAAGAAAAGAAAAACCCTATTATAAAAGCTAGTAAACTAATCAAATTTCTCTGATAATGTGCTGAATTTATAATTTTCCTCATTTATAATTTTCCTCATTTTTTTGGTGTTTCTTTTTGGATAACAACAACTCATATGGAATGCTATATTTTAGCTATTGATGAATATTTACCGCTTTTGAGTACCACCCCCATATTAAGTAAATACTATCTCTTTATATTTACCTATTGAGAAACTAAATATATTTTAATCAATAAATCTCATCTGCCTAACTGTATATATAAAAAACTTGTATTAAAGTCTGGTCATTGTTACTAATTGTATAACTAAATTCAACTATCTATATATTTTTCCATTATAGATCTTTATCTCATGTAATTTGAAAATTTTCAAGAAATACCACTTTCAACTTTGTGTCTCCAAACAATTAGTCATGTACATTGGACTTAAAAGAAAAAGAACTACTGGACTTGCCCAATCATACCCTTGTAGTCTTACCACAAATAATTGGATTACTGGCTTTGTTTATTGTTAAGATGCAACCCAAAACAAAAAAGGCATTCGGCAACAACAAAATTAATACTAATAAATAAAATCTCCAAATAACATTATAATGAAGTATGGTTTCCAAAAGCCATATTTTTCAAATTCCTATGGTTGCTTATTTTAATCCTCATATGGGGTTTAAAATGAATATTCTTCTTGTTGCAATATAATGGACTTTTTGCTAGCCTCCTTGTTAGACTAAACAATGACGGTATGCAAACATCAGTGTGTTCGGTAACACAGTTCAGTCAATCATCTGCAACTACAAAACCTCACACTCTCATTTCTCTCCCACCATTCCATTCCATATTTTTATCACACTGACTCTGAAACCTAGCTTGAGGAAAATCATATTCATATATGGAAAAAGGAAAAATGGGTGCTGGTGGAATCTTCGCAATCTTTCTTTCAAGCTCTCTGTGTCTCTACTTTGTCTTGGCTCTAATCCGGCTCGTTAACAAACTATGGTGGACTCCTATTCGCATACAACATCAAATGCGTTCATAGAGAATCGCAGGTCCTTCTTACAGATTCGTCTGTGGAAGCACCAAAAAAAATTTCAACATGAAAAATGAAGCCAAGAGTAGGCCTATGGATTTATCAAATTACATAACGTCCAAAGTTCAGCCTCATGTTCATTCATGGATCAACATATATGGTAACCAAAAAAAAAAAAAAAAAAAAAAAAAAAAAAAAAAAAAAAAAACCCTCCAGGCTCCAACCATGTAAATTTTACTAAATTTGATCATTTTTCATTTTCTTACATTCCCCCACTTCTCTTCGGTGCAGGGAAGAATTATCTTCAATGGTATGGCACTCAGCCTCAATTGGTCATTACAGAACCAGAGCTTATCAAAGAGATAATGAACAATAGAGACAAAGCTTATCCGAAGGAAGAGGTTGCAGGCTATCTGAAGAAGCTCTTCGGAGATTGGCTTTCGGCATCTGAAGGTGAAAAATGGGCAAAGATGAAGAAATTGGCCAATCATGCCTTCCATGCCGAGAGCCTAAAAGTAATCTCTTATTTGCTTTGAAAAACATGTTTAATTTATTATATTTAAGTTTACAACAATAACCCTCTCAAAAAAGTTTACAACAATAGCAACAACAAATTTGGTAGAGGTGTTTTGAGTATTGTTGTTCAAAATGATGTAAAAAATGTAGTTTAAAAAGTGTTGTGAAAACACATATTTAAAGTACTCATATTGCAAAAAATGTGTTTGGTACTATATTTCTAATAATGTCTTTTTCAAAAGTGAAAAAACATAATGTGTTTTTGGTATGTGTGTGTGTTTTTTTTTAAAAAGTGATGACATGTAGTCTAATCAGTGGGACCTACAATTTTTAATATATTTACAAAAGTGCCATTAAACAATGTTATTTGAAAATTGAAAACTAGTAAAATGAGTTTTCTAAATTCAGTGTTTAAACACCCTAAAATGAGAAATGTAACTCAAACACTCCTACCAAACATATTATTTTTTTGGGGGCCCATAGTTTTCAGTGTTTAAACACTGAAAACCGTTGTTTGAGTTACGTTATCAAATAGGCCCAACGTTGGTCCCAAAATTTTGAGTCAACTATAAATTCTCAACAGATTAGTTAGGGTCAATATATATTCTTTTCCTCTATTCGATTTTATTTAAAGTTATATTTTTTGTTACTCCCTTAATTAGCATGTTTTTATATTACTTCTATTAATGTGATTTTGGGTCCTTTTCTACCTTTTTTTTGTTCCCTCAACTCAGATCAATTTATTCTTTCTTGCTAGTGTATTAGTCACTCTCCTCTAAACATGATCGAACCATCTTAAGCGACCCCTCCATCTTTTCATCAATAGGGGCTATCCATATCTAAAAGCAAATTTCCTCTCTTTTTTTTTTTTTTTTTTTTTTTAAATTTTTATAAGTAAAGAAAATTTCCTCATTTCTAATATTATCTTTCTGTGTATTTTCACATATCTATCTTAACATTCTTATTTCAGCTACACTCATTTTATAAATATGTTACTTCTTAACAACCCAACACACCATAAAGCATAGCTAGTCGTATAGTAGTCTTATAAAATTTTCTTCTTAGCTTTAATAGGTATTCTACAATCGTACAACACTTCTCCAATATATCCATCTTGCTTTTATCCTATGAAATCTCTCCGTGCTTATGAATTATTGATTCAAGATATCAAAAATTGTTGCTCTTTAGTATCTCTTGACCTCAAATATCTCGACCATCAAATCTTACTATCCCTTTGTTTTTGTTTCTACTTTTACTAAACTTACACTCTATGTGCCTTATTTTAGTCATACTAAACCAAAAGCATTTAGATTCTAGGGTGTCTTGCCAAATTTCTAACTACGTATTAGCTACACTTCTAGTTTCATCCACTAAAACTTATAGCATTTAAACTGCACAATACGCAAAAAAAATTTACATATTTAAAACACAGTCAACTACACATAACAATACAATAAAATACTTTAAAATTCATCTGGGTAATGTTGTACATCCATTCATTTGTCCTGCTCATTGTGCGACATGTAGTTTAGAATTAGCTTTTCACTTAGTAGATTTTATATACACATGTAACAATATAATTTACTATAGAGATTAGATGCGTATATAGTGGAGATTAGTTAGTTACACTCTTAGATCTTGTATAAATATCTAATATACTCTGACTTAGGTAATGCAATACACCGTTTTTCATCAAATTTTCACACTTTAAGGGGTAATTATCATCTATCTTATACTTACACTATTTTATCTTCATATGAATCAGCGCTCTGTGGGCCGTTGAATATAGGGATCTTTAGCTCTACAACTGGTGCAACTAACTTTTTACTCCAAGCTTGGAGTACAATAGCATCTAAAACTTTATCTTCAATTCCTTGCCCTATATTTGCAAAAAACAAATTTCAATTTAAAAAAAGAAATCTCAATTTAAAATAACACATTGTAACACTTTAAAATCTATATTACCTTCAATCACACCTAAAAAAAATCTTCCAGTCTCATCTGATGAATTGAACTTAGGAATTTTGATATTCTCCTCAAGGTCATTCTCCACAAATTCTTTCTTCTTAATCATATGGCCTTCTAAACAACTTCTAACAGAGTCTAGAGCTAAACATAAGTTTAGCTCTCTTGGAGCGTTCTTCTCTACAACCTCCACTTCTACAGAAGTTGCAGATCCTTTAGAACTTCTACTTTATAAGTATCGCCGCTCTTCAAAGCTTTCCTAAAGGTCCAAACTTCCAAATTTTCTTCCTCTTCAAGAAGGTGGTAGAGGCAGCCAATTTGTGGGCAACCCTATTCACCGAGCCATGAACTACTCCAAACCAAATATTATTTGGTCTCACTACCTCTGCTCTGAACCTACTCGAGAAACTCCAATTCGGATCAAAAGATATATCTCTCCATACCCAAAATTTACTATCCCTGGCAATGTGGTCGAATCCGTCTCTACATGCAATTCAGTCATAAATTTTGTTTGAGCCAAAAAAGTACTCCAAAGTCTCAATGACTCCCTCTAATTGAGTGTTTTTCTTGAACTTGTAATAGCCATTGCCCTTTTTGTGGATTCCCAATTGCGGTTCACAAAACGGTCAGCATTTAAAGCTGAAGAGTTTGATGTGATTAGCAGTAGCAGAGGTATATTTCTAATCTTTTTTATTTTCTAATACCCTAGTTTCCAATTTTTGTTATTTTCTAATTTTAGGTTTATTTACATTGTTAGGGAGATGCAAGTTTCATCCGAGGCTATGGATTCCCTCGGCAAATAAGAGAGTTACAGTGTCCTGTGATGCAACGCTAAAAGCTCATCCAAAGGAGATGGCTGCCACAGCATTAATAGCGAGGGACCAACGATCTATCCCCTTGTTTGCTAGAGTGTGCTGGGATACAAGTTCAAGAAAAACACTCAATTAGAGGGAGAGTCATTGAGGTTTTGGACTACTTTTTTGGCTTAGACAAAATCTATGACTGAATTGCATGTGGAGACAGATTTGACCACATTACCGAGCATAGTAAATTCTGGGTATGGAGAGAAAAATATATCTTCTGATCCGAATTGGAGTTACTTGAGTAGGTTCAGAGCAGAGGTAGTAAGACCAAATACTACCAATTTGCATTTCCCTAACAAATACAAATTGTATGTTTGCTTTCATCCCTCGTCGATTGCATTTCCCTAAAATTATTAAGGAATTACAATTTACATCGTTAGGGAACTAACAATTGCATTTACTAACAATTTGCATCCAATTGCATTTCCACTCTAAAATTATTAAGGAAATGCAATTACATTGTTAGGGAACTAACAATTGCATTTCCTAACAATTTGCATCTAATTGCATTTTCATGACTAAGTTGCGTTGTAGAAACTGACTTGGTCAGGCTCCAAGGCTATGGAGTCCCTCAAGTCAATTTTTACACGCATCTAGTCATGTAAATGTAAATCTTGTTAGGGAAATACAAATTAGTCGGGCAAATTCATTTCCCTACACAACTCAATCATTTGCATCGTTAAGGAAATGCAATTAAATTACAATTTACATCGTTAGGGAACTAACAATTGCATTTACTAACAATTTGCATCCAATTGCATTTCCACTCTAAAATTATTAATGAAATGCAATTACATTGTTAGGGAACTAACAATTGCATTTCCTAACAATTTGCATCTAATTGCATTTTCATGACTAAGTTGCGTTGTAGAAACTGACTTGGTCAGGCTCCAAGGCTATGGAGTCCCTCAAGTCAGTTTTTACACGCATCTAGTCATGTAAATGTAAATCTTGTTAGGGAAATACAAATTAGTTGGGCAAATTCATTTCCCTACACACAACTCAATCATTTGCATTGTTAAGGAAATGCAATTGCATTTCCTAACAATTTTTAGGATATAATTTCCTAAAATGCTAGGGAAATGCAATTTACATTTCCCAAACCATTTGCATTTGTTAGGAAAATACAGATTGTAGAAATTTGCATTGTTAGGGAAATGCAAATTGTTAGGGAAATGAGTTGCGTGTAGAAAACAAATCCTAAAAAATTGCAAATTTTTATTTTTTTGTAAGACTATCAAATTAACTTAGCAGTATTCTTGACAATTCGCACTAATTTAATTTGATAGTCTTGCTCAAAAAAATATTTTTTATTCAAGGGTTGAAATTAAAAGTGATTTTTAAAATTTTTAATCTCAATCTTTGATTTACTAATACACCTTTTGATTTGCTATGAAAAATTATATACTTATACTGTCCTCATGTGTGGACTGCGTTACCTTTGCCTACTGGTCCACCACTTCACACTAAAACATTCCCTATCTGTTTAAAATTGCTGAGTCATTTTATGATATTAGAAAAAAAATTAAACAAAATTTGACCTCCTTGTTTAAGGCTTTTAATCATATGGGAATGACACGACTATTTTAAATTTGTGAGTCTTTTAGTGGAATGGTAGACTAATCCACCATGAGTATGGTATAATTTCTCCTACTGCACTAAATTAGGAAAAGTAAATTACGAGAAGTGTTATGTTCACAACAAATTGTAGGTTATAAATTATTATTAGTTCTAACTTAAATCAACAACTTAAATTACTTTTTTATCCATCCAATAACAATCTAGCAATTAAGATTTATTGTGAAAGTGTTATGAGTACATATCTTTTTCTTTTCTCATTAAGGCAGCAGCTCAAGCGGAAGTGGTACCAACTTACATAATGGGTTGTTTCAAGATTCCACACTCTCTGCGATGAGTTAACTAGCATGGTGCGGAAATTTTGGTGGGGTCATAGAGGAGAGGAGAGGAAGATGGTATGTACAGTTAGGAAGAAATGTGCATTCTGAAATCTCAAGGTGGCATGGGTTTTAAACTCTTGAAGGAATTTAATCTACTTTTTTACCAAAGCAAGGATGGAAACTTCAATCTAATTCTATTTCCCTTGCCTAGCATGTTCTTAAAGCAAAATATTTTCCTTAACACGTGAATGAGTATTATGGCAGCTCAGCATATTGTAAGACAAGGGATGAGATGGAGAGTAGGGAATGGTAATAAAATCCAGATATGGTCAAACAAATGGCTTCCAACCCCAACTACTTTCAAGGTAATTTCTCCTTAGAACACTCTTGGTGATCAAGCTATGCTAAGTGATTTAATTGATAGAAGTTTGGGTGTTTGGAAAGCTGAGTAAGTTCACCAAATCTTTTTACCAAATGAGGCTGATACTATATTGAGTTTACCTAAGTTTTTCACTTCCTGAGGACTCTTTAATATGGAACTCAACCGCAAATGGTATGTTTTCGGTTAGAAGTGCCTATAAATTAGCCATGGATTAGCTCTAATAATCAAGATACAAAGAAATTTGCATATCAAAGCATAATAATAATAATAATACACAGAACAGTAGGTGAGTTAGGAGAGAGAAAGACTGGAAAATGAAGATACAAAAGAGACCCAAAATACAGAGACATGACCCCTCCATCCAAACAAACTGACCATATAATAGAGTTGGAGATGCCTTTTACTGCTGCCTCTCTCCTTTTTCTCTTTCTTTCACTTCCTCCCCAATAAACCTTAATATTTACTAAGTATATGATAGCATGGCATACACTAGGAATGTAAATTGGTAAACCTTAATATTTACGAAGTATATGATAGCATAACATACACTAGGAATGTAAATTGCGTAAGGAATTAAGTATAGCCTAACCTCACTCCAAAGCATAGCATACTAAATGCAGTTTTGCAATTACTTCTCCCAAAGCATTTGATCTCATGCAAAAAAGACAATGCAAATGTTCAATTCCTGTGAAGTGTGGAAATAATGTCATTTGAAAATTTATTAATCTTGAAGAAATCTTTTTTAATTTTGGCAAAACAAGAAAAAGGCATTTCTGTGACCTCAAGAGCCCTTGTGCAATTTTTGAGGTTTTAGGGGTCATTTTGCAAATTTGTGAAATCCTGAGGCCAACTTGTAATTTAGAAAAGTTTTGGGTTAAAGGGTAATTTTGAAAATATTTGGGTTGGTTTGTAATTTTGAAAGATGTTTGGCTTATGGATCCGGATTGGGCCCTTGTGGTGGAATGGATTTAAAATGGAGCTTTACTTTTGGGCTTGGCTTGACTTTGATTTTAAAAGGCTGGTGGGCTTATGTGTGTGATTTTTTGGATTGGGTCTGGGTGAAGCTAAATTTTAATGTGGGCTGGAGCTTAGAGGCATTCGGATTGGGCCTAAAGGAGAGAATTGGCTTGATATTTTTAGTGGAGTGGGCTTATGTGATTTTTAGTTTTAGATGGTAGCTGACCCAAATGTGTCCAACCCGGTCCAAACCCAAACTATTAGTAAAAGAAATCTCTATAGACCAATGACAGAACGCCACCTCACCATCTTATCTCTTCTCTTAAATCTTTTTCTTTCTATTCCTATCTTAAACCCAAATCAGATTTAAAGCCTTAAGCCTTTCTATTGTTCGGTTGTGTTTGTGAGTTTGAGGATTTGGGATTTGGTTTTGGCTGTCTGATTGGAAATTTGATCTGGGTTTTGGGGGGGTTTGAGAAAAGATTTTTATTTTGGGTTTTTGAGGTTTGTTTCAAAATGGGTATTTGTGGGTTTTATGCGATGGGTTGTGTTTGTGTGTTTATGATGGTTTGGCCGTGGGTTCGGGGTTCGTCATGGCTATGTGCGTGTGTGTGTTTGTGCTCTGTATTATGTATTGTGTGTGTCTTGTGTTCTGTGTACGGAACTGACCAAAAAAAAAAAACCCTTTTAGGTTGAAAAATGGTAGCTGACCCAAATGTGAATGAAAAGATACATGTACATAAAAATTGGTTTCAAGTAGACACAGGGAAAAAGAGGAAGTGATGTTACCCATCTTCTTGATACTCTGTTTTCCTTCTCCCTCTCTTTTTTTCTCTGCTTTTCTTGCTTGATCTGCTGCAGTTGTCGTTGTTGTTGTTGTTGTTGTTGTTGTTGTTGTTGTTGTTGTTGTACTTGCTGGGAGCTTTTTGTGTACTTTTGTGAGGGTTTGAGTATGAAAGGAAGAATTTTTCTGGTGTCCAGATAGAAAGAAAAGGCAGAGGACATAAACGAAGAGAGTTCACTTCTTGAAGACCCTCCAGACCACCGATCCATCTTTCACGCGCCGCTTGGGGCTCTCCTAGGAGCTAGATCGGGAGAGAGAGAGAGTTTGAAAGTTAGATAGGGTTTAGCAAATCGAACAGAGAGAAGTGTTTGGCTCGGGTTTGGTTTAGACTGAGAGAGAGAGAGAGAGAAAGAGCGAGGCGTTGAGTGGTGGTGGCCGGTGTTTGACACGATGGAGTTTGGAGGTTTTGCTTGGCTTTAGATCGGAGAGATCGAAGAGAAGGAGAGAAAGCTTTTAGGCCGAGATTGGTTCAGAGAGAGAGCTTTCGGTGAAAGGAAGATCGAGCGGTGGTGATGAGCTCTTTGAGCTTCGGCCATGGAGGTTCAGCGAGGGAGCTCGAAGAGAGAGAGAGAGGGAGTGAGTGAAAGGAGGGTTAGAATGTTCTAGAGGGCCGGTTAGGTTAGAGAGGAAATAGGAGGGTTGGGCCGGGTCTAGCCTGACCCATTTATGGGGTCCAGCCCATGCCTCTGTCAGCCTTGGGCCCGGACCAAAAACTACAAGCCCAAATTATTTTGTGCTAGCCCAGAATCCCTTAGGCCCAATCGTTGGCTCAATCTTCTAGTTCAAGCCTACGTCTGATCAGCCTAGCCCAACCAGCCCATTAGGTCATAAGCTAACCCAAATCCGAAATCTACTCTAGTCCTAGGTCCAAACCTCTTTTAGATTTAAGCCCAACATCCATTGGTCCACGCATTTTAATAAAAAGTGGTCCGTCAGAGCTGTAAATCAACAATTGATTCACAATAAATCTTGACATGTCCATTAATTAATTAAAATAAATTTTGGTGGGAGCTTTTTGTGTACTTCTGTGAGGCTTTGGGTATGAAAGGAAGAATTTTTCTGGTGTTTTTGCTTTTTTGACTTTGTTTTGGGAGTCAAATGGCTGTTATTGTCTGAGCTGCTGTGGGGAGAAGGGCGAGTTTTCCGCCGACGATCTCTGTTTGTGAGAGAGAGAGATATAAAGAAAGAGAGAGCTCTAGTATTGTCTTTAGTTTGGAGACTTTGGACGAAGTGGTAGGGAAAAAAAAAAATAAAGAATAAGAAATTAAAAAGAAAGGTTGTTACAATATTTTCTCAATGAATTTTAAGTAATAGGTTGTTATTGGTGAGTAAAAAAGCTAATTTTAGTGATGACTGATGAGTTCAAATTAGAACTAGTAATAACTTATCACATAAGATTTACTATGAATATGTTGTGAAAAATATTATGTTATAGCATTTTTAGTTTTTTTTTTTTTTTATAATGATTTTTAGTTAAAATTTGATGACCTATAAGTCACTATATCGTTACCTCAAGTGATTCACGAGATTTGTTAAAAAAATATCATTAGAAAAAATTTTGAAATATTATCATTGGGAGATTTTAAAAATATGGCTGTTGTGAATTTGAAAAAATATAGTTATTATAAATAAATGAAGAAAGATTGGAAAAACAAACAAAGAAAGATTAAATATATATATATATATATATATATATATATATATATTTGAATGAGATAGATAAAAATAAAGGTTCACTTTCCAAAGTATACAAAATTTTGGAGAGACTGCTTGAGATGCTCTTAGGGTTTAGGATAGGGTTTAGCCATTTAGGGTATGTGAATAGGGATGGTAGTAGATAAGAACGCGATGTGTCACCCTTTAAGGTCACCTTAATATTCTTGTGCATTGAATTAGAACCTGGAATCTATGGCTATGAATAAAGCTTGACATGCTCATTAATTAAAAGAAATTAACTTGACCTCTTATTAAACCACATGCTCCTGATAAACAATAGGACTAAATATCACAAAATAAATAAACCTAGATAAAAACGAGACATATAGTAAGGAAACCCAAATAGTATATGTAAGGTCCTAATCTGTAGCCCAAGCCCAAAAGGTATGGGATATGAGCTCAGTGAGCCCGGTACAATGAATTTGTAGAGAGTGGATGAAAGAGCTAGGCCTTTTGCGAATGGGACAACGGCTAGTAAGGATTTGAATGATGAACAAGCGCGAAAAGACACTTAAAGCTCAATGAAATGAATGTCCGAGGAGATCAATTATGAATTGAATCAATATTTTTGGAAACTAACACAGTTCTTAGTGCTTTGTAATTCTTTTCTTCTCCTTTCTCTCTCCGTTTTTCTGATCCCCCTCTTATGGGAGGTCTTTTACATTATATAGTTCCTTTCAGGTCATTCTGACCGTACACTTGTTAGTCATCTAAGCCTTCACTTGAGTACATGTCCCATCAAACATCTTTTTTGGTTCTCTATGAGTGGTTGTAGCTGAGACTGCACTGTTCAGGGGTCTTCTCCACATAAATACGGCCAGAAAAGTTGCTGCAGTGCATTTAATGCGGTGGTAGCAGCTTTCCTTTTAGATATTTCTGCGTTCTTATCACCTTTGTATGTGCTTGAGGTTCATCCTGATCATTGGAGCTACCTGGAAGGTCATCTGAATTACCCAAATGTTTGTTTGAACGATATTCAATATATCCGAGAAGAAGGTACTCCTCGGACTATACCCCTCCATTCTTTTCTTGCCTGATTTTCAACTTTGGGGCCTCTCCCAATCGTTTGCTCCTCCTCGGACATATCCACATCCTCGAGTAGGGCCCAAGGCCCAATACACAAATTTGGGCTTTTACCCCCATAATAGCCCCTCAAAATTTTAATTGTTCCCTCGCATTCGAGAAAAAAAAGTGGGATTTTGATTTGCCTTTAGAAATGAGGGATTAAAAAATGTAAAAATACATGAGATTACACATGTGGGAGCATAGTTTTAGGCGCTTCATCATTGCTACTGACGTTTCAGCATTCGCGAAGCATCATTAATTACTCCAGGCGGCGCTATGTCTCTGGCATCCTACAGTGAAACATTGATCCAACGGATGATATTTTTCCTCAGGGTTTGGGCAGGATAACTCTCACCCACTTTCCGCCCCTTATATAAAGCCTCAAAGAAGATCATTTTCCCTTTACTTTACCATCTCTCAAACTCTCCAGCGAACTCCATCTCCCCATCGAACTCAAGCTTCAAAGCATCTCACAAAATCTGTTAAATCATCGCACTCTTGTTTCTTTAGAAACCTTTGAGAATCCTTTTAAAGATTTCAAGGATCGTCCTTCATCTTAGTTTGTGTAAGTTCTGACTTCTTCGAATCTTTCTTTTCCTCCTCGGCCAACCTCCTTGGCCCTCAAATTCTAATTCCCTCAGTTCTTATTGCAAGTATTTTCCCTTTTAACTTGTCTAGGATGGGTAAATTTAAGTATTTAGTGGACAGCCCTGCCAAGATAGAGGTATTTAAAGAAACCTATAACATACTGCAGGAGGTCGCCCTGCGGTATTGTTCCCCGGAAGAAATAGCAACTGACTGAGAAGTGGGAGAGGTTATAATCCCTGTTATAGCTTTCATAGAAGGAGGAATGACCCTCCCCATGGGTGAAATTACCAGGGAATATCTCTGTAACCATAGGATCTGTCCCTATCAGTGCGCACCCAATCTCTTTAGGATCCTAAGCAGTATCGATGCTTTGAACCAGCATCTGAGACTGGGGCTCACTTGGCACGATGTGGTCCACATGTACGAGTGCCACAAACAAAAAGGAGCGGGATTTTACCTTAAATCTCGGTTCGATGTTGTCAAGCTCATTTCTTGTCTTTCCAGATTTAACAAGGGGATGAAAGATGACTACCTGATTGCTTTGGGAGCGTGGCATGACGGTCTTCATTGCCCAACCCAACCAGGAGAGTCAGGTGGGATATTCTAGATTTAGGTTCACTAATATTAGATTTAGGCTCATCGGTCTTGACCTTGTTCTACTTCTCTGTCTTAATGTTTTATTATTTGTTTATATGCTCCCTTTTCTATTAAAACAATGGATTTTAAGTTTTTGACTATGCTTAACTCTTTTGTGGTATTTGACAGATAAAAGGCACGTTGCTCCTCGGATCAGCTTGACCAACGTTAGAGCGCTCAACTATTTGCTAAGGTCCCAAATTTTTATAAGTGAAGACGGACAACTTCAGGCTATCCATCTAATCTTGGACTTCAAACCTATCTCGGATACATAGCAAGAGGTCGGCAACGCAATAAGAGCGGGTGACTGACGAATAAACCAGATAGACGTATCTCGGCCACATTTTTTAGCTCCCCATGATCTTCCACCTGTACCACATCCAGTCCCAGAGGGTGTTCCTCTAGTCGTCCCCTCGATTCAACAAGTTCCCTTCGGAGTAGTAGAAGCCGAAGAAGGTGTTGCCTCTTCTAGTTCCTCGCTCGAAGAGGAAATTGACAAATTTCAATTCGGAAAAGAGGAAGCACAGGAAACACAAGTGATTTTAATACCAGAGGCCGAAGAGGAATCAGATAGATATTCAAGTGCTCACGCCCCTGCCCTTGTGATCACTTGTTTGGTAGACACTTCAGACGAAGAAGCAGAAGACATGGCTTCAAAAACAGGTGACAAGAGCTTAAGGGAACTTATGAAGGGGAGGAATAAAGTATCCACCCCATAAGAGGCCAATAAGTCTAAGCCCCCAATGAACCTTCTTCCTCCTCCTCCTCAGCTTCCTGTTGATCTGGGACTAAAGCCAATCCCTGAGCTGAGGAAGAAGAGACAAAATGAAGCCCTCGAAGAAGGCGAGTTAGGCCCTTCGAAGGGAAATAAACAACAAAAGGTGACCAAGGATCAGCGAGGCAAGAGGTCCTCTTTTGTTGAGAGTCGAGAGGACCTTCTCAATGCTGATGTGTGCCGAGCACCGCGCATATGGTCTCCTAAGCTGAATTTAGATAGTGCCCCCCTCGCTTGGGACACTTCGGTGAGGAACTATTAAGGAGGGCAGGCAGGCCATATTGCTGAAGTCTTGGAGCAGCCACTTCTCCTACCAAGAGATATGGAGGCTTACAGGCGCTTCAGTCAGCAAGAACTTTTCCTATCCCTCAAGAGGGATTTGGCTATGGTAAGTGATTCGATCCACCTTTCTAATTAAATATTTGATCGTTTTTACTCATTCCTCTTCTTTATCTTACATTTAATTTTTCTACTTCTGTTGCGCAGATTACTCAACAAATTTACGTGGCCGAAGAATAGGTCAAGGATGCTCGTAACGAGGCAAAGGCAGAGACCCATCATCGGTCCGAGGTAGAGAAAACCTTGGGTAGCCTCAATAAGTCTATGCTCGTGTGTTTGGTTCAGAATAAAGAGGCAGAAAGAAAGCTTTGATTTGTAAGTGTGGTTCTACATCTCCAAAATGTTTAAAACAATGCCTGCAGGTCTTGTCTGAAGTTGTGCTTGTGAATTTCTCCATGGCCTTGTAGTTGTATAGGCAATCAATTGATTCCCCATCGTTAAGTTTCCAGTCTAGATAATTTTTGTGGAGATGAAGGGTGAAGGGAATAAAAATGGAGTGAAGATTGGCATTAAAATTTGTAAATTATGTAACCGTACATGAAAATGGCTTTTGAAAAGTTCATCATTTCCAACCTACAAAATTTAAGGTAAACACATTAGGAGAGGCCACTATAAAATTAATTAAAAAAATAAGATGATTTTTTTTTTCTCTCTTTTTGGGTAAGTAATAAGAAGATGAAATTAATTAAAACTTGTTTTGACATATTATAATTATATTTTCATAGAAACTGTTTTTGTAGTGTCCTATATTTGTGGTTGGAACACCATTTCTTTTACTCTACTTTCCCACTATCTATCTTAAAAATAAAAAATAAAAAAAGCTAAAGAGCTATTGTGTCATATCCCGAGCTTGGTCCTCAAAAAACAAAGCTAAATATTCTTAGCTATGTCTAGTATTTTTTTTTTTTTTTTGGTTGATAGTAGGTTAGTAACCATGGAGAAGGGGAGATTATTTTTGAACCTTGAACTTTTATTGGAAATACTAGAAGTTGTCATCGTATGTAGAGCTTAAATCCTAACATAAAAATTAATCAAGAAGCATTTATAGAAAAGACAAAATTTGGCTACAACCACAGTTGCATGATTACAACTCTCTCTAAAAAAAAAGACATGGTTACATATTTTGAAAATCTAACCGTTGAATTGTATATCATTTATGTTTTTTACATGCATGTCAAATTTCGTGCTTATTTATTATTTGATTAATAAACTTTTTTTTTTTGTGCGTATGATTTTAGACTACAAAAATTCAAAATTTTAACATTTGATTGATAACATAACTACTTTACGACCTTCTTCTTCTTTCTTCTCTATTCTTTTCCTTTTTATTTTATTTTATTTTTTGAGCAAGAAGCCTTTAAAGAAAAAGCCAGCAATTACAACAAAAACACATAGCTAAATGAATAAAGAAATTTAAAAGAAATTGGACAAAATGTTTGAATTGAATAAATTTAAAATTTAAAGTACCCAATTGAAGGAAAGTGAAGTTAGATAAATGAAATGAATTTCATTCAAATTTAAAAGGTGTAATTAGCATTTAAACTTTTATTTTTCGATAATGTGATATTAACCAAAATGGAGGGGAAATTATTTTGAATTTTGAACATTAATTGGAAACACCTAGAGCTGCTATCATTATGTGTGGAAGTACAGCTTAAACACCCCCCCCCCCCAAAAAAACTCAAAATTTTTATTTATTTTATTATTATTTATATATATATATATATATATATATATATATATTTTAAAAAGCCTTTATAGAAAAAGCCAGCAATTACAACAAAAACACAGAGTTAGGCTATAGGGCCAAAGTCCAAACCCAAAAAAACACAATCGAACCATATAACCTGGGCCTAAAACTCAATATGCTGTCGTTTGGGGAGTATTTGAAGTAGGTCAGTTTCTCACTCAAATTTCTCGTTCCTTCCTGTACTTGTAACCCTCTAGAATACTCTCCCGCTTCCCTCTTTCAAAGTCTCAAAAAACCATTCTCTCTCTCTCTCTTAGGGTTTCATTTCTCTCTCACTCTAGGTAAGTCATGTTGCAAGTTATACAAGGTCAGACAAAGGTGTCGTTTGGGCCCACTTTGTTCAGCCCAAAGGTGTCAAAGCTGACCACATGGGCCAACCTATCAGGCTTGGGCCTCTTAAGCAAACCCATCCTACCAAAACACATCAGATACAACACAGTGGTTCTAAAGAATCTAAACACTTGGAAAAACTTGGGTTTTCACGATCTTGTGAGTTGGATTTCTATTGACTAACAACAATATTGAGAGGCTTTTTTCACAATCTTCTGCTCTTCCACCAAAAAGGCTCAAATGATCTTACCAAATAATTAGAATCACTTCAGGATGGTTTCGAAGCACATGCATATATATATATATAAACAGTTAGTGCTAGGATCTAACGAGAACAAATCTTTCCCTCACAACACCTCCAAAGAGTACTCCTATAATATCCTTTTTCTTTTTTGCAAGGCCAACCTTGTATGAATCCACTACAATAAAAAAATGTTTATTACAATGAAATATTATTGTTTATTATTGTTCAATTCCTCCTTATAAACCCGGTTTAAAATACTAGTTTTGCTATTTTTGTGTGTGTTTTAATAAATATTATTGTTTACTAAAAAAAAAAGTATTTATTTTTCAAAAAAGTATACTTTTTTAATCTATAAAAATTATGAATCCATCGAGCATCAATTAACATATTCATTCCCCCCCCCCCCCCCTTTTTATCCTATATCTTGCAATAGTTAATACAATGTTAACTAATGTAAAATCTTATTAATGATAGTGTTGTTTAATGAGATTCGATTTTGGGGGAAATTAGGGATTTTTCTATCCAACGAAAGAAAAATAAATAATTAGTGTGGGTTTGGTTTGGTGTTTTGTTGAGCCTTTTTAGTTGCTGAGGTTGTTTTTGTAAATCCCATCGCTTTGTCTTGCATTTGGATTTTCAAAGCTAGTTCTACACCCCCACCAAAATTCATGTCTCATTCCACATTGGTAAGAGTGTAGTCAATGACGGTTTTAGGGGGTCACAGCTGACAAAGTTGCAATCGTTTGTATATTAAACATGTAAATAGTCATCTTTAATATGACAATTATTGCACTAGATTAATCAAATATAAAATGAAATACATAATACAAAATGAAAAAGAATATGATGTTATGATTGAATAAACCAGAAGAAAAGGGACTTACAACTCTGCCAAGAACTGTCTGGTTTGTCATACACACCCAAGTATAGCTTGATTATTAGTGTTATTTTTTTTATTTTTGTTATTTTCAAGTATAGCTGAATTATAATTATTATTATCACACACGTGTACATATAGTAATGCTAATGTATAACAACCATGAAAGACCACCGACTTTAGTATACCTGCATCTTAATCATTGGCTCATTCTTATTGCTAAATCTTGAGCATCTTCTTGAATGTGACAACTTGCGTGTGGACCTCCCAATTAGATTTGATAATCAGTGTGTGTAACAAACGAAGTCATTCATATATTTTTTCCCCTTTTATTTAATGTTCATTGCTCCCTTGGTTGAACTTTGAAACCATCCCTTCCTCTTGAAACAAGCAATGACATTATTCAAGCATTAGCCATTTACTGTGCCTTACTGCCTTTAGAGTTGAAACTTTTTTTTTTGAGAGTTTATTTACTTATTTAAAAAGCTGTACATACATAAATAAGTTAAAAAAAAACTAAAAGAAAAAGATAGTTTTAGACATGTCTAGGAAAGTCATCACAAGTAATATACATTCACCACATTTTCTTACTTAGATTACATGACTACAATCAAATGTGCATCACAATGATAAGTTAAAATGGTATAGAACACTTTGTTCTTGGCACATTCAGGTTCGATCAGATTGCATCAACAAGCTCTTACTTGAATACTTCAAAAAAAAAAAAAAAAACAAATCTAGAAAAATAGAACATTTGAAAAAGATTTCCTGATGAATTTGAACCCAGAAATTGCTGCTTCCACATGGCTTATCTACTATGCTTTCAACAAAAAATTCTATCATGACCCAACTGCAAGAAATATTCAGCACTTGAACACTTAACTGTAAGGCTTGTTTCTCAACATGTTTGCAAATGAAATGAAGGGTAGAAAAAAGAACAAACCAAACCTATATCTAAATAATGAGAATGTCTTCTAAATTCTGTAGTATACAACAACTGCTTCCAATGAATTTGGCCATGCTCTGAGTGAACAGTAACTGTAGTCTACAAATTACCCAACAACCAAAAGCACTTGATGACTTGGTTGGAATTGTGTACTTGTCAGTCTTCAAATCAAACCCCATGTGTCAATGGTTGTGAACCTTAACTAATGGAATGACCACCCTGGTAACCACACAAATCTAAAGCAACAATCTACATCAAAAGTAGCTGAGATGTAGGAACTGGAATTGAGAACAACAATGAGTTACTCTTAGTGCTACTTACAAGCTATACCATTGACTTGGGTGTTTATAAAGAAGGCATTAGACAAGAAAGCCATGTTACGCTCAACACCAGAAAACCTGGCATCAGATATCTTCATTCCTGTTTCCCTGGTAAGGTGACACCCATTAGCAACAATTTGTTGCAAAGGATCAAGAACATTCTGTATAAATCTAAGAACTGTTCCATCTGCACCACCAAAACAATAGCAAAAAGAATGGAAAAGGAAAAGGCCATTCACTATTAGAATAATAGTTGAATAAAAATTCACCATTTCTTAACAATTTAAGTTTTGAGGACAATAAGTAATTTATTATTCACTAGATCCACAACTTTCTGTCTTGCTAGTTAACCAAGAAGTTCAGCTTAATACCTTTAGCAGCCACATGTTCCACAAAAAGGTAAATACCACCAGGTCTCAGCACCCTCTTCACCTCTGGATACAATGGTAATAGAGAATTCGTCAAATATTTGGATATTGAGTCAGAAAATCCTAATAACTATGCACCTCCTTGGGGTGCATTTGGAAATTAAATCCATCAGTTTTTTGTATATAAGCATTTAACATAAGCATGCATGTTATGTTTGGTCCTCATTAGGTAATCAGTTAAGACTTTCAGTCTTCATTTCTGCCAATGCTCCATTATAGTATTATCTCTAATCAAGGGGATGAATTTTTGCCTTCAAATGCAACAAAACTGTGTTGTGCATCCAAATACTACACATTTTTTCCACTTAGTCTGTTGAATCCAAATCTCAGTAATTAAATGTAATAAGCTTTGAAAATAAGGTAACACCAATACTCATATCTAAGTTATTAAATCAAACTCCAAAACAATCAACTTATAGTTAGAACGACAACACAGTTAAGCAAGCAATTATAGGAAAAGTTTAACCAATTCACAAAAAGAAAATCATCCTGTATATGAAGTACTTGACTTATGCATGCTCCATTGCTTCTCACAGAATATAAGGTTTCTGTATAACCTTCAACTAATTAAATCTATAGAAGTAAAAAGGAATTTTTAAGAGCTAGATGATTAAATACCTTTCAGTGTCATATCAACATCTTTAACAGAACACAACACAAGTGTTCCAACAACTGCATCAACAGAAGCATCACTTAATGGTATAGCCTCCCCAACCTGGATAATTTTTGCATCTTCAGAATCTAAAGAACATCTTTGTAGTTCACAACCAAATATTACCAAGGGAAAAAACAATAAAAACATCGTATAAATCTAGTAGAAAAATATAACATGCCAAAACCTGCTTTCCAAAGTAGCAAGGGCTTGAAGCATTGATTAAAGTATCCGTTTTCCAACTCAATAGGCAAATTTAACCAATCAAATGCACATCACTAGAGATGCTTCAATTGCCTTACATAAGAATCCTAGGCTATCAATCCAATTGTTGATATTTGAAACAATTGTCATTGGATCTTTCCCCACTAAAATGTCTGAGAAACATTTTCCAGTCATTTGGATACTTTTCCTCACATGGGTAGTTAAAGTCAAAATACCACAATGTTGCAAATTATAATGGCATAGGGTGCTACTTCTTGGACACCACCAATGGATGTTTCCAAACTCCGGAAAAAAAAAAGAAGTCCAAAAGAAAATTTTGGTCTTTAATCTCAGAAATAAAAAGCCCATAAATCAAATTTTGAAAAATCATAAATAAAAAAAAGGGTCAAATAAAACCTAAGAATTTGCAGGGAAAAGATGACTTATTGCTCAAATTAGAATTATGCACAAGCTTGCCATCAATTTATTATAACTTAGGAAACTGGTGACAAATTATAGTAATTTGTTCCAAGACTAAACATTAAAAAATTATAACTAGTAAATGATGATAAGAGAAATATTCCTCTAGTTAGTCCTCAACCACAATATTTAGAACTTAAGAAACTGGACATTTGAAGCACTTCTTCCTCATGGAGGCACTGGATACTCAACGATTTCTGCCTCGGAACTTTCCGCACAGAAGTAGATTTGGTAAAGTTGGCTATTACCATCTGAATCTTTATTGCACCCTATCCTAGGAGTGTGCCCAATGCCCTTTATTATTGCTTTTACAATGTTGTCAAAGCTGTAAAATCCATCATCTGGTTCAATTCTTGCAATCCTGAGTATTTGTAGGAGGTTTACTTTCTTCTTTAGATTGAGAGCTGCTTTAAAGTATTCATGCTGGTCAAGTTGAGATTCTGACTCTGAGCATGCTCCACGATTTTCCCATTCATATGACCAGAACCTAAAGCCATCACTACTTGGGCGGCTAAGTGATGGCCAATCCTTTTGCAGATTGGTCATGAGGTCTGAGAGCTACAGAAGCCATCATATACATGAATCACATATAAGAAAAAGTTAATAATGGTGATGTGTAAATTTGTGAGACTTCTAAAACTTTCCAAAGGAAAATAAGCACTTTGAGAAAGGATTTAAGCTTCCATAGGTCGGCCCACATTTAAGAACTATATCTCGAAGTTCTGCTCTTTCCATATAAGCATTCACCATAGAGAAGCCAGTAGGCTTGGTTGACAGTAAAGAGACCTGACTGATTCATGGGACCTAATCAGTTTAACTGCACTTCCTGACCTAGGAGTTAGCTCCTTCTAAATAATAGAGTTAGCTACATGAGATGCATATCAATTCCTCACTAATGCACAATTTCATTGTGCGGTAGCTTGGTCCAAAAAATCAAAAGCCCTTGTAATATGTGGATAATTTCCCCGTACACATTGGATCTTACATTAAGCCAAAAGTCATGTCATTAGGAATTGAGTTCCCATTTCCTACCAGCCATTTAGCTTCTGTGGGAACAAATAATCCCATTGCTTTTTTATTTTTTAGATATATATATAATTTCATTAAAAATTAACATGAAAACATCCTAGAAAGTAGTGTGAATCTGTACCCAACCTCTGTTTCAAGATGTGATACCAATTGTTTCTGATTTCCATGGGTTGGTAAGTAGTCATTGTATCAATATTATAATTGCAAGTTCGATGCATAATACATATATACATTTTTTTAAAGCCTTTTTCGTCTTTTGAGTATTGGGATGGGTACTAGCAATTTACTTATAATCAATCCTTGTTTCTCTAAGTTGTGAAGAGTGTTTATGGCCATGTATTTTGTGGCTTGAGAAGTTAAGTGACGTATAGTGCCAACCTGAATCACAGCTAAAATTCATAACTAAAATCTGGCAATGGATAAACTGGAACTTTTGCATTGGATTATAGAAGGTATACTTCTTTTTCTCATCAAATATGCTACTTATGTAGAAAGTTGAATTGAGGCAAGTTCTAAAATGGACAAATGTCTATGGATATTATTTACCTGAGGACAAGCAAGCCAAGAGACAGTGTGTCTCATCCTGTATTGCTTCACTTAAGAGCTATTTGTAATGTAGGTTAAACCGAGTCGGGTCTAGGTGACTTCATCAATGTGCAGAGAAGGAGCTTCAAGTTTACCTCAGTCGGGTCTAGGATTTTGTTTTAAAGTTCCACAAAAAAATTGCTATGACTGCCCATGTCTTCAATTCACAGTATGCCATGAAGATTGAGACGCTTATAGCTCATAGCCATCTACAGGATTTAGAAGGGGGTTAACGTAGTAAATGCTAATTTCCATTTTCCAACTATCCTTTCTACTTGCATAAGACTGACTTGAAATTGGAGCTTTCCCATTAATGCTTGTCTTGTATTCTAATGGCAATAGTGTGACTCGGAACTACTTTGAAAATTTAGTTTGACCTTTAGAGAATTGGGTATAAAATGTGGGCAGAGGATCCTAAAAGATAGAAAGATTATTTTAAATGCAAAAACTTAAAGGAATAAAAGAGTTATAATAGCCGCTACAGTTGCTATGCCAACAAAAATGAAATCATGGCCCTGCGATCCTCACTATATCAAATATTCCAAATTAATAGAGAAAGAACAAAAAATATTAAAGACCTGTGCTTTTTGATTATATCTTTGAAGATCAACTCTTCAACTAGTCAAATACTAACTATATTCTTCCAAAGATCCAACCAAAGACATTAAAATGCACAGCCATTTCAATTTTTGGTAGCATGTCTTAAATGACCAGCTAATCTGGTAAATTATTATAGACCATTCAGGTGTGATGCTGCAATACAAATCAATTACGATTTATCTCAAACAATCTTGCACACAGCCAACAAATTAGATGTAGCTTCTAAAATTCAAAATGATACACATTTTCTACAAAAGTCAGGATCCTATGCAATTGGGGTACATAATTTTTAGATTAAGAAACCAATTTAGTTCAAACAAATAAATTAAACTAGGAAACAATTGCAAGTTTTTCCTCACCACGGTAAGGCCGCATGGTAAGCTGAGCAGATATTATGCATCTCAATTTGACAAATCAAATTAAAAAAAAAAAAAAAAAAAACACAAAACCATACAAATGAAAGCAAGACTGAGCTCACATCCAAGGCAGAGGAAATCTGTGGCCTACCTGTGACTTCAACAACAAACATCCCAGTCAACTGCATTAACCAAAAAAATGGATCAATTAATAGAAATGATATAATTATTTTATAAATAATAGTTTTTAAGTTCAGAAACTTATTCAGTTCCCAATCTTTTTTTTACAGAAACACAAATGAACAATGCTACTAAAAGGGGAAACATACCTTGGCATCAAATGCAAAAGAAACCGGACGGAAACAACAGAGGAGAAACAGTTTCAATGTGATTTTTTGATTGAGGCATTTATCTTCAGAGTTCATCAAAATGTCCTCAGTTTCTTCAACGATGAATAGAGATTGAAGTTGACAAAGTCATGGGCCATTGAAGTTAAAAACAAACAAAATCCACCACTAACGGTTAAGCCAAAATGCCATATCTGCCCCGCCCAAGGCTAAGTCATATTCATTTGTTGTATCCAGTGGAAGCCCCAACGAACGAAATGTTTAGGCTGGTGGGCACTAAGGCCTAAGGGCCTCAATTAGTCAGTCTCCCTTTGAGGATACACTGTGGGAAACCCAAAAAATAAAAAAATAAAATAAAAAATAAAAATAAAAAAATCTTAAAATGCCGAAATAGCCTAAAAAGCTTGATGGTTAGCCCAAGCAGCCAATTACTGCAGGACAAAAATGCGTCACCAAGGACATCATCATCATCATCATCATTTCCAGCAGTTAGAGGGGGCAAGTTTGGTATAACAGATTCTTGAGGAGGACAGGTGCATTCTACGTGGACTCCCCACCTTGGCTCAATAAAGGTTCTATATGTAACCTCAACATGATTCTGGTCAGTTGGATTTGATTCATTCAATTGTTGCTGTAGAACCCGTTGACGTGGAGAATATAAGACCAAATGATAATTATTTATATATGAACGAAAATTCCCATATCCACGTTCTTTACAACCATTGATGGAAATGTAAACAATACAATAAAAAATGCGCTTACTTGCGTCATCTTTACCAAGAGATTGACAGACAACCAATTTTGGAAATTTACGTCCAACCCAGAAAAATATAGAATTTTCAACACTTTGATGATTGAACCACTCTGGAATCTCAGTTCTGCCAACACGAAAAGTGCGATCAATGTCTCCATCTTCAGATTCAGCACCCTCGGTTTCATATGGGAAATAATTGGTGAACTGTGGATCCATTGATATGTCCCCATCTTCAGATTCAACGCCCTCGATTTCAGATGGGAAGTAATTGGTGAACTGTGGATCCATTAATTTGTTGCTTCTTGCACTACCACACTCTCTATTTGGTAAAATCCCAATAATTTCTATTGCCTGCATGCAATTAGAAAATTCAAGATATTTTTCATTTAGCAAATCTCGTAAAGAATTTAGAGAATGACAAAGTTTAGCTACAATTTTTTTTTTTAGAATGAGTTTAGTTATAAAATTGGTTGTATTACTCAATATCTTTTTATTGAGTGTAGCCTTACTCAATAAAAATTGGTAAAAGACAAAACCAGAGAATTGGTTGTAACCCTACTCAAAATTGGTTGTAGCCTTACTCAATATTAGGCTATAACCTTACTCAATATCTTTTTATTGAAGGTGAATTTTGACAAATCTACTATTGAATTACACCTTCTTCTTATATTCTCTATGCTTGAAAAATTTCTAGAAAATTAAAAATCAATAGCTATGTTATCAATAAATTATTTAAATTACAAGTTTTTGTAATTTAAAATTATACATAAAATATAAGATTATAGATCATATAATAATAATATCAAATTAACACAAAATTTGACATGTGTATTAAAAGCGTAAAGAACATGCAATTCAACAGTTAGATTTTTAAAATATATAGTAATGTTTATTTTATTGAGTAAGGTTGTAACCTTAGGCTACAACCAATTTTATAGCTAAACTTTGTCCTTTAGAGAAAATAACAAAAATTATTCTTTTATATCTTAAAGAAAGAGAGAGACCTGATTCAATAGCCCGCTTGGTGATTGAGGATCCAACAACATGCAATTGTCAGCACGAACTAGACGTATCGATTGTGGAAGTCCTTGAATTTCACGAAGAAACTTGCAATCCATAATAAAAAGTGATTTTAATCTAGGAAATCCGCTAATGCTTTCAGGGATGGTAACAATACTGGTTTTAGATAGATTTATACTTTCCAATGCAGGGAAGTAATCAGGCTTCATCAAAAGATCTAATTCAATTATGGTTTCACATCCTAGGAAATTCAGTTGTTTCATCTTCACAAACCCATATCCGGAAGAGCTATCAAAAGAATTGCATGTCAGGCTCAATTTGGCAGTACTAGTCCCCAATATGTGAAGCTGTTTCAATTCATAAATGCTACGTGGAAGACCCCGAAGGTTTTCGCAATTATAAAGGAATAATGTGTCAAGCTTAGTGAGATGCTTGATTGATGAAGGCAACTCTCTAATACCACTCCCACTTAAATATAAATTCAGTAAACATTTCATTTCTTGATGAAAATTAGGGCGCTTCTCAAGCCTTGAGCAACCAGGTAAGATAAAAAGAATCAAGAGATTTCAACCTGAGTTGGCTTGGAAGAAATTTAAGTTTTCTGCAACCAGTGAGATTCCATTCTTTAAGCTTTTCAAGAGATCCAAAGCATTCATCAATCTCAACTAATTTTTCACAAAAAGCCAGGTTCAAATTCTCTAATTTTGGGGCGCATAATTTAGGTAATTTTATAATAAATTCACAACCTTTGAGATTGACGTCTTTCAAATTTTCAAACCGGTACTCCTGTAGGGGAAAAAATCAAAAGTTAACTACAACAAAATTTGGAACAAAAATTTAACAAAATCCCAATTTAAAAATATACATAATCATACCTGCTTGATTAGCTTTGGCAATCTAATGTGACTACGTGGCATCTCAATAGCAACAAGTTGATGAGGAAAATATTCGGATGGCCAGTGAAAAGGATAATCAGGCCACTTAAGAAATATTAAATTGCGGGGAAGAAATTTAAGTGGTTTACAAATATGTACATTCTCAACTATTAGAAATTTGAGATTTCTCATTCTTTTGAAAGCTTTAGTGTGTAGTTGCACCTTTACTGGTTGAGGCGCATGCAACATTATGCCTTGAATTTTTTCTGATCCCTAATTAGAGAAGCATCAAGTCAACTATAGAAAATAATAAAATTTTCCATATGTATAATGATTTTGAAATTTTAAGTAAAAACAATACTGATGAACTAATAATTTATAAAATGTTAGAAAGAAAAAAAAAAATTAAAGAAAAAATACAACACTTCTACCTAGTGAAAAGTAAAAAAATAAATAGCAAAATAATTGAAGAAAAATAACTTATACCTTATTTCTAGTTAGTACTTCAAGCGAATCCTTATAACAACATAACCTGCTACGTTCTTCAAGGATATCTGGTGCTTGTTGTCGAACAACTTCCCTGCCCATTTGTTGTATCAAGTCATGCATCGACAATATACCACATTGATCAACAGTTATGAGACACTTATTAACAAGTCTCTGAATACCAGAACTTGGATATAATTCACAAGCATCTAATAACTTCACAACATAGTCTTTGTACCATCCTTTGAAGAAACATGCAATATCGAGAAAAATATCTTTCTCAGTGCCATGCAATCCTTCATAACTTACTCTAAGTATTTTTTGAATACCTTCATTGGGAATTTTGTTATAAATTTCTAATGCACTTTCCCATTCATCTTTAGTTCTTCCACACAAATCACGAGCCATTATTTCTAGAGCTAGTGGAAGGCCATCAGCAAAAAGTATGAATTTAGTTGCAAGTTTAGAATGATCTTCATCGGGTTTGTATCCAGGAAAGGCATGCTCCTCAAAGAGTTGAAGAGCTTCATGTTTGTTTAATTGCTCAATCTCGAATTCCTTGACCTTGTAAGTAGTATGAACTTCTTCTTTAAGGGCCGCTAACAAGTGTCTATCTCTTAATGTTATAATGACTCTACTTTCGGGAGCAAACCAATTACATTTTCCAAGCAAATTTTCTATTCTTGTTGAATCATCAACATCATCAAGAATTAAAAAAACCTTTTTACAACAAAGTCTCTTCTCTATCATACTGATTCCTCTAAATCTGTTGGCCACTTTCCAATTACCATCCACTAAGATGTCATTAAGAAGTTGCTCTTGTAGTGTGATTATGCCAGCATCTGTCCCCAAATTTTCTCTAACATTCATTACAAAGCTGCTTCCATCAAAATGTTTAGCAATTCTATTATAAACAGCTTTTGCAATTGTAGTCTTTCCTACTCCAGGAAGGCCATAAATCCCTACCATGCAAACTTCATCTAAGCCAATTTCTAAAAGTGACTTTATGCCCTCTGCACGAGAATTTATTCCAACCGGGTATTCAGCAACATATAACGGTGTCCGATTTAATTTAGCATTTGATATCTCTTCAACAATGTTTTGGATGAAGTGAGATTCGGATTTATATGTAGAGCAGCTGACAATCACATAGCATAGGAAAACATATAATTAGTAAGACTAGCAGATAAACTACGTATTCAATATATCTAGTTGTGAGTCATAACACACAACTGACACATTTTTAAATAAAGTAAATGGCCTGTAATTGATATATTTGATAACTGTCATTGATATTAGCACCATATAAGAAGTATAAAAATCCATGAGAGAAACTCGTAATTGGACCTTTGTAGACTAACTTTATACTAGATAATATGATCAAAATAGAATACTTTTGAATGCAATGGTTATGACAGACGAGATTAGTAGTATAAAATTAGTAAAAGCATGAATCATGATATCAACAATCAGATACATACCCTTTCTTGTAATGCCATCCAGATGCATTTGCTGCTTTTCTTAGGGCATCCCTCCACCTCTGCACCTTGTCCTTGTTATTCTTTAACTTCTTTTCATGATTATCCAGTTCTCTCCTAATGTTTCCCTCTTGATTTCGTATTTTTGATGGATCAACATTGTAAAAAACTGGACGAATTTGAACCTCCTGGTCCTTTTCTCTACACTCAACAATCTCAGCAAGTTCATCCAAGCACCATTTGGACTCCACGTAGTTTTTAGAGAAGACAATAACCAAAATCGATGACTTTTTGATGGCTTGGATAAGTTCTTCCGAAATTTCTTCTCCCCTCTGAAGTTTATCATCGACGAAGGTGTTGATGCCTTTGTCGCACAAAGCCTTATATAAATGGCTGGTAAAACCTTCGCGGGTATCTTCACCTCTAAAGCTCAAGAAGACATCATAGCTCCATCGGCGAGTGAAGGAAGAAAAGGGGGCTCTTTCATTGTTCAGAAAAGCCATCGATAGAATCTATGAACAGAATATTAAGAAAAGAGTGAATTGAATCAGAGAAAGAAATAGGAATCAGATCAGTGCAACTGTCCTTAATCTGCCTGCTGCATAGCCCCCACGATCTGCCGCCGCCTCACTGTCCTTAACTGCCGCCGCTTGGTCTGCCTTCTGCCGCCGCTTGGTCTGGTTTTTCAGCTCTTTCTTTCACTGTGAGAGTGTGTTTACAGTGTTTTGATATGCTATTTCACTGAATTTGTGTGAGCGAATCACCGTGTGTGTGTGGAGTTATCTTTTGATTTTTTTTTTTTTTTTTTTGTTAGAGTTTTGATTCTTGGACCGTGTGTGCGTGTGGGGGCTGTGAGGTTAAGAACTGTGTTCTGATATTTGTTGTTCAGTAACTCAATACTTGAGTTTTTTTTAAGTCTCCTGTTGTTGACTCAACTTGAGTTTTTTTAAGCCTCTAAGTCTGACCGTGTTTGTGTAGGCCTGCGTTGGCTATGTGCCTTGCCAATTCATTCACACTAAAGGATAATAAAAATATAAAATATTTAGAGAATTGTAAACTTATAAATTAAAGAATTGTAAAAAAATCACTTAAAAATAATAATTAATATATTTATTGTATTAAAAAAAAAATGTCAAATGAACTTATAAATATATTTTTTTCTAATACAATAAACATATTAATTAGGGTTTTTTATCATTAGGACCTTTGATTGTTAGAATCTTTTGTGTTTACTGTTTTGTAAGGTTGTTCATAAGCTTATTTGACGGTGTTACTGAACAAAAGTAGGACCCTTGGTTTGGCAAAATTTGTTAGTCATTGTTTTGTAAAGCTTTCAAGTTATATGATAGTGATGTTGGACATGAGTAGAAAAAAGAGTATGGCAGTGTTGGGTATTGAAGAATCTCTATGCATGGGAACCTGAACCAATTTAACTACTCAATATCAAGTTTAAGTCCATCAGTTACTTAATATTCCAATCATATTTCTGCATTAGCAGCTAAGTGATAAACTTAAATTTTCTGCATTACGTAATCATATTTCTACATAACCTAATATTCCATGTGCTGCAACTATCAGCATAAGGAAATGATATTGTTCACATGCATAGAGTTTTTTCTTCATTTCTGGGTTTGGCGCATGCAATGCATAAGTTTGGTATGGTTTGAGTTAGAATTTATTATGTATAGGTAGTCCCAACTATGGTCATGAAAGGTGTATCAATGCTTTTACTGGTTGAAAGGATGATTATTGTTGACCTTGACTTAAACAGGAGCAAAAGCCACATTTAATAACCTTCAACCAATTTCCATTATAATAAACAATATTCCATTAGTAGACAAAATTAAGAACCAAACTCCATTGCAAGAAATGCATTTCAATTTCCATTACAACATAATAAAACCAGTGGTTATTACAATTGTCATTACATTAAACAAGAGAAGAAACTATCAACTCTCTCAAACTGATTGTTATTACAATCTTTCGCCTAAACTACAATTCACCTATACTAAATACAAGGTCTTTCCTTGGCCTTTTTCTGTTACTAAAATGACCACCACAATAACAAACCAACTTAATGCAAGGCAAAAAAGTAGTCTCATCTCCCGCCTTTGATGAACACAATTAATTTCAACAATTATTATCCTTCTCTAATAGCACAATTGTAGCTCCCAACTTGTTAGCCTTTCGTAATAATCCAAGGTTAATTTGCTTTGCTTTGTCTTCACGATTGCAGGAAACTTGCATTTGCATTTTACCTTATGATCGTTAACTGCCTCCAAAAATATTTTGGATTAGTACAAAACAGTGTAGTCAAGGTTGACCTGAAAAAACAGAGAATAGTTATTAAATCTGGATTAGATAAAATCTGCTCCCCCCAAAAAAAATTCCAGTCCCTCAAAAAAAATTATTTTTAACCAGTTACAGTTATTAAAGATGAGATATATGACTGCAAAATAAGATGAGATATAACACAAGTAGTCACACAGCAATGTAAGATATGATTATGTATCATGAAAATTTTCTCATAATTACTACATGCCCAATATGCAAAATTGTCAGTGCATCATCAAATAGAAGTACAATAGAGCCAAATCAAATATCAAAGTTCAAAACTTTACATTTTTACCAAAAAGTATTTTCCATTATAATATACTCAACTCAAACTGCCCCTCCACCTTCGGAGCCTAGGATTTCACATTATAATGCAAAATGTCTCAACACCAAGCATGTTCTTGTTCCTCATAGTATTCACAAGACCCCACATGATCTAATATTGCCTAATCTTTGCCAGAGACTCAATTATGGTGTGATAAGCCCTGACACTGTGCATGTAATTTTGTTGTTTTCTAGCCCATTCAAGGAACCGATATTCCAACATAACAACATTCTTAAATCTCAAGTACATCCTTAACCATATATGGAGAAACTCTTATTCTATTTTGGTTAATAGCAGTATCAATAGCTAATGCTAGGCAAGATATCATAATTTCACAAATTCCTTTCCTTGGACCTAAAAACTCTGTTGTCAGTTCACCAGAACTGTACATCCTAACAAACATCATCCCTTTAAAAAATAATTTGTTGCGGCGGCTGCAAATTCTAATCATATTGTTGAACTAAATAGAGTATCACAATTTACCTGACAGAAAATAAACTAGAGCTATAAAAAGAGTACCAATATGCTTCCTAGTTTATATTCTCTAAATTCAATGTTCTTAATTTCTTCAAGCTCCTTTAGCAATAAACTAAAGGTGGCAGCACGTATTTTGTTTAAATAATTAATGATTCAAGCTTCACTGCTTTAACTGTTCAGTCACTACTACAGAATTGGCACACACATTTTCACAAACACCTACCTTACATAATTACAAACTATCACAGGGACTTCATAATTTCAAATAATTTACCATCCCATATACAAATATTATCTTCCCAAATAATAGGAATTCAGTTTTAACAGCCAACATGAAAAACCCAAAAACCACAGCCCAAAATGTCATTGAAAAAATCAACACATATATGATTGAATATTTACGCAAAGAGAGAGGTCTGAGTTCTTCGCCGCCATCGCCATCTCCTGGATTCTTCACCGCCGCCGCCGCCTAGGTTCACAAGGTGAGCTGAAGGTCTATTTGGGTTCAGTCCAGCCCGAGGGGTTTGGGTTACAGAGGTATAGGTTCATGGGGTATGGGGGAGCTGAAGGTCTATTTGGGTTTAGCTACAATTTATTTTTAATTGAAACTATGTACTTTTGGGTTGATTTGGCAAAAATAAAATAGTGGTGTGTCAGTTAACAGCAAAAACTAACTATGGAGGTAAATTGCTAACGGAAGCAAACTTTAGGGTGTAAAATCAAGTTTCTAAAACATTGGAGTGTAAAATTTAATCAACCCCGAACTTCAGGGGTGTAATTTGCAATTTACTATTTATTTTTTATTCTTTTGCTAGTATTATGGATAAATTTGTAATAAGGAAACCTCGAAAGCTGCAAGATTCATCTCCTACCCAATATTCATCTCTTACTCAAGATTTATCTTCTACCTAAGATTCATCTTCTAAGCATAGTTGTGTTGATAAGAACAATCTTCCTTCGAACCCTGGGCTACGAAAAAAGATTTCATTTTATCATCCTAATGATCAAGATGAAATAAGAAGATATTATTTAAAAAAAAAAAACCATGTCAACCTTATGAACACGATTTTCCTCAAACAAAAAAATTGACCCATCTTGCAAAGTTCTATCTATCTGATTTTTCTGAGACAGATGTATTGGCACTTGATAATCAGCTTCAGACTTACATTGTTGATATGCACTCCAATGACAAGTTTTTAGAGCTTAAAGGAATTGGGGACCTTACTATAAAGATGCTGGAGACAAATAAGGATGTTATATATCCATTGGTATCTTTGCTTGTGAAGTTACTTTTGACCCTTCATGTTGCGACTGCAACAATGGAAAAAAGGTTTTCAGCAATGAAATATATCAAGAAAGAACTGCACAATCGAATGGGGGATTAATGGATGAATGATTGTTTGACTGTGTACATTGAAAAAGACATAGCTCGTAGGACTGATAATGAATCTATCATGCAACGGTTTCAAAATATGAAACCTTGTAGAAGACAATTGTAGAATTTTTTTTTTTTTTTTGGTGATATTGATAAATTCAAGTCTCTTTTGTTTTAGATTTTATAAAATTTATGTTTCTTATTGATCCCCTAGAGAAAAATCTTAGAGATGCCCCTGTTGTTTGGTTTGGTGTTTTGTTGAGCCTTTTTAGTTGTTGCAGGTTGTTTTTGTAAATCCCATCGCTTTGTCTTGCATTTGGATTTTCTAAGCTAGTTCTACACCCCCCACCAAAATTCATGTCTCATTGCCACATTGGTAAGAGTGTAGTCAATGATGGTTTTAGGGGTCACAGCTGACAAAGTTGCAATCATTTGTTTTTTTTTTTTTTTTTTATGAATGCCATCATTTGTATATTAAACATGCAAATAGCCATCTTTAATATGATAATTATTGCACTAGATTAATCAAATATAAAATGAAATACATAATACAAATGAAAAAGAATATGATGTTATGATTGAATAAACCAGAAAAGAAGGGACTCACAACTCTGCCAAGAGCTGTCTGGTTTGTCATTCACACACAAGTATAGCTTGATTATTAGTGTTATTATTTAAAAAAATTTCTTATTTTCAAGTATGGCTGAATTATTATTATTATCATGATGATGACACACACGTGTACATATAGTAATGCTAATGTATAACAACCATGAAAGACCACCGACTTTAGTATTCCTGCATATTAATCATTGGCTCATTATTATTTCTAAATCTTGAGCATCTTCTTGAATGTGACAACTTGCGTGTGGACCTTTCAATTAGATTTTGATAATCAGTGGGTGTAACAAACGAAGTTATTCATATAATTTTTTTCCCTTTTATTTAATATTCATTGCTCCTTTGGTTGAACTTTGAAACCATCCCTTCCTCTTGAAACAACCAATGGCATTATTCAAGCATTACTGCCTTTAGAGTTGAAACTTTTTTTCTGAGAGTTTATTTACTTATTTAAAAGGCTGTACATACACAAATAAGTTCAAAAAACTAAAAGAAAAAGACAGCTCCAACATGTCTAGGAAAGTCATCACAAGACTAGAGTGAAGTATACTATATATTCATCACATTTTCTTACTTAGATTACATGACTACAAACAAATGTGCATCACAATGATAAGTTAAAATGGTATAGAACACATTGTTCTTAGCACATTCAGGTTCGATCAGATTGCATCAACAAGCTCATGAATACTTCGAAAAAAACAAATCTAGAAAAATAGAACATTTGAAAAAGATTTCCTGATGAATTTGAACCCAGAAATTGCTGCTTCCACATGGTTTTATCTATTATGTTTTCAACAAAACATTCTATCATGACCCTACTGCAAGAAATATTCAGCACTTGAACACTACTGTAAGGCTTGTTTCTCAACATGTTTGCAAATGAAATGAGGGGTAGAAAAAAAGAACAAACCTTTTCGAACCTATATCTAAATAATGAGAATGTCTTCTGAATTCTGTAGTATACAACAACTGCTTCCAATGAATTTGGCCATGCTCTGAGTGAACAGTTACTGTAATCTACAAACTACCCAACAACCAAAAACACTCGATGACTTGGTCGGAATTGTGTACTTGTCAGTCTTCAAATCAAACCCCATGGGTCAATGGTTATGAACCTTAACTAATGGAATGACCCCGCTGGTACCCACACAAATCTAAAGCAACAATCTACATCAAAAGTAGCTGAGATGTAGGAACTGGAATTGAGAACAACGAGTTACTCTTGGTGTTACTTACAAGCTATACCATAGACCTGGGGGTTTACAAAGAAGGCATTAGACAAGAAAGCCTTGTTAAGCTCAACACCAGAAAACCCGGCTTCAGATATCTTCATTCCTGTTTCCCTGGTAAGGTGACACCCATCAGCGACTGTCTGTTGCAAAGGATCAAGAACATTCTGTATAAATCTAAGAACTGTTCCATCTGCACCACCAAAACAATAGCAAAAAGAATGGAAAAGGAAAAGGCCATTCACTATTAGAATAATAGTTGAATAAAAATTCATCATTTCTTAACAATTTTAGTTTTGAGGACAATAAGTAATTTATCATTCACTAGATCGACAACTTTCTGTCTTGCTTGTTAACCAAGAAGTTCAGCTTAATACCTTTAGCAGCCACATGTTCCACAAAAAGGTAAATACCACCAGGTCTCAGCACCCTCTTCACCTCTGGATACAATGGTAATAGAGAATTTGTCAAATATTTGGATATTGAGTCAGAAAATCCTAGTAACTATGCACCTCCTTGGGGTGCATTTGGAAATTAAATCCATCAGTTTTTTGTATATAAGCATTTAACATAAGCATGCTTGTTATGTTTGGTCCTCATTAGGTAATCAGTTCAGACTTTCAGTCTTCCTTTCTGCCAATGCTCCATTATAGTATTATCTCTAATCCAGCAGATGAATTTTTGCCTTCAAATGCTACAAAACTACGTTGTGCATCCAAATACTACACATTTTTTCCACTCAGTCTATTGAATCCAAATCTCAGTAATTAAAGGTAATAAACTTTGAAAATAAGGTAACACCAATACTCATTTCTAAGTTATTAAATCAAACTCCAAAACAATCAACTTATTAGTTAGAACGACAACACAGTTAAGCAAGCAATTATAGGAAAAGTCTAACCAATTTGCAAAAAGAAAATCATCCTGTATATGAAGTACTTGACTTATGCATGCTCCATTGCTTCTCACAGAATATGAGGTTTCTATATAAACTTCAACTAATTAAATCTATAAAAGTAAAAAGGAATTTTTAAGAGCTAGATGGTTAAATACCTTTCAGTATCATATCAACATCTTTAACAGAACACAACACAAGTGTTCCAACAACTGCATCAACAGAAGCATCACCTAAGGGTATAGCCTCCCCAACCTGTATAATTTTTGCATCTTCAGAATCTAAAGAACAGCTTTGTAGTTCACAACCAAATATTACCAAGGGAAAAAAACAATAAAAACATCATCTAAATCTAGTAGAAAGATATAACATGCCAAAACCTGCCTTCCAAAGTAGCAAGGGCTTGAAGCATTGATTAAAGTATCAGTTTTCCAACTCAATATGCAAATTTAACCGATCAAATGCACATCACTAGAGATGCTTCAATTGCCTTACATAAGAATCCTAGGCTATCAATCCAATTGTTGATATTTGAAACAATTGTCATTGGATCTTTCCCCACTAAAATGTCTGAGAAACATTTTCCAGTCATTTGGATACTTTTCCTCACATGGGTAGTTAAAGCCAAAATACCACAATGTTACAAATTATAATGGCATAGAGTGCTGCTTCTTGGACACCACCAGTGGATGTTTCTAGAATTTAAATTATGGAAAGTACAATATTCAGGCAAAGAATATGTTATATCATAAAAAGTTCAAAAAAATGTAGTGCCAAAAAGGGAAGCATTCTTACTGCTTGTAAGAATCCAAAATTTGTAAGCGGCAGGCCAGCGGCCTCTGTTGCTGCCTGAGCATACTTTTCCATCTTTCTATTGGGATCCATACCAAAAACCTGGACATCAGCTTCACCAGCATAATACTTGAGATTAGGGCCTGTACCAATGCCAATCTCCAACACTTTCTGAGCCTTCCCCTTCAAGTTACTAAACAATTGTGACTTGTAATCTGCAATCTACCACACAACATAAGATTGCACACACAAGTGCTGTCAAATATGTTTACACTTGACATGAAAAATCATACATGTACCAAACTTCAAACTAATTGCTCTAAAATGGGCTCTAACCTCAGCTTCATAAGAGTCCATTCCTTTATCCAAAACTGATGCATAGAACTCCTCATACCAATCTGGTCTTGGAGGGTGAACCTTGTTGAACACAGACTACATAAACGAATTGTTACTCTTAAATCCTAACTGACACATAATTTTCAACCCATACAGGCAATTCAGAAGTTGGGTAGAGTATCAAACACCACATGTCACAACATTGGTACAACATTTATGCCAATATAAATCAAGTTTGTAGCACTAACAAAAATGTCTCATATTATCCAAAATCATAAAAGGCTAAGATACACTTTTCGTCCCTTAAATTTTATCCAAAATTGCTCAAATTTTTCAACAGTTGCAGTTTAATACCTGAAAATTTTTTATCAGAAAAGAAAAAATTAAATGGTATCAATTTCAATACTGATGTGATGTGGCTAACTTGTCATCGCCTAAAATAAATTTATCTACAAATAGATAGAATGACTAAATTAATACCTTTTAAATATTTGACTAAATTGTAAACTGCACCTTTGAGTTCATTTTGAATTTGTTACCTTTTATTTAAAATTTTAAATTCATCCTCCGCAACGCTATTATATCGCTTTAAATCTCAACCTTCCTTATGTGCCTCTATTAATGATGTGGCTGTTAAATGTCACCTCATCTCAAAATGCCGCCTAAGTTCAAAATAACGTAATTTTTCTATAGAGGAAAAAGAACAAATTTGGGCCAATTTTTTTTTTTTTTGAAATGAAAAAGCATATTTCAGCCAGATTATTATGAAAAAAATTCTTTCTTTTTTCTTGATCTCTCTAGAATATTTCTTTTTTTATGGGTTCTAGTTAGTGCAACTTATAAAATCTGTTTTTGTCAAATAAATTAGGGTAAATTACAACTTACTCGTACCGAAATTTAAGTTACCTACCTGTAGTTTGAAATTTGATACTTTACCCACTTAAGTTGCCTACTTGTGGTTCGGAGAGAGACATAAAAGAGAGCAAAATTGCATATTTAGCTATGTTTTTAACAAAAGTGGGTTACAAAACTCTAATTAAGTTAACCTCAGTAGATAAATTGTAATTTGCACAATAAAATATATAGGTTTAACCCCGCCTATACTAAAACCCCATTAATATCTTGGTCTAACAATAAAAAAATCAATATCCCGGAAAAGGTTCGAATTATATTCTATCTATCAACATAAAGTAAAATCTCTAATTTTTTTTTTTTTTTTTAATTTGCTTTGGAAAGAAGAAGATAGAAGTGTACCATATAATCATCAGAGGGTAAATTGGAAGCATTGGAGGGGCAAATAGGGAACATAGCCAAAGCCGTTGAGGTTGCCGTTGCTCCTTCAATGAAACGCCTTCTTCCGCATATACAGCAAAACGACTCACCGTGGCTTCTCTTCATTGGTGCTTTCTGCTTATCATCATCATCATACCGCAAATCAGAGACTGAAGGCTGTGATTTTGCCACGTGTAGGTTTCAGTTTAGAGCAACGAGCACTATAAGGTGCAATACTAGGAGTACTGGAGAAGAAGATCACGAACGAGGACTTTACTGCCATTCTCTCTCTCTCAAATTGTCAGTTGTTCGTTGTTCGTTATTCGTTAATCACTCAACTGTATTTGCATGAAATGTAATTTATGTGCCTTTTATTTATTTATTTAGTAGATAATAATTATCATTTAACACACCCTCGCTATTGTACGTTCACGGTGAATGTACACACGGTCACATAAGCTGAAAACGTGATTTTACTCTTTCCCAATTTGTATTGATATTGTATTTTCAAAACACAATTCTAAAGTAAATGTGTATGTGTCTTTTATTTATTTATTTATTTATTAGATAATTATTATCACACCCTTGTTATTGTACGTTCACCTTAAACGTACACACGGTCACATAAGCTGAAAACATTTTACTCTTTCACAATTTGTATTGAAATTGTATTTTCAAAACACAATTCTAAAGTAAATGTGTATGAAGGTTGCGTTTAAGATTAGAGTTTAAAGTTAGCTTATTTTACTATTTATCTTATTTTTGCTATGTTCAACTTATTTTTGCTACTATTCATAGGTCTCACTACAATTTTTGTTATTAATCATGGGTCTCACTCTACAGTACTTTTAGCAAAAAGTTTTTAATTTCAGCTAAATAAGATATTCTCAAACATACCTAAAGTGACAATAACAAGTGTGTAACATGATTTTTTATTTATTTATTAATATACTAATATTACCTTGAACTTTGATTGAGTGTCAATTGGGTCATTATTGGATATTTGATTTAAGCAATTCACCCTTGATCATTAGGCTTGTGATAACTATTTTATTTGTATTTTCTGTTAATGGATTTAATTACATGATGTGCGTATTGTTTCTACCGCATTATCAATAAGTTAAAATGGTTAAATCATAAATTAATAATTGAGAGATTAAATAAAACTTTACTTGTTGGTTCAAGTTAGTTTAACTGGTAAAGTCTCATATAGTTGAATAAGAGATTTAGGATTTGAACCTCGTCTATATAAAAAATCAATTGTTGTCTTAGCCTGATGATTAAAGCAATTATTATAGAGTGGGCAATATAAGTTGAAATTCTATAATAAAAAAAAAATTTACTTAATAAGTTAACAGTTTGATGACTAAGTAGCTTAACATATATTTTGCATTTGATTTTGTCATTTTTAACATGATATTAAATTGGGGATTTTCTTTGCAAGTGCTAGGTCACATATCATCTCATGCATATCCATGTCATTACATATAAAAATGATCATGCTCGTGTAGAGTCATATATATTATGGTAAATTGCAAATTACACCCTTAAGTTTGCAGGTGTTTGGATTTTACAACTTGAAGTTTCAGAATTTAGATTTTACCCTATAAAATTTAGAGGTGATTAAATTTTATACCCTTACGTTTCAGAATTTGGATTTTACTGTAACAACCCCCCCAACTATGTAGATATTGTCTGCTTTGGGACCCATACCATTCACGGTTTTGTTCTTCCTCAGGTTGCACTGGGAAAAAGGCCTCTACACATTGTAGGGAGGTCATTCCTTATAAACATATTCTCATGTGCTTCCCTAGACGATGTGGAATTCCATGGAATGCAAGACTCCCTTTTTGGGTCACTACAATCCACCCTCCTTACGAGCACACACGTCCTCGCGTGTGGGACCCACACTTCCGGCTAGGGCATGACTCTGATACTATTTGTAACAACCCCACCCCACCTATATAGATATTGTCCGCTTTGGGGCATCATACCCCTCACGATTTTGTTCTCCCCCAAAGCACACAGCAGTGGGGGAAAAGGCCTCTGCACATTAAAGGAAGATCACTCCTTATAAGCACATCCTCGTGTGCTTCCCTTAACAACCCCCCCCCCCAACTGTGTAGATATTGTCTGCTTTAGGACCCATACCATTCACGGTTTTGTTTTTCTTCAGGTTGCACTGGGAAAAAGGCCTCTACACATTGTAGGGAGGTCATTCCTTATAAACATATTCTCATGTGCTTCCCTAGGAAGCCCCACCTGTATAGATATTGTCCGCTTTGGGGCATCATACCCCTCACAGTTTTGTTCTCCCCCAAAGCACACAACAGTGGGGGAAAAGGCCTCTGCACATTAAAGGAAGATCACTCCTTATAAGCACATCCTCGTGTGCTTCCCTAGGCGATGTGGGATTCCATGGATTGCAAGACCTCCTTTTGGGTCACTATAATCCACCCCCCTTACGGGCATACACGACCTTGCATGTGGGACCCACACTTCTGGCTAGGGTATGGCTTTGATACCATCTGTAACGACCCTGCCCCAACTATGTAGATATTGTCCGCTTTGGGACCTATAACCCCTCACGGTTTTGTTCTTCCCCAAGTTGCGCTGGAGAAAAGGCCTCTACACATTGCAGGGAGGTCATTCCTTATAAACACATTCTCATGTGCTTCCCTAGGCGATGTGGGATTCCATGGAATGCAAGAGGGGGTCTTGCATTCCATGGAATCCTAGTGCATACCCTTTCCTTGGATGCTATAAATGTAAACTCTACGAGGATATCGTTAGAGGAAATTCCTTCTTGTATCACCACACATGTACTTATACATGTAAAACACTTTTTTGAACAAAATAAAATATGTTGTTTGACATCAAATAAAGAAACATGGTAAATTGCTTGATACTATCCAACATCACAATTCATAAAATTTATAGAATATATATATATATATATAAGAAGGGAAATGTTAATGAATGCCCTTAGGGTATTGGTTTAAGAACTATTTTAAAAACATTTTATGAGAAAATGATAAAGCAATTAATTTTTTTGAGAGCTTTTTATATTTTCCATGAAAGTATTGTTAAATCCTTTTCTAATATAGTTTATTAACAATTACCTTAAGAGCACCCGTTAGCATGACCCATATATGAAATCCAATATAATTCAGCTACTACATGATATCAATTTTAGGTCCAAAACGCCGCTATCAACACAACTTTAAGACTGAAAAATACAATAGTATAAAATTAGATAATATAGTATCTTTGAATAATTTTATTACACAATCAATATATATATATATATATATATAAAAGCAGAGATCTCATGCGGGAGAGCATGAGGTTTTGCCATGTGGCACTTTATTAGAGTGATTTGCATTTAGCTTTTGTCTCTTCCTTCTTCTCCTTTTTTCAACCCAAATTTGCTTTAATCAATTACAATTATTCAATATTTCCCTCTAATATTTCCAATAAACTTTCCTTCCTCATTTATTACTTCAACTCTCTATTAGTTCTGTTCAAGTGTCCCACGTATTATATGTTATCCATCCACTCACAAGACTTCTCATCTCCTTATCAAAACACAAAATGGTTAAAAATTCTCCCTTTATTTACTTTCCCATTAAATCACACTCATCATTTTGGCCCTCCTTTAACTCTATTTTTTTGGGCTCTTCCTTTCTTTATCAAAACCTTCAATGCTTGCCGCTTTTGAATTAAAACCCATTCATTTGTTTTTTTTTTTTTAATATATATATAGATTTCCAATTCTCTCTCCACCCCTACAGAAGTCACCAAAGTAAAGCAAAGTTGGAAAGTCTCTTTGAGGTGAGTTTTGCCTTTTCCATTTTCCCCCTGATGGGGAGATAAACACATTGGGGAGCTTCCTTGAGTAATTAATATAACATATAGAGACACACTTTAACCCAAAAGGCCTAAGCCCTATGGGTATGTGCTCAGTTATGTTATATTAACTACTCATTCTTCTCATCTTTATTCAATGTGGGACTTCACTCACATGTGTAACCCAACAATCTCCCCCTCACGTGTGAGTCTCTGCCACTCTGTGGGCTTCAAGACTTCTCTGTGGGCTATGAATAAGTCCTACTTGCTCCCCCTTGCCTAATGGGCTTTTTCACTTCATCAGCGCGTCATCCATGGGTCTCTCGTACGCCATCCATGGGAACCACGTGTCAACCCCGCACGCACATCCATGGGAACTCCGCACGTCCATGTCCATGGGAACCTCGCACCTCATCATTGTTTAGCACCATTTGCAAGCCATGAATAAGTCCTACTTGCTCCCCCTTGACTAATGGGCTTTTCACTTCATCGACGCGTCATCCATGGGTCTCTCGTACGCCATCCATGGGAACCACGTGTCAACCCCACACGTACATCCATGGGAACCCCGCACGTCCATGTCCATGGGAACCTCGCATCACACCATTATTTAGCACCATTAGCAATATTCATTTGTTGGGCTTTTTTCTTTTTTCTTCTCCAGGATTTTTGTGTGTGGGCCGTCTAGGCTTTTTCTGTCCCCGCTGGGTAGGGACCATGGTCCTACTTGCTCCCCCTTGCCTAATGGGCTTTTCACTTCATCGACGCGTCATCCATGGGTCTCTCGTACGCCATCCATGGGAACCACGTGTCAACCCTACACGCACATCCATGGGAACCCCGCACGTCCATGTCCATGGGAACCTCGCATCACACCATTATTTAGCACCATTAGCAATATTCATTTGTTGGGCTTTTTTTTTTTTTTTTTTTTTTTTTTTTTTTTTTTCTTCTCCAGGATTTTTGTGTGGGCCATTAAGGCTTTCTCTGTCCCCGCTGGGTAGGGACCATGAACACCTCACCACCTTCGCCGCACACCACCATGAGCTCTGATACCAATTGTTGGAGAGATAAACACATTTGGGGAGCTTCCTTGAGTAATTAATATAACATATAGAGACACACTTTAACCCAAAAGGCCTAAGCCCCTAAAGGCCTAAGCCCAATGGGTATGTGCTCAATTATGTTATATTAACTACTCATTCTTCTCATCTTTATTCAATGTGGGACTTCACTCACACGTGTAACCCAACACCCCCACCATCTTCATTGGTTTGTTTGGTACAAATTGCATTTTCTCCCATTATGCAGAAGATTTTATGTTTGATTTTAACGTTATAAAAAACTCTAATTGCTTGCTGCTGCACAAAGGAAAGTGTTGCGGTAATATAGAGGATGCAAGTGTAAAGCGTTTGTAGGTGGCTTTTTGTGTAATGGGTCTTTCAAAAATATATTATTATTGTTTTACAAGGCTTACGGCATGATATGTCATTGTTCAATTCCTGATTCATTTGGAATATTAAAAAATGTGATAAAAATAACATAGATAAGCAACTAGACCATGTTGAGGTCTCTACTTTTATATATATATTGATTATATAAACATTTTAAATGTTCTAAAAAACTCTTTAAATTGATTAGAATGGAAAAGGTTAATATATGAAGCTCAAGAAGTATTGCTAAGATAATAGGGACGATCTTTAGCATTAGCAAATCAGTCAATACTGCATTGCTCTCGGGGTATGACTCAGAAAAATGGTATACGCATATAACTCTTTTGGTGTTTTTTTTTTTTTTTTTTTGGGTAGGAATTTTGATGTGAAGTAAGGAATAAGTTTTTCATGGCCATACTTCTTACTTGGATGTTTTCCAATGACTCTTTGTAATGTACACATTTTGATTACTTAAAATTTTTCTTACAGATGTTGAATTGAATCTATAGTTAACTTTTTTGTTTAGGCTTGGTGCATCACGAAGAGGTCCCCTCTTCTCAACAATGTCCAATTCTCTATTCACAATCAATGTAACCATTTTCCTTTTATGTAATATAAGAAGTGATCGTCTTCTGCTTGCTAAGTTGCTAGGTTCTTTTTCTATGATCACAGGTTTAAATGTTGTGCTTTGGGTGAAAGCCAAATACCTTGAAGAGTTAGGCGGTTCCAAAGCTACTAAATAAATCTTCAGAGAACAAGAGTAGTAGAGTTGCTTTGGAAGAACCATGATTTTCTTAAAGTCAATCAATGTCCATGTAACTAAATTTCAATAAGCAATGAGTAAAATGTATAAATTTTTTTGCTCATAAGTGTTTAATTTTTTTTCCCTCTGACTTCTCCGTGAGATGGGTATTTGGGGGAAAATTAGCCCACTAAGAGTTGCCATTTCCGTATTGCACATGTATGATATTCCAATTGTGTGATTTTTTAGAAATTAAGATGATATTCCAATCAGTACCTTAGCATAATGAAGCGATTCTTCATTATTCCATTGTATCACAAAAAAAAACGTTGGTGTCAAACCAAATTTAGCATATGAGCATATGCATGATCTAGATATTTAGATAATTTACATAACTTTTTTACAAAAGCATAGATTGTATGATAAATTGCAAACTAAATCATGTTCAAATGTACACATCTAAATGTTGCTTTGAGCATGGTGTCATTTCTCTTTCCTAGAACAATTTAGGTTAAAAAATTGGACATTTATAAACAGTTTTGTCTTGAATAAGTTTGCATTTTATAAAAGTAAACTATTTATAAATGGAGTTTATAAAAGCAAACTGTTTATTATGCAGGTTAACAATTATTAACAGCTTAGCTTACAAAATATATATTACATTATATCAATTATGAATAATGCTAGAGATACAAACTATTTTATAAATTTTTTACAAACTGCTGATGTGGTGAGTAATTATTGGTAAATAAAAAAATGATATTAATGATGGGCCTAGATGAAAACCAATAAGAGATTGGCTACATCAACATTCTGTAAAAATGCTGTAAAATAGTTTGTGGCTGTAGCATTACTCATCAATTATACTCCATTAGAAAAATAATTATATAATTTTGAGTTTAAGACTAATAATTATAAGTTCCATATACTTATTTCTTCTTTCACCTATTAATAAATAATAAATAAATAAAAACATCAAAATTTCCTGCGCATCCCGCGTGTTTACGGCTAGTTAGAAACAGAAACTTAAACACTTTCATATATCAAGTTTGGCTATTAATTGCATCAACCTTGAAGCTACTTCTATTGAATCTGAAACCATAGCATAGAGGGGAAAAAAAAAATCATTAAATAAAGTAGATAAAGAAGAAGAGTCCAAATCTTCTATCTCAATATTGTTCTCCACTCCATACTCCACTAATAAAAACATGACACTTGGCTTCTTTTATTTTATTTTTTTTCCATTTGAAACTAACGGGATGTTGCTTAACATTAAACGTTAATGCTTCCATCCCTCTCTACCAAGTCTCCCTCTCTCTCTTTCAACGGCTACTCCACCGCAACGGAAGCAATTGGGATTGCTAGATTTTGTGTTTTATATGTTTGTAGAATTTCTACAGGAAACAATGTGTTGGGTCAATTAAGAATTTATGTTTCACGTGTTTGACGCTAGATTGGTGAAAGGATACATTAAACTTTTGTAGTACAGTGATGAAGGTCAATTAAGTGTGGCTATGCTGCTGAAATGCACAAGCTTTGAGATGTAAGGTGACATTTTAGATTGTATGGTTGTTGTTCATTTTTACTTAACTGTCTTATCAAAGGCTAAAAGCATTCTTTATGGACTTTGATTCTACCTGTGTTTTAGTTTAGTATATTGCCTCAAGAAACTGAGGTGTTTCATGAGAAAACTTTTGTTACAAACTTAATCTTTTTAGTTTTGGTAATCAAATCTTATTTTCTTTCACAATTTATTGCAGATGTGTTAAGCCAATACTGGTTGTGTACTACTAGATTTATGGCACTCCAATGTACAATGCAAGATGGTAAGCTGCATTTACAAAAAAAAAAATCCCTTTGGAGCCAACCTATACCAGCCTATCTTGTTCATTATCTAAACCAAGGGAAGCAACTTAATGACTAAAGCAATACGTGTATCAAACAATCTGTTAAATTTTCATTCCACCCACTTCACTGCGCATCAAATTGAGATATAGAGCATGCTGGTGTGGGCATTATGGAATGCAAGGAACATGTTTAATTTTGAGGGGAAACAGCTTCCCCCAAACTATGTAATGGATATGGCCAATCTAGCTACTGCTACAAGACTACGAGGAGACAGCTGTGTATACACCAAATAGCAGCACAAAGGAGGAAGGACACCCAGCATAGGTTCAAGGGATAGTTCTTTGATTTTATTTGTCAGGGCTTTCTAGTTTAATATACCAGACCAAATTGTTCTATGGTTTTATTGTACTTGTTTTTTACATTCAGTAATAATAATTCTATCTTCTATTGCAGTGTAGAGAGACAAAATGTTTAATTAATTAATAGTCTATCTTCTATACTTAAATGTTTAATTATGCACGAAATTGTTTAGAGGTTTTGATGGCTTCTGAAAAATGATCTTTCAAGGCAGAGATGGTGCTAGTAGTGCTTTAATTCTTGGTCAACTTACAACTTCTTGACTTGACACAATATATTCTCTTGAAAACAAGGATTACATATCAAGAGTCTTCCAAGGATACCTGACATACATTACAATCAAAATTTGATTCAAGACAGAAGAAAACAAGAAAAAATTTTGATCCAAAAGATGAACAAAATTTTATTAATATGTACACCTTGATCACAAGATCATAATAAGTTAATAACATAATTGTTGACAATAGTCAAACTTTCCACCGACATAATACATAATTCCCACATAATGGCAGAAAAAAGAGTCTTGCATGCTTCAAGATTAAATGCTTAAAGAATCTTAAGTGTTGTGACCCTGCACAACTGCAAACAAGAAATCACATGTACATATTTAGTTCCACACTTGGTGTGTCTCTTGCTTCACGACTGTACATTCTATCTAATGCCTGCAATGTGAGAAAACCACGAGCCATCACTATGTGAATGTAAATAATTACTACCAAGAGGAAATTACTGTAAAACATATAGTATTTTGTTATCATTTTTGTAAATATTTTAGCTACTCATTTAGAATAATTTATTTAGTTTCTCATTGCAAAATTTCAATGCTACTACCAACCAACAGCACATAAAATCTTCAAAGTCTGTTCCTATCTGAATGCATAAAGAACCGAAGACTCACCCATTAGATATTTGCTAAAACAATCCAGATGAATTTGTGCAGTTCACAAGTAAAGCAATAGCAAAGGTCTTTCTATTTTGAGAGGAAACCTAGCAATTAGGGTCAAAAGTTCACAATAGCTCTGGCTGGGGATGCACAAGAGGATCTCCATATACCTCCGAAGTTAATGTAAGCAAACTAATGATATTTTCTTGCTGAATTTCATAGCTCTATTCAACACAGAGACCAATCAGAGCATAAACTTCAAATTTTTAAAAAAGTACTGCTTAGATTGATTTTCAATGAAAATTCTTAAATTCCAATTTGTAAATGATTCTTTTCTTGTGTGTTTGTTCTAGGAATGGGTAATGGGAGAAGCTTAGAAAACCAAAAAAATTATTAAATTCATTTGTTCTAGGATTTTTTTGAGTCTTTAGTTATATATTTGTTGAAAGATTAAAATAGTTACATTGTTGTGAATGTTCTAATGAAACCAAATCATACATTCATAAAAATAGTAAAAATGCCCCATCTTTGCGCACCCTGCCCCAAAGAAGGGACAGGACAAGTGTATATATGTCATTTGTTTAATACATGTCTAAATTACTTATTTATGTAACCCTTTATTTCTTCTCCCATGTCTATCCTATTAATATTAAATTCACCAAATTAAGAGAATTGCAAAATGCCTCCACCCCAAGCTCTGTGGCCCATGTGAGGATGGCTGAGATGGGAACAAGGTATCCATGATCCGATCTCATCCCACTCTATTGCCCTCACTATGCACTCATGTTTGGGAGCTTGGAGGCAACTAGGTTGGACTATTGTGGTTATTGAATACATAACCGCTGGATGAAAGATTAGAAAAACAAAATAACCTACAACTTTATTGCGCTTCACAAGGCTACAAGTCCTATTAGTAAATTACATGATTAATATATATGTATGGTGTGAAAGGCAGACTATAATAACCACAAGCAGTTGATTAATAGACAAGCAAGAAGACTCGTTGCTGACTTGAATACTAATTACACTGTTTTGTAATGATACTTTTTTTTTTTGAGAATCATTTTTGTAATGATACTGATTGTGTGCATCTTTCTCATTTTTATTTGTAAAAAAAGAAGGAAAAAAAAAAGCAGTATAAACAAATGTTTCATTTTTTTTGTTTTTGACAGGCATTAAAAGAAATCAAACAGAGGACAACAATCCAATTCCAAACCAAAACCCCGTAAGAATCTGTCCCTTTCAAGGGCCATAATAAGGCAATATCATACTGAAATTCATTTTCAAGAAAACATGCAGACCCTTCCAATCTCAAACACCAGACATTCGCACCAGCTTATTGTAAAGAATGCGGTCATCCCTGCTGGTGTTGCTCTCTAACAATGCACTTTTTCAAGTTCCTGATGCATGAGATACATTAGCTACCAGACAATAATTGAATAACAGATTTTTTCACCTTCACATCCCTGTGTGAGAGGAACTTCCCCAAGTTGTGGATGATCAACCTCATATCTTCAACCTAAAAGACAACAGTTGCTCCTCACCACACTAATCATCATGATATCACGCATATGAGAGAGAAAGAGAGTACAAATAAAATATTTACCCTAACATAGCCAGCTCGATTTCGGTCAAAAAACCTAAAAGCCTGTTTCAAATTTGAGAGCTAACATAGATGTTCTTGGCTGCATGTCTAGCAAAATGGGCAGTGATCTGAATGGCATCTAGTGAGGTGAACAACTTTCGCATTAGGAAACAATAAGCACCAGCTTGGATTCACAAAAAAACCTATCTATCCGTTCTTGGATGAGAGCTTGAAGAGGTCTTTTATTTGTCCAGGTAAAATGAGCCCCAGTAAAACCAATGTCAATCATGTTACATTTATCCAAACATTCTTTGAATAATAAAGATCTACTCACACTCACCGGCCTACCACCAAACTTGTCTTCCCCCGTAAGCGGCTCATTAAAATCCCCCGCAAGAACCCATGGCAAATCATGTAATTCAGCAACCTTAATTAAATCATTCCATAATATGTGCCATTCAGCACTCCTAAGGCTAGCATATATGGCAGAGAACAACCAATTAGAGTCAGAATTTGGTACCTTTACAACAGCATGAATCTCCTGTTCAGTGTTAGACAGAGGCGTGACATCCACCCTTTCCGAATTTCAAAGCATCCACAGACCCCCAGAAAAGCCAATGGTGTCCGTATGAATAGCATTCTCAAAAGGGAGCCTGTCAGTGATCTCCCTAGCTCTCTCCCCACCAATATGAGTCTCCATCACAACTAAGATCGCTGGATTATGGTTACGGACCAACTCTCTAACATGATTTTGGAAATTAGGCTTCAAAGCCCCCCCTACAGTTCCATATTATTACATTCATGATGACAGTATGATCAGAATTTTGCCTTTCCAACCTCTTGCGCTATAATAGACACTCCGAGGGGTCCGTTTCGCACCGCACCTGCGTTTGAGAAGTTTGGGGGAGAGACTCCCACATCGGACGTCTTTCCTCTCCTTTCCTTGCACTCACTTCCGTCAGCGGAAGTAACCGTTTCCAAACCATCTTTACCTTCGGTTTGAAGCACCCCACAACCCGCGTTGGATTCGCTCGGCTCTCCGCAAGAAACACCGATGGAATCTTTACTACCACAACCTTTAAACTGAATGCCCATCTCTGATTGAGGCTTAGCAGAGAAATGGAACTTGGAAGCACCTCCCTGCTGTCGATCTCCATCGGCGCTGGACAAAGAAGCCCCTTCACTTGGCGAAAATTCAAACAAGCTGACTGAGAGAGATGAGTGTTGTGTGATATTCCTTTCGGGCTCCCTCTATCTTTTCCTTTTTGGTTTCCTGCATTCTCAAGCCCAGAAGATGATGGGCCACCTTCTAACGCGTGCTGGGCTTGGTGGTTAGATACATTCCTTAAGCCTTGTAATACACTTCCCAATTGGGCCCCATTAATCACTTTAGATGGTGAATGCTTCCTTTCGGCCTCCCTCAAAGCTTCATTGTTGTGATCAGGTTTAGCTGGCCCATCAACGAACCTAGAAGCAAGCCCAGTTATCCCCTGCACCTGTCGCGGTGGTACAAATTCTTGTGGGAGAGACGTTCCACTACTTCTTAACATACTTTATTGCCTTTTGTTGTGCTTGTTCCAGGTGCAAATATTGAAGGAAAACAGTGCCCCATTCCAATCGAGGGTTCCACCTGTTAAACCTGCTGCACCATCCCGTCAAGGCAGCATGAGCTAGGTTGCATGTGACTGCTCCTTTTGCTCTAGTCTTGTTGAGAATAGTACCTTTGTCTTTTGATTACATAGGAAGTTTAGTCAAACAGCAGCATCCTAGGGTTTTTTTTTTTTTTTCCTTTTCTGGCTCAAGAGTTCTTAACTTTTTGGAAGTTTTATTTTTTATTTTAGTTTCATATAAGAATAATGTCTTCATATGGGGGGGTGTTGTTATTAGTGCTATAGTTCTAAGAATAATGCTAACAACAACGTTTTGGCCTACTAGTTGGTTGGCAGTGCTACTCATTTTTCATTGGAGATTTTGTGGATGGCATAGGGACGTATATCAGTCCATGCTGTGCAGGAGGAGAAGTTTTTTTTGCTTATATTAATTTGTTTCTCTGAAACAAAGCTGTTGCTCGCTTTAGCACCAATTTCCTGTACTTCTAAGTTTTTACTAACGCGCTTTTTCTTCTTGATAGTATATATTATGTAAGGGATTTTAATTGTCCAAACATAAACGAGCCTCATTCGCATCAATGCACTCTTTTCCTGAAATCATTCTCCCTCATAGAAGCATAGCTATGTGGGTTTCACACATCATTCACTTTCACTCTCCTAAATAAACCAGAGACCAAGGGCACCTTTAACGTTAATTCAGGTACAAACTTCTGATGCTTTAACCTTATAATGCTTGCATTCCTAATATTGTCAAGCCCATAGTGTATTAACTTTCTTCCCAAACTGCATCAAGATGTAAAATGTGACACGCTTTTATTTGTCAATACACTTATGAGTTCCTTTCATGTTGCGAACAAGCATATTGGAGCCATGTTGTAATAGTGCAGTGTGTCACTGTCAACGGATGGAAATGGAAGGAGATGATTCCAAGGAGGTGTCTTTGGAGCTATAAACTTTAGTTTATAGTTTATATTGAGCATACATCAATAAACAGATCTAAATATGAGTACCCCCCACATTTTTTACTTATTCATCTTGCAATGTTTTAATATAACAATTAAAAAGACCTATTACAGAAAACTTTCAGTGATTTTTTTTTTGAATGGGTTCCATTGTAACAAGCAGAGATTATGTTCCTCATATAGTGACATTACAACTGAGCTGGCAATAGCTAAAAACTGTAAAACAACCTCATGCAGGACCTGTTACAATTCACGGAGTGGGACCTTGATGCTGCACCCCTAAAAATGTGTATATGAGGAAAACTTTTAAAAAGAAATTTAAAATAAAAAAATTTATTTGCTAGTTATGAATGGGCTTATTTTGACAAATTATGTATAATGCATGACAAGCCATCCTCACTTGATAAAAATTCTTCTCCATAACTATTCTTGTAAAATAAAAGGAAACAAAATGGAAGACAATATATGCCCCCCAAAGAAACAAGTAAGAAAAGCCAGAAAAAGGAATTATATCATAATATGCAACAAGAATGCGAACCAGAACTGCTCTAGCATTTCTAGTATTGTGAATATGACAGTAGAACAGAATAACATTCATCTCAGCATAGAATAAGGCTGCCAAGAAAACAATGAAGCAACAAACAAAATAAGATGCTAAATCACTTTTACTTTCATCAAAATATGGTTAGTACATTCCTAGCACAACATAGAACCAAAAACCATTCATCCAATAACACATATACCTTCAGAAAATAAAAAAGATCCTAAACTCAATTAATTCCAAACGAAATTCAGTAATAAACAAAACTGAATACTAATTTAGTACAGTAAGGAGAAACAAAAGAGTGGTTTTTTACTGTCATAGTGGCCATATGACAACAACAAACACCAGCTCAATTCCAAAATATTTTAAAAAGCAAGTTAGTGCCTAAGAAGCATGGACATGGTCGTGGACACGACACTACATGGGACACGGTGACACTGCAATTCTTGAAAAATTAGGACAATATGGCATTAATCAATATATCGTTATGTATATACTATTTATTTTTAAGCATATTTTATGCGTATTCTGAGTTTTCAAAAAAAATAATTACTATCAGAATCTTTAAAAACTTATCTAAAATCGAAGGAATTTTTTAAAAGAATAAGTTGTATTTTTTCTTCTTGACCCAGCAAGTAACCCAGTAGAACACACGTAGTGTGTCCTCGGTGTGTCCATGTTCTACAAAGTCACTCAGGAATTTTGGAGTGTCTTGCTCTTCTTATGTTAGTGCTATAATATGTAAAAATGTTCTTCATTCAGAATCCTGAAAATTACTACAAATTGTCCCAAAACAAAAAGGATTCCCTTATGCAAAACACCATAGATTATCCAAATTCCAAACCACATGTAAGCTATCTACTGCAGCAACCACAAATGATTCTCAATGACTCCAAGCATTAACAAATGCATAACTCTCCCATAACAAAACAATTTATAAACAAAAGACCCTTTCAATTTCAAATTCAAAAGGGAAGCCATAGTATATTTATGAACAAAAACTAATAATAAACTAAGAATTGTACCTTCCAAGCTAGTGAAAACCCGAGTCTACTTGCAATAAAACTGCTAGCAACCCAACAAATAGCACAGAGCATAGCAGCCACAAACACCATATGGATGGCTATGTTTATTCGGTTGCTACAATAAGCACCATGGAAAGCAAGGTGCTTTTCAAGGTCAAACAATCCGATCTTTCCCATTGGGGTATGGGGAAGCTTTTTTCAGGGAAAGTTGAGTGATTTTCTTGTGAGTTTTCCCGAGAAAAAAAATAGGGTTTTGTTTGGATTTGTGTGAGGGAAAGAGGGTTTTGAGAATTGGATGAAAAGGTTTGCAAGTTGATAGAAAAGAGAACGACAAATACTAATAATAAACTTGCGCTTTCAAATCCACAAGCACCCTCAATTCTCTCTAGTTTTGAGGTTGCAACAGTAAAGAGAGTTTCGGACATCCTTACTTCGTACCAGATACGTATGATATCTCTGTTTTTTGAAAAAACATTGCAACACTCAAAAGTAGAAAATTTTCACACAACAACCTTGAAACCTCTATTCTCTCTAGAACACATTAAATATTTTTCGTGACTTGTTTGGTGACATACACAGCATTGGTGGATTTGTAGAATTGATGAGAGAGAGAGACATACATAGATTCAGACAGAGAGGAAGACAGAGAGAGCGACAAAAAAAAGACTAAATTGACATAATTAATCATTTTTTTTCTTCAAAATAAAGATTTTGATTTGCTTAGAGCCATGTAGCTCAACTGGCACAACACTTGGCGTATTGAAAACTTTTTGACATGCATTAAAAGAAATCAAATGGAGGACAACAATCCAATTGCAAACCAAAACCCTTTAAGAATCTGTCCCCTTTCAAGGGCCATAATAAGGCTAATTTAATGATTTAGTGTAAGTTTTGACAATTAAATCATCTTCTGATTCATAAAACTAAGATCTCAATAAGAAAACAAATCAAACATAAAGCAGAAGCATTGAAGAAATTCATATCAATGTCAGCCACCTTAGATAACCCAAAAGGCCTATTGAAATAAGCTATAAAAGCCACAACGAGTATGTTCATTGTTGTAACAAAAATTCAGAGTAACTGAAGAGGTCATAATAATGTAACAATCATCAAAAGAAAGTTCTAACTCAAGAAAACAATTCCAATGACGGCAGTTCTGCAAAGCAAGTTGAGTGACCTCTTTTGCAAATCTACAAAGTAAAAATAACTTCAGGTCATTTGAAGAACATCATTTCAGGCAGCACAAACCTATGGACTGTTGCAAATGTGGGGTATGCGATCATCAGAACTTTTTTCCAGCTGACAACTCCTCCAGAGCATTCTTGCTAAGTCTGTTCATCAAAATCACCTGAACCAAGAAGACAAAGAAACCTTAATTAATCATAACCAACCTTAAATAATCAAAACAAACTTTAATACAATTCATCATCCAACAGCAGCTTTAAGATAATTAAATGGTGACAAAGCACATAAATAATGGATCCATCATGATAAAACACATAATAAGGGGACCCTCATCCCTCTTCCTATGGGCTCTCCCACACTTTTGGGGATCCTGAACATGTAAAACTTAACTGTGCATTCCACTGATAAGATTTCAGCAAAACAGATGCTCAAATGAACCCACAAAACCACGTACTCTAGTCAAAATTAGTAGATCTAATAAATAGTACATTTTGATTAAGAACAAATTTTTTATCAATCCCGCACAAGGGATGAAACAAGAGAGCTTTGAATGTTTTACTTCACCCCAAATTGTTTCTTCTTTTCTAGTTCATTAGTGAGTTTTTGCCCCATGTGAGAGCAGAAGGGAATTGAACTAGTGACCACTAGTTCATGAAGCATGATACCCAAAACTGTACCACCCCATAGGGCTTACCTTGCCCTAATCTATTATAAGTTATGCAAAATCTTTGCTAAAGGGAGAATTCATGACAACCTATCTTGTAAGAGAGACCTCATGGTAATTTTTTTTTCCCTGAGATAATTTATTTTGTAGCAAACCAAAATCATCAAAGAGAGTTCAAAAACAAGATATATTGCTCTTCCACCAAAAAGGCTCAAATGATCCTACCAAACAATATCAAGCACATGCACAGAAAAAAAAAATCAAGGAGAAAAAACAGTTAATGCTAGGATCTAAAAGAACAAACCTTTCCCTCACAGCATCCCTAGAGAGTACTCCTATATTATCCTCTTTTTTCTTGCAAGGCCAACACTGAATGAGCTCCATCCAGTCCACATCTTCAAAATCATTTCAGCAGAGGTATTATCGTCCCCAAATAACTTGTCTCCATATTTTAGGAAATTTAAAAACACAGTTTTCTTCACTTCCAAATCTTGTGTCTATATCTGCAAAAAACAAATTTCAATTTAAAAAAATAAATCTCAATTTAAAATAATACATTGTAACATTTAAAATCTATATTACCTTTAATCACACCTAAAAAAAATCTCCCAATCTCATCTGATGAATTGAACTTAGGAATTTTGATATTCTCCTCAAGGTCATTCTCCACAAATCCTTTCTCCTTAATCACATGGCCTTCTAAACACCTCCTAACAGTGTCTAGAGCTAAACATAACTATAGCTCTCTTGAAGCGTTCTTCTCTACAACCTCCACTTCTACAGAAGTTGCGGGATCCTTTAGAACTTCTACTCTATAAGTATCGTCGCTCTTCAAAGCTTTTCTAAAGGTCCAAATTTCCAAATTCAGATTTTCTTCCTCTTCAAGAAGGTGGTAGAGGTAGTCAATTTGTGTCAAGTTGTGAGCAACCCTATTCACCGAGCCATGAACTACTCCAAACCAAATATTATTTGGTCTCACTACCTCTACTCGGTGAATAGGGTTTGCCCACAACTTAACACAAATTGACTGCCTCTACCATCTTCTTGAAGAGGAAGAAAATCTGAATTTGGAAGTTTGGACCTTTAGGAAATCTTTGAAGAGCAACGATACTTATAAAGTAGAAGTTCTAAAGGATCCCGCCACTTCTGTAGAAGTGGAGGTTGTAGAGAAGAACGCTCCAAGAGAGCTAAAGTTATGTTTAGCTCTAGACTCTGTTAGGAGGTATTTAGAAGGCCATATGATTAAGGAGAAAGGATTTGTAGAGAATGACCTTGAGGAGAATATCAAAATTCCTAAGTTCAATTCATCAGATGAGATTGGGAGATTTTTTTTAGGTGTGATTGAAGGTAATATAGATTTTAAAGTGTTACAATGTATTATTTTAAATTGAGATTTCTTTTTTTAAATTGAAATTTGTTTTTTGCAGGGAATTGAAGATAAAATTTTAGCTGCACCAGTTGTAGAGATAGAGATCCCTATATTCTACGGCCCACAGAGCGCTGGTTCATATGAAGATAAAATACTGTAAGTATAAGATAGATTATAATTACCCTTTAGAGTGTGAAAATTTGATGAAAAACAGTGTATTGCATTACTTCTCTAAGTCAAAGTAGATTAGATATTTATACAAGATCTAAGAGTGTAACTAACTTCTAACTAATTACCACTATAAAAAATAAATACCATTGTCCAATAGCATCCATCTCCTAACCATAGCTTTAATAAACAATATGACGCATTTATGAATCTTTGGAAGCAAATGAAGAGAAAACCATTTAATTACCTTTGAAAGGAAGGGATCAGGGCAGCCTTATTTGTAAACAACTCCAACAGTAGCTCTCTCTCCACTAGAGCTTAGACAAACCATGTGGAGCTCCAAGTCATACCTAAAAGCAGAATTAGAGCATTAAATTTTAAACCAAACCAATGTATGGAGTGGGTCGTACAAAATTTAATTAGCCCATAGATGTATAAAATGAAAATAGAAGGCAAACAAAAACCTTGATCCATTGAATGTTTGCTCAGATGATGAATGCAATTATATGCAGTAATAGATTTGACTGGCATCCCCTTTCAACATCACCTGAAGAAACATCCATTATAGATTAAAAAAAAAAAATTAGCAATATATTTCAACTAATTTGATATATTACCCATTTACAAGCATGGAATGTTTTATCACAACAACTACAAAACTGTCAAGTTTGCATATATGTATAAATGTATACAAACGTTTGCCTACAAAACCGTCAACTGATTGTGTGTTACATCTTTAAGCAACTGTTTGCCTACAAGCTTATTTGTTCATGAAAGCTTTTTAAAACTCAGTTTTTCTAAGTACAAGAATACTTTAGCCCACTTTCAACAAAAAAATCCATTATGCTTATGCCAAAAGGACAGGAATTAGAAGGATCATTTATTAATGTGTTCATCTAATGCTTGTTTTTATAAACAGAATAGGTTGGTCATTGAATGAGTAACCTATCAAGGGTCCAAATGGTCCGAGTAGGTGAGCATGCAAGTCAAGCATTCATTAGCTTGCAAATGTAATGAATTGGTACTTAACAAAAATCACAGCCATGAATAAGGATAACAAAGTATGTCTTCAGTGGCAGGTAGCTCACCGTAATATCATGTCCCCTATTCTTCACAACAACCCAAGCTGATTCATAATCCCCTTTCAACTTCGCCAAGCTAATAAAAACCAGCACCCTTCAGTCCAGAAGATCAATAGGAGATAGCAGGCATGAAAAGATAGTTCAAATACAAGGGTTAGAAGTGTGTTTGGACTTCCTAGAATAAAATTAAAATCCATCTTTTCTGAATGTAGCACACAACAATTGTTATTTTCTCACATAGTAAATAGAATGGTAGATAAGTACTAATAACAGGCCCATTCGGTAACATATGGTTAACACTAAATTCAATAGTCCTTTCATAACTAGGTGAAGTAAAACATAATATTCCATTGCCACGCAACATCTGAATGAATCTATATCTTTAAAGATAAAGCACTATCAAAATAAAATCTTACAAAGAAAGTGAAGTATTAATGTGGGGAGCAATGACGGAACTAGAATTTAAGCTTACGAGAAGGGGGGAGGGGGATTAGAGTTAAGGATTTGTACAACTACATTGATACAGGTTCTCTAGAATTTGATTTTGATCTATACTCAGTGTCCAATTGGCAAAAATCAAGCCCTAAACTTTTACCTTTCAAAGCCCATAAACCCTCCATACTTTCTTACATCAAATGACACATCAAACCATCTTTTAATTCTGAACACAACCCCATAACACTTTCTTCAACAATTCTAAACCCTAGATCCACAAATTCTTTTAATCCTAAACCTATGATACCCATCATAAGCAAATATGGACAAATTCTCCATTTTTTCCTACGTCACAACTTGGAGAAAAATTGTCATGTATAGTAAATCGAATTTGCATAATTAATGTGTAATCTTATAATTTTTTTAAGAGATGCTTCCAAAAAAAAATTTAAAATATTTTTTTTAAAGTTCCTTAAAAGACTAGTTTTTTTTTTTTTTGTTTTTAAAAAGATTATAAAACTTATTTGTTAGATTAATCAATTTACACAAGCTTGTTGTAAAACCTATTGTTAGAATAATTAATAGAGCTAAAAACCCTAAAACTTACTAAGCCGTTGTACTTTATCATACATACAACGGTTTAGAATAATTAAGGGCATTCCAAATCAAACACACAATTACAAAGTATCAAGTCTCAACCATAACAGGAGAAAATAACCCTTAAAACAAAATCAAACAGCATAGAAAAAAAAAAAAATCAAACATTAGTGAACTCAAAAAAAATATTATAAATAGTATGAGAAAATACCCAGGAACTCTTTAATCCTTTGAGATTTTGTCCTTTACTAGGCTGAAGCTGAATCTCTTAAATTACCCCTGAAATTACAAGAAAATAACCCAAAAAAAAAATTAGAATCAACAAGAAACATTCAGTGAACTCAAAATAAAACCACAAAAATTATGGGTTAGGGTTACCAAAGACAGAACTACACAGTGGCAGAGCCACGGTGGAGAACGGAGATGAAAAGGAGACTGACTGAGGGAAAAACATTAGAGAAAAATGGTTGGGTGGGTGCCTGAGAATCTGAGACTTTAATATTTGTTTGGCGGGATTAGGGTTTGGAAGAAAATGAAGGTGAGTAGGTGGCTGAGCTAAGTGACTGAGTGAGGTGAGTATGACAGCAAAAGTCTAAAAAGGAGAGAAAGAGACAAGTTAGACAACTGTCTCAGAGTACCGGGTACGTGTGTGGCTGAGAGTAAATAAGAAAAAAAAAATCATTCAAACAGTGACTTCAGTCTTTAACACTAACCAAACGGCATTGTTTTATCTTTTTTCTTTTTTTAAATGCAGGACAACGACAACTATTCAGTCTTTAGGACTGACACACGCTAACGCTTTTTATTTATGATGATAGGCACACTAACGTTATTATTTTTTTTTTTTTTGACTTCGCACGCGGATGAGAAACTTGAGTTTGAGGTACGTTGTTTTTTATTTTTTTAAATATGTATAGGTAAAAAATTAAAAAAATATGTATAATATTATTTAAAAATTAAAAATATATTATTAAAATACCATACAAAACATATTTTTAAAATGCTTTACCGAACCGGCCCTAGAGGCCTCAAAAAAAAAAAAAAAAAGAGAAAAGAAAAGAAAAAGAACAGAGCACGGCGTGCTCACTGCTTAGCACGCCATATATTTAAAAACAAAAACAAAATTATATAGATATTAAACATACTCGGTGCGGTTCGGTTATCGGCGGTGTGCACGTCTCGGCGCCGATGGCCGCACAGGTCCAACATCGGTACTGAAGAAATGCCGCCGACCACCGTGCCGGAAACCTTCGGCGGAGTCCTGAGAAGGGCGGATCGGTTCGGTCAGACCGGTTTCAGTCGGTGCCGGTAGATCAACGAACAGGCCTACAGGGAGAGTTTTTTCGCAGAATGAATAGTGAACAGTGACACCACAAAGAAATCTGCATATCTAAGCATAATAATAGTAATACTACTACAAAGAACAGTGGGGGATCGAGTTAGGAGAGAGAGAGAGAGAGTTACCGGAAAATGAAGATACAAAATAAAGCCAGCTGACCCAAGATTCAGAGACATGATCTCTCCATCCAAGCAAACTGGCCATAATAATAGAACCGGAGATGCCTTTTCCTCTCCTTTTTCTCGTTCTTTCACTTCCTTCCTTCCTGGTAAACCTTATTCCTTCTTCTCCCTCACTTTTTACCACCACCATAGTTTATTCCTCTCACTTTTTCATAGCCATGACTTTTGATGATAAATGATAATGGTGGGTAGTGGGGTATTGTTTGGTTCGTGTATATGTTGAGTGTATTATTGAATCCTACTTTAATATTTATGACTGCCTTCCTTTATGACTTGTAGTTGGCAAGAGATTTTTTTTCTTTTTTGAGAAGATAGTTAGGAAGAGGTACGCACTTAAAAATATGTGAAAATATATATAAAAATACGTATAATATTGTTTAAAAATTGAAAATATATGTTTGAGTGGATGTACCAAACACCCCTAAGTTTCCATTTTTTCTTTTTTTTTATATGTTGGGGCCATATTTTTTGTTACTCTTTTTGCCGGAGCTTTTATACCTAGAGAGTTGTGAGTTGTTGAGTAAAATTGTCATGTAAATCTACAATTTTATCACCTATAATTAAACACTTATGCAAAATTGTAATAAGAGTGGTAATCTAATCATTCCTCTTTCTTTTTGCACAAATAAATTTCTTTTATTTCTCTTCCTTTTCTAAAAATTTATCGATTTTCAAATTTTTAAGGAACAAAAAAATTAAATAAAAAACAAACTTACAAACCCAAGAAAAATACAAAAAGACAAACAAAAAACCTTTTCAATCTAGGCTGCGTTTGAATCGGCTGAAAAGCATTTTCGAAAATGCTTTTCAGTATTTACAGGTGTTTGGTTGCGCACGAAAAACGCATTTTCCGGAAATTAATTTTCGTTGACCAGTGGTCAAGGCTGAAAACGAATTCACCTTCCATTTTCACTTCAAATCTAATTTTCCGGAAAAGAGAAACAGAGCACGAAGAGAGAGAGAGAGAGTGAGAGAGAGCCCAAGCACACTCCACCTGAAACACGTCCTCGCCGGTCAGATCGCCATCCTTGTCGCCGTCGCCTCCTTCGTCCTTGATCTCGTCGCCTCCGTCGTCACTGATCTCGTCGCCTCCTTCGTCACCGATTGCGCCAAGATCGCGCCGCCCTCTCGATCGCGCCAAGATCGCGATCACGGCGCCAAGTTCGCGCCGCCCTCTCGATCGCGCCGTCCTCCTCTGGGTCAGATCATCATCTTCGATCTCATCGTCGTCTCGATCGCGATCTTGTTTTGAGAAAAATGAAAAAGAACGCTAAAATGGAAGCTGGGTCGAGTTCACAATTCCCAGACAAGCCGGAGAGAGTGAAGGGTGCTTCCATAGTGCTGGGTTTGATTTAGAGAGAGGTTTTGATCATAGAAACGGTGGTGGGTCGTCTCCCAAAATCGAGATCGACCCGATTCTGGGCCGGACTAGGCCGAACCAGGGGATTGAGATTGAACTGCAGAACCAGGGCGCCGCCCTCTCGATCTCGTCGTCCTCCTCTGATTTTTTTTTTTTTTTTCGTTGCGGTGGTGTGGACGGTGGATTTTCCGTGGGTTTTGTGTTGCTGTTGTTTTTTTTTTTTTGATGAACTGATTGTTGTTGTTGTTGTTGTGGTGGTGTTGTTGTTGCTGAAATTTGCTGTTGTGGTTGTTGTTGTTGTTGTGTTGTTGTTGTTGCCGGAATTCGTTGCTGAAAATTGTGAAAAAATGGTAGGAAAATAGCATTTTCCTAATAGAACCAAACACATGAAAATATTTTCCACAACAATTTTCATAACACAACCAAACACTTAAAAATATTTTCATTTTTCGAAAAATAGCATTTCCGGAAAATAAGTATTTTCCGAAAAATATTTTACGGGAACCAAACGGACCCCTAATCAATTCGTTTTTCAAAAATACTAATTTTTTAATTAAATTATGTTTTATTTTTATTTGCCTCTTCAAAAAAAATTTAAAAAAGAAAAAAAGTATTACAAGAGAGGATACGGGATCCACGTAGGTAAAATAATTATTTTGTGATAAGATTTTTTTTTATTAAGTTTAGGGTCTATTTAGTTAGAAGATGAAAAAAATGGTAGAATAGAAAATAAGGATAAAAATAGAAAAGTAAAAAGATAGAAGATGTTTTAGTTTTCTTTGTGTGTGTTTAGTTGATTGTAGAAAAATAGAGAGATTAAAAACTCTTTTTTTTTAGTAAACAATAATACTTATTAGATCACTCGCGAAAATAATAATATTAGTGTTTTAAATTGGGTTTATATTAGTGACTTATCAGACATCCATAACCCAAAAAAAAAAAAAAAAGTATTAAACCTTTTTTAAATACTACGAATACCGTTAGAAAAGTCCACATATTCTCAAAGTTGAATATCAATCCATATCAATTTTATTTGTATTTTGGTGCATATATTATCTCAAAGTTTAATATCAATCCAAGCCCAAAAGTTTTTTTTTTTTTTTACTAGAACAATTCTAATACATAGTAGATTTGCAAATAAATATTGATTACTGATTATTGGGTTTAACTTTCAGATAGCATACATAAATCATAAACAAAATAAACCATAGGAAACTAACCATAATAAAAGTTTCAAATGCCTAAAAAAAACCACACAAACAAGAGGAAAATAAAATTTTGAAAATTGTTCTGAAAATAATTTAATTTATAATTCCAAGCATTTTATTTTATATTGATTTTTCAAACTAAAGACATTTGACAACCTATGTGGCAATTTAGGAAGCATAAAAAAATTGATTTTTTAATATTACTGTTAGTTACAAAAACTCCTTTCCATCTACCACTTGATTATTTTGACTAAATACTAAAAAACTGACACATTTAGAATGTAGGAACCATTTCGACCTGTACAGTAAATGTTAGGAACCAAATGGGTAATTTAACTAAGATAATAAATAAAATTATGATAACGTAGAGCGAGGCCTCCAAAGTTTTTTTTTTAGAAAAATTCCAATGCCTATTATTAAGGGGCTATTCAAATTAAGATTTTTTTTTGGAAAACAAAAAATGTAAATTAGCTAAGCTACGTCAATCCTTGAGTAGGGCGCTCGAATTAAGATTTAAAGTATACAACTACGATTATTACTGTATTGTATATTATAAAATGTAGCCAACAAAAGACACTATTAATTGCATATGGAAGAGATGAGATTGAAAAAAATGAAGCTAAATTATACGGATTTCAATTACTGATATGTATATTAGTATTCCAAAAAACAGTAATTTTTTTTTTTTTTTTTTTATATAGAAAGCTACCCACCTATGGTAGGTGGGGGTGCCCTTTATCCCAATAGCTAGGGGAGTAAAACGGTAAATTTAATCCAACGTAGAATTACACAAATTGATAAATATAGGCATAACCACTTTTTTTTTTTTTTGGGAAATGTATAGACATAACTACTTGATAGATGACTACCACTTTATGTGAATCTTGAATCATACAATAATTATTTTAAAGTCTCTCATCCAATGTGCCAGCTATTGAATCCAACACAATTGTTGATATATCACCCTAGAAACAAGAGACAAAAAAAAAAAAAAAAAGTAAGGCTTAAATATAAGGGAAAAAAAACAATAAACTTTAGATGGGAGGAACCATTGGTAATTGCACAATTTGTTAAAAAAAAAAACAAAAAACAAAACAAAACAAAAAAATGGTAAACTATGTATTTAGTCCTTGTCCTTTACACCATTCAATTTCATTGTGAGCATAATGGTTGGAAGTCTAAAATTATTGCCAAAGCAAGGTAGATATGTGTACGAGTAATTGTAACGATGGGAATGATAAAAACATAAAAGGGTAGTGGGAATGCTAAAGAGTGGAGGAAATACTTGATATTATAATTAGAAAATACACTACTAAATATTGGCCATTTTTTAAGAGATATAATAGGTAATAAGTAAAAGAAATTGATGGAATGATAAAGAATGATTTATTAAAATAGTGAAATTTATAGTGTGCATTTAAGAATATTTTTTTTGATAACACATAGTAAAAAATTTGATATGTACCAGTGGTTGTTTGTCATGAGACGTTATTTTTCCATATCATGCATAATAGATAGAAAAAGTTATAAAAGATGATACGTGTCATTATTTTATGCATTGTCAAAGAGACTGCATTTGTATATCTACTAGTTGTAAGAATCAAACTTTTATAATATATTATAGACTATTATAGACAGATAGAAAATGATTTTAAGTATTTACTATATTTTTAGCAACAATTTCACAATGTCTACGCAAATTTCCCCACATTGCTTCATAATTGATTTTTTTTTAAAGGTTCTATTATTTAACTTTTAAAAAAGTGGATATCTAATGATTGTGACCGCATGTATGCATTTAAAAAAGAAAAATAAGAAAGAGGCAGCACGTTACACATAGATAGAAACTTTAAAAATAAAAATAAATAAAAATAAAAATAAAAAAAGAAGAAGAAAAATGCAAAGATTGATGAAGGCAAGAGGAAGCTTGTAATGTATTTTTTGGTAAACTAGAGCTTGAATAAAACAACTAGGAAAATATAAGTCTGTTACAATACATATCAGATGAGTCAAAAGCCAAAAAACTATCCACCACAAGCGGTGGATTCTCAAAAACAACAAAAGAAGGATCGGAATTTGCTCCAAGTCTGGCAAGCACATCCGTGCATTGATTGGCTTCACGGAACGTGTGGATGACCCTTTTGTTGGGGAAGGATTGAAGCAAGTTCCTGCAATCAGTAAGCAGAGGTTCCATTACCATATTGACAGTGTTATTATTCAAAAGCAAAACCACACTCAAGGCATCCATTTCAACCAAAAGGTTGTTCACCCTAAGCTCCTTAGCCATGGTTAGCCTGTCCCTTAGAGCCCACAGTTCAGCAACAAAACTGCTGGTGTTGCCTAAGCCTCTTGCAAAACCCCTTATCCACTCCCCCTGATGGTTCCTAATCAAACCTCCACAGCCAGCTTTCCCTGGGTTTCCCAAAGCTGAACCGTCCGTATTAAGTTTGACCCAATCTTGGGGTGGTTTCGTCCACGACACTTGAATAGGAGTTTTTTGCTTGGCTGCTTTGCTAGTCATGGTAGCAAAAAACTCAGCGCAGCTCTTGATGCATCTGCAGTGAAAAGTCCTATCAATGGTGCCCGATCTGAAAATGAAATTATTTCTGTGAAGCCATAAGTGCCATATGCCCATAGGGAACAGAATTTTCCACGGAATTCCAAGGCAGTTTGAGATCAGCCCAGTCTTGCAATTGGTTTCGATCCACTCCTTCAAAGGAAGATTGAAAGACTCAAGTAGCCTTTGTGGGACTTTTAATTTGAGCCAAAATTGTTGAGCAACCTCACAGCCCCTAAGTAAGTGCTCAATAGATTCATTGTCACGGAGGCAGAGAGGGCAGATGGGATTGAGGCTTAACCCCCTTGAACCCAACACTTCTCCAGTTGGAACGCTGTTATGGAAGCACAGCCAAATAAAAAATTGAATACGAGGTAAGGATTCAATTTTCCAAAGCCAATCCAGAGACATAGAAGTCGGGTTCAAAGGATTTAAGCCCCTAGCTAGGATGTAGGCTGATTTGAGGGAGAATCGGCCATCCTTAGAGAATGCCCAAGTGAGAGAGTCCTCCGCATTAAGGTTGTAAGATAACGGAGTAGCATTGATGGTGTTGTAAATTTGATCAGGCAGAACAAAAGAGATTTCCCCAGGTTCCACTCCCCGTTTGGTTCAAAGCTTTGCTTGACAGTAAGTTGTTCCTCCTCTCTATTTAATGGTCCTTGAATGAGACTTCTAACACTTCCTGAAGGCAGCCAAAAATCATTCCAGAAATTGATAGAAGCTCCATTCTTAACATTCCATTTCAATCCTTGCACATACACTGGGCCTCATTTCTTGAAAGCAGCCCAAATTCTTGAACAAGGGAGGTTCCTCCCTTCCTCGGTCAATCTATGAGGGGAGAGATATTTTGCAGTAATCATTTTTGCCTAAGGGGTGTTTGGCTCATTTGCCAGCTTCCAACACAGCTTTGCAAGCAAGGCAAGATTCCTATGTTTAGCTTGGAAGAGACCAAGACCTCCTAACTCCTTTGGCAACGTAACTGTTTGCCAATTGACCAAGTGTAATTTCCTTTTCTACTCGGTCGATCCCCACAGGAAATCTCTCATGGCCTTGTCAATTGCGCTGGAAACTTTGATGGGAATAGCATGACATTGCATGTAGTAGTCTACTATGGGAGCAACTGCTGTTTGAATAAGAACCATCCTGCCTGCACGAAAGAGAAGTTTAGTTTTCCAACCAGCAAGTTTGCTTTGTATCCTTTCCAACACAAAATTAAATGAGTTCCTATTTCTGCCCTGATGAAGAATAGGAAAACCCAAATAGCGACCCAGGTTGTTTGTTGCCTCAATTCCCATTTTTCTGCATAATTGTCTCTTCCTTCTTCTGGGAACGTTGCTGGAAAAGAAAATGCGAGACTTACCCCGATTCACCTTTTGACCAGCAAGATCACAGAAATTGTTGAGCACTTCCAAAATGGCATTACAGTTCTTAGAGTTCGCCTTTGCAAATAGCATGAGGTCGTCAGCAAAGAAGATATGTGAGAAACCCGGACCGTTTTTAGAGGCTTTAATTTTTTCCCACCTCTTCTCCTCACACATGGTGGTGATCTGAGCTGCCAAGAATTCTATGCAAAGCAAGAATAGAAAAGGAGAGAGTGGGTCACCCTGTCTGATGCCCCTAGAAGGTTGGAAGGAGCTCAACTTGCTTCCATTAAAAAGAATTGACGTTGTCGTAGAAGTCACACAGCTCATGATTAAGTTTATGATATTCCTTGGAAAATTAAAATGTTCAAGGACCATCTTAATGAAACTCCACTCAAGGCGGTCGTAGGCTTTTTCCAAGTCAATTTTTACAACCATAAAACCATCTTTGCCTTTTCTGTTTTTCAGGGAGTAAATTAACTCTTGAGCAATAATCACATTGTCAAATCTCCTCCTCCCATCCAGGAAGGCTACCTGCATAGGAGAGATCAGGGCAGGTAAAAGGGGTCTAATTCTATTGACAAGGATTTTCGAGACAATTTTATAGACTGTATTGCAGAGACTTATAGGTCTGTAGTGCCCAACAGTCTCAGGCCCCAGGATCTTTGGAATAAGAACAATGAGGGTCTGGTTCAGGTACTTAGGCACTTTCTCATTCAAGAAAATGTTTTTGATCTCAGCTTTAACAGATTCACCCACAATAAGCCAGAACCTCTGAAAAAAACCCGCGTGAAGTCCATCAGGACCAGGGGCTTTAAATGGCTTCATGGCCTTGAGAGCAGACTAGATTTCGCCATCAGAAGGTATATGAGCAATTGCCGTTGCTTCCTCCACCCCAAGTTTGGCACACCAACTAGCAGTCCAAGGGTGCGAACGAAGACAGTGGACTTGCTCAGATTGATACAACTCAGCAAAATACGACAAAAAAATTCCTTACACTTCTTCCACATTGTGAATCCAACTCCCTTCCTCATCCTGTATACTGGTAATTATGTTCCTGCTTCTTCTCTGAAGGGTTGAGAGGTGGAAAAAAGCAGTATTTCTTTATCCAAGGATAGTCCAGTTCATTCTGGCCTTCATAGCCCAAATCTCCTCCTCCATTTGAAGGATTTGATTATATTCCTCGGATAGCTGGTTCTGGAGATCAACTAGGAACGGGGTGGGTCGGTTGGCTATGGCTTTTTGAGTACCCAGAAGTCTAGCCATAATCTATCTCTTCTTAGCAAAAACATTACCAAAGACCTCTTTATTCCATTTATGGACTTTCAATGTGAACCCTGATATGGCCATAGGCAGGTTGTCATCTTGACCCGCCCAGGCATCCCTAACCACCATTGGGAATTCCATATGACTAAGCCAAACAGATTGGAACCTGAAAGGCCTACTGGATGTGGCACCAATGTTAGGACATAAATTCAGAAGGAGAGGGCAGTGGTTAGAGTTGATTCTTGCGAGATGGGTGACAGTTGCCTCATTGAAAAACTCTTTCCAATATGGATTGGCCCAACACCTATCCAACCTACACTGAATTAAGTTCCCAAATTCTCTTTTGTTAGTCCAAGTAAATTTTGGACCAGAGAATCCAAGATCTAACATGTGGCAAACATTCATACAATCACGAATCGCCCCAACTCTTCTATGACTCACAGAATTTCCCCCAGACTTTTCTTCCTCGTTCAAGATTTCATTAAAATCTCCCATGAAAGCCCACGGCAGATTATGCAGCGAAGCTAACATTTTTAAATTATCCTATAAAATACACCTTTCCAAGAACCTGGGATTAACATATATAACACTAAGTAACCAGCTAAAAGTTTGAGATCTTACCCGAATAAGAGCGTGGATTTCTTGCTCTGTTGATGCCAGGACATCAACCTGCACCAAGTCTGAACTCCAAAGCAGCCAAATGCCTCCAGCAAAGCCAATCGTGTCCGCCACTGCAGCACCGTCAAAAGGAAGGCGTTCAATGATCTCCTCAGCTCTAGTCCCACTAAGTCTCGTTTCAGTAATAACCATAAAAAATGGAGAGTGCCGCTCCACCAAGTCCAATACAGTTTTCCTAAAGAGGGGTTTCATGGCACCCTTACAGTTCCAAACCAGAATATTCATGATCCTAAAGGTGGTAGTTGAGGAAACTGAATGGCAAAGAGAAGGGTAGTCCTCAGTTTCCCTCCACTTCCATGCTTCCATCAACTCCGTCCTCGACTCCATCCTTGCTCAGAACAGAGTTGTTGAATGCCTGATAATCCCCATCTGCTCCTAGGATGCCCTGATGAGAATCGTCCTGGGAATCATCGATTCTGCTACATAAAGCAGCTTCACCTGATGGAGGTTTCCCATCATCACACACTCCATCGGTGCTGCCAGAAGCATCATCCTCCCCGTGATCACAGGTTGGGTCCATTCTTGCTCGGCCTCTGTTAGGAAGTTTTCCGAAGGTTGCACCTTTGATTCTAGCGCAAGCGGTACGGAGTTGTTCATCAGTGGGGTTGGCACTGTAGGTCTGTCCGTTATGAATCTCCACCATGGGTTCGGGGTCAGTTTCCAAACTTCGTCCTCCATTGACAGATAACCCACCTGGTTGCTTAACTCCGTCAGCAGGAACATATTTTTCCAGGCTAGCATCAGTTCTAAGTCGAACCACCCCCATACTTCCGTCGAATCTTGCCTAATCCACCTTATTGTGTTGTCTCCCACCGGAATGATTTTCCCCTTGTAAAAGATCGCCCAGTTGTGTGTTCTTTCCATTATCACTGCCCCACCGGTTGGAGTTGAAAGAAACCTTATTAGTAGCAACGAGTTTTTGACTTTGGCTATCTGGGCTACTGAAACAAAAGGGAATTTGATCAGGCCCACCTTTGTTAATTAGATTTGGCCCATTACCAAAAGAAAAACCTCCTGTATTACTGGGACCCACTCTTTCTAGTTTGCTATTGACAATACCCTTATCTTTTTGGTTTGGTTTCCCATTTCGTCTAGTTCCCTTAGAATTTCTACCAACTCCTGTCAACCTGCGATTGGACGAGGCGGTCTTATCAGTCTCTTTGTTTTGCACCATAGACTGTAGGTGACTAGCTTTCCGTTTCCATTCTTTCTTTTCCTAGTTCACTGCTCTAGGCTGGTGCGTCACATCCAACCTTTGTACTGACTCAGCCGAGTCACTTTCTTCCTGTGCTGTAGGCTTAGCCGTAGCCTTGTAATAAGGTTTACGTCTGGTAACCACCATCCATTCCCCATACTCCTCCTTCGACCCCTCCGCCTTGCTTTGCCCGGGTTGATGAACAGCAGAGACATTATTGTTATGGCATGCATTCTGATCCAAATCAGATTCCTTGTTGGTTTCCTTCACTGTGTAAGGGCATGTCTCTATTTTATGCCCGATTCTCCCACACGAGAAGCATAGGGAGTTAATGCCTTCATAGAGTATACTTTGCGCTATTTTACCAATGTAGACAATTCTTATTAAGGGCTTGTCTAGGTTGACCTGAATACAAAGGCGAGCAAATCTACCTCGAGCTCCATTGATAGTATGTGAATCAATTCGTAAGACTGGTCCGATGGATTTACCAATCTTGAGGAGTGCAGCTGGTTTGTAAAATTCAATAGGATGTTCAGGGAGTCTTACCCAAACTGCTACTGAGGAGAAAGTTGCCATGGAAGCCTTGAAGCCCGGTTCCCATTGCCTGATAGCAAGAAAATGCTGACCAATGAACCACAGACCCCCTCTGAGAATGTTATCCATGTCACTTACAAGTTCAAATTTAACTAGGAAGTAATCCAACCCCAAGTCAATGCAGTCTATATGTCCTACAGGGTTCCACATGCTACGAGTCTTTGAATCAAGGTATAGAAATCCCACTTTTCAACCAAAAGGTTTGATGATGAGTGCGTGTTGCCACGGGGCTCTCATGTGTGCCTTTTGCTCCTTTGAGAAGCAAACCTTAGTACAACCCTCGCGAAGGTTATCCTCTTCCGTATCTGAATCAACGTCCTCTTGCATTACACTTTCAAACCCAAAGGCTTGTTCAAAAGCTCCAGGGATAGTTCCAAGAAGTTTGTCTCTATAGCTCCTATGAGTTGCTGTTGAAGTCTGACCATTATTCCCACCAACCTGATGGCTTTCTTTGAATTTCTTGGTGCTTCTTCTCAACGTGTCCTCCTCTTCTTCAGAGCGTTTCAACCTTGAAACTAACCTTGTAATGTAACTAACCTTGAAATAGATAGTTAATCTTGTAAAAGCAATTGGCTAAACTAATAAGCAATAACCAATTTTTCCATTGTTTTTTCTCTCTATTTTGGAGAGGCTTATTTTTTATGAGTCTGAAGAGAAAATGTTTGGACCTCACAAAAAATCATTCCACTTTTCTTTCTTTACCAAACAACTACTTTTTTTTTTAATAAAAACCTATTTAATCTTCCTACCAAACAACCCTAAAACCTATTTTTCTCTCATTTCTTTTTTATCCTTCCTATTTCACCTCCACTTAATCGCAACATAATAAAGGGAAGGAAAGGGTGCGAAAATAGTCATAGCCATAGTCTTTAGGGTTTAAGGGTTTTGTGTGTTGTATTGATTGTTTTGAAGAAGATAGTTAATCTTGTAAAAGCAATTGGCTAAACTAATAAGCAATAACCAATTTTTCCATTGTGTTTTCTCTCTATTTTGGAGAGGCTTATTTTTGATGAGTCTAAAGAGAAAATGTTTGGACCTCACAAAAAATCATCCCACTTTTCTTTCTTTACCAAACAACTATTTTTTTTTTTAATAAAAACCTATTTAATCTTCCTACCAAACAACCCTAAAACCTATTTTTCTCTCATTTCTTTTTTATCCTTCCTATTTCACCTCCACTTAATCGCAACATAAAAAAGGGAAGGGAAGGGTGTGAAAATAGTCATAGCCATAGTCTTTAGGGTTTAAGGGTTTTGTGTGTTGTATTGATTGTTTTGAAGTAGAAGTGTGTTTTTATCGGTATAGGTATCTTTTATTGTTTGGGGGTGTTTGGTACATACATTTAAAAACTAAAAATTGTTGTTTGAAAACATGTGTGAAAATACGTGTGGGTGAAAAAATGTATATAAATACGTATAATATTATTTAAAAACTAAAAATTGTTATTTGAAAACATGTACCAAACACCCTGTCATTGGAAAAATATGAGAAAGCATGAAGGAAATTTATCTCTAAAAGATGGGCTATTAACCAACGTTTGGTTCCCAAGAAAGAAAAGGAATTTAGAATTTTGAAAATTGGTCTGAAAATAATTTAATTTATAATTCCAAGTATTTTATTTTATTTACAAGTGCACAATTACTTACTATTCAGGAAAAAAAAAAAAACATAACTACTAGTATTATAAGCGTCTTTTCCGCTTTCCGGTTCCCCATTTGGTTGGCTTACGTCTTTTTTCTGACCAGTGATTTTTTTTTTTCTGAGAAACTTCTGACCAGTGATTTGTAAGTTTGTGTCAAGTTAAGATTCCCTCTTGTTTTTTTTGGAAGGAGAGTCAAGATTCCCTTTTCTGAGTAGTCCATGTCTCTGAGAGTGTGATGCCCCCACTGTGTTGCATTTCGTGCAATTGCTATGGATGGCTCGGATGAAAAGTTAAATAAATAAATAAAAAGAAGTTAACTTTCCATCTTAGCCGTCCGATCTTAAATGATCTTTGTTTTTAACCTCTCAATTATTTTCAGTGGAAAGTTAAGTTTAAAAACTTTTGATCTAAACCATCTATTGCCATGGCTAATGTATTGGGATCTAAATTCGCCCCATTCCCAGTCAGGGATAATGACTGAACTGCCATTTGAAAAATCACATCATTGCTGACTACAATTCAGCTTTATTTTTTTAATTATCTTTCTTCGTTTTTATTGTTGCACAGTTTTTTATGAAACTTTTTTTTTGTGGTAATTTTATCAATAGTTATGTTAATTAGTGTCGGTATTAGTTAACAATTTAATTAAAAAAAAATTTTATAAAAAAATAATTAATATTTTGATAAATTTTTTTATTTTTCATAAAAGTAATGTCAAAATTTTTTTAAAATAAATTTTTAAATAATATCTCAAAAGTATTCGTTAACATTTCTCTTTTATCAATTATTATTAACAAACTAATTCATGAAAAGAATCAACAAAATGAGCAATGTACTAATATAAATAGCAGCAGGTAAAGCTAATATTATTAATAAACTTTTTTGTTTTTGGTAATATTGAAAAGTCACTTTTATTTTATTATACGGTAACTGGTACCCATGTGAGTTCTTCAAACCCCACCTCCATGTGTGACTAGAAGAGATTGAGAAACCCATATTGCACGGTAAAATACCAGTCATCTCAGAAAATGACCCGTGGGACCACTCGCTGTTTCTTAGCAATGCCAACCTTTTTGCCATCATTGACTCCCTTTAATCCAATGTCTCTTGAATTTGACACTTCGTCAGATTCGTAAAGACCATTTCACCCCTACAAAATTATGGTTTTGGTAGAGGTGTTTGAATATTATTAATCATATTGATGTGAAATTTGTAATTTTATTGTGAAAACACATTTTTAAAGTATTTATAATACAAAAAATATATTTAGTATTATATTTTAATAACGTCTTTTTAAAAGTGACAAAAATGTAATTGTGTGTTTGGTATAAGTGTGTATGTTTTATAAAAAAGTGATGACATGTAATTTAATCAGTGGGACCTATAGTTTTTAAAATAGTTATAAAAGTGTCATTATACAATGTTATTTGAAAACTGAAAACTGGCAAGATGAGTTTTCTAGATTTAGTGTTTAAACACTTTAAAATAAGAAACGTAATTCAAACACTCTTAAAAAAACACTCCTAACAAACATGTTATTTTTTTTGGCCCCAGAGTTGTCAATGTTTAAACATTGAAAACTGTTATTTGAGTTACATTATTAAATAAGATATTTAATTTCTAACCCTATGTGTTTCTCATCCGAATAATAATAATAATAATAATAATAATAATAATAATAATAATAATAATAATAATAATAATAATAATAATAATAATAATAATAATATTATTATTATTGTAGGGCCAATTTTTGTAGCTCAAACCCACAAGATATGGAGTATGAGCCCTATGAACCCAAGACAATGAATTTGTAGAGCGTGGGTGAAAGAACTGGGCTGGATATGAGTTAAACAAGAGTGGTTATGGTATTTGCAAATAAACTAACATACAATCACGTTAAGACAAAAGCAGACATGAATGTCCGAAGAGGTATTTTATTGAATGAAGTTAGGTTACAAGTCTCAGAGTTACAGTAAAGTTGCTTTCTTCTTCTCCTTCTTTTTTTTTTCTTCCTTTTTTCTCAGAGGCCTCACTTCCTTATATAGCACCCTTTCCCTTCATCTTCATTGTCCACTTGTTCATCATCTAAACATCCACTTGAGTACGTGTCACATTATGTATCTTCTCTAGCCTTGTGTGAGTGGCGGTAGCTGATAGTGTACTGTTCAGGGGTCTTCTCCACATTAATGCGGTCAGAAAAGTAGCTGTAATGCATTTAATGTGGTGGTTGAAGTTTGTCTTCTAGATATTCCTTCGTTCCTATCATTTCCATGTGCGCCTGAGGTTCATCCTTATCATTAGAATTGGCAGGAGGACTACTTGAACTCCCCAGACATTTGTTTGTTCAAGCTTCTTTGAGTTCGAGGATAATGGCCTCTTTGGACAATTGAATATCTCCTCGGACTATGTCCCACGTTCATCTCCAGGTATGTTTATTTCACATGGACTTCTTCTCAAATACTTTCCTCTCCTTGGACAAACAGTAGTCCCCAAATAGGATCTTAGGCCCAATATATTAGGTTGGGCTTTTCACCCCCCCACAATTATTATATCTTATAATATTATTTTGATTCTTACATTTTAGGGTTAAATTCAATTTCATCCCTAAAATTATATAATTTGGTAGTTGGAAAACTTACTAATTTTTTGTAGTAGATAGAGATTGAAAAACCGGTCCAACAGGGAACTAGCCTTCAATCCGATCTGGTTATGACAAAAAACAGAAAATAACTTAAAATTCGGTAAATAGTGCAAATCGGCTGGTTCAACTTGAGAACCGGAAACTAGCATGGTCGAACTGGTTTTGCTGTGGTGGTCTGTCCTCTCTCTCTCTCTCTCTCTCTTTCTCTCTCTCTCGTTATAGTTTCGGTCAATACCAGCCAAAATCAAAATTCAGCCGGAATGTATTTCTCACTCTCTAAAAGAAAAATCAGTACAAGTTCACCTAAAATACTACTAATATAAAGGAAATGCACGCACAAACCTGTACAAGTATGCCTAAAAAACCAAGTGAATGGAGGCCGAAAATTGTTCAAGAGAAAAAAAACTCATGAATATTGCTAAAAAAATGATGAAGTTTCAGGCGGAAACTTCCTTATTTCTCAAAACAAAAACCAAAAGATGAAAAGAAAGATAGGAAAAAAGAGAAGTGGAGAAGTCAAAAAGTAAAGATAAGGATGTGGAGGTAAAAAATTGAAGAGTAAGCAAATGAAGGTGTTGGAGCATGGATCATGGAGCTGGAGGCATTTATGATTTATCTAATTTGTAGCCCACGTTTATCCACCTAGCACCATCTTATCATTTTAATTTATTCTCTCAATTTATTTGTATTTTGAATATATTTAAAGTGTAATACATAATTATTAATTTATTTAAATTTGGGTTATAAATGGTGGTGGTGGTCTCTGGCGACTGTGGTGGGTGGTGGCTGGCTATGGTGCGGTGGTGGCTGTGTATGTTAAGAGGAGAGACAAGGGAGAAAAAATAATTATTTAAATGAACTAAGAAATAAAGATTTTGTGGATTCTAGTTAACTCAATTGATAAAATCTTTGGATCATGGAGCTGAAGGCATTTATGATTTATTTGATTTGTAGCCCACGTTTCTCCACCTAGCACCAGCTTATCATTTTAATTTATTCTCTCAATTTATTTGTATTTTGAATATATTTAAAGTGTAATACATAATTATTAATTTATTTAAATTTGGGTTGTAAATGGTGGTGGTGGTCTTTGGCAGTTGTGGTGGGTGGTGGCTGGCTATGTTGAGAGGAGAGACAAGGGAGAAAAAAATAATTATTTAAATGAACTAAGAAATAAAGATTTTGTGGGTTCCAGTTAGCTCAACTGGTAAAGTCTCTAATGGTTGAATAAGAGATTTGAGATTCAATCCCCGGCCAGTCTGAAATTGTTGAGTGAAATTGTTGAAAGTTTATCATGTTAAGGATGATTATTTTGTAATGTTATTATGTTAAATTTTTAAAAAAGATGTTATATACTTATATACTTGTATTTTTTTTAAAGGAAACATATTTATTACTATTGGTTTGTTAGTTTTAGTATATAAAAAAAATATTAATTATTTATATAATTTAAATAAATAATAATTAAATTATTTATGATGTCATCGGTTTGACTATCGATCGGATCCTGGTCCGACCATAAAACCGGTAAATAGCTCATTTTTCGATTCTTTCACCGTACCGATTTTTAAAATCATATTTGAGCATAATAGCTCATAAGAGTTTGAGGATACATCTCCACTCTCAAATTTGTGTACACTCTATTAAGAAATGTGCATTCAACACACTAATTCAACGAATCTAATCTGGTTCTATCCAACCCAATCCATATAAAATGAATATGTTTAGATATACCATAATAAGTTGACTAATTTGAACCTACCCAAAGTTTTTTTTTAATGCATGCCTCTATTCCACGAGACACATATAACATGTTACATTAACTTTTAGAATTTTAGCATTTTTCCCCTTATAAGTATAATGCCTATATTATTGAAACTTTAGTTTAAGGTAATATTTTGAATATTTATAATATTTATTGTTTTTTTTAGGGCTTATATCTTTATAATTTCTAATGCCTATTTTGTTTATATTTTTATTTTAGCACAAATAGAACAAAATTTCATACTTTTCAACCAAAAAATTAAGGAAAATAAATGATTTTTTTAAAGCAAAAAACTGAAAAGGTAACCTATAAAAAGGCTTAATTTAAGGTATAATTAGTCTAAAATAAACCAAATTGGACCAAAGTGGTGAAATAGACTGAAATGTAAAAATAGACCGAATTAGACCAATTGAAGCAAAGTAGACCAAACGAACCGAATAGACAAAAGTGGATGTAATGGATCTAAATGGACTGAAATGAAATTAAATCAATGAACAAAATAGGTAAATTTTTTTGATAAAGTTTAAGGCCAAACTAACATTTTACCCTATTAGTTATTACAAAAAATTCTTTAAATTAATTTAAATTTTTGTGGCACTAAAAAAAATATTTTTAAAAATTTTATTTTAGTAATTAATTAGCGACATCAATCATTTTTTATGCAACACGATAACTAAATGTTAGGAGTCAGCTCATACATTTGAAACCTGAAAAACGAAATTGATAAAAACCCTATAAAATTTAGGTATTAAACATGTAAATTACTCAACACCACCTTCCAATACCACCACAACCACAACCCCCTAGCGCCGCTGACACCACACAAACAGCAGAGGATGATGTCTCTAAGGGCGTTGTTGAAGTCGAAGTTGAAGACCACCGCCACTGCTTCTGCTACTGCTTGTACCACTTCCCTTGTAAAACAAATCCGCCGCCGCTTATCCTTATCTAGCCGCCATGAAGAAGAAGAAGAACAACAACAACAGCGTTGGCATCATCAGCACACCCGCACGAGCCGAATCCTGATATGCTACAGAGAAACTAGAATGAGTGCTGGAGCAGAAACCGTGGTACATTATTATTCTGCAGAGATCAATGAGGGAGGCAAAAATATAGGACCCGCCACTCTCGTCTTCACAGTTCCTGGTTTAACAGCTCTAACGGGCCTTTATTTTTATCATCTTCCTCATAAAATCTATGATCCACTCATCAAAGAAGGATTTCTGCTTTTTAGCAAAGATGATGCTGTGAAAGGCCGTACTATAGATATCTTCAATATCAACACAGCCGGGATCAATACTGCCGAGTGTTTCACTGTTCACCTTCCAAAACGCTTTGGCTATTTCGGTTTTGGGTTTGATCCTTTGTCCAACCAATTCAAGTTGTTCAGTTTTCGTAGCATTCTCACGCTGTTCAGTCACGACAATAATAATTGGAGAGAGATAGAGCCTGAAAACTACTGCGGAATTCACTTGGGTCAGATAAGGTATGCTCGGAACGATTTTGGTGTTTCTGTTAATGGGGCAGTGTATTGGCTTGTCAAAATGTATGACGACCTGTTTAAGGTAGTGGCATTTGACCTCCACGAAGAGACTTTTAGACTCATCTCTATCCCTGATGAGTTGAAATCAAACGATGAAACAGCTCCTTTTTTGGATTGTGGACGCTTGGCTTTGATAAATGGGTTGCATGACAAGTTGGATGTTTGGATATTGGAGGAGGACTTCCACAATCACAACTACTCTTGGGTTAAACAAACTATTCGTTTTCCTTTTGATATTTCTGATTTGACTTGGAGGAGTCACATTCTTGCCATCGACACTAACTCTGGTGAGATCTTTCTGGAAGCTCTTACGTATGAAGAGGACATGCCGTTTCTCTATTATCATACAAAGACACAGTTTTTGAAGAGGCTTGGGATCACGGGAGTGCCTCAATGGGTGGTAAAGAAATCTTACAGTTGCCGATTCGTCGGCATTACCTTCTATGATGAAGGAGGGAAAAATTAGGTGCCGTTCAATCCAAAACCACTAATATTTTATTCCTATATTCCCAGATTACATACACTGTCATGCTATATGAATGTGCTTTTAGGGGAAATACCATACCTGACTTCATAGTTGACTAAAATTACATTTTTTGTTTTCGTTTTTAGGGCACTGATCAAGAGCATTACTATGGTTATTACTTGATTTTTCTTACTCCATTCCTTAATACTTAAGTGAATAGTTTGCTGGATTTTTTTATTTTTTTATTTTTTTATCTAGTTTCTCCCTCCCACTTTATCAAAAAGGAAGTTTAATTTTTTAAGGAAATATAAAAGGGTAAGTGGGTAACTATTGGATATATATTCATAATTAGGAGATTGCATTTGGGCAATTCTTCCCAGGATTGCCAAGAATATGCGGATTTTTCTTGATATTTTGTCGATTGTGGCTTACTTGTAATAGAAGTCTTTGATTCTCCCAAATGATATTTTCTTGCACAAATTGGTTGTGGTTTCCTCACAAGGGAAGTGGTCATGTCACATTTTGACTTGCTATACATTCTTGGATGCTGAAGTGATGTGTAATGTGGGAGGTTTTTTTAACCCCTTGCAGGATTACCCGCACTTTGAAGGATAGGTGCAGGTAAAGAAGTTAGCCGAAGCTATGTTAGTCGAAGCTATGTGCTAACTAGCAATTAGCATAATTGCTAAGGGATTGTATGGTACTAAACAAGCAAGTAGTATAGGACTAGTAAATGCAGGGCAATGTCTTTGAAATAAGTACAAAGTAGGACTCTTCCCAATCCTTTATATTTGGGGTATTGTTTTATTGGCAGCTGGACAGGGTAGCACAAGAACTGGCTCTTATGGCATACAATTTATCATGGGAGGCTTTCTCAACTTGTCTCAAGAAATGCCTAAGGGCATTGATTACATGGACTTTTGCAATTGTGCCAACCATAGTTGTAGCTCGTGTTTAAAAACATCTTAAGCTTCATTGGTTTTTTTGAATGAATGGCTTAATGTGCTTCAGTCATTAACAGATTCCTTTTGCGCTTATTTCCCTTCTTACCTTGGTGGCCAAGGAGCAGTTCATGGGGGTCTGCTATTTTTTCAGTGTGTGCTGACAGTCATTGTTTATTTGCCTAGCCTGTAGCCTAGTGGCTATGTGGGTGAAGGGTTTAAGGATGGGTACAAAGAAAAAGGCACCTAGTAGTCCATTACTTGCTTCAATTATGGTTGCAATTGACTTGGATCATTCCCTACTCTACACATTTAACTATGATGTTTGGGAAAAAATTTTAACAAAGGGAGAAGCATGATAAACATCGAAAATTACTTCTCATATAAAAATTTTAGCTGACAATTGTTCTTGGTTTCAACTTTCTATTGAAACAGTTGTAGCTGCTAGAATCATATGCTGACATAGTTGGTTTAGAGACAAGATGTTTAATGGGCAGTAGAGCTCCTTAAAGTGACTACACAAAGACATTAGTATCAAGACTCCTAAACAGGCAATAACAGGCAAGATCTTGCTTGTTAAGGTGTGTCTTTCCTTCCTTTTATCCATAGTTTACAATATAATGGCTTTTAAAATAGTATTGCTTAGGGAATCTGGCCACTAGTAATGGTATTTACATAATTGGGTGATTTATACTTCTCTCATGTCCCGATCAAATTTAATCATATTGAAGAAGTGTGTATGTTGTTTCTAGCTCTATTTATCGTTTTCCTCAACCAAAAAAAAAGGCTCTATATATCGTAAAAACACTTTATTATTATTATTATTATTATTATTATTTTTATAATTTTAGTTTTATCCTTCTTGTTCCCTTTTGCATTAGTTTTTGCCTTTGGGTATATTGAACAACATATGATGATTTGTTCACTAAAGTGCTATAAAAAATAATTAGCGTCAATTTTAGAGGGGAAAGTGGCTTTTGTGTAGATTAAATGCCTCGAACAGATAGATGTAGTGATAGTGTTTGTTGAGATAACTAATGATTAATCCATCTCTAATTCAATGACTAGTTTTCAATTATGAATTTCACAACTTGGAATTAGAAACCACCATAATACATCTCAGCTGCTCAATTCAAACTCCAAAGTCCCACTCAGATTTTCCACACACCCATTCAACTAAACTATGATATAAAAAATGTAGTCAGTGATAACAAATCACCCAAATCATAACATTTCCTCCCAAAACCAATAAACCTCTCTCTTATCCTGTTATGAATTCCAAGAATTGAAGAAAAGAAACACCCAGAATTCAAAATTCAATTTCCTTCATTTTCCCAAACTTTCCCAGCAACCAAACGAGGGGAAAAAACAAAACTTTGAAGCTTAAAAACTCAGTAACTCACCCTGGAGACAGAATCAAGAAACCTCTTTTGGATCAAAAGCCTAGAGACCCAAGAGTAGAGAAAACATAGAGGAAGGCCAAGAATAAGGATAGAGTAAAGGGGAGGTGGATTGCATCGATTTATCTAACAGTAAAATACTCATCAACAACATCAAGAAAAGCATAAAACCCTAAAAACAAATCAAAACCAAAAATTAAAATCAACTTAAACCCTAAAACTACCCAGAGAGAGAGAGAGAGAGTACCTATTACCGCCACGGAGACCAGCAATGGAAGCAGAGTGCGTTAGCAACGACCAAGTGACTAAGAGTAAGAGTGAGAGAGAGATAGAGAGGGGGGAGGGTGTGGCGGCGGCGGCAGCCATGTCCTTGATGCGTTTCACAATTGGAAGTGCTTGCCATTCTTTGCATCTTCGTCAACTATGTACATCCACATCCAAATCCGATAACACCCACCACCTCCTTGTCTCTGCCTTCAACAAAGGCACATTCCAACAACACTTCTTCTTCATCCCAATAATCCATCACCCACTCTCTTTGGGATCCAAACCCACCTCACTCCTCACGCTCACACTTCCTCCCATCCCAAAGGTCTCAACACTTCTCAATATCTCAACCCTTTTTTTCTCCTTCACTGCCATGACTATCCCCATTCCAATCATGCCCCTATTCTCACCTATAACCCCACCACCCAACAAACTAACTCTTCCTCATTCACTCACCTCTGAAACTGAAATAGATACCACTTTCTACACTGAAACACATTTTTGCTTCGACCCTTTAACCAACACTCACAAAGTGTTACGTGTTGAATGGACAGTTGCTATTCCAAAATCAAATCCTAGAGTTAGTCAAATGGTGTGCACGGTTTTTACACTAGGCTGCAGAAGCAACGGTTCGTGGAGAGGTAAAGATAAACCTTGAGTTGCCTTTTCATTCTACCAAGTATATGAATTCTGGGAAAAGTGTTTGTATTAATGGTGCAATACATGCCCCAGGAGGGGTGGCCCAGTTGGGAGAGATCCCACATGCAAGCACAAGGTCCCTTGTTCGAGTCGTGGCGGGTACCGTGTGGGAGGAGGGTTCCTAGCTTGCATTGTGCCTCTCTTGCTGGCTTTCTTGAGGTGCTAGGGTGAGGTCTGTGGCGCCCCGGTCATAGTAGCCATGGCTCAATCCAACATTCCTTAGTGGGGGGTGCCCCTATTAGGTCATGCCTTGGGGGGTTAGTCACAAATGGTCACCCTGCCCCCGCCTCCCCTTTTGTTCATCAAAAAAAGTGCAATACATTGGGTCACACAGTTTGGGAATTACATTGTCGCTTTTGATCTCAAAGATGAGAACTTTAGACTAATTCCACTTCCCCGTAACTACAAACCTGAAAACTTTAAACCTTTACATTTTGAATTTAATCAATTAATTGAACTCGGTGGGTGCTTGGCTTTGGTAGATTACAAATGTAGTGGTGACAGATTTCGTAATGATGAATACATATGCCAGTTCTGGATTCTAATGGATTACCACAACCATGTGTGGGTTGAGGAGAAAATTAGCGTTCCATTTGCTTTTAGAGCAAACTTCTACGGTAAACCTATTCCAACTGGGGCTATTCCCATGGGGGAGATATTGCTAGAGCCATTTTCTTGGTATGTGTCGTATAAGGACTATCCTGCGTGTCTGCTTTTCTATGATGTCACTGGCTTGCCTAAATGGGTTTATGATGGTTGTCATTCAATTATCAGAACCATTTCTGTTTATGAGGGTGCCTCAAAATCGATATTTGCATGAGGGCAGTGAAGAGTAGAGTATGGTACTTTTTTTGTTTTTCTGTAAAAGGCCATTCTAGATGTTTGATGTAATGTAGGGTGTTTTTATTCTGCTATTCCTTAGCTTTGGAGATGAGTTCTTGTTTTGGTTTAGTAGAATTTATAAGTAAATTAGCTATGTCTACTTAGAGGGCAAGTTTCTCCATGGATAACAATGTAAATTGATGTTGTCAATGGCATACAACAACAACACTCATCAAGCTTTAGTCCCAATATTTTATGACCAGTTATGAATCCTCAACAGACTTATAAGTGGCATTGTATTGTTTTTGTTTATTGATAAGTTGCGCATCTAACCTTTATCTTCTTATTAGTGAAAGAAATATCATTTGAGTTAAAGTTCATCAACATTATGACACCCCCAAGCACCACACAGAATCTAAATAAGTGCATCTTGGTTTCACTATCATAAGTTTCGTGGAGGTACTCTTATGTTGATGCTTTGTTTGAATTATTGACTAGGTGCCCAGTGTTTTACTATTTTTTTTCTTCTTTCTTTTGTTAAGCTTGAATTCAAGAATTTGGTCGGTGTAACTCTGCCTTGAATTTGATAGAGAAGAAGCCAATGCCTTGAATTTTATTGTTCCCTAACCTCTAGTATTCGAAACCCCAAGCTCTAAAGTGTGTGTGTGTTCTCTCTCTCTCTCTCACTTGTATGAATTGAGTGAATTTCAGTGGAGTTAAATTGATTCTGTCTAAACTCATGTAGCTTCAAAATATCAAGACATTGCATTGGAGGCATGCAGACAGTTTTGAAATTAACACTTAGTTAAAGAACTCGACAAGTTTGTGAGGGAGTAATTCGAAAGTATATCTCGTGATATTTCAATTAGTTATATATATATTTTTTAAGATTGTAAGGAAGATAACAGCTAAAGAGTTTAAGGAGGTTTTGCATTACAGAGTGCCAAAAGATTTATTAAGCTAAAAAGGTATCCATATAAATTTTTGCTTTTGAAGCTATGTGTTGCCTTGGTTTTTTGAGAATTCTTGGGTGGACAACGTAAAAAATAGCTTTTGTCCCTTGAGACTGAAGCCTTTGATATAATAGCTTTTATGTACAGAAAAATGTTTTACTAGCTATTAGCTTAGTAACCTACTTCCCTTTATTAATACTTGTTTGTCCTCGAGCTCTTTGGCATCCTTGGGCATGGCTCGTGGCTCATGGCCCAATACCCTTATTTGAACCCTTATCTGAGTATCTTATCCTCACATTACTAATTGTTGTTGAATATTACTAATTGTTTGAATGTGGGTGGCTTAGTAACAAGTCATCGTTCTTAGTAAAAAAATTAAAAAAAAAAAAAGTATTTAGTCTTCAAATTGCACTAATGTTACTAATTGTTGTTGAATGTTAGGAACTGATATGAGATACGTTACTAATATTCAACAACAATTAGTAACATCAGTGCAATTTGAAGACTAAAGACTTTTTTTTTTTTTTTTTTTTTTATTAACTAAGAAAGATGACTTGTTGTTACTAAGCCACCCACCCAATGACTTCGACAATTAGTAACATCAGTTACTAATATTCAAACAATTAGTAATATTCAACAACAATTAGTAATGTGGGGATAAGATACTCAGATAAGGGTATTGGGCCATGAGCCATGCCCGAGGATGCCAAAGAGCTCAAGGACAAACAAGTATTAATAAGGGCAAGTAGGTTACTAAGCTAATTGCTTTTATGTACAGAAAAAAGTTTTAACAGAAGTGCACAAAGTCTAATCTAACATGGCTACCCATTTAAAGATGGCAAATAAGTTTATGGGTCATTTCTGATTCTCTGTTATCTCTCTTTGCTCAATTAAATTTCAAATGGTGACCATTTGTTAGTGCTAAGTCTTAATGATGATCTTGGAAGACCAGTCCTCAAGACTTGTCTTTTGTATGTAATGGAGAAATTGGACCAAGGTACTCATCCCTTAAAACTTTTTACAATGGTTAACTTTGTGATGAAATATCGCACAATCAGCTAGTAATGTATATCATTAGCACAGCATGAATGGAGGAATGTTGCTGCCTCCGTCAAATGAGACAGAAAATGCAATCAATTTGGTCCTTGCCTTGTTAACTCATTAATGGAAAATGCTTATGTGACAAACGGTGTGTAGTGCTAGCACACTTGAGGCTTATGTGGCTACTTAATATATATATATATATATATATATATATATATATATATTGACAGTAAAAAATGTCACATCAACTAATTTATGACTTATGCCACTCAATCCATTCCATAATTTATGACTTATGACTTATCAATCGTGGTCCTATTCTAACTTCCAAGTTACAGAGCACTAAAACCAAAAATAGTACTAATAAAACCCTAGAACTAGAATCTACAAGAAAAGAAACCATCGGAGTAGTTGAAGAAGTCAATTAATATTTGCTATTTGGATGATAAAAGAAAGAGAGAGAGAGAGAGAGAGAGCTAGTAGTTTTTTATTTTATTTTTTTAAAAAACATTTTTTTAGCTGATGTGGCATTTTTGATAATAGTAAATCTTTTTCATTATTATTTAAGTATCATAAGCCTTGAGTGTGCCAACAATGCATGCTAATTATATGTAAGCATTTTTTGTTAGTGAGTTAATGATAGACAACAATTTAGTTGCAAGTTGAAAATAACATGAGCAAATAACTGTTTAACCTTAATTTTTAACTAGTTTACCAAACAACCTATTTTCGAACTATGTAGCAATATACGCATGTTTGGAAACTCGACTTTGCTAATGACGAGTTCTGTGTGGAACTCAAACTTGACATTAGCTATGCGTATTTTATCATTTAAATTTTTTGAAAATTTTGCGCAAAACTCAATATTAAGACTGTCGAGTTCCACTTAAAAATATCAGAACTTGACATTAACAATATTGAGTTCCAAAACAAGAGTATTTTGACACATAGTTTGAAAAGTGGACTATTTGGCTATATAGTTCAAAAATTATGGCTAAACAACCATTTTTTTTTCTTCCGAAAATAATAGGGATCAAATCAACTACTACGAAAATGTAAGGATCAAATTAACTGTGACTCCAAATTCAGAAACCAAAATGGTATTTTTGCCCAAATCTTATATACAAATTATTTTCACATTAGGTTTGCTAGGTTTGTTTTTGTTGCCCTCTCATCTTTTGGATCTCAAGGCTTCTAATGGCAGCCCAACTGAGTCATCCCCTGCTTCCTCTTAGTAACATGAGCTGCAAATAAAATAACTTATGGCAATGGTACTATGGTAGTAGCCCAAAATCACATATTTGTATTAATGATTTTACCTTCATCTCCTTGTGGATTGTCTTCTCATAAATATGACATATTATTAAATTTCTTTTAATTTCCTGAAGCAGATAGATAAACCTTGGCTATTGTTGCTTCTACTGTAATTGGATGGACTTTGCATACTAAGACCCCAAATTCAGTTCTGTCGAGGGCCAACATGGATAGACTATGGTATACTCAAGTGGTTCAGGACATTTAACCCAAGATTTGTTGTTAGAAGCACGTTGTGATGATATCTTCCGTACTAAGTTTTAAGTAATATAAATATAAATATATATATATATCATATATTATTATATAATAAAAATTGGGCTTAGACGCCGTCGTTGTGCCAAGTGGCTTTTCGAACTTTCAAAAATTTTGTTAGATTTTTAAAAATATATATATATATATATATACATATATATATTTTTTTTTTGTTCTTATCTTCTTTTCCTATAATTTCTAAGTTGATAAAAATTTCAATTTGAATACAAAGCAAATTCTTTATCTAATCCTTTTATTGTTAATTTATCTATAATTTCTAAGTGATTTATTTAATTAGCAATAGGAGATCTACTTCATTTATGATTTATGAGTTCTAGCATTTTAGGGGATTAGAATTTTGGTTTCACACTAATTGTTCATATCAACATTAATTTAAAAAAAAAAAAACAATCATAGTACACGTATACAACTACTAATATCAACCTTTAAAAAACATAAATTATATGGAAATCTAAAAAAAAACATAAATTATATCATATATATATATATATGTCAAAATCAACTTAACATTATATATACATTAAAATCAACTTAAAAATTTTAACATAATTAGTTCATATTTTTTAGGTTTTCCCAAAAAAAAAAAAAAAGATATAATATTTTGTTCTTGTCTTCTTTTTCTATAATTCATACTTCCACAAATTAGACTGGCATTGAACTTTTTGTTCATATCAACTTCTTCAATGTAGAGTGTATATATATATATATATACATATCAAATAATTCATAATAAATGCATACTATATGATTTTTTTCTTCTTCTGTTATTCTCTTCTTCTACTTACAACCTTACAGGTATGTATTTTGTGTATACTTTTTTTCTTTTGTTTAACATAAATTTATTAAGTTTTATCTGATTCATATGGTTATGGTTTGAGAATCAATTATTAATAAATTTGATGATAAATTGTTCTATCTATTTTATTATTTAATTTTACTTAAATTCGAAAATGTTTTCCTATTTATTTAGTTTATACAAGATTATTGATTAAGTCATGCATCGCACAGGCATAATACTAGTGTGTGTGTGTATATATATATATATATATATATTCTCTACGGTAACAGTAACTTATAGCAATGAGGGAAAGTTTGAAAGGAATGGGTGTGCGTTTGCCAAAAAAAAAAAAACTGTTTTGTTCTTTTTTTTTTTTTTTTTCAAAATAATCTAACATTTATATTTTTTTATAAAAAAGCTAGCTTTTAGCTATTTGCCACACATTTATTTAACACTAGCCTCATCACTCCACACGTGCAATGAGATTTTTTTTTTTTTTAATAATTTTAAAGTTTAATGTAATTTTTCAATTTGAATTTATTTATAGTTAGTGAGGTCACACAAGAATGGATTTTTAAGAAACTAAAATTTAGGATTTGAAATTGAGTAAATTACTGGATTTAGTGTGTGCTACTTTTTAGGAAACAATTATGAAACGTGAATGAGATATATTTAAATTGAGAGTGTGCTTTAAAAAAAAATAGAGAATGTGTTAATTTTTAGGAAAATTTTTTTTTGGGTAGTTTCTTCTTTTTTAAACTCTTTGTTGAATTACAATTTTAACCCTATTTTTTATTTTTTAAGAATAAGGATTATTTGATTAGTTTAGGGGCATTTTTGATATTTTTTAAAGGCATAACTAACTTTCTGAATCTCCTTAATATATAGAGATTTTATTTACTATTCGATCCATAAACTTATTTTTTATGCATAATTTTAGATTACGAAAATTGAAAAATTTAAACTTTTGATTGACGACATAGTTATTAATCTTTAATATTCTAAAAAATTTGCAAATATGGAGGATATAAGAAAAAAATGTCATCTAATGATGAATTTGTCAAAATTTAGCTCTAATAAAAAGATATTGAATGAAATTGTTTCCATTACCAAACTTTTATATCCAATAATTTTATAGGTCGAATAGTAAAAAATAAGGTGTTGTCTAAATTTTTAAGGGAAAAGGTGAGATGGGAAACTCATGCCAGGTTGTTGTATTGGGCTAAAGTAGTAGTAGCTCAATAATTTTATTTAAAAAAAAAAAAGTGAAAAAAATTTGAGTTGAAATTTGAGTAAAAACCTCAAATTTAAATCATATGTTCATGTATCGTTTGATTCATATGATACGATTTGATACAATTTTTACAATACACGCCTATATATCATACAATTCTTGAGTACATCTAATATACCCTTACAATACAAATTTTATTGTACATGATACAATACATATCATACGATCTTGACAACTACATTGGCAACTCACTATGTAAAGCTCAAGTTTGGGTCCATGAGTAAGCCCAAATAGGCTCATTCTTTACTCTCCAAACCACAGTCATTCAATACCCTAAATAAAATACTTGGTCTTGGGCCGCGTATGAAAATAAAATGTTGTAGGTAGAGATAGTAGGCTTAAAAGGAGACGGGCCTTAATTTGTACGGGCTTATAGGGATTTTAACAAAAGTAGCCATCAACAACAGCTCTAACCAACTCAGCCCAACGTTGGGTTAGTTTGGATTGTTAGGCTACAACCATTTTGTCATGCCTAATTAAATTTTTAAAAAAGGTTTTTATGCAACTATTTAAGCACATTATTTAATTAATAATTATAATATACACAATTAACCCAGTATTCAAATTTTTATAAAAAATAAGTTTCAAAATATTAAACTTTTTAAATACTAAATCTTTCAAATTTTTATCAAAACTAAGTTTCAAAATACTAACAAATATAATTTTTTTATTCAACTTAGGGTCAAATATATATATATATATATATATTTAGCCAAACCTTTTAAATATTATTTAGAAATATATACTATTATTATTATTATTTTAGAAAACTATCACTAGTTTTGCCTTAAATTGGAGGGTTAAATGCACACTCCTAATGTTGACCTACTTAATTTACAATCAACTTGGAATTATTCAATTTATTATTTGTTTCAAGATGAGTATAAGGAATAAATCTTTTTATATATTTATGGAAAAAGTTTATATACAAATTGATTTGGAGGAAATTTTCTTTAATCCACTATGTGACAGTTAAGAAAATCAACTATGTGTACTTATACGACATTTTTAATAAGTCATGTACCAAAAAAAAAAAAAAAAAAAAAACTAAAAGATGGATAGCTTATGTAACAAAGAGAAGCTTGGGTAAGAGTATTTGCTAGGTGCCATCAAATAATTTAATGAGGAAAACAAGCTGTATATTGTATGCAATCAGAGAGAAGTCCAAATGACAGCAAGATGCACACTCCTAATTGTTGACCTACTTAATTTACAATCAGCTTGAAATTATTCAATTTATTATTTATTTCAAGATGAATATAAAGAATAAATCTTTTTATATATTTATGGAAAAAGTTTATATACAAATTGGTTTGGAGGAAATTTTCTTTAATCCACTATGTGACAGTTAAAAATATCAACTATGTGTACTTATACGACATTTTTAATAAGTCATGTACCAAAAAAATAAAAATGAAAGCAAGACCATTCAGGTTTGCTGTTGGGGACAAAAAATGAATCAATGTGCAACAGAGAAGTCAAGCTTGGGTAAGAGTATTTGCTAGGTGCCATCAAATGAGTTAATGAGGAAAACAAGCTGTATATTGTCTGCAATCAGAGAGAAGTCCAAATGAAATCAAGACAATTCAGGTTTATTGTTGGAGACAGAAAATGAATCAATGTGAAATAGAGAAGTAAGAAAATGGAAGGTCAAGACTTTGGTCTATGACATTAGAAGGCTTCAATCTCTCTCTCTCTCTCTCTTTTTTGATGACGCGGAACCTCATCAAGGCAGAGCCCTTTGGACCGCTAAGAGTAAATCATGGATACACGATAAGAAGGCTAAGAGTAAATTGTTGGGAATTTAACCAAAATTCCAACCTGTGAGAAACAATAAAAATAGAGAAAACACACGTCAAAGAAAAATAATCACACGCACAAGATAGTATTTACGTGGTTCGGCAATTTGCCTACGTCCACGGAGTTGCAGAGATTTCACTATTATCAGGGAAAAATACAAAGTGCGGCTACAGTGTTTTTCTCTCTCTCTAAAAACACAACAACAGTTGTAGTCACAAACCCTAATTATAAAAGAGGTTTTTATATCCTGCACACAGGATTACAATGGGCTACAGAACGGGCCAAAAAATTTAAACATAAACTAGGCTCCACAAAGCCCAACAAATCTCCCACTTGGAGACTAGTTCAATCACCAACATCAGCCGCTATCCTCCAAAAACAATCCCTCATCCCTGCAACTCATCCTCCTGTCCTTAAGCTAGAAGGCCAACTGAAGCTGCACACAGCTTCAGCTTCTCAATAGTGACACCCTTAGTCAACATGTCTGCCGGGTTCTTAGATCCACATATCTTCTCAAGTATTACCAGCTTATCTTCAACAGGGTACCGAATAAAGTAGTATTTTGTTTGTATATGTTTCGACTTTGAATGAAAAGCCGAATTTTTAGCAAGAAAAATTGCACTCTGACTGTCACTGTGTAGAATGCCCATCTCCTGCTTCTTACTCAATTTATCTAAGAAACCATGTAGCCAAATCATCTCATTTCCAGCTTCAGTTGCTGCAACATACTCAGCTTCTGTAGTAGACAAAGTAACAATCTTTTGCAGATTTGAAGTCCATGATATAGCTGTACCACCCAGAGTAAATACAAACCCAGTAGTACTCTTTCTACTATCAATATCGCCAGCAAAATCAGCATCTACATAACCCTGCAGTTTCAAATTTGCACCTGTGAAGCAAAGACATGTATCTGATGAACCCTTCAGATATCTCAGAATCCACTTGACTGCCTTCCAATGCTGCTTTCCAGGCCTACTCATGAATCTGCTCACAACTCCCACTGCATGTGCAATGTCTGGCCTTGTACACACCATAGTATACATCAAGCTGCCAATAGCTGAGGCATAGGGCACCTTGCTCATATGGTCCATTTTTTCTTCTGTCTTCGGTGACTGTTCTTTGCTTAATTTGAAATGACTACCTAAGGGTGTACTCACTGGTTTAGCTTCATTCATATTGAACCTGCTGAGAACTTTCTTCACATACTCTGACTGTGAAAACTTCAATGTACCATTAGCCTTGTCTCTAATGATTCTCATACCAAGGATTTGCTTTGCAGCTCCCAAATCCTTCATTGCAAACTGTTTTGACAATTGCTTCTTCAGATTATTAATCTCCTCAATACTAGACCCTGCAATGAGCATATCATCCACATACAACAGTAAAATGATATAAGAATTGTCAAAGAATTTAACATAGCAACAATGATCAGTTTCACATCTCTTGAACCCAATTTTATGCATAAAATTGTCAAATTTCTTGTACCACTGTCTAGGAGCTTGTTTTAGGCCATACAAGCTCTTTCTCAGTTTGCAGACTAGATTCTCTTGTCCCTGAACAATGAACCCTTCTGGTTGAATCATGTAAATGTCTTCCTCCAAGTCACCATGAAGGAATGCTGTCTTCACATCTAACTGCTCAAGATGTAAGTTTCCTGCAACCACCATTCCCAGCACCAGTCTAATTGTTGACATCTTCACAACTGGAGAAAATATCTTTGTGTAGTCAATGCCTTCCTTCTGCTGGAACCCTTTAACAACCAATCTGGCCTTGTAACGTTTGCTACCATCATGCTCATTCTTTATTCTATATACCCACTTGTTGTGCAAAGCCTTCTTTCCTACTGGCAATTTAGTCAGTTCCCATGTCTGATTCCCTAACAAGGAATCCATCTCATCCTTCATGGCTAACTCCCACTTGCTTGAATTTTCATCTTGCAAGGCTTCATCATAACACTCTGGCTCACCACCATCAGTCAATAGTAGATAATTTAAAGCGGGTGAATAACGCTGTGGAGGTCTAATGTTCCTAGAAGATCTGCGGACTTCAGCTACAGGTGTAATCTGATCTACCTGTGAATCTACATTCTCCTTATTTTCTTCACCCCTTTTCTGGACAGTACTTTCAGTCAATCCATCTAAGTTGACAAACTCAGATTTCTTTTGATCTATCTCTGCAATATCTGAGATTACAGTTGACCTGTCCTTGTACATAACCTGTTCATTAAATATCACATTTCTACTTCTGATGATTTTCCTGTTTTGTTCATCCTAAAACCTATAGCCAAATTTCTCATCACCATAGCCAATGAAAAAACATATTTTAGACTTAGCATCAAGTTTACTACGAGCATCAGAATCAATATGAACATAAGAAACACAACCAAAAACTTTTAAATGGGAAAACTTTACCTCTTTACCGCTCCAAACCTCCTCAGGAAGTTTGAACTCCATAGGAACTGATGGCCCTCGGTTTATTAGGTAAGCTGTAGTGCTAACAGCATCAGCCCAGAAAGTTTTTGGTAGTCCAGCATGCAACCTCATACTTCTAGCACGCTCATTGAGAGTTCTGTTCATGCGCTCAGCCACACCATTCTGCTGTGGTGTCCCAGGAATGGTCTTCTCCATCCTAATTCCCTGTGCAGCACAATACTCACTGAACCCTCCATCTATGTACTCTCCTCCATTATCTGACCTCAAACATTTTACTTTCAAACCTGTTTCTGTCTCAACCATGGCCTTCCACTTCTTAAAAGTTTCAAATACATCAGATTTATTTTTCAGAAAATAAACCCATACCTTTCTGCTTGAGTCATCAATGAAAGTGATGTAGTACCTTGAACCTCCAAGGGATGCAATCGGAGAAGGCCCCCACAAATCAGTGTGCACTAACTCCAATTTTTCAACCTTCGGTGTCCTGCCAGTTTTCAAGAAGCTCACCTTTTTCTGCTTTCCTAAGCTGCAGCTTTCACACATGTCAAAATCAATGGACTTCAATTCTGGTAGTTTTCCTTTTGATAGCAACATCTTCATCCCTTTCTCACTCATGTGACCAAGTCTGCGGTGCCATAGGCTTGTATCAGTACTTGCATCAGCAATTGCAATTGTGTCTCTTGGACTTGAGGTCATATATAGAGTACCAGTCTTCTTTCCACGAGCTAATACCCTAGCTCCCTTTGTAACCTTCCAAGTACCACCAACAAATAATATTGCATGCCCTTCATTATTAAGTTGTCCAACAGAAATCAGATTCCTCCTCAGGTCAGGAATATGTCGAACCTTCTCCAGCAACCAAACAGACCCATTGGGCAACAATATCTGGACGTCTCCCATACCTACAACATCCAAGGCTGAACCATTAGCCAAATACACCTTACCAAAATCACCTACAACATAATTCTGTATGATTTCTCGATGTGGAGTGGTATGAAACGAAGCTCCTGAGTCCAAAACCCAATCATCAAGTGGACTGTCTACTGCAAGAAGTAATGCATCCTGTACCTCTTCTGTTACAGCATTAGCAGAATCATCTTCATTCTTCTTCTTAGGGTTTTTGCATTGGTTCCTAAAGTGACCTGTTTTCCCACAATTCCAACATTGTACTTGTTGGCCTGATCTAGATTTACTTCTGTTTCGATTAGAATTTCTGGATTTTGATCTACCCCAATTTGAATTTCTGTTATTACCTCTGCCTCTTGTCTCAAGGTTTAGGGCAGAACCAGATCCTGAGGTTTCACCTGCATCTCTTCTGCGAATTTCCCCAGCCAGAATTAAATCTCGAATATCATTGTACTTGAGCTTTTCCTTTCCTGTAGAATTACTTATTGCCATCCTCATTGCCTCCCAACTGTTTGGCAAAGAAGCCAAGACGATCAGAGCACGAATCTTATCATCAAAATCAATTTCTACAGACGACAATTGATTTGTGATAGTGTTAAATTCGTTCAGATGTTGTGCTACTGATGCATTCTCTGCCATGTTCAAATTGAACAGTTTCTTCATCAGATGCACCTTGTTATTTGCTGACGGCTTTTCATACATACTAGACAAAGCCTTCATCAGATCAGCTGTGGTCTTCTCATTCACAACATTGTGTGCAACAGACCTAGACAGAGTTAACCTGATAACTCCCAGTACCTGTCTGTCAAGAAGAGCCCATTCATCATCCTTCATAGCCTCAGGTTTTGTCTCCAAAAGAGGCAGATGCAATTTCCTCCCATAAAGATAATCTTCAATCTGCATCCTCCAATACGCGAAGTCTGTGCCATCAAAATTTTCTATTCCAGACGTCTTTCCTGCTTCCTCTGCCATTGCTCCCACTCAAACCTAACCTTAGGCTCTGATACCAGTTGTTGGGAATTTAACCAAAATTCCAACCTGTGAGAAACAATAAAAATAGAGAAAACACACGTCAAAGAAAAATAACCACACGCACAAGACAGTATTTACGTGGTTTGGCAATTTGCCTACGTCCATGGAGTTGCAGGGATTTCACTATTATCAGGGAAAAATACAAAGTGTGGCTATAGTGTTTTTCTCTCTCTCTAAAAACACAACAACAGTTGTAGTCACAAACCCTAATTATAAAAGAGGCTTTTATATCCTGCACACAGGATTACAATGGACTACAAAACGGGCCAAAAAATTTAAACATAAATTAGGCTCCACAAAGCCCAACATAAATCATTGAACCTCATCATATTTATTTTCTCCTTTCTCTCTTTCTCAGCATTCGTCCTATCCTTCAGAGCTTTCAATCTCTTCTCAAAGTCCTCTTTTAACATCATATTTCTTTTTACCATTCTCAAATATGTTGACTTCTCTTTCTTAGTCTTTGTCTTATCCTTCACAACCTTCATATTTTTCCTTCTCATCTTTATCCTTATAAGTATTTTACTTCTCATATTTTTCTTTATCCTTCTTGAAATTCCCTTTCTCCTTTCAAGTTCTTCCCTGTCCCCGATATATGTATGTTTCGGGGTGCCACTATTGAAAATCCGACAGAGGATTTCCAGCAAGTCTTTCAAACACCCAAATTTGGCTAATGTTTTCACATGGCATGCTAAGGTTTTAGGGTGGTGTTGGTGGAGCCACATAGCTGCCACAAAGAACTCCTCTCTTCTTAGGTTTTCTAAATAACTAGTGTTCCTCAGGAGGCAAATGAGTTTGAGGGTAGTATGTGGACAGTGGTACCCAGTGGCGACGCCACGTCTAAGTCAGGGTGTTCCCAGGAACACCCTGACTTGAAAAAAATCAAAAAAAAAAAAAAAAAATTTATACATAATCTTAATTAGGAACACCCTGATCACAAAATTAGGAACACCCTCATTAACAAAATTAGGAACACCCTCAAATTTAAAAAAAAAAAAAAAAAATTTCTGTTCTACTTCCAAGCAAAAAAAAAAAAAAAAGCCCAAAAAAAATTTGAACTAAAATCTGAAAAAAAAAAAAAAAAAAAAAGTAATAGAGCAAGCCCACGGCAAGCCAAGCCCACGGCGAGCCACGGCGAGCCCAATGGATTACACAGGTTACAGGTAGCCCGTAGCCCACGGATTCTCCCCAAAAAAAAAAAAAAAAAAAAAAAAACACAAACAGAGAACTTCAATCAACCCACGCCACGGTCACTTCACTGCCAGAGAAATCAGAAACCAAACCCCAAACCCCAATACAAGCAATCCATCAGCAAAGTTAGTGTTTATCTCAAAAAAAAAAAGCTCCCAATACAGAGAAAACAAAAACAAACCCCACCATACATTGATACACTACCCACCACCCACGGACCGTCGCCGTCGTCGCAGATCGGTGCTTGCCGCTCGCCGCTCGCCGCCTCGCCCTCATCGCAGTCTCGCAGCGCAGTGGTCGCCGTCACAGATCGCAGTCGTCGCCGTCGCAGATCGCAGATCGCAGATCGCCGCTCGGACCTCGGTGCTCGCCGCTCGCCGCTCGGATCTCGGTGCTCGCCGTCGCCGGTCGGACCTCGTGCTGGGTATTTCTCTCTTTACTCTTTTTCTCTCTTTTTCTCTAAGTCTCTCAGTTTCTCTCCTCTTTGCAAAACTGAAATGAACGCTCTCTCTCTCTCTTTACTCTTGAGTTTAATACCGGTTACTCTCTCTCTACAATGATTATATAATTTATATCATTATATGCTTTTCAGCTTTTGCCTGCCTCTTTCTTTTTTTTTTTTCTTTTTTTTTTCTTTTTGAATTTGTCCTTATCTATCCTATTGGTCAGTGTGTTGGTGTAATGGTGTTCACCAACACCATTACACCAACACACAGACCAATAGTATTAGGACAAATTTAAAAAGACAAAAAAAAAAAAAGCAAAAGCAAGCAATTGGTCAGATTGGCTGACCGAATTGCTTGCATTTCCCCCCCCCCCCCCCTTTTTTTATATAGAATTTGGTCTTATCTTCCCTGTTGCTTGTTGGTGTTGGTTTTTGTGTAACGTGTGTTGCAATGTTGGTGTCGGTTAATGTGTTAGTAATATATTAATTGTCTTTGAGTGTGAAGTAAATTGTTTATTGTGATTGTGAAATTTTCTGATTGGCAGGTTATTGTTTGTGATTGTTGATTAGCAGTGTAATGTACTACATATTATACTGTTTTAATTATTGTGATGCACATAGAATGTGTAACGTGCATAAGACAAACAAATATAATAAATTAAAGTAGTATAATTAATGACAAACAAATTAAAGCAATATAATTTATTGTTATGCTAAATAACAATAATTAAAGCTATATAATTAAATTAACTAATACATTATAAAAGACAAATAAATTAAATTATGTTAAGTTAAATAACAATTAATAATTTTATAATTAATGCAAGAATAATAATTTCAAATAAACTTATAGTTTATTGTTTATTCTTTTGCTAGAATTATGGACAAATATTTGATAAGAAAACCACGTACCCAAGATTCATCTCCTGTGCAAGATTCATCTTCTGTGCAAGATTCATTTCCTGTGCAAGATTCATCTACATCTTCTAAGCGAATTCGTATTGACTTTAATTTAGAAAATCTTCCTTCAGATCCTGGGCTACGACAAAAGATATCATCTTATCATCCTAATAATCATGATGAAATTAGAAGATATTATTTAACAAAAGGCCCTTGTCAACCAGTTGTTCATTACCCTGTATCATATTTTTCTGGAAAGCCCCGTAAATTTAGATCGGAATGGTATAAAAATAGAAAGTGGTTGGAATATAGTATAGACAAAGATGCGGCATTTTGTTTTTATTGCTACCTATTTGGGCAAGATGTTGGTAAGCAGGGGGGAGGGGAGACTTTTGTAACGAAGGGATTCAAACTTTGGAATCAAGTTGCAAAGTTAGATTCCCATGTTGGAGAAGTTAATAGTGCTCATAACCAAGCTGTCAAGAAGGGTGAAGATCTACAGAAGGAAAAGCAACACATTCAAAATGTTTTTGTTAAGCAATCAAAACAAGATAAAACTGAATATCGGATTCAATTAAATGCAATAGTTGATTGCGTAAAATTCCTTTTATGCCGAGGATTAGCTTTTCGTGGTCACGATGAATCTCAAGGTTCAAGTGATAGAGGAAACTTCCTTGAGCTCTTAAAATTTTTGGGGGATCACAATGAATCTATCAATGAAGTGTTGCAAAACTCTTGGAAAAATTGCAAGCTTACCCACTCTGATATTCAAAAAGACATGGTGAATGCAATTGCACGTGAAACATCCAAAGTCATCATCAACGATCTTGACAATGGGTTTTTTTCAATATTAGTTGATGAGTCACGTGATATCTCAGTGAAAGAACAAATGGCCCTCGTTCTTCGTTATGTGAACAAAGAAGGAATTATTATAGAGCGGTTCCTTGGTATTGAACATGTTGCAAGTACCACTGCTTTGTCACTCAAGCATGCTATTGAAGGTTTACTTTGTGAACATAATTTGAGTTTGTCGAACCTACGTGGGTAAGGTTATGACGGGGCTAGTAATATGCAAGGTGATATCAATGGACTCAAAACTTTAATTTTGAAAGAGAACAAGTCAGCATTTTATGTCCATTGTTTTGCTCATCAACTTCAATTGACACTTGTTGCTGTTGCTAAAAATCACATTAACATTGCTGAATTTTTTTATGTGGTTAGTAATTTAGTAACTATTGTTGGAGGCTCTTGTAAGAGACGAGATGCTCTTCGAGATGCACAATTTGCCAAAATTAAAGAAGATTTAGAGAATGGTGTACGTAGAAGTGGGCAAGGTTTGAATCAAGAGACAAATCTTAAACGTCCTGGTGATACACGTTGGGGATCATATTATGGGACTATTCTGAACTTGATTTTGATGTTCTCTGCTGTTGTTGATGTATTAGAGATTATTGAAGAAGATGGTCTCTCCGACCAAAAAGTTGAAGCTCGATCTATTATGAGGTCAATTCTAACTTTTGAATTTGTCTTTGCTCTACACTTGATGAAAAATATTTTAGGGATCACAAATGAGTTGTCAATAGCATTGCAAAAAAAAAATCAAGATATAGTAAATGCTATGGATCTTGTTAAAGTGTCTAAGCAACGGTTGCAAGTGATGAGAGATGATGGATGGGCATCTTTGTTGGTTGAAGTATCTTTATTTTGCAACTCACATGTTATTCCTATCTTGGACATGGAAGCGATGTTTGTAGTTAGTGGGAGGCCGAGACGCAACACCCAAAAAAATTCAAATTTACATCATTATCGTGTTGAGCTATTTTGCACAGTCATAGATATGCAACTTCAAGAGCTTAACAACCGCTTTTCTGAGGTGAATACCGATTTGCTACTTTGTATGGCTTGCTTGGATCCAAGTAATTCATTTGTTGCTTTCGATAAGGAAAAATTGATACGTCTAGCTAAGTTCTATCCCTCTGATTTTCTTGGGACAGATATTTTGGCACTTGACTCTCAACTGCAAAATTACATTTTTGATATGCGCAGCAATGACTTCTTTTTAGAGCTTCAAGGAGTTAGTGAACTTGCTGAAAAGTTAGTGAGCACAAGGAAGCACGAGACTTATCCATTAGTCTATTTGCTTGTGAAGCTTGCTTTGACCCTTCCAGTTGCTACTGCAACGGTAGAAAGAAGTTTTTCAGCAATGAAATATATAAAGAATGAACTGCGCAATCGAATGGGAGATCAATTGATGAATGATTGTTTAGTTGTGTATATTGAAAAAGATATAGCTTGTAGCATTGATAATGAGCCTATTATGCAACGATTTCAAACGATGAAAACTCGTAGAAGACAATTGTAAATTTTATGTATTTGTGTATTTTCTGATTGTTGTTGTTGTCAATATAAATTTTTTTTTTATTAGATTGTGTAATTTATGCTTGTTGAGGAACACCCTGAAAATTTTTTCTGGAGTCGCCACCGGTGGTACCAAGAATTCTCCAAATAGTTCACCGGACTAACAAACGGTTTCATTTTTCTAAGCTCTTTATAAAATTCTAAACATGGATCATGTGATGTACGATAGCATTGCTCCCGAAGTAGTTTTTCATCAGAGAAGAAGTCTTGGGTATCAACTAGACTTCTGGAGGTCCAAGTAGTCGAAATGGACAAGGATTTAACTCTGCTGAGCTAGGACAAGAAAAACAGCACCTTAAAGACAACACTACAGAAATGTAGGAAAATACTGGATCATAATACAACTAACATAATATGAAAGTATGCGTGATAGACAATTCCAAAACTGCGAACTTCCAAAAGAATAGGTTTAAAGCAAAAGAAGAAGATATCAAAAAAGCTACCAATTAGAATCCACAGCAGACTTTGTTGTTCACTCTGTTAAGGCTGCAACAGAGAATTGGTAAAATCTCCACTTGAATTCAAAATAATATTTATTATTATTATTTTTTTCAAATTTGTAATTTACACACTCACCCAGCAGGACATGAAGAAACCAAGACCTCACCCTTATGACTAAACCGAAACCACTAACCTTTTTTTTTTTTTTTTTTTTTAAACTTTGAAGCTTAAAAACTCAGTAACTCTCCCTGGAGACAGAATCAAGAAACCTCTAAAGCCTAGAGACCCAAGAGTAGAGAAAACATAGAGGAAGGCCAAGAATAAGGATAGAGTAAAAGGGGTGGTGGATTGCATAGTAAAATACTCATCAACAACATCAAGAAAAGCGTAAAACCTTAAAAACAAATCAAAACCAAAAATTAAAATCAACTTAAACCCTAAAACTACCCAGAGAGAGAGAGAGAGAGTACCTATTACCACCACGGAGACCAGCAATGTGCGTTAGCTACGACCAAGTGACTAAGAGAAAGAGTGAGAGAGAGGGGCGAGTGAAGAGGAGCCATCGACGAGAGGAGAGAGTCTCTGTTTGGATACCAGCGATGGAGGCAGAGCATTTCAATGTTAGTGAATTTTTCAATTTGTAACATGAGCGAGTTCCACGTGGATTAAACACAGATTAAAATTCCAGGTCAGCGTTACAAATATGTTTAAAATATGCTAAATAGCCAAATTGTTCCGAAAATCATATGAAGGGCACGATTGAATACTGTTTTGTTAAAATTGAAAATTTATTATTGAAAGTATCGTAAATAAAGGTAAAATTTAATTGAAATAGTATAATAGATATAAAAAATAGTAAAAAAAGTATACTAAAATTTATAAATAATAATAAAGATAAACTAAATAGTAAAATAATTTTTATTTTTTATTAGTATTTATACGGAGGCTGATGTAAAAAAAAAAATTCTCAACTTTCTAAAGAATTTGGGCCAGGTTGAATAAAATCTCAACCCTGTGTCAAGCCGAAGTCCAAACCCGTTCAAAAAAAAAAAAAAAAAAAAATTCCAAACCCATGACCATTCTGAATAGTTTTTTTTTTTTTTTGATAAGACATTCTGAATAGCTTTTATCTCCCGTCCAACTCCAAACACCGCTAGAGAAGAGATGAGGTCCGACTATTACCTAAGCCTAAGCCTACCTCTTGATTGAGAGAGATAGAGAGGGGGGAGGGTGTGGCGGCGGCGGCCATGTCCTTGATGCGTTTCCGAATCGGAAGCGCTTGCCATTCTTTGCATCTTCGTCAACTATGTACATCCACATCCAAATCCGATAACACCCACCACCTCCTTATCTCTGCCTTCAACAAAGACACATTCCAACAACACTTCTTCTCCATCCCAATAATCCATCACCCACTCTCTTTGGGATCCAAACCCACCTCACTCCTCACGCTCACACTCCCTTCCTCCCATCCCAAAGGTCTCAACACTTCTCAATATCTCAACCCTTTTTTTCTCCTTCACCGCCATGACTATCCCCATTCCAATCACGCCCCTATTCTCACCTATAACCCCACCACCCAACAAACTCTAACTCTTCCTTATTCACTCACCTCTGAAACTGAAACAGATACCACTTTGTACGCTGAAACACATTTTGGCTTCGACCCTTTAACCAACACTCACAAAGTGTTACGTGTTGAATGGACAATTGCTATTCCAGAATCAAATCATAGAGTTAGTCAAATGGTGTGCACGGTTTTTACACTAGGCTGCAGAAGCAACGGTTCGTGGAGAAAAGTAAAGATAAACCCTGAGCTGCCTTTTCATTCTACCAAGTATATGAGTGCTGGGAAAAGTGTTTGTATTAATGGTGCAATACATTGGGTAACACAGTTTGGGAATTACATTGTCGCTTTTGATCTCAAAGATGAGAACTTTAGACTAATTCCACTTCCCCATAACTACAAAGCTGAAAACTTTAAACCTTTACATTTTGAATTTAATCGATTAATTGAACTTGGTGGGTGCTTGGCTTTGGTAGATTACAAATATAGTGGTGACAGATTTAGTGATGATGAATACATATGCTAGTTCTGGATACTAAAGGATTACCACAATCATGTGTCGGTTGAGAAGAAAATTAGCGTTCCATTTGATTTTAGAGCAAACTTCTACAATAAACCTATTCACATTGGGACTATTCCCATGGGGGAGATATTGCTAGGGCCATTTTCTTGGTATGTGTCGTATAAGGACTACCCTGCGTGTCTGCTTTTCTATGATATGGAGGGACAAGGTTTCAAGAAGGTTGATGTCACTGGCTTGCCTAAATGGGTTTATGATGGTCGTCATTCAATTATCAGAACCATTTCTGTTTATGAGGGTGCCTCAAAATCAATATTTGCACGAGGGCAGTGAAGAGTAGAGTATGGGACCTTTTTTTTTGGGTAAAAGGCCATTCTAGATGTTTGATGTAATGTAGGGTGTTTTTATTCTGCTTTTCCTTAGCTTTGGAAATGAGTTATTGTTTTGGTTTAGTAGAATTTATAAGTAAATTAGCTATGTCTACTTAGAGGGCAAGTTTCTCCATGGATAACAATGTAAATTGATGTTGTCAATGGCATACAACAACAACAACACTCATCAAGCTTTAGTCCCAATATTTTATGATCAGTTATGAATCCTCAATAGACTTGTAAGTGGTGTTGTATTGTTTTTGTTTATTGATAAGTTGCCCATCTAACCTTTATCTTCTTATTAGTGAAAGAAATATCATTTGAGTTAAAGTTCATCAACATTATGACACTCCCAAGCACCACACAGAATCTAAATAAGTGCTTCTTGGTTTCACTATTGTAAGTTTCGTGGAGTTACTCTTATGTTGATGCTTTGTTTGAATTATTGACCAGGTGCCCAGTGTTTTACTATTTTTTCTTCTTCTTTCTTTTGTTAAGCTTGAATAAAAGAATTTGGTCGGTGTAACTCTGCCTTGAATTTTTTTTGTTGAGAAAACTCTGCCTTGAATTTGATAGAGAAGAAGCCAATGCCTTGAATTTTATTGTTCCCTAACCTCTAGTATTCAAAACCCCAAGCTCTAAAGTGTGTGTGTGTTCTCTCTCTCTCTCTCTCTCTCTTGTATGAATTGAGTGAATTTCAGTGGAGTTAAATTGATTATGCGTAAACTCATGTAGCTTCAAAATATCAAGACATTGCATTAGAGGCATGCAGATAGTTTTGAAATTAACACTTAGTTAAAGAACTTGACAAGTTTGTGAGGGAGCAATTAGAAAGTATATCTCATGATATTTCAATTATATATATATATATATATATATATATATTTAAGATTATAAGGAAGATAACAGCTAAAGAGTTTAAGGAGGTTTTGCATTACAGAGTGCCAAAAGATTTATTAAGCTGAAACGGTATCCATATAAATTTTTGTTTTTGAAGCTATGTGTTGCCTTGGTTTTTTGAGAATTCTTGGGTGGACAACATAAAAAATAGTTTTTGTCCCTTGAGACTGAAGCCTTTGATGTCATAAGACCACAGTCTCAACCTTCCATTATCTTCCTTACCTGTTTCACATTGATTCGATTTCTTTGTCTCCAACTAATATGACAGAAGACCAGAAACTCAGTTGTCTAACTTGCACTGCTGCTTTGGTCTCCCATAAGCCCTTTAGCATACCTGCAAATTAAAATCTACTAGAATATAGTCGTTCATTCAAATAAAACCTGGTTTCTATGCTTTCTTCCATACTAGTTGTTGACCCGTGTAAAGCACGGTTTTTATTTATTTATTTGTTTATTTATTATTATTATTATTATTATTTTATATTTATAAATTAATTGCTAATATGTACAATATATGTGCATATACCCTATTTGAGTAGTGTTAATTTTGATTCTTTTGAGAAATTCTTTTTTCTTTCATAGATTTGTCAATTATATTTGCTTCTATTACTCTCAATTTTTTTTTTTTGGAGTTGTGTATATATAAGTAATATCTTTAGAATATAGACATTGAAGTAGTAATATACTTAAAAGGTCATTCAGTCGGCATTTTCTTTTTAATTGTGTTTACTCTTAAAATCATTATATATAGGACAAACAAAAAGAAAGAAAATATATTACGAAGTCATTATTTTTATGATAATATATAATTAATTAATTAAGTGAGCACATATAATAACTTTTTAATGTTTTAATACAATGAAGTTTATTACATTGTTTTGTGTAGGTGTGTTTTCACATTTTTGGCGTAAATACACTTTTGGTCCCTATATTTTGGATCATTTCTCGATTTAGTCCATAAATTGATTTTACTCATAAGTCAGTCCCTAACTTTTTAAAATCGTTTTTAAAATGGTCCCTACCGTCAACCAGTTATAGAAAAAGCTGAGGTGGCAAATAGCGTGTCTTATTTGCTGACATGGCGCTGACGTGGATATTAAAAAAACTTATTTGGCATTTTTGAAATGCCACGTTAGATTTAAATTAATAAAAAATTAAAACAAAAATCCAGGTCATAAATTTTAAAATAAATAAACATTAATTTAATTAAATTAAGAAAAAAAAAGTTTTTTCAGTTTAAAAAATTGAGTTCCTATCCAAAAAAAATTAAATCTAATTTTTTTTTTATAATCTTAAATCTAATTTTTGGGATAATTGGGAAAAGTAACAGCCACAAATCCACCGGAATCTGCCACAAATCCAAATCACCCACCACAAATCCAAAATAATAAACCCATTCTTACCCACACAAACTCATCGGAGAAAATAATAAACTCATCCCTTCCCACACAAACACATCGAAGCAAACCACATCCACCCAAATCCTCTGCCACAACCGCCGATCTACATCAAAACCCATAGCTTACAGCCTCCATACTACCACGACCCACCATCACGCCACAACCATCGGGCCACCAACGCGCCACAACCTAGCAGAAACCTCAGCCACAAAACCCATAACACACCTAACCCACAACCCGCAACCCATATGCCACCAAGACCCATGGCCATGCCACCACTGCAACCCAATCGATTGATGATTCCGTTGAAGCAAGATGACCAAAACAAAACGCCAACACTGATGGAGCTTCGATTAATCACGGATCCAAACGAAACCCAGATTTAAACTGAAAAAGCTTTTTTTTCTTCTTAATTTAATTAAATTAATGTTTGGAGCCGCCGAGTTTTTGGCTTTCCTAGAGAATCCAAATCCTGGAGAAACCGAGATTTTGGGTTTTTTTGGAGTTTTTGAGTTTCTGGGTTTCTTGAAGCAGTCGAGCTTTTGGGTTTGGAGCCACTGAGTTTTTGGGTTTCTTGGAGAATCCAAAAATAGCTCTCTTAATGGAGGTAGTGGAGTCGGTTAGGGTGGTGAGTCAATTTGGGTGGCGAGTGTGCTGTGTTGTGCTGGAGATATGGGTTTGGGGTTTGGTTGAGATCTGGGTTTGGGGTTTGGTTCTTTGCTCTGGAGATTGATTATGGGGAAGAACACAAAGAGCAAGAACATGTTTAAAAAATATATTGAAAGGAATTAAAAAAAAAAAAAAAAGACATTCAATTAATTTATTTTGTTTTAATGTATTTATTTAATTAATGTTTATTTATTTTAAAATTTTTGACCTGGATTTTGTTTTAATTTTTTATTAATTTAAATTTGACGTGGCATTTCAAAAATGCCAAATAGGTTTTTTTAATAATATTTTAATATCCATGTCAGCGCCATATCAGCAAGTAGAACACGCCGTTTGCCACCTCAGCTTTTTCTGTAACTAGGTTGATGGTAGGGACCATTTTAAAAACGATTTAAAAAAGTCAGGGACTGACTTAGGAGTAAAATCAATTTAGGAATCAAATTAAGAAATGACCCAAAATATAGGGACCAAAAATGTATTTACGCCCACATTTTTTTTTGGTGGCTTTATGACCAATGATAGTAGCACACGACTTCTATTATGACCAGTGATATATAAGACAACCATTTTCATTCTTGGATCACCATTACTACTACGTCATGAGGCACACAATTATTAGTACATGTCCATCTATTTGCCATGTCTCAATAATTTTTTCAAGTAGCCAAACAATTGTAATTGAGTTGACTTGGAAATTCTAATCAAGCAAGATAATTGCGGGAGCAAATTTTCACCTTCAATACCATTTGGTCATTCCAATTCAAGACCACAATTTACACAACCGAAGCTAAAAGGTTGAGTCTATGCACAGATTAAGTGAAAACATGAACCAAATTATGAATGTGTCCATAAAGTACTAATTAAAATTAGGTATTTTTGGGATGAAATAAGGTCTTTAAATTGTACCTTATTATTATTATTATTATTATTATTTGATAGTTACAATGGAAGAAGGAGATTTTTTTTAAGTCACCCTAATTAAATTTTATTTTCTTCTTTGAAGTTATGCCAAGTGTTTGGAGTAATTCAAAATGATCCGAATTACCAAAATAGATTTTTTTTGCACATAGATGAACAAACTTGCACATTTCAATGTAGTACAAAACAATAATATTGCATATTTCTTTTTAAAAAAAAATTTAAATAGAAATTATTCAATAAGTCTAAAAAATTGTGATTGATTTGGCTTGAAATTCTACTTAGGAAAGATAATTGGGGAGAAGTTTTCACCTTCAAGGCTTCATATGTTTTTCTGTGAGAACATATAAAAGAAATAAGAAAGGAAATTAAAAAAAAAAAAAAAAAAAAAAATCTAGGATTTGGTCCCAAAACAATGGCCCTTTGAGAGTCGTTATAGTTTAACCTCTAAAAACCGTTCACCAAGTTCTCCTAAAACTCGCCTTAAAATCACGATTGTTCACTTTCTTGAGTATTTTGCAAGTGGGTTGAACCAATTCCAATCTATAAGTGCTCTTAGTAATGTACATAGATTATGGTTCATGTAACATTTTAAATCCATAAATAAATTGTATAAATAGTTTAGCACACCAAACTAGATGATGAATTCTATAAAAACATTTTCTTTTTTTACCTTTCACGAAATAGAACTATTATAAAACAAAAGGAACAAAATATAACAAACAAAAGATTTACAGTCATCATACCATAGGGCTTGAGCAACTTCACCAATAAAGTTATTATATTAATTAAGTATTCCCATTCACCCCCCTAAAACTTAAGGGCCCGTTTGGATGGAAGGGGAAGGACGAGGAGTGGAGAAGAGTAAAGTAGAGTTTGTTGAAAATAGGATAATTTAATTTTGGACAAGATCTACTCTATTCTACTCTACTCCTTCTCCCTCCCTCTCAATCCAAATGGACCATAAATGAGAGTGGTTATGAATAGGTGTGGTTAGGGGTGTCCAAACAAAATCGTGACCTAACCCACCTACCCAACTTGTCCGATTTGGCTCGAGAACCGGCCGACTCGACGCTGATGATTGTTGGTGGCAGGTCTCCGCCTCCAAATTTCAAAAACGGCGGGTTAGTTGGTGGGTTTTCTCCCCAAAACTCGAAGAAACCCGATTGAACCGAGATATGGAGCATTTCCCAGCAAAGTTTTTTAGATTCTGCGAGATCTCAACTAGATCCATGAAATCTCCACTGGATTTGGCGAGATCTTGTTGAATCTATTGAGATTTCGCCAAATCCAGTGAAAATATCACTGAAATTTCACCGTTAACTTGTCGGATTTTGGCCGATTTTCAAATCTCCAACTTCGATTGAACCAACCGCCATCTGTTGAAGGTTGAATCCGCCCAATTCGATTAACCACTCCGGTCGGCGATGGGTTTGATAGGCTAAAAACATATTAACCTCTTGTGATGAATTAATTAATTAATTAACCAAGTTTAATTAATTAATCAAATTAATATGCAAACATGTGGTAGCACAAACAGATAGTGATTAGAAAAACAAGATGTATTTGAAAATAAAGATCTCTTCAAGCCGATTACAGCCATGACAATAGGGGTCAATGGATCAACACAGTAAAGATTAAACCTAATCAGAGTGTGCCTGTTCTGATGCCACTTGATAGGCCAAAAATGTATTGATCCCTTGTGATAAATTAATTAATTAATTAACCAAGTTTAATTAATTAATCAAATTAACATGCAAATGCATGGTAGCACAAACAAATCACCAATTAAACTAATTATGCAGTGGAAAATAAATTGACACGGTGATTTATTTACGAATGGGGAAAACCTACACGGCAAAAACCCCATTGGGTGATTTTAAGGTCACCACTCCTGAAATTCCATTATTATCACAACAAGCGGTTACAAGTAAAGGAATTCTAGTACCTTATACCAACCTATAGTTGAACCCTTACCCCAATACCCAATTGGACTTGTTTTGTAGTGACAATTTCTCCTTTTGATGCACGGCTTTCAGTACATAACTAACCAATTGCGCGGATCCCAGTATGCAACTTCAATCACCAACTAGAGAAGGTTGTTAGCTGCAAAGTTCTTCAGTTCATCCCACGATAAAGATCAAGAAGATGCTTGGTCACAAAACCATATGGTGCACATACACAGCAACTTCTTCAGAAGAGATGAACAAGGGCAAAACTCTGTCTTCGGTCACAATTTGCTCGAACAAACTTTGCTCAACACTTGTGCAACTTGTGAACACTTTGACGGCCCTTAAAATAATCATTTTATATGTCTAGGGTTAGGAGAAAAGAAGACCCAAAGACACATTCATGGATCCAAAGAAAATCAAATCAGAATTCTGAAATTCTTAAACCTCGACAAATAGGAGCTGTCGAGCAGCTGTTGAGCAGGTGTCGAGCACACGGGCTGAAACAGCTTTTTTAAGCTCGATGGATGCAGCTGTCGAGCTTTAATGAATTTGCACTATTCAGCTTGTTTCTTGGACAGACTTGAATGACTTTAACACTTGATCTTGAAATCTTGTTTCTTGAAGTATTAAAAACACCTAGATCTACCCAAATACAAGTAAAGTGCATTTTGTCAAAGGATTAGTCAATTACATAAAATAGTGACATATGTTCCTAACAAGTGAATCACATATGTCCTAACAGGGTTGAAATTCTGACCATCCGATTTGGTTGGGTTGGTTCCGATTAGGCTAAGATACCAATTGATTTTTGGTATAAGTGAGGATTTGAACCCCAAAACTCTTATTCAATGACAAGAGACTTTACCGGTTGAGTTTATTGGAACCCACATTTCTATGGTAACATTAAATCATTTGTTGTTGAGAATCAATTGAAGGTGAGAAGTCCCCTGAAAATCCAACTATTCAACTTATTATTTTGTCTTCTTATTGTAATGACTTATTGACCTATATAAACTGAGTAGGAAATATAGTACATATACCTACATTTACATGGTAATTCTGTGATGTAATGTAGATAGACGAACTCGAACACGTGAATGGAGAATTGATATGACATCAATTAAGGTGGAGCCAAGTAACAAGAGCTAGTCATAGCCAGCCATAAACACACCACGATATCTTCTCTTTACCATCAACAGTTCTATAAACATTAATCCCTTTTATCTTTGTTTAGCAGGAAAAACTACAAACGAAGCAACTTATGTCATTAGAATGCAGTCGTCAGGTAAATAATGACTTCAGCTAGTGTGAGAATTTAGTCCTGATGTGTTTCCTTGGCATGGTCATAATCTGTAATCTAAATAGCTTTTATCTTGCGGTTCCAAAATGGGATGCATATACCCATCAGAATAGGTGCTGAACAACAGCTCCAATCATTATTGCGGATGCCTAATAATGAAAGTTGGCATATGATTTTTCTCAAGGACCCAAATTTGCTTCCGCATAGGTGATTGTTCTCCTAAAAAGCATTCTTCGTGCTACTCCATGCAAATCTATGTATGAAATGGTTACCATATTCATAAGCAGCCAAAAAACAAAGAGGAATTCATGTCTTATTTTTGGATGAGGTATTATTTTATGAGAATCATATGATAGGGTGAAAGTTTAAACACAACATATGCTGATATTTAATATTTTATGGAAGAATTCATGACTGATGCCTTAATCTAATATTTATTGTCAACTCATCAGATTAAGCTGTCTTTTTTATTTTTTATTTTTTATAGGGATGTGGAGTGCTTTTCATGTAAAAATTCGAGATTCCTAATTCTGGGCAAGAAATAGCATGCTGAATCAGTTAACTAGAACTGCTCCACTGAGGCTACTTCTGACTTCTGAGTTATTCTAGTAAAATATGATGTGATTTCCTTGTTACATTTCAGGACAATTTTGCAGAGTGTGATCTAACTTGACTTCTTTTTTTTTAATAAATATTTAATTTTATTGAAAAACAAGAAACTTTATGTACAGAAAAATGTTTTAACAGAAGTGCACAAAGTCTAATCTAACATGGCTAATCATTTAAAGATGGCAGATAAGCTTACAGGTCGTTTCTGATTCTCTGTTATCTCTCTTTGCTCAGTTAAATTTCAAATGGTGACCATTTGTTAGTGCCAAGTCTTAATGATGATCTTGGAAGACCAGTCCACAGGACTTGTCTTTTGTATGTAATCTGTTTTATTATGTACTATTTTATTGATGGAACCTTACACTCTCACAAAAACACCAGACATTTGGAGATTGAAGATCTAAGCTATTGTTTGTCCAAGGATCTAAGCTATTTTACGTACCTATTTCATAAATATGGAGATGCTTCTCAAAAAAAAAAAAAAAATCATAAATATGGAGATAGAAGGTTTGGTTGTGTGTGTTAATTGCTCTTGTAAATCTAATAATTTCGTACTATTGGAGCAAAACAGAGAATGGTTCTTCGTTACCTGTATTAATATACTGTATACCTATGGAATGACAAGTCCGTTCATGCTTGTAAGGATTAGTATAAAGAGTAAATATTGGTGAGCTTCACATTTTCATGAATGCAGTATGTTTTTGCACTGCACACTAGAATTATGAACCACACATTTAGTTCATTTGAGAATCTACAGTTGTGGGAACAAAAAACTTTTTTATACAACAAAAAATAGGAAAAAAAATTCTCAACATTTTTGAATGCTTTCTTTATTATTTTATTTGTTTTAAAAATGGTGGTACTTATTGTGCACATCCCTTTATATACACTCTCAAAATGCACCAAAATTGTGACTTAATAAGTCACAATTTCCAACCAAAAATCGAGTCACAATTTCTGTACATTTTGATCATATATGAGAGTATGTATAATAACATTTTTAAAATGGTAAAATACTAAAATGTATGTTTTTCTCATTTTTTATCAATACAGTATGGTATCATAGAAAGGATTTCTTTTCTGCATAATAATGGTCAGAGTTACGTACCTATTTCATATATGATGCCAGACAAAGCAGAACAACCAGACAAAGTAGATGGTAGTGTTCTTAGGAACAGATCCTTGTAAAGTTAGGACTTTAGATCCAAGGCAGTTGCTATATTACACCTTTTCCTACCTTGGCGAAGCAGTTTCTATTGTAATATTAAAATCTTCTGTTGTTGAGGATCAATCTAAGGTGTGAAGTCTCTTGAAAACCCAGCCATTCAACTAATTGTGTTGTCTTCTTATTGTAATGAATTACTGGCCTATATAAATTGAGGAAGATAGTACATATAGTCATATACCTACATTTACAGGGCAATTCTGTAATGTTGACTCACAAACTTGCATACATGAATAGAGAATTGAAATGACCTTGTTCCTTTTTTTTAATCCCTTTCTTTTTCTTTGTCAATATTGTTTTCTTGTTAGTTGGAAGGTTACTTGTAATGGAAGTACTTTTGGATTCTTATAAATGTTACCGTTGTTGCAGCAACCAAACAGAGATACATGAGCTATCTAATCTAACCATTTATCCTTATATGGAATAATTGGAGAAATTGGATCAAGCTACTCATCCCTTAAAACTTTTTACAACGGTTAACTTTGTGATGAAATATCGCACAATCAGCCAGTAATGTATATCATTAGCACAGCATGAACGAATGTTGCTGCTTCTGTCAAATGAGACGGAAAATGCAATCAATTTGGTCTGGTCCTTGTCAACTCATTAATGGAAAATACTTATGTGACAAACGGTGTGCAGTGCTGGCATACTTGAGGCTTATGTGACTACTTAAATAAATAAATAAAAATTATTGACAGTAAAAAATGCCACATCAGCTAATTTATGACTTATGACACTCAGTCCATTCCATAATTTATGACTTATGACTTATCCATCATGGTCCTATTCTAATTTCCAAGTTACAGACAATTAAAACAAAAAATAGTACTAATAAAACCCTAGAACTAGAATCTACAAGAAAAGAAACCATTGGAGTAGTAGAAGAAGACGATTAATCTTTGCAATTTGGATGATAAAATTGATATGAATTCTAGAATGGACAATTTATGAAACTTGAGGGAGAGAGAGATTGAGTTCTCAAGAAGGCATCGATGTCTTCGACAATATTTGCTTCAATTTTTTGATTGATTAATTGTTTTTATTTTTTGGAATTTGATTTGCTTTGATTTTTTATTTTTTTTATTTTTTATTTTTTGAGAGAGAGAGAGAGAGAGAGAGAGAACTAGTAGTTTTTTATTTTATTTTTTTTTAAAAAAAAACATTTTTTTAGCTGATGTGGCATTTTTAATAACAATAAATATTTTTCATTATTATTTAAGTATCATTAGCCTCGAGTGTGCTAACAGTGCACGCTGATTGTACGTAAGCGTTTTCTGTTAGTAAGTTAATGACAGACAACAATTTAGTTGCAAGTTGAAAATAACATGAGCAAATAACTGTTTAACTTTAATTTTGAACTAGTTTACCAAACAACCAATTTTCGAACTATGTAGCAAAATACGCATGTTTAAAAACTCAACATTGCTAATGTCGAGTTTGAGTTCCACACAGAAACCAAACTCGACATTAACTATGCGTATTTTGTCGTTTAATTTTTTTTGAAAATTTTGCGCAAAACTCAATATTAAGAATGTCGAGTTCCACTTAAAAATATCAGAACTTGACATTAACAATATCAAGTTCCAAAACAAGAGTATTTTGCCACATAGTTTGAAAGGTGGACTATTTGGCTATATAGTTCAAAAATTAAGGCTAAACAACCATTTTTTTTTCCTGAAAATAATAGGGATCAAATCAATTGCTACGAAAATGTAAGGATCAAATTAACTGTGACTCCAAATTCATAAACCAAAATGGTATTTTTGCCCAAATCTTATATACAAATTATTTTCACATTAGGTCTGCTAGGTTGTTTTCGTTGCCCTCTCATCTTTTGGATCTAAAGGCTACTAATGGCAGCCCAACTGAGCCATCCCTTGCTTCCTCTTAGTAACATGAGCCGCAAATAAAATAACTTATGGCAATGGTAGTAACCCAAAATCACATATTTATATTAAAATTTTTACCTTAATCTCCTTGTGGATTGTCCTCTCATAAATATGACATATTATTAAATTCCTTTTAATTTCCTGAAGCAGATAGATTAACCTTGGCTATTGTTGTTTCTAGTGTAATTGGATGGACTCTGCATGCATACTAAGACCCCAAATTTAGTTCTGTCGAGAACCAACATGGATAGACTATGGTATACTCAAGTGGTTCAGGACATTTAACCCAAGATTTGTTGTTAGAAGCACGTTGTGATGATATCTTCCGTACCAAGTTTTAAGTAATATCCTTCTCAAAAAAAAAGTTTTAAGTAATATATAAATATATATATATATTCTCTACGGTAACAAAAACATATAGTAACTAGTTGCTAACCCGTGCGATGCACGGGATAGTTAAATAAAAAGGACAATTAACTAACATTACGTTAAGGTAAAAGAATTAGTGAGAGACTGATTTGCCCACCAAGAATTTAAAAGAAAAAAAGATTGATATAATAAAATCTAAGAAATTTAGAAATAGAAAATTGGGTTAATAATATGCATATTATAGACATTTTGCTAGTTAGCGTTTAAAAAAAATGGATCTGTCATAATTAAATAAAATACAATGGGAATAAATATTTAACTTCTATGCTTTTCTATAGTTTAGAAGTGTTGTCTAACGTAGAATGTTATTGGGTTGTAAGAAAGATTTTTATAAAATGTTAATACCATATATATATGCTTATATTGTCAATGTCTCACTGCAGGTGCATAGTTACTGAAACCTACAAAGTAATTTACAATTCTTAAATTAATAAAGCAAAATTCCCAAAAGTTATATATATACACACACTCAAAACTGATATAAACTACAAAGATAAAAACAAATCTTATTTAGTCGTATTAATAACAATATAAACAATTCAAAACATGGAACATTATCAAATTTATAACACATAATTCCATTATCTTTTACGTTGAATCCAAACAAATAATTAATTAAAATTAATCCAAACAAATAATTAATCAACCAAAAATCAAAACTTTAATTAAGAAAACAAAAAATCACATGAACCCAAAATAAAAATTCTCAATAAAGAAAAAACATATAAGGTAAAGAATTAAGATCAACCTACTAAGACGCAAATACCAAAAACCCCAAAACTTAAACCTTCCAAATTTTATAGAATCCCCAAATTCTACTTCAAAACCAAACAAAACCCTTCAAATTCAAAAAATTCATATATAATATACCAAATAAAAATTTACCACACCTTGGGTTGGAAGACATAGGTTGCAACTTTGATTTTTCTCCAAAAAATAGAGATGCTTCATCTGCCGTATACAATATAAAATAATTATTAGAAATTTCAACCCAAAAACCAAACCCACAAAAACACTATCAAAATATAGAGATTAACCCAAACACTTAGAATAAAATAAATTCTAAACATAACAAAACAATAAGATAGAATGAAAATTTCAGACACATATGAAAGCAAATAAAAAATACAAAACCTACGTTTTTTTTTTTTTTATTTGAGTCTCTCTCCTTATTTTTTTAATTTTAAAGTGAAGTTAAGTTTAGGGTTTTGAGATGGTAATTGCTAGGGTTTTAAGGAGAGAATAGAGAGTCCTGCCAGGAGTCTAAATAATATAAACAATTCAAAACATGGAACATTATCAAATTTATAACACCTAATTCTATTATCTTTTACGTTGAATCCAAACAAATAATTAATTGAAATTAATCCAAACAAATAATTAATCAACCAAAAATCAAAGCTTTAATAAAAAAACAAAAAATCACATGAACCCAAATAAAAATTCTCAATAAAGTAAGAACATATAAAAATTTACCACATCTTGGGCTGGAAAACATAGGTTGCAGCTTTGATTTTTCTTCAAAAAATAGAGATGCTTCATCTACCATATACAATATAAAATAATTATTAGAATTTCAACCCAAAAACTAAACCCATAAAAACACTATCAAAATATAGAGATTAATCCAAATACTTAGAACAAAATCAATTCTAAACATAATAAAACAATAAGATAGAATGAAAATTTCATGCACATATGAAAGCAAATAAAAAAGACAAAACCTATGTTTTTTTTTTTTTTTTTTTTTTTTTAACGTGAGTCTCTCTCCTTCTTATTTTTTTAATCTTAAAGTGAAGTTGAGTTTAGGGTTTTGAGATAGTAATTGCTAGGGTTTTAAGGAGAGAAGAGAGAGTCCTACCAGGAGTCTCTCTCTTTTTTTCTTAATCCTAAAGTTTTTTTTTTGGATATTATTATTTTGGTATTTTTATGCAAAAAACGTTATTTTAGGTCTAGGTGATTTATTTCCCTGTTTTTAGGTTCTTTTAATGTTTTTTTAGGTCAAATTTGGTTCCTATTATGGTTAGGTATTAATTAGAACTTATTTTATAATATATTTTCTTGTCCATCAAGTTTTATGGAACCCTTAAATAGGCCTCCAAGTTTGTATACGTTTTTCAATATTATTGATATTAATAAAAATTCAAACTTTTGTCTTTTTTTTTTTTTACGTGAGTCTCTCTCCTTCTTATTTTTTTAATCTTAAAGTGAAGTTGAGTTTAGGGTTTTGAGATAGTAATTGCTAGGGTTTTAAGGAGAGAAGAGAGAGTCCTACCAGGAGTCTCTCTCTTTTTTTCTTAATCCTAAAGTTTTTTTTTGGATATTATTATTTTGGTATTTTTATGCAAAAAACGTTATTTTAGGTCTAGGTGATTTATTTCCTTATTTTTAGGTTCTTTTAATGTTTTTTTAGGTTAAATTTGGTTCCTATTATGGTTAGGTATTAATTAGGACTTATTTTATAATATATTTTCTTGTCCATCAAGTTTTATGGAACCCTTAAATAGGCCTCCAAGTTTGTATACGTTTTTCAATATTATTGATATTAATAAAAATTCAAACTTTTGTCTATTGTTTTTCTAGTGGATTCTATATAAGATATAAAACCTAAAATAAAAAGAAAAAGAAAATAGTGATGATGTGGAAAATTGTGAGAGCTTCAAAAGCTTCGGTTTTATATATATATATATATATATATATATATAGATGAGGGAAAAGTTTGAAAGGAATGGGTGTGCGTTTGGCCAAAAAAAAAAAAAAAAATGTTTTGTTCTTTTTTTTTTCAAAGTAATCTAACATTTATCTTTTTTGAAAAAGAAGCTAGTTTTTAGCTATTTGCCACACATTTATTTAACACTAGCCTCATTACTTCGCACGTGCGATGAGATTTTTTTATTTATTTTAAAGTTTAATGTAATTTTTCAATTTGTATTCATTTATAGTTAGTGAGGTTACACAAGAGTAGATTTTTAAGAAACTAAAATTTAGGATTTGAAATAGAGTAAACTACTGGGTTTAGTGTGTGGTACTTTTTAGGAAACAATTATCAAACGTGGATGAGATATATTTAAATATAGAGTGGGCTTTAAAAAAAAAAAAATAGAGAATGTGCTAATTTTTAGGAGAAAAGTTTTTCGGGTAGTTTTTTTTTTTTTTCCTTAAACTCTTTGTTGAATTACAATTTTAACCATATTTTTTATTTTTTAAGAATAAAGATTATCTAATCAGTTTAGGGGTATTTTTGATATTTTCTAAATGCATAACTAACTTTCTGAATCCTCTTAATGTATAGAGATTGTTGATGCTCATTTTGGGAAGCCCAGTAGAAGGAAGAAGCCTAACAATATGGGTAGAGAAGAGTTAGTGAGCGGATAGAAAAACCATTAAGCTCGAGTGGTAGGAATAATGGATCATATGCCCATAAAATAAATAAATGGGCCTTGAGGAAGCAAATGGGCCTAAAGGAGCCCCCAGAGAGAAGTAGCAAAACCATGGGCAGTATGTGATGTAGAAAAGTGAGAATGGGTCACAGCAAGCCCAAAGTAATGTAAGTAAAGAAAGTAAGGGATTGATGGAAAGCCCATGAGCCCCAATGATGAAGGATAAGGTAATTGGGCCAGAGAAGCCCAAAAGAGTTAGTAAAAGCCCATGAGAATGCAGAATTAGAAAAAAGTGGGCCAAGGATGCCCAAGAAGAAATAAATGGGACAAAGAAGCCCACAAGCAATGTAATAAAAAAGCCCAAAATAGCATGAGTATGAATCTAATGACCATATTGAGTCATTGAGAGAAGAATTAACAGCAGGCCCAAAGAGGTCCAGCAAGCTGGGGTCGAATAACATCAAAGCATAAATGGCAGAGTGGTATGGCAGGAATAGTAGCAAGATTACGAAATGAGTAAAAGAGTAGGCTGAAGGAAGAAAAGCCCACAATTAAGCGAAGCCCAGCCCCTAAAAGGAGCAAGTCATAAAGAATGGGAAATCAGAAAATAGCTCACGCCATAAGAAGTCAAGGATGAGCGGCAGGATGTGCAAACAAGCCTGTAGACCACGGTAAATGCATGAGCAGCAGACAAGTTTTGGACGTACACAGAAATGGAGCACGCATAAGGCCTAGACATTACCAGCCTGTACCCAGCCAATACAGGAAGTGGTGAGTCATGGGTTAGAGGTAAGAGAGGGTATGGTCTGGCGGTGGGGAGAGGGGAAAGCCTATTCTGGGGTTCTCGCTTAGGCTCTTTTGGGGGAAATGTCCTGCTGGGATAACATACTGCCCAAAAGAAATAAGGATGAGTTGGAACCACTAGGTGCATGCCATGAGGGATAGGAAGAGAGAACACCCACACCGTGGAAGATAAGAATGCCACAGTGAACAAGCAAACAAAATAATCTTTTTTGTCTGGTGATGGGGAGTGGAGCAACCAGCACAGGTAAGTAGTAGTGGCTGGACAACTGACAAGCCAGTGGTAGTCGGCAGGGATACCTAAACCAGACAAAGGTAGTTAAAGGCTAAAATGGTAAAAACCAGTCACGACAGGAAGTATGTTAAGAACCCTTGTCGTGCACAATAAGGGGGATCATCATGATGGCAATAGTAACCTCTAGGAGAGAATCACAACATTACTGGAGAGGTAAGCACTGCGAAAAGAAAAGAGGGAAAAGAAGAATTACATAACAAAAAATAAAGAGCATAGAATGGCAAGCATGCACCAATAGGTTAATCATCTCTCTCCCTCTAAAGGCCTACTCTCTGTCAGAGGCAAAGGATTCTTTTGGGCACAAGTCATTTAGGCCCGTTTCTCTCAAAGTGATTAATTTCCACGACAGAATATTCCTAAGAGATTAACTCACATTGAGGAAATGGTTCCCTCCTTGGTCTTGGTCCTGTAACCATAACTTGGCATGGAGGATTGATCTTTTCCTTCTATTGATAACTCATTTCTTCTCTGCTTATTTCCGCAATTTCATTTACGAGGCGTTTCTTGTCATTGTGGTCTTCATTTTACTTAAGAATCCTTTATTTATTCTGTCTAATGGCAAAAGTGCTTTCTTTTATTATTATTACATCTGCTTGCTATAACTCTTCCATAGCAGCTCCGCTTGCCAGGCAAGCGGGGCATGATTTGTGCACAAGCCAGACCAAGGTGGGTTACAATTGAACCGGTCCTGACTCCCTTATCCAGAACACTTGGGCCCAGTACAGTGGGAGGAAGCCCAGCCCAACATCTCAAAAAGGCCCATCATAGAGATATATAGAGAAGAGAAAAAGTTACCAAATTATTTTTGATAAACACTGTGTAAATTAGCTACCAGACATTACGAGTTATCCAAACTGCTTTTTTTATTATTCACATTAGCCATTTGGTGGCTTGGTGCCTACAAATCACAGTATCCAAAAATATAAAGAGGGAGAGATATGTCAATACAGTTATCAAGATCATTTGAAATATTTCAAATTTCCATGGTTGGATTATATGTTTTTTATATTCATAACCACATTTCAAGTTTTGTGTTAATCGAATAATATTTGCTGTTTGATCGAGATACACATCTTTTATATATGCATAGTTTTAAATACAAAAACTTGATTTTTAAATATTTGAATAATGACATAGCTCTATCTTGATTACCTTAAAATTTTGCAAGCATCTAGAGTATAAGAATAAAATCTAATCCAACATGAGATTTTTTAAAATTCGCATTCAATAAAAATATATTGAGTAATGTAATATAACTTAGAGTTACACCAAGTTTAACTTGAACCCATATACACACACACACATTAATGAGAATGTGTATATTTAGTTTTTTTTTTTTTTGAAAAAAAAATCCAAGGAATAGTAAATAGTAAAAATCAACTAAGACAGGAGCTTTATTTATTTATTTATTTTTAAAAAGTAAAAATCACCCTCAACCTAGACAAAGTTTGGCTACAAAATACAATTCCCACTAAAAAATATAAAAAGATTGCATATTTTGAAAATTTAACTGTTAAATTACATGTTCTTTATATTCTTAACACGCACAACAAATTTTGTGTCAACCGGATTTTATTTAGTATTTGATCCATAAACTTATTTTTTATGCATAATTTTAGATTACAAAAATTGAAAAATTTAAACTTTTGATTGATGACATAGCTATTGATCTTTAATATTCTAAAAATTTTGCGAATATGAAGGATATAAGAAGAAAATGTCATCCAATGAAGAATTTGTCAAAATTTACATCTTATAAAAAGATATTGAATGGAATTGTTGCCAATACCAAACTTTTATATCCAATAATTTTATAGGTCGAATAGTAAAAAATAAGGTGTTGTCTAAATTTTTAAAGGAAAAGGTGAGATGGGGAACTCATGCCAGGTTGTTGTATTGGGCTAAAGTAGTAGTAGCTCAATAATTTAAAAAAAAAAAAAAAAAGTAAAAAAACATTTGAGTTGAAATTTTAGTAAAAACCTCAATTTAAACCATATGTTCACGTATTGTCTGATTCATATGATACAATACGATTCGATACAATTTTTACAATACACGCCTGTATATCATACAATTCTTGAGTACTTCTAATACAACCTTACAATACAAATTTTTTTGTACATAATACAATACATATCATACGATCTTGACAACTACATTGGCAACTCACTATGTAAAGCTCAAGTTTAGGTCCATGAGTAAGCCCAAATAGGCTCATTCTTTACTCTCCAAACCACAATCATTCAATACCCTAAATAAAATACATGGTCTTGGGCCGCATATGAAAATAAAATGTTGTAGATGGAGATAGTAGGCTTAAAAGGAGATGGGCCTTAGGGCCTGTTTGGATGGAGGGGGGAAGGAGGGGGAGTGGAGGAGAGTAGAGTAGAGTTGGCTGAAAGTAGGCTAATTTTAGGCCAAATCTACTCCACTCGCTCTCCCTCCCCCTCAATTCAAACGGACCATTAATTTGTACGGGCTTATAGGGTTTTTAACAAAAGTAGCCATCAACAATAGCTCTAACCAACTTAGCCCAACGTTGGGTTAGTTTGGATTGTCAGGCTACAACCATTTTGTCGTGCCTAATTAAATTTTTTAAAAAGGTTTTTATGCAACTATTTAAGCACATTATTTAATTAATAATTATAATATACACAATTAAGCCCAGTATTCAAATTTTTATCAAAACTAAGTTCCAAAATACTAAACCTTTTAAATACTAAATCTTTCAAATTTTTATCAAAACTAAGTTTCAAAATATTAACAAATATAATTTATTCATTCAACTTAGGGTCAAATATATTTCTTTTAGCCAAACCTTTCAAATATTATGTAGAAATATATAATAATATTATTATTATTATTTTAGAAAACTGTCCCTCACTAGTTCCGCCTTGAATTGGTGGGTTAAATGCGCACTCCTAATGTTGACCTACTTAATTTACAATCAACTTGGAATTATTTCAATTTATTATTTGTTTCAAGATGAGTATAAGGAATAAATCTTTTTATATATTTATGGAAAAATTTTATATACAAATTGGTTTGGAGGAAATTTTCTTTAATCCACTATGTGACAGTTAAAAAAATCAATTATGTGTATTTATATGACATCTTGAATAAGTCATGTACCAAAAAAAAAAAAAAACAAAAACTAAGAGACGGGGGGTAGCTTATGAAACAAAGTCAAGCTTGGGTAGGAGTATTTGCTAGGTGCCATCAAATAATTTAATGAGGAAAACAAGCTTTATGTTGTATGCAATCAGAGAGAAGTTCAAATGAAAGCAAGACAATTCAGGTTTACTGTTGGAGACAAAAAATGAATCAATGTGCAATAGAGAAGTCAAGCTTGGGTAAGAGTATTTGCTAGGTGCCATCAAATGAGTTAATAGGCTTCAATCTCTCTCTCTCTCTCTCTCTCTCTCTCTCGACACATAACCTCATCAAGGCAGAGCCTTTTGGACTGCTAGGAGTAAACCATGGATACCCAATAAGAAGGCTTCAGTCTCAAGGGACTAAAGCTATTTTTCATGTTGTCCACCCAAGAATTCTCAAAGAACCAATGCAACTAGCAACTCAAAGCTTCAAAAAATTATATGGCTGCCTTTTGGCTTAATAATGGAGTGTTTGGTACATGTTTTCAAATAACAATTTTCAGTTTTTAGATAACATTACATGTATTTTCACACTTTTTTACCCACACGTATTTACACACATGTTTTCAAAAAACAATTTTCAATTTTTAAGTGCATGTATCAAACACCCCCTAAATCTTTTGGAACGCTGTAAAGCTAACCCTCCTAAACTCTATAGCAGTTATCTTCATTATGATCCCTTAAAAAAAAATTAAAATTTTTTGGTTCACGAGATAGGCCATCTAATTGACTCTCTGAAAGACTTGTCAAGTTCTTAAACTAAGAGCCAATTTCGAAACTACCTGCATACCTCCAATGCAATGTCTTGATATATTGAAGCTACACAAGTTTAGGCATAATCTATCGAACTCAAGTTCAAGTTTTTAGAGCCTACTTAAAATAGCAGGATAATAATGCATCAGACTTAATCCATAGAACCTACTTAAAATAGAATAGATAATGAAAATTACCTATGAAAATTTACTAACACAAACGACTGTCTAGCTAAAAAGTGAGTAACAAAATTATAAAATAAAATAAAATCAATCGTGCACCAAAAGTTCTGGGTCATCTGCACTGCAAATCTCCGAATCCATCATAGCTCTTAAATTCAGGGTTCCACCTCCCTCCACAAAAAATCTGAAACTGGTCTTTAAGAGTCCTCTTATGTGTGTCAGACCACCTTCAAATGATATCACTTCCGGATATTTCAGTCCAAATTTACTCATGCAAGTCATGTCCCATTCCCAATGCGTAATTTGGGGCATCACATACCCATTCACTTCAAACTTCTCCTTCATTGCTTCATAGTTCTTTCTCCAGCCACAATCATGGTTCCCGCAACAGCTTTCATAATGGCAACTAGACGCACAATTAGGGCGTTTACCTTCAAACATGAAAACCCTGTTGATCATGTCCTGTTTGCTCACATTCAGGTCTATTGCAGTTTCCAAAATTTTATCCAAGAATGATAATAGCAGCAGGCCCCATGGTTTAATATCAGTACCATCTCCTTTCGGGCTCACAACATTATTTAGTCTACAAAAATTTATCCTTGACTGAAGATCATCTCCCTTGATGCTCACCACCTCAGGATTATCACTGTACTTAAGGACCTTTCCCTTCCAAGGGCTTGCACAGAGTTCAGAAGTCATCAATGTAAAGCCACAGCAGAATTCATCTGTCCAATCATTACTGTTAAACGTTGAAATGCAATTGACAAATTTCCCATTCTTAGAGAAAGCATCCAGCATCCTTTTCCATTGCAGTTCAGCAACTTCATGACCATTAGCGTACTGAAAAAGTTTTAATATCTCATGAGGAAGTAAATCCTTGGCAGTGGTTTTTGGCATTTCAAGGCACTGCACATTTTGAAGGTACTGCAAAAACCTTTCTCGGTCATGCTTATAGAATGCACGCTTGTAATTTTTGAAGGCAACAGATGAGATTCGATTGTATGGAAGCAAGTTCCATTGATTGGCACTCATGTAAATTTCCGGTAACTCTAAGGCTTTGCGAAGTGGGACAAGAACTTCTTTTTGTAAACGGTTTCGAACTCTGTAAACATAATGAGCCTCATCAATCCCTTTGTATTCAGGACAAGAATCAAAAGGGAAAAGCCTCCTGGCAACACTCTCACAAAATAAAGTTGAATAATCATAAGAAGAGTAAAGAGATGGGCACCATTTTGAGGCCAAACTAATTTTTTCTGTCTGCCCAGAATTCAAGTGCTCAAGATCAGCCTTAAGTAGCTTGGCAAAGAGATCAGAAATCCGATCATATAAGAAACGGTATTTTTTATCGTAATTGTACCGCTTAATGGCTTTTTTCACCATCATATTTATTTTCTCCTTTCTCTCTTTCTCAGCATTCGTCCTATCCTTCAGAGCCTTCAATCTCTTCTCAAAGTCCTCTTTTAACATCATATTTCTTTTTACCATTCTCAAATATGTTGACTTCTCTTTCTCAGTCTTTGTCTTATCCTTCACAACCTTCATATTTTTCCTTCTCATCTTTATCCTTATAAGTATTTTGCTTCTCAGATTTTTCTCTATCCTTCTTGAAATTCCCTTTCTCCTTTCAAGTCCTTCCCTGTCCATGATATATGTATGTTTCGGGGTGCCACTATTGACAATCCGACGGAGGATTTCCAGCAAGTCTTTCAAACACCCAAATTTGGCAAATGTTTTCACATTGCACGCTAACGTTTTAGGGTGGTATTGGTGGAGCCACATAGCTGCCACAAAGAACTCCTCTCTTCTTAGGTTTCTAAAATAACTAGTGTTCCTCAGGAGGCAAATGAGTTTGAGGGTAGTATGTGGACAGTGGTACCAAGAATTCTCCAAATAGTTCACCAGACTATGAAATGCTTTCCTTTTTCTACGCTCTTCATAAAATTGAAAACACGGATCACGTGATCTAAGATAGCATTCCTCCCGAAGTAGTTTTTCATCAGAGAAGAAGTCTTGGGTATCAACTAGACTTGGGGTCGCATTAACCGTTGAATGAGAGATTTCTGGAGGTCCAAGCAGTCGAAATGGAGAAGGATTTAATTCTGCTGAGCTAGGACAAGAAAAAAAGCACCTTAAAGACAACACTCCAGAAATGTTTCTTAAACCAGTCCTTTTGATAGAGATGCGAAAGAGTGAAAAACCATGCTGACTCATATTACTACCTGAAGAAAATTAGTTTAGGATCAAAAGACATTGAATCAGATATTAAAAGAAAATGCTGGATCATAATACAACTAACATAATATGAAATTATGTGTGACAGACAATTCCAAAACTGCAAACTTCCAAAAGAATAGGTTTAAAGCAAAAGAAGAAGATATCAAAGCTACCAGTTAGAATCCACAGCAGACTTTATTGTTCACTTTGTTAAGGTTGCAACAGAGAATTGGTAAAATCTCCACTTGAATTCAAAATATAATTTATTATTATTTTTTTTCAAATTTGTAATTTAAACACTCACCTAACAGGACATGAATAAATCAAGACCTCACCCTTATGATGACTAAACCGAAACCCACCGCACCAATATCAAGAGTCCAAATTTGATAAGAATGTGGTGCAAAATTCCAGACTCACACCCTGTTATAATAAAAGCCACAACCGCGAGCAAAAAAACCAGTGAAAATAAAAACACCAAACATCGCCGTCGCCGTCGAGCCTGAGTTTGGAAAAGACGCCAGCTTCAAAACTCAAAAGCCCAATACAAAATTTCACAAGAATCTTAAAGCATCACATTCTACGAAAGGAAACAGCTAAATATAATTTTACTTGGCCTAGAAATTTTTTACCCATTAAAGTATAGATAATATGAACTCAAAGAAAGAGTATCTATGTCAGAAATTTTTTGAATAAGTGGATTAACATCAGAAATTTCTCAAGGTTTCTATGTCTAATGAAGTTTGAGCGAGAGAGAACCTTGTTGACTGTTGACTAGTGGGGGTGGAGAATATCCGGCGACTTCTTTCGTTGAAGCGGCGTTGGGTTTAGCTTTGCACGGCTGAGTATTAATTTTTCTAAATAATACGTAATTGTTTCATCCTGTTGTTGCGAACAGTGCCGGCCCAAAATTTGGGGTCAAAGGCGAAAATTTTACATGGGCCTTTTATACTTAAACATTAATTAAATAAATTTATACTATAACACTAATTAAATTAAGACTAATTTGATGTAAATATAGAAATTGATGAATAATACTAATTAAATTAAGGTTAATTTCATACCGATGATTGAATATCATAGTTGAATCATAAATTTAAACAAAAAGAGCTAAAAAAAATATTATTTATTTAAAAAAGAAACTTACTTTAACTTGGATATATGACTATGCATAGTAAAGTATAGTTGTAATCTAAATTTTAATTTTATATATTCTTTTTAAGAGAAAGAGATAAATAGATATTATTTGGTGTGTGACTTTATAGGTGATTAGTTTACAAAAATTAAGATCTCAAACTATTAGAGGAGATTAATCATTGATGATTTATCACATTTGCAGCATTTCTTTTGGATGCTTTTTAGGGTTTCAATTAGTTTAAATTTCTATTGGTCTCCTATTTTGGAAGCCTTGTTAGAAATGAAAAAGAAAAATACTAAAGATACTACAAAATGTTCACAATATAATGTGATAATGATTTTAATTGATGAATTTCAACAACTTAATTTATTTGTGTTTGAATTACTGTTTTATGTGATTGGTGACATGTCAGTTAAATTTAAACTTAAACTTATAGTAAAATTTGTGGTATCTTAAACATCACTCTTAAAAAAAGCACTAATTATTTAAAAATGTTATATTTTTATAAAACTTTGGGCCTTTATGGAGGGGGACGGGGCCTTTTTTTAGTAGGGAGTTTCTTTTTTGGTTTTGGGGTCTTAGGCCTAGGCTTTGGGCCGGCCCTGGTTGTGAATACTGTAGTCGTCATCATCTTCTTCTTCTTCATCATCTCCTCCATGATCGATATCGAGCTCTTTGTCTTTGCTCTAAAAGATAATGGCCAGCTTGGAATTGTTCGATCTCTCTCTCGTGGGTTTGTGAATTAGATTGCAGATGAGTTTTAATTTGGTATCGGGTTAGGATTAAGACTTGAATTAGAATGGGTCAAAATTTTTTTTTTTAATGTGTAAATTGATTTTATTAATTTTTTACTTAAAAAATTGTCACATCATTAAAAAAATTGCCAAGTTTGTTTCGTACTTTCGTTAACCACATAAGTAACACCAGTAATGATTGTAAAAAAAAAAAAAGACTAATACAACTTAGTTTTAAAACTTAAAAAACAAAGTATGCTCATTTCAAACTTAAGAGACCAATTATCCTTACAGAGTAAACTTGAGGGACTAATATTATAGTTTCGTCTATTATTATTCTTAAGTCTTAACAACTTGCTGATGTTTCATAATGATACTAGACTTAACTTGCCACTGCATGCACATAGGAACAAGTCATAGAATCGGTAGGCACATATAGACAGTTCCCATGTCAAAGAATTGTCTTGTAATAATTCGGCCCAATTGGAAAACCCAGCTAGAGGTGCTTGGTGTTCATCATCTTAATTCTACTTGCATGTACAAGGGCTAGAACAAGTATTGTTGGGCCAACTATTGAAAATATAAAACTAAGTCCATTATTACAAGCAAACCCAAGCAAGGATGAGCGGCCCAATAGATTGAGTTCTGAGCAGTAGAGCCCGATTCTAGACTTTTCTTGGAGGCAGTGGACTTCTTTTCTTCCTTTGCACGCTTTTATTTTTCACCGCCTCGCAGCAATTCCTAGGGCTTTTAACCCGTGGTTAGTAGGGTTTTTTCTGTAATTTATAATTGGATAAGTATTATATGTAGACAAGTTTTAAAAGCACTTTTTTTTTTATAAAAAAAATATATTATTTATTATTATATAAAGTTTTTTTGTGCTGGCCACTTTTGATTCGTGGCTGAATTTGTTTTTTAATAAAAAAGTTGTAACTTTTTTTAAGAAGAAAATAAAAAATAGTACATCTTGAGTCAAAGAAAACTCAATCATATTACGATTTTCCTCTATCTAAGTTATATAGTCAAAAACATCATTAGCATGTTGTGCCAAGTTACGATTATCTTCCTGCTTGACATGGTTCACTTGCACGCTTCTGAAGTCTTATAGCTTCTGCCGAATCTCCTAAATAATATTACAAATTGTAGTAGGTGGTTCACTTTCTTCCCGTAAAGACTCAATGATTATCTTTGAGTCACTTTTGAAGACTACCTCTCTTACCCCACATTCCAAGCAAAGAAGACTCCCTCCTGTAATGCTTTGGCTTCGGATTCCTAAGGTCCCAAAGGAATAGGAGGCCTTCGGATTCGTGGCTAAATTAGATTATAAATGTTTGTTTATTTTTTCATAAAAGATAAGAACAATAAACTCATTGGTGAACACACTAATTGATTTATAATGCAATTCTTTTAAAATAAAATGATTAGTAACGCATTTAATTTAAGAACAAAAGTAGTGGAAAAATTATGCATTTTATAAACATAATTTTTTAAATATTTATTGTTCAACAATTTGTACACCTATAGATCCATGAGGCAAAATTGACATTGAATGAATTAGTACTATGTCATAATTTTTCAATCTGAGTAGAGATGTAAAATTATAGTTCAAAATTATCAAATAAAAATATTTATGAAAGACGCAAATTTTTTTTAGAAAAGGATTTATTCTCACAATCAGGAAAGCTAACAATGTAGACTATGCATGGTAGTTTTATCATTATATTTGCTCCTTTTTGTTACTCTAGCTAATTTCAAGGCCAAAGTTTATTAGCAAAGAAATCTATAAACTTGTTGATAGGAGAAGACGTTTTCCTAAGGGCCGAAGCAACTTGTTGCTACTTGCAAGGGTGTGGTTTGAGTTGAGGATATAAATCACCAAATCCATTATATCTTTTTCCTCCTTATATTAAGGCATGAGATTAAGAATCACATTTCTTTGGAGGTAAAAGTTAGAAGTTAGAACACGTCCCTAACTTTTTTATAGTTGTAAATTGAAATTCTCACCTGAACTAAAAAATAAAAGCAGTACTAACAAATGTTTCATTTTTATTTTTTGACAGGCATTAAAAGAAATCAAATAGAGGACAACAATCCAATTCCAAGCCAAAACCCTGTAAGAATCTGTCCCCTTTCAAGGACCATAATAAGGCAATGTCATTTTGAAATTCATTTTCAAGAAAACATTTAGACCCTTCTAATGGTGTAATGAAAATGCACAAGTCTTATCTTATTCATATGGGTCGTCCGTGAGAAAAGAATGGAAAGATGGGATGCATGAAGCATGCTTATCCCCAATAACCTTGTCCGTCCTTAATAAAGGACGGACGAGTTCATTGGGCCTTAAGCGTATTGAGCTTTCAATGACTCAAATTTCCACCAGGCGTAAGGGACGAGTTGCATCATTATGAGCCAAGTCCTCCACCAACCGTTATGGAACATAGGTCCAAATAAGGTAACTTCCATGGCAGTTATGGAAGTTACCTCTATTAACGTGTATAGTGTTGTGGGCTTTAGGCCCAACTAGATTACTTGTATAGCACACATTCTTGTACTACACTCTTACTTGTATTGCACTCATATGCCTGTTTGTCTTGGCTGGTGTTATAATTTGGTATCATATCCTCCCACACCATGTGATCTAATTGGACAAGAACTTCTTTTTGTAAGCAGTTTCGAACTCTGCAAACATAGTGAGCCTCATCAATCCCTTTGTATTCAGGACAAGAATCATAAGGGAAAAGCCTCCTGGCAACACTCTCACAAAATAAAGTTGAATAATCATAAGAAGAGTAAAGAGAAGGGCACCATTTTGAAGCCAAACTAATTTTTGCTGTCTGCCCAGAATTCAGGTGCTCAAGATCAGCCTTAAGTAGCTTGGCAAAGAGATCAGAAATCCGATCATATAAGAAACGGTATTTTTTATCGTAATTGTACCGCTTAATGGCTTTTTTCACCATCATATTTATTTTCTCCTTTCTCTCTTTCTCAGCATTCGTCCTATCCTTCAGAGCCTTCAATCTCTTCTCAAAGTCCTCTTTTTAACATCATATTTCTTTTTACCATTCTCAAATATGTTGACTTCTCTTTCTTAGTCTTTGTCTTGTCCTTCACAACCTTCATATTTTTCCTTCTCATCTTTATCCTTATAAGTATTTTGCTTCTCATATTTTTCTGTATCGTTCTTGAAATTCCCTTTCTCCTTTCAAGTTCTTCCCTGTCCACGATATATGTATGTTTCGGGGTGCCACTATTGACAACCAGACGGAGGATTTCCAGCAAGTCTTTCAAACACCCAAATTTGGCAAATGTTTTCACATTGCACGCTAACGTTTTAGGGTGGTATTGGTGGAGCCACATAGCTGCCACAAAGAACACCTCTCTTAGGTTTCTAAAATAACTAGTGTTCCTCAGGAGGCAAATGAGTTTGAGGGTAGTATGTGGACAGTGGTACCAAGAATTCTCCAAATAGTTCACCAGACTAACAAATGGTTTCATTTTTCTAAGCTCTTTATAAAATTCTAAACATGGATCATGTGATGTACAATAGCATTGCTCCCGAAGTAGTTTTTCATCAGAGAAGAAGTCTTGGGTATCAACTAGACTTGGGGCCGCATTAACTGTTGAATGAGAGATTTCTGGAGGTCCAAGTAGTCGAAATGGAGAAGGATTTAATTCTGCTGAGCTAGGACAAGAAAAACAGCACCTTAAAGACAACACTCCAGAAATGTAGGAAAATACCGGATCATAATACAACTAACATAATACGAAAGTATGCATGATAGACAATTCCAAAACTGCGAACTTCCAAAAGAACAGGTTTAAAGCAAAAGAAGAAGATATCAAAAAAGCTACCAATTAGAATCCACAGCAGACTTTGTTGTTCACTTTGTTAAGGTTGCAACAGAGAATTGGTAAAATCTCCACTTGAATTCAAAATAATATTTATTATTATTATTTTTTTCAAATTTGTAATTTACACACTCACCCAGCAGGACATGAAGAAACCAAGACCTCACCCTTATGACTAAACCGAAACCACTAACCATTTTTTTTATTTTTTTATTTTTTTATCTTTGAAGCTTAAAAACTCTCAGTAACTCACCCTGGAGACAGAATCAAGAAACCTCTAAAGCCTGGAGACCCCAGAGTAGACAAATATGTTTCAAAAACATGCCAAATAACGAAATTGTTCCAAAAATCATGTTAAATGTCAAAAAATTTCTCAACTTTCTAAAGAATTTGGGCCAGGTTGAATAAAATCTCAACCCTGTGTCAATCCAAAGTCCAAACCCGTTCCAAAAAATAAAAAAAAATTCCAAACCCATGACCATTCTGAATAGCTTTTATCTCTCGTCCAACTCCAAACACCGCTAGGGAAGAGGTCCGACTATTACCTCTTGATTGAGAGAGATAGAGAGGGGGGAAGGTGTGGCGGCGGCCATGTCCTTGATGCGTTTCAGAATCGGAAGCGCTTTCCATTCTTTGCATCTTCGTCAACTATGTACATCCACATCCAAATCGAATAACACCCACCACCTCCTTATCTCTGCCTTCAACAAAGACACATTCCAACAACACTTCTTCTCCATCCCAATAATGCATCACCCACTCTCTTTGGGATCCAAACCCACCTCACTCCTCACGCTCACACTCCCTTCCTCCCATCCCAAAGGTCTCAACACTTCTCAATAGCTCAACCCTTTTTTTCTCCTTCACTGCCATGACTATCCCCATTCCAATCACGCCCCTATTCTCACACCCAACAAACTCTAACTCTTCCTCATTCACTCACCTTTGAAACTGAAACAGATACCACTTTGTATGCTGAAACACATTTTGGCTTCGACCCTTTAACCAACACTTACTAAGTGTTACGTTTTGAATGGACAGTTGCTATTCCAGAATCAAATCCTAGAGTTAGTCAAGTGGTGTGCACGGTTTTTACACTAGGCTACAGAAGCAATGGTTCGTGGAGAGGTAAAGATAAACCCTGAGTTGCCTTTTCATTCTACCAAGTATATGAGTTCTGGGAAAAGTGTTTGTATTAATGGTGCAATACATTGGGTAACACAGTTTGGGAATTACATTGTCGCTTTTGATCTCAAAGATGAGAACTTTAGACTAATTCCACTTCCCCATAACTACAAAGCTGAAAACTTTAAACCTTTACATTTTGAATTTAATCGATTAATCGAACTTGGTGGGTGCTTGGCTTTGGTAGATTACAAATATAGTGGTGACAGATATCGTGGTGATGAATACATATGCCAGTTCTGGATACTAAAGGATTACCACAATCATGTGTGGGTTGAGGAGAAAATTAGCGTTCCATTTGATTTAAGAGGAAACTTCCACGGTAAACCTATTCCAATTGGGACTATTTCCACTGGGGAGATATTGCTAGAGCCATTTTCTTGGTATGTGTCGTCTAAGAACTACCCTGCGTGTCTGCTTTTCTATGATATTGAGGGACAAGGTTTCAAGATGGTTGATGTCACTGGCTTGCCTAAATGGGTTTATAATGGTCGTCATTCAATCATCAGAACCATTTCTGTTTATGAGGGTGCCTCAAAATCGATATTTGCATGAGGGAAGTGAAGAGTAGAGTATGGTACTCTTTTTTCTTTTTTTTTGTAAAAGGCCATTCTAGATGTTTGATGTAATGTAGGGTGTTTTTATCCTGCTTTTGCTTAGCTTTGGAGATGAGATCTTGTTTTGGTTTAGTAGAATTTATAACTAAATTAGCTATGTCTACTTAGAGGGCAAGTTTCTCCATGGATAACAATGTGAATTGATGTTGTCAATGGCATATAACAACATCACTCATCAAGCTTTAGTCCCAATATTTTATGATCCGTTATGAATCCTCAACAAACTTGTAAGTGGCATTGTATTGTTTTTTTTTTTTTTTTAATTGATAAGTTGCGCATCTAACCTTCAGCTTCTTATTAGTGAAAGAAATATAATTTGAGTTAGAGTTCTTCAATATTATGACATCCCCAAGCACCACACAGAATCTTAATAAGTGCGTCTTGGTTTCACTATTGTAAGTTAAGTGGAGGTACTCTTACGTTGATGCTTTGTTTGAATTATTGAGTAGTTGCCCAGTGTTTGACTATCTTTTTTTTTTTTTTTTTTCTTTCTTTTGTTAAGCTTGAATTCAAGAATTTGGTTGGTGTAACTCTGCCTTGAATTTTTTTTTTTAGAAAACTCTGCCTTGAATTTGATAGAGAAGAAGCCAATGGCTTTGGTCAGATGGTACTTTCACCCCTCATAATGTATTACATATTACTTAGAAGAGTTCTAAGTTATAAATAAAATTGCTAGAAATTCGTAGACAAGAACAAACTGAGAATGTTCAATTATATATATTTTTTTACTTCAGAGACTGTTCAATTGCATTTTTTTTGGTATAATTGAGTTTTATTGTGTTCATATGAAATGATTAATCAGGTGCGTTATACATATGAAGAATTGACTGAAAATGCAATAAGTTTTTTAAATTGACACAAGAGTTGAATTTGATTACAACATTTTTACATCGATGAATTTAATTGGAAGAATGTATTTGAATGCAACTACAAGAACGCACACGCAAATGCCTAGTGGATGAACAAACTGAAAAGGCAATATTTCTCCAGTGTGATGGTACTATTGTTCCCTAACCTCTAGTATTCAAAACCCCAAGCTCTAAAGTGTGTGTGTTCTCTCTCTCTCTCTCTCTCTCTCGTATGAATTGAGTGAATTTCAGTTGAGTTAAATTGATCATATCTAAACTCATGTAGCTTCAAAATATCAAGACATTGCATTGGAGGCATGCAGATAGTTTTGAAATTGACACTTAAAGAACTTGACAAGTTTGTGAGGGAGTAATTGGAAAGTATATCTCGTGATATTTCAATTAGTTATATATATTTTTTAAGATCGTAAGGAAGATAACAGCTAAAGAGTTTAAGGAGGTTTTGCATTACAGAGTCCCAAAAGATTTATTAAGCTTAAAAGGTATACGTATAAATTTTTGTTTTTGAAGCTATGTGTTGCCTTGGTTTTTGGAGAATTCTTGGGTGGACAACATAAAAAATAGCTTTTGTCCCTTGAGACTGAAGCCTTTGATGTCATAGACCACAGTCTCAACGTTCCATTATCTTCCTTACCTGTTTCACATTGATTCAATTTCCTTGTCTCCAACTAATATGACAGCAGACGAGAAACTCAGTTGTCTAACTCGCACTGCTGCTTTGGTCTCCCATAAGCCCTTTAGCATACCTGCAAATTAAAATCTACTAGAATATAGTTGTTCATTCAAATAAAACCTGGTTTCTATGCTTTCTTGGGCTGTCCACGGGTTGGTCCGGGTCGGGTTTGTGCCCAACCCAGATCCGACCCGTTGGAATCGGGTGGGAAAAAAAATGCACCCGCCGCCGACTCGTCGGAGTAATCGGGTTGGGCGGTTCAGACCATCAATGGGTGGCGGGCGGGTCAGTTGGAGTCATAGATCTAAGAAGACGGCGAGAAAACGGTGAAAAAAACACAGATCCGACGAAGAAACCCAGATTCCGGCGATAGTTTTCCAGATTCCGGTAATATTTCCCTTAGATCCGGTGATATTTCGCCAGATCCGGCAAAAATCTCACCAGATTTGATGAGATTTCGCCAGATCCGGTCAAAATCTCACTGGATCTAAGGGAAATATCGCCGAAATCTAGGTTTCTTTGCTGGATTCTGGAAAATTATCGCCGAATTCCAAAAATTTTGGCCGGAATTAGGAAATCTTTCAATCGATTCAGGTTTTAGGGGAGGAAAACCAAAATCGACTCGCTGGAATCGGTTTCTGTTGGTGAAGACCTGTCGCTGACACACCGGAGCAGTTGGGTCGGCTAGATTCGGGTCAGATCTGGTCGATTCTTCGGGTGGGTCGGGTTACCAGATCAATTTGGACAGCCCTTTTCTTCCATACTAGTTGTTGACCTGTGTAAAGCACGGTTTTTTTTAATTTAATTTAATTTTTAATTGTTTATTTATTATTATTATTATTATTTTATATTTATAAATTAATTGCTAATATGTACAATGCATGTGCATGTACCCTATTTGAGTAGTGTTAATTTTGATTCTTTTAAGAAATTCTTTTTTCTTTATGAGATTTGTCAATTATACTTGCTTCTAGGGATAATTACAGTAAACCCACCTGAGGTTTGGTTCGTTTTCACTTTACCTACCCGTGGTTCAAAACTTATCACTTTTCCCACCTGAACTTCAATCTGTTACTCCCCCGTTGCCCACCTCACCCTCAGACGTTAGGAAAACACGTTTTTATTCCAAATTAGAACATAACACGGATCAAACAACACGAACTCACTCTCTTTCCCTCGCGAGCCCTAGGAACGCGAAAATCCCTGTAACTGAGCTGGGGTTTTGATTTTCCTGATCGTGCTTTCGTGGGTGAGGTTCTGACTTTGGGTTGTCTTGAGGCATTGAATATTCGAAGATAGATCATCACCAGGTACGACATTTCTGCTTTATGGTTCTAAGCTGGGATTTCAAGTTTTTGATGGTAGCTTTGATTCATAGGAAGTTGGTAATCGATGTCTTCTTCGAGTGGAAATTACTCAGGTTCAAGTGGGCATATGTGTACATATGAGACTTGTGTGTTGAGAACAAGTCTGACAGTGGATAATTTTGGGAGAAGGTTTCTGGGTTGTAGCCGATATAAGGTAAGTATACTTTTTACTTAATCTAGTTGATTCACGTGAGATTGGAATGTCATGTGTTCAACTCAATTTATGAACAGGTTGGTCCCAAGTGCCTTTTCTTTAGATGGATTAATAATCCCACTTGTATGCGTGGGAATGAAGCTGCCCATTTGGTGCATCAAAAGCTGCAACTTGCACATGAAAGGGAAAGAGAAGCTATCCAGGCAGCAGCAGAAGCTATCCAGGCGGCAGCAGAAGCCACCCAAATGGCAGAAATTGCTCAAGACAGGGCAGTAAAAGCCACTGAGAGGGAGAGAAAGTTTCGAGCTTCCTCTGTTCAAGCCAAGGAGATAGCAGTGAGAGCTTTAGAGCAAGAGAGAAAGTGCAGAATTGCACTAATTCTGTTATGGTGTTTTTTTATTTTGGTTATGTTGTTTTCATGTTTTGGCTTAAGTGAGAATGTTGGAATAATGAGATTGAGTCTGCCTGATGGGTTGTAATATAAGCTGGTCCTCAATTGTATTGTAATAGAAGTATGAAAGAATTTTTTGAGAATGAGAACTATGTAAGGTGGTAGATGTTGTTGGCTTGAAGCCACTTAATAATATAAGCCTTTTTAAGATAAAGTGTTATTTCTGTTAGATGTTGTTGGTATTTTTGTTTAAAGTGAATTGGTTACTTGTGAGCTGTGAGCTGTTGGTGTTGGTGTTGGTGTTTTGTTTTATGTTGTCAGCTGTGTTGGTTTGTGTATAAAGTGCATTGTGTGAAGACAATTGTGTTGAAAGTGAATTTAAAGTGCATGACAATTTGTCAACTTGCAAGAAAAGACAACAAATGCACACATACACCTGCTATTCAACACATACACCTTGCACACATAAACAAACTCATATAATAATAACTCATATAACAAACTGCAATAATCAGAATAATAATTATGAACACCTGTCATTAAGTTGGAAATTGTATACATATTTTAAGGTGGTATTGACTTAGTCTTTCATCAACCACCAGTAATATAAGGCATTTGGTACAATAACCAAAACAGTTGCAGCTGCCCAATGTTTACAAAACTTACAAAAATACAAAAAGTATTTGAACAACTATATAAAAAAGTGTTGCCATTGTCTGCCCTGCCATTGTCTACAAACTACATAAAACCCTAACACTACATAACCCTAATACATTATACACAGCAACAAAAGTGGCTTGACTTAGTCTTCATTTACTGCCCCTGCCCCTGCCCCTGCTTCTCCCACCACAGCTGACTTTTCCACCTCTTGTTCTACATTTCTGAGCCCTAGCTGCATCACCCCTTCCTCTCAAAGCAGCTCCTCCTCTGGTAGCAGGTTGGCTTGTAGGCTACAAAGTACAAGAATTCACATGTTAGTTACCAGTATCACAGTTGCAATGAATAAAACATCAAACCTAATAGTACAGTACCTGTGATGATGGTGCTTTACTGTCTCATGTTTCTGCAGGGTTGTGTGGTGCTGGCTGGCTTGAAAAGAACCAAGGAGCTCCTCTAACTGTGTACCTGAAGTCTGAAGAGTACCACTGACTTGGGTTCTGTGACCATGGAGCTGGTGGCCCTAACCATGAAGCTTGTGGTTGTAGAGCTAGAGCTTGTGGCTGTGGAGCTGGAGCTTGTGGCTGTGGAGCTAGAGCTTGTGGTTGTGACCCTGGAGCTTGTGGCTGTGACCCTGCTGCCTGGTTGGATGAGGATGAGGCCATAGTGTAAGGCTGATGTGTTGGTGGGGGCTGAGCTGAGGATTGGGTCTGTGATGAAGATGGGGCTTGGGATCCTTGTCTGTGTGTGGAAGGCCTTCCACTTCCCTGCAACCAAATATGAGCATGTTTTTACAGTGTCAGTTATTGGCATTTTGCATTTGAATAAAAAAAATTTGTAAAAACTTACAGATTTCCCTTTCTGCAATCTCTGCCTCCTCTCCTATGCTGTTTCACCAGTGACATTGGCCTTGCATCCCTTTGCATTGTGCCCTTCCTGATGACACCTTCCACACCTCAGTGGCCTGTTTGCTCTAGACACCTTATAAGGATTCGGCTCATTAGCATATCTCTTCCTCTTCATGGGTGGCCTGCCTGGTGGCTTATAGACAATAGGTGCAATAGGCTTGGGTTGGCCACTTGACATCCACTCAGACTGGCCAGGCATGGGAGGTATAGGTGTCTTGTATGTCTCCACATAAACATCCTTGTAGTAGCATGGATGGGTGTAGTCTTCTGGTTTCTCACGATTCACAAAAATGGTTGCAACTCCATGCTTGCAGGGGATTCCTGTCAAGTCCCATACTCTACAACTGCATGTCCTATTTACCAAGTCCACCACATGCTTTTCCCTTTCATTGTCAACCTCATACACAAACCTCCCAGAAGGCATTGCACAGAAACCCTTAGACTCTAATTTTAACTACTCAAACTTTTTTTTATATACTTGGACATAACTTGCCACCATACTTTTCTATGCCAATCTTCTTTATATACAACCTGCTCATAAGCCTAACTCTGATCCACTCCAGCATTGATAAGATGGGCTTGTCTCTAGCCGTCACAATCATAGAGTTAAAACTCTCACTCAGATTGTTTACCATACAATTTGTCAAAGCTCTTGAAGAAAAGTGGGATCTGGTCCACTGTGCAGGCTCTATATCAGCCAGGTACTTCCAAGCTTCTTCATCCAAAATCTTAAGATGGTCCATCCCCCTTTCAAATTCCTTGGTTGATGTTGTGCCAGCACACCTCCACAGAACACTCTTCAACTCCATGCCCTTGTGGTTAACCTTGAAGTTATTGTATATGTGCTTCACACAATACCTGTGCTCCACAGTTGGGAATAGAGTCTCCATTGCAGGTAAAAGGCCCTGCAATCAAGTAAGCAAGTAAGCTAATGTCATTAGATTGTAAGCATGTAAAAAGCAAGTAAGCATGGAAGCAAGTAAGCATGTAAAAGGCCCTGCAATCAAGTAAGTTAATGTAAACAGCTAAGGTAAGCAATACCTTCTGCCTGTCACTGATGAATACCAGATTGAGCTCCTCTGGTGCCAATGTCATCTGCAAACTGCTCCAAAAACCATATCCAGCTATCCTTTGTCTCTTGCTCAACCACAGCCATTGCCATTGGGAATATATTGTCATTTCCATCCTTGGCAGTGGCAGACAATAATTGCCCACCAAACCTACCCTTCAAGTGGCATCCATCCAACCCAACAAAGGGTCTACAACCACCTAGAAAGCCAACCTTTTGAGCATTGTACCTAATGTACATCCTTTTAAAATTGGGCTCTGCATTCTCATTTTCCATCTCTGTTTGCAGAATCACCCTACTTCCTACATCTGTCCTTAATATCATTTCTGCATAATCTCTAAGTAGGCCATACTGAGCCTCTTCATTCCTAGTAATTAGCCTCCTAGCTGCCGTCCTTACTCTATACACCTGACTAAGATTTAAATCAACAGAAATCTTCTGCATCACATGGTGCTTAACACCTGAGACCTCCCAATTAGAATTCTTACCAAAATCCTCGAAATACCTTTTTGCCACATAGGTTGATGTAACTTGCCCATTTTTAAATGTTAGGGGACAGGTACACTCAGGATAAAATGTCTTGATCTCAAATGTGCATTCTCCAGTCACCATTGAGGCATAACACCTCCATCCACAACTGTTCTTACAACGTACAAAAATCTTCTTCTCATTCAACTTCCACTTGACATCAATGTGATGCTGAATCACATACTCCCTCAAAGCCTTCCTAAACACCTGGGAGTTTGGGAACCTCATCCCTTTTGCCAACCTAACATTTTCCATATCAATCCTCTCATTGAACTCCAAATTGCCACCCTGCTCATCATCAGAACTATCCACACTTGCAATATCATCCTCTAAAGTTGGTTCAGCCCACTTTTAATCTAAATCTATGTTTGCAGGAGGAACATTGCTTGGGCCAGGTGCATCTGTGTTTGGCTGAGGTGTATTAGTGTTTGGATGAGGTGTATCATTGTTTGGATGAGGTGGAGAAGACTCACCAAAAATGTCATCAGCAAAGTCTTCTCCTTCCAGACCTTCATTCAACCAATCAAACTCCTCCTCCAGACCATCACCCCCTGTAGCAGCTCCTGCACCAGCCCTTGCACCCCCTGCACTAGCTCCTACACCAGCTCCTGCACCATCAGGAACTTCAACTGCAAGTGGAGCATTACCACTCTCCACATACAGTATGATGGTGTCTTTTGGCCCTCCCTCATTAGGCTTGCACAGGGGTACCACATCTTGATCATCTTGTATGAGCCTCAAGTCTTGCTCCAAGTTGCCCACGGGACCTAAATAATGAACCCTACACAGTTCATCAATCCCCAATTCCTCACATATACCTTTTAGTTCAAAATAACTAAGCAAATTAGGATCCCTATACACTATTTCAACTTTCCCTCCAAAGTATTCTAAACTAGGGTTCCACAGAAAAACACCCCCATAATGTACCTCCAATTTCACTTCCTCATCCATCTGCAATAACAAATTACCATTTGACACGTATACAATTAACAATTAAAAAATTGTAAACAACAAAAGAGTAAACAGTTGCATGTTTCTGCTTTGCTTTTGAGATGAAACACACAGAGGGACCACATTTTCTACTTTGTTTTTTATTCTGTTTTACTAAACACATGCAAACACTGAAAATTTAAAGCAAATAGAAACTTGGGTCCACTGTGAGACACAATAACCACGACAGACAAACAAAATGCCCACAAACAAACACAAATCCAAAGAACAGGTGGTCACATTTTTCATAAGCATCAACAGACACAACCAATATTTTCATTCCATTACATGTAACATTGACCATTGATTGAATACAACCACGAGCCCAAAGTAAAAACCCAAACAGTGACTGATTTCTTACCAGGATTTTAGTCTCTCGAATAACCCGTTGCTCGTCTGGGTTTACACTTGCAACACAATGTCAATATCAGATGCAGAAATGGATTTTCGCTTTCCTAGGGCTCGCGAGGGAAAGAGAGTGAGTTCGTGTTGTTTGATCCGTGTTATCTTCTAATTTGGAATAAAAACGTGTTTGTCTAACGTCTGAGGGTGAGGTGGGCAACGGGGGAGTAACAGATTGAAGTTCAGGTGGGCAAAGTGATAAGTTTTGAACCACGGGTAGGCAAAGTGAAAACGGCCAAACCTCAGGTGGGTTTACTGTAATTATCCCTTGCTTCTATTACTCTCATTTTTTTTTTTGAGTTGTGTATATATAAGTAATATCTTTAGAATATAGACATTAAAATAGTAATATACTTAAAAGGCCATTCGGTCGGCATTTTCTTTTTAATTGTGTTTACTCTTAAAATCATTATATATGGGACAAACAAAAAGAAAGAAAATATATTACGAAGTCATTATTTTTATGATAATATATAATTAATTAATTAAGTGAGCAAATATAATAACTTTTTAATGTTTTTGCGGGGCCTGAGAACTTGGCAACCTCGGCCCACTGTACATCCGGCCCAAGGCCCATGCCGAGGAGGAAGGAACGTCCGAAGACGAAGTATGAACGTCTGAGTTGCTAGGAACCCGGCCGAGGACGACCAAGCCCTCGGTCATCTGAGACCAACACTAAGCGGGGAGTAAGTCCAGGATTAGCTGTCACCTCCACACTAAATGCGCTCACTTAACCCCCTGGCCGCACTAAGGGAGATGAGACTTCTGGACAGGGCAGCCTTGGTTGCTGCAACTCACATAAGTGATGGTAAAGCGGTTGATGGGACGGGCGGTCAGAAGGAAGGGGCATGGATGACCAACAAGTGGAAGAGAGAGATGGTGAAAAAAGGGATATATAAAGGGAGGAGATAGGTCAGTGAGGGGGGGGGGGTTCATTTTTCCCCTAGAGGACTCCCTAAGAAAGAGAGAGACCATTGTCAAGCTCCTCGGACCGGTGCCGAGGATGGATTTTGGAGGACAACTTTGGTCCGCCAACCTACAACGGAGGTCAATGCTACATTAGGCGCTGTTCGCTTGCTAGGGCCTAGTTCTTGAACCCGCTTTCTACAAATTCATTGTTATGGGCTAACTGGGCTTGAGTCCACTCTCTAAACAGTAGAAATACTTAAATCCGGTCCCTACAATTGGCGCCGTCTGTGGGGACAACTAGTGCGTTAGCAAGCGCAACGGTCAATGATTCCCCCGTTTGGGGGCTTGCGCGAGGTTAGGCAGTTTTTCGTCGCCGCTGGCGACACCGATCCCGAATCCCAAAAATAAAAAAGGGGAAAGAACAACAAACAATGATGCGTTTGCACAAGAAATAATCATTGCAGAAAAATAGAAAATTCAGAGAGAAGGAAAAGGAAATAAACATTGCAGCATTTTATTAAACAAAAAAATAAGTACAAGATACAAACAGAGGCTCAGATAGGCTTGTTTTAAAGCTAACTCTACAAACATAGGCCCAGACAGGCCTGTTCTAAAGTTAACCTTAGGGAAGGGGGCTGAGGCAGGCTTGTTTTAAGGCTACCAACAACCCCCGGGCCGGTGCGGATGGTGTCGGCGCGAAGAGAGGAGCAGATACAAGAGCGCCTGATGGCCCCTCCCCATGATATTCCCTTGATTCTCTCCCAGCCCCATGGTGGTTAACCATTAGAGGCGGCAACACCTGGGCACCGGACATGACATAATCTTACGAGCCTTCACCGGCGGGTAGGCCAGGCGCGAGTCACTGCTAGTTTGAAGGGCAGGCATGGACGCGCCCCGGAGAAAAGCGTTATGTACTTCATGGACCTCTTTCTTGACTACCATGCACGACACCATCAGGATGACGCCCAAACCTTGCCACGCCGGAAGTCTGACGCAAACTATAGCCGCAATGGCTCTTAATCGAGGGAGGAGGACCTTTGGCCTGCGTGCCCTCACTCCTATCCAGAGCCATCCCATTCCGCCAAACTCTTATCACAATCCTGGCAAGGTTATTGAAGGGGCTCAGAGGGTTGAGGGGTTTTGTCTCCTGTTTAGCTAGAGGGTTCGTGGAGTGTGGAAGGACGTTTCCCCCCAGAGAGCCTTATATAGAAGATGGAGGTTGGTGGGAATTGATCCACACAGAATTCGAAAGAAGGATTATCAGCGACATTAATCCTGACCGAATTCCAAGGAGGCCATCGACCGTTGGATCTGCATTAATCTACGAGGATATTAATGAGAGCACGTCTCGCGCACCGAAGCATCAAGCGCGGAACGCGAACAGTCATGGGATGCCTTGTGATTGAGGAGGGCGGAAACTTGGAGCGAAGGCGGGGCTACTGCCACGCGTAAGGATAGAAGTCCGAACCACCCCTGTCCAGGGCACCGCGGGGTCAAGGGTCCGGTCTGAGGAATAGGCCACTTCCGGTGAAGTAGGGCCGAGGCTGTCATCACGCCAAAAACAAGCTTCCCAGCGCCGGGGACAAACTCCTTCACCCCAAACAGAAGAACACCTTGGTGCTAGATTGAACCAAGGTCTTCCGCGATCCTCAGACCTAAACCTTCGGTGAAACTAGTTACTTACAGAAGAACACCTGGGTGCTAGACAGAACCAAGGTCTTGCATGGTCCAAGGACTCAAGCCTATGGGGAAACTAGTTACTTACAGAAGAACATAAGCGTTAGACAGAACCAAGGCCTTGCATGGTCCTCGGACTCAAGCCTATGGGAAAACTAACCACCCAAATTTACTGGGGTACTAGATTGAATCAAGGTCTTGCATGGTCCAAGGACTCAAGCCTATGGGGAAACTAGTTACTTACAGAAGAATATAAGCGTTAGACAGAATCAAGGCCTTGCATGGTCCTCGGACTCAAGCCTATGAGAAAACTAACCACCCAAATATACTTGGATACTAGACTGAACCAAGGTCTTGCATGGTCTAAGGACTCAAGCCTATGGGGAAACTAGTTACTTACAGAAGAACATAAGCGTTAGACAGAACCAAGGCCTTGCATGGTCCTCGGACTCAAGCCTATGGGAAAACTAACCACCCAAATATACCTGGGTATTAGACTGAACCAAGGTCTTGCATGGTCCAAGGACTTAAGCCTATGGGGAAACTAGTTACTTACAGAAGAACATAAGCGTTAGACAGAACCAAGGCCTTGCATGGTCCTCGGACTCAAGCCTATGGGAAAACTAACCACCCAAATATACCTGGGCACTAGACTGAACCAAGGTCTTGCATGGTCCAAGGACTCAAGCCTATGGGGAAACTAGTTACTTACAGAAGAACATAAGCATTGGACGGAACCGAGGCCTTGCATGGTCCAAAGACTCAAACCTGTGGGGAAACCAATCGCTTCGCAAGACTAAGTCCTAAACGAAATCAAGGTATTGAGCTATCAGTCCCTACCCCCTCCAATGCTTCGTGGCGCTCGGTCTCCTCAACAGGCTTATCAGCCAAAGTTGAGTCCTCGGCAGCACTGGCCTGGCCTCCATTTGTCGCTTGTAAAGCGGAGCCCGCCTCAGGAATGATGGGGACAAGCTCGCGAATTGCGGGGGGATTTCTGCACCCTCTCGGCCCTTCTGAGCTCGGACGAGGCCTCGACCCCTGCTTGGTTGAGAGCCTCACTTCAAGTCTGGGAGTAGTAGCGCCTGCATACTTCAGGCACTTGAGCCTTAAGGGCAGCCTCGGTCTTAGCCACCCCCTCAGCAAAGGCTTCTTCCTCCGCTTGCTCTAGGGAGCGCTCAGCATCTATCTGCACAAACACGACCTCTTCTTTAGCCCTCACGGCCTCGTCCCTGGCGTACTTGGCAACACCTCTCGCCCCCACGGCCTCGACCAACTTCTGCTTTAGGTCGGCAATATGCTCATTGGCAACCTGCAGCTGACCCTTGACATCTCGCAAGCGCCCTGTCTGGTTCGTGGCCTGTTTCATAGCGCCGGCCAGGTCTGATGCCGCGCTATCTCTGGCCCTTGTCATCTCCTCCAAATCCTCCATTGCCTTCTTGAGGTCGGCCTCAGATCTCTTAAGGGTACTCGCGGCATTTAAGTACTTGTCACGCTCCTGGCCCAGAGCTTGTCCCAGGCTGTCCGCCTCCTCATCCAGGCTAAAAGTGGCCTGGATAGCCTGCCAGCCAAAGCAAGTACACTGTAAGTTGGGGGCTAAGTAATAAGGTTCAAGCAAAGGAATAGGCCTCGAGAGTCTTACCATGCCCAGGTACCTTTTAAGGTTACGAGTAACTTCTTGCCTCCTCATGCCCCCCAGCTCGGCCATGTCGACGGGAAGAAGGAGGGACCTCTCCAGGGCATCGGCCACGCGAGCTCCCTCGCCCTTGGAAGTCCCTGAGAGTGGCATCGTCCATCAAAGGCTTCCCGTTAAGCATGGCAGCGGGCAGCCAGGCCTGGGGCTCGGACCGCTGAATGACCTCTTTTCCCTTACCCTGACCACCGATCCTCAGCTGCTTGGAAGGTCGGCGGGCTTCATCTTCCTCTTGGGAGGAATGAGATCTCCCCCCGTCTACTAGGTCTTTGCCCTTGGAAAGCCTTTTCCTCTTCGGGTCAGAGGGCTCAAGCCGAGGGTCCGAGATTGACGGGGTGGAGGACGGCTTGGCTTGCGCAGGCAAAGACTTAGGTGGGGGAGGCGGTGGAGGAGGCTTGGGCTGTGACTCCCTCGGTGTGTCCTTCCCTGGCTTGCCCTCAAGCAAGTCAAACAGGCTGGTCCGGGGCTGCCTCTTGGAACCTATCTTGGCCTGAATACCAGTCCTTAGAGGCAGGAGATCGGCTTCAGACAAATGGGGGTCCCCCAAGTCACCAAAAGGATCTTCGGACAGATAGGCTTGATCAAATGCACCAAATTCGTCCTCGGACGAACCCAGATCGACTACTTCTCTCTCCTTTCCCAAACTTTCTACTTCAACCTCCGCAGCCTGATGGGATGAGGAGGAACCTGCCAGCGGGATGCCCTCAGGAATGGAAGATCCTTCAGGAAACGAGAACCCGTGCTCCACCACGGTGATTTGTTGAAGCCGAGGATCACGAGCCCTGATCACGTACTTCGGAGCCGGGAACGACTTCTGGGTCGGATCGTACCCAAGGATCTTGTGAGCAGCCCTAACTTGATTGTCCCCTTCATTCACAAAAATCTCCGCCCTGAGGACAGCTTCCAGATCCGCCTTGTTGACCAAGTTAAAATGACGTTCGAAGGCGTGTGGATCTGCAAAAAGAAAAACGAGCTCCTGTCATCAACCGAACAAAGCAAATTTAAAAAAAGGGGGAGGAAAAAAGGGGGCTAGTCCCTCTCTTACTCCGGGTATCCTACCTGGCTCTCCCTCTACTGTCGGGTAATGGAGACTATCGTGCCACTCCCCTGATACAATGAGAAAATCCTGATTTAACCCCTTACTAGACTCAGGGAGGCACTGGATAAGCCGAACCCTATCGTCCCTCGTCTTCATGTAGTACGACTTGCCCTTCAGGAGTTGGAGGTTATAGCACCAGTTCACGTCATAGTGGGTTAACCTTAACCCCATCTTCTCATTCAGGGCGTCTACGCACCCTAGTATCCTAAACACATTGACGGCACACTGGGTGGGAGCTAACCGAAAATGCCTGAGGTAGCCGCTCGTCACCGGGCCCATAGGGATTCTCATACCCCCCTCGAGGAAGGCGATTATGGGGATCAAAACCTCGCCCTCTTCCCTCCTAATATACCAGTCCCCTTCCTCGCAATACCTCAGGCCCACGTTACTGGGTATCCTATAATCGGTGATAAATTTCTCCATCTCCTCTTCAGACTCAACTAATTTCTTAAATCTACCCATCCCTAGCAACGACTAAAAGACTCGAGAAAGAACGAAGGAAAGGAAGGAGTCAGAGAAGAAGTTTGAGCTAGAGAGAAGAGGACTTATAGAAATGAGGAAAAGCTCCTCGGATGGGCTTTTTATGTTGGAAAGGGACGCTGATGGGGTTGGAGTTTTGACCAGATTCAGAGTATGTGCGCCAGAGTTCTTGAATGCAAAAATAAGGAGGCAAAGCGGTTCAAACGAGTATTTATATCCTCAATTAAAGATAACCGGGCGGAGTTTCCCGCCCATAAAGGCAGGAAATCTCCATCGACTGATTACCATCATACCGTTGGACGTGGGGAGCATGGAGCCGCCAGAATTTAATGCGGGTGCGCACCGTATATCGAGGTGCCAGAAACGTGCATTGGGCAGGCGAAAAGACTCCAACACTGACGTAGGCTGAGGCTGGGCGAGTCATAATGAAGGCCCATGGATATCAAAACCCTCCTCCCCGTCCGAGGATACGGATAGCAGGATTTTAAGGGGCTATTGTGGGGCCTGAGAACTTGGCAACCTCGGCCCACTGTACATCCGGCCCAAGGCCCATGCCGAGGAGGAAGGAACGTCCGAAGACGAAGTATGAACGTCTGAGTTGCTAGGAACCCGGCTGAGGATGACCCTGCCCTCGGCCAACCGAGACCAACACTAAGCGGGGAGTAAGTCCAGGATAAGCTGTCACCTCCACACTAAATGGGCTCACCTAACCCCCTGGCCACACTAAGGGAGATGAGACTTCTGGACAGGGTAGCCTTGGTTGCTGCAACTCACATAAGTGCTTGTAAAGCGGCTGATGGGACGAGCGGTCAGGAGAAAGGGGCATGGATGACCAACAAGTGGAAGAGAGAGATGGTGAAAAAAGGGATATATAAGGGGAGGAGATAGGTCAGTGAGGGGGGTTTGTTTTTCCCCTGGAGGACTCCCTGAGAAAGAGAGAGACCATTGTCAAGCTCTTCGGACCGGTGCCGTGGACGGATTTTGGAGGACAACTTTGGTCCGCCAGCCTACAACGGAGGTCAATGCTACATTGGGCGCTGTCCGCTTGCTAGAGCCTAGTTCTTGAACCCGCTCTCTACAAATTCATTGTTATGGGCTAACTGGGCTTGAGTCCACTCTCTAAACAGTAGAAGTGCTCAAACCCGGTCCCTACAGTTTTAATACAATGAAGTTTATTACATTGTTTTGTGTAGGTGTGTTTTCACATTTTTTTTTTGGTGGTTATGACCAATGATAGTAGCACACGACTTCTATTATGAGTTATGACCAGTGATATATAAGACAACCGTTTTCATTCTTGGATCACACATTACTACTACGTCATGAGGCACACAATTATTAGTACATGTCCATCTATTTGCCATGTCTCAATAATTTTTTTCAGGTAGCCAAACAATTGTAATTGAGTTGACTTGGAAATTCTAATCAAGCAAGATAATTGCGGGAGCAATTTTCACCTTCAATGCTCTGTCTAAATCTCTACCATTTGGTCATTCCAATTCAAGACCACAATTTACACAACCGAGGCTAAAAGGTTGAGTCCATGCACGGATTAAGTGAAAACATGAGCCAAATTATGAATGTGTCCATAAAGTACTAATTAAAATTAGGTATTTTTGGGATGAAATAAGTTCTTTAAATTGTATCATATTATTATTATTATTTGATAGTTACAATGGAAGGAGGGGATTTTTTTTTAAGTCCCCCTAATTAAATTTTATTTTCTTCTTTGAAGTTATACCGGGTGTTTGGAGTAACTCAAAATAATCCGAATTACCAAAATAGATTTTTTTTGCACACAGATGAACAAACTTGCACATTTCAATGTAGTACAAAACAATAATATTGGACATTTCTTTTAAAAAAAAAAAAAAAATTTAAATAGAAATTATTCAATAAGTCTAAAAAATTGTGATTGACTTGGCTTGAAATTCTACTTGGGAAAGATAATGGGGGAGAAGTTTTCACCTTCAAGGCTTCATATGTTTTTATGTGAGAACATATAAAAAAAATAAGAAAGGAAATTAAAAATTAAAAAAATTTAGGATTTGGTCCCAAAACAATGGCCTCTTGAAAGTCGTTATAGTTTAACCTCTAAAAACCATTCACCAAGTTCTCCTAAAACTCACTTTAAAATCATGATTGTTCACTTTCTTGAGTATTTTGCAAGTGGGTTGAATCAATTCCAATCTATAAGTGCTCTTTGTAATGTACATAGATTATGGTTCATGTAACATTTTAAATCTATAAATACAATGTATAAATAGTTTAGCACACCAAACTAAATGATGAATTCTATAAAACCATTCTTCTTTTTTTACCTTTCACTAAATAGAACTATTGTAAAACAAAAGGAACAAAATATAACAAACAACAGATTTATATTCATCATACCATAGGGCATGAGCTACTTCACCAGTAAAGTTATTATATTAATTAAGTATTCCCATTTACCCCCTAAAACTTAAGGGCTCGTTTGGATAGAAGGGAAAATGAGGGGAAGTGGAAGAGAGTAGAGTAGAGTTGGCTAAAAATAGGCTAATTTTGGGCCAGATCTACTCTACTCTACTATATTCCTCATCCCTCTTTCTCAATCCAAACGGACCATAAATGAGAGTGGTTATGAATAGGTGCGGTGACACATGTCATTGTAATTTTCTTTGTCAAAAGGACTCATGTCATCATAGTGTGCATCCTCTAGTTTTGAGGATCCAACTTTTATAATATTATATTATAGATGGACCATTGCAACAATGATAGCTGCATTGTCATCAAATGGTCCATAAGTTTGCTGTGCTGCATGTAAGAAAGGTTCTTAAGTCTTAACCATTGTTTTATGGAACTTGGCTGTAGAAGACTTGTCCCCTTAAAAGTCAGGTTAGATGCAAGCCAAACTGCCCTTGCCAAATTACAATGAAGCAATAAATGACTAATGTCTTTTTAATTCTTATTGGACAACACATACTTTGTATGTACCTTCATGCCTCTTTTGACAAGTTCACCGTGAGTTAATGGCTGTAAACTAGCCGAGTCGAATATTGAAAGTTCAAAATTTGTTCATTTATATTTTTTAAACACGAATCGAGTTTGAGCTTATCACTGAACAAGATTTTATGTTCAAGCTTAGCTCATTTTCTTGTCCAGCAAGTTCAAGCTTATTCACAAGCTACTTGATTAACTTATTCTTTTCCTAAATATTGTGAAATCATGAATAAAATGTTTTATCTCTTCACAATTCAACGATTTTTTACTACAAATAGACTATTTATATCATCAATAAGCTACAAACTTATACAATTCAATTTGAAGTCTATATAAATAAATTTTAAACAATTATACATATAAAAATATAATATTAGATATAATTAAATCGAGTCTTTATGTTCACGAGCTTATTCATGAACATATTATTATGTTTGAACTTGGATTATTTAATAATCGAGCCTAAACTAAGCTACCAATTGATTTTTGGTGTAAGTAGAGATTCGAACCCCAAATCTCTTATTTAATGACAAGAGACTTTACTGGTTGAGTTTATTGGAACCCATGTTTCTACGGTAACATTAAATCATTTGTTGCATAGAATCAATCGAAGGTGAGAAGTGTCCTGAAAATCCAACCATTCAACTTATTATTTTGTCTTCTTATTGTAATGACTTGTAGACCTATATAAACTGAGTAAGAAATGTAGTACACATACATACATTTACATGGTAATTCTGTGATATAATGTAGATAGACGAACTTGAACACGTGAATGAAGAATTGATATGACATCAATTTAAGGTGGAGCCAAGTAACAAGAGCTAGTCATAGCCAGCGAGTCCAAATCTTCTGTCTCACTCTCTCTATTTCACTCTATACTTCACAAATAAAAACTTAACACATGTACATCTATTTTATTAATTGCTAATTTTCAGCCTTTGTTATTTCAGTTACCTTAACTAATTGAAAATTAAAAAAAGACACAACATCCAACACATTCCCACCACCGGCACCACTACCATCTTTCTCCGATGCCACTTATCACCAGCCACAGGTCACTAGCAACATTTTTCTTCCTTTGTTCTCTTGTTTCTTTTTTATTCTTTCTTTCCTAAGTCTTTAGCCATTCTTAACCAATAGTTTGTATGCCATCCACTACCAACGGAAAAAACACTGGAGCAGAAAATATTGACATCATATTCTAAGAAACAAGTTTCTTCTTCAAATCTATGATGGGTACCTACTGCTACCTTATCTTCTTCAGATCTGTAAAAAAAAATTATAATAGCTCAGATGACGGCATTCGCCAATGATAACAAATACCAATACCCAGTAATGGCAACAGTGGATGGTTGTGTTTGGCAGCATTGACCGCATCTGCAATTGCTAATGGGGCTGGCGATGGTTGTTGTTGGTGGTTGTGGGGCATGTGGCGCCGGAGAAAGATGGTGGTGGTTCCGGTGGTGGGGATGTGTTGGCTACTGTGTCTTTTTTAATTTTCAATTAATTAAGGTAACTAAAATAACAAAGGCAGAAAATTAACAATTAATAAAATAGATGTACATGTGTCAAGTTTTTATTTGTGGAGTATACAGTGAGATAGAGAGAGTGAGACAGAAAATTTGGACTCATAGCTAGCCATAAACACACCACGATATCTCCTTATCATCAACAGTTCTATAGACATTAATCCCTTTTATCTTTGTTTAGTAGGAAAAACTACAAACGAAGCAACTTATGTCATTAGAATGTAGTAGTCAGGTAAATAATGACTTTAGCTAGTGTGAAAATTTAGTCCTGATGTGTTTCCTTGGCATGGTCATTAAAACATGTCATCAAATCGAGTCCTAGCCCTATATCTACCAAAAAAAAAAAAAAAATTTAAATCTAAATTGTAATTAATATAAATTTGATACATACCTTCAATCAAACCTAAAAAAAAGTGTTCGCACTTATCTGAACAATTAAATTTAGGCATTTTCATAACATCCTCAGGGACTTTATTCTCAATTACATGGATTAGATTCAAATGCCGATTGCAAAGGTCTAGAATTAATATTACTTTCAGCTCTCTTGGAGCAATCTGCTCAATAATATCCACTTTCACATAACTTGTGAGGTCCTGCAAAACTTTGATCTTGCAAGGAGCTACGCTTTTCAAATATTTCCTAAACAACCAAACTTTTACGTTTAGATCATCTTCCTTGTCAAGAAACATCCAATTTGTGACAAGTGGTGGGCAACTAGATTCACTGAACCTTGAACAGATCCAAAAGAAATCTTGTTTGGTCTTACAACCTTTGCTTTGAAGTCACTTAAAAAGCTCCAACTTAGATTTGAAGATACATCTTTTTTCTCTTTTTCCAGACTTCAATAAATTTAGGAGCCCGTCTAGGGCAGTCTCTACATGCAAATCGATTATGAATTTTCTCTGAGTTAAATAAGTTGTCCAAAGTCTTAATGACTCTCCCTCTAATTGAGTGTTTTGATTTCTCTTGAATTTGTATCCCTAGCACACTTTAACAAACAAGGGAATAAAGCGCTTGTCGGCAGTGGCAGCCATATCCTTTGGATGAGATTTCATAGCTGCATTATAAGAGACTATAATTCCATTATCTACTGAGGGACTCCATACCCTTGGATGCAAATTGCATTCCCCTAACAATATAAATAAACCTAAGATTAGAAAATAAGAAAAATTGAAAATTAGGGTATTAGAAAATAAAAAAGATTAGAAACATACCTCTGCCTTTAATCACATCAAACTTTCTAGATTTAAATACTGACCCTTCTTTAAATCGAAATTGAGAATTCACGAAAAGGGCAATGGCCATTGCAATCACATCCTCGGCCTGCAACAAGATATATATAAAGAAATAAGATAAATGTAAGAAAATTAAGCATACTGAACACTAAATAAGTTGTAATATCTTTACTGGATACTACAAGATAAATGAAAGACTTACAGAATGATGCTATAGAGAGCCATTATTTCTCAAGAGTAGGGAGGGAGACTTGGTTTCAATTGTTATAAAGAAAGGATTGTATAGTAATAGAGAGAACAAAAACCCAAGGACCAAATTGACCAAAGGAATAGAAATAGATATTTCTTGCAGCATCTGGCTCCATGACCAAATTGACCAAATGTACCATTGTTGTTAAATTATCGTAATTTACGATCGTACTTGTAGGGACACATTTTGCAGCCCAAGCCCAAGATATATTGGATCTTGGCCTAGTGAGCCTAGTACAATAAATTTGTAGAGAGTGGGTTGGAGAGCTAGACCCTAATGAATTTGACAACGGCTAGTATGAATTTAAAAGATGATCAAGCAAGAACAAAGAAAATAGAGCTGAATGAATTCACTATCCGATGAGGTATTTTGTCATATAAATCAATAACAATTGGGAACAAGTACAATTTTGATTGCTACAGTATTCTTTCTATATTTTTCTGATCCCATTTTCGTGGAAGGTCTCTCACATTATATAGATCCCCCTGCACCATCTTGATCCTACATCTATTGGCCATTTGAGCCATTACTTGAGTGCCTGTCCCATCAGACACTCTATTTGGCTTTCTGTGAGTTGTGGTAGTCAAGACAGTACTGTTCAGGGGTCTTCTCCACATAAATGCGGTCAGAAAAGTAGCTACAGTGCATTCAATGCGGTGGTAGCAGCTTTCCTCAAGATATTTTGGGTTTCCTTCCTTCTCGTATGTTTGTAGGGCACGTTCCTATCACTGGAGCTTCTTGGAAGGTCACTTTGATCTATAGGATCTACATTTGATATGTGTTCAGCATATTCGAGGAGATATTCCTCCTCGAACTGCCATCCCATTTGCAACCGGCTCCTTAATTCATGAGTCTGAACCATTTAATTCTATTCGTTCATCCTCAGACTACTCGTGCTCTCGGTCAAGGCCCAAAGCCCAATATATGATTTGGGCCCTTAACCCTATAGTACTGTAGCAGTATTATAAATTTTTTTCAATTCTAAGCTTTTACAAGTCCGGGTGTTGGGTGGGTTTTGGACTTTAATGCTAAATATGTCCTACATTTACCATTTGGTAGTCTCAATGAGAATGCTTTGAGGGGCTATTCAAATTAAGAATTTTTTTTGGTAAACAAAAAATAAGGGTTTGATATTTTACAACACAACCAATATCCTAACTTTTATTTTCATATTCTACTTATTAAAATAATATATATTACCCACTAAAATAATATAGTATATTCCAATACAACTTTCTCTCTCTTCTTCCCCATCTCTCTTCCACTTTATCAATTAAAATATATTATAATTTTTACTAAAGTGCTACAGTGTCATCCTATATTTATTAGGATGGCATTGTAGCACAATTTCAAAAAAATTTGCAATAATAAGATTTTATAAGTCTGGTTGCTGGGCTCTTTTTGTGTGTTTATGCTAAATTTTCCCTATATATACCATTTACAATTGCCAATGAGAATGCTCTTACCAACTAAACCATCTCTCATTAGCCAAATTAAGATATTTTCAATGTTTAAACACTAAAAACTATTATATGAGTTACGTTATTAAATAGGATCTTTAATTTCTAACCTATGTGTTTCTCATCCGAATCTGAATAATATTAATAATAATAATAATTAAATGTTATAATATTATTTTGATCCCTACATTTTGAGGGTTACATTCAATTTCAACCCTAAAATTATATAATTTGGTAGCCGGAAAACTTCCTAATTTTTTGTAGTAGATAGAGATCGAGCATAATAGCTCGTGAGAGTTTGAGGATGCATCTCAACTCTTAAATTTGTGTACACTCTATTTAGGAATGTGCATTCAACACACTAATTCGACGAATCTAATCTAGTTCTATCCAACCCAATCCATATAATATGAATTTGTTTAGATATACCATAATTAGTTAACTAATTTGAACTTATCCAAGATTTTTTTTTTAAATGTACGCCCCTATTCCATGGGACACATGTAACATGTTACATTAACTTTTAGAATTGTAACATTTTCCCCCTTTCCAAATATAAGTATAATGCCTATATTATTGAAACTTTAGTTTAAGGTAATATTTTGAATATTTATAATTTTTATTTTTTAGGGCTTATATTTTTAATTTCTAATGCCTATTTTGTTTGTATATTTTTTTTTGGCTCAAATAGAAATTTTTTTTATACTTTTCAACCAAAAAATTAAGGAAAAGAAATGATTTTTTTTTTTATAGCAAAAAACTGAAAAGGTAACCTATAAAAAGACTTAATTTAAGGTATAATTAGTCTAAAATAAACCGAATTGAACCAAAGTGGTGAAATGGACTTAAATGAATAAAAATAGACCGAATTAGACCAATTGAAGCAAAGTAGACCAAACGAACCGAATTGACAGAAGTGAACGTAATGGATCGAAATGGACCGAAATGAAATGAATGAACGAAATAGGTAAAAACTTTTGATAAAGATTAGGGCCAAACTAATATTTTACCCTATTTGTTATTACAAAAAATTATTTAAATTAATTTAAATTTTTGTGGCATTAAAATTTTTTTTTATTAATTAATTAGCCACATCAATCATTTTTTATGCAACACAATAATTAAATGTTAGGACTAAGCTCTTACATTTGAAACCTGGACAACGAAATTGATAGGGTAAATTTCATTAACTACCCAGTAATACCAAGCAGGCCCAACACTTTTTAAAAGTAACTAATATGGCCCTCAAACACAATTTAGTCCCCAATCAGAGTAACGGACGTTACTCATTTTTTAACTCTACCTTCTCTTTTCTCTCTTCTCACTCTTATCTCAAGCTTCTCTTCTCTCTCAAATCACCACTATAACCACGCCGAAACATCTTCATCGAGACCTACAACCACCGATCAACGGTTAATATGAGTTTCCCGCTACTGTATTAGAGGTTTGGTTTGGGGTAGGTTTTGTTGCAAGGTTTGATTTAATACTTTCTGTGGGGTTTTTTTTTTTTTTTTTTGAATTAGTGGTGGTGGTTTTCTGTTTGTGGGTCTCGCTAATGATGGGTTTGGGTTTGAGAAGAGGTGGGTTTTGTTGAATTTTCTAGTGTTTTTGGGGTGGGGTTTGTGATCCTTGAGCTGTTCGGGTGTTGTATATTTTTTTGTGTATGTGAACCCTTTTTTGTGGGTATGAATTCAAACCCGATCTCTCCTTTTTTTTGGATACTTCTCCGATTTGGGCAAGCATTCTTCAAGGGACGATGACACCGATCTTGCGGTGGGGCCATCTCATCGAGTTGCTGATGACGGATTTGGATTCATCGGTGATGGTGCATGGGTTTACTTGTTTGGGTGGCTGGAATTGGTTTGGTTTGGCCGTGGGTTTTGGGTCTGGTTTGATTTGGGGGGCTGTGACCGTGGGTCTGAGTTTTGGTCACAGTGGTGGGTTGAGAGAGAAGAAGAGGTTTGAGATGGAGTGAAAGAGAGACGAGAGAGAAGAAACAGAAAGAGAACAGGTGAAAAACTGCCTTTACTAACGCCGTTTAGGGACTCAGTTGTGCTTAGGGACTATATTGGTTAGTTTTGACTTTTGAGTGTGTACCTGCTTGGCATTAGTCCAAACCTCAAGCTAGTTAATGAAACTTATCCAAATTGATAAACCCTGTACGTCTAGCGCCGCGGACACCACACAAACAACAGAGGATGATGTCTCTAAGGGCGTTGTTGAAGTCGAAGTTGAAGACCACCCCTACTGCTTCTGCTTCAGCTTGTACTACTTCCCTTGTAAAACAAATCCTCCGCCGCTTATCCTTATCTAGCCGCCATGAAGAAGAAGAAGAACAACAGCGTTGTCATCATCAGCACTCCCGCACGAGCCGAATCCTGATAGGCTACAGAGAATTTAGAGAGTATGTTGCATCAGAAACCGTGGCACATTATTATTCTGCAGAGATCGATGAGGGAGGCAAAAATATAGGACCCGCCACTCTCGTCTTCACAGTTCCTGGTTTAACAGCTGTAACGGACCATTATTTTTATCATGTTCCTCATAAAATCTATGATCCACTCATCAAAGAAGGATTTCTGCTTCTTCGCACAGATGATGTTGTTGAAGGCAATACTATAGATATCTTCAATATCAATACTGCAGAGCGTTTCACTGTTCACCTTCCAAAACACTTTCTTTATTTCGGTTTTGGGTTGGATCCTTTGTCCAACCAATTCAAGTTGTTTAGTTTTCGTAGCATTCTCACGCTGTTCAGTCACGACAATAATAATTGGAGAGAGATAGAGCCTGAAAACTACTGCGGAATTGACTTGGATCAGATAAGGTATGCTCAGAATGCTTTCGGTGTTTCTGGTAATGGAGCAGTATATTGGCTTGTCAGAATGTATGACGACCTGTTTAAGGTAGTGGCATTTGACCTCCACGAAGAGACTTTTAGACTCATCACTGTCCCTGATGAGTTGAAATCAAACAATAAAACAGCTCTTTTTTTGGATTGTGGACGCTTGGCTTTGATAAATGGGTTGCATGACAAGTTGGATGTTTGGATATTGGAGGAGGACTTCCACAATCACAACTACTCTTGGGTTAAACAAACTATTCGTTTTCCTTTTGATATTTCTGATTTGACGTGGAGGAGTCACATTCTTGCCATCGACAGTAACACTGGTGAGATCTTGCTGAAAGCTCGTGCGTATGAAGAGGACATGTCGTTTCTATATTATCATACAAAGACACAGTTTTTGAAGAGGCTTGAGATCACGGGAGTGCCTCAGTGGTTGGTAATGAAATCTTACAGTTTGCAACGAGTCGACATTACCTTCTATGATGAAGTAGGGAAAATCAGGTGCTGCTCAACCCAAAACCACTAATATTTTATTCCTATATTCCCAGATTACATACACTGTCATGCTATATGAATGTGCTTTTAGGGGAAATACCATACCTGACTTCATAGTTGACTAAAATTACATTTTTTGTTTTTGTTTTTAGGGCACTGATCAAGAGCATTACTTTGGTTATTACTTGATTTTTCTTGCTCAATTCCTTAATACTTAAGTGAATAGTTTGCTGGATTTTTATTTATTTATTTTTTATCTAGTTTCTCCCTCCCACTTTATCAAAAAGGAAGTTTAATTTTTTAAGGAAATATAAAAGGGTAAGTGGGTAACTATTGGATATATATATATATATATATATATATATATGTATATTCATAATTAGGAGATTGCATTTGGGCAATTCTTCCCAGGATTGCAAAGAATATGCGGATTTTTCTTGATATTTTGTCGATTGTGGCTTACTTGTAATAGAAGTTTTTGATTCTCCCAAATTATATTTTCTTGCACAAATTAGTTGTGGTTTCCTCACAAGGGAAGTGGTCATGTCACATTTTGACTTGCTATACATTCTTGGATGCTGAAGTGATGTGTAATGTGGGAGGTTTTTTTAACCCCCTGCAGGATTACCCGCACTTTGAAGGATGGGTGCAGGTAAAGAAGTTAGCCGAAGCTATGTGCTACCTAGCAATTAGCATAATTGCTAAGGGATTGTATGGTACTAAACAAGCAAGTAGTATAGGACTAGTAAATGCAGGGCAATGTCTTTGAAATAAGTACAAAGGAGGACTCTTCCCAATCCTTTATTTTTGAGGTATTGTTTTATTGGCAGCTGGACAGGGTAGCACAAGAACTGGCTCTTATGGCATACAATTTATCATGGGAGGCTTTCTCAAATTTTTTTTTTTTTTTGATAGGTAATCAGGGAACTGTTATTAATGAGAAAAAATGAAAAGTACAAGTTGTTCATGATGATGAACAACAAGAAACAGAAGAAACAAACAGCAATACAAAAGATAAGGAAATTAGAAAGATAATCTAAGGGAAAACATAAACTCTGAAAGAGACGAAGAATCAGTAAAGCCCCAACAACGAGCCCACTCAAAAAGACTGCGCTGGCATAAAACCTTTCTCAACGTGTCTCAAGAAATACCTAAGGGCATTGATTACATGGACTTTTGCAATTGTGCCAACCATAGTTGTAGCTCGTGTTTAAAAACATCTTAAGCTTCATTGGTTTTTTTGATTGAATGGCTTAATGTGCTTCAGTCATTACAGATTCCTTTTGCGCTTATTTCCCTTCTTACCTTGGTGGCCAAGGAGCAGTTCATGGGGGTCTGCTATTTTTTCAGTGTGTGCTGACAGTCATTGGTTATTTGCCTAGCCTGTAGCCTTGTGGCTATGTGGGTGAAGGGTTTAAGGATGGGTACAAAGAAAAAGGCACCCAGTAGTCCATTACTTGCTTCAATTATGGTTGCAATTGACTTCGATCATTCCCTACTCTACACATTTAACTATGATGTTTGGGAAAAAATTTTAACAAAGGGAGAAGCATGATAAACTTCGAAAATTACTTCTCATATAAAAATTTTAGCCGACAATTGTTCTTGGTTTCAACTTTCTATTGAAACAATTGTAGCTGCTAGAATCATATGCTGATATAGTTGGTTTAGACACAAGATATTAAATAGGCAGGAGAGCTCCTTAAAGTGACTACACAAAGACATCAGTATGAAGACTCCTAAACAGGCAATAACAGGCAAGGTCTTGCTTGTTAAGGTGTGTCTTTCCTTCCTTTTATCCATAGTTTACAATATAATGGCTTTTAAAATAGTATTGCTTAGGGAATCTGGCCACTAGTAATGGTGTTTACATAATTGGGTGTTTTATACTTCTCTAATGTCCCAATCAAATTTAATCATATTGAAGAAGTGTGTATATTGTTTCTAGCTCTATTTATCGTTTTCCTCAACCAAAAAAAAAAAGGCTCTATATATCGTAAAAACACTTTTTTTTTTTTTTTAATTTTAGTTTTATCCATTTTGTTCCCTTTTGCATTAGTTTTTGCCTTTGGGTATATTGAACAACATATGATGATTTGTTCACTACAGTGCTATAAAAAATAATTAGTGTCAATTTTAGAGGGGAAAGTGGCTTTTGTGTAGATTAAATGCCTTGAACAGATAGATGTAGTGATAGTGTTTGTTGAAATAACTAATGATTAATCCATCTCTAATTCAATGACTAGTTTTCAATTATGAATTTCACAACTTGGAATTAGAAACCACCATAATACATCTCAGCTACTCAATTCAAACTCCAAAGTCCCACTCAGATTTTCCACACACCCATTCAACTAAATTATGATATAAAAAATGTAGTCATTGATAACAAATCACCCAAATCATAACATTTCCAACCAAAACCAATAAACCTCTCTCTTATCCTGTTATGACTTCCAAGAATTGAAGAAAAGAAACACCCAGAATTCAAAATTCAATTTCCTTCATTTTCCCCAACTTTCCCAGCAACCAAACGAGGGAAAAAAACAAAACTTTGAAGCTTAAAAACTCAGTAACTCACCCTGGAGACAGAATCAAGAAACCTCTTTTGGATTAAAAGCCTAGAGACCCGAGAGTAGAGAAAACATAGAGAAAGGCCAAGAATAAGGATAGAGTAAAAGGGGTGGTGGATTGCATCGATTTATCTAACAGTAAAATACTCATCAACAACATCAAGAAAAGCGTAAAACCCTAAAAACAAATCAAAACCAAAAATTAAAATCGACTTAAACCCTAAAACTACCCACAGAGAGAGAGAGAGAGTACCTATTACCACCACGGAGACCAGCAATGGAAGTAGAGTGCATTAGCAATGACCAAGTGACTAAGAGTAAGAGTGAGATAGAGATAGAGAGGGGGGAGGGTGTGGCGGCGGCGGCCATGTCCTTGATGCGTTTCAGAATCGGAAGTGCTTGCCATTCTTTGCATCTTCGTCAACTATGTACATCCACATCCAAATCCGATAACACCCACCACCTCCTTATCTCTGCCTTCAACAAAGACACATTCCAACAACACTTCTTCTCCATCCCAATAATCCATCATCCACTCTCTTTGGGATCCAAACCTACCTCACTCCTCTCGCTCACACTCCCTTCCTCCCATCCCAAATGTCTCAACACTTCTCAATATCTCAACCCTTTTTTTCTCCTTCACCGCCATGACTATCCCCATTCCAATCACGCTCCTATTCTCACCTATAACCCCACCACCCAACAAACTCTAACTCTTCCTCATTCACTCACCTCTGAAACTGAAACAAATACCACTTTGTACGCTGAAACACATTTTGGCTTCGACCCTTTAACCAACACTCACAAAGTGTTATGTGTTGAATGGACAGTTTGCTATTCCAGAATCAAATCCTAGAGTTAGTCAAATGGTGTGCACGGTTTTTACACTAGGCTGTAGAAGCATCGGTTCGTGGAGAAAGGTAAAGATAAACCGGGCGGAGTTTCCCGCCCATAAAGGCAGGAAATCTCCATCGACTGATTACCATCATACCGTTGGACGTGGGGAGCATGGAGCCGCCAGAATTTAATGCGGGTGCGCACCGTATATCGAGGTGCCAGAAACGTGCATTGGGCAGGCGAAAAGACTCCAACACTGACGTAGGCTGAGGCTGGGCGAGTCATAATGAAGGCCCATGGATATCAAAACCCTCCTCCCCGTCCGAGGATACGGATAGCAGGATTTTAAGGGGCTATTGTGGGGCCTGAGAACTTGGCAACCTCGGCCCACTGTACATCCGGCCCAAGGCCCATGCCGAGGAGGAAGGAACGTCCGAAGACGAAGTATGAACGTCTAAGTTGCTAGGAACCCGGCTGAGGATGACCCTGCCCTCGGCCAACCGAGACCAACACTAAGCGGGGAGTAAGTCCAGGATAAGCTGTCACCTCCACACTAAATGGGCTCACCTAACCCCCTGGCCGCACTAAGGGAGATGAGACTTCTGGACAGGGCAGCCTTGGTTGCTGCAACTCACATAAGTGCTTGTAAAGCGGCTGATGGGACGAGCGTTTAGAAGAAAGGGGCATGGATGACCAACAAGTGGAAGAGAGAGATGGTGAAAAAAGGGATATATAAGGGGAGGAGATAGGTCAGTGAGGGGGGTTTGTTTTTCCCCTGGAGGACTCCCTGAGAAAGAGAGAGACCATTGTCAAGCTCTTCGGACCGGTGCCGTGGACGGATTTTGGAGGACAACTTTGGTCCGCCAGCCTACAACGGAGGTCAATGCTACATTGGGCGCTGTCCGCTTGCTAGAGCCTAGTTCTTGAACCCGCTCTCTACAAATTCATTGTTATGGGCTAACTGGGCTTGAGTCCACTCTCTAAACAGTAGAAGTGCTCAAACCCGGTCCCTACAGTTTTAATACAATGAAGTTTATTACATTGTTTTGTGTAGGTGTGTTTTCACATTTTTTTTTTGGTGGTTATGACCAATGATAGTAGCACACGACTTCTATTATGAGTTATGACCAGTGATATATAAGACAACCGTTTTCATTCTTGGATCACACATTACTACTACGTCATGAGGCACACAATTATTAGTACATGTCCATCTATTTGCCATGTCTCAATAATTTTTTTCAGGTAGCCAAACAATTGTAATTGAGTTGACTTGGAAATTCTAATCAAGCAAGATAATTGCGGGAGCAATTTTCACCTTCAATGCTCTGTCTAAATCTCTACCATTTGGTCATTCCAATTCAAGACCACAATTTACACAACCGAGGCTAAAAGGTTGAGTCCATGCACGGATTAAGTGAAAACATGAGCCAAATTATGAATGTGTCCATAAAGTACTAATTAAAATTAGGTATTTTTGGGATGAAATAAGTTCTTTAAATTGTATCATATTATTATTATTATTTGATAGTTACAATGGAAGGAGGGGATTTTTTTTTAAGTCCCCCTAATTAAATTTTATTTTCTTCTTTGAAGTTATACCGGGTGTTTGGAGTAACTCAAAATAATCCGAATTACCAAAATAGATTTTTTTTGCACACAGATGAACAAACTTGCACATTTCAATGTAGTACAAAACAATAATATTGGACATTTCTTTTAAAAAAAAAAAAAAATTTAAATAGAAATTATTCAATAAGTCTAAAAAATTGTGATTGACTTGGCTTGAAATTCTACTTGGGAAAGATAATGGGGGAGAAGTTTTCACCTTCAAGGCTTCATATGTTTTTATGTGAGAACATATAAAAAAAATAAGAAAGGAAATTAAAAATTAAAAAAATTTAGGATTTGGTCCCAAAACAATGGCCTCTTGAAAGTCGTTATAGTTTAACCTCTAAAAACCATTCACCAAGTTCTCCTAAAACTCACTTTAAAATCATGATTGTTCACTTTCTTGAGTATTTTGCAAGTGGGTTGAATCAATTCCAATCTATAAGTGCTCTTTGTAATGTACATAGATTATGGTTCATGTAACATTTTAAATCTATAAATACAATGTATAAATAGTTTAGCACACCAAACTAAATGATGAATTCTATAAAACCATTCTTCTTTTTTTACCTTTCACTAAATAGAACTATTGTAAAACAAAAGGAACAAAATATAACAAACAACAGATTTACATTCATCATACCATAGGGCATGAGCTACTTCACCAGTAAAGTTATTATATTAATTAAGTATTCCCATTTACCCCCTAAAACTTAAGGGCTCGTTTGGATAGAAGGGAAAATGAGGGGAAGTGGAAGAGAGTAGAGTAGAGTTGGCTAAAAATAGGCTAATTTTGGGCCAGATCTACTTTACTCTACTCTATTCCTCATCCCTCTTTCTCAATCCAAACGGACCATAAATGAGAGTGGTTATGAATAGGTGCGGTGACACATGTCATTGTAATTTTCTTTGTCAAAAGGACTCATGTCATCATAGTGTGCATCCTCTAGTTTTGAGGATCCAACTTTTATAATATTATATTATAGATGGACCATTGCAACAATGATAGCTGCATTGTCATCAAATGGTCCATAAGTTTGCTGTGCCGCATGTAAGAAAGGTTCTTAAGTCTTAACCATTGTTTTATGGAACTTGGCTGTAGAAGACTTGTCCCCTTAAAAGTCAGGTTAGATGCAAGCCAAACTGCCCTTGCCAAATTACAATGAAGCAATAAATGACTAATGTCTTTTTAATTCTTATTGGACAACACATACTTTGTATGTACCTTCATGCCTCTTTTGACAAGTTCACCGTGAGTTAATGGCTGTAAACTAGCCGAGTCGAATATTGAAAGTTCAAAATTTGTTCATTTATATTTTTTAAACACGAATCGAGTTTGAGCTTATCACTGAACAAGATTTTATGTTCAAGCTTAGCTCATTTTCTTGTCCAGCAAGTTCAAGCTTATTCACAAGCTACTTGATTAACTTATTCTTTTCCTAAATATTGTGAAATCATGAATAAAATGTTTTATCTCTTCACAATTCAACGATTTTTTACTACAAATAGACTATTTATATCATCAATAAGCTACAAACTTATACAATTCAATTTGAAGTCTATATAAATAAATTTTAAACAATTATACATATAAAAATATAATATTAGATATAATTAAATCGAGTCTTTATGTTCACGAGCTTATTCATGAACATATTATTATGTTTGAACTTGGATTATTTAATAATCGAGCCTAAACTAAGCTACCAATTGATTTTTGGTGTAAGTAGAGATTCGAACCCCAAATCTCTTATTTAATGACAAGAGACTTTACTGGTTGAGTTTATTGGAACCCATGTTTCTACGGTAACATTAAATCATTTGTTGCATAGAATCAATCGAAGGTGAGAAGTGTCTTGAAAATCCAACCATTCAACTTATTATTTTGTCTTCTTATTGTAATGACTTGTAGACCTATATAAACTGAGTAAGAAATGTAGTACACATACATACATTTACATGGTAATTCTGTGATATAATGTAGATAGACGAACTTGAACACGTGAATGAAGAATTGATATGACATCAATTTAAGGTGGAGCCAAGTAACAAGAGCTAGTCATAGCCAGCGAGTCCAAATCTTCTGTCTCACTCTCTCTATTTCACTCTATACTTCACAAATAAAAACTTAACACATGTACATCTATTTTATTAATTGCTAATTTTCAGCCTTTGTTATTTCAGTTACCTTAACTAATTGAAAATTAAAAAAAGACACAACATCCAACACATTCCCACCACCGGCACCACTACCATCTTTCTCCGATGCCACTTATCACCAGCCACAGGTCACTAGCAACATTTTTCTTCCTTTGTTCTCTTGTTTCTTTTTTATTCTTTCTTTCCTAAGTCTTTAGCCATTCTTAACCAATAGTTTGTATGCCATCCACTACCAACGGAAAAAACACTGGAGCAGAAAATATTGACATCATATTCTAAGAAACAAGTTTCTTCTTCAAATCTATGATGGGTACCTACTGCTACCTTATCTTCTTCAGATCTGTAAAAAAAAATTATAATAGCTCAGATGACGGCATTCGCCAATGATAACAAATACCAATACCCAGTAATGGCAACAGTGGATGGTTGTGTTTGGCAGCATTGACCGCATCTGCAATTGCTAATGGGGCTGGCGATGGTTGTTGTTGGTGGTTGTGGGGCATGTGGCGCCGGAGAAAGATGGTGGTGGTTCCGGTGGTGGGGATGTGTTGGCTACTGTGTCTTTTTTAATTTTCAATTAATTAAGGTAACTAAAATAACAAAGGCAGAAAATTAACAATTAATAAAATAGATGTACATGTGTCAAGTTTTTATTTGTGGAGTATACAGTGAGATAGAGAGAGTGAGACAGAAAATTTGGACTCATAGCTAGCCATAAACACACCACGATATCTCCTTATCATCAACAGTTCTATAGACATTAATCCCTTTTATCTTTGTTTAGTAGGAAAAACTACAAACGAAGCAACTTATGTCATTAGAATGTAGTAGTCAGGTAAATAATGACTTTAGCTAGTGTGAAAATTTAGTCCTGATGTGTTTCCTTGGCATGGTCATTAAAACATGTCATCAAATCGAGTCCTAGCCCTATATCTACAAAAAAAAAAAAAAAAAAAAAATTTAAATCTAAATTGTAATTAATATAAATTTGATACATACCTTCAATCAAACCTAAAAAAAAGTGTTCGCACTTATCTGAACAATTAAATTTAGGCATTTTCATAACATCCTCAGGGACTTTATTCTCAATTACATGGATTAGATTCAAATGCCGATTGCAAAGGTCTAGAATTAATATTACTTTCAGCTCTCTTGGAGCAATCTGCTCAATAATATCCACTTTCACATAACTTGTGAGGTCCTGCAAAACTTTGATCTTGCAAGGAGCTACGCTTTTCAAATATTTCCTAAACAACCAAACTTTTACGTTTAGATCATCTTCCTTGTCAAGAAACATCCAATTTGTGACAAGTGGTGGGCAACTAGATTCACTGAACCTTGAACAGATCCAAAAGAAATCTTGTTTGGTCTTACAACCTTTGCTTTGAAGTCACTTAAAAAGCTCCAACTTAGATTTGAAGATACATCTTTTTTCTCTTTTTCCAGACTTCAATAAATTTAGGAGCCCGTCTAGGGCAGTCTCTACATGCAAATCGATTATGAATTTTCTCTGAGTTAAATAAGTTGTCCAAAGTCTTAATGACTCTCCCTCTAATTGAGTGTTTTGATTTCTCTTGAATTTGTATCCCTAGCACACTTTAACAAACAAGGGAATAAAGCGCTTGTCGGCAGTGGCAGCCATATCCTTTGGATGAGATTTCATAGCTGCATTATAAGAGACTATAATTCTATTATCTACTGAGGGACTCCATACCCTTGGATGCAAATTGCATTCCCCTAACAATATAAATAAACCTAAGATTAGAAAATAAGAAAAATTGAAAATTAGGGTATTAGAAAATAAAAAAGATTAGAAACATACCTCTGCCTTTAATCACATCAAACTTTCTAGATTTAAATACTGACCCTTCTTTAAATCGAAATTGAGAATTCACGAAAAGGGCAATGGCCATTGCAATCACATCCTCGGCCTGCAACAAGATATATATAAAGAAATAAGATAAATGTAAGAAAATTAAGCATACTGAACACTAAATAAGTTGTAATATTTTTACTGGATACTACAAGATAAATGAAAGACTTACAGAATGATGCTATAGAGAGCCATTATTTCTCAAGAGTAGGGAGGGAGACTTGGTTTCAATTGTTATAAAGAAAGGATTGTATAGTAATAGAGAGAACAAAAACCCAAGGACCAAATTGACCAAAGGAATAGAAATAGATATTTCTTGCAGCATCTGGCTCCATGACCAAATTGACCAAATGTACCATTGTTGTTAAATTATCGTAATTTACGATCGTACTTGTAGGGACACATTTTGCAGCCCAAGCCCAAGATATATTGGATCTTGGCCTAGTGAGCCTAGTACAATAAATTTGTAGAGAGTGGGTTGGAGAGCTAGACCCTAATGAATTTGACAACGGCTAGTATGAATTTAAAAGATGATCAAGCAAAAACAAAGAAAATAGAGCTGAATGAATTCACTATCCGATGAGGTATTTTGTCATATAAATCAATAACAATTGGGAACAAGTACAATTTTGATTGCTACAGTATTCTTTCTATATTTTTCTGATCCCATTTTCGTGGAAGGTCTCTCACATTATATAGATCCCCCTGCACCATCTTGATCCTACATCTATTGGCCATTTGAGCCATTACTTGAGTGCCTGTCCCATCAGACACTCTATTTGGCTTTCTGTGAGTTGTGGTAGTCAAGACAGTACTGTTCAGGGGTCTTCTCCACATAAATACGGTCAGAAAAGTAGCTACAGTGCATTCAATGCGGTGGTAGCAGCTTTCCTCAAGATATTTTGGGTTTCCTTCCTTCTCGTATGTTCGTAGGGCACGTTCCTATCACTGGAGCTTCTTGGAAGGTCACTTTGATCTATAGGATCTACATTTGATATGTGTTCAGCATATTCGAGGAGATATTCCTCCTCGAACTGCCATCCCATTTGCAACCGGCTCCTTAAGTCATGAGTCTGAACCATTTAATTCTATTCGTTCATCCTCAGACTACTCGTGCTCTCGGTCAAGGCCCAAAGCCCAATATATGATTTGGGCCCTTAACCCTATAGTACTGTAGCAGTATTATAAATTTTTTTCAATTCTAAGCTTTTACAAGTCCGGGTGTTGGGTGGGTTTTGGACTTTAATGCTAAATATGTCCTACATTTACCATTTGGTAGTCTCAATGAGAATGCTTTGAGGGGCTATTCAAATTAAGAATTTTTTTTGGTAAACAAAAAATAAGGGTTTGATATTTTACAACACAACCAATATCCTAACTTTTATTTTCATATTCTACTTATTAAAATAATATATATTACCCACTAAAATAATATAGTATATTCCAATACAACTTTCTCTCTCTTCTTCCCCATCTCTCTTCCACTTTATCAATTAAAATATATTATAATTTTTACTAAAGTGCTACAGTGTCATCCTATATTTATTAGGATGGCACTGTAGCACAATTTCAAAAAAATTTGCAATAATAAGATTTTATAAGTCTGGTTGCTGGGCTCTTTTTGTGTGTTTATGCTAAATTTTCCCTATATATACCATTTACAATTGCCAATGAGAATGCTCTTACCAACTAAACCATCTCTCATTAGCCAAATTAAGATATTTTCAATGTTTAAACACTAAAAACTATTATATGAGTTACGTTATTAAATAGGATCTTTAATTTCTAACCCTATGTGTTTCTCATCCGAATCTGAATAATATTAATAATAATTAAATGTTATAATATTATTTTGATCCCTACATTTTGAGGGTTACATTCAATTTCAACCCTAAAATTATATAATTTGGTAGTCGGAAAACTTACTAATTTTTTGTAGTAGATAGAGATCGAGCATAATAGCTCATGAGAGTTTGAGGATGCATCTCAACTCTTAAATTTGTGTACACTCTATTTAGGAATGTGCATTCAACACACTAATTCGACGAATCTAATCTAGTTCTATCCAACCCAATCCATATAATATGAATTTGTTTAGATATACCATAATTAGTTAACTAATTTGAACTTATCCAAGATTTTTTTTTTTTAAATGTACGCCCCTATTCCATGGGACACATGTAACATGTTACATTAACTTTTAGAATTGTAACATTTTCCCCCTTTCCAAATATAAGTATAATGCCTATATTATTGAAACTTTAGTTTAAGGTAATATTTTGAATATTTATAAATTTTATTTTTTTAGGGCTTATATTTTTAATTTCTAATGCCTATTTTGTTTGTATTTTTTTTTGGGGCTCAAATAGAAAAAAAATTTCATACTTTTCAACCAAAAAATTAAGGAAAAGAAATGATTTTTTTTTTTTAAGCAAAAAATTGAAAAGGTAACCTATAAAAAGACTTAATTTAAGGTATAATTAGTCTAAAATAAACCGAATTGAACCAAAGTGGTGAAATGGACTTAAATGAATAAAAATAGACCAAATTAGACCAATTGAAGCAAAGTAGACCAAACGAACCGAATTGACAGAAGTGAACGTAATGGATCGAAATGGGCCGAAATGAAATGAATGAACGAAATAGGTAAAAACTTTTGAGTGTGGACCTGCTTGGTATTAGTCCAAACCCTATACGTCTAGCGCCGCTGACACCACACAAACAACAGAGGATGATGTCTCTAAGGGCGTTGTTGAAGTCGAAGTTGAAGACCACCACTACTGCTTCTGCTTCTGCTTCTGCTTCTGCTTGTACTACTTCCCTTGTAAAACAAATCCTCCGCCGCTTATCCTTATCTAGCCGCCATGAAGAAGAAGAAGAACAACAACAGCGTTGTCATCATCAGCACACCCGCACGAGCCGAATCCTGATAGGCTACACAGAATTTAGAAAGTATGTTGCATCAGAAACCGTGGCACATTATTATTCTGCAGAGATCAATGAGGGAGGCAAAAATATAGGACCCCCCACTCTCGTCTTCACAGTTCCTGGTTTAACAGCTTTAACGGACCATTATTTTTATCATGTTCCTCATAAAATCTATGATCCACTCATCAAAGAAGGATTTCTGCTTCTTCGCACAGATGATGTTGTGGAAGGCAATTATACTATAGATATCTTCAATATCAACACAGCCGAGATCAATACTGCAGAGCGTTTCACTGTTCACCTTCCAAAACGCTTTCGTTATTTCGGTTTTGGGTTTGATCCTTTGTCCAACCAATTCAAGTTGTTTAGTTTTCGTAGCATTCTCACGCTGTTCAGTCACGACAATAATAATTGGAGAGAGATAGAGCCTGAAAACTACTGCGGAATTGACTTGGATCAGATAAGGTATGCTCAGAATGCTTTTGGTGTTTCTGTTAATGGTGCAGTATATTGGCTTGTCAGAATGTATGACGACCTGTTTAAGGTACTGGCATTTGACCTCCACGAAGAGACTTTTAGACTCATCACTATCCCTGATGAGTTGAAATCAAACAATAAAACAGCTCTTTTTTTGGATTGTGGACGCTTGGCTTTGATAAATGGGTTGCATGACAAGTTGGATGTTTGGATATTGGAGGAGGACTTCCACAATCGCAACTACTCTTGGGTTAAACAAACTATTCGTTTTCCTTTTGATATTTCTGATTTGACGCGGAGGAGTCACATTCTTGCCATCGACAGTAACACTGGTGAGATCTTTCTGAAAGCTCGTGCGTATGAAGAGGACATGTCGTTTCTCTATTATCATACAAAGACACAGTTTTTGAAGAGGCTTGAGATCACGGGAGTGCCTCAATGGTTGGTAATGAAATCTCACTGTTGCCATCGAGGCATTACCTTCTACGATTAAGTAGGGAAAATCAGGTGCTGTTCAACCCAAAACCACTAATATTTTATTCCTATATTCCCAGATTACATACACTGTCATGCTATATGAATGTGCTTTTAGGGGAAATACCATACCTGACTTCATAGTTGAATAAAATTACATTTTTTGTTTTTGTTTTTAGGGCACTGATCAAGAGCATTACTTTAGTTATTACTTGATTTTTCTTGCTCCATTCCTTAATACTTAAGTGAATAGTTTGCTGGATTTTATTTATTTATTTTTTATCTAGTTTCTCCCTCCCACTTTATCAAAAAGGAAGATTAATTTTTTAAGGAAATATAACAGGGTAAGTGGGTAACTATTGGATATATATTCATAATTAGGAGATTGCATTTGCGCAATTCTTCCCAGGATTGCAAAGAATTTGCGGATTTTTCTTGATATTTTGTCAATTGTGGCTTACTTGTAATAGAAGTTTTTGATTCTCCCAAATTATATTTTCTTGCACAAATTAGTTGTGGTTTCCTCACAAGGGAAGTGGTCATGTCACATTTTGACTTGCTATACATTCTTGGATGCTGAAGTGATTACATGGACTTTTGCAATTGTGCCAACCATAGTTGTAGCTCTTGTGTTTAAAAACATCTTAAGCTTCATTGGTTTTTTTGATTGAATGGCTTAATGTGCTTCAGTCATTACAGATTCCTTTTGCGCTTATTTCCTTTTGCAATTGTGCCAACCATAGTTGTAGCTTAGTAACCTACTTGCCCTTATTAATACTTGTTTGTTCTCGAGCTCTTTGGCATCCTCGGGTGTGGCTCATGACCCAATACCCTTGTCTGAGTATCTTATCCCCACATTACTAATTGTTGTTGAATATTACTAATTGTTTGAATATTAGTAACTGATGTTACTAATTGTCAGAGTCATTGGGTGGGTGGCTTAGTAACAAGAAGTCATTGTTCTTAGTTAAAAAAAAAGAGTCTTTAGTCTTCAAATTGCACTGATGTTACTAATTGTTGTTGAATATTAGTAACGTTACTAAAGACTTTTTTTTTTTTTTTTTATAAACTAAGAACGATGACTTCTTGTTACTAAGCCAACCACCCAATGACTCTGACAATTAGTAACATCAGTTACTAATATTCAAACAATTAGTAATATTCAACAACAATTAGTAATGTGGGGATAAGATACTCAAATAAGGGTATTGGGCCATGAGCCACGCCCGAGGATGCCAAAGAGCTCGAGGACAAACAAGTATTAATAAGGGCAAGTAGGTTACTAAGCTAATAGCTTTTATGTACAGAAAAATGTTTTAACAGAAGTGCACAAAGTCTAATCTAACATGGCTAACCATTTAAAGATGGCAAATAAGCTTATGGGTCGTTTCTGATTCTCTGTTATCTCTCTTTGCTCAGTTAAATGTCAAACGGTGACCATTTGTTAGTGCTAAGTCTTAATGATGATCTTGGAAGACCAGTCCTCAAGACTTGTCTGTTGTATGTAATCTGCTTTATTATGTACTATTTTATTGACTGAACCTTACATTCTCACGAAAACACCAGACATTTGAAGATTGAAGATCTAAGCTATTGTTTGTCCAAGGATCTAAGCTATTTTACGTACCTATTTCATAAATATGGAGATAGAAGGTTTGGTTGTGTATGTTAATTGCTCTTGTAAATCTAATAATTTCATACTATTGGAGCAAAACAGAGAATGGTTTTTCGTTACCTGTATTAGTATACTGTATACCTATGGAATGACAGTGGTGAGCTTCACACTTTCATGAATGCAGTATGTTTTTGCACTGCACACTAGAATTATGAACCACACATTTAGTTCATTTGAGAATCTACAGTTGTGGGAACAAAAAACTATTTTTATACAACAAAAAATAGGAAAAAAAATTCTCAACAATTTTGAATGTTTTCTTTATTATTTTATTTGTTTTAAAAATGGTGGTACTTATTATGCACATCCCTTTATATACACTCTCAAAATGCACAAAAATTGTGACTTAATAAGTCACAATTTCCAACCAAAAATCGAGTCACAATTTCTGTACGTTTTGATTATACATGAGAGTATGTATAATAACATTTTAAAAATGGTAAAATACTAAAATGTATGTTTTTCTCATTTTTTATCAATACAGTATGGTATCATAGAAAGGATTTCTTTTTCTGCACAATAATGGTCAGAGTTACGTACCTATTTCATATATGAGGGCAGACAAAGCAGAACAACCAGACAAAGTAGATGGTAGTGTTCTTAGGAACAGATCCTTGTAAAGTTAGGACTTTTGATCCAAGGCAGTTGCTATATTACACCTTTTCCCACCTTGGCGAAGTAGTTTCTATTGTAACATTAAAATCTTCTGTTGTTGAGGATCAATCTAAGGTGTGAAGTCTCTTGAAAACCCAGCCATTCAACTCATTGTGTTGTCTTCTTATTGTAATCAATTACTGGCCTATATAAATTGAGGAAGATAGTACATATGGTCATATACTTACATTTACAGGGCAATTCTATAATGTTGACTCACAAACTTGCATACATGAACAGAGAATTGAAATGACCTTGTTCCTTTTTTTTAATCCCTTTCTTTTTCTTTGTCAATATTGTTTTCTTGTTAGTTGGAAGGTTACTTGTAATGGAAATAGTTTTGGATTCTTATAAATGTTACCATTGGTGCAGCAACCAAACAGAGATACATGAGCTATCTAATCTAACCATTTATACTTATATGGAATAACTGGAGAAATTGGATCAAGCTACTCATCCCTTAAAACTTTTTTACAATGGTTAACTTTGTGATGAAATATCGCACAATCAGCCAGTAATGTATATCATTAGCACAACATGAATGAAGGAATGTTGCTGCGTCTATCAAATGAGACGGAAAATGTAATCAATTTGGTCCCTACCTTGTTAACTCACTAATGGAAAATGCTTATGTGACAAATGGTGTGCCGTTCTGGCACACTTGAGGCTTATGTGGCTACTTAAATAAAAAAAAAAAATTATTGACAATAAAAAATGCCACATCAGCTAATTTATGACTTATGCCACTCAGTCCAGTCCATAATTTATGATTTATGACTTATCCATCGTGGTCCTATTCTAACTTCCAAGTTACAGAGCACTAAAACCAAAAATAGTACTAATAAAACCCTAGAACTAGAATCTACAAGAAAAGAAACCATCGGAGTAGTAGAAGAAGACGATTAACCTTTGCAATTTGGATGATAAAATTGATATGAATTCTAGAATGGACAATTTATGAAACTTAAGGGAGAGATAGATTGAGTTCTCAAGAAGGCATCGATGTCTTCGACACTATTTGCTTCAATTTTTTGATTGATTAACTGTTTTATTTTTTGGAATTTGATTTGCTTTGATTTTTTTTTTTGTTGAGAGAGAGAGAGAGAGAGAGAGACAGAGAGAGAGAAAACCAGTAGTTTTTTATTTTATTTTTTTAAAAACATTTTTTTAGTTGATGTGGCATTTTTAATAACAATAAATCTTTTTCATTATTATTTAAGTATCATAAGCCTCGAGTGTGCTAACAATGCACACTAATTGTACGTAAGCGTTTTCTGTTAGTGAGTTAATGACAGACAACAATTTAGTTGCAAGTTGAAAATAACATGAACAAATGATTGTTTAACCTTAATTTTGAACTAGTTTACCAAATAACTCATTTTCGAACTATGTAGCAAAATACGCATGTTTGGAAACTTGACATTGCTAATGTCGAGTTCTGTGTGGAACTCAAACTTGACATTAGCTATGTGTATTTTGTCATTTAAATTTTTTGAAAATTTTGCGCAAAACTCAATATTAGGAATGTTGAGTTCCACTTAAAAATATCAGAACTTGACATTAGCAATATCGAGTTCTAAAACAAGAGTATTTTGCCACATAGTTTGAAAAGTGGACTGTTTGGCTATGTAGTTCAAAAATTAAGGCTAAACAACCATTTTTTTCTCCGAAAATAATAGGGATCAAGGGTCCGTTTGGATAGAGCTGAAAACTGAAAACTGAAAACTGAAAACTGAAACACTGTAGCAAAATAATTTTTAAATGTGTAAATAGTACCGTGGGACCCATTTTTAATAAAAAAAATTGCTGAAAAGTGAAAATTGTGGGTCCGTGAACAGTAATTTTGGGTTGAAAAGTCAAGTTTTGCGGCTACTGTTCAATGAACAGTAGCCGCTACAGTAATGCTACAGTGTCAATCTGCTGAAAACGCGTGAAAAAAAAAAAAAAAAAGGCTGAAACGTGAAACGCAAAACGCGTTTAGCCCAATCCAAACGGAGGCCAAATCAACTGCTATGAAAATGTAAGGATCAAATTAACTGTGACTCCAAATTCAGAAACCAAAATGATATTTTTGCCCAAATCTTATATACAAATTATTTTCACATTAGGTCTGCTAGGTTGTTTTTGTTGCCCTCTCATCTTTTGGATCTCAAGGCTACTAATGGCAGCCCAACTGAGCCATCCCCTGCTTCCTCTTAGTAACATGAGCTGCAAATAAAATAACTTATGGCAATGGTAGTAACCCAAAATCACATATTTGTATTAAAAATTTTACCTTCATCTCCTTGTGGATTGTCCTCTCATAAATATGAGATATTATTAAATTTCTTTTAATTTCCTGAAGCAGATAGATAAATCTTGGCTATTGTTGCTTCTAGTGAAATTGGATGGACTCTGCATACTAAGACCCCAAATTCAGTTCTGTCGAGAGCCAACATGGATAGACTATGGTATACTCAAATGGTTCAGGACATTTAACCCAAGATTTGTTGTTAGAAGCACGTTGTGATGATATCTTCCGTACTAAGTTGATTTGTTGTTAGAAGCACGTTGTGATGATATCTTCCGTACTATGTTTTAAGTAATATATATATATATATATATATCTTCCGTACTAAGTTTTAAGTAATATATATATATATATATATATATATATATATTCTCTATGGTAACAGTAACTTATAGCAATGAGGGAAAAGTTTGAAAAGAATGGTGTGCGTTTGGGAGAAAAAAAAAAAAAAAACTGTTTTGTTCTTTTTTTTTTTTCAAAATAATCTAACATTTATCATTTTTGAAAAAGAAGTTAGCTTTTAGCTATTTGCCACACATTTATTTAACACTAGCCTCATCACTCTGCATCTGCGATGAGATTTTTTTTTTATCATTTGTTTTAAAGTTTAATGTAATTTTTCAATTTGAATTTATTTATAGTTAGTAAGGTTGCACAAGAATAGATTTTTAAGAAACTAAAATTTAGGATTTGAAATAGAGTAAACTACTGGGTTTAGTTTGTGCTACTTTTTAGGAAACAATTATCAAACGTGGATGAGATATATTTAAATAGAGAGTGTACTTAAAAAAAAAATAAATAGAGAATGTGCTAATTTTTAGGAAAAAAGTTTTTCTGGTAGTTTTTTTTTTTTTTTTTTAACTCTTTGTTGAATTACAATTTTAACCCTATTTTTTATTTTTTAAGAATGAGGATTATCTAATCAGCTTAGGGGTATTTTTGATATTTTTTAAAGACATAATTAACTTTCTGAATCCTCTTAATATATAGAGATATATAGAGAAGAGATAAAAGTTACCAAATTTTTTTTGATAAACACTGTGTAAATTAGCTATCGGACATTATGGATTATCCAAACCGCTTTTTTTATTATTCACATTAGCCATTTGGTGGCTTGGTTTCTACAAATCACAGTATCCAAAAAAATAAAGAGGGAGAGATATGTTAATACAGTTATCAAGATCATTTGAAATATTTCAAATTTCCATGGTTGGATTATATGTTTTTTATGTTCATAACCACATTTCAAGTTTTGTGTCAATCGAATAATATTTGTTGTTTGATTGAGATACATATCTTTTATATATGCATAGTTTTAAATACAAAAACTTGATTTTTAAATATTTGAATAATGACATAGCTCTTGATCTTAGATTACCTTAAAATTTTGCAAGCATCTAGAGTATAAAAATAAAATCTAATCCAACATGAGATTTGTTAAAATTCGCATTCAATAAAAATATATTGAGTAATGTAATATAACTTAGAATTACATCAAGTGTAACTTGAACCCATACACACAGACACATTAATGAGAATGTGTATATTTAGTTTTTTTTTTTTTTTTTGGTAAAAAAAAATTCAAGGAATAGTAAATAGTAAAAATCAACCAAGACAGAAGTTTTATTTATTTATTTATTTTAAAAAAGTAAAAATCACCGTTAACCTATACAAAGTTTGGCTACAAAATACAACTCCCCACTAAAAAAAATAAAAAGACTATATATTTTGAAAATTTAACCGTTAAATTACATGTTCTTTATATTCTTAACATGCACAACAAATTTCGTGTCAACCAAATTTTATTTACTATTCGATATATAAACTTATTTTTTATGCATAATTTTAGATTACAAAAATTGAAAATTTTAAATTTTTGATTGATGACATAGCTATTAATCTTTAATATTCTAAAAAATTTGCAAATATGGAGGATATAAGAAGAAAATGTCATCCAATGATGGATTTGTCAAAATTTACATCTAATAAAAAGATATTGAATGGAATTGTTACAATTACCAAACTTTTATATCCAATAATTTTATGGGCCGAATAGTAAAAAATAAGGTGTCGTCTAAATTTTTAAGGGAAAAGGTGAGATGGGGAACTCAAGCTAGGTTGTTGTATTGGGCTAAAGTAGTAGTAGCTCAATAATTTTATTTAAAAAAAAGTAAAAAAACATTTGAGTTGAAATTTTAGTAAAAACCCCAATTTAAACCATATGTTCATGTATTGTCTGATTCATATGATACAATACGATTTGATTCAATTTTTACGATACATGCCTGTATATCATACAATTCTTGAGTGCAACCGACAACCCGGCCAAACCGCCCGACGTCGACCCGAACCAAAGGTCCAGTCGGTCGGCGGCGAGTTTCCGTTCTTGAAAATTGACACCGGCGGGTCGAGTGACGGGTTTGCATCTCCAAAACCCGAGCAACCCGAACCCGACCGCAGCTACAAAAAAATCCGGCCAAATCTGGAAAAACAAGCTAGATCCGGCGAGATCTCGACTAGATCTAGCGAGATCTCGACCAGATCCGGCTAGATCTGGTGGGATTTAGCCATATTCGGCCAATTTCCAGCAATTTCGAGCCAAAAAAATGCAGATTTCATAAAAAAAATTCAGTTCCCGGCAAAAATTTTCCAGTTTCCGGCGTAAATCTCAGATTTTGGCGACTTTTTTTTTTTTTTTTTTTTTTTTTTTTTTTTTTTTTTTTTTTTCAGATTTTGATGCCCTTTTTTTATTTCCGGCAACCGACCGACGCTATGTATCACTCGAAACCGAACCGATTGATTTTTTCGGCGGTCGGTTTCGGATTCCTCCGCCCCTCCACCCGACGCTGGCGGGTCGAGTCCGGGTTGGGGCCAAAACCGACCCGGCTCGACTCGTGGACAGCCCTAACCCTTACAATACAAAATATTTTGTACATGATACAATACATATCATACGATCTTGACAACTACATTGGCAACTCACTATGTAAAGCTCAAGTTTGGGTCCATGAGTACGCCCAAATAGGCTCATTCTTTACTCTCCAAACCACAGTCATTCAATACCCTAAATAAAATACATGGTCTTGGGCTGTGTATGAAAATAAAATGTTGTAGATAGAGATAGTAGGCTTAAAAGGAGATGGGCCTTAATTTGTACGGGCTTATAGGGTTTTTAACAAAAGTAGCCATCAACAATAGCTCTAACCAACTCAGCCTAACGTTGGGTTAGTTTGGATTGTCAGGCTACAACCATTTTGTCATGCCTAATTAAATTTTTAAAAAAGGTTTTTATGCAACTATTTAAGCACATTATTTAATTAATAATTATAATATACACAATTAAGCCCAGTATTCAAATTTTTATCAAAACTAAGTTTCAAAATACTAAACCTTTTAAATACTAAATCCTTCAAATTTTTATCTAAACTAAGTTTCAAAATACTAACAAATATAATTTTTTTATTCAACTTAGGGTCAAATATATTTCTTTTAGCCAAACCTTTTAAATATTATTTAGAAATATATACTATTATTATTATTATTTTAGAAAACTGTCCCTCACTAATTCTGCCTTGAATTGGTGGGTTAAATGCACACTCCTAATGTTGACTTACTTAATTTACAATCAACTTGGAATTATTCAATTTATTATTTGTTTCAAGATGAGTATAAGGAATAAATCTTTTTATATATTTATGGAAAAAGTTTATATACAAATTGGTTTGGAGGAAATTTTCTTTAATCCACTGTGTGACGGTTAAAAAATCAACTATGTGTACTTATATGACATTTTGAATAAGTCATGTACAACAACCAAAAAAAGAAAGAAAAAAAAAACAAAAACAAAAACTAAGAGATGGGGGGATAGCTTATGTAACAAAGTCAAGCTTGGGTAGGAGTATTTGCTAGGTGCCATCAAATAAGTTAATGAGGAAAACAAGCTGTATGTTGTATGCAATCAGAGAGATGTTCAAATGAAAGCAAGACAATTCAGGTTTACTGTTGGAGACAAAAAATGAATCAATGTGCAACAGAGAAGTCAAGCTTGGGTAAGAGTATTTGCTAGGTGCCATCAAATGAGTTAATGAGGAAAACAAACTCTATATTGTATGCAATCAGAGAGAAGTCCAAATGAAAGTAAGACAATTCAAGCTTACTGTTGGAGATAGAAAATGAATCAATGTGCAACAGAGAAGTAAGAAAATGGAAGGTTGAGACTTTGGTCTATGACATCGGAAGGCTTCAATCTCTCTCTCTCTCTCTCTCTCTCTTTGATGACGCGGAACCTCATCATGAAGGCAGAGCCTTTTGGACCGCTAGGAGTAAACCATAGATACATGACAAGAAGGCTTTAGTCTCGAGGGACTAAAGCTATTTTTCATGTTGTCCACCCAAGAATTCTCAAAGAACCAAGGCAACTAGCAACTCAAAGCTTCAAAAAATTATATGGCTACCTTTTGGCTTAATAAATCTTTTGGAACTCTGTGAAGCTAACCCTCCTAAACTCTTTAGCAGTTATCTTCATTATGATCTCTTAAAAAAAAAAAATTAAAATTTTTTGGTTCACGATATATGCCATCTAATTGACTCTCTGAAAGACTTGTCAAGTTCTTAAACTAAGAGCCAATTTCGAAACTACCTGCATACCTCCAATGCAATGTCTTGATATATTGAAGCTACACAAGTTTAGGCATAATCTATCGAACTCAAGTTCAAGTTTTAAGAGCCTACTTAAAATAGCAGGATAATAATGCATCAGACAAAATCCATAGAACCTACTTAAAATTCTAGCTAAAAGAGAGTAACAAAATTATAAAATAAAATAAAATCAATCGTGCACTAAAAGTTCTGAGTCATCTGCACTGCAAATCTCCGAATCCATCATAGCTCTTAAATTCAGGGTTCCGTCTCCCTCCACAAAAAATCTGAAACTTGTCTTGAAGAGTCCTCTTATGTGTGTCAGACCACCTTCAAATGATATCACTTTCGGATATTTCAGTCCAAATTCACTCATGCAAGTCATGTCCCATTCCCAATGCGTAATTTGGGGCATCACATACCCATTCACTTCAAACTTCTCCTTCATTGCTTCATAGTTCTTTCTCCAGCCACAATCATGTTCCCCACAACAGCTTTCATAATGGCAACTAGACGCACAATTAGGGCGTTTACCTTCAAACATGAAAACCCTTTTGATCATGTCCTGTTTGCTCACATTCAGGTCTATTGCAGTTTCCAAAATTTTATCCAAGAATGATAATAGCAGCAGGCCCCATGGTTTAGTATCATTACCATCTCCTTTCGGGCTCACAACATTATTTAGTCTACAAAAATTTATCCTTGACTGAAGATCATCTCCCTTGATGCTCACCACCTCAGGATTATCACTGTACTTAAGGACCTTTCCCTTCCAAGGGCTTGCACAGAGTTCAGAAGTCATCAATGTAAAGCCACAGCAGAATTCATCTGTCCAATCATTACTGTTAAACGTTGAAATGCAATTGACAAATTTCCCATTCTTAGAGAAAGCATCCAGCATCCTTTTCCATTGCAGTTCAGCAACTTCATGACCATTAGCGTACTGAAAAAGTTTTAATATCTCATGAGGAAGTAAATCCTTGGCAGTGGTTTTTGGCATTTCAAGGCACTGCACATTTTGAAGGTACTGCAAAAACCTTTCTCGGTCATGCTTATAGAATGCACGCTTGTAAGTTTTGAAGGCAACAGATGACATTCGATCGTATGGAAGCAAGTTCCATTGATTGGCACTCATGTAAATTTCTGGTAACTCTAAGGCTTTGCGAAGTGGGACAAGAACTTCTTTTTGTAAACGGTTTCGAACTCTGTAAACATAGTGAGCCTCATCAATCCCTTCGTATTCAGGACAAGAATCATAAGGGAAAAGCCTCCTGGCAACACTCTCACAAAATAAAGTTGAATAATCATAAGAAGAGTAAAGAGAAGGGCACCATTTTGAAGCCAAACTAATTTTTGCTGTCTGCCCAGAATTCAAGTGCTCAAGATCAGCCTTAAGTAGCTTGGCAAAGAGATCAGAAATCCGATCATATAAGAAACAGTATTTTTTATCGTAAGTGTACCGCTTAATGGCTTTTTTCACCATCATATTTATTTTCTCCTTTCTCTCTTTCTCAGCATTCGTCCTATCCTTCAGAGCCTTCAATCTCTTCTCAAAGTCCTCTTTTAACATCATATTTCTTTTTACCATTCTCAAATATGTTGACTTCTCTTTCTTAGTCTTTGTCTTATCCTTCACAACCTTCATATTTTTCCTTCTCATCTTTATCCTTATAAGTATTTTGCTTCTCAGATTTTTCTCTATCCTTCTTGAAATTCCCTTTCCCCTTTCAAGTTCTTCCCTGTCCACGATGTATGTATGTTTCGGGGTGCCACTATTGACAATCCGACGGAGGATTTCCAGCAAGTCTTTCAAACACCCAAACTTGGCAAATGTTTTCACATTACACGCTAACGTTTTAGGGTGGTATTGATGGAGCCACATAGCTGCCACAAAGAACTCCTCTCTTCTTAGGTTTCTAAAATAACTAGTGTTCCTCAGGAGGCAAATGAGTTTGAGGGTAGTATGTGGACAGTGGTACCAAGAATTCTCCAAATAGTTCACCAGTCTAACAAATGTTTTCATTTTTCTACGCTCTTCATAAAATTGAAAACACGGATCACATGATCTAAGATAGCATTTCTCCCGAAGTAGTTTTTCATCAGAGAAGAAGTCTTGGGTATCAACTAGACTTGGGGTCGCATTAACCGTTGAATGAGAGATTTCTGGAGGTCCAAGTAGTCGAAATGGAGAAGGATTTAATTCTGCTGAGTTAGGACAAGAAAAAAAGCACCTTAAAGACAACACTCCAGAAATGTTTCTTAAATCAGTCCTTTTGATAGAGATGCGAAAGAGTGAAAAACCATGCTGACTCATATTACTACCTGAAGAAAATTAGTTTAGGATCAAAAGACATTGAATCAGATATTAAAAGAAAATGCTGGATCATAATACAACTAACATAATATGAAATTATGTGTGATAGACAATTCCAAAACTGCAAACTTCCAAAAGAATAGGTTTAAAGCAAAAGAAGAAGATATCAAAGCTACCAATTAGAATCCACAGCAGACTTTATTGTTCACTTTGTTTAAGGTTGCAACAGAGAATTGGTAAAATCTCCACTTGAATTCAATATATAATTTATTAATTTTTTTTTTTTTTCAAATTTGTAATTTACACACTCACCCAGCAGGACATGAATAAACCAAGACCTCACCCTCATGACTAAACCGAAACGGACCGCACCAATATCATAGCTACCAACTTTTTTTTTTTTTTTGAAAATAAAAACACCAAACATCGCCGTCGAGCCTGAGTTTGGAAAAGACGCCAGCACCAAAACTCAAAAGCCCAATACAAAATTTCACAAGAATCTTAAAGCATCACATTCTACGAAAGGAAACAGCTAAATATAATTTTACTTGGCCTAGAAATTTTTACCCATTAAAGTATAGATAATATGAACTCAAAGAAAGAGTATCTATGTCAGAAATTTTTTGAATAAGTGGATTAACATCAGAAATTTCTCAAGGTTTCTATGTCTAATGAAGTTTGAGCGAGAGAGAACCTTGTTGACTGTTGACTAGTGGGGGTGGAGAATATCCGGCGACTTCTTTCGTTGAAGCGGCGTTGGGTTTAGCTTTGCACGGCTGAGTATTAATTTTTCTAAATAATACGTAATTGTTTCATCCTGTTGTTGCGAACAGTGCCGGCCCAAAATTTGGGGTCAAAGGCGAAAATTTTACATGGCCTTTTATACTTAAACATTAATTAAATAAATTTATACTATAACACTAATTAAATTAAGACTAATTTGATGTAAATATAGAAATTGATGAATAATACTAATTAAATTAAGGTTAATTTCATACCGATGATTGAATATCATAGTTGAATCATAAATTTAAACAAAAAGAACTAAAAAATATATTATTTATTTAAAAAAGAAACTTACTTTAACTTGAATATATGACTATGCATAGTTATGTATAGTTGTAATCTAAATTTTAATTTTATATATTCTTTTTAAGAGAAAGAGATAAATATATATTATTTGGTGTGTGGCTTTATAGGTGATTAGTTTACAAAAATTAAGATCTCAAACTATTAGAGGAGATTAGTCATTGATGATATATCACATTTGCAGCATTTTTTTTGGGTGCATTTTAGGGTTTCAATTGGTTTAAATTTCTATTGGTCTCCTATTTTGGAAGCCTTGTTAGAAATGAAAAAGAAAAATACTAAAGATACTACAAAATGTTCACAATATAATGTGATAATGACTTTAATTGATGAATTTTAACAACTTAATTTATTCGTGTTTGAATTACTGTTTTATGTGATTGGTGACATGTCAGTTAAATTTAAACTTAAACCTATAGTAAAATTTGTGGTATCTTTAACATCACTCTTAAAAAAAGTACTAATTATTTAAAAATGTTATATTTTTATAAAACTTTGGGCCTTTATGGAGGGGGATGGGGCCTTTTTTTAGTAGGGAATTTCTTTTTTGGTTTTGGGGTCTTAGGCCCTAGGCCTTGGGTTGGCTCTGTTGCGAATATTATAGTCGTTATCATCTTCTTCTTCTTCTTCTTCTTCTTCATCATCTCCTCCATGATTGATATCGAGCTCTTTGTCTTTGCTCTAAAAGATAATGGCCGGCTTGGAATTGTTCGATCTCTCTCTCATGGGTTTGTAAATTAGATTGCAGATGAGTTTTAATTTGGTATCGGGTTAGGATTAAGACTTGAATTAGAACGGGTCAATTTTTTTTTTTTTTTTTTAATGTGTAAATTGATTTTATTAATTTTTTACTTAAAAAATTGTCACATCATTAAAAAAATTGCCAAGTTATTGTTTCGTACTTTCGTTAGCCACATAAGTAATACCAGTAATGAAAGTAAAAAAAAAAAAAGACTAATACAACTTAGTTTTAAAACTTAAAAAACGAAGTGTGCTCACTTCAAACTTAAGAGACCGATTATCTTTACAGAGTAAACTCGAGGGACTAATATTATAATTTCGTCTATTATTATTCTTAAGTCTTAACAACTTGCTGATGTTTCATAATGATACTAGACTTAACTTGCCACTGCATGCACATAGGAACAAGTCATAGAATCGGTAGGCACATATAGACAGTTCCCATATCAAAGAATTGTCTTGTAATAATTCGGCCCAATTGGAAAACCCAGCTAGAGGTGCTTGGTGTTCATCATCTTAATTCTACTTGCATGTACAAGGGCCAGAACAAGTATTGTTGGGCCAACTATTGAAAATATAAAACTAAGTCCATTATTACAAGCAAACCCAAGCAAGGATGAGCAGCCCAATAGATTGAGTTCTGAGCAGTAGAGCCCGATTCTAGACTTTTCTTGGAGGAAGTGGACTTCTTTTCTTCCTTTGCACGTTTTTATTTTTCACCGCCTCGCAGCAATTCCTAGGGCTTTTAACCCGTGGTTAGTAGGGTTTTTTCTTTAATTTACAATTGGATAAGTATTATATGTAGACAAGTTTTAAAAGCTTTTTTTTTTTTTTTTTTAAAAATATATTATTTATTATTATATAAAGATTTTTTGTGCTGGCCACTCTTGATTCATGGCTGATTTTTTTTTTAATAAAAAAGTCGTAACTTTTTTTAAGAAGAAAATAAAAAATAGTACATCTTGAGCCAAAGAAAACTCAATCATATTACGATTTTCCTTTATCCAAGTTATATAGTCAAAAACATCATTAGCATGTTGTGCCAAGTTACGATTATCTTCCTGCTTGACGTGGTTCACTTGCACGCTTTTGAAGTCTTATAGCTTCTGCCGAATCCCCTAAATAATATTACAAATTGTAGTAGGTGGTTCACTTTCTTCCCGTAAAGACTCAATGATTATCTTTGAGTCACTTTCGAAGACTACCTCTCTTACCCCACATTCCAAGCAAAGAGGACTCCCTCCTGTAATGCTTTGGCTTCGGATTCCTTAAGGTCCCAAAGGAATAGGAGGCCTTCAGATTCGTGGCTAAATTAGATTATAAATGTTTGTTTATTTTTTCATAAAAGATAAGAACAATAAACTCATTGGTGGACACACTAATTGATTTATAATGCAATTCTTTTAAAATAAAATGATTAGTAACGCATTTAATTTAAGAACAAAAGTAGTGGAAAAATTATGCATTTTATAAACATAATTTTTTAAATATTTATTGTTCAACAATTTGTACACCTATAGATCCATGAGGCAAAATTGACATTGAATGAATTAGTACTATGTCATAATTTTTCAATCTGAGTAGAGATGTAAAATTATATGTTCAAAATTATCAAATAAAAATATTTATGAAAGACGCAAATTTTTTTTAGAAAAGGATTTATTCTCACAATCAGGGAAGCTAACAATGTAGACTATGCATGGTAGTTTTATCATTATATTTGCTCCTTTTTGTTACTCTAGCTAATTTCAAGGCCAAAGTTTATTAGCAAAGAAATCTATAAACTTGTTGATAGGAGAAGACGTTTTCCTAAGGGCCGAAGCAACTATAGTTTTTATGATCATTCAAGTAGACCCGCCTTGTCTTCTCTCTAGGTCTCTCTGGAAACCTAGAGGTGAAAAAAAAAATTTCTGCCTGGTGCAAACTCTTTCTCCGGTACGGTAGAATCCTCTAAGGAGACATGGATGAGATCACGAATAGGTGCGCTGGGTTACGCTTGTCGGCAAAGGAAAGTGCTGAAGTTGAGATACAAACCCCGAAAATAGAGGCCGGACCGATCCTAGTTGGTAAGTTCTACACGAAAAGATGGGTAAACTTGGAGTCGGTGGCGAGGGTTTTGAAAATAGCATGGAAAACGAAGGAAAACTTTGAGGTCTGTGATCTGGGGGAGAATAGAGCTTTGTTTCTATTTAAGACGATGGACGATCTAGATAGAGTATTGCTACTAGGTCCATGGTCGTATGACAAGTATCTCCTTACTCTTCACAGGCTTCAAACTGGGGAATCGGCTCGGATGGTGTCTCTTGACAGGGTATCGTTCTGGATTCAAGTACATGGACTGCCCACGATGAGCTAGACCAAATAAATAGGAATGAGGATCGGGGAAACGCTGGGGGCAGTGGAGAAAATGGAGGTGGATGACAAAGGTTTTTGTATGGGAGGTTGTCTGCGCATCCGCGTATCAGTAAAATCTACAGAACCGTTATGCCGGGGCCGGAAAATATGCTTGGGAAATGCAGAACCGATATGGGTAGACTTCAAATATGAACGTCTTCCCATATTTTGCTATTGGTGTGGCATGATGGACCACGATGAAAAGGAATGCTTACAGTGGATAAGGAGTAAGGAGTCACTGAAACCAGAGGAAAAACAATTCAGAGCGTGGCTGAGGGCCATACCGGAAAAGACCCAGAAGCCTCAGCGGAGTGAGGCGATGAGATACGGCGGGCGTAGGGAAGATGGTGATGTTGACAAGACTGTTGACAGGTTGGCGAGCATTCCAAAGGAGTCTATGCAGAGGTGGCAGGGGGCTAGTGGATTGCGGGTAGGTACGTCTGATCTTACCAACGTCAACAGGGACGATGTGGAGATCACGAGGAAGCTAGAGAATTGTGTTGAGCAGCAGGTAAAGCCGGTTTTGGCGCGGGCAGAGGACTTCGAAAAGAAACTTGCAGAGATTGACGCAGGAATTCATGGTGGAATTTCCGGATTGATGAAAGAAGAGGGGACAGTGACTGAAGTGATGGAAAGTAATTTGGATCAGAGCTCTAGACTCACGTATGCTCAGTTAAATGGGTTAAATTGTGCTGTGAGTAACGGCCTAACTAAACAGGACGTTGTGGGCTTATCTAATGCACACGGGCCCAATAGGCAACTGATTAGGGACAACTTCACTGAACAGGCCCAATCGGAAAATCACCTCCTTTTTGCTTCAGTCAACCCAACTCCTATTAAGGACACCAACTCTACAAAGTCACAGGGAAGGGGCCCGAAAAAAACAAAAATAAAGCAGTTGGCAAAAGGAAAAGAGAATATAACAGGGGTGCATCCAAAAGCTGGTATGGTAGCCATAATAACTCGGGACGTGGATATGGAGATAGATAGAGTGGAGGTAGGGAACAAGAGAAGATGTCGTACACCTCTGTTAGAGCTTGAGAGAGAGAATGGGAATGGCAAGAGAGTGAAAGTGGAAGGGGAAGTGAAGGAGCTTGGAGAAGTTATGAAACAACTTCTTGGATCGGTGGAGGCTGCAGAGCAGCCCTGCCGGGCACAATGAGTGCCTTAGCCTGGAATTGTAGGGGGCTTGGGAACCCCCTAACAGTTAAAACACTCCAAAAAATTGTCAAGGAGGAAGATCCCACTTTAGTCTTTCTAATGGAGACTAAATTTAAGTTAACGGAGATGGAAGGAATGAAAAGAAAGATTGAGAGACAACATGGCCTGGTGGTGCCAAGCCAAAATCATGGGGGTGGTTTAGCTTTACTTTGGAAGAATACACTACAGGTGGAACCTCTGACTTATTCACAGAGGCATATGGATGTGATAGTTATTGAGGAGGGTGGTAGGAAAAGATGGAGGTTTACCGGATTTTATGGAAACCCGGAGACATGTAAACGGGAGGAGTTGTGGAATTTGATTAGGAATCTCAGTAAAAGATGTGATCTCCCTTGGGTGATCATGGGAGATTTCAATGAGCTTCTTCATGCTAATGAAAAAGAGGGGGGTAACGCAAGACCCGAGGGTCAGATGAAACTGTTTCGGGACACCATTAATAGCTGCGAATTACGTGACTTGGGATATTATGGGTCAGACTTCACATGGAGTCGTAGACTTGGCACAAAAGGGTGGGTCCGTGAACGATTGGATAGAGCTTTTGTTTCGACTGATTGGATAGTGATGTTCCCTACAAATAAACTATTCCATGTGGCAAATTCTGTGTCCGATCACAGCATGCTGATTCTCAAGAATGCAAAACCAACCAGACGGCGAAATAAGAGTACAAAGCTATTTAGATTTGAGTCGATGTGGCTGAGAGATGAACGATGCTCTGTGGTGGTATCTGATGCTTGGGAAAGAGGAAGAATTGGGGGGACGGAATGGCCGCTCCTTCATTGCTTGGAGGAGTGTCGGGTTTCACTGGCCGAGTGGAACAAAAACTCTTTTGGCCATGTTGGCAAACAAATTTCCGAGTTGCAAAGGAAGCTTCAGTTGTTGGAGAATATGAAGGGTGGTGGGTCGAATTTAGAAGACATTCATGCCATGAAGAAGGAGCTGAATAAGTGGCTGTTTGTGGAGGAGGACATGTGGCATCAACGGTCCCGAAACAATTGGCTGAGTGCTGGTGATAAAAACACCACTTTTTTCCACACAAAAGCTTCTAACTGACAACAAAGAAACTCTATAAATAGGGTGCTGGACTTTGATAACACTTGGCAGGAGGATGAGGAACAAATAAGCAGAACTTTTCTTGACTATTATGAACAGCTGTTTACATCCTCGCGGCCAGCAGTGGAGGATGAGCTAATTGAGGCCATTCACACAAAAGTCACGGATAGGATGAATGCTTCCTTGCTCAGAAATTTTAATGCACAGGAGGTGGAGAAAGCTCTTCAGCAGATGCACCCCTTAAAAGCGCCCGGACCCGATGGTATGCCCTCCCTATTTTACCAACATTTCTGGCCTATGGTTAAATCTATTGTCATTACTACTATTTTAGACTTTCTTAACTATGGCATTGCTCCACCACATTTTAATGATACCCACATTGTACTAATCCCTAAAACCAAGAATCCGGAAAGGGTTACTGATTATAGGCCTATTAGCTTATGCAACGTGGCATATAAGCTAGCCTCCAAGGTGGTGGCAAACAGAATGAAATTTGTCTTGCAGGAGATTGTTTGTGAGAATCAGAGCGCTTTTGTGGCAGAGAGGCTTATCACCAATAATGTACTTGTGGCCCATGAAATGATGACCCACATAAGTAGAAAAAAGAAGGGTAAATGTGGTGAAATGGCTCTAAAGCTCGACATGAGTAAGGCTTATGACCGAGTTGAATGGGTCTGCTTGCAGCAGATAATGAAAAGACTGGGGTTTCATGATGACTGGATTTCCATAGTGATGAGATGTGTGTCTTCGGTTACCTATGCAGTGAGAATTAATGGACATCCTTATGGTAAGATTCAACCAACTCGGGGCTGAGGCAAGGAGACCCACTGTCACCTTATCTCTTTCTCATTTGTGCAGAGGGCCTCTCTGCACTCCTACACAATGCAGTCCAACTGAAAAAGCTCAAAGGGGTGGCTGCCTCAGCAAAGGGACCGAAAATTTCACACATTTTTTTCGCCGATGACAGTATTATCTTTGGAAGGGCAACAAGGGAGGATGTTGCTGAGATTCAGCGGTTGCTACAAGTCTACGAAGTCTCTTCGGGCTAGCAGCTAAATAGAAACAAGACTTCACTATTTTTCAGCCCCAATATGGATGATGGGATTAGAGAAGATATGAAAACCATGTTCGGTGCCCATGTGATCAAACCCCATGAAACCTACCTCGGTTTACCCTCTTTGGTTGGAAGATCCAAGTCCAATACTTTTGCTCACTTGAAACAGAGAGTGGCGAACAAGGTGTCTAGCTGGAAGGAAAAATTATTAACTGGTGCTGGCAAAGAAATCTTGATTAAGGCAGTCGCATAAGCGGTGCCATCTTACACCATGAGCTGTTTTCTCTTGCCAAACAATCTATGTGATGAACTTGCCGGAATGACTAGACAATTTTGGTGGGGCCAAGCGAATAAGGAGAGGAAATTGGCTTGGTTAAGCTGGGAGAAGCTGTGCATGCCAAAAGATAGAGGGGGTTTGCGCTTTCGTGACTTGAAACTCTTCAATTTAGCTCTCTTAGCGAAATAGGGATGGAGGTTGCAAACAAACACCTCTTCCCTGTTCAACCGAGTATTTAGAGCTAAATATTTTCCTCATGGTAGTTTTGTGGATGCAGACTTAGGAAGAAACCCATCCTATGTGTGGAGGAGCCTTATGGCTGCACAAGGGGTGGTGCGAAATGGTAGTAGATGGCAGGTGGGTGATGGAGGAAACATTAGAGTATGGTGCGACAAATGGGTACCAAGGCCGAGCACTTACATGGTGGTTACTCCAGAAAAGCCGAATTCACAGGTTGCTCTGGTCAAGGATCTCATAAACAGAGAGGCATTTGAGTGGGATGTGGGGTTAGTCAAACAATGCTTTGATGCCGAGGATGCTTCAGCTATATTGGGTATTCCGTTAAGCTTGACTGGTCGACGGGATAGGCTGGTTTGGGTTGCTAATAAGTCTGGGAAATTTTTGGTCAAGTCGGCTTACGCGTTAGCCTACGAGGAAAGGATAGAACAAAATAGGGGAGATTGCTCAAACGCCTCAATGCGCAAACGGGTGTGGAGATGTATTTGGCAGCTGAAACTCCCTCACAAGCTACGACATTTTGCATGGAAAGCTGGCCGGAATATCCTAGCTACCAAGGATAACCTCATACGAAGGAGAATTACTGAGGACGACGCATGTGTCTTGTGTGGTCAGCCTAAGGAAACAACATGCCACCTGTTGTGGTTTTGCAAGCACGCCCGTGAGATATGGGAAACTAGCAAGCTTGTTCTACCATTTGTCATTAACCAATCTTGGACTTTCTTAGATATTGTACAGTGTTTGCAAAACTGGGAAACAACTCAGCCCGGACTGATGGAGAAGGTCATATCGGTCTGCTGGGGAATATGGAAAGACTGAAATGAAAGAAGAATGGGAGGCATGGGCAAGCCGGGACGAGTGATCTTGAAATCCGCCTTGCACCTTGTGGAGGAGTATCGCGCCGCAAATGACGTTAGACAGAGAGATATATCGGGTGGGGGTCCATTGACAATATGGAAGCCACTTGACATGGGAAGATACAAAGTGAATGTTGACGGTGCAGTTTTCAAACATAGGAAAAAAACGGGAATAGGTGTGGTGATCAGGGATGAAGCTGGAGAGGTAGTTGCAGCCTTAAGTAAGATAGTGGATGCACCGTTGGGGGCTGTAGAGATCGAAGCAAAAGCAGTGGAGGCAGGGGTATCTTTTGCAAGGGACGTGGGTATTAGGGAGGCGGTGTTTGAAGGCGACTCGTTGATCATTTGCAAGGCGCTCCAGGGAGCTGGGGATGCGCCTTCTTCCATTCAAAATGTGCTGGAAGAAACTCTGGAAATAGCCACAAGTTTTAGGTGTTTTTCTTTCTCTCATGTGAAAAGACAGGGAAATGTCCCTGCTCACTTGCTAGCGCAGTATGCTAAAGAGCTTGAGAACTATGTAGTTTGGCTAGAGGAATGTCCTAGCCTTTTAGAGCACGCGTGTGCTCATGACATGTCTGTAGTTTCTCACTCTTGATTTTAATAGTATTATTCAGTATTTCCTATAAAAAAAAAAAAAAAAAAAAGGGTCGAAGCAACTAGTTGCTACTTGCAAGGGTGTGGTTTGAGTTGAGGATATAAATCACCAAATCCATTATATCTTTTTCCTCCTTATATTAAGGCATGAGATTAAGAATCACATTTCTTTGGAGGTAAAAGTTAGAAGTTAGAACACGTCCCTAACTTTTTTATAGTTGTAAATTGAAATTCTCACTTGGACTAAAAAATAAAAAGCAGTACTAACAAATGTTTCATTTTTATTTTTTGACAGGCATTAAAAGAAATCAAACAGAGGAAAACAATCCAATTCCAAACCAAAACCTTGTAAGAATCTGTTCTCTTTCAAGGGCCATAATAAGGCAATGTCATTCTGAAATTCATTTTCAAGAAAACATTTAGACCCTTCTAATGGTGTAAAGAAAATGCACAAGTCTTATCTTGTCCATATGGGTCATCCGTGAGAAAAGAATGGAAAGATGGGATGCATGAAGCATGCTCGTCCCCAATAACCTTGTCCGTCCTTAATAAAGGACGGACGAGTTCATTGGGCCTTGAGCGTATTGAGCATTTGACGACTCAAATTTCCACCAGGCGTAAGGGACGAGTTGCCTCATTACGAGCCAAGTCCTCCACCAACCGTTATGGAACACAGGTCCAAATAAGGTAACTTCCATGGCAGTTATGGAAGTTACCTCTGTTAACGTGTATAGTGTTGTGGGCTTTAGGCCCAACTAGATTACTTGTATAGCACACATTCTTGTACTACACTCATACTTGTACTGCACTCATATAAAGACACTCATGTATATTCTTTCACTGAGAAATACAATACAATTATTCAGTATTTCTAACATGGTATCAGAGCCATCGCTCTGAGTTTTTCATTGTAGTCTTGTCTCAATTAGTGTTATTTCAGACTCGCAATTGCTTCCGCTATTACAATTGCTGTTGCAGCAATTCGCTGTTAAACCTCTGACGCATCTCAGTCATCGTCTTTGGTTCGGATCTGTAGCCGCAGTTGTTCAAAGTCTCGAGACCACTACCATATCGTCGCCGCTATGATCCTTGCTCCGATTGTGTTTTTTTAGGCATCACTAAGATCGTCCTCCGCTGATCTACCATTTAGTGAAAACCTGACCACCATCGGAGGCCCCACGCGTTGCCCAAAGATTCTGCGCCCAAGATCACGTGCTCCATGCGCCGACATGTGCTGTAAGTCTTTTTCATGCGCCGCCACGTGCTGTCTGTCTTATTCACGCGCCTACACGCGCTGCCACGCGCCAAATCTGCACCAGCTGACGTCAGCCCTAGGTGACGTCATCTCTGCCACATCATCTGCTGACATCATCGTCCATTCATCTGTTGACGTCACCCACTACGTCAGTTGACGTCATCGTTGTTCTAGCCGTTGACCTACCGTTGACTTTGACCAAAGGTTGACTTTGACTGTTGACTTTTCTCCAGGGTTGACTTTTGTAGTCCAGGTGCTCCTTACCCAGTTTTTCGCGTAGATTTCATTTTTGTAGTCTGTTTTCACATATTTTGCTTCTAAATGAAGAATAAGGACATGTCTTCTTCTTGTTGCAATAATCGTAGTCGACAATCCAGCAAACGTTTTTGCAATTTTTGCAAATGTTTTGGCCACAATATTGAGACTTGCTATCGCCGCAACAAATCAGCTGTTTCAATTTCTACTGCTACTGTTGCTAACACTGAGAGTGTCCAGCCAATGGCTTCCATCTCTGCACAGTCTAAGTCTTCAAGAGACACTTTCACCATGTCCACAGATGACCTTAAAAACATCATCGCCAATGTCATTCGTATGGTTCGTAATGCATCTTATTTCTCTTCTCTCTCAGCTTTATCTGGTATGTCTCCTTCCTCTTGGCTTATGGATTCTGCTTGTTGCAATCACATGACACCTCACTCGTCTTTATTTTCTGAACTCAAACCTGCACCACACCCTTTTAATATTCGCACAGCAAATGGTTTCACTATGTCTGGCCATAATATAGGTTCTGTTTCGACCTCCAACCTCTCGGTTCTTGGGGTCTTTAATGTTCCTGACCTTTCTTACAATTTATTTTATGTGGGACAATTAGCTGAGTTGGGTTATCACATTATATTTGATTATTCTGGGTGTATTGTGCAGGATCTGAGGACGGGACAGGAGCTTAGGACCGGTCCCAGAGTTGGGCGTATGTTTCCCATGGACAACCTTCGTCTACCACTTGTTGCTCCTGTTTCTATTGCTGCAGCTGCTACAGTTTCTTCAATTCCTTCCCTTGCACTTTGGCATGCTCGTCTTGGTCACACATTTTCCTCTCGGGTACAACAATTGGCTTCTAGAGGTTTGTTAGGTTCAGTGTCTACAGAAAATTTTGATTGTATTTCATGTTAGTTAGGAAAACAACCAGCTTTGCCTTTCAATACTAGTGAATCAATATCCACTGATATCTTTGACCTTATTCATTCTGATGTTTGGGGACCTTCCTCTGTCTCTAGTATTGGTGGGTCTCGATATTTTGTTGTCTTTATTGATGATTACTCTCGCTATAGCTGGATTTTTAATATGAAACATCGTTTTGAATTATTGGAAGTATATTCTAATTTTGCAAAAATGGTTGAAACTCAGTTTTCTAGACGCATCAAAATTTTTCGATTTGATAATGCTCTTGAATACACTCAATATGCTTTCCAAGCTGTTTTGCATTCCTATGGCACAGTTCATCAACTAATTTGTCCAGGTACCTCTCAGCAAAATGGTAGAGCCGAACGAAAACTTCGTCATATTCTTGACACTGTTTGTGCTCTCCTTCTCTTTGCCAAAGTTCCTGCTCCTTTTTGGGGTGAAGCTGCTCTTCATGCTGTTCATACTATTAATTGCATTCCGAGTCCTATTATCCAAAATCAAACTCCATATGAGCGCCTTTTTGGGTCACCTCCAGACTATCATCACTTTTGCTCCTTCGGTTCTGCTTGTTTCGTTCTTCTTCATCCACATGAGCATAACAAACTTGAGCCTCGGTCAATGCTTTGTTGTTTTCTTGGCTATGGTGAAACTCAAAAGGGGTATCGGTGTTATGATCCTGTCTCTCATCGTCTACGTATCTCCCACAATGTTGTCTTTTGGGAACATCGCCTCTTTGTCGAGCTCTCTCACTTCCGTGCCTCCCTATCTTCCTTCTCTGTCTTAGATCTTTTTCCAGATGAGGCACATATTCCTTCTGTAGCTGCTCCTGATCCTCCTGTAGTTGCTCCTGATTCTCCTCTAGACTTCTTTATCCAATCACTAGATATCACTGATCCCTTTCCTAGTTCACCCTTTAATGAACAGGTGGAAGATGAACAGGTTTAAGACGAGCTACCCAACCCCAACCCTGAGCTTAGGTCCCCTGCTCCTGCTCTGCCTGAAGATCTTGCACGAGACATTCCACCTCGTCACTCAACTTAGGTAAGATCTATTCCTACACATTTACTTGACTATCACTGTTACATTGCCCTTGCTACACTACACGAGCCTCACACCTATCGTGAGGCTTCCACTGACTCTTTATGGCAGATTGCAATAAAAGAAGAACTTGATGCATTATCTAAAAATCATACTTGGGATTTGGTGACACTTCCTCCTGGAAAATCTGTGGTTGGTTGTAAGTGGATCTACAAGATTAAGACTCGCTCTAATGGGTCTATTGAGCGCTACAAAGCTCGTCTTGTTGCAAAAGGTTTTACACAGGAGTATGGGATTGATTATGAATAGACCTGTGCTCCGGTTGCTCATATCTCATCTGTTCGTGCCCTCTTAGCTGTTGCTGTTGCCAGTAAATGGGACATTTTTTAGATGGATGTCAAAAATGCATTCCTTAATGGGGATTTAAGTGAAGAAGTGTATATGCAACCTCCTCCTGGTCTCTCTGTTGACTCAAATAAGGTTTGTCACCTTCGACGTGCACTTTATGGCCTTAAACAAGCTCCACGAGCTTGGTTTGCCAAATTCAGCTCTACCATCTCTCGCTTGGGTTACATGGCCAGTCATTATGATTCTGCCTTATTTCTTCGTCGCACTGACAAAGGCACTATTTTACTTCTCTTGTATGTGGATGATATGATCATAACTGGTGATGACCTCAGTGGCATTCAAAAACTCAAGGATTTTCTCAGTCAGCAGTTTGAGATGAAAGATCTTGGACATCTCAGCTACTTCTTGGGTCTTGAAATCACTCATTCTACAGATGGACTTTATATTACTCAAGCCAAGTATGCCTCTGAACTCTTGTCTTGACTTGGACTCACTGATTGCAAGAGTGTTGACACTCCAGTTGAGCTTAATGCGCATCTGACTCCCTCAGGAGGGAAACCATTGTCTAATCCCTCTCTTTACAGACGCTTGGTTGGCAGCCTAGTTTATCTCACTGTCACTCGTCCAAACATTTCCTATGTTGTTCACCAGGTGAGCCAGTATTTATTTGCTCCACGATTGACTTACTATGCTGCTGTTCTGCGCATTCTTCGATACCTAAAGGGCACTCTCTTCCATGGTCTTTTCTACTCTGCTCAGTATCCTCTTATTCTCCGTGCATTTTCTGATGCTGATTGGGCAGGAGATCCCACTGATTGCAGGTCCACCACTGGTTATTGCTTTCTTCTTGGTTCTTCTCTGATTTCTTGGTGAAGCAAGAAACAAACTCATGTGGCCCGCTCCAGTACTGAAGCAGAATATCGTGCCCTTGCTGATACTACATCTGAGCTCCTTTGGCTACGATGGCTTATCAAAGACTTAGGTGTGTCTACATCCTTTGCTACTCCTCTTTATTGTGACAACAATAGTGCCATTCATATTGCTCACAATGATGTCTTCCATGAACGGACTAAACACATCGAGATCGATTGTCATTTTATCCGTTATCATCTTGTCCATGGTGCTCTCAAGCTGATCTCAGTCTTCTCTAAAGATCAACTTGCAGATATCTTCACCAAGTCATATCCTAAGGGACGCCTTCATACTTTGGTTGACAACCTCAAGTTGGTCTCACATCCACCTTGAGTTTGAGGGGGGCTGTTAACGTGTATAGTGTTGTGGGCTTTAGGCCCAACTAAATTATTTGTATAGCACACATTCTTGTATTACACTCTTACTTGTACATATGCCTCCTATATACAGGCACTCATGTATATTCTTTCACTGAGAAATACAATACAATTATTCAGTATTTCTAACAACCTCCGAATCTTCTGAACTCCTCGACAATAGGAACGGTTATTAAACAAGTAACCATTTCATGTATGCTATATAAGCATTCCCTTACGAAGAGGTAATTCATTGAGAGACTTCCACAAAATTGGAATCCCAAAAATACTAACTTTACCATCGGAGGATTCTTAGCCGGTCTTCCTCGGTCACCTCTGATTTTGTGTTTGCTTTTTCAGGACTATCAAGTGCTCTTTGATCACGAATGCCCGAGACATTTAGCCTACTGATTTCTATGATCATCACCTTCCAATCTCAAATAATAGACATTTGCACCAGCTTATTATAAAGAATGCGGTCATCCCCTACTGGTGTTGCTCTCTAACAATGCACTTTGCACAAGTTCCTGATGCATGAGATACATTAGCTACCAGACAATCAACACAAAAATATCAACCAAGGAATTAAAAATAGAAAATATGGACAAAACCCAAAAAGTATCAAATATGGAACAGTAATTGAATAACAGGTTTTTTCACCTTCACATCCCTGTGTGAGAGGAACTTCCCCAAGTTTTGGATGATCAACCTCATATCTTCAACCTGAAAGACAATGGTTGCTCCTTACCACACTAATCATCATGATATCACGCATAAGAGAGAGAGAGAGAGAGAGAGAGTACAAATAAAATATTTACCCTAATGCAACCAGCTTGATTTCAGTCAAAAAACCTAAAAGCCTGTTTCAAATTTGAAAACTAACATTAATAAATGACAAGTGTATGCAACAAACATGCTATAATAGAAATTGGGAAATAATGGAAGGGCGCAAAGAGTTCTCAAAAACATACCTGCAATAATTCTTTATCATAGCAACCTCCATCACGGAAGAAGTTTCTTTCACACCAGTATCAGCCTTTTGAGTCTGTCTTTTCATTCTCATCAGACTTGAGCTCTGTCTCAGAAGCTTTCGGTTTCTCTTTCTACTTAGAAGAGTCCTCTCCTTCATCTTTTTCAATTCCTACCACCTTTTCAGGTGCAGCATTCACATCAATTTTCTACTCTTCTTTTTTCTCATTAGGTAAATCGTGTTGCATACCTGACTCCTCCATTTCTTTGTCCTCTTCAGGATCTTCATCATCTGTTTCATCTTCCATCTTCACCACATCTGTTTCATCTTCCATCTTCACCTCAACAACATGATCAACAGATTTATCCTCCTCTTTTTCCTTGGTTTTGTCATCATCTGGTTGAACTGTGTTCAATGTTTCAGACTTACTATCCTGCTCTTTCACAAGGAGCTCACTGGTCTTTGCTCGCTTCACTGGTGATTTTTTATCCCTTTTCTTTGCTTGAATTTCATCTCGTTGCCTCTTACGTTGATTTCTTCTTGTCACAAATTTTACACGTAGTTTCTGCGCACACACACCCAAAAAAATAAGCATGTAAATGAGGATGCCTCAGTAAAGGTAACATGCATATTGACATAGTCCATAACAAACCTATAGAAATGTTAAGATACGACTACCCATCTGATATTGAAGCATTTCATACAACAATTCAGCAAATAATGACAACTACAAGAAACATGAAACACAGTGAGGAAGAAACAAGAAGTTATAATCTTGCTAGTTATATAAGGTCAGATAGAGAGAGAGAGAGACAGCATATAAGAGAAATGGATGAAGCAGGAGAACAAACCTCAAATGTTGATTCTTGCATGTCCTTGTCAGTATAATCCAGGAGTGAATCTAGTGAAAGTGATAATGAACAAAGCTGTAATGGAAGATTCATAGTTAGACAAGGAGTACAAACAAGCTACATTAGATGGGGTGAACATGCAGAATATATTTGATTAACATGTAGTATATAATGCTGTGTAGGATGGCAAAAACCTACTTTGGATTCTTGCTCCATTTGGTTTGTAAAATTAATCCAGGTTGTCGAGGAGGTTCTTCAGGCTCTCTCTTTCCTTTCAAATCTTTATTTGATTTGCTTCTAGAGTCATCTTTTCCATCATTTCTTTTCTCACTTTCTCATCTTTAGATTTATCCCCATTTTTTAATTTTCCATTCTTGCCATCATCCTGAGGAACTTTCTTCTTGTCAGCATCAGTCTCCACACCACTTTTCATCTAGTTTTTCTTTCATCCTTCTTATCATCCTTGTCAGCCTTTATCTCTGTTTTGCTTGAATCACCGTCACCTTGCTTCTTAGTAGCAACTGTTTTGGAGTCAATATTGGGAACTGTTTTCTATTCAGATCTTTTGACCTCAGTGACCATATTTTCAGCATCTGCTACTTGCATCTCCGTGTTTTTGGTTTCATGCACTGCCTGAACAGCCTTTATTTCATTCCCATCAGCATCTTTCTTAGTTCCAGGAACCCCATCACTGGATTCCAAACCAGAGACCATTTTTTTAGCTATCCTCTTAATTATTTTTTCCTTTGCAGTTGTTTTTACACTGGTAGCTTCCACAACGGCAGCATTGCTTGGATCTGAATTATCCTTTGGTTTATCCTCAATACCTTCATTCTGAGCTGTTTTTCCTACTGGAACCTTTTTTTACCATCTTTTTTCTTACAAATTTCTTAGTGGGAGCAACCAATTTATCCTGTTGATCAGGTATCTCTAAATTTACGTTCTTCTGTCAACTATCCTTCTCATCCAATCACCCTTTTCATTCCATTTCCATTTTTCTCCTTTTTGATAGAATCTTCTGCTTGTCCAGAGGATGTGGGCTCTCTATTTTTTTTTTTTTTTTGAGGAATCCTTTTCCTTATCTAAATTACAACACCCGCCAAAAAAAAGAAATCAATTTGATAACTGATGAAAAACATAAGAAGAAAAGAGATATTAAATAAAATGAGACCAGGCACAACAAGTTACCTTTCAGCCCATCTTTCTTCTCTCTAGACCTCTGAAAAGAATACAACATTATATTAGTAAGAAGAAAGCTGCAAATTCAAAAGACCTAGGCAAGAATAGACATGATTGCCAAACGTTGAGCACTAATGTTGCTCTAAATAGAGCCAGAATGTTAAATAATAGATAACCCCATGTAATTGGTATTAAGACTTTAATGGGGTGAATTCAGCAACGTTGTGTCCAGAATCTAAAGATATTTTGACCAACCCACTTTTCAGTTACATGCCCATATCATGAGAACCAGATATCAAGTTCTCTCCAGGTTGATTGCTACAAATACAGCTCCATGCTTAAATTTCCTTTCAGAATTGAGTTGATTGGAATTGACAACAACCATCACACTCAAAGTGCACGAGTAAGAATGTTTTCAACAACCGAATTTGATCTTCACTCAATCTCAGAACAGATATCTGTCCATGTATCTACATATGCGCATAACTACATGTATATATTTTGTGTTTGTCTCTGCCAGTGTGTGAATTAGATGTCTTTTGGCAACAAACTTGAGCATGAGTAAAACTAATCAAAAAAATTTTCAGACAATATAATTACAGACCTCTTTTTCCAAAGAAAGTTGGCGCTCTCTCTCTGCAACAGTCTTCTTGTGAGCAAGCCATTGCCCATTGGTCTCTCCATGCATCCAAAGAAGGGAGACATTCAGACAAATTTGGAACAAACAGTACAGTGACCTTATGGCTTAAAAGTCCATCCTTGCCAAGTCTGTCATAGTGTATCTGCAAACGCCAAGTAGAATTAAAAATTAACTTTCTGGATCTGGTAAATACAAGCACGTAACCAAAAACAAAATCTCTAAATACAACCCAGAAGCATCAAAAGAGTTCAAAAACACAATATATTGCACTTTCTCATCTGCATCATAACCAAAGAAAAACGTTTTTTGCTTTTTTGGTCAAAAAAGATGATACCTAAAAAGATGGTACAAAAGCATATTCTGGATAAGTATAAGATAAACTTTGCAAAAACCATTAAAGTAACAGCTTTAAAGAGCAGCACCTGACAGGAGTGTTGATGGAAATTGGAAAGTCTAAGGTTCTCCCTTGGCCAGTTCACAATAGCCTAAAACATTTAAAATGCCACAATAAGGCAATTATTCAACTATCTACTTGACATCTTTAAAATAGAGGATAAAGACTAACCTTTGAAAATTCTGGGGACACAAAATAGTCTAGGATATCTCTTATCAAGTGGCAAATAATCCCTCTCAACATCTACCAAACTGAATTAGTGAACCTGCAAATAGACAGTTGTCATCACCGAAAGGAATGAAATGCATGTACATGCCTGTCACTCTTTCGTTTATGGAAGCACTTGAATACATTTCAGATGAAGGAAGTGTTAGTAACGTGTTGGGTGCTTCCTCCTCTTCTTCTTTTTCTTCTTCAAAAACACCATTCTTCCCATCCTTATCTCTTCTATATATAGGGGGATGCCCAAAACTGAAGGGATGGTGGAGGAATTCAGATGATGATGATGATGATAATGAGCCACACCATCTCTTACTTCCATCATTTCCTCCTTCTCTTTCTACATTACAGATTTGGCGCTGCCCTAACCTGACTTCCATACCCTGATTCCTGATCTCACCTCTTTGAAAGAGCGGAATATTGATGGTTGTCCCCTCTTACGGCTACGAAGGAAACAGTGAAGATTGTCCCAAATAATCCAACAAGAAAAAACAATTTATTCAGGTATGCATCTATCCATCTATCTTTTATAATCCCAATTTCAAAGAAAAAAACAACTACTAGTTTTTTTAGGGTTTTTATATTTTGAACAACTTCTAAAACTATTCAACTTCATTCTTTTCAATCTTTTTTCTTTTTCTTGTCTATAAACTGTTAATTGAACAAGAAAAATTAGGATAATGTAATCCATCCCTGATGTTGCGGAAGCCTAAAAAAAAGCACACACGATACTCTCCTGATGAAGCAGAAACTAAACTGTTAGTTTCTGGTAGTAAACCTCGAATCCACGAGGGGTTTCCCTGAATCCACAAGGAGATAAAACTGGAATCCACCAGAAGAAAGTTTGACAAAACGTCTGTGTTTATTGATAATAGTTTAATTTGCCTCTGACGGCTACAAAACATATAAATACTGAGAAAAAAAAAAGTTTAAAGCCCTAATTCGCACTAATTAAGTGATTAGGTGACAAAATTACCGAATTTTACCAAAAATGGCAAAATTGAGTTAAGTGCAGAATCATAAACTACTAACCTTAAGGGTCGTCCCAAAATAGACGGGACCTTATTCTGACTTTTAAACTAAAAGTTATTAAGGAAAAACAAATATTACTATAAATAGCAAAAACATTGTTTTCGAGGCCTTAATGAAGGAATTTGTCTAAATTTTGGCGACGTTCATGGCATGAGTCTGGATTAGAATGCCGTTTTCCTTCAACCTGCCAAATTTTATGCAATTCCGACACTGTTACCCCTGATGGCCCTTACTGGCACCTCCCTTTAATCTTGCGTTGTGACTTCCTGCGCCCCTGTTGCTCCAGGAAGGCATGTGCTGTTTGTTCTACATCAATCCCCCCCATTTGAAAAGAACTCGACCCTGAGTTCCCTCTATCCGGTTCATCAGGAGGATGATAATCATACAAGTCAACAACATTGAAGGTAGAAGAAATGCTCATGTCTGGAGGAAGAGCAACCACATAAGCATTGTTGTTGATCTTCTTAGTAATCTGAAATGACCCATACTTCTTGTCCTTCAATTTGTTGTAGGTACCAACAGGAAATCTCTCCTTCCTAAGATAGACCAGCACTAAATCCCCAACATTGAAGATCTTCTCACGCCTCTTCTTATCAGCAGCTTTCTTGTACTTAGCATTTGTAGCTTCCAGTTTCTGCCTCACCTCCTCTTGCATGGCCTGAATACGGTCAGCCATATTCTCTGCTGCTTGACTCACTCCTGGAAACTCAGGTAAAGGTACCAAGTTCAAAGCGTGTTTTGGGGGCACGCAGTAGACGATGGCAAATGGAGACTTACCAGTACTTCTATTGACTGAGCTATTGTATGCAAACTCTGCTTGGGACAATGCAAGATCCCATTGCTTGGGCTTCTCGCCTGAGATACACCAGATCAGATTCCCCAAAGTGCGATTAACCACTTCTATCTAGCCATCAATCTGTGGATGACTAGTGCTATTGTAATTCAAGGAAGTGTCAAAACGCTTCCACAAAGTCCGCCAGAAGTGACTAATAAACTTGGTATCCCGGTCAGAGGTGATGGACTTTGGCACTCCATGCAAACGTGCAACTTCTTTAAAGAACAGATTGGCCACTCGAGTAGCATCTGAAGTCTTCTTGCATGCTATGAAATGGGACATCTTTGAGTACCTGTCAACCACAACAAAAACAGAATCCATACCTCGCTGGGTTCGAGGAAGACCCAGTATAAAGTCCATAGACAGATCTTCCCATGGTGCTTGTGGAACTGGCAAAGGCATATATAAACCAGTATTCTGAGATTGAGCCTTAGCAGTTTGGCAGATTGGCAGATTGGACACTTCTTCACATGATTGCCAACATCCCTCTTGAGTTGTGGCCAATAATACCTCTCTTCCACCAGGGCTATAGTCTTATCTCTGCCCATATGTCCACCCAAACCTCCACCATGCAGTTCCCTAATAATTTGCTCCCTCAATGAATTTTTAGGGATGCATAATTGGTTACCCCGAAAAAGGAAACCATCCTGGATGTACATACTATTGATAGCAGTGTGAGTTTGTTGACACTTACCCCAAATATCACCAAAATCCTCGTCATTCTCATACAGCTCCTTGAGGCAATCAAACCCTACAACTTCAGTACGTAGGGTGGTCAACAACGATGCTCGCCTATTGAGTGCATCAACCACCTTATTGGTGACACCAGACTTGTGCTTCAAAGTGAAATGAAAGCGTTGTATATAAGCTACCCATCGAGCATGCATCCTGTTAATGCTAACTTGACTGTTGATGTGCTTTAATGCCTGATGATCCGTGTATAATACAAACTCCCAGGTAGTGCTCCCAATGCTTAAGAGTCCGTACTACAGCAAAGAACTCCAGTTCATAGGCTGACCATTTACTTCAAGCTTCACAAACTTTCTCACTAAAAAATGCTACTGGTCTGTTGTCTTGTGAAAGAACAGCGCCTATCCCAACCACAGATGCATCACACTCCACCTGAAACACCTTATTGAAGTTGGGCAATGCCAAAACCGGGGCTGTGCTCAACTTTTCCTTGATCAAGGCAAAGCTTTGTTCTGCCTCTTTTCCCCATGAGAACCTCCCCTTCTTCAGACATTCAGTAATAGGGGCTACTATGCTACTGAAATCTCGAACAAACCTCCGATAGAAGGTTGCTAGCCCATGGAAGCTTCGCACATCACTCACTGTCTTTGGGGTTGGCCATTCTCTGACTGCATGGACCTTGTCCTCATCAACATGAATTCCATCCGCACTGACCACATACCCTAAGAACAGCAACTTATCAGTCAAGAAGCTGCACTTCTTCAAGTTGATATACAACTCATTGGCCTGCAACACCGCTAATACTTCTCGCACATAATTATAGTGGGCTGCTTCTGTCTTACTGTAAATCAGGATATCGTCAAAATAAACTACCACAAAATTTCCAATAAATGGTTTCAATACCTGATTCATAAGTCTCATGAAAGTGCTGGGAGTATTGGACAATCCGAAAGGCATTACCATCCACTTATACAACCCCTCATTTGTCTTAAAAGCTGTCTTCCACTCATCTCCAGGTCGGATCCAAATCTGGTGATACCCACTCTTGAGATCCAGCTTGGTGTAACACTTGGACCCACTCAGCATATCAAACATGTCATCTAGTCGGGGAATATGAAATCGATACCTGACTGTGATCTTGTTGATGGCTCGACTATCCATACACATACGCCAGCTCCCATCCTTCTTTGGTGTTAACAGTGCCGGTACTGCACATAGACTCATACTCTCCCTGATCTGCCCCTTGCTCAAAAGCTCATCCACCTGCCCCTGTAGAATCTGACCCTCTTGAGGATTCATCCTGTAATGTGGCAAATTAGGTAGACTAGCTCCAGGAACTAAATCAATGCAATGCTGGATATCACGCATTGGTGGTAAACCTACAGGCAGCTCTTCTAGAAAAAAGCTCTTCAAACTCCTTGATCAATGGTTGAATTGCCTCAGGTATCTCAGTAACCTTCTTTGGCTCACCATCTGTCACCATTACAGCATATACCTGTTTCAACTCCTTACACTCCCTGTCAAACTCATCTTCATTGTTCACTATGAGGAGTGCTGGCTTCCCCTCCACTTTAGAAGCTTTGGGTATACTGCCTTCCTTAATAGGACCAAGGACAATTTTTCTGCCATTCTTAAAAAACACATACACATTATCCTTACACCTATGAGTAGCATCTACATCATACTGCCAAGGTCTATCCAGTATTAAATGACATGCATCTATTTCAACAACATCACAAACTACTTCATCAACATAACATTTACCCATAGAAAAAGTAACACGACATTGTTGAGTAACAAGAGTTTCCGTACCTTTCTTGATCCAACCTATCTTGTATGGAGAGGGATGCTTTTCTGTTTTCAATCCTAGCTTGGTAACCAAACTCTTCGACGCAATGTTCTCTACACTGCCACTGTCAATGATCAAATCACAGACCCTTTTACTGATGGTGCATCGTGCTTGGAAGATCTCATTTCGTTGATCACCGTATTCCACCCTTGGTGTGAGCAACGACCTCTGAATTACCAAAGACCGCCCTAGTGGCACACCTTCCTCATCCTCTTGGACCTCATTGGGATCATAGGCATACGGATCCGCATCATTATACACCTCTTCACCCTCCTGTTCACCTTCTACCTCGCCCTCTTCTGCCACCACTAGATTCACTGCGGCTCGCTTAGGGCAAGTACTAGATTAATGTCCTGGTTCTCCGCACCTGTAGCACTTATTCCCAGTTGGCCTAGCATAGGGGCTGGCATTCGCTATCGGTTGGACTGCGGAACCTGCTACTGCCACTGTGGATTGGTTGACACCACTGTTCTCCCTAACCACGAGTTGTGATTGTGGTGTAAACATGGGCTGTTTACTTTTGTTGGCAGTGGAACTAGAGGACTCCGAATTGCGGTTGGAAAACTTCGAACCTGCCTTGAGATGCTGATATTCTATTTTCTTGGATAAGGTTACAGCCTCATTCAAAGTATATAGGGTTTGTAAGGATACCTGATCTCGGATGGAAACTCGTAACCCGTGTACAAATCTGGATATCCGTTGATCTTCAGTTTCCTCCAAATCATTGCGATTCGCCAACCTGTCAAACTCCTCCTTGTACTCATTAACTGTCCGAGTACCCTGCCTGCAATCCTAGTACTGTCTGAACAACTCCTGCTGGTAATCTGGTGGTAAGAACCGATCTGCCATTAATCTTTTCATTCTTTGCCAAGAGCAGATTGGATGCTTACCTCGCCGCTTTCTATCAATTTGAATCTCTTCCCACCATTCCTCCGCTTCATCGTCCAATTTATTAGATGCAAGCTGCACTTTTTCTTCATCACAAATCTTCCAAAAATTAAAATACTCTTCCAAATCAAGAAGCCAGTCGATAAAATCTAACTTACACATATCTCCATCAAACAATGGAATTTTCTTGTAGTTAGGAGTGCGTCTTTGAATATATTGGTCATTGTCATTGTGAGATGAATTCCTAGCAAGAAGAGTAGCAATCTTTTGCTTGATTTCACCTATAATTTGTTGACCTTTTTCACAAAATTTGTGATTCTAATCACGAAAATTAAGGAACTCAGCCCTAGTGAGGACTGGGTTATTGACGTCGTCATTGCCGTCATTGTTGTGGTGGTCATTGTCTCGCCGGTTAGCCATCAGACCAGGGTAAGTCAAGGCTCTGATACCAACTGATGTCGCGGAAGCCTAAAGAAAAGCACACACGATGCTTTCTTGATGAAAGAGAAACTAAACTGTTAGTTTCTGGTAGTAAATCTCGAATCCACGAGGGGTTTCCCTGAATCCACAAGGAGATAAAACTGGAATCCACTAGAAGAAAGTTTGACAAAACGTCTGTGTTTATTGATAATAGTCTAATTTGCCTCTGACGGCTACAAAACATATAAATACTGAGAAAAAAAAAACGTTTAAAACCCTAATTCGCACTAATTAAGCGATTAGGTGACAAAATTACCGAATTTTACCAAAAATGGCAAAATTGAGTTAAGTGCAGAATCATAAACTACTAACCTTAAGGGTCGTCCCAAAATAGACGGGACCTTATTTTGACTTTTAAACTAAAAGTTATTGAGGAAAAACAAATATTACTACAAATAGCAAAAACACTGTTTTCGGGGCCTTAATGAAGGAATTTGTCTAAATTTTGGCGATATTCATGGCATGAATCTGGATCAGAACGCCGTTTCCCTTCAACCTGCCAAATTTCATGCAATTCCGACACTGTTACCCCCGATGGCCCCTACTGACACCCCTCTTTAATCTTGCGTTGTGACTTCCTGCGCTCCTGCTGCTCCAGGAAGGCATGTGCTGTCTGTTCTACATCGATACCTTTCTTCTTAAAAAATATTTCTTTTAATTCTAATAATTTATATCTTTTTACCTAAGAGCATGTTGATAATATGATGTGTGTATGGTTGCTTCTTAATTATTGTAGAGTCTAAGTTAGAATCAGAGTGGGTTTGTTCACAAAGTTATTTGAACAAGAAAAATTAGGATAATGTAATCCATCCCTTTTTTCTTTCTTTCTTTTAATTCTAATGGTTCATATCTTTGTACCTAAGTGCATGGTTGCTTCTTAATTGTTGCAGAATCTGATTTAGAATCGGAGTCGGTTTGTTCACTTCCAGAGGGGGAATTAGCTTGTTTTGCAGGTATTTCATTGGTTCACTCTCTCTTTCTTTTTTTTTTTTTTTTTTTTTTTTTTGTGTGGAACATTTGAACTATTGATCTATAAAAAATAACTAACGGTTTAATTACTGTTTTTGATGGGATAACTGCTGAATGAATTCTTTCTTTTCTCAGAATTTTTTATTTTGGAGACATTGTTTTAGTCAAAAGCAGAACAAAGATTGAGGTCTACCAATGTAGACATTCACAAATCTAGAGATTATATTTATATAAGTTGTGCATTTCTTATCTTCTCATAATTTATAAACATTTTGAACAAAACCTTTGGTACTTTCAATTTTCTTTCTTCTTAATCTGTTTTTATATGTTAGATTTCTAATGGCCACAGCATCACACAATCATAACTTTTTTCGTTTCCTAGTGATTTTTGGCTCTTCCTCAACCTCCAACAGCCCCTTACAGCCTTTCTTTAATCTCCAAGTATTTCAAAACGAAAAATCCTACACTTTAAAAAAAAAAAAAAAAAAATTCTTCCTTCTCATTGTTGTCCTGCAACCTGCCAGAAATGGAAAAGTTCTAATTTTTCAATGCATAGTTGCACACTTCATGTATTTTATTTTTTGGTTCTTGTGCTAAAACAAACGATTCATAACACTTCCATTACGTATGTCAATAATACTGTGTATCCAAGTACTAGAGAAGGGTCTAATCTGTTTAGTCGCGTACAATTCATTGTTAGATTGGATTGATTTTTTATTATATATATTACTGCCAATAAAAATTACTAATTAATTTTTTTATTACTTCAATAATAGGTTGTTAATTACATAGCTACACTCAAGTTTAAGAACTTTTGGTTTTTCAAGTGCTTGTTATTTTGTCACTTTCTCTGCCTCCTAAAGCCGTAGTCCTTGCTGCATTTGGTGGTGAAGACCTTTTTCAAAACTTTCAGGCCTTGCAATTGTGCAGCATGTCCCAGAATTGCAAGTGGATTATTGGAATCTGCTGAAAACAATTTATTCAGGTATGTGTCTTTCTTTTAATTCCAATTTTTCATGGAAATCATATACAGATGCCCTTCTTCTTGATGCAATTTGAGGTTTATCATATTTTGGAGAACTTCTTAGTCATTTAATTTCTGATGCAGAACCAATTGAGGCAAAGAACAAGCTTGGCTGCAAAATTTGGACCCTATTCAAAAACTGCAATTGTGCGACAGGTCAAGAACTGCAATTGTTTCCCTTTTTTCCCATCAAATCTTTAATAAGACGCATAATTTCTTCAATTTATTAGGAGAATAAAAAAGGATAACTGTTCTATCATTTATTCTTTTATCATAATGATTTATATCTTTTCATCTAAACTTGTGTTAATAAAATGACATATATGGTTGCTTGTTCATAATTGCAGAATCATAGCAAATTTCTTAGAACTTGGGAGCACTTGACCAGGCAGCTAACACGGCTGGAATTACCTTACTAAACGGTATTTTGGTGGTATATTTTTTTTTGGTATAAAAGTTTCCAGCATATATTCGCTTACTAATACTTTATTTGCTTCCTCACATGTTGAATCACTGATGTGAAGACTGACTTTAAAGTCAGAGAAGAGTGAGAGAATCACTGAATGAGTCTAATTTGTTCATTCATGCACAAATTCAAAGGTGGTTGAATTTTTATCTGTTACTCAATAGAAAATTGCCAATTAAGGTTTTTCTTTTTACTTGAATACCAACTAAGATTAGAGGATGCTCTTATTTTTCTTACTATGTTCATTTTTATATAATAGGTTGTTCTGCTCAAAACAAAACCCAAATTTAAGAACGTTTGGTTTTTCTATTGGTTGGTAATTTGGCACTCTCTCTCTCAGCTAAAGCCGTGGCCCTTTCTTCTTGAATTTTGACCGTTGAGACAAAATTCAAGAACCTGCCCTATGCAAAACTTTTTGGCCCTGAAATCGTGTAACAAGTAGTGGACTCAATGGTAATCATCTTCTCTCTTTCTTTTAAAATTTAGGGAAATCTCTTTTTGTTTTGTTTCCTTTCTGTATGTTCAAAGGCCCACTGTTGCGCAAAACATATAGAGTTTATATCTTTGTACCTACAATTGACTCAATGGTGATGTACTTGGTTGCTTTGCGGACAATTGCAGAAATAGAGAAACTTTTACTACTTGAGGGGAGTGTCTACCATGCCAGCTAACAATGCAGGAGTTATCTTATTAACTGGATTCTGTTTGGTCAATTATTTTCTTTATATATAAGCTTAAAACATGTTCTTATATATACTAGAAATTGATTTCCACAATGTCATTGGGTAATTGTTAAAGAACTAATGAATTATGTAGTTTATGGGTTGAGACAATAAGGCTGAATATTTTTTTTCTTTTTCCAAATGTTTCTGGAGAATTCATTTAAGTCAAAAGTATAAAATGAGATAGTCTAGTTGGTTTATTTAATCTAGTGTGTCTGGACATGCACAAATCTAATGGTAAATTATCTAACAGATTTCAGAATACCCTCGTTTTTTTTACTTCCTTATGTATTGTTCTATGGTGGGTTATTAATGCTCAAAGCAACATCCAAACTTAGGAACTTTTCATTTTCTTTTATTTTGGTGTTTTGTCTACCTGTCTACCTCCTAAAGCCCCTTTGGTTCTTTTAATTTTTGTTGTGCAGACTCTATTTGAATATTGGGCAACATTGTGCATGTTCTTTTCATTAATCAATGCAAAGAAGAGGAGACCAACATGCAGGGCCCCCACGCGAGTATGGGGGATAGCGTACATGGAACTTTTAAGCCATAGAGAGGTAGAACGAGTAAGGATGGTTGAGACATGACTGGTAAGAGAAGCAGTTTGATTAAATATCCCAAAGATGGAGTAATTCACTGCAAAGCAATGCAGAGGTAAGGAGTAATTCTAGCCTTTGAACTATTCTTAACTCATCATTTTTGTGCCAATAGCCAAAACATTATATAGGAACCAATATGAAAATTTTTCTTGTAGATCATTTAGAATGGTGAATTAAATACATTGTGCCACACATTTAATAAATTAATGGTTTAATTGGCCAGTTCTATATGTTTTTGGGGTTTTTAAATATTTAAGGGTTATTATCTAGTACTAATCTCACCAAGGGAGGGGTAGCTTGATACATTCCTACTCTTTAGAACTTGCCTTGAAGTATACTCTTTTATAATACTAAAGACATGCGTTTTCTTACAAAAATGAGCGGAAGTTGTTTCTAATTTTTTTATACTTTTTTTTAAGATGTTGCTATTTGAATATTTAGAGATCCATACTGTGTGTGCAATTATGCATTTTAGACTAGTTCTGTATGTCAACCTTTTTTGTGATCTGAATGCTAAAATTAAGGACCGCTAAATAATTAATCAATTCAAAGGTAGGGTACTAGTGCCATGAGATTAACATTTTTTTGCTGAAGAAATATACATATGATTCTGTAGTATACTAATTAAGCTGCACCCTTCAAAAATTATCAAATGTAATTTTGTTCCTTTTTTCCCCCTCTCTTTATTTATCTCTTTAAGGGTCTTTTTAAACAAATATTTGTAATAAAATTCTAACTATGTCATTTCATTTGTAGAATGAATTGCGACACTAAACTATAGGGCTCAAGTATTGATACTATTCATCATATGCATGCTAAAATCCTTTACCAAGGCAGTCATATATATTCCATTTCATGACTGGATTATACTCTCTTCTATTGTACTTTTATTCTGCATCTGATATCTTCATGTCCTTTCATTTTCTTCTTTTCTACAGATTTGTATCTCATACTTAGCTGACAGGTGTTTGCATTTCATTTTCGTATTATGCAATATATAGACCAAGTGATGTCTGGCACTTCTTGACCTTGAGTTACAATTGTTCAAGGGGGTGAATCCTGAATAAAATGCTCAGGGAAATAGCTTGGAGCTATTATCCATGTTAGCTATCCTTAATATATATTTTACTGAATAACAGTCACTAATTTTCACCTTGTACGTAGTCCTTGAGAAGATTTCATAGAATAACTCCTTTTTTTTCTCAATTTTGTTTTCTATAGCTTAGTGTGCATCAAAAGCACCAGTATGCTTTAGGGTTTAAAGTCGCAAAATTCTAGGGATAACTTAACTTTATGCTTCATTCAATTGGCAAGAAAGATCAAGAATAGCAAAAATCATGTGGAAATTTAATTATTTAGCACAAATCATGTGGAAATTTTGTATTTCTAAAATGTGCGATGAATACTTTGCCAATTTTTCTTTTTCAAATAATGGATCAAAAGATTGTTGGTGCCCCAAATATTCTAACCAGGTCCAAAAGGATCTCACCCCATTAGCTGCACATGTTCTTAAATCCTTCAACCTCTACCTCATATATTTATTGAACCACATCTTGATCTGTTGTGGTCTCTTTAAGTTGTTCTCTTTCAAGAGGACCATTTTATTAAATTTCTAAATTATTTGTTTTTGTATATATACAGAGGGGTGTGGCATTGAAACCGAAAGGATTTTCAAAGATGGTTCTACAAAAATCAAGCATCAACTTTCAATAGATTGAGTAATACGCCTCTCACTTTCTTAATTTAGTTTCATATCTATATATTACTAAAAGCTGAAGTGTAGTGTTTAATTCTGCTGCTCTCACGTTGCGCCACATCAGCTACCATGTCATTTTCTTTATAAAAAAAATAATTTTTCCTTCAATTTTTAATTGGTTTTTACAATTTGCAGTCCTATAAATCCCAACCCTATAATTACAGCCCATTACTTATTTATTTACTCCCACTATCACCCTATAATAAATTTGTATAATTAATTCAGCCCACCTCTTATTTATGTAGTTCCACTATCAAGCCCAACCCAAAGCCTTTTCAGTTCAGCTTAAAGGAAAAAGAAATTAAAAATATCAAACTTTCAAGCCGGTTTGGAAGGAAGAGAAAAAAAAAAAAAAAGAAGCGTTCAGGGTTTTGAAATATTGCGTACAGGGTTTTGAAATATGTAACGTACAGGGAAGCTTAAAGGGAGGGAAAAGAAAAAAAAAAAAGGTACGTTCAAGCCGGTTTGGAAGAAAGAAAAAAGAAAAAAAGAAAAGGAAAAAAAGAAAAAGGGAAGCGTTCAGGTTTTGCATTCAGGGTTTTGAAATATTGCATTCAAGGTTTTGAAATATGTAACGTAGAGGGAAGCTCAAAGGGAGGGAAAAAAAAAAAAAAAAAAAAAAAAAAAAAACATTGAAGCCTTCAGGTATTGCATGAGAAAACAAAGAGTTTGAAAGTTACCCACCTTCTTGCTCTACCGTTTCTCAGTAACGGCTGCCTATCTGATTTCCTTCCTCCCTTTATTCCTTTCCACACAGTTTATAAATACTCTTTGGTTGAGGTATCTCTACATCTCAATTCTTTTTTTTGGGTGCAAAACTTTTATTCTCTGTTTCAATTCTTTTTTTTGGGTGCAAAACTTTTATGCTTTGTTTATATTAATATGAGATGCTTTTTTTTTTTCGTTTGTTTGTATTTGTGTTTATATTAGATGAGCATCCTTGGCATGCCATTGATGTGTTTATGAGATTGCCTGAATGTCGTTTCAATAGTGCTACAATTTTACTGCCAAAAAAACTATTATATTTTACCTTGGTTTATTTGGAAATATCTCAGGTGTCATTTTTTTAATGTGTTGTGGCTTATTGGAAGAATGTAAAACTCTAAAGTAGTGAAGTATAAAGTGTTGGCGGCACGTCTCATCCATTCCAAGGGGATTTAAAGGTGAGTTTTCATCTCTCTCGATTGTTTATATTCCATGACTGAGGGAAGTAGTTTGATAGTGGTATACTGGAGTTTGAGTGGTTGTTAGGAGTGGGTATGGCCAGATTTTAGGGAGTCATTGGATGTCAAGTATGTGAGTTTCTATTGTATTTTAGACTAAATACAAGTATATGGTGAATTAGGGAGAAATTTTAATAAACAGATAAAATTGAGCATGGAAGCCCAATATAGTGAAGTGAATGAAAGTTATCGCTTGTGGCTTTAATTTAAATCAAGTTTTGGGCCTGATTTTTTGAGGGGAAAAAAAAACCCTGATTGTTATCAATGCATTAATCATATATGTACCCCACATCTACATGACTTCTATATCCTATATATCATAATGACAAATTTAATAAGATACGCCTAAATCCCAGTTATAAGATATGAATCCAATTATTAATTTTGTTGATGTTGAAATAGTTTAGGGTGCATATCAAAGATATGATGCATTTGTCTTCACATCTGACCAAAAGCAGCAGCCAACAATGATCCTATGCTAACACATGATATGTGTGTCGGCGAGAATCAAAAGTAGTAATTGAAGATATCATGTTGAGGTTCTTCTTTAATTCTTTTTTCTTTAGTCAATTGCACTCAAAATTAAGGGTAGTAATTAAAGATATCATCTTAAGGTTCTTCCTTAATTCTTTTTTCTTTTGTGAATTGCACTCAAAGTCACAGCAAACCACTCCTCTCTGCCCTTAACTATAGCTACAATACATAATTGACCACCATTGTGAATTTGCATAAACTCCCAGAACAAGCTTAGCTCACATACAAAGAAGAACACTAGCAGTACATAATGACTCAAAATCCATTTAACTGATGCAGCAAAAGCCGGCATTGGACAAAAGACATTTCAATGTTAGTTGGAAACAATAAAAATGATAAAAACAAAGAACAAATATATATATATAAACAAATCTGCTAGCAACAATTAAAATATTAATTGGAACTTCCCAGCAACAAAACTTAGGCCAAGGGACCACAAACATACATGGCCTACTACCACCAAAATTTATATACTGAGAGAGTCCCAACAAATTTGACTTATATATTTATATAATAATAATAATAATAAATAAATAAATAAAAACAGAGTCCCAATGGATTTGTTTAAGCACATATATTTGAATGAGGTCAGACTTTTGGAATTTTTAGGCACCTAGGTTTGGTAGATCCAAATTTTGCTACTAAAGTTGAGTTTTTTATTTTTATTTTTTTATTTGGAAAGGTTGGGGAGGGGGGCATTCATGTTGAGATGAATTTTCTTTGATATTTAGAGAGAAATTCAAGTATATGGTGAACTAGGAGAAATTTTATGAAACAGATAAAATTGAGCATGGAAGCCCAATATAGTAAAGTGAATGAAAGTTAACACTTGTGGCTTTAATTGGACAAAATGGGCTTCTGCCCTTTTCCAGAAAATTAAACATGCGTTTGCCCTTCTTTCCAAACTAAATAGGGAATTACCCCTGTTTTATAACTCGATAATGCTAAAGTCGAGTTATATGAATTACTCGATTATAGACTACTCGAGTTATACTAAGGTTTGTGCGTACAAACGTACGCTCAGCGTGGCATTTTGTTTTTCAAATCCCTGAATAACTCGGGTATTTATTAATCGAGTAATATAACCGATTATTGAGATATCGAGATACGCTGTTATTAAACCTGTTTCAAGACTTTTTTGTGTCAGGCGTACGGATATATGGTTTTAACATAACTCGATCATTGTAATATCGAGTTATAAAGTATAATCGTACTTTGAAAAATCGAGTTACTGGCGTATAATTTCTCCACACCTCCTCCTCCCATTTTGTGTCTGGATTTCTGCTGAACCTCCACTCTGCTCAGATCAACAGCTTTCGGACTCAACTGAAGTTTGTATCATCTCAGGTAGAAAACTCACAGCAGAATTTTAGGGCAATGATATTTTTATTTGATATTGTACTGAAATCTTTGGTTGTTTGTTGTAGAAAACTCACAGCAGGTAGAAAACTCAGATCAACACCTTCTCCCATTTGGTTGTTTGTTGTAGTAAACGTTGGCCACAAGAGAATGAAATCTTTACTATAGCAACATTTTGTATTGCACATAATCACATTGGTCAAACATTTATAACAACATTATGTATTGAACACAATGGGTAGACATTAACAACAATTTGTTTGCACATGGTCAAATGTTAGTGTTAGTGTTAGTATTTAATTTTTAGCATGTAATAGTACACAAATTTATGAATGTCTTTGTCGTGTACAATTTTATGCAGCAGTACATTATTTACCAACAGTTGATGCACACTGTTAACTAACTTGATCATTTGGTGTTATTGTATAAAGTGTCAATGTCTGGTTCTGGCAACCCAGAAATCTATAGGCCTCATGATGTGTTCACTGCTATGGGTCGTTGTTGGGTATTAGAAGATGAGTTCAGCTATCCAATCAATCCGAATTTGCGAAATAGTGCTGATGTTCACAATACCATGAGACAGGAGTGGGCTTGGTTATTTCGTGAACAACAAATGTTTTATGATGAGCTGGTTGGTTTTAAGTTGCCAGTGCCTCGGCAACTCGCATCGCAGATGCCTAGAGACACGATCGACGAACTTCGTAAAGCATTGAACCGCATAAGAGAAGAAAATAATCGAATGAAGATACGTCTTAATCGATATCGAACCCAAGTCGAGATTCAAGAGTCAGTGGAGGAAGGGTGGTACGAGCATGCACAGTTCATGCAATCACTTCTTGCCGATCCCATTTATCAATCAGACGTGGAGATGTCAGATGAAGAGTAATCGTGTCGTGGTGTTATTAGATTTTGTTGGAGAACTATTTTGCTTAACTATGTATGTGTGTCACTGTTGTTGCATTTGTACTATGTAAACGTTATTATTGATTGTGAGGAGCATGCACGTTATTCGTAATCTAGATTATTTTCACATAACGCATAAAAGTTAAATATTCCCACACATGATGATTTTCAATAAGCACGTACGACATAACACAGAAAACTTAAAATAACTTACACTAACATTATTAACTTAACACTAGACATAACACACACACCACATAGACATTCATTCTGACAAGTAGTCCTCATAGTTGAGGACATTGTTACGTTCTGCCGGAGTGAGTTGCCTGTTCGTTGCTGCGGCCAGCTCCTCCGCTAGTTGTAGCATGTGATACCTGGACCTATGAAGTATCATAAGATTGTTTTCTTTTTTTATTTTAGTAACTGCACGCTCATATTGGTGCATGTTTCGTCGTGGCAATGCGAGTGAGCTACGGTCGACAAGAGGCGCTCCAAGTCGCAGGAGATCATTGTGTAGAGCGTTGGACTCATTCATGCGAAAGTCCCACTCCCGCCGCAATCCTGCATAGTATTCCCTCTCGTCGGAATCTCTTTCCCTTCTATAGTTATCTGGAAAATGAGGTAGCATCCAATTGCGCATCGACATTGGAAAATGTGACTTTAGATCGGTATGTGTAGATGTTTTGCAAGGGTAGATGTAAATGAGACTTTATATAGGGGTTTTGCAAGGGCAAGTATTCACGTGGATGTGACTACATGTAAGAGTAAGTGTTCACGTGAATAAAGATGATATGACTCGACAGTGTATTGTTCAGTGGCAAGGTGTTGATGAGCACATGCAAAACTACAAACATGACTTGGTTGTACAGTGGCGTCTGTTGGTGCATGTGATTCGCTGAGGTAGCTGTTTGATATGGCTATAGCTTGTGCTACAGCAGCAAGCTGGTGATGTGTACTGCAAAAGAGGTTGCGTATTTATTCACGTTAATACTACTCAACACTGATGTGCTTCATCTGACATGACTTGACGAGATATTGCTGAGCTGTGATAAATGTATCATAAACTTTTCAGGGATGCTCTGCATCCTTGAAAACGGTGCATTGCAAAAGCTGTTAAGCGTGCATTGCAAAAGGTGTATTAACGTGCGTGTAGGTGATATGATTGGATAGGGTTCAACAGTGCGAAGCACCTGAGCATGAACTTGTCAGTGATGCTCTGTGTATTCACGTGAGTGTGGATGGGTACTTTTGGACAGGGTTCAACAGTGCTGAGCTTTCCACCGTAGCTACACTCATTGCTCCCTATCCACACTTTTGGCAAGTGGGATTGAAGAAAGCTGATAACAACATTTGGTTTTGTAATGGTTGGTAGGATTTTGTTGAATACCATTCTATCTGATATGGTTATATATTTTAGTCTCCAGATATGAAGGAAATTCCAACTTCCATGTTCTTATATTTGATAAGACTGCCACTGAGATTTAATATCCACCTACTCAGAATTGTAAATCGGAAGATCATCAGGTAGAAATAATAAACTTAGATGAAGATGATACAAACTCATCATGGGTATCTCGCGGCCGCATAATATGGTGAGCCTTTATACATAATGTGATTATGATGTCACACTTCAATGTCTTCTACTATTACCCTCTATCAAAACATATTCAGCAATGAGATTCGGGAAGGGATGGGTTGCATTTTCGAAAGCACAATAATTTAGAAGCAGGAGATGTCTGTGTCTTCGAGGCGATCGAGAGGAAGCATGTTGTGCTTAGTGTCTCAATATTTCACGTGGTTGACCACCAGAGTTTGGACTAGGATAACATGTTTAAATTTTAAACTAGTGATGTTTATGCTTATATTTAATTAGGGACATTGATCACTAGTATGGTTTATATCTGATGGATGTGGTTTTAAGACTGTTCTCTAACCGGTTTGGCATGTCTTGATGAAGACTATTTAGCATTCCTGTGCATCATCTGACATGACTTGACGAGACAGTGCTGAGCTGTGTTAAATATATCATAAACTTTTTAGCCATGCTCTGCATCCTTGAAAACGGTGCATTGCAAAAGAAGGCATATCTTATCTGTGCATTGGCGTGTGTGTAGGTGATATGACTGGACAGGGTTCAACAATGCGAAGCTGTTGAGCACCACATGCAGCACTACGAACATCAGTGTAGCAACGGTGGATAGCTCACCCCCAAAATTGATGCATAACCAATTAAGGGATGCTCTGCCTCCTCGAAAATGGTGCATTGCAAAGGGTTGCACATCTGTGTATTCACGTGAGTGGGAATGGGTACTTGTGGTCAGGGTTCAACAGTGTCGAGCTATTGAGCATCACATGCAACACTGCATCAATCAAGCGTAGCAATGGTGGACAGCTCACCCCCAAAATTTTGCTTACACTGTTGAGGGATCCTCCGCATCCTTGAAAATAGTGCATTGCAAAATGTTGCATATTTGTTTATTCACGTGAGCATGGATGATATGACTGAACAGGGTTTAACAGTGCCGAGTTGTTGAACAGCACATGCAGAACTGCGAACATGACTTAGCTGAATAGTGTAGAGCTGTGTTAGCCTTCTCCAATCTCACTTGCTATTACGTGCACCGAGTGTAGCAACACTGGAGGGTTTTATCCCCATATTCCCTTACAAACATTTCAGGGAGCTTTGGAGCAACGCTACAACAAACCAATAACTTGAATGAAACATTTTAGAGGCTGATCAGGCTTTTAGGCCTTTACCCTATTTCTAAGCAAACCAAATACTATGAAACAGTGTGTTGTGTGAGCCATATGGATTTTCAGTAACTGAGTGGTTAGTTTGGTTTGGCCGAGTCTTTTTGTAATGTATCTATATAAAGTAGGACACTATAAGAACTAAGATACACGGATACGTGTATATGATACCGCGACTCAAACAACTCATATAAATGAATTATTCGTATTATTGAATCATATGTGCGGTTGGTCTATGTGCTTTGGATGAGTCTGTATGTATTGAATCTATTAAATTTCCCTAAAAGTAATGTGCAATAAATATAATTTGGAGGCATTTCACTTCCTATGGTTTTTCCTACATTACAAAGCAAAGGACATTGTCCAACCAAAGCACATCACTTAAATGTAGCAACAAAGAACAACAGGGAAGAAATGAGAAACTGATTTCACATAAACTTAGCCAAAACTAATGAACATTTAATCCTTAGAGTTGCAAAAGTTGAACGTACATAATCATCATTTGTCAGACATTAACAACAACATTATGTATTGCACATAATGTGTAGACATTAACAACAACGTCTAATGATCGTAGGTAGAAATTTTTGGAAATCATCATTGCTTGAATCTGAGAAGTCTGAAATATCTGTTTCATCATCTAATGTAGTAATTTCATTAATAGACTTGATGGCTCGCTGTTGCGCCTTCCCCTTTAGATGTTTCCTAGCTTTTTGGATTGCATGAAAACGGTCTAGTCGTCTTTGCATTTGATTGTTCTCTTGTTCAAGACGAGCAAGTATGTTGGCAGGTTCATCTCTAGGTAACTCGGCTGAGCGTGCCATAGGAACTCGTAACCCGTGCCATCGACAATACACCTCTAACTCACACCTTTTCTCGTATAGGGTTGACCATGGTGGTTCCGCTTGTTCTGCAACAGTGAACTCTATTGCGGTGGTATCTGTACTTAGTTTTGTAGGTTTCCCAACCATGATGTGCCCGACGCTTCCAAGACTCTCGTACGTGTATATTGGCATATTAACGAAATCTCTCTTCTTCCCAACCCATATCCCTCCATAGTGGTCTGTGTATGTATGTAGTTGTTGATCTATTGGAACTTGTGATGATGCATTTGTTGAAGTAGAACCAAACTTGTTTCGCATTGTACGCTTTGATGTTGAGGCGTTGCGACTCATAGCTTAATCAATCTACGAAGTTAGCGGGGTAGAAAGTTAACATTATATCAGCATTTATAACCTCATTTCACGGTCTACTATTTAATTAAAATTTCAGTTGCTAGGGCTTGTCATGTCAGTACATGCTGGAAAACCACTGCAATCTAAACAGGATTTTACATGTTCCCAATGTCGCATCAAAGGTGGGCAGTAGTTGCAACATTAGATGTAAATGTGACATCTATGCATCCAAATTTAGAATTGTGTATTCACGTGAGTGTGGGTGTGAAACAATGTCGAGCTGTTGATACTTCTAGTGCACAACTGCGAACATGACTTGGCGCCAACAGCTGCGTCTGTTGGCGCATGTGCTACGATTGAAGGAGTTTGATATGATTACAGTTGGTGCTACAGTAGCGGGCTGGTGACGTGCGTTCAGAGTTCGAACTTGGTCATCTTGAAACTTCGGTATAGGTATCCATGTTTTGTCTTTCACGCTACAATTTCGCTATATTAATTTATTAATTGTTTAAATCCTTCACAAAACAAATTCTGAAGATCACAGTGTGTTATTATCTTTGGCCATTTTCAAGCCATTTTAAACATCATTGTGTGTAAACATCACGGTGTTCATTACCTTCGGTCATTAAACCTTTAAAGGTTAAAAAGCATCACTCTTACAAATTACGCAGCCCCACAGCCTGAAACACTAAACTTTCTCTTGTAATCGTAGCCAATTAATGTGACCCCGTAGATTTGGAATACCGACGTAGTCAACTGTTCGATCAAACATCGTGGTCAAAGAGTTGCCCGTTTGAAGTGAAGCCCAATTGGAACTAAATAGCACATCTGTTATACCTTTGATGTTGGTGGCTTGAGCTCACTGTTATATCTGTTTAATTGCGCTTCATCCTTCACAAAACATTAAACATTAGGGTGTTTATTTGACGAGTCTGCACTGCAAGGTTTCATCAATAAAATTTGTAATGAAAATATGATGCATGACGTACAGTCCAGGTGGGGACGAAATTCAGAATAATATAATTGCTAATTTAAGAGCGACAAAAATATCCAATTAGTGAAAAATACATGACTGAAAAGCAAAACCTCCAATACAAACAGTTGCCCTAAGTGCATATATAGCTTGAGCCCCTCCACTCGGAGGAAAATCTCCTAGGTGGTTCATCGTCAACAACAAACCCTGCAAACTAATTGTGCTTTCACAAACCTTCAATTTGTATTAATAATTACTATAATCTAATAACATGTGAGTGCCGTACAGAATTATGAAATAAATATTTTGTACACACTGACTTGGATCTACTTGATGTTATATAGAACCATTGCAATAATACTAATAATAGTAACGATGGGCATGAAACTAGCCATCATATTAATATATCAAACTACTTTCCACGGATACCATGTGTGTCAAATTGCCACTCAAATAACAAAATATACAACTGCCTTAAAGCCAGTTCATATAATTGTCATACAATCAAATGAATTTGCTACAACAACTACAACAAATTCTTCCCCGCCTTCGGTACAATGGGCAATGGCAATCATGAAGAGTCAGACGGTGGAGACGGTGGAACCGGACGTCTATAGTCAGCTACGTCCGCTCGGAGAGCTGCAACCTCGACAAGAAGACCATGTAGAATCTGCCCATGGGTTGCTTGAGTTGTCATAATGGTCTCCATCATAGCATGAAGAGAGGGAGGAAGAGGGCATGTATGCGCTGCATCAGCAGTGTCAACATCTACCTCATCATTACCATCCTCGGCAACAGCAGCTGCGGGATCCCCATGCATGTCCTCATCTAGAACATCTCTAGTAGTAGACCGTACTTGTGGTGTCTTGGATGGACCAACACTGGGGTCGACAACCTTCTTTTGGGCACTTCGCTGTTTCAGAAATTTGGCTCCTATGGGGGCTTGGATGTGAACCAACTCTTGGGAAGGAAAATTATTTAATCCTAAATATTTGAGGACCCTATGGATGAGAACTGGAAAAAACAAACCATGCCTCTTATACTTGCTCCTACGCACCTCCACAATGGTTTAAATGAAAAGGGAAGGAAAACAAATGGAACTATTGGTGACGAGGGCGTACAGAAAGAAACACCTATGTATAGGGATTGTATGGATATGAGAGATAGGGAAAATGTTGTGACAAGCTATCCTAAAGAAGATATAATTAAGCTCAGTCAACTCACTTGAGCTAATACTTCGGTTAGAACCCTGAGTGACTGATCGTCCACAAAGGACATCCATAACATCATCAACATGAGGAGACATAGTGTATGGATAAGTAGGTCTACAAATTATAGGTACATCAAGAGCTTTAGATATGCGCTCCCTAGTTATTGTAAACGGTACACCACGAATGGACGATGACACCTTGTGACCCACGAGATCCTCATGCACCGATAGATTCGAATAGAATTCTCTAATCAAGTCAGCTGGAGGGGGTTGTATGTTTGTACACAGGGACAGCCAATGCCTACACTGTAGATTCTCACGGATGGAAGGATGCAGTTCGTGTAGATTGATTTGCCTTTCTCCCCAAATACGCCTACGCTTATTCAAGGTTTCAAAGGTTTGCTCATTCTCGGGCGTGAGGAACCTTGATTGATCAAACACCACTTCAGGTTCAGATGCAGCTTTGCATTTTCCCCTCTTAGCCCTCTTCGGAGCCATAACTAACTGATGGTCAGTAGTGGAAACACGATTAGCTCACACAAAAACATAACCAAATACCGCATTCCGATGAGATAAACAATGAAGTTTGAAGCAGAGAAAAAAAATTGCCAAATTTAACGCACTACCATGTGTATAAAATCATCCATACAATATACTGTCTAGAGCAGTTTACAACAACACAATGAAAAAACAATATTCTTATTCACGGGTTGTTTAGTTGGTTAAATAAATGTAATGCATTTTGGTCCGAGTGGACCTGTAATTTGAAGATAGAGACCTAGAGTATATGAACTTTAGTTGAACTCAAAGAGCCAACATGCAATTTGTTAACATATTGACTTTTGTCAAAATTATCAATAATGTCACGCACCGATCGCAAGCATTCTAACAGCATGTTCAACATTATAATACAGGAAACATACAAGTGGATGTAGGACCTGACACATTTTCAAAATTCCTAGCTACATGTAGTAAGTTTCACCAACTTGTACAAAAAACTTTAAATTGCACAATGTACAGTTCAGGCATACAAACAGCATAAGGACTACCACACACATATGGCGCCACTGGCAAGTTAATTTAGTAGAAGGATACTAGTCGAAGACAACCTACTAACAAAAATGCATTTGACTACCCAAACACCCATCTTCATCACAATCTACATAGACAATGAACTTTGAAGCATGAATAAAAATTTTGACAATAACGCACCACAAATGTGTCACTTTAAAGACAACAAAATGTTAAAAGACTCTTACTATGTAAAATATTCGAAGAACTTCCGCAGGAAATTGTCGATTCCGGCCGGATGCAGCGACAGCAATCGAAGATGTAATTTCGCACAACTACAGGTTCTGCAGAACTATGGGGTTTATATTGGTGGGGATAAATCCCGAAAATTACTCGATTATATGTAAATCGAGTTACTTAAATATAACTCGATTACTAGATACTCGAGTTACATGATGTGTACATTTCAGGAATCCAGTTATATATAACTCGATTACTAACATATCGAGTTATGTTCACTGGACTTCCCCATCAAGCCCATACATTTTGGACTGGTCCAGATGCAGTCCAAGAGGAATCCAACTGTACAGAAGGGTCTACACAGAACCCGATTTCTCTGAAACCGAGTTCTGTTCATTGTAAATCACAAGAAGCCTATTTATGTGTACCACATATCTCGATATATAATAAATCGAGTTATGTCCACTGGTACTCAAGTTTATATAACTCGAGTTTTGTTAACTCCCAGCCCAGATATTGTGACCGCCCCAGATGCAGTCCAAGAGGAATCCAAGTGTCCGGAATGTTGAATAACATAAGCTGAGAACAAAAAAATCTAAATATATATATATATATATATATACATCAGGGGGTTTCTGGCCTCAATGTTGGGCAGTGGCGACTCTAGGAATTTTTTCTAGGGGGGTCATTAAGAAACATAAATTAAACAAAAATTTAATTTAAAAAAAAAACTTGAATATATTGAGTTATCGAAGAACAAAAAAAACACAAATACATGAAATTTTATAACTTCCTTCTAGGAGTTTTTATATTTTGAAATCATTTCATGATAGTTTATTATCAGTTTTCATTATCTATTGTCAATATAAGTATGACCATTTTATTTTGTTAAGTTTGTATAATATTTGACCCTCAAAAAGTTTGTATAATATTTTTGTTTTTATGCAATTGTGGTTATATATTTGTCATTTTTTTATAAAAATATTTTAAACTAAATGAAAAAACTCAACTCCACTTGCACTGTATAATTATTAACTCACACAACCACACTCATCCATCCATAAATAATACAATAAGTTGTTGTTTGATTGTGAGATAAGCTAATATGTGATTAGAGTGTGCAAGATTTAAAACAAAGTGTGCAAAAATATTGTTAAAAGTATTAAATTAGTAAAGCAATATTATATATATATATATATATATATATATATATATATATTTTTCAAGTCAGGGGGTTCATTTGAACCCCCTGAAATGTATGTGCAGCCGCCCCTGATGTTGGGCTATTTTCTGGTAGTGTCTGTAACTCATTCCAGCAAATTTGGTCAAACTTTTACAACTTATATTTTAATGACATGGAGTTTATTTTAAAATTAGCATGTAAAATACAACAAATTACCTCTTATGCAGCCATTGACAGAGTTGTTTGCAAGAGCTTAATTGAATGCTAAGGGTGTAAATCTTTCTTATGGTTAATTGAAAATAGCCCAACATTTAAATCTTCCTTTTGCAAGACCTTAACTGAATAGGGAATTATGCTTAATTGAAGGAACTCGAGAGAGGATAGTTTCTCTTCCATTTACTCTGAGGCCTGTTCTTTACCTCTTTGATGCGTTCCTTATCTAAACCATTTTGGTGGAGAGTTTGAGGTGAACTGTCCAAAATGTCTCGCGTCAATTAATTTCTTAACTTATTCAACTCAATGAAAAATAAACATTTTTATGACCAAACCCCAAGAAGGGTAAATATAAATTCTTGAACAATGTTAGGGACTTAACTTTTTCTGTTTTCTTTTTTTTTTACTTTTTTACAAGCTTGTTGGCTAAAATTACAAATTGTGATTAGATCAACATAATTATAACATGAATCTTGATTCTATTTTTGTTATACACCAATCATAATATGTCACTTCAACAATTTTTAACAAAGTTGTGTTACTAGATTGGGAAATTTATACATATGAGCAATTTATGTAGAACATCTTTAAACCATTTACTCCTAATTTTCAGTAAAATGCGAGTAAACCAAATCGGTATTCAAACACAATCCTACTTATTCAAAGGTGAGTAGGGTTGTCCCCCTTTCTTACTCTCAAATTGATGAAGTAACAAATTTTATAAAAATCATCTATTTATAATTCCAACTTGGTAAACTCGGGCTTTTGACATGAGGATCATTCAAAATAGGTCATGTTATGTACCAAATTGGTGCAAAAGTCTACGTAGAAACCCAACTAACAAGAAAACCCAACATGCAATATTTGGCTATTGTTTTTTTTTTACTTTATCGAATCACATGTGGCATAAGCCTACTCGATGAGAGCTCTTTGGAGGGAATTTTTAGAAGTGTGGTTTGTAAGGCCCAACATTTAAATCTTTCTTTTGCAAGAGCTTAACTGAATAGGGAATTATGCTTAATTGAAGGAACCCGATAGAGTTGGATGCTCTTAGTTGATATCAAATTCAGTTCGGCAAGTGATTCTAAGGGTTTAAAACTTAATTGCAATAGCTTATGCAGTGAGCCTTATAATTCTGGAATTATTTACAATAGGAATTACCATATTTGGACCTCCAGCTTTTGGTCATGAAGTGGTTTATTCTTGAGATACTCAAACTACCTGTTTACCAACATTGAGGCCAGAAAATTGCCCAACCTTAGAAAGTTGGCAGATAGTATCGTAACTAATTTCATCACAATTTGGTAAAGATAAAGATAAACTCCTAAGCAAATTCAACATCAAGAACCAGATCCTACCTGGCAGCTGGTACATAACACTTTTGTCACAGTTTATATTGGTATAAATAACTCCATATTGATCAGATGCAGTCCTAGTATCGATGATATTACATAGCAACTCAGCTTTGCTTTTAAACACAAATACATGCCAAGGATGTCGATATAACAAAACATCAACCTTGGCCACAGTCCATTCCAAAAACAAAAAGGGAAAAAAACGGATGAACATAGTAGTTGCAAAATAAACACATCCAAAGTTGAACGTTTAACATAGTACTTGCAAAATACACACATCCAAAGTTTAATGCAACCACCATAACCACTTATTCGATGCATCTGAAAATGTGGACCTTCAACACAACATCGTCCCTCATGATCAGCTCAAATACGCAAACATCTCCTACTTGCAACTTATTTCCCCTCGCAAATGCAGACCACCCAGCAGATACGACACATGATGAACCCATACTTCGTTCATAAACGTATAACTTCACAGGCCATAATTGGTCCACAACCTCCAGCTTCACTGTGAGTATACTTCCTTTGTTGTAGTCCTTGGTAAAGCCTTCTCTTGGTAGGTAGTTGATAATGGCCCGGGGTAAACTCTGTACAAAAAAGTTGGAATGCAATATTTCAAAAATTGTTGAACCTAAGATGAACCTAAGATGTTAGATATATATACATCTTTTCCCCTAAAAACACAACTACGCAAATCATTAGCAACAAGTATCTGTACATGCTTTCTAATTGATCTATGAAAAATCAAAGTAAAAAAGAAGGCATGACTAAAACCCAACAATTTCTGTGAAGCTAAAAGCTTACCGCACGGTCCTTGCCATCAATGTATGATGGATGAATGGTAACAGTGAACAGGGGATTGTCCGATTTAAAAGCATTGGCTCTCACCAGATTTTCAGCTACACCGCCATCTTTCTTAGGACATTGGTCAGATTCAAGTTTAACTAACGAACTACCTGTGCATCCTACTCGATTTCCTCCAACCCCATGAGCTGATCCTGAAATGACATGAAAATACGAAGTGATGCGCATGAAATTAGTAGTAAACAGGCTAATAACAATCAACCAATTCGTTACAACAGTGTGAGATTCATACCTGAACCCTCTCCCTTAGTAAAGACGTCCAAGATTTGAACAGAGTCATCATCACTCTCATTATCTTCCATCCTACAAGGTTGGACTTGGTCATCTAAAGTATAGTCTATTTCTGTTGCAGTGGCATCAAATATCAGTACATCAAAGTGTGAATTTCCAATATATTTGAAAACTAGCAAGTGCCCCACGGTTACACCATGACAGCTTGCAAATTCGCACCAACCATTTTGAAACCAAACCCCCCCATCATGTTTTGTCACCTTCACTTTCCAATTTGTACCACTTGGAATCCTAAGAAAGGCCGTATCGGACAAATCAACTCCATATTGAAGTATAAACTTTGGTGGAATCCGCTGTAAAAAAGAATCTCCATAACATTAATGCAGGCTTTGTAAATAAACACATGCATTTGAGTTTGCATATATTATCCTTGTGCAGCAACCATTACAGGAAATCTAACACACAATCTAACAACTGAGATGTAGAGGATGATGTTGGTGAAATGAAGTTCTATTAGTTGAATGAGTTAAAAGCATTGTTTGAAATTACAAGTTTCTGTTTTTGATTTTGGTATCTGTAGAGTTAAATATTTAAATAAACAATGGTGTATCATATCATGAGGTTCAAACCAATGGCACATATACGAATTACATATTCATACATACCTTTATACAGCTACATTTTTACCCTCTGCTTTGTTTTCATTGAACATGTTTAGTCTACTAGTCAAGCATTGAAAAACAATTGGAAACTTAACAACAACAATAACAATAAAAGACTTAGTCCGAAATTAAGAACAAAATATGAAAATTATGTGCGTGTGTCTCCAAGAGAATATTGTATTTGAAGAATTGTCACTCTCTACCATTACATATCCTCAGTATAGTTTTAATCCATATTTGAAGAATTGTCTGCAAGCATTTGATGCTTTGTGACTAACTACTTAAGTATTGACAAACAATTTAAAACACAAAACAAAAAACAAAAAAAACACTTAGTCTCAAATAAAATAACTGTAAGAGAACTATATTTTATTAAAAACTTACTATCTAAACTCAACAAACAAAACTTCACAATTGCAGAGGAATCAAACACAAAAAATGTAAATCACAACAACAAATGTAACATACGTATTGCAAACTTAAAGTTTTTATGTCTACATGCAACAAATGTACAATTTTTTCAAAAATCAGAAAAACGAAAATCAAATGGACGACGTGTATTAGCATATTAGTTTCAGAGAGAAAAAACTTGAAAACTGAATTTAAGTATACTTACAATCTTTCCTTCTTGAAGAGCTCGAGGCAGAATAATCTTGAAAAAGTGTGGGGACCTCATCGTAGGATCAGCAGGACCATCCTCATTGTTTCTCCGCCATTGAGAAGCCATTGTTCTGGTTCTCCAAAGTCCGGTGCTTTTCGCTGAGAAGTTCAACGGTTGATTCTTCGTAGATTGAGAACTAAATAGAGTTATATGCAATGTGCTTGGGCTTCCACATAACCCGATTATTTACTAATCGAGTTATGTGCAATAAAAATCAGAGGAATCCATGTTGTGTGCAGTGTAACTTTAAAGGAATCCATGTAGTTGTACGGCTTGCTAGTAACTCGATACCAGTAAAATCGAGTTACGTACAACATTACTCGATAATACCCAAGCCGAGTTATGTGAACTATTGTTCCACACCCAGCCCTCCTTATCTGGACTGATCCAGATGCAGTCCAAGAGGAATCTCAGTTTCCAGAGGGTAATACACATAACTCGGCTATACGGAAATCGAGGTATATGCAATGTACTACTTCCACATAACCCGATTATTTACCAATCGAGTTATGTGCAATAAAAATCAGAGGAATCCATGTTGTGTGCAGTGTAACTTTACAGGAATCCATGTAGTTGTACGGCTTGCTAGTAACTCGATACCACGAAAATCGAGTTACGTACAACATTCCTCGATAATAACGAAGCCGAGTTATGTGAACTATTGTTCCACACCCAAATCTCCTTATCTGGACTGATCCAGATGCAGTCCAAGAGGAATCTCAGTTTCCAGAGGGTAATACACATAACTCGGCTATAAGGAAATCGAGTTATATGCAATGTGCTTGGGCTTCCAGATAACCCGATTATTTACTAATCGAGTTATGTGCAATAAAAATCAGAGGAATCCATGTTGTGTGCAGTGTAACTTTACAGGAATCCATGTAGTTGTACGGCTTGCTAGTAACTCGATACCACTAAAATCGAGTTACGTACAACATTACTCGAGAATACCCAAACCGAGTTATGTGAACTATTGTTCCACACCCAGCCCTCCTTATCTGGACTGATCCAGATGCAGTCCAAGAGGAATCTCAGTTTCCAGAGGGTAATACACATAACTCGTCTATAGGGAAATCGAGTTATATGCAATGTACTGCTTCCACATAACCCGATTATTTATTAATCGAGTTATGTGCAATAAAAATCAGAGGAATCCATGTTGTGTGCAGTGTAACTTTACAGGAATCCATGTAGTTGTACGGCTTGCTAGTAACTCGATACCACGAAAATCGAGTTATGTACAACATTCCTCGATAATAACCAAGCCGAGTTATGTGAACTATTGTTCCACACCCAAATCTCCTTATCTGGACTGATCCAGATGCAGTCCAAGAGGAATCTCAGTTTCCAGAGGGTAATACACATAACTCGGCTATAGGGAAATCGAGTTATATGCAATGTACTGCTTCCACATAACCCGATTATTTACTGATCGAGTTATGTGCAATAAAAATCAGAGGAATCCATGTTGTGTGCAGTGTAACTTTAAAGGAATCCATGTAACTTCTGTGTAGTGTAACTTTGTGACTGTCTTCCACATAACTCGATTACTGAGAAAGCGAGTTATTTGATCTGTGTGACTACACATAACTCGGCTATAATAGAATCGAGTTATGTGGAGTACAACACAGACCAATTCGATTTCTTATTTGAGAATGGTCTTCTGTATAACTCGGTTGTGCAGAAATCGAGTTATTTAATCTGGGCTTAGAGTTATGTTTATACATTCCCTATCGTTCATTCAGTGTACACTCCCATACAGCATTGGCCTGCTGTATCTACTTCCAACCACATCTACTTCCAGTGTACACTCCTATACAACAACTCATATATACTTCCAACCACATCCATCAATTATTCATTCCCTCATTTCCATTACGTGAATAAGAAAATCATCCATACGAGCATAATTGTAAGTAAGAACTTTATACATTTAAATCCGTTGATGTACAAAAATAACTTTGTCCATTGTACGTTTTAAACATTATTCACAATTTTAACTTGAAGCTTGGACAGCATACGCCAACAATGGTTGTATGCAATCATGGAGTCTGCGCATTTGAGTTACACATTGTCCTTGTTCTCTTCAGTCAGTCTAACCACTTCATCCGTGGTGCGTAGAAAGTCTGGCACCTTCGGCACACAGGACATGGCAACAGTATTGGAACTACAAACCTCCTGTTGCTGCAGGGCTGCCTCGTTTCTGCGTAGTAACAAACACAAAAATTAGTATACAACCCACATTAATTAATAGCATGTTACAGTTACACCTTGGCCACAATTAGCAATCTTAATCAAAACATATACAGTTAGGGAAATAGAGACCCCATGAATAGAAGAATATGTACACCACAAACAATAAGATTGGAAGAACACCAAATCTGACAGAATACTTGGAATGGTAATAGGTAGGAGTTAAAGGTAACTGCAACTACTTGACGAAGTCATCACAAGATTGCCCAAAGTGTAGCTAAATTTGATACAATGGTATTACTATCATGGTTCCAAACTAAAAATTACTCCATGAATCTTACTTATAACTCATAATGTAATACCTATACATGTAAAGAAGAACAACTTATGATACCCCCTTGTTACTATGAATTGTAATTGTTACCTGCTATGTAGCACCACGGCTTGTTGATGCCACATTTCGCGTCGGACATGTACGCCGGTTATGACCCTCTTGCCGACACAACCCACACTTCAACTTTGGTCCATTCTCAATCCACAATGAGGTTGGCAACTCCCTATCCTCGTCATCCATCTCATTGCGGATTCTCGTGGACGTCGGCCGACCTTTCTCACGGATCAACCGCGGGTTTGGCATCACGGTTCTCCTTTCTTCTGGCTCCGGCCATTCTAACCTATCTTTAAGTGGTTGGAATATCGGCTCGTAGCTATGATATCGTTCTTCCACGCGGTAGAAACGATCCATATACTCAGTGGCATCGTGGTTGTGCTTGGCACAAACTGCTATCAAGTGTGAACAGGGGATCTTGTTTGCTTCCCATTTGCCGCACGTGCATGTCATGTCCATGAGGGAAACCCTATGGGTGTGGTCTCCCCCGCTAGTGTTCAACAATGAAGACTGGGTCTCCACTGTATATAACTGTTGTTGCGCGCTCATCCGTCTAACTATATGGAGCTTCGCCTTCTCTTGATTTGCCTCGAACTTGTCATAGGCATATTTGCACCACACTTGCCCCTCTTCCAACTGCTCTAGAACTCTGTTTCGACGTTCGTCAAAGTACGAGTTCACCTTGTAAAATGTGAACTTCACCATTGCAGTTATAGGCAAGCTACGTGCGCCCTTAAGTACCCCATTGAAGCACTCTGACAGGTTGGTTGTCATTGCCCCATATCGGTGCCCATGGTCATGTACAAGTGTCCACTTTTCTTGATTTACCTCCTTAAGATAGTCGTACGCATCCGGGTTGACATTCTTGATGCAATCCATGGTGTTTTCAAACTTCCTAACTTGATTTGCAGTTGCTGCCTTCCATACCAAGTTCTTCAACGGCACACTATCGAAGTTTGTGTTAACATTGCTTACTAAATGGCGGAGGCAATACCGGTGATGGGTTAAGGGCGGTTGCAAGTAGCCCCTAGTGGTGTCATCGAAGCATGATTGTATCCCACGATGCCTGTCTGAGATTATACATAAATTGGTCCGGTCCGTAACATAGGTCATTAGGCATGCCAAGAACCATCCCCATGTATCCGTGCTCTCGCTTTCAACAACGGCAAACACGAGTGGATAAACCTCGTTGTTACCATCAGTTGCCATTGCTATCAACAGCTTTCCTTTGTACTTGCCATAAAGGTGCGTTGCATCTATGCTTATCACTGGCCTGCAATGCCTGAACCCTCTAATACACGGACCGAAAGCCCAAAACGCGGAGTTGAATATACAAGTCCCCGGGACACGAGGGTCACACTTTAACGTGGTTACAGTGTCCGGATCTGCATCGGACAATGCTGCTAGAAACCGTGGCAATTCCGCGTAGGACTCGTCAAAATCCCCGTAAATACGCGCAACTGCCTTATGTTTGGCTTCCCAAACCTTGTACATAGTTACATCATGCCCGTGCCTTGTATGCAGCATACTACGCAAGTCCCTTACCTTTCGGGTTAGGTCCTCCCGTACATACTTCTAGAGTGCAATGGATATGAACTTTGAATCCATCATCCGCCCATCAGTCGCTACCTGGAGGGATGAGCAACTGTGGGGAGCCGGACATTTACTGATCTCCCACAGCCCGTGCTTCTTGCTGCAAATGGCCCGAATTGACCACATACATGCCTCATGTATGCACCGCACTACTAGCCTATTGGTGTCAGACTTTATGACCTTGTATTGCTTATTATGCTCCACAGAGTAGAGGGTCAACACATACTGAACAGAGGCTTTATTCTTGAATAGCATCCCGATGGCCAGGTCGTCACCTTTATGCCAACTTGTAAGATGCCCTGTACCCAATGCAGGTGATGGGTCCTTAATATTGTCCCATGTGTTTGATGTGAACCATTCTGGGATAGGAACTGTATTAGGGCAATCCTCCTCGTTGTTTTCGGTAAGTGGTACATTGACCTCTGCATCATCCACTGCTTCATCAGTATCAATGAACTCTTCGTACACATCTTGGCTGGCATCAATTTCAATTCCCCCTTCCAAATGAACTTGTGTATGTTCATACGTGTGACTAGACCCTCCCACGTATCGTGTATGGGTGGCGCCCAACACATCCGGTTCGTCAACATCATCAACTGCACTGCATGGTTGATTACTGTAAGGCAAGGGCGTTACATCGGCAAAGGAAGGCTGCATGTCAAGCGACGATGACTGTGACGCTTCCACCCCACTGCCATGTTGTGAACTTACACCAGCATGGAACCCAACAGCCTCAACAGTTACATACAAATCGGACGCTATGAACTGGGGGGTCCGCTTAATCACTGTCCACATCATGTCCATGTCAGCATTGCAACCCAACGGATTTGAGTTGTAGACAACCTGAGTACTCACAAGTATCTGGGGGGCACGGTACACGATGGATATCTTATGTGACTCCCTGTCCAACCCTAGAGCTTCCATTATCTTCCGATGCATTTTTCTCAAGTGTGTTCCGCATTTCAACTCAATGAACTTCTTCTTCACTGACTCGCCTCTATAGGACAACCCATGCAAGTCGTGGAAATACTGCTCCCCATCATAGTTAACGTAGAAGCAATGACGACCCATGGTAGACCTGGAGAAGGAAAATTAATTGTAGTTATCATGAAGAAGATAAAGGGTTATGTTAGTGACAATTAATCGTTTACAAACGCACTATAATGATATCCTAAGTATTCCTAACAAACTTGATTCGTTTGTACACAACTTGTATGATGCAATATGGTCAGCATTCAGTGTTCGCCTCGCAGGCTTTCTTTTTCAGAACCCACACACTTAAGCCTTTCAGAACTGAAAGAACCATACAATTTAAACCTCTTATTACTTGTTACATCATTGTTGATACCTATGAATAAATGCATATATCATCATAGGAATTCACCTGACAATGAAAGTTTGTTTATATATATGTTCCCAATTATCCACACATCCATTACTAGATCTATACACATGGAGGACGAATATGTATACAATGTCAATATCTCACACACACACACACACACACACACACACAGGATAACACAATTTGTCATTCGTTTTTGGGAAAATTGTTCTACTTATTTTCAGTATATTGACCGTTTTTGAAATTCCTAACGAATTGTTTAAAAAATGGGTGGTTAATGTGTGGCCTAAGGCCATATATTATATATAAACTATGTGACCATGTGTGTGTATATATATATATAAATCATCATATATGGAAAGTCCACTTTGTGTATATTTACATATATTTGCGCACACACACACACAATATATATGTGTGTATCTACACACACACACCCATATATATATATATATATATATACGACACTATGTGTGTGTATATATATATATACCCTAAACACACACATACATGTGATCATATATGGGTATGTATCACTCTCTACCATTATATACATCTACCACCCTATTGGTGTATATATATATATATATACACACACACAGTATTAGAACCATAGTAAGAAAGTCATCACATTTATGCTAAAGTGCCAATCCAAATGTAATTACAGAATTATGTAAGTAAGTTAAGATATACCTGTCAGGAGAGATGACCTTTGATGAGAAGAAGGGGACCACAGCTATAGCACGCTTGGTGAGGGTACAAGTAGAAGAAGTAATCACCTTACAGGCTTTCTTTTTCAGAAACTCACACACTGAATGTCTGAATGTAACCCAGCACCAAAAGAGGCAGACACGTGCATGGATTCTGATATGTGGGGATGGGTGAATCATAACTCGATATCTAGGATATCGATTTCACTTAAAACTCGATTTCAATACTATCGAGTTATTGTTGACGCGACGTATTGACGTGACGAGCACAGAAACTCGGTAATTCAGAAATCGAGTTACTTGCGACCGTCAATTGATTTATGGCTGTAACTCGATTTCTCAGAAATCGAGTTTTTGTTTGCATTTCTTTTTAAAGGTAGATTGACTCCACTAGTAAGAAGGTGCATCCAGCAGCTCAAATACGCAAGGAGTTCAACCAGTTCGTGTTTGTAGACCGGGATGGGACGTACTTATGTTGTGTTTAATGGTCGTGTTCCAGGCATATACAACAGTTGGGTAGATGCGAGCAAACAAGTTCATAAATTCCCAAACGCCAATCACAAATCATATAAAGATCGAAGGGAAGCAGAAGCTGCATACATGGAGTATTTGCATTGTAATGGTATGGACGAACATGGTGGTGCGTCCGCATCGTCAGCAACTCCAAACATATCAACCTCAGCTCCACCCAGCACTTTTCCAAGCGAAGGAACTAACTACGACAGTGGAGACATTAGGAACTCCTTGTTAAGGTATCAGTTGGAAGTTGCCATTGAGGAGCGTGACCATGCAAGAAGGATTGCAACCTTGAGTGCGAACATGTTGAATGAAGTGGTGGCTCATGTTGTGGTGGATGATGTTGTTGATGCACCCACGGGACAACGTATGGGTAAATGAATGCAAAAGTATAACTTCATGTTGTTGTATTCATTAAGATATGTATACTTGCAAGTAACTAGGTTCGTGTGTATGGTTTAACTAGAAATGTCATCGTTTTCCAGCTGTTTACCTGGCAGATATGTGTATATGGGAAAGTAACCTTATTATTTTTGTTTAAGCACTACTTTAGTCTTATTCGGTCCATTATATGGACTTTGGTCTTATTCGGTCCACTTTGGTCCTATTCGGTCTAGTACATTCTATTCGCTCTATTTGATCGTAATTCGTAACTAATGGTCAGCGTTTCTCGTATATGGGAAAGTAACCTTATTATTTTTGTTTAAGCACTACTTTAGTCTTATTCGGTCCATTATATGCACTTTGGTCTTATTCGGTGCACTTTGGTCCTATTCGGTCTAGTACATTCTATTCGCTCTATTTGATCGTAATTCGTAACTAATGGTCAGCGTTTCTCGTATATGGGAAAGTAACCTTATTATTTTTGTTTAAGCACTACTTTAGTCTTATTCGGTCCATTAAAATACCTCCGAAACCTAAAAAATGACCAAAATACCCCCAAAATCCAAAAATAACCAAAATACCCCCCGAAGCCCAAAAAATTACCAAATACCCCTGAAACCCAAAAAAATAACCAACATATTCTTAAAATCCAAAAAATGACCAAAATACACCTGTAACCCATAAAATGACCAAAATACCCCCGAACCCAGAAATTGACCAAAATACCCCGAAGCCTAAAAATGACCAAAATACTCCCAAAATCCAAAAATAACCAAAATACCCCCCGAAGCCCAAAAAATTACCAAATACCCCCAAAACATGAAAATGACAAAAATACCCTCAGAACCTCAAAAAATGACCACGTGCAAGCACACTGTATCTCTTTTTCAATTTTTTTTTTTTTTTTGAGCAGGTGCATTGATTTTGTTAAGAAATTCTATGACACTCTAATTTTTTATTTACTTATGATATGCTTAAGATTTCTATTGAAATTAATGTTTCGAAATTCTTTTTCTTACATGTTTGAAGGAAAATAAAGTAATTATACATGTGTTACTGATTCAATGGACCACCGTGATTAAAAATATAACAACATATATGGTGACAATTGTAATTTAGTTCGTACATTTTTTTCCTCCAATTTCTCTTGGATGGTTGCTTTAATATGATCAATGATATATATGCCATCGAATCAAAGACAATTAAGACCACCTGATTGATACAATACAGGGTTTTCTTTTGTACACAATAATTTGAGGCCTGCTTAGAAATATTTGGAGGCGATCTATAATGATAAACACATACCTCACTTTATATACTTTTTAAAGAGCTTTCAAGCTCGTCTCCAACAATGTGGAACCCATAATCCACCGTGTAGGAATCCACTTTGTAATTTTTATGATGAATAATCTATAAGTATAATATTTCCTTATAATCAAAAAAATTTGATGTGGCATTTCCTCAATAGGGCAGCTAAGTGGGAGCCATGAAGATTTGGACTCAACACTTCCAATCAGAAACCAACATCTATTTGCTATTAAAAAGGTCACCCATTAAAATAAAACATGGATCTTGTTTATTCAAAAAGGTAAAAATAAAGTCTACCTCTTCTAAGGTTAATCATCTTCTTCTTTCTCAACCAGTATCCTCTTGCATGCCTCATAGCACATGAAAGATATCCCAGCAGCAGGGACCAATTTCACATAACTTGGTCCCAACCCTCTATACAGACCTGGAAGCCCTTCATTTTCAAATATGCTCACGAGAGCATGAAGCATGCTTTGATACTGTCTCCCATTGATAGTTCCAGTAGCCTACATATGCTTGAAGAAGTCCTACATCTCATTCTTTTTGGAGCACTTGAAACAGTATCACCATACTCATCTTTTTCTTCATTCATTGAATCCATATCTAAAATGTAAAGGAAAACAAAACCAACAACAATAAATAAATAAAAATTTAAAAAAAAAAAAAAAAAAAAAACACTCAGCATTTTGAACCATTCTAAAACCTGACCACTCAAATAATGTGGCATAAAGAATTATAGGTTAAACAACGTTGCTTGTGCTGTGTTACAACTTACAAGTTCTTAATCTTACAAATAAACAGAAAATGCCAAACAACATGTCAGTTAAACTTTAAAGACAAACCACCTGTCAGTTAAATTTGCAAAGAGCAGTATATATATCTTATCAAACTCTTTAACACAAGAAGACTTTTGATATAAAGTACACAATTGAGTATCTTTGAAATAAAAACATGTAATGAGTCCTCAAAAAGCTTCCATGTCGATAAGCATTCTGTACAATGTGAAGCTGCAAAGGAACCTTTTCCTTTGAAGACTCACAACATTCAAATATATACAAATAGTATCTAAAGTTTACAAAAATGAGTACCTTGAAGTCAGTCAAATCTGGGACTACATAATTAGGCAGCTTTTCATTCACCACAACATATCCACCTGCATCAATATTCCAAATGAATTACAAACGAAGCAAACGAAGTACTTAACGTAGCATAAGCGTTCTTTCTACTTTGCAGTATTTCAGCACACAGAGATCTTCAAAGGCCATAGAAACAAATGAATCTTTGCAGCATAATACTTATGTTGGGATAAAAGGCTAAATGTTCAACAAACAAAGAAACGTCCAATGAACCGATAAACCCACAATCAAATTACTGTATATGCAGGGCTAAATGGCCACACCTTTGTTGGTTTGCAACCGACATAATTAAATTTTTTTTAATATTCCTTTCAATGTTTCAAAATATAATCTTGGGAATACAAGAAGAGTTTTCAAAACTCCTTCTTTATTAGTAAATTACACACATACCCAGTTATAGTTTAGATCCAAGAACCTCACCCCTCTACCTTTTATTATATAGTATTATCTAAAATTTGATCATACATTCAACCATGGAATGCTCAAAATTTCAAACAGGCAGCAACAAAAGTCCTGTACCTTAGGTCCCAATTAATTTCAACAATGTGGCTGAATTAGTCAATGCATCACAAACCTTATGTAAATTTTATTTCCTCATTTTTCTGATTACACTGTACATTGAATTATGGCTTCTTTAAACGTGAAATGCCCAAGCGACTTCATTAAAAACACTAAATCTTAAATCTCAAATTCTTATCAAATTAAGTATCCTAACTCATTATCTTATTAAAGGGCAATCTATAGCTATAAGCTTTTGCATCACATACACTAATAAATTGCCGTCTGAATTTGGTCCTCAGAGCATACTCAAGTAGACAATTGACTACAAACTGAATAAATCATTGAGACGCACTTCCCAAATTGCTTAAATTGAACTCTTCTATGTGACCACCTCTTCCTCATCAATGTCATGATCTCTTTCCTATATTTGGCAACTGAGAAAACAGAGGAAATCGTTTTCTTTTTCTTCCAAAAAAAGTAAAATAGTTTGAAATTTTATTTATCACGAATGGAAAACTTAACTATCCCATATGATCAAATTACTAAACTAATCTCTTTATATGACACATTTTCTCAAAATCCAAGTTCTTTTCCATCAACAACTCTGACCCAAATGAACAAAACAGAGAAACAAGAAGCAGAAATGATACAAGAAGTAGTACCTGATCTCCAATAGGGGGATTAAGGTCAGGAGAGAACAAGTAACAGTGAACCTTGCAGTCGAATCTCAAACAAATGAACTCATACCTTGTAATGCATTTACATATCTATAAAATTTGGAAATGTGAAAGAAATTTGACATCTACTAACTACTTTCACAGATTTAAATTACCAAAAAAAAGTTTAGGCAATCGAAATTAGAGAAGATAAAATCGAACAAAATTAGAAGATGTAAACTGTTTGGTAACGGAGAAAACGAAGGAAAGCAAAAGAAGACTTTTGAGTAACTAAAGAGAGGAACCAAATCCGAGATTCGAAGCTTACCGATGAGACCTGGAGTGACCGGAAAGAGATAACGTGAATATTCCGGCGAACACCTCAGAAATCTGCTGAAGCTTTGAAGAGTTTTGAAGAGTTTTACAGCTCAATATAACTCCACAAGCATGTTTAAAAAACCATCTCCAGAAGTATTGAAGCATCTATAGAAGAACTGTAATTCGTTAAAGATTGAAAAAATAACTCTTCAAGGTAAAACTCACCAGAGCTAACAGATCCGGGAGGAAGCCATGACCATGCAGAGTGCTGAAGAGGAAATAACAATTGCACTAACTGTTTCTAATCTTTGGATCAACCACTCATTTGCTGCAAAACTGTGGAAAAAGGACTGGCATTTCTGACAAGTAGTTCAAGATTCTTTTAAAAGAATCGGTCTTCCTCCACAAAAGCTCTTATAGTCATGGCGCCAAGCATTGTAGAGACTCAGATTCTTGTTGTGCTACAAAGGAGTTGGTTGTGCCATTGGTCCGCATAAACTCATCAAACTCGACCCCGAAATGTATCAACTTACTTCTTCTTGCTTATCACCAAAGCCGCACATTTGTTTCTCAAAAGAAAAAAAAAAAGAAAAGAAAAGAAAAAAACCCCAATGCCACTTAAAATCTCTCTTACAAACAAGTTCGGCACTCCAGCTAACAACATATCAAAATACAACTAAGTTTGGCTTCAAATCAATACCAATCGAGGCATTTGTCCATTTGCAATAAAAATTCAAAGCCCAGCAAAAACTTCCTAATATATCAGTACATACAATACACCTTCTGGGTTTTATCCTACATGTAACAATTTGTTGACAACAAACACACTAAATAAGCCAGAACAAGTCCCCAAGCAATGATCCACAAACAGATGCACAGCCACCAAGATGCACAGCCACCTATACACATGAAGAATAAGCACACAGGGACAATCAGGCTCAATGGCCATTTCGTTTCCACCATATATTCGCTCAAAAAAAAAGATACAACTTTATAAGAAAACAGAAATGAAAATATCCAGTCACCTAGAGGCCAGAAGTATAAGCATTGAGTTCAATAGGCATTTAATGATCTTTTCGTTTCCGCCCGTATGCCCTGACAGGTCTAATCTTACCTGTTTCATCAGACACAACAGCATAATTAAATTAACATAATCAATCAAATGCGCAGTATAAGTAGGTAAGAAGATGGGAAGTGTAGATGAAGTACATACCATCACTGGTCCCGCAACTGGGAGCATGCGCAGGAGGGCGCCGTGATCTCCGCAAACCCTCCACCGGCGCAATGTCCTCAGTCGGTATCTGCTCAATCTGTATAAGCTCAATGTCCTCGGCCGGTATCAGCTCAAGCTGTACAGCATCTTCGTGGGGGGTTGCAGATGAAGCTAACATGGTGGGGTCCACATGCACTAGAGGTGGGGTGGGCATGCCTGGTGTGGGGACAAATATGCATCCACCATCATGGGCAGATCCGCTGAAAACTGCAGGCGACATACGGGGAGGGTCCGCATAGTCTGTGCTAGCACCATGGGACGTAGGCTGGGGTGGAACAGTGCCCTCATGACCGGCGTTGTGGGATGGCCCAGCACCAGTGCTAGATGAGCATCGTGGTGTCCTGCCGCCATCGTCAGACAGTACCCAATCAGTGCCAAGCCATGCCTCTTCTGCACCCGAGTCATCCCCTTCCTCGTAGATGGGATCCGGCTCAGTCGTACGACCGCGACCAGCTCGGCCACCCCCACGACGTCCACCCCCACGAGACCCACCACTTTGCCCGCCACGACCCGGGGCCTGTGTACCAATGTGAACTGCTTCTGCAAGCGCATCCGCCAATTTAAGTCGGCCTAGCTCCTCCACAAGCTGTAGTGTATATGTAAGGTCATTGTGCATGTCAGAACCTTCGTCGCACCTCCGTATAGACCTAATCATTGTCCGAACCTACAAAACAAGGGCGGCGTCATAAAAGCAAAACATAGGTATGATGCAAAAGTTGGATAAATCTGTTCCAAAATAAAAAGAAAAAAGTAGTAAACATAGCTAATGAACTCCTTATATTAGTTATAACTATTAAACATCTTTAAAAAGATTGCATATAAAAATAGGGGTTGGACCCCCCTGTGCAGAAATTTATAGTTCCACCCCAGCAGTCACGAATGTTCTATTTCCTGTTATGTTTATGGGTATGCAATCTAAACTTTGAGATAATACTTCCGAAAAACACGTATGGTTGGTTGGTTGTACATAAGTTCAATCTTAGCACAAGTGAAAATATCTTTTATCATTTGTGTATCTAGGCTTCACTAGAGTTACAACTCCATTAATATCATACTGCAATCAGGACATATATTTTGAAGTTACAACTCCATTAAGATCATACTGCAATTATGACACATACTATGAAGTTATTATTTCCTAAGGTACACGTCCGAATGGATGACAATTGAAAATATCAAACACGAGCTGAAATTGCCCAACATTAAGGGAAGTATCATCAGTTACAACATATATCATACTTGAATGTAGTGGTGAATAACATATCGTTGCTGCATACTTGCAAGAATTTAAATGACCTTTAAGATGTTGGAAATTGAATTCTACCAACAGTTTAGTAAGGTAATATCTATCAAGGAATATGTAATTAGCTTTCAGTCCTAGAGGTAGGGCTATCTAGTGTGACAATGAACTATCATGAAATGTGAATTTATCACTACTAAAAAGAGTTGCACCATCCGTTTGAAATTACAAGCCAACCAAAAACAAAAAATACAAATAAAAATAAAAGAATAACCCAACCCACCCTTTTTAAAATTTGAATGTAATTATAGGAACAAAGGTGTGGTCATCATTGGTCATTGCCAATTAACCATTCCTCATGCAAACAAATTGGATGAAGACAAATTCAGTTATTTATGAACAACTTAAATCATGCAGTAGCTTAAAAACATAATGAAAGATAAACTCATAGAGATGTAACAACAATAATAATTGTGGAGTTTTGCATGCATGATAAAGCTGCTGAAGATATTTAATCGAACAATGGTTTCATACATAAAATAGGAATTGTTGCCTCACCATGAGTTCCCAGTACGCAGACTCTGGTGTTATGTACCGCCTTGTGTTGCGATTGTACCACGTCATGTACTCAATGAGGTATGTATCATCACCGTCCAAGAGAGGGGCCCCGCGAACTTCAGTCACTCGGTTGGCCCATTGCTGAATGAAGACAGCATGTTCTGCCTCCCAATCCTTCTCCCATTTTCCCTGGAGGGATATCTTGTGAAGGACAGGTGACGTATCCACAACAGATGGAGTTGGTTGCTTCATCCCAAACTGACGGAGGACCCGCTCGGGATGATGCCCCTCCACTATCCAAAAGTATATCAACGGCACCTCGGCCCTCCAAATATGCTGCCCGGCAGTGCAATACGCAGGCAGGGAGCCCAACGTATGCGTGTACGGCTCCCATACAATCTGCATAAGTGGATTATGTTTGTGATAGTGAGACATCATACTAATTAAAGATTATGTTTGTGATATGTAAAATGGAAAGCATGGAGTTTATTGATTCTATTCGTACACAAAATCTTTAGGGATTATTAGGCAGAAAGCAAAGGAACAGCAAGATTGGGTTCAAAATATTAACAGAATGAAGTCAACAAGCAATTAAAACAATGAATAGCATTCATCTGTATAAAATAGTAAAAGATCTAGGTTGACCGATGTCCACATTCCATTCTCAGAACCATGTTCATATGCATAACATTGAAAGCTAAGTGAGACCACCAGATACTAGGGTTTTCAATCTAAACCAGACTTAGAGGAGGGTGCCAGAGCATCCTTACGGCTGTAAGATGAATCCAAGTTGATGATTTCGCAAAAGCTTTTTATCGTAATAGAAAACTTGTACTGGATTAATTGCATTAGTCATTAACAATGTTTCAATGACTGAGAACAAAATGACTATTAATCATTGTAAGACTAAACTAACTGTACTTAATTTTATCTTGAAGCTATAAAAAATATGGAGGGAAGACATATATAAGGTCTGCTGGATACATTGCATTTGAAGTAGCACTTTTTATTGCAAGAAATGGAAGTTATGTAAAATATGACATGGTATAATCCTCATCAAATACTGTTATCATATTTCTATCTAAATATATTTTCTTATAAAATTTAGTGTTCGAAATTACGTAAATTTAATATTTATCTGAAACTAATCATGTCTTATCTTAGTACCTTGGTGCAACAAATTATGTGGAAGTAATTCAACTCTATTAGTAATTCTTTTTATAGATGCTTCATTTAATTTAATTTAAAAATAAATGCAAAACTGTTTAGATGGACTCCTCATTGAATGTGAAAACAACACCCTTTTCTTTGCTCCATTAACTTTTTCCTTGTTAACTTTTTCCTTATTAATTTTGTACACCACCTAAACATTGAGTTCAAAAAAAAGTAACCAACCAAGTTCAAAAAGCTGTACCTAAAAAAAAATAAAGTTCAAAAAACTTTACTTTGAAAAAATAACCAACCAAGCACATAATCTTATTAAAGATAGGAGATTGGCCTACTCCTAAGGACCCAATGAACATAATAAACTTATGAGGCGAAACATATAGATGTCCAAAAAAGGACTAAAACACAACAATAATGGAGCATTTTATGAGATGAAAAAAGTTTAGAGAAAAAACAATGCAATAAAGTTTAATTTGAAAAAGATTTCACTAGACCGACAACCTAAAACAATATGCTATCTCATGATATCAATATTTTTGTAAATGAAACAACAATGAACTTTATCACAAAAACAAACTTAAACACCACAGAATTTTATTAGTAAAATGATCAAATTCAAATCAACAAGAAACCTTGTGATACTGTACAGAGAAAAAAAAAAAAAAAAAAAAAAAAAAAAACTATATGGGTAAATGCATAAACGGAAAAAAAAAAATGATAACAAAGTAAACAAACCTCCTCATCACTATGCAAAGTTATAAGCTAGAACAAAAAGCTGCCTATGTGTGACTATCATCTACTTGGTGGTCATCAATTGATCATTTGAGCTATGTGCCTAGCTTCCCATTCCTACACTTTTAGACATGACCATGCTTGAACTACTTTTAGTTTCACTTGGGCCAGTCTTGAACCAAAGTTCACAGTACTCATTGTCAAATAGTACTTTTAGCTTGGTTTTAGCCCACAAGCCTATTTAATAATGAGCCCCCAAAACGAGGCCATGATAGTTACAGTACGCAAAAGCGTGGTTTGGGCGTAAAGAATAATTTGTAAGAAGATTCATTTGGAAATGGCCATTTACTTACAGTTTCACCTCATAGACAAAAATTTGTACTATCTTTAATCCTGAATACATAGCTAGCTTCATTTTCACAGATTCACACTAATCATATCTCACCATTTCTCCCCTTTAGTTGAAAGTAGGGGAAGGATTAGAAGATATAGGAGAGGTATTGAAATCCCAATCAGGATCTATTTAAATTTAATATGAGGGTAAAATGCACTAAGACCTCCTAACTACTATGTTATTGCACTAAAACCCACTTAACTTTATTTTTCTTCAATATAGCACATCAACTTTGACATTGTACCAAATAGAACACTTATGTTAAAGTTTTGTCAATTTGAAAAAGTGACTGTGACAAAGTATTATAAGTGTGCAACTTAACTTATTAAATTAAAACACACCACGTTTATAACAAAATCCCAACTCAACTTCTAGCTCACCCATTGCTATTGAAACCAGAAAAATCTCTTAGCCTCCATTGAGGTCTCTCTCTCCTCACTTTTCCTTGTTTTTCCTTTGTTTTCTCGCCAACCAAACAAATACATCTTATGGTTGCCAAGAAAACAAAGAAAAAATTAGAGAAAGTGAGGGGCCAACTGAGGTTGAGAGATTTTTCTTGTTCCATTCACTAAGTCACAATTCAAAAATTGCTATGAGTGAACTAGAACTTGAGTTAGATTTTTTTATTAACGTGACATCTTTTTTTTTTTTCTTTTTTTTTTGCTTAGTAAAATGATATCTTTTGAATGGGCAAACTAAGTCACAATTCAAAAATTGCACCTTAGTATATCACCATACACTTTTTCATTAGCAAATTGATGGAATTTTGACATATAATAGGTCTATTAGGTACATTGTCAAAGTTGATATATTAAATTGATGAAAACAAAAAAAAGTTAACAGCATCTTAGTGCAACACTATAAAAGTTCAAGGGATTGTAGTGCATTTTACCTTTAATATAATATATTAAATAATAAAAGTTGAATTTTTATAAATTGCAATTGTAATAATTAAGCTAATTAATGGTTAATGCTGAAAATAGGATAGATATTGATGAAATGGTAATGTAAGCTACATCATAATATACTTGAGTGTGTAAATTACAAGTATTAATAATCAAGGAGCGAATTTAGAAGTGACCACAAACTCACTCATTTGTAACTGAAGAAGAAGTTATCGGGAGAGAAGAGGATAAGAAGGCCATCATTGATCTGTTATTGGACTTTGATGTGGAAGAGAACGTTTCGTTCATATCCATAGTGGGAATTGGTGGCCTGGGGAAGACCACACTCGCCCAATATGTGTACAATGATGAGAAAGTCAAAACTTATTTTGAGTTGAAGATGTGGGTGTGTGTCTCCGACGTCTTTGAATTAAAAATAATTGTTGAAAAGATCATTGCAATTGATAAAAAACTTGAAAACTTTGAAATGGATCAATTGCAAAATAAACTTCGCCAAAATTTCAACCAAAAGAAGTACCTACTTTTTCCTTGTTAACTTTTTCCTTATTAGTTTTTAACTGGACTTATTTCTGTTTCATGTGAATGTGTATTGTATTTCATAGATTTATGTATATAGGATGTCATTATGGGCAGAACATCTTGGATTTACAGAAGACTGCTTCAAACAACCAGTCTCATCATTTTCATCATTTTTTTCTTAACACGTAACCAATAGAACCAATCTTTGTCCAAACCAACCTTTACGAGATGGGTTCAGGTTCAGACACATTTTACACCGTTTACAACAACAATTTACACTCAAACGTAATTAGTTTGACACCATTTACAACAACTATAACAAAATCATGCCTAGATAAGACACATTTTACACAAACCCAGAGACATCACTGAAACACCACCACTCGATTTGCCAAAACCCCCCGTCAAAACCCCAACCACATTTAAACTCGGTAATGAGAAAATAATCATTGCAGCATGTTAAAAGACAACAAATTTCTCATTAATTAGAAAATCACACAGACATAACCATATAGCAATAAATACTTTACATCATCATCATCGCAGCATATAAAAAGACAGCAAAATTCTCATCTACATTAGTAAGTTTACTACTTTTTAAGTAAGTTTCAACAAAATAATCAAAATTCCACATAAAACACAACCTAATATTAACCAAGATCAGAAAAGATATCAGAGGAGAGGACAGTACCTGTCATCAACGGCGGCGGGAAGAAACTACGACGGCAAGGAACGACGGCGGCAAGCAACGACGACTGAGGGAGACTGAATAGGGAGAGTGAGACTGATGGAGAGTGAGGAAGAGTCGGGAAGCCTGATCGCAGAGCGAGCGAGGGAGAGAGTGATGACAGAGAGCGAGGGAAAGAGAGTGTACAGGGAGAGAGTGAGTGAATAGGGGTTGTGAGACGTTAGGGTCCTATTGATTCAAACTGCTTAACAAAACTCGCTCTTAGGGTTCCCGAGTTATGAATGACTTTCTTTTATTGGGAAAACCCACGTCTGCTGCGCCAGCGTGGCACAAGGGTCAGAATAACTCGATCATAGTAATATCGAGTTCTTTATTTAAACTCGATTTTACCATTATCGAGTTATAAAACAGGGGCAATTCCCTATTTAGTTTGGAAAGAAGGGCAAACGCATGTTTAATTTTCTGGAAAAGGGCAGAAGCCCATTTTGTTCGGCTTTAATTTAAATCAAGTTTTGGACCTGATTTTTCCAGGGAAAAAAAAAAGAGATCTATCACCTTACATAAATATTAATAAATTTTGAATTAAGATTGTGAGTTGCTTTCATTTGAGGTCAGACTTTTGGAATTTTTAGGCACCTAGGTTTGGTAGATCCAAATTTTGCTACTAAAGTTGAAAATCCTTTTTTTTTTTTTTTGAAAGGTTGGGGAGGGGGGCATTCATGTTGAGATGAATTTTCTTTGATATTTAGGTAGCTTGGATCTTAGTTGGATAACATTATTGTTTCAAGTATATTACAAAGTGCTGGATAATAGTGTGACAATCATGTAGTGCAAAATTAGGCAATATTGTACCAACTGGAGAAAATTTCCCAATATAGCCCTATAATTCCTTTTTTTTTTTTTTTTTTTTTTTTTTTTGCTACTAAAGTTGAAATTCCTTTTCTTTTTTTCATTTGGAAAGGTTGGGGAGGGGGGCATTCATGTTGAGATTTTAGGCAATATTGTAGTAGCTAGAGAAAATTTCCCAATACAGCATTTATACCGGTAAACTTTCATCCGAACCATTGTCTCTTGCCACAAACTGTGATACAAAAGTCACATCATCACCTTCCATATTATCCCATATGCCTTTTGGTATATGATTTTGCAGATTCTATTTTGTAACGCACAATAAATAACCAAAGTACATCAGCCATATGCCTCTTTAGTCCACAAGTGTCATTGATAGATCCGGAGCTATTACCACTATGGATGCAGAGGTAGCAGTCTATCTGGATAAAAAACAAATATGCTAGCGGTCAGAGCTTGATACAGTTGCACATAGTCAGAACATATTACTTCTACTTTACTACAATGTATTGTTTAATGAGTTGCATTGCTGGGAAATTCCACATTTGACCGAACAGTTTGTGTAACCAAAGAAAATAACCAAAAAAAAAAAAAAGGACATTGTTAAATGAGTTGCTTTGCTGGGAAATTCCATTGTAAATAAAGTTGGAATGTTTCTTCAAGTATGTCCAACACTCAATTAGAAATAAAATGAAAAGACTATGCTAAAATAGTTTTATATTATCTTTTGGTTGTGTAGGGTGTTTAGTTCAAAAATTGGATTGTTTCTTCAAGTATTTGTAACTTTTAATTATAAATAAAATGAAAAGGCTAAGCTAAAATATTTTTTATATTTTCTTTGAGTCGTGTAGGTTGTTCATATTTTATACCAGTTGATTACGGATTATCTATTAAATTGCAAGTTCAACAGCTAGATTGTTTCGTACAGTATGTCCAAATCTCAATTAATGAAAAGGCTATTGTGGGGCCTAATAATCTGGCAACCCCGGCCCATCTTACATCCGGCCCAAGGCCCATGCCGAGGATTAAGAAACGTCCGAGGAGGAACTTAGAAAACCCAAAGCGCTAGGAAACATCGCCGAGGATGATGTTGTCCTCGGAAACCCGAGACCATTGGAGGGGGGAGTAGCGGGTCACCAGGAGCGGCCCCCCCTGAGCATCCAAAGAGAAAGAGCAAGTACAACGTGTCAGCAATGGAAGCATGGTGGAGGAGCAAGTCCAGGATGAACTGTCACCTCCGCATTAAATGCCCACAACTAACGTCCTGGCCGCATTAATGAGGACAGGACTCCTGAACAGTGCCGCCTTGGTTGCTGCAACCCACAGAAAGAATGGGAAGGCGGCTGATGGGACAGGCACTCAAGTAGCGGCCTGGTTGATCGACAAATGTAAGGCTAGGATCAATTGAGAGGGTGGTATATAATGTAAGGGATCCCTCTGTAAAGAGGGACGGGAAAAACTGGATGAAAAGGTATTGTAGCAATTGGGATTCTCAGAGAAACTCTTGCAACCATTCTCTGAAGAAGGAATAAGAACTTTAAGCCCCCAAGAGAAGGGCCGAGGAGCACCATTGTGCATCTTAACTCGTGGCCTCGCTATTAGATCCACATGCATCCATGCATGGCCGTTGCATCCCTCACTAGCGCCTAGTTCTTTAACCCGCTCTCTATAAATTCATTATACTGGGCTAACTGGGCTTGAGTCCACTCTCTCAATAGCAGAAGTGCTCAAACCCGGACCCTACAGCTATTATAAAATTGAGGTTGTATTATTTTTTGGTGTGCTAAACTAATTTTTATATTATCTTTTGGTTTCTACCAAATTATAATGGATTATTTTGGGGGAATTTTATAAATTAAAAATTTTCCAAATACTTTAGAACCACATGATAATCAAATTTTGAGATAACCGTCAGATGAGATTGTAAAATAATTTAGTAAAAATTCCAAATTCTTTAGAATCACATGATGTTCAAATTTTGAAATAACCGTCAGACAATATTGTAATATGTTTAGAGATTATATATTTTCTATTGAAAAACATGAATGGTGCAAAAATATCACATTAAAGGTCTTGGTGTTGAATGATGTGGACACCTGTCATCGTTCTGATTCCTATTTTAATCACCAGTTCCTCACAAGTTACCTGTTAATTTACACGTTTTTAAGCTGGATTGTTTCTTCAAGTATTTGTAACTTTTAATTATAAATAAAATGAAAAGGCTATGCTAAAATATTTTTTAACTTTTTATTTGGTTGTGTAAGTCGTACATTATTCCTAGCAGTTGATTACGGAATATCTATTAAGTTGCAAGTTGAATAGCTATAAAATGAAAAGGCTATGCTAAAATATTTTTTATTTTTATTTTTCGGTTGTGTAGGTGGTTCATATTTTGTACCAGTTGATTACGGATTATCTATTAAATTGCAAGTTCAATAGCTAGATTGTTTCGTAAAGTATGTCCACCTCTCAATTAATGAAAAGGCTATTATAAAATTGAGATTATATTATCTTTTCGTGTGCTAAAATAATTTTTATATTATCTTTTGGTTTCTACCAAATCATAATGGATTACCTATTAAATTACAAGTTCACACGAGCTGGAATATTTCTTCAGGTCTCTTAAAATGAAATTCTTAGCTAAAATAGTCCTCATATTATTGGTAGGGTGTTCATGTTATCCACCAGTTATTTCAAATGATCTTTTACTATAATGACGGTTAGTAAATGATGGTTGGTAGGTACTATGGAGTCATGTCAGCAGCTATGATGTCTATCTTTCAATATGAAATTTTACTGAATTACATTCCCACGATACAAAAGAATTTAAAACCCAGACAAGTTGGGAAAATGGGGAAATTTTATAAATAAAATATGTTCCAAATACTCTAGAACCACATGATATTCAAATTTTGAGATAACTGTCAGATGAGATTGTAAAATAATTCAATAAAAATTCTTAATTTTTTAGAACTACATGATGTTCAGATTTTGAGATAACCGTCAGATGAGATTGTAATATGTTCAGAGATTAGATATTTTCTATCGAAAAACATGACTGGTGCAAAAATATCTCATAATTTTTATTTATGTTTTGCAGCCACAATGCTTATTATTTTATTTATATTTACATTTTGAATGCACTTGCATAAAAGGTTGGAATGTCCAAATAGTCTTATAAATAACTTGGGAAGATGGATGATCATCTCTTCACTGACTACAAGGCCAACTATAGTTGTATCCTTTCCACATCTAATTCCAAGACAATACCTTCTATCATCACGAATCCTACAATATATTGTTTATACATATATAATGCAACTTAAGTAGTAACACATTCAAAAATATTTCAAATAATAACATGATCATAAAAAAAAATAACCACGCGCAACGTGCGGGTCCGCGACTAGTTTATGATAATTTTTGTAACAAATAGTTTTGTCTTCTCAAAACTTTCCTTGCCAAATTATTTTTGTAACAATAATATTTTTTAACAAGCGAATTCTTAATTTTGTTGTTTTCTCTTTTTGTGTTGTCTGGAGCTCATTGTTGTGTACAAGTAGCACTATAAAAAATAAGCTTATTTGCGATGGTCAAAGTTCATCGCAAAAGCACAAAAGGCCATCGCAAATTCGTATTACCAATGGCAAAAAGCCGTCAACGTCCGTCGGCAAAAGCCTCGTAGTACCAAACTATCAAGAACTTTGCCTACAATACTAGATGATATATTATGATAGAGGTATATCTAAACCAAACCCAAAATTTAGATAAATGAAATAAACAAGCAAATACATTTACTAAACCACAATACATTAACAAAAAAAAAAAAAAAAAAAAAAAAAAATCAAAAGATAAGGATCTAAGAAGGCCAACCTTTTGGGTTTGATTTTGAGTGGGAGAAAGAACAATAGATGGAGATAATGGCTTTTTTTTTTTTTTTCCTTAGTGAAATAGGAGTGTTAATTTAGTGAGGGGGCAAGGGAGGGCGGGGATTGGAAAAAAAAAAAAAAAGGTGGGGCGCTTGGTTTTTAGTGAAAGGGAGAGGGAGATTGCTAGGGAGCTAGGGTTTTGTCTTTTCCTTCTCTTTTTTTTTTTTTTTTTACTAAAACATAAAAATGATATTGTGAGGTTTTCTTTTTTATAAAAAAATAATAATAATAAGGCATGGCTAGGTTTGTTTTAAATCAATGTAACTTTATTTATTTATTTATTTATTTTTATAACAAAACTGTGTAATTCATTTATGACAACCACGCCACTTTTTTTTGTTGTTGTCGTCACTTTGAAATATCACTTTTTATTAATTATTATTATTAATAAAAGATAGAAACACTATGAAATCTCACTTCTTGCATTTTTTTTTTTTTTTTTTGATAAAAGAAGATAGATTATTTATTTATTCAATATCTCAATTTAAAATCGGAAAGAGAGATGAGAGACATTCTTCACATTGGCCAAAGCTTGAATGTGAATGTGACTTGTGGATGATTTAAGAAATGAAAATGTGGATGCAGTGAAAAGATTACTTACTATGTACTCATGATTTTTCAGATTTTCAATGGGTCATAGACCCAACTTCAATGTTGACCAAATTTGACCAAATTTTGTAAACTTTGACTACTCATTTTTCACAATCCAACCGTCTGATTTTTGTCATACTTAACAAACACCAATATATCACCACATTATTCCAATCCAACGGTTAGATTTTGGATTTAAGCCTAGAACATTATGGATATGTGTCATTGTACCAACACATCAAGAAATTTTGATTTTTCACGTTCTCACAATCCAACCATTTGATTGAGCTCAAAGTTCATCCAAACAAATATTTTATCACACTCTTTCAATCCAGTTGTCAAATTTTAAATCTGATATGGCATAAGATGGAAGCGTGTTGTTGTATCCACCTATCATGAAACTTCAATCACTAAAAATATTCAATACTCTTTCAAGAGAGTTATATACTATATAAACATTACTAAGAATTGAGAAAATGATCTTAAAAACACAACCCAAAATCTACAAAATGATCATAGTGGATTTTTATGTGACTTTTGACTATCTTGTTTTGCTATTTTAAAACTTGAAACTGATAAAAACATGAAAATCAAGGAAACCTTAAAACATTGACTAATACCCAAAACCCACTTAAAACCTCGCTGATCAACCTAATTTGATCAAATCTAGTGGTCCTGGAACCAACTTTGAAGTTTAACCAAAGATGAACAAGTTTAATAGACTTTGACAAATTTTTGTAAGATTTGACTTCTCTGTTCTCACAATCTGACCGTCTGATTGTCACAGTAATTTACAAACACAAATATTTCATCACATTCTTCAAATTCAACTGTCAGATTTTGGATCTCTAACTGGTTGCATGATGGACACGTATTGTTGTACCCACCTAATGGGAAACTTTGATTAACCCTGTTGACACAATCCGACCATCCAAAATGGCTGAAATACACCATCAAAGCTAGGAAATGACCAAAATACCCATAAACTTCTAAAATAACCAAAACACAACCCAAAACTTACAAAATGACCAGAGTGCCCATCAAAGCTTCAAGATGATCAAAATACCTTTTACCTCTGAAATGACCAAAATAGCCCTTAAGTACTTGGAGGGTCTTGAAAGATGTTTTTGTGTAGCTTTTAAAATTAAGAAAAATTTCTAGATCTTTAAGACAAAATTGAGGAAAATTCACTATTCAAAGAAAATAACCATTTTTTATGGTCATATGTATGTTGGAAATCACCTTTATTGTGACAGATTTACCTTACTGTCACTAACACTTTCTTTTCTTAGGAAAATTTTAACTATTAACGACAACCAACATGTTCGTCGCAAATAACAAATGCCATATATAGTGTCATATGCTAGAGATTTAAAATCATGACCACGATAGTCAATACTAGAATATGATGTAAACACCTTTACAAGATTTCAATGTCTAGTGTTTCATCATAGAGCCTCACACTTGGCTATGAAACTTTTGGAAGCTCCATGATGATAAAGGTCTAGCACCTTGATAGCACCATATTCATTTGTCCACCTTGATCAAGAATTCCCTTATACATAGGCCCAAAACTACTCACACCAATTAAATTGGTAGGAGAAAACCCATTGGTTGTGTTTAAGAGACTTTGGTAAGATAGATTCAAAAGAAAATTTCTTGAGTCCCTTAAGGTACTTTCTTTTCTTTTATTTCTTAAAGAAGAAAGAAATAGAAGGTGATAGAACTGAAATTACTCCATGAATCCCACAAATGTAGAGATTATCAAATTCAAGGTAAATAACTTCCTCTTCTTAAAATTTTCATTTTCGCATTTAGGAAGTTGAAACTTAAGTATGCCCCCACAGAGCTTACCACTGCCCTTAACAAAAGTTGCACTCCTATTCATAAACACTCCATCTGTTGGTACTTCACTCTAATTTTTTATATTGTTTTTACATAGGCCATAAGTCATCTTCCTTGGGTAGGATAAGAAAGAAAATAGCGGACTAGAACCAACTAATCAGTTGCCACATTATTGAGACTTTAAGAAAATAGTATTTTAACCACCATTCTTCTTCTTTTTTTTCTTTTTTTCTTTTTTGGTGTGAGTGTGTATTGTCATTAAAAGGGCTTTCGTGAAAAGGGATTTTGTTAAAAACTATGCCAAAATACAAAGTAGGCATAAAATGTAATAATTTTAAGCAAGTATCAATAAATAAATAAATAAAAACTTCATTGTAGATGGTTGTAGATATTTAATGAAGAGCTTCATTTGAAGTGATCGACATCATTCATTTTGGAAATTTAACCTTTGCATTAATGTCTTCGCAAAACTTGGCTACTCCGGCTGGAAAATTATGATTTTTGTATTCACTCTTGGGAGTTTTTGAACAATAAATTGTATCTTTAAGTCATATATAGGTTCTAAGAATCAATCTTAGTTACATAGATAAACAATGATCGGAGGAGTTTTTATTATTCATTTGTTGATTTTGTAGATTGTTTAAGTTTTCAATTATAATCAAAATTTTATATGAATGGGATTAGCTATCTTTGCCATTTATTTTTATTCGTAAGTGTTGTAATAAGTCATGATGATTCCAATGGAAGATCCTTCTTCTTTTCTTTTTTTCTTTTTTTCTTTTTTTCTTTTTGCAATCAAAGAAAGTAGCACATGACTTGCACATGCCACCACTACCAGTGAGTATAAAAGAGTCTTATGACTATACTCAAATATATATCCTTTCCATCCCTCTTTTGTATGCAACTTTAAAATGGTTTTTTTTTTTACCCAAAATAAAAACTTAAAAAATTATATGATTATCAATTATAAAATTAAATATTGAAAAGAAAAATATCTTTTCAAAATATCATATATCTTGACAAGACAACTAACAATTGTCAGTGATACTATGCTCGTCTTTGTAAGAGGAATCAAAGTAGAATTCCCTCTCCCTTTATTGTTGTAGCTATTAATTTATATATTAAAAAAATTATATACTTTAATTTTTAATTATTAAGTGACGAATTTGACTGAATAAGATAATATTGGACATAGATATTAGGGACTTCTTCCTATAATGCCATATGCATACCCATTAACATCATATTCTCTGTTTTAAATTTTATCATTTTTTCTTTTTGGTAATTGATATCATTTTGTTTCCTACTATTTAATAACAATTTCTTTCATAAATTGAAGGGTTTGACTCGTTTGAGAATTGAGGACACTAAAACCTACTTTCTTTGCAATAGTATAGATCTAGTATCATTTTTACATTTTCAACAAATTATTTTGGATTTTAGTGTCTAATGTAATATGAATCTATTTTTTTATAATTTAATATGAATCTAAATAAATCTAACTAATAAGTCTAGTAACATAACTTTTTCCACAACTCGATGAAGTGACACAATGTGAGTGGTGGAAATAAAAGTAATACTAATAGCGAGTCCATACAAAAATGATTGTCCACCAATCACAACCTTCTACTTCAACAAGTTGTAGAAAAAATAGTGTCCATGGAAAAATTGCAATCTACACATCTATATGGATTTAGATTTGGTTTCAAATGCTTTTTTTTTTTTATAGATATAATAACGTGTTCACAAATAAAATTAACATCATGTCTAATTTTTTCTTTTTTATTTGAGTATGGTCGATGCTTGATTTAAGTAGCACCTTCAAATTACTCACTTGTTTCAATCTTCAAAGTGAGTTTTTTTTCTCACTATTACATGATTTTCTGCTTTTCAAATTATCAATACTAGTTGCTAACCCGTGCGATGCACGGGAAAGATATTGAAAAATAGATTTAATCTTTCTTTTATTCTATTATATGTCATGTATATATAAGTGTGTTTAGGTCTATTGATAGAGAGCAATCATTGTGTAGCGTACTCTATAAATTAACATTATACTGAATTTAAAAAATAAAAAATAAAAAAAACAAAAAGAAGAAAATAGATATAACATCATTTTCAGTTGTAAATCTACAGTTTTATAATATTTTAAACTTTTTTTAATGATATAATGTGTTTGGGACCAAGTGTGTGTGTAACACATCATATACCTATAATCATAAAAGCAAGCATTTCTCATAGCAAAATGTGAAAAATAACCAACAATTTTTTTGGGGGGCAAAAACCTATTGGGGAATGAGTCGTGGTCAACCTTGTAATCATTGTGGATTTGAAAAACCTTTTCACTTCTTGGCTTGTGTTTGCTCCACTGCCTTTCTCTTCTTATCTAATAACCCAGATAGCAAGCCAAAAAAAAAAAAAAAAAAGAATATGAATCTGAAACTCATAAAAGAAAAGGAACAAAACCTAGAAAATGAAAATTTCTAATAAAAATTCAGGAAGAATTTGAACTTCTAGGTTTTTTCCCTGATTTCAACGAAATCCCTTAATTTACAGCAAACCTAATTCAATTTCATATTGTTACTACGCCAAACACCTTTTTTGATGTGTACTTAGAAGTGTAACATCCCATAAAAGGCTCTTGCCCAATTGACATTTGGCCACAAAAGCAACTACTTCACACTCTTAGCTTTAGTATTCTTGGAACCAAATGCTTGGTAATCATCAAATCTTGTATAGCAAACTGTTGCACACCCTGAATACTTTTATTCATCTTATTACAATTTCCCCAATTACTACAATAGGCCATTATAAAGAAAAGAAAATTATATAGCAATAGTAACTACAAAAGCTAACATAGTGATGTTTAAGGGAGCATTTCAATAAGCAGAATGCAAATCAAACTAAACTCTTTATAATCACTACTATAACAATGCATGTCCTCCCATTCCTTCTTGCAAGCCAATAGTAGTTGCAAGAGTTACCACGATTGCTCAATGCCATAAGAGCATTCCACTGATGGTAATAACTCAAGCATCCTTCTTCTATATTCAATCTCATGTGTGTCAAAAAATTTTAAGAATGAAATTTGTCAGTTGGTGGTTTCAAGTTAAAGTCACATTTTGCACAAAATTTAAGCAGCCTAACTAACTAACTTGATGAAAGAAAAACCAAAACCTCAGCTGAAATTTTTTTACTGCAAAGAGGCAATTACTTTTTGCTGAAAAAAGAAAAAAAGAAAAGAAAATGCAAGTCTAAAACTCTTCTCAAACCTATAAAAAAAGAATTTTTTTAAAAAAATGAAAGAAAATGCATATCAAAGTATCATTCAAGGTAAAATATATATTAGTGTGCAAAAGAACTACAAACATCCAAGACAATTAAAAATTAACAATATCCACACAAAAAAAAAAGCTTCATGTGAGGATTATGCTTAATTATGCTGTGAAAAGTTGAACATATGAAAAGCAATGAATTTAATTTTATGTATTGAACACTATTATGCTACTAAAATCTCATACTAAACTAAGAATATCTACAAAATCTATATAACATTATAGCTATATTGGTTAGGTTCAAACACCCTCTTCTTGAATTATCAAATTATTAAAAAAAATTAACCCTCTTCTTCACTTTTTACTCAAACTTGTTTTCATGGCGCATATTTAAACAATCGCAATAGAAAATTTTCTATTAATAGTAAAATTTGTGTATACACAAATTACAGTTTCATGTAAAGTGTACATACACATGCTCTATACCTCTAAGGAAGGAAACATCACAAACCCTTTACATATGTGGGTTAGATTTAAAACAAACTACATATATTCCAAGTCTGATAATCCAACTCAATGGTAGAAAAATGTTCTTTATAAAATTAGATAGTAACATATTTTACAACAAAGTGATTTATCTATCTAGGTACAATAGGCAATAGCATTGGTTGTTCTTAAGCACAATTCAATACAGACAAATGATATAGAAAAGGAAAAAAAAAAACGTAACATAACAAGTACAAAAAGTACCACTATTCCAGCCCTCCAAAACTCCATAAACAAAACCCTTTCCTAGCCCAAAAATACAAAAAGTTCCCTCCTTTCCCACAAATCCAAGAGGGCTGAGACCGCCAACAACTCCCCATAGCAATCAGACAAACCTCTCAAAGAAACCCGAAGAAAGCATGACCAAAAACATATAAAGCTTCCTCCTTTTTCTTATTGAACCAAAAAACCCAGCAAAGGCAGTTCCTTTTCCCATTCACTCTCAAAAACCAACAGAACAAAACAGCAAGAACATATACAACAAAGCAAGTAGCAAGGCATGGGAGCAAAAGTAAAAAAGGAGATATGAACAAAAAGCAAGACAAAGAAAAGAAAAGAGAAAGAAGTAGAGATGAATCAATAACATTTCCCCACTTCGTTCTTACTTTCTTTTGTTTCTTCTCTATATTTAGCTATTGATGATTTAGGAACTAATTTATGTGGGAAAACAAATCATGCCATATGAACACTATTTAGGAATTCTATCAAATTCTTGTAAGAAGCCAATAACAAATCTGGAAAAGACTTCCAGTTTGAATTCTTTCAAACTCAGGTTTATTTGCCTCCATTTAAAATAACCTTTCTAACAAAAACTTAGCAGTCTCAATTTTCAAAAGAGAAACGAATACTTATCCCAATGAAGAAAAAATTGGAAACAACTGGAGCTTCAGTTTCATAGGAGTATATTGTTCTCAACAAAAAATATTTTGCCAAAAAAAAAAAAAAATGGAATCCAAAATATTTTGGGGTTTATGTGATTTATGACTGCTTGAAACCAAAACAATATGAGCCATGCTATAGTATTTCCAACTACCATAGTGACTTGTTTTGTGGAAGGTACTTATTATTGCACCAAGCCCGACCTCTAAATCCTACCCTTATGTTCAATTATAAACTACATCTAATCCTAATTGGCTTTTATGTTTAGAATTATATGCAAAACTAAATCAATTAAGCTCCAGAAATAAATATATAAATTCTAATATAAAGTTAAAATTTTATAAAACAAACATGAATTCTAATATCAAACTCCAAATAAATTATATAACATGCAACAAAGAAACCCAAAAAAGAAAAAAAGAAAAGAAAAGAAACTATAGTAGCTAAATATACAAATAAAATAGTAATTAAAAGACATTGACACGCAGAAATTAATATCTAAAACTAAAGAAGCATACCTTGCTCAAAAACTTTTTTATTTCGATAAGATCACACTTGGCTCAGAAAACCTTAAATTAAAAGAACACAATTTAAATAGATTAGTAAACCCAATGGCCAAATAAAGAAAACAGGTAAGAGGGAAAATCCTAAAATTATATTAAAAACATCACTAACCATTTTAAAAACTACAAGCGACGAAAAATGGCAACCCCCCAACTCAACAACATCTTTGCCAAAAAATGCGTACTATGACACATCTCCAAACCTACAATTAAAAAAAAAAAAAAAAAACCTCCATATATAAGAAAGACATTTCATGAAATTAATTATTCCCAATGAGAAAAATACACACACAGCCTTGCATGCGTATATACATATAGGGCAGGACAATAGCTAATCATAGCCTCACTCTCAAGCCATTTTTGAATTCAAACATGTTCCAATTTTCTCTAACAAAATTAAAAATATTTTGCTAAAATCCACATCATAAAATACAAATATATAAGTCATTCTATCCACTACAGTGACAATTTGTGAATGCAGAATTATACAAAATATGAATGGTTTTGATTCATTGGCAACTAAACAGCCTAAAAGATGTGCCTAATGAGGGAAACATGCAAAGAAGAATCCATTATCAGGTCTAATGTTATTTGCTTTTAACATGTTCACAAATAAAATTAACATCATGTCTAATTTTTTCTTTTTTATCTGAGTATGGTCGATGCTCGATTTAAGTAGCACCTTCAAATTACTCACCTGCTTCAATCTTCAATGTGAGTTTTTTTCTCACTATTACATGATTTTCTGCTTTTTAAATTATCAAAACTACTCATTAGTGCTTTTCTACTTCAATGTGATGTTTAAATGAGCTTTTCCTTACAATCAATGTAATCTCAGCTTTACATGGGGGGTGCGTATCATCATCATGGCCAACACACATACATGCATGAATTACCCAATCAAGATCTGACACGTCATGAAGCTTTGAAGCTTAGGTTTTCTTTTTCTTTTTGGCTCTCTCATATACAGCCAAAATTCCACAATTATAGAGAGTGTGTATTATTGAACCCTGCCGTTACGACAGGATCATGATGACTAACGGAAAGAACCTTTGTCGATGAACCTAAGATTAAGAATAGCCTGGGACATAGGTGACTGAAAAACAGGCCCAGCCCACTTTGAGTGGGCTTGGAAAGAGCGGTGATTTTATGAGACCAACGATACTGCTTTGCTGTAAATTTCATGGTTTTTTAAGTAAACAAGTGTTATTCTCGCTTTCTATCCCTTTTTATTTGCAACTTTAGCATGGTAGGAATTTTTCTAAAGAAATATAAGGATCTTTTTCAAATATTATATAAAATTTAAGTTACGAGTGATCCTCAAACAAAATAAAAGAAGGGAAAAGTTATGATTTTTGAGTGATCCATGCGTTTTAATTAGCTCAATGGTTTAAATCTATTATCATCATTATCATTGAGAGAGCATCATAGATTCAAATAAGTTTCTAGATATGTAGAATTTCTTTCCAAAGTTTTCATCCCCATAAGAAAAATAAATAAATAAAACCTCCAAACACTAATTGGAATACATACAAGTACAAAGAGCTCCCCAATTTTAATTGCAAGAGGAACCCAATAAGTTGATCCACCAAAACCTCACACAATATTGGCCACCCAAATTATAAATTTTGAAGTGAAATACATATACTTGATCGTCTAGTTGGCAATAGTAATCAACAAGTTGAGAATTGCAATTTCAGCATTCCGGTTGGACTAACTAGATTTACTCAATTGTCCTCATTTCTCTACCAAAACAGTTGAAGGTGACTAATACTTCTCCAAAGGGACCAATATGACCAGTCCACATCATTATGTGATCTTAAATTGCGATCGCTAGATTCAAGACTTTGTTTACTTAGTGTTGTATAGTCACCATTTGACAACCCTTCCATGGGGAACTACACGGCCGCATAATGGCTGACATCCTAAGGAACAATAAGAAAGGAGATAGAGAAATATGTTAGTCTTGACATATCTACATGTATGGTTACGTGTGAAAGCAACTTTTCACCCCAGAATGTGAGACAAAATACTTATCTCAGATACTTAAAAATAAAAAAGGAATGTCGAAATTTACCACAAACAAACATGTAGGCTCAAGTCTCACAGATTAGGGGTTATGAGACAGGTTGCATTCTTAGTGGAACTGTCATCTGTTGAGGAAACAATAGCTAAAAATATCATGCTAAGTACTGACCAATTTCCATATACTTTTATCATTTTTCTCAAAAATCTTATAGCTTACCTCTATTTGCCTCTCTATTAAACCCAAAACAATGGCTCACCTTAAGACATTTAAGGCAAATATGCTGCAAAATGAGGATAGAGGCTCTTAACATCTTAACAACACAACATAATGCAGCAGTCATCAACAAGGAAGAAAAGAAATAAATCAATAAGAAAAGCATGAGATAATCTATGGCTATGCTGACCAGAATAATAGCAGTTAAATAGAACCATTCTAATAAGTGAACAACTCCAGTAAACATATATGCAGAGGATAAAACTCTTGCTTAAGACAAAATAACGGAAAGTTCATGAGAGTAAGGTCAGGGGTGAGAAGGGAAAAGGAGTGAACTATTAAACACAATTATATAACAAAGGGAGTAGTAGAGTAGATAGAGAGGAAAGTAAAAGGACGAAATTGTATTATAGTGTTTTCCCTCTTCTCATTAGATATTGTTGTTAAGCAGAAATACACATTTCAGCACTGCACTTATGAATTTTTTTTCCTACCTTCTTCAAGGAAGTATGAAATAGAACTACTTGAATCTAATAATAAATATTAAAAAAGAGTAAATTTTGCTCTAAAGACAAAGTATCTATGATTTAAAAATACTACAAGCCTAGCTAGCAGCAGCAAGGAGAACTTTACCAGAATAATTATCATGGATTATATCAAGATTTAAAATGTGTAAAATTTGTGAATATCAAGGTCTAGGGCCAAAAAAAAAAAATGTAAAAAAAAAATTGTGAAAACTATACACAAAGTTGACCTTCAGTCAAGCAGTTAAAACCATATATGAGACAATGGACAAACTACCCTTCAAAAATTTTGAAGGCATTCACTCATACTTGAAGTGGTAAGAATCTAAAATCTAGGAAGGGCATAACATACTGACTAAATACAGGGAAAAATTCATGTGACCCTAGAACATAAGAATTCTCAACAACAAAACCCCCACCAACAGGGGGCAGGGGAGGGAAGTTGAGCTCTTCCAGAGTTCTGTTTCTTACAGTTGAATTTAATTTCAATTGTTGTGAGGAATATGAAAGTACCATACCAGCTTTTATTTTAATCCAAATGCATGTTCGCATACCTTCTGAAAACTTGCTTGCAAAGAGCATATGGTTCGACAAAGCTCCGGTCGCCATATCTTCCATGATGCACAACTTCACCAAGCGGCTTTATCACCTATGAGGGAGATCCCAAGATTGTCCACTAAGAACAAAAATTAATAGGAAATTTCAGGTAAGAAAACAAGGAATTTCACCTAAATGGAAGTCATCGAGGGACATAATCTTTCTCACCCTAATTCTAATCCCTTATGGAAAATGCTCCCTTTCCCTTTTGTCTAAAATACACAGATATGGATCATCTTCACACTTCACACTTACTTCAAATACGACACAGTGACCTCCATCCACACTGCAAAACAGAACAAATATTATTAGGGAACTAATACTAGAACATGAAACATACACCTAGCATCTGCACAAAAGGGAATCCAGTGCATGTGTATAAAAGTTTCAGGTTAATGTAAATGTTTGTGACTCTTATATATGCAATTGCCCATGGCTTGGAATATTGTACCATCCTTATCAACCTTAAGAAGAATTGAAAGACTACTTCAAGGATGAGCAAAATGATGCTAATGTAGAGATAATAGCACTTACCAAAGAGGTTCTTTGTTGTGAAGTCTCAAAAGCCATCAATGGAGTAAGCATAAATTTGCCCTGTACTTGAAATTGACAACTGAAAAACAAATATATAACTTTTTAGACTTTTGCAGATTGTGTTCCACACTCATTCTTTTAAATGTAAGATTAAATGGGATTAGTCACCTATATGGAAAAAGAAGAAGAAGTTAAACACATGAAAAATAAGGGCATGAATTCCCCCTTTGAAAAAAATTACCATTGTTGACGGCTTAGGTCCATCGCAAATCTTATTTATTGCGAGGGATCCAAGTCCATCACTAATACATTCTTTCTTTTAAAACAAATTAACTATTTACGACGGTTAACTTGTTCGTCGCAAATACAAACTCAATTAGAAAAATAAAAAATAATAATTGCGATGGATAAATGTCATCACAAATGTGAAAACTAAGGGGGGGAATTTTCCCTCCAAAATATTTTACCATTTTCGATAGCTTTATGTCTGTCGCCAATATTCTCTTTTATGTTTATGATGGAAGAATGTTTGTCACAAATACTAACACCATAAAAAAAATATTTTTGGTTTTTTCGACGCATGAAAGCCATCACAAGTGTTAATAGTTCCGACGGTTTTTCTTCGATTGTCATAAATAATACTTTATCAGTGAAGAATATTTTTATTCCATCGCAAAAAGTAAGGTGGGAACACTTCCCTCCAAAAAAAATCATATTTTCGACAAAAATAATTGGCATTTTCAACAGACTTATTTTGCTGTCACAAATGTTTTAATATTTGATGAGTAATTGTCGATGAAAAGACTTGCCGTCGAAAAAGCTAGTTTTTCCGACGGCTTTTTGTAGTTGTCGAAAAAGTTTCGTCGCAAATAGCAATCTTTTTTGTAGTGAGTTCATGGGAAATGGCAACCTAGATGAATGGTTGCATCCAACTTCAAGAACAAATGAAACTCTTGAGGAACCAAGGAATTTGAATCTTCTTTAGAGATTGAATATTGCCATTGATGTTTGTAAAGTTGTGATTTACAACTATGTGTTTTGTTGGCTTTTATTCCGTGCCAAATTTGATTGTAATTACTTTCAATTATTTATACCCTGTATTTGTTGTGGGAATTGTTGTAAGGGGTGTGTGATAGAGAGTGTGTGAAGACTCAAGCAAAGTGGAAGCTGATGGAATCTCGCGGGTATGTCGCGACTAAGCTTCCCGCGAAGTGAGGCATGTGTCCTGCACATGCTGGAATGCGAAAAGTCAGGCCAGGTGGAGACAGCTGTCTCTCGCGAGTATCTCGCGGGTAAGGCCTTCCCGCGAGACACCCGCGAGACATGCTGTTCTGCCAGCCTGTACTGACTGACTCACACATTCTGCACCTATCCTATATAAACCCCCATTACCCACAAATGTTGAGGAATGCTTCAGAGAGAAAACCCTAGCCAAACACATTTGCAATTAGAGATTGTCATCCCCACCTTTCTCTATACACTTGCTTGTGGTATCTCCTCAACCCTTCCCTCTCCATTTCCACACCATTGAGAGGTTGATAGCCCAAACACTTACCACATCATCTGAGAGTGTTAAGTGACGTTTTGGTGCTGCTGGGAAGCATTGGAAGAAGCCAAGGATGGCAGATGCAACATGGAGCTTGTTGCGGGATCCGGAGAACTAGACAAGACACGGTTCCGAGAAGCCTTGTTGGAGTAGGAGCTTGGAGGGCTTAGGTGCATCGGGTAGATTAGGCTTGGAGGGTCTTTTGCTCACTCATGTATCCCAACTGATTGTCTAGTGGATCGATTTCCGCTTGGAGGGCGGCGGAGAGGTTTTTCGCCGAGTTCTTCGGTTTCCTCTTCGAAAACACGTCTTGGTGTTTTCTGTGTTTGCATCTTTCTTCCCTACTCTTTTATATTCCATTATACTGCTGTGTTGCTTAGTTTATGGATTAGAGTAGCTTATTGTCTATACGCTTGTGTTTACACGTTTCCGCACTTTGTATTAAGTTTGTGTAAAATCAACCAAGCCGTAATTTTAATTGGGGGTCTAAACAGCTCTTGTGTTTTTCAACACATTTTAGAGCTTTCAATGTTTTCAAACACCAATCATTCACTGTGACCATAAGCCTAGTAATGTTCTTCTTGATGATGAAATGGTGGGACATGTAGGTGACTTTGGCTTGGCTAGATTGCTTTTTGATACTACCCAAGATTCTTCTATTGACCATTCAAGCACCATCGGAGTAAGAGGAAGTATTGGTTATACTCCTCCAAGTGAATATCACTATGCTTTCTTAAATTTAATTTTTTTTACTTGCCCCATAATCTTTTATCATATTTTTAAGCTTTAAAGGACAAGTTTAACAAGGATATTGTACTCTAGTTAGAACTTAGAAAGTTATATATCAAAAAAATTTACTTATCTTCTTGGCTGATTACATGCAACTTAAAAAAGGTCCTTTAATGTCTATTAGGTTATATATATTTTTTCCCATCTTTGTTTGATACAAAACCATGGTCACATTTATATATTTGTTTATGTGTAATTGTAGAGTATGGTGTAGGAAATGAAGTGTCAACATATAGTAATGTCTATAGTTATCAAATATTATTGTTAGAGATGTTCACAGGAAAGAAATCAATTGACAACATTTTCCAAGATAACCTTAACCTTCGTGACTTTGTTAATGTAGCCTGCTAGAGAGAATAATTGACATTGCAGATCCTATCATTCTTCACAAAGGAGAATAATTGACTTTGTTAATGTAGCTTTGCTAGAGAGAATAATTGACAAAGATGAATGACATTGCTCACAACGAAGTTCAAAAATTCTAGAATGCTTGACTTTGATTCTTGGAATGGGAGTTTCTTGTTTTGTTGAATTTCCAAGAGAAAGGATGAACATGAGTGCTGTTATAATTGAACTACACTCAATTCGACAAAAACTTCTTTGAATTAATGTACACAAACAAAGGCTTCAAGTCATAGGTAAATTAATTTTGTTTGTCTTGGCTGGTGTTATAATTTGGTATCATATCCTCCCACACCATGTGATCTAATTGGATGGGCCACTCCAAATGTTTCATAGGAAGAAGGGGGCATTCATATGGCAGTTAGAAGTCACATGCCTTTATGTTAGTATTTTTTATTCCAGAAGAGCTGAAAAATATTGGTGCCACTTGAAATTTGATAAGCTCATTACGATATACTTAATTAGTATGCAAATGATCCCAATTACTCTTCTATAATAATTTCTAGTTATACCTGATTACTAACATAGACATTTGAAGGATAAAAACTAAACAAATTTGTTTAGAGATGCCAAGTGCCAAAAGATTATATAGGAACCAATATCAATACATTCTTGTTGGCTTCTTTGTTCTCCAATTTTTTTTCCTTTTTGTAAGACTATTGCATTGTAGGGAAGATACTTAGAGCCACTGTTCTTATTTTGCAGACCAATTGCTTCAATGTTGGACAACCATTATTTTGGGTTAGTATAGTGGAAAAGAGAGGTAGCTATAATATTTGAGTACAACAAAACAATTGAGTGGTTATTGATTAGTACTTATTATGATATTTAAACAATTTAGATGTTTAGATATTTGAAGATAATGCATGTTTCTCTAACACCTTTCTTACTCTTTGTCAGGGATGTAAGCCATAATATGGTTGTGAAGTTCACTATTGGATGGCCATTAAAAGGAAAGCATACTAACGTTAAGTATACATAAAGCAAATTTGTATTAAACATTAAGTACACATAGAGCAAAGTTTCTATTAATTCTAGATTTGAGCTATTACAAAGAATATCATATAATGATGTGGATTGGTCATCGTTCTAGTTTTGAAAAAAATTTAGTTATTTTCAATAGTTGCACCAGAGAATGAGAACAACTGAATGGATCTATTCATTTCATTTGGAATGTCGAGTTCATAATTCTTAACATGGTTTATGTTGCCGTTGATTAGACTATTAAATATTTCATTTCTTCTCCAAATAATTTTTTATTTTTGAGAATTGATGACAAATAATCTTGATCATATGAATAAAAGTATTATTAGTCAGGAAGACTAACATTCCATATTATACGACGTTTCTTGCCTCAAATTCAACAATATCTCCCCTCATCAAGCCATACAAATATGCAACATCTGCCCTTCCCATTTAAGTTTCCAATTGCTCCATTGTAACATTAAAGGTGACAGGCAAAAAAACCACACAAAGTATTGGACAATTACCTATAAAAGGCATTAAAGGCATTAGGCAACAGGAACACCCCTCTTCTAATTTGAAGTGTTTTCTATTTATTTCTGTTTTTTAAAAATTAATTTTCTATAGGTATTTTTTAATTTATATCATAAATAATAGACTATTATATTTTATGTCACATTTAAAAAGGAAAAGAAAATATTTTCTATTTTATCACTATTTTTAGAGAGATTCAAAACCTATAAAATGAAAACAAAAGTTGAAAAAAAAAGCCCAAGTTTTAATTGGAAGAAGGGGGGGGGGGGGGGGGGGGAGGTGGGGACATTATTATTTAAAAAACCTAAATTAATAAAAACCAGTAACAACATTTAACTTCAATCTTGAAAGATCTCTCTTATTCTACATCTTTCTGGGGTGTGCGTGTGTGAGACAACTTGCTCCATTAAATTGCTGGAAAATATAAACAGCTTGTTATTGAGAAAACATAATAAGTAATAAATAATGAAGGAAACTCATGAATTCTTTTATTTATTTATATGTAATTAACAATCGGAGTTTATTCTATGTATGAAACACACACACATATATATATATATATATCATCTAACTTATAAGTCATCAACATGAAGAATGTTATTTATCTTTTTAAAAAAAGTGATTGAAATGAAATTTGTATCATATAAATGTGTAGATTCCAACTTTGCTATGGATACAACTTTTTCTACAGGTTGTTGAAGTTGGAGGTTGCGAGTCTCAATTTTATTTCCATTATTTACAATCTACCACTTCAACAAATTGTGGAAAAAGTTTTGTAACTGAACTTGTTAGTTAGATACATATTATTTTAGGCACTAATATTCGAAATATTTTGTTGAAAAGATAAAATTTAAAATAGAGAATATAATGTTAGTGGGTGTATATGCATTTGGCATCATAGGAAGAAGTTTTAATAGCTATGTCCATTATTATCTTATGTAAAAATAAAATAGAATTTAACTCAAATTCTTCATGTATGATTTAAATTTTAAAGTATATAATTTCTCTTTTTATTATTATTATAATTTTATAGTCATAACAAGAGGTGAGGGAAAATTGGAACTTGGATTTCTCTTAGAACGCATAACTCAATAACAATACTCTAGTCAAGATATATAATAATTTGAAAATATCATTAATATTTAAATTATCTATTTTATAATTAATAATCATATCAATTTAAAGTTACTTTAAAAAAAAAAAAAAAACCCTCAAATAGTAGTTGGGTTCACAGCAAGAACAAGACGACACTAAAGTTACCAAACCCATTGGGCCCTACTGCTTTACACACAATAGTGGAGTGGGCTTGCTCTATTTCAGCACATTCCCCAGACCTTCTTCAACTTCAAACCCAAACCCCAAAAAATACAAGAGGTCTTCCGTTAGTCACCGTCTCTCTCCATAACGGAAATAATTTTGGCGGTAAAATTGAAAATACAGTTTGGTTGCATTGGACCTATATTATATGTGACAATCTTTTCAACTGAATTGCACTTTTCCTAGTAATTTGAGATGGACCAAACTTTCAAAATAAAATTGAAAACGGATCAATGTACTTTATAATTTAGCTTAAATATTTTTGTATTTCTATTTTCTAATTTACTAACCCTGTAAAATACAACTGGCTAACCCATTTTCAGGACAGGCACATGTCCATCAAGGTATTTCGCATTAATTAAAAAAAAACCCTAATACAAAATTGTGACTTGATATTTCTCCATTAAATTATTTAAAACACCTAAATTAATATATATATATAAAAAAAACCAGTAACAATATTTAACTTCAATCTTGAAACACCTTCCTTATTCCACATCTTTCTGGTGGAGGTGTGTGTGTGTATGCACAGGACAACTTGCTCCATAAAATTGCTGGGTGGCTATAAAAAATAAAAATGGAGAGAATTGGCGAGCTTCTTTTTCCTTTTATTTTTAATTTTTTAATTTTTAATGCTCTTTCATTTCATTTCTTTAATCTACTTAAGAAGAATATAGCATTTGTAATTTAAAAAAAAAACATTGTTTAGTGGGCAAAGCAGCGCATTGTAATTAGCTGGCTTTGTGGGCTGTGGGCATGGCAACTAGTCCCAATTATCTTGTCTAAACAAAATGTAATGTTGATTGAGCAACTAGTCCCGATTCCCACCTTCCCTACATTGCATATGAATGTGAATATCATTTATTTTATTTTTGAATGCATGTGTGGATCAACAGAGTTGACTTTGTAACAAAATATTATGTCAACAAAGTGGAAACAGTGTATGTTCATAGAATGTTTGTACATTGTATATGATTTTAGTTTTCATCAACCAAGGAATATACATTGTGCAGAGGATTTTGTTTTAACCTACACAACAGGTTAGCTTTTACCCTTTTGAATACCCTCCTACCACAAGTTATCCTTCTTTCTCATTATCAAACTTAAAATTTCAGCATTATTTCTTTCCATTCATTACATAGCCACAAGAAATAAACCATAGAACATAGAATAGATTCTTTTTTTGCTGAATGTAGAATAGATTTGGTTCTCATTTAAATTGAACTTGAAATAAAATCATATCCATTTCTGGTACGTTTGGATGACATGATTTGGACATTTGAATTTAGACTTGAGTGATTAAAATCTAAATAACTTGTTTGGAAAGTTTAAAAAAGGTCAAGAATTTGGATTTGATAAATCCACTAAGAATTTTAAACCTCTAAAATGCTTGGATTTGAAATAACTCCTAAAATCAATGGATTTGAACTCCCTTGATTTCAAATCTATTAATTTAAAATCCAAGTCCAAATTTAAATTCAACTTCCCAAACGCAACCTTAATTTGAACCATTTTTATTTGATATCCAGCTTTTCTAGGCTCTAATTGGAAACAGTTTTGATTAAGTATGTACATTTTTAGACTCCTCTAAACACAATCAGATTAACCTAGTTAATTAGCCAAGTGATTACTTAGTCAAATTATCAGATCTAGGTTAACACAAACATATCATATCAATGTAAAGTGCGGAAAATAAAGAACACAAAGATATGATGACCCAGGAAAACCAAACCGGTAAAAAAACCTGGGGAGGATTTAACCTAGCTATCCTCAAGGTAAAACTGAATCCACTATGAAATAATTGAAGTTTACACAATAGCGACTTAGACCACTAACGTCCTATTACTACCTCGAGTAGGAAACTTACTACCACGACTCCATGATAGCTCCGAGTCCATAGACTACTTCTTTCTTGGATTCCCAGCAAGTACAAGCACTCTCGCTTGTGTATCTTTAAGCTCTTGAATCTGCAACTGATCACCAAGTTCTTGACATAATCTTGAATCTTGGAAACCCTAAGTATGTGTGAAGGCAACCACCTCTAGATCTTACAGAAGATTCACACACACAGCATAAAGAGCAACCTCTAAACGTGGCTAGGGTTTTCCCTTTTATACTAAGAGTAAAACATAAAACCCTATACATCAAACGGGCTTGGGCTTGAGTTGGAAAATTTTGCAGAAAAACGTTCTGCCCGAGTTTTGATCGGTCGAGTCTAATTCTCGATCGATCGAGCCAAACAGAATTGCATAATAAATTCTGCAGTAACTCGATTCTAACTTTACATAAAAAGCATACACTTTGAGCAAGTCTAAACAAGACTAAAAACCGTTTTGATCATGGTTTGCCAACATTACAAAATAGAGTTCTAATACATTAGTTCCTAATTCCTTAGAACCTAACAAACTCCCCATTTTGGCAATCCGTGACAAAACATAAACTAAAAAAATGCTCAAAGTTTACAAAAAACAGCCCATAATAAAAACATTGCCCAAAAAAACAAATCCAACCTAACTACTATCTATCAGTTGTAAGTGTAGACAGCAGTACGACTAAATCAACCTGTATATTTCTTGAAACACTCAACAAACGCATAAACGCATGTTTGGAAAATACAAGTAAAACAAAATAACTTCTTGATTTCACATAACACACAATAAAGACATATATCATGAATCACCTCATAAATATAAATCAATAAACAATGTGAAACAAGAAACCAGGGCTGGCTCAATAGGTGATGCAATTGATGCAATGCCTAAGGCCCCAAATAAAAGAAGGCCCCACTTGTAAAAAAAAAATATATATATATATATATATATATATAATATTTATCTATATATTTTAATTAAAAAAAATTTTAAGCACTTTTATTAGCCATTAAAATGCATTAAAAAGGCTTTATTGTATCCTAAAATGCAAAAGATTAAAAGGGAAAAAACAAAAATAGTCAAACTTCAGCTAACAAAATTAAATTTTAGGATACAAGTTTATTAACTCATTCTTGAAATATGCTAAAATCAAAATTAATAGCAAACAAATTCATTAATAATACAACATAATTGCCTTGAAATATGCTAAAATAGAGATTATAAATTTCAAAAACAAAAGAAAAACCTCTCATCTCTCTATCTCTCTGCCTCTCCATCTATATTCTTACGGTCTTACCTTTCTTTTCTTCATCTTCATCTTGATTCTTGATCTTTTTCCATAAGCTCAATTAGTCTAACTTGAAATTTTTCTTTGTTGATTCCAGGCTCCAGCGTACCAGTCTACCAGTCATAGGTATTCTTCTTCAGTTCTTCCCCTCTTTCTTTTTGTTTGTTTCACACTTTCACTGCACAATTGTTTGATGGGATGGGACACATTTTTTGCTGCTATGATAGCTTTTATGCCCCTCTTTGGACCCTTTTTTGCCAAGATAATTGATAGGACACGTTTTTTCTTTAAGACTTAGCATAGGATGATAGGAGTAGTGGAGTACAGGCTGGACGATTTTTCACTTTTTATTTTTATTTTTTATCTGACACTTTATCTATTATTATAAATTATTATACCAATTAATAATTTGATGTATCATATCAACTCATTTGTATTATAGCGACACTAATTTATTAAATCATGTATTAAATTAACTTTTATTTGTGTAGGTTTAAACTTTAAAGTGGTCACGGCTTTAGAAAAATTGCAATAACCAGGTTCTATTGTTCTATATTTTAAATTTTATTTTTAGTTAAATTATCATTTTTATTTATAAATTGTGTTTTATTTATCTATAAATATTTTCTCATTATAAATGTCTACTAGAAAATATTTATCCAGATATGAAAAACTTCTAAAAAAGATAAAAATTGAAAAAGAAATGTTAGAGGAACTTAAATACAAAAACTTAATTAGTAATTTTGCATCTCAAAAAGCAAGAAAAATAAATTTTAAATAAAAAAAATTCAATATATATATATATATTATTTGATTAATATTTAATTATAAAAAGGCCACATTTAAAATTTTCGCCTAAGGCCCCAAAAGTTGTTGAGCCGGCCTTGCAAGAAACATATATAAACAATGTATCTCCCCCTATCATGAATAACCCACTTAAAACAAAGAATACATCATGAGCCAAAAATATAAATACACAATAAAGCACCTAGATACAATCTAATATCTCCACAAGCTACACAAATAAAAAAATCTCCCCCTAACAACAAAATCTCCTCTACAAATGTACTCCCCCTTTTTGTGACGAATTGCCAAAGGGCACTCACTCATCATCAAAAGGAGGTGGTGGAGGCGATCGTCTAAAATGCTCCAAATCTGCTCGTAAAGCACGAAGCTCATCAAGCATGTCCACCAAAAGCTGACCATGAGCCGCCTGAACGGTCATGACAATCTCCAACGTATGACGAATGTCGGAATCATTTGAAGTAGATGGTGGAGGAACAGCAGCAGTAGGATTAACAGACGCCTCAGTAAAAGTAGTACCTGTAGAAGAGGGAGGAGGAGGTGCGACACCAGAAGACTCTACCCTAGGACATTTAGAGCTCGGTCTCAACTGAGCAGCCCTCTGCCTAAGAAAGGTGGCACCTATGGGAGCAATAACATGGACATGCTCTGACGCCGGAAACTCATCTAAACCTAGATGTAAAAGAATCCGATGAATAAAAACGGGGAAGAAAAGAGCATGAGCAGTAGAACTACTCATATGAACTTTGTTCAAAGAACGAATAAAAAGATGAGGAAAACTCATAGGAGCATCAGTAACTAAGGCATACAAAAATGCACAACGTTCCAAAGGAATGGTGTGTAGATGAGAGATAGGCCACAAGGAATGACAAGCAATCTTAAAGAAAAGATAGTGGATCTCAGTGAGCTCAGCAGTAGTGATCCGAGGATCAGAACCCCACTGGATAGAAGACCCAGTGATGTAAGACATGATGTCGTCCAGGGGAGGAGACTCATCATAAGGGTAGACAGGATGCTAGACCACTGGTACCCTAAGAGCATCAGCCACTACTGAAGAAGTAATGGTGTACTCTATACCTCGTATCCAACTCTTAACAGGAGTGTTGGAATCATAGACGTGGATAGAGAGGTTCGAGTAGAACTTTCTAATCAGGGTAGCCGGAGGTGGATGAGAAATATCCAACAGTGGTAACCAACCCCTACGCTCAAAGTTACGCCTAATCTCAGGATCAAGCTCATCTAATAAAACCTTTCTCTCAGCCTAAATGTTCCTCTTAAGGTTAAGCTTCTCAAACGTCTCTTGGTTTTTCTCACTCGGAAACCTTTCACTATCAAAAGAAGGAGCAGAAGTGGAGGTAGGTGTCCTATGGGCTGTAGTCTTCCTAACCATGATCTAAGGTTGGAATAGGACAAATAGAAAAGAAACCAAGGAAAGAGAAAACAAGAAAACCCAAGGGCAGACTACAAGTTAGCACAAAAATATAGAAATAACAATTCTATATGATGCATGAACAGTAAAAGCAAATGATGCATGCTCTAATGCAGTGAGAATATGTTCAATTGAATTTTAAAATAACAAAATTGGCTTGAGCATAGAGTTTATATCAAAAACCCCAAAAATTGAAAAACCACTTGTACAATTTTCAAGAAATTGGACCAATTGATCATTAAACAAGATAGATAACGGATTATAATGACCAAATCAATCAATCAAACAAGCCAATTTCATCAATTAAAGCTCAATTTAACAAAATCCCCAATTTGGGTATACTCAAGCCCTAGAATTTTCAATTTCTCACAAATCACCAAATTGATCAAATTAAACCATCAAGAACAGTTATATAGCATCTTATAACAAAAACCCATTGATCAAATTTAAGAAAAACAGCTTGAATCATCAAAAATCCCAAAAATCCATTGGTTTAAAATTTTCCCCAAAATGCATGATTTAATGCATGAAACTTGAAAAATAATGAAAAAGGAAGGGTAAAATGGTCTTACTGGCTTTGGATGAGAAAAACCTTGCAAAAATTTTGGAGGAAAATGACAAAAAATTTCTTTGGTAGCTTTGACCGATCGAATGAGAGAGAAAAGTGTTTTGAAAAAGTTTGAAATAGTGTAGAACACATGAAAAACAAAGGTTTTAAAAAACTCTCTATACGATTTTCGATCGATCGAAAGATAGGTTCGATATGTCGAAAATGCTTCGATTGATCCATTAGCAATCGAGCACCGATCGAAACAGATAGAGGCTGACCAAAATTTTAATCGCAATTTCGATTAGTCGAAAAACAGGTTCGATCGATCGAAATTCTGGAAAAATCACATTTTTGAAAAACAAAGCAATTTTATGCAAAAACTCCTCAAGGCATTGAATTTTAGGAATAAAATGCATGAGTATGAGATGAATTGCTTTTCAAAAACACATGTTTTGAACCCAGTTTTCCCAAAATTAAGATTTTCAATCAATTCACCTTAAATTCTCAAATAGCAAAAATGTTTTGCATAAAACTCAAGGAATTTTCAAACTTGGTTGGCCAAACCAAAATCACACACAATAGCATGTACAAAGTTTAGCAAAGAGTAACTTGTGTAGTGTGTGCAACTAGCAAAAGCTTGAGATACATATGAGGTGATATGTAAATAGAAATCAAGCACAAAGTCTACAAAATTCATCACATAGAATTTGAAAGAGACTATCACCTAAAGAGTTACATTATATAACTCTCACATCTCCTAGAATAAAAGTTTGCAATCATGTAAGTTTCTTGATTTTGCCTCATAATGTATACACCAATTTTAATTGATTAGAAACTTATTAAAATAGTCGGGATAATGTACACACCAATTTTATTTGATTGATTTAACTTAAAGTCCAATAATGTACACACCAATTTTAGCATTTAAACCGAGGCTACACCTTATGTTCTTTTTGTGCATGTGCTACACTTTCTCAAGCACAAAAATCTTACGATATGCACTAAGGTGTTCATGATTGGCTAGTAAACAGTGACGAGATGGTTATTTATGCCTTTCTCAATAAGATTAAGTCCGACAATCAAAGGCATGTGACTTCAAGATCAAGACAAAGTGATCAAAAACTATAAACATCTTCCCACACAACATGCACTACTAAGCTCAAACTAGTAAAATGCAAGAAATAAGCTCATCAAAGCTAAACAAGGTACATAAACATGTTATGTAAAAATAAATTGGCCAACCTTGATTTCAAATCCAAGAAAAATAATGCAAAACACATTATGCTTCCTTGTTCCCTTTTTTTTTTGTTTTTTTTATTATTTAAAAAAATAACAAAAATAAACCTAGAATGAAATGCATGAATATTATGCAATGCAAATCCTAGAAACAAAGAGTAGAGCAATGAAGCACAAGGGCCATGTCAGAAAGACTCAATTAGATCAAGCCTTTTGCATCCAAAACTTTTTAGATGTACCTCGAGCATTGGAGTTATTCTTCACATTAGAATTTTGAGCAACTCCAGGATTGGAATAAAGGTTTAGAGCCTTTACCAATTCACCAATAAGTACCATAGGATCTTGTGCTTGAGGCACAGGTACTTTTGGCTTATTTGCTCGCTTAGCAGCTTGCAACTTGAAACAGTTTGGACGTATGTGCCAAGAATTTCCACAAAAATGACAAACCCAAGCAGGCTTAACTTGCAACTTGCCCTTAGGAGGATTAGGATCCTTAGGTTTAGACTCTTGAAGATCAACCCTAATCTTTCTAGGAGGTGTAACATCTACAAAATTAGCAGCCTCACTCACAGAGGGTTTGACAACCTCACTCACAGGGGCTTCAATAGAAGGAACAAAATTTGTGGAATGGGGTTCAGGCACAGAGATGCTTTCTACAAAACCTAAGCCAGTTTTGTCAGAGGGAGACTTTTGAACACTCAGCATGTGATCAAGTTTGGAGCTTACAGACCTATTAGTTTTTTCTCTAGCAACAAATAATTCAAGTTCCAAATTTTTAACTTTATCAAGCAAAAACATGTTCTCAGTCTTCACATTATTCAACAACTCATTAGCATCAAACAGTTTCACAAGCAAATTTTTCTTTTTAAGTTCAAGAGATGCAATTTTCTTTAAGCCTAAATCAACACTCATAGCATCCTTTGCAGCAACTTTGTAAAGTTTATTATAGGCTTCTTGTAAATCTGCATCCTCAGAGAGTTCCCCATCAAAAAGGTTCTCTTCAATAACAATACTTTCATCAACTACAGCAGTAGCAATGAAAACAATGAAGTTTCCATCCTCGTCACAACCAGACTCATCATCAGAAACTTCATCATCACTAAGGGTTACAGCCATAGCCTTACCCTTAGACCTCAAGTATGTAGGGCATTCAGATTTTATATGACCATACCATTGACACCCAAAACATTGTTGCCCCATAGAATTATTTGAAGGTTGACCTACTTTCTCTTTAGGTTTTTCAGTGTTATTAACCTTAGTGGGATCATTCCTCTTAAAATTTCTAGGTTCAGCAGTGTTCTTACCTCTTGCCCTTCTGTTATTGTTCTTAAGAAAATTTCTAAAGTTCTTGGCAAGGTAAGCAATCTCTGTAGTAGAGAGCTCATCATCAAATCCACTTACATCAACATCATCAACAAACTTAAGAGCCATTGATTTGGATTTGCTAGTCTTAGGTAGGTCCAACTCATAAGACTGAAGAGATCCTACAAGTTCATTAACAGGGATGGAGTCCACATCCTTGCTTTCAGTGATGGTAGTCACTTTGGGTCTAAAATCTTCAGTCAAAGATCTAAGAATCTTCCTAACAATTTTAGGTTGACCATAGATTTCACCCAAATTATAAGCAGAATTAACAATATCATTAAGCTTAGCATAGAATTCATCAAAAGATTCATCATCAGACATCCTAATGCTTTCAAATCTAGAAGTTAATTGCTGCAATTTATTTATCTTAACTGCCTTTGTGCCTTCATGCACAGTCTGGAGGATATTCCAAGCAGTATGAGCAACCTCAACATTAGAGATTCTCTTAAATTCCTCCATAGAAACAACATTAAAGATAGCACTCATAGCTTTGCTATTAAAAGCGGCTACTTCTTTCTGAGAAGTTTGCCACTCACTCACAGGAGTAGTGGGCTTCTCCCATCTGTACTCAACAGAGTTCCAGACTCTCTCATCAATAGATTTCAGGAATGCTTTCATCCTTACTTTCCAATAAGCATAGTTATTCCCATCAAAGTGAGGTGGAATAACAAGAGAGTGTCTGTGTTCCATGACAACAGGGGTCAAGGATCAGCTCTTAGATCAAAGGATCTACAGACAGAGAGCAACCTGATCTGATACCACTTGTACGTTTTTAGACCCCTCAAAACACAACCAGATTAACCTAGTTAATTAGCCAAGTGATTACTTAGTCAAATTATCAGATCTAGGTTAACACAAACATATCATATCAATGTAAAGTGCGGAAAATAAAGAACACAAAGATATGATGACCCAGGAAAACCAAACCGGTAAAAAAACCTAGGGAGGATTTAGCCTAACTATCCTCAAGATAAAACTGAATCCACTATGAAAGAATTGAAGTTTACACAATAGCGACTTAGACCACTAACATCCTATTGCTACCTTGAGTAGGAAACTTACTACCACGACCCCATGATAGCTCCGAGTCCACAGACTACTTCTTTCTTGGATTCCTAGCAAGTACAAGTACTCCCGCTTGTGTATCTTTAAGCTCTTGAATCTGCAACTAAATGATCACCAAGTTCTTGACATAATCTTGAATCTTGGAAACCTTAAGTATTTGTGAAGGCAACCACCTCTAGATTTCACTGAAGATTCACACACACAGTATAAAGAGCAACCTCTAAATGTGGCTAGGGTTTTCCCTTTTATACTAAGAGTAAAACATAAAACCCTACACGTCAAACAGGCTTGGGCTTGAGTTGGAAAATTCTGCAGAAAAACGTTTTGCCCGAGTTTCAATCGGTCGAGTCTAATTCGATCAATCGAGCCAGACAGAATTGCACAATAAATTCTGCTGTAACTTGATTCCAACTTTACATAAAAAACATACACTTTGAGCAAGTCTAAACAAGACTAAAAACCATTTTGATCATGGTTTACCAATATTACAAAATAGAGTTCTAATTCATTAGTTCCTAATTCCTTAGAACCTAAAAAAGTATGTTTAAAATTATATTGAAGCTTGTTTTAATACTAGTATATAATTATATATACACATATTAATGCATACCTAATCAATATATAAAGTCAATGTTGTAGTTAGCTGACCTGGTGGTGCTATATTTTTATGGGGGTTATCCTATACTCCTAGTTGGGTTGAGTCATTGAAAAAAAATACTTTGAACAATACAATAAAATTATATAATAATAACAAACTAATAATTTGAAGAACCATAACGTCTAAAATAGTGGCATAAATTAGCAATTGCAGAAGCAAGAAAAAAGAAAAATGCACACCCACATGTGTAAACGGAAATTCCAAATTTATATTCCGTCCTTGGTGCTAGCAGTCACCATTAACAGTTACAAGGAAAGTGGTCTACAATATAAATATTGATGTGGCGGTTCCAAGCTGGACACAACAACAACTACCTTTTATCATTTTCACCATTAACCCACATTTGTGAAAGAAAAAGAAAAAAATGGCAAAAGAAGTTTTGTTCGACCTTGCAGGAAAAGTCATACATATAATTAAGCTATTGTCATATGATTCAAAGAAGTGTTACACTTTCTATAACGTGCTTTTCTATATAGCACACTTTTTAAATATAAAATGTTTTAGGTGAAACTCTCTATATCAATTATCAAAGCTTAAAAACTTTAAAATTACAGTTTTGATTAAAATCCTATTACTAGTTTTTTTAAAATAAAAATAAAAGTAGTTTGCTTATTTATTTATTTATTTATTTATTTTATAGCGTTTTGATTTTTGGCATAAATAGGGATAGAACTCTAAATCTCTAGTTTCAAATAATTTGCTTATTTATTTAAAACTATTTTAATCATGTAATATTTTTTTTTTGTTTAATTATAAAATTGGGTTTTATATGCTGTATTTGTGATGTGTTACACAAGTGTTCCATATACACATCATGCTTTCATAATGCAACATAAATACATTAAAATTACTAACACCTTTGTTCTAAATGAGAGTCTAATACAAGTTTGAAAGTGAGACTCGATTATATATGTGCCTTTTTTTTTCAACTTATTTTTAAAATTATCTAATCATATACAAAATTATCTAACACCTTTGTTTTATTTTTTTTCCTTTATTTTAGTCATTTAGCTTCTTTTAGTTTTTAACTTAATCCTTCCGTCCCGCTATGCGAATTGCTGTTAAGAGTACTACAACAAAACGTATTTTTAGTGACGAAAAAAATTCGTCACTAAAAGTCCAGTTTTTTGTCACTAAGAACCTTTAGTGACGAAATCGGACTTTTAGTGAAGAAACTTATTTTGTTGCTGAAACTTCGTCACTAAAAGTCCTGGTGACGAAGAATTTCGTCACTAAAAATCTGATTTATTTAAAATAAAAAAAAACCTTTTAGCGACGAAAACATTTTGTCGTTAAATGTTTTCCTCGCTAAAAACACTAATTCAGTGACGAAATATTTCGTCACTAATAACACCTTAATTTATTAAATCATATTTAGTGATGAATAATTTCGTCACTAAAACTATGTTCGGGTACATATGATGACGAAAAAGTTCGCCACTAAAACTATTTTTAAGAAAATCCAGGCACATATAGTGACGAAAATTTTCATCACTAAAACCATTTCTTACAAAATTTTGCTACATTTAGCGATGAAATATTTCGTCACTAAAAAATTTTTTTGTTGCTATATTTGTGACGAAAAAATTCGTCGCTAAAACTTATTTTCTGTTTTTATTTTTTTCATGGCTTTGATATTAACCTATAACCTGTCATTACATTATTAAAACCTTACATTTGAATAACACATTTGTTTCAACAAAACATTTATAAAAAAAGATCCATACATTCCACAAGTAAAAAATAAAATAAGTATCCAATTCAAACTCCTTCCATACAATAATTGTTTGCAACACATACAATAACTCAAGATGTTTTATAACAATATAAAAAGTATAGCATAATATAATTAGAACTAACGGAAGATGTCCTCATATGTCTTCAAGTAATGCCAAAAGTGAATCCCCTAAAAACCACCAATAAGAAATCTGCACAAATATAAAAACAATACTACATTAAAATCGTAAAGTAAAAACATTAACTATGTTATAAGAAACATTTCTAACAATGCATTAAGAGTAGCCACACCAATGAATTAAAATCACAACTCCTAATGTATAAGTTGTAGAAAGCAAATATAGATTTTCAAGTGTAATATAATACAATTAGTTTCAAATAATGCATCAAAAAAAAGTAGTCACACCATGTAGTGTGGGTCAATTGCTAAAATAAAGTACTAACCAAAAAGTGTTTTAACTTGAAGTTGAACCACCTCCATAGGTAAGAGCATCATCATAACCCTTGCTTCTTAAAAAGTTAAAATATTCTTTTAGACCTTTTCTTGCTTAGCTCGTGCCTCTTGGTCCCTAACTTGCTCCTCTTGGTCCCTAGCTCTTGCCTCTTTGAGTTCAATTATCTCATTTTCTAGTCGTTGGATATACTCCACCGAGGAATTAGATGAGGCGGTGGTTACTAGAGAAGAGGAAGGTCTCATGCCAAGTCCTTTTACAATACCAGACTTCTTCTTAAAAACCAAGTTTGAGATCTCCTCTTGTGTAAGGAGAATTGCATTAGGATCTTGACAATGATCCTCTTGCACTTTGAGAATATTTTCCTATCATTTGAAAGAGAGAAAATCACTACATTAATACTACATATGTTATAGTTTTACAAACATGATAGAGATGGAATGATACACATACATATGTCGCTTCATTCTCATGGGGTATCCACATATTTGTATTTGGATTGAAATGAACATCTTTGAAGATTTTTGCCAATTCAGGAACTTGACCGTCATTATTATTTGTCTGGTTAATTAACATTCAAGTGTTAGATAAATATACTTAATTAATCCCAACATGTAATATATGAAGGTTTAAGAAAATGAAAAAACATGCACCTCCTCATCAACCCTAACAGCAAGTGCCTTTGTCCCGCATCTATGTTTGCATGAGGTTTTCTTCCTATTTTCAGAGTTCTTTCTTGATTTTTTCTAATAAACAACATTCAAGATATTTATTAGATTATGAATAAAACAGTATACATTTACTTCATCTAAGTATTAATCTAATTAGTTGACAACATAATATAGTAAACATTGGATAATAATAATATACGCATAAATAATTTACCAGCCAATCCTCATTGGTCCATCTCCCATCAATGAGTTCAGTCCACTGCTCAAGTGTGGCATTCTTTGGCGGGTGGCTTCTTGCATAGTCAGCACCATGAGATTGTACGAGCTTTTTATAAGCCTGATGCAATTTGTTGGAGTTGGAACTCAATAATCTTTCACATTTTGTATTTAATGTTTTCGTTACCAAGTTGGAATCTCCTTGTAGCTCAAATTGATCCTGTAAAATAAAGTATATATGTATTATAAAAATATTATTATATGAATTTAATATGCTTAGTGACAACAAAGACGAATTAGACGTTATCAATGTAAATTTACTGCAATATTTTGAAGCACCACATCCCTAGTAGCAGAATCAACATTTTTCTAATTTTTCACGTTGTAACTGGACAAATTACTTCGCACTTGTATGCCAATTTGATTGACAAGCTTGCACGCATTCTTCCCAACAAGAGCATCATACTCTGCAGCTATATGTACTAGCAGCTTACCACTTTTTTCAACAAGTTCCCGTACTGCTATACCACTTGTTGTTCCATGGGTATTTCTGCTAGTAGATCCTATTTAAACATTATTGATGTTAAAAAATTATACATTCCATGTACATTATAGCTAATTTAAGTGAAGTATAATTTCAATAGTAAAAACAGGGTGCAGTTGTAATTAAGTATGTAATTACCAGTCGTGCTAGTTAATGCACCAGTAGTCTACGCCTCCGCACTAGAAGAACTTTGGGCATGAGGATTTGCTTCAGGAGGTGTTTCCATAGATTGGACCGTAGATTGGACCATCGGGATAGATGCCTCACCTCGCGAGCGTGTAAGTCATCCTGGTGCCATCTGTAACTAACAAATATACATATAATGGAACAACAAAGTTATTACAAGTAATGGAACAATAAAGTTATTATCATCTATTGTACCCTATGGAACATCTATTGTACCTTTTAGATTACAGAATTATATGACTCATCATCATTGTCATCGTCACTAATAGGTAGTACATAATCATCATCTACCACAACACTAGCTCTACTTCTTTTCCCTTTTACATAATTGGACTGAGCAGAATCCTTTAGAGAAGTAGAGGCGCGCTTCAATCCCAAAGCATCAATTCTCTCTTGGTTTTGCTTCATTCTATCAAATCTTGCCATCTCATAACTTGGTATATTATGAGTGTATTTGGCCATTTTGGGCATTTTTTGAAACTATGTATTGACATGAAAGATAAGTACAATTGCTACTAACTTAACATCATAGTCCACACCATTATCCATATCAAGCAATTCACAAGTGCAAAATTTGAACACAATTGCTACTAACTCAACACAACAAATGACCACATCAATATCCATATCAAGTTCAAGATAAGTACAAAACATCTCAATAACAATTACTACTAACTTTACATATCATAGTCTACACCATTATTCATATCAAGCAATTCATAAGTGCTAAATTTGAACACAATTACTACTAACTCAACACAACAAATGACCACATCAATATCCATATCAAGTTCAAGATAAATATAAAACAATTGCTACTTAGACAAGCGTAAAACTTTAAGACAAGCACACAACATTTAAGACAATTGTTATGAACTCTACATATCATAATCCAAATCAAGATCAACATCAGGTATGCCATTCTCTTCATTTTGATTAGTATGTCTTGAAGTTCCACCTTTAAAAACAACCTCAGTTTCAACATCACTTATACAATAGTCAATAATATTGTCCTCAACGTTGATAGAGACAACTTCAACAATCGCTTCTTGTTGGAATGCGTCACTATCTTCTGTATTATCATCGGATTCTCCACTCCCGACTTTCGAGACATCAAACACTCCCCTATGTTGGATGGATTGCACAATTTTCCAAGGTTCACCCAATTTGGTATCTTGAAGGTAAAAAACTTGTCTCGCTTGACTAGGAAGTATAAAAGGGTCATTTTATACCACTGACTTGTAACATCAATGCTTGTGCAGTGTGCATCAGTTCTTATTGTTCTCCTTCGACCATTAGTACCAGTATTGTACCATTCACACTGGAACAAAACAACTTTATGGCGAAACACATACTCTAATTCCCAAAATTTGCACACATGACCATAGAAGTCGTGCATTTCTCCCTCATGGTCCCGTTCGGTACATACACTACTATTTTGGGTTACACGACGATTGTCTAGGTCCCTTGTATGAAACTTTACACCATTGACCATACAAACTGTGTACTCCTTCACATGCGGCTTAGGACCATTTGCTAATGACCATAACTGTTTAGTAGCTTCTGGTGACTCGTTAACTTTCAATCTATTCATCTATAATGACATACAAGAAGTGATATTAATTAGTAATAAGCAATGAAACTATTTAAATGTTTAATTTTTATTAGTGTGTGATTAAATTTCAAATGTCTTACACATTCTCTGAACCATTTGGGAAACTCTTGTCGTTGGATTTGAGCTATGGTTTCTCCTGTAGGATTATGCAATGTGCTTTTGTGTTCACTGTTAAAAATAAGGTGATTTATTTTCAGCTAAGCATTGCAGATAATATTCAAAACTTGATCAAACAATACATGCATATGAAATCACATACTTTAAATAAGGCTCTAGCTTAGGACTATTGTACAACAAGTACCAATGAGCAGTATCAAGCAATGCATGAGACAAGTTGCCATCATTTCGCCTACCACCTGTAGGTTGGGCAGTCTGTGAAAAAACTATCAATTCTTCGCTAGATTTACCAAAATCTTCATTTTTTTCTCTTCGATTATGCACAGTTTCGATCCATCAATATACAAAGACCAATTGTTAATACATTCTTTGAGAATGTAAGCTTCTGCAATCGAACTTTCTAGTCAAGCTCGGTTGGAAACGTATCTTTTCAATTTTCTAAGGTACCTACGAGGAAAAAAATACGCACATTATGTAATTTTATACCACATGGGAAAGATGAAATTGATGGATGCATCAAATGATCTAATTACCTTTCAATCAGGTACATCCACCAATATTGTACCGGGCCTCCTAGAATTGCTTCTCAAGGCAAGTGAACAACAATGTGGACTATAACATCAAAGAATGCTAGAGGAAATAACCTCTCAAGCTTGCATAGTATAAGAATTATACGTTCTTCTAGTTTCTCCAATTCACTTCGCTTTAGAGTCCTTAAGCATAAGTCTTGGAAGAAGCTGCCCAACTCAAACAATACAATACTAATGTCTTTATGTGCAAACCCTCGCAACCCAATTGGAAGAATTTGTTGTAGTAGCACATTTCAAACCAGATAATCTACCATTTTTTGCATTCACTGACCTTGATATGTTGGCTGCATAACCATCCGAATACTTGACTGATTTCAAAAAGTCATAGAAACCATCTCTTTCATTTGGGCTTAATGTAAAGAAAGTCCGAGGCTTGTCATATGATCCATCAGGATGTTGTTTCAAATGTAACGTGTGCCTGAAGTTCATATTTTGCAAGTCTATCCGTGCCTCATCAGTGTCTTTGTTTTTCCCCTCAATGCCCAACAAAGTACCGTAAGTACTCTCACTAATGTTCTTCTCTACATGCATGACATCAAAATGAATTGTCTTTTCTTGTTACTTGGATGCTTTCCTAAAATTATATTTGGCATTCTATCTAACTGCTCTTGTACCTTTCCCACCAGTAACTCTATAGATCTCTTCAATTTCTCCGATAAACCATTATGCAACTGACCATGTCTCCAACGATGTTCCATAGGCAAATAAGCTCGATGGTTAGTGAATCCAATTTTACTTTCCAAAGCTTCTGAATATGGTTCATCATTGCAAGTGTAACAAGAATGATAACCCTTTGTCCTCCACCCAGACACGTTACCAAATTCAGGATAGTCATCTATTGTCCACAACAAAGTTGCACGCATCTGAAAATGTTCTTTACTATAAGCATCATAAGTTTCTACACCTTCTTCCAATTACTCCTTCAACTCGTCAACCAATGATTTCAAGTAAATATCAATCTCATTTCCTAGTTAATGGGGACCAAGAATAAGCAAGGACAACATAAAATATGGCTCCTTCATAACCAGCAAAGGCGGTAGGTTATAGGGGATAAATATGACAGGCCACATAATATAATTGTTGTTCATATTCCAAAAAAGGTTAAATCCATCTGTAGCCAACCCCAACCTTGCATTGCAAAGTTCAAGGGCAAAATCAGGATGTTACAAATCAAACTCTTTCCACTCCTCACTATCAGCCGAATGCCTCATTATCCCATCATCCACATGTTTGTCTATAAACCATCTCATGTCCTTAGCTATTTGTCCTGACATGTACAATCTCCTCAGTCTCGGGGCCAACGGGAAGTAACGCAATACCTTATGAGGAATCTTCTTACCTTGGGCATGTGTATCTTTGTACCTAGGCGCTTCACACACCGGACATTTATCAAGGTTTTCATTTTTCTTCCAAAATAGTGCACAATCATTTTTGCATGCATTTATATGCTCGTATGACATGCCCAAGTCACGTAATATCTTTTTTGCTTCATAAGTTGACCTTGGAACTAAGCTACCTTGCGGTAAAACCTTTGTCAGCAATTTTAGCATCATATCAAGTCCTTTATTACTCAAGTTGGTCATTACCTTTACATTCAATATCTCAATAACAAACTTTAAGATACTATAATCAGTGCAACCCGGATACAACTCACGCTTTGCATCTTCCTCAAATTTGTCAAAATTACGCACTTCCTCATCTTCGGTTGCATTTCTTGGTTCCCCTCTAATTCGGTCACCTACCAAGGCATCGATACCATCCATATGATCATCATCCGAAATTTCATTATTATGAATGCTCTCGTTCAATACACGAGATTCTCCATGATTATACCAATTAATGTAAGATTGCATAATCCCATGATAAGCAAATGGATACGCACAGTATGAAGAGATTGTCGATAGCAATTCACACAGTGAATACACGGGCATAGAATATTATCACTCAAGTCCACAACTACCCTTGCAAAATTAATAAATGCATTGACCCCTTCAATATATGGACGACTTAATCTGCCATCAGGTGTCTTACCCATTATCATCCAACTTTTATCCATGTTTGACTACAATTGCAAGGTGAATGCTATTTTAGTAAAATAAGGATAACTCATGCATAATGTATTCTAACATCTAAGTCTATGTTAGGACATATGTGTTTCACTTGTTAGGAACATATGTCACTATTTTATGTAGTTGGCTAATCCTTTGACAAAACGCATTTTACTTGTATTTGGGTAGATCTGAGTTGTGTTTAATACTTGAAGAAACATGTTGTTCAAGTCTAGTATTAAAGCCATGAAGATTGGACCAAGAAACAAGTGAAGAAAATGTGTTCATTAAAGCTGGACAGATAGCTGGACACCTGCGGACAGATAGCCCGACAGCTGCTCGACACATCTTGACAGCTGGCTATCTATCGAGCTCTTAAGGTGTTTTCTTATCGCAATCTCGACACCTTCTCGACAGCTGGTGGATCGATCGAGAAAGCTTCTGTCTCCTCGACACCTTCTCGACACCTCCTCGACACCTAGCTATCTATCGAGGTTTAAAACTCGACACCTGCTCGACACCTGCTCGACACCTGCTATCTATCGAGGTTACGGAAATCAGAATTTTCAAATCTAATTTTTGGGCCAGGCTTATGTATTTGTGTAGGGTTTCTTTTCTCACAACCCTAGACTTATATAAGGCTTATTTTAGAGGCCGTCACATAAGAGAATACAAGGAGAACATAAGCAAAAGGTAACCGATGCCTTATTCTCTCTAAAAGAAGCTACTGCGTCTTTGCGCCTTAGGGTTTTGTAACCAAGTGCTTCTTGATCTTCATTGTTGATGAAGTGAAGAACTTTGCAGCCAACATCTTCTTCTAGTTGGTGATTGAAGTCGCGTACTGGGATCCGCGCAATTGGTTAGTCACGTACTGGGATTCGTGCAATAAAAGGGTGGCGTTCATATATTGAAGAGTTCAGAAGTTCTGAAGCGGTAGAAGGTTTCTGCTGTGAGTTCATCTACGGGGATTGCAGAGTCTAGGGACAAAGGTTTTGTACTAGATCTGAAACTTCTCTTTACTATAGTGGATTGCTTTTCGGGAAGGTTTCCCCCCAGGATTTTTACTGTGAAACTGGTTGGTTTCATTGGTTTTCCTGGGTCATCATATCTTGTCTTATTTATTTTTTCCGCTGCATGATTTTGACATGATATTGATGTTTGTTTGTTTTAACAAGTTTGATTCATAATAAATCTAATTAACAACTTGGGTTTAAAACTTGTTAATTCTATCAACCGGGGTCTAAATTTCCCAACAAGTGGTATCAGAGCGGGTTCACTCTGATTGGATTAGTTTCCTGAGTGTGATCCATTGACCCCTGTTGTCATGAATAGAGGACAATCTTTATTTATACATCCTTTATTCGATGGAACTAATTATGCGTACTGGAAAGTTCGTATGAAAGTTTTTTTGCAGGCTCTAGGTGAACAGGTATGGAAAGCTGTTGAAGTTGGCTAGATTAAGCCAAAGGAAGCACCTGTGGATTGGGATGATGCAATAATTGTAGCTACAAATTTCAATAGTAGGGCCTTGAATGCTTTGTTTTGTGGGGTGACCAATGAAGAATTCAAGAAAATATCATCCACTGAAGTTGCCAAGGAAGCATGGACCATTCTTGAGACCACCTATGAAGGTACCAAGGCAGTAAAAACTGTGAAGCTTCAACAACTCACAAGCAGTTTTGAAGAAATAAGGATGGAGGAAGACGAGACCTTCGATGAGTTCTATGCCAAACTCAAGGATATTGTGAATTCTGCCTTCAACCTTGGAGAATGTATTGCAGAATCCGAAATTGTTAGGAAAATCCTTAGGTCCTTACCTAAAAGATTCCATGCCAAGATCATTGCCATTGAAGAAGCAAAGGACATTGATCAAATTCCTTTGACTGAGCTTGTAGGGAACCTTCAAACTTATGAGATGGGATTAGGCTTAATGGGAAAAGGTGGAAAGAGCAAAAACTTGGCTCTTAAGGGTATAGAGGAAGAGACTGAGGACTCTGAAGATGAAGATCAAAGTGAAGATGAGGATGAGGATCTAACCTTCATAACTGATGAGATTATCAAGCTTCTTCAGTTTAGGAAAAAGGATAAGGGCAAACATCCTACGAAACCTAAATCCTCTAGGAAGGGCAAGAATGAGAAACCCCTCATCCAATGCCATGAGTGTAAAGGTTTTGGTCATACGAGGATAGAGTGTCCAAACTACCTCATGAAGGAAAAGACCAATGAGTCAAAAGATAAAGGGTTGGTTGCTACCTGGAGTGATATTGAGGATGACTCTTCTGATGAGTTTGTGGATGAATGTCGTCACGTTATGGCCTTTGCTGCTTCAACCGACAAGGTGATTATGGAGAGTGCTAGTAACAGTGAGGATTCTTCTGATGATGAAGTACCCAAGAAGTTGACCCTTCAAGAAGCCTATGATAAGCTATGCACTAAATTCATAAAATCTGAAAAGAGTTCTCATCTTTGTAGAAAAGAGCTTAATGAGGTAAAAACTGAAAAAGATGATCTGTTAGTCAAGCTAGATGAGACTACAAGATTAGTTGAGACTTTTGTTGTGGAGAACGCCTCATTAGAAGAGAAGGTCAAGAATCTTGAGGTTGAGCTTAGTCAAGCTAGAACTCAAATAGAAATGATATCTAGTGCAAAGCTTGATGAGGTCTTGAGTGCTCAAAAGCCTAGTTCTGATAAGACTGGCTTAGGATATGCTGTTTTCTCCAGCCCCTCCTCGTCCACGGCTTCTGGATCAAGGACTATCATTGTGCCACAATCTAAAGGTGATAAAGGTATGAAATCCAAAATTGTTCTGGCTAATTCTAAATCCTTTATTAGACCTCATGTTTGTCATCATTGTGGTGTTGCTGGACACATTCGTCCTAATTGCTTTAAGTTGTATCCTCAAAAGCAAGTGTCCAAACGGTCATAGTTTCCTCTCAAGGACCTACATCTTTGTTTGGAGAGTTATTAAAAGTCTTGAGCTTTTTAACTCAATTTCAGGAGAATCTTAATTCTTCTAAGTCCTTTAGTAGACATACTAGGACACGTGCCTTTTCATCTTCACGGCCAAAGACTCGTGCTGTGTGGGTGAGAAAGGAGCCTAAGACTTAATTGTCTTTTCTGTTTGTTCTCTGCTTTAATTCTTTTTATCTATAGTAGGACTGCCTTTGCTTAATTTCTTATCTGCTTTTGAAATCATGCTTTCATGCATTTGCACCCTTCTATCATGCCTTCATGCATTTGCATCTTTCTTTCTGCTTTCATGTTGTTTGTCTGTGTTTTGTTTGGTTGTTTAGTTTTATTTTGTTTTGTTTTCAAAATAAAAATAAAAATAAAAAATTAGAAAAATACAAAAACAGTGTGTGTTTGTGTACATTGGTACTTGTGTACCTTGGATGGCCATTGAAACAAAGTTTTCTACACTTTGTATCTTTTGTAACTTAGATGAGCATCTCTATGCACAACTAAGCAAGTGAGCTTTGTGGCTCTTGTTTGTGATGAGTAAGATTAAGTTATCTCTTGTACTTAACACTCATATCACTCTTTTTGACGGGCAGGACTAGAAAATCCTAAGAGAAAGGCATAAATAACCATCTCACCACTGTTGCCTGCCAATCATAAATGACACCTGTATGCTTCGGCATAGCAAAAGTGCAGTGTCATAGACACCTGTATGCTTCGGCAAGCAAAAGTGCAGTGTCAAAGACATCCGTATGTTTCGGCATAGCAAAAGTGCAATGTCTATGCTTAACATGTTGGGTATTTCTTTTCTCTCTTTATATGCCCATGCATGATATGCTTAAAAGAAAATATGCAGAGAAAATAAAAAGCAAAAAGATTAAAATGCTTTAAATATGATTGCAAGCGTGTTTTCTAGGAGATGTGGGAGTTATAGGATGTACCTCAAAGGTGATAGTCCCCATCAAACAGTTATGATTGTGTGTGAGTTAAAGTGATTTTCTCATATCTCAAATCGTCATAACATGTATACACATATGCAATCTTGCGATGTTTTTCACACACAACACACAATATTCTTTGCTACTCTTGATACATGTGCAGGTACAATGTGATTTGGCCATCACTAGGTTTACATGTGCTTATGTATGCTCACTAAACTGTCTTGACTTATTTTTGAAATATAAAATTGGTTAGACTTGTTTAGTGTGTGTGTGTGTGTGTGTTTTGGGATCTATGTGCTTAACATTTTTCTTGTTGAGAGATTTGTTTTTCACATGTTTTGCATTTTTCTATTATCTTGTCATCCATAGTATCTTGTTTCATTACATTCATGCATTTATATGGATTTCTTGTACCCCCTTGATCATCCTTGATCATCTTTATGTTTCTCGGGTGAAGCTTTCTAGCTTCTTGTACCCTTTGTCAATCATGACAAAAAGGGGGAGAAATTGTGGAGACTTTGTGGTTTCTTTTTAAGATTCTACATGTTAGGGGGAGAAATACATTCCTTTGTAAGGGGGAGATGTGTTTCATCTTGTTAGGGGGAGTGCTTACTTCCTTCTTCTCGTACCTTGGGTCTTGTGACCATGTTTACATACATTGTGCTTATCTTTGATATTTATATGCTGATGTATGTCTTATTCACCTACCTTACATGTGTTGTTTCTTTTCTATTTTCATACACATGTTTCTTATTACTTGTATGCAATCTATTATTTCTGTTTCACACTAAGATGCCTTGATGAGTTTTGTTTAAAGTGTTTCAGAAATACAGGTTGTCAAAGTCTACTTGCCATAAACTCTTTTCTTGCAAAGTTTTTCAAGGGTTTGTGTTAGGATAGATTTTATTGTATTCAACAAGTGAATATGAGTTGAGTGATTTATGACTTCTCTCATATGTTCATTTGTTTGTTGTGGTTTTGTCACGGATTGCCAAAGGGGGAGATTGTTAGGACATATGTGTTTCACTTATTAGAAACATATGTCACTATTTTATGTAGTTGGCTAATCCTTTGACAAAACGCACTTTACTTGTATTTAGGTAGATCTAAGTTGTGTTTAATACTTGAAGAAACACGTTGTTCAAGTCTAGTATTAAAGCCATGAAGATTGGACCAAGAAACAAGTGAAGAAAAGGTGTTCATTAAAGCTGGACAGATAGCTGGACACCTGCCGACAGATAGCCCGACAGCTGCTCGACACCTCTCAACAGCTGGCTATCTATCGAGCTCTTAAGGTGTTTTCTTATCGCAATCTCGACACCTTCTCGACAGCTGGTGGATCGATCGAGAAAGCTTCTGTCTCCTCGACACCTTCTCGACACCTAGCTATCTATCGAGGTTTAAAGCTCGACACCTGCTATCTATCGAGGTTACAGAAATAAGAATTTTCAGATCTAATTTTTGGGCCAGGCTTATGTATTTGTGTAGGGTTTCTTTTCTCACAACCCTAGACCTATATAAGGCTTATTTTAGAGGCCGTCACATAAGAGAATACAAGGAGAACATAAGCAAAAGGTGACCGATGCCTTATTCTCTCTAAAAGAAGCTACTGCGTCTTTGCGCCTTAGGGTTTTGTAACCAAGTGCTTCTTGATCTTCATTGTTGATGAAGTGAAGAACTTTGCAACCAACATCTTCTTCTAGTTGGTGATTGAAATCGCGTACTGGGATCCGCGCAATTGGTTAGTCACGTACTAGGATTCGTGCAATAAAAGTGTGGCGTTCATATATTGAAGAGTTCTGAGGTTCTGAAGCGGTAGAAGGTTTCTGCTGTGAGTTCATCTACGGGGATTGTAGAGTCTAGGGACAAAGGTTTTGTACTAGATCTGAAACTTCTCTTTACTATAGTGGATTGCTTTTCGGGAAGGTTTCCCCCCAGATTTTTTACTGTGAAACTGGTTGGTTTAATTGGTTTTCCTGGGTCATCATATCTTATCTTATTTATTTTTTCTGCTGCATGATTTTGACATGATATTGATGTTTGTTTGTTTTAACAAGTTTGATTCATAATAAATCTAATTAACAACTTGGGTTTAAAACTTGTTAATTCTATCAACCGGTGTCTAAATTTCCCAACAGTCTATAAGCTACTTAGATAAAGTTTTATCCCATTCATGAATGCACAAGTCTATATTAACACTTAAACACTCCCAATATTAGTTTAAACCACCTTATAACACTATGCAAGCCACCCGCTTGCTCCAACACAACAACCCACCACAAAACCAATCACAAACATCACAACTATAATGCTTACAAGTATTGAAATCAAATAAAATACTATTCATCACATCTAATCAACAATACTCATTCACATTTGCAAGAAATGAAAAACACTCCCAATATTAGTTTAAACCACCTTATAACACCATGCAAGCCACCCGCTTGCTCCAACACAACAACCCACCACGAAACCAATTTCCAACATCACAAGTATAGAGTTTTACAAGTATTTAAATAAAATAAAATACTATTCATCACATCTAATCAACAATGCTCATTCACATTTGCAAGAATTGAAAAACACTCCCAATATGTATTTAAATCACCTTATAACACCATGCAAGCCACCCGCTTGCTCCAACACAACATACCACCACAAATCCAATTTCCAACATTACAAGTATAGAGTTTTATAAGGTTTTTAACTAAAATTTACTTACTTTGCTCAAGCTAAGCTTACAACTTTTAAAAAAAATCCAAAGTTATTGCAAGCCTGCAAAAGAAAAGTTAAATTTATAAGTACTTCAGTCTTGAAAATGATCCTCTCATAAATTACTACACAAACTCATAGCTTACGCATGTAATATAGGTAGTGCTTACTACAATCAGAAAAGTGACGAGGAGAAAAGCCTGAATGAGTTGCACTTCTGTTGCAAAAAGCGATACATTGTAGGTTCCGATTGTCAAAGAAAAAAGAAGCACTCTTACCTTTACAACTAAAAAAAGAAAATCCGGCTAGGTTCCGATTGTAGGTTCCGATTGTAGAAATCTGGGTTGTCAACGGCATAAAATACTAAAACCCAAAAAAGATAAACAAATCAATAAATAAAAGCATAGTTTACTTCTTCTTTTTTCAGTTTCTAACCCACAGATTAGCAACCCATTTCCTGTTCGATTTTCCAACAATTCTTCTAGCAACCAAATAGTCCTCAAACGCACACAGTATTAACTAAAACCAAAAACCCAGAAACAAGAAACGAGCAAATAAACTAGGAAAAAAAAAAAAAAAAAAACCTCATTCAACACATTCAAGTGTAGATCTTTCATCGAGGTAGTAATTGTAGGATGTATCCTTTCCTTGCCCACATTTCAGCAGTTTCCAGTGACTTCAAATTCATAGTAATTCCTAATGCCTATATGAAGCCATTTTTTTTTTTTTTTTGGTTTCCATGTAACATGTCACTCCCAACCTTTCTTCTCAAATCTGATCCATTTATATAGGCTAAAATTTTATAACAATAGCCACCACAAACTTTTAACTTATGTGGACTAAAATCAACTGTAACTATTTCTAAAGTTTAAAGTGTCTTACAAACACATAATTTCCATACCAAAAACTATATGTCCCCACACATATACAACAACAAATATCTTTCAATGTTAAAAACAAAGACAATAAATCCAAAAAATAAAAGTTTTCTAATGCACTTTGCGTTTCCACTTTCTACCTTCCCCTCATAAGCTCCACATGTCTCAAAAGACACATGCAAACTAACTTACTTTTTTAACAAATACATTTTAACTAGGAAATTAAATCTTAAAGAACAAACCTTTTTATTTATTTATTATTATTTGGGATAAATAAGAACAACCTTTTTCGACAACTTTTTTATGAACTGGTACTCTAGCTTTTGTTCTACAACAGTATAAATTCCAGGGTCACAAATTACAAGAACCCGTTTAATTTCTTTTTTTAAAACGCTTAGAACTTAGAAGTTACAATAAACGGTCTAGTTCTACTATATGCACAATATATATATATATATATATTTTTAAAGCTCAATATAAAAAAATAAATAACAGAGGCTTACCGTGGAATGGCGGCATCGTGGGTTTGTCTGTGAGCTGGAACGACGGCGACGACGAATTGTATCGGAAGCTGGATCGGTGAGCTGAGGTGAGAGGGAAGGGAAGGCGAAGGGTTGAATCGGAGAGGTATCAATAGGTATCGAGAGGAATCGATATTCATTTATTCTCAATAGCAACTTGTATTGAGCCAGGTGTCAAGGTTACAGTTTTTAGCTTTTTCAAACTTGTTTCTTTGTGCAATCTTCATGTCTTCAATACTATCACTTGTAAAGTCTTTTAACATACTTCATGATAAATATTCTTGAATCCACTTAAAACTATTCAAATACAAAAAAAATACATTTTTTCAAAAAATATGCCTACTACATAAAAATATGGGCTCAATTATCTATTTAAAATGTCGAATTATATGGGCCCATTTCTCTCACTTTCAGCCAAAAAGTGTTAAAAAATACACCAATTTGGTACTCATTTTACCAAAATTTCTCTTTGTTCTCTTTCCCTTAAATAACTAATTGTCATAAAGTGATGTTCTATTTACCTATAAACTATATGCCCCAAATCACTCTTGGAGAAGGACTATTTTTCCTGTTTGTTTTTAATATTTCCATAGCCGCAAAAATAATATATATAAACTGTGGAGTCATAAAGCCCAGTGATGTGCATCCATTCTCTGTACTAGGCCTGAAGCCCATGACGAGGCCCATAATCGCATATGAAGAATACAATGGTGACCATGGCGGCCCAGGAAACTGCGCTGAGGATAATTCTATCCTCGGCTATCCAAGGCCGAGGACGATGTAAAGAGACTTACCGACAAAAATAATCTTCCAAAGCGTCCTGGAGCATGGCGGCACAACAATTCCAGGAAAAGCTGCAGCCTCCACATTAAATGCTCACAACTAACATTCTGGCTACATTAATGTGGAACTGATACCTGAACAGTGGTTTCTCTGACTCACAGCTACTACCTAGGAGCTCTGATAGAAAGTTGATGTGACAAAGACAATCAACAACAGATCTGACCTGCACGTGTATGGTGAAGATGGAGGAAAAAACCAGTATATAAGGAAGAAGGAGCCCTGAGAAGAAGGGAGAGACTTCACCAGAGAAAACACTGTAGCAACCTGAGCTAACTTTGTAACCATTATCTCTGACACTTAAGAAATAATAAAATTGAAGCTCCTCGGACTATGGCCGAGGATTGAACCTTTTGTCCAAATCCATATTTGTTTTACTTATTTGTTCTTTTTATAACCTCCAACTCTCCAACTATTGTTACACTCATCAAAACCCAGTTCTTTAACTCATTCTCTATAAATTTATTGTATTGGGCTCGTTGGACTTGAGGTCATTTACCCCTCAAGAACAGTATTCAAACCCAGCCCCTACAATTGGCGCCGTCTGTGGGGAGAATTTGAGCGCTCGTGAGTGCAACAATTAGACATGGTAGGATCAGGCCCACAACGGACCGAACCCGTAGGATCCCAGCTGCAGGGTAATTTTCCTGGCCCTGAGCATGAACAAAATCAGGAGAATGAAAGGGATCGAGAGGGGAGTGTGCATATCACCCAGATGAGTAGAAGCCACTCCTAAGTGGGCAATCGCGTGTCCCAAAGGCCAAACAATAACCAAGCCATGCAGCAGGAGATAGATGACTTGAAAAGGAAACTGCGCCATGCACAGCGGAGGCGGTCTCCTTCCAGTTCTGACGTATCCTCTAACGATAAAAAAGACGGCATTTATAGGCAGAGATCAAGAACTCCCTCAAGCAAGACTTTCTCTTATGAAGATGAATACCATCATCGATGAAAACGCAAAGGCTCATCTAGCAGGGGCCTGGGCAATGATGCCATGAGCAAGGCTTTGGATCAGATCTCTAGATCGCCCTTTACACACAAGATAGAAGGGGCTAGGCTACCTCGGTGGTTCCATCAGCCTACATTTACCGTTTATAATGGTCGAACAGACCCCGTGGAGCATGTCAGCCAGTTTAACCAAAGAATGGCCGTTCACTCTAAGAATGATGCTTTGATGTGTAAGGTTTTCCCATCCAGCCTAGGACCTGTGGCGATGAGGTGGTTCAACGGCTTGAAGATGAACTCCATAAATTCCTATAAACAACTCACCCAAGCCTTCGGTTCTCGCTTCATTACGAACAGCTGGGTTCCTCAGCCTCTGAGCTCGTTGCTGTCATTATCCATGCATGAGGGCAAAACTCTAAAAGCATACTCGAACAGATATTGGGAAATGTATAATGAGATGGATGGCAACTTTGATGACGTTGCCATCAGCACTTTCAAAATCGGTCTCCCAACCGAGCACGGCTTGAGGAAGTCCCTGACTAGCAAGCCTGTCACCAGTGTACGTCAACTTATGGACCGAATTGACAAATACAAAAGAGTAGAAGAGGACCAGATGCAAGGGAAAGGGAAAGAGAAGGTTATCCCTCAAAGAAATAGGGATTTCAGGTCGGATCGATACCATAATGACCATCCGAGGAGAGATTTCGCAGGGCAATCTGGATCAGCCAACATGCAGACAGTCAATGCCGTATTCAGGGAACCAGTACATCAGGTTTTGGAGAAAATCAAGAATGAGCTATTCTTCTAGCGGCTTAATAAGATGGCCGGAGACTCAATGAAACGCAATCAGAACCTGTATTGTCAGTACCACCAGGACCACGGACATGCCACGGAAGACTGCAGAAACCTTTGGAACCACCTGGATCAGCTGTTCCGAGAAGGGAAACTAAGGCACCTCTTGCATCCTTCCAATGGCCATCAAGGCCAGACAAACCAGGAGTCCAGGAGAGATACTTCCTTAAGACCACCCATAGGGACAATCAACGTCATCTTTGCCGCTCTGGGGAGGACGGGTTCGTGCCCTTCCAGGGTGATGTCTGTAGCTCAGCAGTTCGCCGAGGACTTTGGCCCAGAGCCGAAAAAACCCAAAGTATATCCTCATCCGGTCTTGAGTTTCTTTGAGGAAGACAAAATCGGTACCATCCAACCCCACGACGATGCGCTAGTCATCACTCTTCGGATTGGGGGCTACGACGTGAGAAGAGTAATGGTAGACGACGGTAGTGGGGCTGAGATCATGTACCCCGATCTCTATAAGGGGCTAGGGCTGGGACCAGAAGATTTGACGCCTTACAGTTCCCCCTTGGTCAGCTTTGATGGGAAAATCGTCACGCTAAAGGGCTAGATTAGACTACCTATGCAAACTGGCCCTGAAGTAGTGGAGGTCAACTTCATTGTGGTGGATACTTACTCCCCTTACACTGCCATCATGGCTAGACCTTGGCTTCACACCTTAGGAGCCGTTGCCTCCACCCTGCATCAGAAGGTGAAGTTCCCATCTGAGGGCCAGGTTTTAGAAATTCGGGGGTGCCAGACTATGGCAAGAGAGTGCCTGGTAGCTGCCATTTCACATCAGCCAAGTGCAGGGTCCTCGGCCCCTGTTGAAGAAAGCTCATAGCAATCAAAAATCCCGGCATCGCCCATTAATGCACTAGCCGAGGAAGTAAAATGCGAGGATTTAGAAAAAGTAATCATTGGCGATGACCCGGAGAGGTTCTTCCAGGTGGGATCCCAATTACCACCTCGGGAAAAGGAGGGATTGGTGTCATTCCTCAGGGAAAATATTGATGTGTTCACATGGGACGCTTACGATGCCCCAGGAATTTATCCAAACTTTATATGTCACCACTTAAATGTAAACCCATCGGCCACTCCCAAAAAACAACCACCTCGGCGCCCGTCCAGGGAGCACGCCGACGCTGTTAGAGATGAGGTGAGTGTTAAGATTTAGAGTAAGGAATTGATTTTAGTAGATCACTTTGAGGGGATCTTGTCCTCCAAGAACAGAGCATAGAAAGAAATGTAAAGAATTAGAGAAAGGGAGAGGGAGAAATGTAACCAATCTGAACATATTATTCAATAATGCCTTTGTAACCAATCATACACTTTTTATACATCCAATCCTGAACTAACCAGCCAACTATTCCCAACTGGCATTAACTAACTAACTACCTACCTTTAGGTAAGTAGGGCACTTCCTTACGCACAATACAGCAGCCACACACGCACATTTCATCATCAGTACACGCATCCCCCTTGCATCAGTACATGCATACCCCCCTGCACTACACACACATACATTTGTACTCAAATACCCATACACAATAGAGATGCCTAACAGTGAGAAAGCTCAAGCAAGCAGGGGCTATCAAGGAGGTGTTCTACCCTGAGTGGTTGGCTAACACCATGGTTGTAAAGAAGAAGAGTGGGAAGTGGCGAGTTTGTGTAGACTTCACGGACTTAAATAAGGCATGTCCAAAAGAACCGTTCCTCATGCCTCGGATAGACCAACTAGTAGATGCAACCGTAGGCAATTCTCGGATGAGCTTCTTAGATGCATTTCAAGGCTATCATCAGATACCGCTAGCCCTGGGTGATCAAGAGAAAACAACATTCGTAACTCCTATTGGAAATTACCACTACAAAGTGATGCCCTTTGGGTTGAAGAATGCAGGGTCTACCTACCAAAGGATGATGACTAAAATGTTCGAGTCACAGATGGGCAAGAATATAGAGGTCTACATAGATGACATGGTGGTAAAAAGTAAAGTAACATCCGAGCACGTGGAAGACCTCGGAATTATTTTTCACATTTTAAGAAAACACAAACTGCATCTCAATGCCTCTAAATGCTCATTTGGGTCGGTTTTGGCAAATTTTTGGGCTACATGGTGACGCATAGGGGAATTGAGGTGAACCCAGATCAGATCAAAGCAATCCACAGTCTGCAACCTCCTCGGAATCCCAAAGAAGTTCAGAAACTCATTGGAATGATCGCAGCCTTGAATCGGTTTATTTCTAGATCTGCAAACTGGTGCCGACCATTTTACCTCCTGGTGAACAAATGGAAAGGATTTGAGTGGTCTGAGGACTGCGTTTTGGCTTTCCAACAACTTAAGGAATACCTATCACGGCCGCCCATCATGTTCAGCCCTGAGGCCGACGAGGTTTTATTCACCTACATCGTGGTGGCTCCTCATGCTGTAAGCTTGGTATTGATACGAGTTGATGAAGGCATACAACGGCCCGTATATTACGTGAGTAAATTATTACATGAGGCTGAGGTGCGTTTTTTACTGCTGGAGAAGGCGATTTTGGCAATAGTGCATGCCACGCGAAAGCTCCCCCATTACTTCCAAGCATACACAGTAGTCGTTCTAACTCAACTTCCACTCAAATCTGTACTTCGAAGTGCCGATTACACAGGGAGAATTGCAATGTGGAGCACAATCTTGGGAGCTTTTGATATCAAATACATGCCTCGGAACTCTGTCAAAGGCCAGGTCCTCGCTGATTTGATAGCCGAATTTGCCGAATCACCGATAGAAGTGATAACAGGGGAACAAAACATGGATGGAAAATTGGTTGGCGCAATCTCTGCACAAGGACCCCCATGCTGGAAAGTATATGTTGATGGCGCAACAAACCAAAGGGGGTTCGGAGTGGGGCTGGTCCTAATATCTCCTGAGAAGGTTACCATAGAGAAATCCTTGAGATTAAGGGTTCTCAGCCACAAATAATGAAGCCGAATATGAGGCATTATTGCACGGAATGGCCATGGTACAGAAAATGGGAGGAAAGGCAGTGGAAGTGTTCTCAGACTCGAGATTGGTTGTGGGCCAAGTGATGGGAGAGCTAAAGGCCAAAGATGTGAGAATGCAGGATTACCTGAGCCAAGTCAAGCGCTCGCAATCGGATTTTGAATTCTTCAACCTGTCACACGTTTCTAGAAGTGGAAACACGCACGCAGATTCATTGGCCACCCTTGCCACATCCTCGGCGCAGCGTCTACCTTGAACCATCCTTGTCGAGGACTTGCGTAGGTTAGATGGTGTCAAGATAGGCATGGTGCAGATCCCTCAGGCTAGGGTAGGTCCGAGCTGGATGGATCCTATAGTGAATTTCCTTAAGGATGGTGCACTACTTGAAGAAAAATCAGAGGCAGAGAAAATACGAAGAAAAGCCCCTCGTTTCTGGCTGTCCGAGGATCACAAGTTGTACAAGCACTCCTATTCTGGGCCGTATCTGCTATGCATACACCCTGAAGCATCAGAATTACTACTCGAGGAATTGCATGAAGGAGTTTGTAGGAGCCACACAGGAGGAAGATCTCTGTCTCACAGAGCCATCACCCAGGGATACTGGTGGCCGGGGATGCGGAAGGAAGCCGAAGAGTATGTCAAGAAATGTGACCAGTGCCAAAGGTTTGCTCCAAACATCCACCAACTAGGAGGGGTCCTTAATCCTGTCTCTAGTCCATGGCCGTTTGCTTAGTGGGGTTTAGATATCGTAGGCCCTTTTCCCCAAGCAGCAGGAAATAAGAGATATCTTTTGGTCGACACAGATTATTTTACTAAGTGGGTTGAAGCCGAACCCCTAGCTAACATCAGGGACGTGGATGCTAAGAAGTTCATCTAGAAGAACATCGTTACTCGATTTGGGATCCCTCATACCCTCATCTCGGACAACGGCCTCCAATTTGATAGCAAGGCCTTCAGGAGATACTGCTGTAACCTGGGAATTACAAACCGGTATTCCACTCCGGCCTACCCCCAAGGAAATGGGCAAGCTGAAGCTGTCAACAAAGTCATAGTTAATGGGCTGAGAAAGAGATTGGACGATGCGAAGGGAAGATGGGTAGAAGAACTGCCGCATGTCTTGTGGACATATCAGACTACACCGCGCCAATCAACAGGAGAAACTCCCTTTTCCATGACTTATGTGGCCGAAGCAGTCATCCTTGTAGAAACTTGCTTCCCAACACTAAGGATGAGCACTTTTACCCCGAGCAACAACAACGAGCTGCTAAAAGAGAGTTTAGATTTAATCGAAGAGAGAAGAGAAAAGGCAATGGTCCAGCTAGCCTACTACCATCAGAAACTCAAACAAGGGTATGATGCCAATGTAAAACAACGGCCACTAGCACCGGGAGACTTGGTGCTGAGAAAGGTTTTGAGTAGTGCCAAGAACCCATCCTGGGGAAAGTTGGAGCCCAACTGGGAAGGACCATATCACATCACCTCAGTGGCAGGAATAGGCGCCTATTATTTAGAGGACTTAAATGAAAAAGTTGTACCTCGCCCATGGAATGTAAACAACCTAAGAAAGTATTATTATTAATGAAAACAGTTTTTGTCTGCACTCTGACTTATTTCAATTACGTGTCATACATTCCAGCAATTAGTTAAGTGTTAGACAGAACCAAGGTCTTGCATGGGTCCTCGGACCTCAAACCTTGGGGAAACTAATAACTTCCAGTAATTATCTAAGTGTTAGACAGAACCAAGGTCTTGCATGGGTCCTCGGACCTCAAACCTTGGGGAAACTAATAACTTCCAGTAATTATCTAAGTGTTAGACAGAACCAAGTTCTTACATAGGTCCTCGGACCACAAGCCTTGGGTAAACTAATAACTTGTGGCATCTATCCAAGTATTAAATGGAACCAAATTATTGCATGGATCCCCGAACCATAACCCTGGAAGAAATTGACTGCTTTAGACAATTTACCTAAGCCATAAACAGAGCCCGAAATGGAGCCTAGCTCCATGAGCATCACTTAAAGCATTTCAAGGTACGCTGCGCCTACTTTATCCTTTATAGTCCACATTATAATGCTTTTATTCATAGTCAATATTGTAATGAACCTAAAAGTTAGAGTTTTATCCTTACAAATGCTGTGAGATTTGCATTGCAAACTTAAATTCTTTTGTGGCAAATTGCCTTGCCAAAATTACCTAATTCTCCATTAGAGTCTAAGTTGAAAATTACGTTGTGGACTTAGTATTTTTTGAGTATCCGTTCAATGGACTTGTTCCTAGGATTATGCAAATGATAATAAAAACACGAATCATATAAATAAAAGGCTTTACCATTAAAAGAAGTACACACACTTCATTACAAAAAAAAAAAAAAAAAAAAAAGTTTCATTACAAAAATTCAAGTACAAAAAGTACACCCAAGGACAGCCTACTTCTTCAGCTTTATGGTCAGCTTGTCCTTGGAAGCTACTGAGAGGCAGTATCTGAGGCTTCAGAGCTTTGGCTTGGAGGAGTAGCATCAGGGGGCACAACAAGGGAAGCCAAAGCTGACTCTTTCTCGGCGGGAGGAGCTTGAGGATCAACTGGAGGCTTCATCACACCCTGGGGTACTTCCTGGTTACCCGTTTTTTCCTTCTCTAATGCCCCAGAATGCTCAGCTCCCTCGGCTAGCTTGTCAGTGGGAGTAGGATCATTAGCAGCACTGACTTGATCTCCATCCACCGCTTCGGGGGCAGTGTCAGCCTCGGAGTTGGTAGGAGCAGACTCTCGTATAGTAGGAGGGTAATACACGCTCTCAGCCCTCCTAAGTTTAGATGAAGCCTCAACCCCAGCTTGGTTGAGGGCTTCAACCTAAACTTGGGAGCAGTAATGCCTGCATACCCTAGGGAATTGAGCCTTAAGGTTGGTCTCAGTCTCCGCCACCCCCATCTCGTAAGCCTCCTGCTCGGCCTGCTGTTTGGTATCCTCTGCTAGCTTCCTAGTCTCCTCTGCCTCCGCCCAGGCTTTCATTGCCTCATCTCTGGTTTTCTCCATACTGTCCTTGGCTTTCTCTGCAGCCCCCAATTTTTTCTTCAAGGCTTCAATCTGCCCCTTGGCAGCAGTTAATTGTTCCTCGGCCTTACGGACAAGCAGCCTTTGTTCCTCGGCCTGCCTCTGGGCTCCCTCCAAAGCCACATCCGCGCTCCTTCGCCTTCAACTTACTCCTCAAGTTCTAGGTAGACTGATCAGCAATCTTGAAGGACTCAACAACAAATGCGCACCTATTCCTTTCATCATCCAGTTGTCTGCTGGTGCTGTTGGCCATCTCCTCTGCCCTAAATGTGGCCTAGACAGCCTAAAAAAGAGAATAAAGGTAAGGTAAACAAGGAGAAAGGGTTAAAAAAAAAAAAAAAAGCCCTGTGTAAGTTGAAAATCTTACCATGCCCAAGTACCTCTTAAGGCTGAGGAAGACCTCCTGCCTCCTGAAATTTCGTAGCTCGGCCATGTCCGAGGGCAGCAGTAGGGTCCTTTCCAAAGCATCGGCCACATGGTTGCCGGTGCCTCCCTGGAAGTCCCTGATGGAAGCATTGTCCATCAAGGGGGCCTCATTGAGCATTGGAGTAGGAAGTCAGGCCTGTGGCTCAGGCAGAGGATCAACCGTCATCTCAGGCCCCCTGGGCCCAACCTTTTGCTGCTTAGCAACACGCTGGGCCTCCTCTTCCAGCGTGGGATGAGACTTCTCAGCCTCTATCACCTCTTTACCTTTTGACTCCCTCTTTCTCTTGGGGTCGGAAGGCTCGGTCCTCGGCAGTAGGGTGGACTTAGGAGGAGGAGGAGGGAGCTTGGATGGAGCGGGAGGGAGCTTACTTTGAGAAGGAGAAGGGGGTCTCCTCTGAGATGATCTCCCATATGTCTCTCTCCCTGGCTGTGACTCTATCAAATCCAGCAGGCTTGTCTGTTTCTTCCTCTAAATACTCATATCTTCCTCTAAAGGAGTATCCGCCGAGGGGAAGTTTGCTTGGGTATGGGTTGGGTCGCCGAGATCACTGGAAGGGCCCTCAGATGGTGAAGCTCGATTGAATACCTCAAATTCGTCCTCGGACGAAACTAGCTCAACAATTTCTTCTTCTTTTTCTGTTCTTTCTTCCTTTGAACGGTTTTAGACCCCTCAAAACAACCAGATTGGTTAGCCTAGATTAATTAGCCAAGTTGTTACTTAGTCAAATTATGCAATTCTAGGTTAAAGCAATCAAATAATCATATCAAAAGAATAAAGCAGCGGAATAATAAAAGACACAATGATATGATCACCCAGGAAACCACACGGTAAAAACCTGGAGAGGATTTGACCCACCGATCCTCAAGGCAAACCTGAATCCACTATGAAAGAATCAAAGTTCATACAAAAGGACTACAAGCTCCCCGCTCGACTTCCTAATGCTACCCACCAGTAGAACTTACTGACACAACCACGTGCAAGCTCCGAATCCACGGACTCCTTCTTTCTTGAATTCTTCAATCAGCTACAAGCACCCACGCTTGATATTCTTTAAGCTTCAATGGTAGCAACCGAGTTGATCATCAAGATGTTGAAGTAATCTCTATCTCGAAAACCCTAAGCTTTGTGTAAAGGAAAGCTCCTCTAGATCTCACAAGAGATTTACACAAAACAGCAATGTATGAGCAACAATACAACTGGAGCGACTCTAAAAACGTGGGTAGGGTTTTTCTTTATATACCTAGGGTAAAAACAGAAAATCCAAAACGTTTAATGAGCTAGGGCTGAGTTGGAAAAACTGCAGAAAACGCATCTGGTCCGTGATTCGATCGATCGAGCCAGACCGAAATGCCCCAATGCATCTACAGTCCCTCGATTCCAACTTTACAATATTTTATCAACTTTGAGCAAGCTTAAACAAGACTAAGCACATTGTTTTTATCATGGTTTGCCAACATTACACATTAGAGTTCTAAATACATAAAATCCTAAATCTTTAGAACCTAACAAACTCCCCCTTTGGCAATCCGTGACAAAACACAAACAATAAGCTCAAAGTTTACAATTAAAAAGCCCTTTACAAAACAAATGCTCATAAAGACTAAAATTCAATCCTAACTACTATCCATCAATTGCAAGTGTAGACAGCAGCTCAATTGAATCAACCTGTATATTTCTGAAATACTCAACAAACGCATAAACGCATGTGTGACAGAAAATAGTATATAAACAAGTATAACATTCTTGAAAGATTCACAAAACACAAAATAAAGACATATATTAATGAACAACTCATAAATATAAATCAATAAGCAGTGAATCACAAAGCAACAAGAATCAAATATAAATCATGTATATCAATATATCAATCAATGTTACTCCCTCTAACATGAATATCCCCAAAAATGATATACAAAGTGAAGCACCTAGATACAATCTATAAAACTCCACAAGCTCCTCAAAAACAAAAAAAAATCTCCCCCTAACTACAAAAACCCCTCTACAAGTCAAAACACTACTCCCCCTTTTTGTGACGGAATGCCAAAGGGCAATCATAAGTCATCATCAAAGGGAGGTGGTGAAGGCGAACGCAGATGCGCCAGATCAGCACGCAAAGCACGGATCTCGTCAAACAAGTCCACCAAAATCTGACCATGAGCCGCCTGAACGGTCATGACAGTCTCCAAGGTACGACGAACATCAAAGTCGGTCGAAGGAGGTGGAGGAACATCAGCAGCAGCAGCATCAGGATCAGGAACAGCCTCACCAGCAGGACCTGTAGAAGAAGAAGGAGGAGGTGCGGACCCAGAAGGCTCAGACCTAGGGTGTTTAGAGCCAGCTCGAAGATGAGCAGCCCTTTGTCTAAGAAAAGACGCACCTATAGGAGCAATCACATGAACAGGCTCAGAGGAAGGGAAGCCACCAAGATTAAGATAAAGTAAAATCCTATGAATGAAAATAGGATGTACAACAGCATGAGCAGAAGATGAACTCCTATAAACATCGTTCAAAGAACGAAGAAAAAGATGGGGAAAACTAATAGGAGCATCAGTAACAAGAGCGTACAAAAATACACACCTCTCGAGAGGAATGGTGTGAACATGAGATATGGGCCAGAGGGAATGACAAGCTATCCTAAAGAAAAGATAGTGCAACCCAGAAAGCTCAGCAGAGGTGATCCGAGGATCAGAACCCCACTGGACAGAAGTCCCAATGATGTAAGACAAGACATCACTAATCTCGGGAGACACATCATAAGGATAGACAGGATTCTGGACCAAAGGTACCTCTAGAGCATCAGCCACTACCTTGGGAGTAATGGTGTACTCTACGCCTCGTATCCAACTCTTGACTAAAGTGTTGGAATCATAGATGCGGATAGAGATGTTCGAAAAGAACTCTCTAATCAAGGCAGAAGGTGGAGGAGGATCAGAAATATCCACCAAGGGTAACCAGCCCCTACGCTCAAAGTTTGCCCTAATGGCAGGATCAAGTTCATCTAAGAGAACAGAACGCTCAGCCCAAATCTTTCTCCTAACGTTTAGCTTCTCATAAATCTCTTGGTTTTTCTCACTCAGAAACTTCTCACTGTCAAAGGACGGAGGGGGTGGAGAAGGTGAGGAAACAGTCCTACGGGCTCTAGTCTTCCTAGGCATAGTGCTAAGGAAAGGACAGAGATACAAAGTGAAAACCAAAAGAACAAAAGAAAACAAAACTAAGGGCAGACTGCAAGTTAGCACACTAAAAAATATAGAACAAAAATCTATATGATGCATGAACAATAACAATGTTGTGATGCATGAACTAATGCAGTAAACACAGTTCAAATTAAGTTCAATTACATAAAATTGGCTCGAACATAGAGTTTCTAACAAAAACCCTTAAAATTTTGAAAAACCACTTGAAAATTTTGCATCAAATTGATGAATTGATCATTACACAAGGTAGAAAACAGATTAGAATAACCAATTTCATCAATACAACAAGCCAATTTCATCAATTAAACCTTAATTGAACAAAATCCCCAATTCGGATCAATTAGAAACCCTAGAATTTGAAATTCTTCACAAAACCCAAAATTGATCAAATTAAACTATCAAGATCATGTTTATAGCATGTTCCCACAAAAACCCATTGATCAATTTCACAAAATTAGGTTTGAATCATCACAAAGCCCAAAAAGAAAAAGTTCCGAAAATTTGAGCAAAAATGCATGAAAATTGTAAATAAACTCAAAAAGGAAGGACAAAACAGACTTACCGGCTTGAGGAAAGAGAAATTTTGCAAAAATTTCGGAGGAAAACGACAAAAATTTGACTTGTGGAGCCTGCCTCGTCGGAGAGAGAAGGAAAAGTTAAAAAAAACTTTTGAAAAAGTGTTTGAAATAGTCAAGAACACTGTTTTAAAAAACCTGATTCGCGACTTTCGATTGATCGAAAATCACATTCGATCGATCGAATCAATCAGTCATTTTGAGACAAATTAAAGCACTTTTTCGATCGATCGAAAATCAGAATGGATCGATCGAATTGGGCAGAGGCTCACAAAATTTTTGAGAAAAATCACAGTTTTGAAAATCACAAACCATATTTTGAAAACAACTCCTCAAAGCATTAAACTTATTGAAACAAAATGCATGAGTATGAGATGGAGTGTTTTTCAAAAACCCAAGTTTTAATCCCAGTTTCTCCAAAGGAAATTTCAGCCATTCTTCCTTTAAATTCTCAAGCAAAAAAAATGTTTTGCATAATTCTCAAAGTATTTTCAAACTTGGTTGGTCAGACAAAAAACACACACAATAACATGTACAAAGTTTAGCAAAGAGTAACTTGTGTAGTGTGTGCAACTAGCAAAAACTTGAGATACATGTGAGGTGATATGTGAATAGCAATCAATCACAAAGTCTACAAAATTCATCACATAGAATTTAAAAGAGACTATCACCTAAAGAGTTACATCCTATAACTCCCACATCTCCTAGAACATAAGCTTGCAATCATGTAAGTTTCTTGAATTTTGCCCCATTATTTAGGTGAAATTTGGCATCAAGCCTAATGGTACACACCAGTTTAAATTAAGTGAATTGGCATCAAGCCTAATAGTACATACCAATTTTAAGCATTAAGCATTTAAAGAGGCTACACCTTATGTTCTTTTTGTGCATGTGCTACACTTTCTCAAGCACAAAAACTTATGGTATGCACTAAGGTGTTCATGATTGGCTAGTGAACAGTGGTGAGATGGTTATTTATGCCTTTCTCAAAATGATCAAGTCCGACAGTCAAATAACATGTGACTTCAAGATTAAGACAAAGTGATAAACACCATAAACATCTTTCCCACACAACATGCACTACAAAGTTTCAACTAGTCAAGTGCAATATATAAGCTCATCAAAGCTAAACAAGGTACATAAGACATGTTATGTGTAAATAAATTGACCAACCTTGTTTTCAAAAACCAAGAAACATAATATCAAACATATTTTTGCTTTCTCCTTTTCTCCTTTTTTTTTTTTTAATTTTATTTATTAAAAGAGAAAACAAATAAATCCTAGAATGAAATGCATGAATGTAATGCAATGCAAATCCTAGAAACAAAAGCAAAAGAAACACAAAAACCAAAGAACAATGGTCACAGAGGATAGAGCAATGAAGCACAAGGACCATGTCAGAAAGACTCAATTGGGTCGAGTCTTTTGCATCCAAAACCTTTTAGATGCACCACGAGCATTGGAGTTCCTATTCACATTCGAGTAATTTCCAACTCCAGGTTTGGAATAAAGGTTCAACACCTTTACCAATTCACCAATAAGTGCCATAGGATCTTGTGCTTGAGGCACAAACACTTTTGGTTTATTTGCTCTCTTAGCAGCTTGAAGCTTGTAACAGTTAGGACGAATGTGTCCAGACTTACCACAATAATGACAAACCCAAGCAGGTTTACCATGCATCTTGTCCTTGGGTAGGGTAGTCTCCTTAGGTTTAGACTCTCCCAGATCAACCCTAATCTTCCTAGAAGGTGAAACTTCTACAGGTTTGACAACCTCACTCACAGGGGGTTTGACAGTTTCACTCACAACCTCACTCACGGAAGGTTCAGAAGAAGAAGAAGGAACAAAATTCGTGGAATGTGGTGCAGAATCAAAGATGCTTTCAACGTATCCTAACCCAGATTTATCAGAAGGATACTTTTGAACTTTCAGCATGTGATCAAGTTTAGAACTAGCAGTTCTAGCAACAGATAAATCATGTTCCAAAGTTTTAACTTTATCAAGCAAAAGCATGTTCTCAGATTTAACATTGTTCAAAAGATCATTAGCATCAAACAGTTTAACAAGCAAATTCTTCTTTTCAAGCTCAAGAGAATCAATTTTCTTCAGGCCAAGTTCAACATTCATAGCATCCCTTGCAGCAATTTTGCAAAGTTTATTGTAGGCCTCTTGAAGATCTGCATCCTCAGAGAGTTCCCCATCAGAAGGGTTCTCTTCAACAGATATGCTTTCATTGACTACAGCTGTAGCAGTGAAAGCAATGAAGTTTCCATCCTCATCACATCCGGACTCATCATCAGAATCCTCATTATCGCTAAGGGTTACAGCCATAGCTTTACCCTTAGTCCTCAAGAATGTAGGACATTCAGATTTCACATGACCATACCCTTGACAACCAAAACACTGAGGACCCAAAGAATTATTTGAAGATTGACCAACTTTTTCTCTAGGTTTTTCAAAGTTATTAACCTTAGTGGGATCATTCTTCCTAAAATTTCTAGGTTCAGCAGTGTAAGTACCTCTTGCCTTTCTGTTGGTATTCCTAAGAAAGTTTTTAAAGTTTTTGGCAAGATACGCAATCTCTGTAGCAGAGAGCTCATCATCAAATCCACCACCATCAACTGACTTAAGAGCCATTGATTTGGATTTGTTCACTTTAGGTAGGTCAGACTCATAGGACTGAAGAGATCCTACAAGCTCATCAACAGGCATGGAGTCCACATCCTTGCTTTCAGTGATGGCAGTCACTTTGGGTCTAAAGTCTTCAGTTAAAGATCTAAGTAGCTTCCTAACAATTTTAGGTTGATCATAGATTTCACCCAAATTAAAAGCAGAATTAACAATATCATTCAGTTTGGCATAAAATTCATCAAAGGATTCATCATCAGACATCCTAATGCTTTCAAACCTAGAAGTTAATTGCTGCAGTTTGTTTATCTTAACTGCCTTTGTGCCTTCATGCACAGTTTGGAGGATTTTCCAAGCAGTATGAGCAACCTCAACATTTGAGATCCTCTTAAATTCCTCCATTGAAACAGCATTGAAGATGGCATTCATAGCTTTGCTATTGAAGCCTGCTGCTTCTTTTTCAGAAGTTTGCCACTCACTCACAGGAGTAGTGGGCTTCTGCCATCCGTATTCAACGGAATTCCAAACCCTCTCATCAATTGATTTCAGGAATGCTTTCATCCTTACTTTCCAATAAGCATAGTTGTTCCCATCAAAGTGAGGAGGAAAAACAAGAGAGTGTCCATGCTCCATGACAACAAGGGTCAAGGATCAGCTCAGAGATACAAAATCTCTAACAAGAGAGCTACCCGCTCTAATACCACTTGAACGGTTTTAGACCCCTTAAAACAACCAGATTGGTTAGCCTAGATTAATTAGCCAAGTTGTTACTTAGTCAAATTATGCAATTCTAGGTTAAAGCAATCAAATAATCATATCAAAAGAATAAAGCAGCGGAATAATAAAAGACACAATGATATGATCACCCAGGAAACCACACGGTAAAAACCTGGAGAGGATTTGACCCACCGATCCTCAAGGCAAACCTGAATCCACTATGAAAGAATCGAAGTTCATACAAAAGGACTACAAGCTCCCCGCTCGACTTCATAATGCTACCCACCAGTAGAACTTACTGACACAACCACGTGCAAGCTCCGAATCTACGGACTCCTTCTTTCTTGAATTCTTCAATCAGCTACAAGCACCCACGCTTGATATTCTTTAAGCTTCAATGGTAGCAACCGAGTTGATCATCAAGATGTTGAAGTAATCTCTATCTCGAAAACCCTAAGCTTTGTGTAAAGGAAAGCTCCTCTAGATCTCACAAGAGATTTACACAAAACAGCAATGTATGAGCAACAATACAACTGGAGCGACTCTAAAAACGTGGCTAGGGTTTTTCTTTATATACCTAGGGTAAAAACAGAAAACCCAAAACGTTTAATGAGTTAGGGCTGAGTTGGAAAAACTGCAGAAAACGCATCTGGTCCGTGATTCGATCGATCGAGCCTTTCCTTCGATCGATCGAGCCAGACCGAAATGCCCCAATGCATCTACAGTCCCTCGATTCCAACTTTACAATATTTTATCAACTTTGAGCAAGCCTAAACAAGACTAAACACATTGTTTTGATCATGGTTTGCCAACATTACACATTAGAGTTCTAAATACATAAAATCCTAAATCTTTAGAAGCTAACATCCTCCTCTTTGACTTCAGAACGAGAAGAAGAGGAACCCACCAAAGGCACACCCTCCAGAATTGAAGCGCCCTCAGGAAGCAGGAAACCTTTTACTGCAATGTTGATCCTCCGAAGGCGTGGATCGTGAGCCTTGATGACACACTTCGGAGCTTGGAAGGCACGGGATAGTGGTGTGTATCCCAATATCAAATGGGCCGCACGAATTTGACCGTCGTCTTCGTTTATGAACACCTCGGCTTGAAAATTTTTATCCAAGCTCTCCTTGTTAACCAGGCTTAAGTGTGGCTCAATGGCACGCCTATCTGCAAAACCATGAAAAACAAAATGTTAATGGCCTAACAACATTAATCATGGCAAGACAATAAACAGATCCTACTCCTACCCCTAAAGCCACACCTGGTTCCCCTTCTACCATTGGGCAAGGGACACCATCATGCCATTCCCCAGACACAATCAAAAAATCTTTGTTTAGCCCCTTGCTAGACTTAGGGAGGCATTGGATGAGCCTTACTTCGGGTTGCCTTGTTTTCAAGTAGTATCCCTTCCCCTTCAAGTTGTGAAGGCTGTAGACCTAATTCACATCATGATGGGTTAACCGCAACCCCATCTTCTCGTTTAAGGCATCTACACACCCTAATATTCTAAAGACATTTGGGGTACACTGAGTAGGGGACAACCTAACGAATCTAAGGTAGTCCCTCATCACCGACCCCAGTGGGATTCTCACACCGCCTTCTATGAAGGTGGTCATGGGAATCACCACCTCACCCTCCTCCCTGCGAAAGTGCCACTCACCCTCCTTACAATGCCTAAGGCCCACGTCGGGTGGAATCCTATAGTCAGCTTTAAACTTTTCCATCCCCTCCTCGGACTCTACCAAGATCTTAAATCTTCCCATCCCCAAGAAGTGTTCAAAGAAACTAAAGAAAACTAGGAAAAAGAGGTGCCAAAAGAAAGACACAGAGAAAGGAAAGTGAAGAAAGTTCGAAAGGTTTGGAAAAACTTACAAGAATGAGGAAAGTGTCGTCGACAGGCTTTTGAGGGGACACGAGTGAATGAGAGGTATTGACAGGTTCAACGTATGTGCGCAGGAGCTCTTGAATGCAATAGTAGTTTGGGCAAATTGATTTAAATGGGTATTTATACCCAGATCAAAATAACAGTGGGAGTTTTCCCGCTCATGAGTGGAAAATAAATCTCCACCGTTGGATCGCCATCGCACCGTAGAACATGGGGAACAACCAGCTGCCAAAATTTAATGAAAGCACGCTACAAGCGCCAAATTGTCAGAAACATGCCTTGGGCAGTTAAAAAGACATTGGTGCTGGCGAAGGACAAGACGTGATAAGCTAAAGACACGCCCGAGGAGATCAAAATCCTCCTTTCTGTCCGACGTGCCAGACAGCAAAATTTTAAGGGGCTATTGTGGGGTCATAAAGCCCAGTGATGTGCATCCACTCTTTGTACTGGGCCTGAAGCCCATGACGAGGCCCATAATCGCATATGAAGAATACAATGATGACCATGGCGGCCCAGGAAACTGCGCCAAGGATAATTCTGTCCTTGGCTATCCATGGTCGAGGACGATATGAATAGGTTTACCGACAAAAATAATCTTCCAAAGCGTCCTGGAGCATGGGGGCAGAACAATTCTAGGAAAAGGTGTAACCCCCACATTAAATGCGCACAACTAACACTCTGGCCTCATTATTGTGGAAATGATACCTGAATAGTGGCTTCTCTGACTCACAACTACTACCTAAGAGCTCTGATAGAAAGTTGATGTGACAAAGATAATCAACAACAGATCTGACATGCACGTGTATGGTGAAGATGGAGGAAAAAACCAGTATATAAGGAAGAAGGAGTCCTGAGAAGTAGGGAGAGAGAAGGCACCAGAGAAAACACTGTAGCAACATGAGCTAACTTTGTAACCATTATCTCTGACACTTAAGAAATAATTAAATTGAAACTCCTTGGACTATAGCCGAGGATTGAACCTTTTGTCCAAATCCATATTTGTTTTACTTATCTGTTCTTCTTTTAACCTCCAACTCTCCAACTATTGTTACACTCATCAAAGCCTAGTTCTTTAACCCATTCTCTATAAATTTATTGTATTGGTCTCGTTGAACTTGAGGTCATTTACCCCTCAAGAACAGTATTCAAACCCAGCCCCTACATAAACTTTGATGTAAAATTTATCGACCGTTTTTAAGTTAAACCAAACAACATTACACCAGACGCTCTCCACTAGTTTATACGTTTGGGTAATCTGCATTTTGCATGTCGATTTATTTTATAGCAATTTGCAAGCTTAAATATTAAATTTGGATTCACTTTATACCAAACTTTCAAGCTTAAGTATAAAATTTGCATTAAGTATTAATATATCTCTTATAAGTGTAGGCTAGTACTGATGATCCATATAAGTGTCGGTGTGGAATTTGCAGAGGTTTCATATTTCACATGTTTGTCAAGGAATAGGGAAAAAAATCTTATACTATATTACTGATAGAACAATAAAATTTAATTTGAATTATTAATTTATTATACACACTGTTTGAAATATTATGGTCTATGATGCACAAATTTATTGCAATTCCATGTATTTATAAGGTAAACAAGGTAATAATAATTCTACTTATAGTACAAGTACTACAACACTAGAGTTAATCTAATGTAAACTTAGGGTTTCCTACTATATATACCCCACAATAAGGATAATGCCTAATGCATAGATTTTAATAATTACGATGTAATCATTCAGGGTTCTTTGTTCTGGACGTAACAATCAAGCCGAATCTCAAGAAAGATTTATCTAATTTAATTTGACTTTTTGTAGAGAATATCAAACCTAATTTAATCAAAATTTGTTCTTATGAGTTGCTTTAATTTATCTAAAAAATGATAATTAGTATTATATAATGACCTGAAGAAATATGGAAATTTAAAACTTATTTGATAACATCAGAAAAAGCTTTTAAAAAAAATAATTCGAAGGCTTTCTTTTTATATATAAATATTATTCCCAACATACGTGCATATAATATACATTAGCTATTTTACCCTTGGTACCATGTTGACAAGTTCACATTTCACAAGCTTTGGTATTAAGATTTTGATTCCTTAACATTTACTTGGCATTTAACCCCACAAACAAGTAACTGCTTGTAATTTTTAAAGAAGTATGAAAGTGAGATCCTACCTTGTTATGTATATATTAGCCACAATTTTAAAATGAAACCAACAAGTTAACAACTATGACAAGGGTGTCCTCCATTAATCTAGGTTTATTTCTGTTTATTATTGCTTGCACGAATCGGCAATGAATTGTGAAATGCACAGATCTAACAAGTTTAAAAAATTATGTTGAAAATACAAGAACAAAAATTATTTAGACTGGTTGCTATAGCTACAAGGTCTTCCAATTACATAAATAAATAAGAATAGCAAGATAAGTCAATACATATTAGATAGTGTCCATTTTAATAATATTCAAAGCGACCTACCATATAACTAAAACATCTTGATGTTCTATAATTACAATAATGTATTAAAAAAATATGTAAAAAAGAAGAAGAAGTAGATTCTTATGTTAAAGAAATAGATATAAATTTTAGTATGAGTAGATCCGATTTTTCCTAGTGGAGAGGGAAAAACCATGGGGCAGTTCCGAAAAATATCCACTATGAAATAGAGATTACAACTATCAAGTTTATGCTAAACTTGAGTCCACAATAAATTGAATATACAACAAATAAATCTCAAGGAGTAAATACAATCTCACCACAAAGCCAGTAGCAAAATCTTCCTCTGAATACTCCAACTCTCTATGGTTGTAGCAATCAAAAACAACTCCACCAATTTTTCTTCCTTGTGTGTAACTTGAGTAAAGAAAAATGTCTCCTTTTTCTTTTTCACTCTCTCACACTCTCACTGTGTTTCTCTCAATCTCTTCACATGGACTGCACCTCAAATGGCTGAATATCTCTTTGTGTTTTTGCTCACTCTGTGGAACTCACACTCTCTGCTTCAGCCCTTACTCAGTGTGTTTCTCTCTCTATCACACGTGGCCGAATGGCCTTTCTTTTCTTTTACTTCTTTTCTCCTCAGCGTGTCTCACACACTTGCTCAGCCTTGCATTAAACCAAAAGCTAACTTTGGAAGCTTGAGGAAGCAAGCTCATTAATGAGCTTTGACAAGGTGTGTGCTGGAATCCAAGGGTGTTACGTGCACCCAACAGGGGTTACTCTTATTCTTCTTAGTGCCCGTTTGTTTCAACTTTTACAACCCAAAAAGCGCATTTTGAAAAAAGCTCACCCAAAAAGTCCGTTTGGTATGTTATAAAACGCAACTTTTTGAAAAAAGTTGCGTTTTGGTTTGTGAAGAGAACGCGGAAGCCTTAAAAGCAACTCTGAGCTGCATTCAAGAAAAAGTCCATGCGCGTTCAACAACTATCCGTTGGACTCTTTGGGCAATTACCAAATTACCCTTTGATAAATCAAAAGATAAGCTTCACACCATTCCTCATTCCTCTCATCTCTGCCCTCTGCCCTCTCAATAACAAATTTCCAAATCCAAACACAAAAAAGTCTATAACAAATTCCCAAATCAGCTAAGGAAAAAAAAAAAAAAAATCAATCCCTTGCATGGGTGTTACAGACGATGTGCTAAGAGAAAAGGGTAAAAAAAAAAAGAAAAAAAAAAAGGAAGAAGGACTGAAGGAGAGCTCTGTGAGTCTGTGGAATGTTCTGGGAAAAACAAAGAGCAGAAAAGAGTAAAGGAAAAAAGAAAAGAAAAGAGTAAGGGTATATTTTTAGTAAAGGGAAAAAGGAAGTGCTAAGAGAAAAGGGAGAAAGGAAGATAGGAAAAAAAAAAAAAAAAAAAAGAGGAAGAAGGAGAGCTGGAACGTTCTGGAGTTTGGAGGAAGTGGTAGGGAAAAAAAGAGGAAAGAAGTAAAAAAAGAAAAGTGTAAGGGTACGTGTGTGGAGGAGAAAAAAAAGGGGAAAAAAAAGGAAAAAAAAAAAGAAGGAGGAAATGGTATCACAATATTTTCACAATAAATTTTAAGTGGTAGGTTATTATTAGCTAATATTGGAGAAAAAAATAATAATTTTTTTAGAAAGAGAAAAAAATAATTTTAATAGTACGTTCAAATTAAAATCAATATCAATTTTTATCACAATATTTTCACAATACTTTCACAATAAATCTTAAGTGGTAGGTTATTATTAGCTAATATTGATGAGGAAAAAAATAATTTTTTTAGAAAGAGAAAAAATAATTTTAATAGTACGTTCAAATTAAAATTAGTATCAATTTTTATCACAATATTTTCACAATAAATCTTAAGTGGTAGGTTATTATTAGCTAATATTGGTGAGAAAAAAATAATTTTTTTAGAAAGAGAAAAAAATAATTTTAATAGTATGTTTAAATTAAAATTAGTATCAATTTTTATCACAATATTTTCACAATACTTTCACAATAAATCTTAAGTGGTAAGTTATTATTAGCTAATATTAGTGAGAAAAAAATAATTTCACAATATTGATTTAAGTATGAAATAAACTCATTTATATATATTTTGTCTTTTTTGGTAATTTACCACTCAAACCACCACTTTTATAAGTACTAGCCAAACACTCAGTTTTTTCAAAAAGTACTTTTTAAGCTTTTACTAAACACTCAGCTTTTTGAAAAAGCATTTTTTCATACTGCATTTTTTGAAAACTTTACTTTTTCAAAAAGCTGAACCAAACTCACCCTTAGTCAATAGATTATTGTTTAGTAGTATGGTTTGGTTCTCTCCAAACCAAATAATAAAATATAAAGTGAGAAGTTGGTGGAATCAATTTCGGTGATTGGCAACATATTACCATGATTGACACGTTTGCTAAACAATATTGATTAACATAATTCTTGAATCATTGAAGGAAACCAAATTGTAATATCATTTTGCTTATAATGCGTAAATTGATATTTTTATAAAAATAAGTTTCATGCTATATGAATTGTCAAGAACGTGTCCTCATGAAATTGACTAAACTTAAAATATAATTAATCTTCTTCCTAACTCCCCACATTTACCGGGGGAAAAAAAACATTTACCAAACCCACTTGTATAACTGATACAGCGGTGGGGAAGTTTGATGTGAACAAGTAGACCTTTTCAAGTAATATGATATTCATATAGTGTGCCATATGAGAGCATAATTTTAGTGTGCGTTTATGTAGTGGCATTTCTGTATTTGCATGTGTTTGCGTTTCACTTAGCTGGTCCTATGACACTATTTATGGATCAGCCAAGTGATGAAAAACGCGTGAATAGTATTTTCAGTAATAAAAAATATTTTCTTATAGTATTTTCAGCAATAAATTTTCAATTTTTAACAAAATAAGTAGTATCCAAACATATCTTAGTGACAAGAAATTGAACCTCTACCCTAAGAACATTCGGATCTACTCATACTAAAATTTATATCTATTTCTTTAACATAAGAATCTACTCTCTTTTTTTTTTACATTTTTTTTTTAATTATTTTTTTTCATACATTATTGTAATTATAGAACATCAAGATGTTTTAGTTATATGGTAGGTCGCTTTGAATATTACTAAAATGGACACTATCTAATATGTATTGAAATATCTTGCTATTCTTATTTATTTATGTAATTGGAAGACCTTGTAGCTATAGCAACCAGTCTAAATAATTTTTGTTCTTGTATTTTCAACATAATTTTTTAAACTTGTTAGATCTGTGCATTTCACAATTCATTGCCGATTCGTGCAAGCAATAATAAACAGAAATAAACCTAGATTAATGGAAGACACCCTTGTCATAGTTGTTGACTTGTTGGTTTCATTTTAAAATTGTGGTTAATATATATATAACAAGGTAGGATCTCACTTTCATACTTCTTTAAAAATTACAAGCAGTTACTTGTTTGTGGGGTTAAATGCCAAGTAAATGTTAAGGAATCAAAATCTTAATACCAAAGCTTGTGAAATGTGAACTTGTCAACATGCATGGTACCAAGGGTAAAATAGCTAATGTATATTATATGCACGTATGTTGGGAATAATATTTATATATAAAAAGAAAGCCTTCGAATTTTTTTTTTTTAAAAAGCTTTTTCTGATGTTATCAAATAAGTTTTAGATGTCCATATTTCTTCAGGTCATTATATAATACTACTTATCATTTTTTTAGATAAATTAAAGCAACTCATAAGAACAAATTTTGATTGAATTAGGTTTGATATTCTCTACAAAAAGTCAAATTAAATTAGATAAATCTTTCTTGAGATTCGGCTTGATTGTTACGTCCAGAACAAAGAACCCTGAATGATTACATCTTAATTATTAAAATCTATGCATTAGGCATTATCCTTATTGTGGGGTATATATAGTAGGAAACCCTAAGTTTACATTAGATTAACTCTAGTGTTGTAGTACTTGTACTATAAGTAGAATTATTATTACCTTGTTTACCTTATAAATACATGGAATTGCAATAAATTTGTGCATCATAGACCATAATATTTCAAACAGTGTGTATAATAAATTAATAATTCAAATTAAATTTTATTGTTCCATCAGTAATATAGTATAAGATTTTTTTCCCTATTCCTTGACAAACGTGTGAAATATGAAACCTCTGCAAATTCCACACCGACACTTATATGGATCATCAGTACTAGCCTACACTTATAAGAGATATATTAATACTTAATGCAAATTTTATACTTAAGCTTGAAAGTTTGGTATAAAGTGAATCCAAATTTAATATTTAAGCTTGCAAATTGCTATAAAATAAATCGATATGCAAAATGCAGATTACCCAAAAGTATAAACTAGTGGAGAGCAACTGGTGTAATGTTGTTTGGTTTTAGTGGATATTTGATTGGTTTAACTTAAAAACGGTCGATAAATTTTACATCAAATTTATATATAGGCGAAACTACAATGTTGGTCCCTGAAGTTCACCCTGTGTGCGCAATTGGTCTCTCAAATTTGAAGCAAGCACAATTGGTCTCTCAAGTTTTAAAACTGAGTTGTATTAGTCCTTCTACTAATTGCCGTTAGTGATGTTACTTACATAGCTAACGGAACAATGACTTGAAATTTTTTTTAATGATGTGGCATTTTTTTAATTAAAAAATTACAAATTGTTTAGAACTGATTGGATCTTAGTATTATGTTGGTGCCAACTTGTTAAACCTTGCAAGTAAGTTAAAGATTTAAAAATTAAAAAAAAACTGCTTGCAAAGCTGCTCACATTTTTCATACAAGTTTTGAAAAATATTGGTTGACATTTACGGAGGCTTCAGCCTTCAGCGAGTGTCCCACCCTTGTGGCTTTTAAAACATATTTACTGTTTTTTTTTTTTATTGAAATCCAATTCATGTAGCGTCTGTGTCTTCCTTTTACTTGATTTGATTTTCTTAATGAATTTTCTTGTTGATGTATATGGAATGGCCCCTCTTCATGAACTGCGGTAATTAATCTGACATTTTAAACAAATTTCCAATGTCTAGGAAGTGAAGAGGATGGAAGTAAACTACCTGCAGTATCATCCAATCCAGATGGCCTACCGTGTTGCTCAACAGCTTATATGTTTGAAGTTCTACAGCCAAGATGAGGATTCAATTCGATAAGCATTGTAGGATCTAAAAGAACAATATATTGACGGAAGGATCTAGAGTTTGGTGTAAAGCACAATTCTGTATTTTGGTACCTACTTGGTACTGAAAGAACAATGTAACAGGTTTGCTATCTGGACCGGAGATGTATCGCCAAACTTTTGTAGAATAATCATTACGTCTGTGTTAACAGAAAGCCAAAATGTGTAGGTTCAAGTTTTAATTAAAAAAATTTGTAATTTTTTTAATGATGCGGCTAGGGTTTGAGTTTCTCCACTCTCTCCCCTTCTCTCTCTTGTTTGGTACTAGGTTGTGAATCAAATTGCTTATTACATTTTTTTTGATGGGGAAATTATTTCTTACATGTAAATTTATTTTGTAATTTTTCTAATTAAAAGAATGCCACATCATTAAAAAAATGTTAAATCATTGTTTCGTTAGCTACGTAAGTAACACCACTAACGGTAATTAGTAAAATGACTAATACAACTCAGTTTTAAAACTTAAGGGACCAATTGTGTTCACTTCAAACTTGAGGGACTAATTGTGCACACAAAGTGAACTTGAGGGACTAACATTGTAGTTTCGCCTTATATATATTTGCGGCTATGTAAATATTAAAAACAAACAGGAAAAATAGTCCTTCTCCAATAGTGATTTGGGGAATATTGTTTATAGGTAAATAGAACATCACTTTATGACAAGTAGTTATTTAAGGGAAAGAGGACAAAGAGAAATTTCGGTAAAATGAGTACCAAATTGGTGTATTTTTTCACACTTTTTGGCTGAAAGTGAGAGAAATGGACCCATATAATTCGACATTTTAAATACATAATTGAGCCCATATTTTTATGTAGTTGGCATTTTTTTGAAAAAATGTATTTTGTTTGTATTTGAGTAGTTTAAAGTAGATTCAAGAATATATATCATGAAGTATGTTAAAAGACTTTACAAGTGATAGTATTGAAGACATGAAGACTGCACAAAGAAACAAGTCTGAAAAAGCTAAAAACTGTAACCTTGACACCTGGCTCAATACAAGTTGCTATTGAGAATAAATGAATATCAATACCTCTCGATACCTCTTGATCATTTATTGAGTTTTGCAAATCCAGTTTTCTTAGATCAAATTTTTGGCTTATAATGTTGTGTCTTTTCTAGGGTTTTGTTCTAATAACCTACTAGATGATGTAAAAGTATTATTTTATAGCCGATAGACAAAGACTCACATAGAGATCTATACACTTCTTATGAAACTACTGTATTCTTATGCGCCTTAGGGTTTTGTGATCAAGTTGCATTTTCTTTTATAAGTGTGTACTGAAGAACTTAATATCCAACAACAAGCTTCAAGTTGGTGAAAGTTAGTCACAAATTGAAGATTTGTACAATTGAAAAGGTCTCTACAAGATCAAGTATAATTGTAGATTAACGTAAGGGTTCTACTATAGGTAGGTAGGTACTTTGGGATAGGTTAGGAGGATAGGATTCTTTGTACTTGTAGCTGCTTGTTCTTGATTAGTAGATTCTTGAGAGTGGTGACATGAAATTCACTAAGTGAGGTTTTTGCCTTGTGAAGGTTTTCTCCATTAATCAACAAATCACTGTGTCAAATTTAATTTTCATTGCACCATAGATTAGAATTGTGATTTGTTGGTGCCTACACGATATTGCATGTAATTTAACCTAATTAATCAACTCGGTAATTGAATAAATTAACTGGGGTTAGTCTATAACCCAATAATGATATCGCCACAACTACCAGCTTACATGACAGAGTATAATTAGCTGTTTGTCACTTACACATCGACCCATTACTTTTTTTCACCAATTTTTGTATCGAAATACTCTACCTGGACTCGCCACAATACAGTAATTACCTTTTATACTATATATGTATGTGTTACTAGTGTAATAAATACCTTTTGTTAAGGTATATAGGTAAATGGTAATTTTTATTTAAAAAAACATGCAATTATATTAGATTGTAAGAACTATATATAAGCATTCTTCAATTCTACTATTATTAGGGTTTAGTGTTTACACATTAGGGTTTAGGAGGGTTTGTAGATCATGTTATTAGGGCTTAGTGTATAGGGTTTAAGATTTAGGAAGGCTTGTAGATTTTTTATTGGGGTTTAGCATTTAGGGCTAAGGATTTAGGGGGATTTGTAGATTTCTTTTATTAGGGCTTGGTGTTTAGGAGAGTTTGTTATCATTTTTTTATAAAATTCACTAAGGTTTAGTGTTTAGGGTACGCATTATTTTTTTTCCCATGTTTAGTGTTTAGGACGGTTTGTTATGGATTTTTTATCACTGTTTTAAAAATGGACCAGACCGGACCAGACGGTTCAATCGGGAATTGGGCACTAGTCCAGTCTGATAAAATCCCCAAAACTAGTCAAAAATTGGGTTGAACTAGAAACCAGGGCACAAACCAATTCTATGACCATACTAGTTTTTAAAACTATGGTTTTTACTTTAGGGTTTAGAAGAATTTTCTATTTTGTATTGTGTTTAGGGTTTGTATTATTTTTCTATTTTGCTAAACCTTCATTTTCCTCTATAAAAGAGATAGGGAGAAAGATTGTTTATGGGTACGCTTGGAACAATAGGCGCACGTTTATTCTTGAAGGGTGACGGATTCAGTAACTCTCATGCATTATTATTTCTATTATGTACAATTATACGTTTACACATGCATAATATAAGCTTTGTTATGGTCATATGTTCACCATTAGTTATCGTCATCGTATATAACACATGCACATTCAACGTATTATATTAACTATGATAACATATTTATCATTACTCACCATGGCCATCCATCATCCATTCATTGAAATATCATGAATTGCTAATTGTGTTCAAACAATCATTTGTCAATAGTGAGTTTTATCCTATATGGGTTATTAAGGTTGTCCGGTCATCATTCACAAATTGCGTATATTCTTGTCATCGGATGATAATACACATGATGTCCTTATTATTTAAAGTAATTTCCTCTTATATGATACCTTTTGGTTCATCGCCAAAGCTTAGAGGTCAAAACACATTAATCACTCATCAATCTTTTTTGTACATCAAATGATAAAGTTCATTGTGCATGTTCATATCATTAGACATCATCATACTTTCGTCCTCACCATATACGGTTATCTATGATAACACAATCATCGTTCATCGTACTAATTGCATCCTGTAACGCTACATGTAAGCACATCATCACCGAACATCATCATCATCATACACCATGCATTAGTGTTCAATGAACAAAGTTAGCTATAATTACACATTCGTCACTTGTCCTACGCCGTCATGCCTCATGTTGGGGAAAAATCCTAATCCCCTCTATGTCTGTGTGAATTAAAATATATAACTACCAAGTAATAACAATATTATGGAAACAAAAAAAAAATTCCAGCAAGCACCACATAAATACAACCACACAAAAACACCAAATCTTACGTGAAAAACCCTCTAGTGTAGAAGGAAAAACCACGGGGCAGCTCCGAAAAATATCCACTATGAAATAGAGATTACAACTATCAAGTTTATGCTAAACTTGAGTCCACAATAAATTAGATATACAACAAATAAATCTCAAGGAGTAAATACAATCTCACCACAAAACTAGTAGAAAAATCTTCCTTTGAATACTTCAACTTTCCATGGTTGTAGCACTCAAAAACTCCATGAGAACTCCACCAATTTATCTTCCTTGTGTGTAACTTGAGCAAAAAAAAATGTCTCATTTTTCTTTTTCACTCTCTCACACTCTCACTGTGTTTCTCTCTATCTCTTCGGACTGCACCTCCTGAAGCTCTCACTTGTGTTTTTCTCACAATGGCCGAATGGCTCTCTATTTGCTTCAGCTCCTCTCAAGTGTGTTTCTCTCTCAATCACACAACATGGCCGAATGACCTTTCTTTTCTTTTCTTCTTGGCGGAAATCACATTTTCATCCCTATATTTTCAAGCGATTCCCACTTTGGTTCCCAGATTTTATTTTTATCGCTTTTAGTCCCTATCCTAAAAAACGATTTTCGTTTTGGTCCCTGTCGTTACATCAGAGACGAAAAATGCACACATGGCAAACGAAAGAATTAAAAAAATATTGAAAATATTTTATTTTATTTTAAAATAAAATAAAATTTTATTTATCAATAATTTTAAAATAAAAATTTTAATTAAAAATAATTGTTCTTCATGTTCTTCCCCTAAGAACATGGTTGCCCAGAAAATAAGAAATTCAAGATTTTCTTCTCTTTTATTTCATTTTCTTAGCTTCCAAACAAGCAAAAACATATACAAAACCATGATCAAACTCAGGTACTCTAACACAATCAATTAACAAAACCCAAAACACAATTATGAGCTAGCCAGATCAAACCACGGTGACTATCTGGGTTTAGAGAGAGAGAAGATCAGATCTTAGAGGACCACGGTGACTATTTGGGTTTAAATCTAATTACTTAAATATATATATATATATATATATATATATACAAAACAAATAATTATACACAAATATACGTTTATATTCAACTATAAACAGATGATTTTCAGTCACTCACTCACTCTGGGTTTTGTTAATGGCTTCCACAAGCTTTTCCTCATTTGGGTCTCGGAGTATAGCCAAATTCTTCTCAGTCCCTTGCTACGGAGGCTCGTAGATGAAGTCCACCTCGACTTTTTTGGTCTCCAAAACGGTACCATACATGAACCGACATCGCTTCACACCAAACTCCAACGTTTCATTCACATAATGCTGGAAAGCATGCGCGAAATTGCGATCAAACGACACGAGCTCGCAATGTGGGTTCTCCTGGCGCGTGACCCTCACTTGCTTTGCGATTAGGTCATCCATGGTCATCTTCCGCCCGAACGAGCTAGCCGGGTTGAAATTCCTCGAGCCCGAAACGTTGTGCTCGCCTTCGTAGGCGAGGAAGACAATGGAGCCGTGCGCGAGGTTGAGGGACGAGAGGGTGGGATTTGGATGGGGATTTGGAGTTGGGATTGGGATTTGGAGTTGGGATTGGATTAGGGCTTGGAGTTGCGAGACTGTGATTTGGGGGTTTTCGATTGAGATGGTGTTTTGGGTTTTGTTGGTTGATTGTGTCAGAGTATCTGAGTTTGATCATGATTTTATATATGTTTTTGCTTGTTTGGATGCTAAGAAAATGAAATAAAAGAGAATAAAATCTTGAATTTCTTATTTTCTGGGCAACCATGTTCTTGGGGGAAGAACATGAAGAACAATTATTTTTAACTAAAATTTTTAATATTTTTATTTTAAAATTATTGATAACTAAAATTTTATTTTATTTTATTTTAAAATAAAATAAAATATTTTTAATATTTTTCTAATTCTACTGTTTGCCCCGTATGCATTTTCTGTCTTTGATGTAACGGCGGGGACCAAAACGAGAATCGTTTTTCAGGATAGGGATTAAAAGCGGTAAAAATAAAATCTGGGGACCAAAGTGAGAATCTCCTGAAAATGTAGGGACGAAAATGTGATTTTCGCCTTTCTTCTTTTCTCCTCAGCGTGTCTCACACGCTTGCTCAGCTTTGCATTAAACCAAAGCTGACTTTGAAAGCTTGAGGAAGCAAGCTCATTAATTGAGCTTTAACTAATGTGACAAGCAAGTGGGCTGGACTCCAAGGGTGTCACGTGCACCCAACACCTCATACATGCATGATCATCGTATGTGGTTAGTTATCAAGACCACTGTAAGGTTGAATTTAATCAACCATCTTGTTGGCTTTATTCCGTGTCAAATTTGCTTGTAATTCAGCATTTAGAAACCCTATATTTAGGTGGGAATCTTGTAAGGGTAGTGTGTGAGAGAGTGTGAAGAAATGCTCAAGAATGTGCAGTGAAGTAGGGACTCGCGACTGGAGCTCGCGGCTGGCTCGCGGCTAGCAAGCTGCCAGAAGATGCACACGAGTGAAGCATGCAGAGAAGCTGAACCGTCATACCAGCTGTAGCATTACAGGACAAAAAGTCCAGACTAGCCATTTAGTTAGCTCGCGGCTTGAACTCGCGACTCAGTTAAGTCGCGAGGCCAAGTCACCAGCCAGCTCTGTTTTGAAAAATGACTCTTCGCATTCCAAACACCCACCACTATATATAAACCCTTATACCCATGAAATGTAGAGAGCTTCTAGAGAGAATTTTGAGAGAGAAACCCTAAAGAAAAACAAGATTGACTCATCCACAATCTTCACATAGAGTCTCTTCAAATTCCTCTACTCTCACCCTCTCCATTGTTACATCCTTGAGAGGTTCTTGACCAAATCCTTTTCTCACTATACCCACATCTGTGAGAAGGTCTTTTGGTGCTTTGAGAAGCAGTTAGGAAGGGACCAATGGTTATTGGTTGATGCTATGGGCTATAGCGGAATTCGGTAAGCTAAAGAAGACAAAAGTTCGACGCAACCTCGTTGGAGCAAGAAGCTTGGAGGGCTTAGGTACACTAGGTAGATTAGGCTTGGAGGGTCTTTTGCTGTTCATGTATCCTAACTTCATTCTTTAGTGGATTATTGATCGCTTGGAGGGCGGCAGAGAGGTTTTACGCCAAGGGCTTCGGTTTCCTCTTCGATAACACATCGTTGTGTTGTTCTTGTGTTTGCATCTCTTTTCCCTTAATCTTTGCCATTTAATTTCTGTTGTGGATGTGATTTTAATTGGTTTAGATTGTTTATTAATTCTGCTATTAGCTTATGTTCATGTTCCGCACATTTATTGTTTGATAATAAGCTTGAATTGGTATTTTGTATTTGGGGGTCTAAACGTTCATAGTGTTTTACACGCTATTTGAACATTCAACCACATTCATCATACACCAGCGATCATTATACAATATAATGTTCAATTGTATATACTTGGTTATGATAACCTACTTTCCTACCTTACAACTTTGACTTTGAAAAGATTAAAAACCCTACAAATAGTATTTGTTTGGACACTTTAACGGTTTGAGTAAGTTTTTCTTGAAATTAGTTTGAAGAGAAACCCTTCAAAATCTTCCTATATCATTTTATTGAATGTGAATTTTGAGAAATCCACCGTTAGATTGTATTTTTTTTTTTTTTTTGCTATATCCTCCATGGTTGCAAATTTTTAAGAAGATTAAACATCGATACCTATGTGATCTATTATCTATTTAAATTTCAAGTTTTTACACTCTTAAATTATGCTTAAAAAATACGTGTATTTACATCTGATCTAAATGAATACCAGGGTATTACACCCATTACAATTATCTTCTCCCCATACACAAACACTTTTTACCGTATTGACTTTTTAACTTTTTCTCACTTCTTTTATTTAATGGTTGAGATTGGAATTTGCTTTTTTTAACACTCAATCTCAGTCATTGATAGTTGTTGCATTAGATGCAATATCTAGGGTGTTGCAGCTAATCTCAAATCTAGGAATATTGCACCCGATTGTGATAAACAAGGGGTGGAGGGGAGGATTGCAAAAGGCAACAACATTCATGTCTGCCCCATCAACTTTTGCTCCAGCCCTCTGACACCAGTTGTATGGCTTCATCAATTGTCAATACCTATATAAAATGACACACACACACATACTCTCTGTTAGGTTCTAAAGATTTAGGAATTTATGTATTTAGAACTCTAATTTGTATTGTTGGCAAACCATGATCAAAACAGGTTGTTTAGTCTTGTTTAGGCTTGCTCAAAGTTATATATTTTATGTAAAGTTGGAATCGAGAGGCTGCAGATGCATTGGTGCATTTCGGCCTGTCTCAATCGATCGAAAGAAAGACTCGATCGATCGAATCTCAGCCAGAATGCTTTTCTGCCGAATTTTCCAACTCAGCCCTAACTCATTAAACGTTTTGGGTTTTCTGTTTTTACCCTAGGTATATAAAGAAAAACCCTAGCCACGTTTTTAGAGTTGCTCCTGTTGTATTGTTGCTCATACTTTTCTGTTTTGTGTAAATCTCTTGTGAGATCTAGAGGAGCTTTCCTTTACACAAAGCTTAGGGTTTTCAAGGTAGAGATAGTATCAACATCTTGATGATCAACTCGGTTGCTGCCATTGGAGCTTAAAGAATAACAAGCGTGGGTGCTTGTAGCTGATTGGAGAATCCAAGAAAGAAGGAGTCTGTGGATTCGGAGCTTGCACGTGGTCGTGTCAGTAAGTTCTACTGATGGGTAGCATTAGGAAGTCAAGCGGGGAGCTTGTAAGTCCTTTTGTATGAACTTCGATTCTTTCGCATAGTGGATTCAGTTTACCTTGAGGATAGCTAGGTCAAATCCTCCCCAGGTTTTTACCGTGTGGTTTCCTGGGTGATCATATCTTGTGTTATTTATTATTCCGCTGCTTTATATTCTTGATATGATTGTATGTTTGTGATAACCTAGAATTGCATAATTGGACTAAGTTAATCACTTGGCTAATTTACTAGGTTAATCTGGTTGGTTTAAGGGGTCTAAATTTCTATCACTCTCTCTCTCTCTCTCTCTCTCTCTTAAATTCTTGACTTAAATGCTAACACCCTTCTACCTATTACATTCTTCTTGTTGGAAAATATAGTTTTGCATCTCATACAAAATAAGCAACAAAAAATTAATGGATTTACTTTATTCATGTGAGATAACATGAAACTTCTGAATTTTAGAAACAAAGAATAGAAGAGTGCACCTTGATGCTGTGAAATTTAAAACAAAGAAGAAGATTGAATTTGGGAAGACCTTCAATCTTCACCCCAATTCCACATATGCCAAAGATGTGTGGTCTTTCCATTAGTTCTATTCATTATGTTAGGACATATGTGTTTCACTTGTTAAGAACATATGTCATTACTTTTATGTAATTGGCTAATCCTTTGACAAAACGCACTTTACTTGTAATTGGGTAGATTTAGGATGTGTTGAAATACTTCAAGAAACTATGTTTCAAGATCAAGTGTGGAAGCCTTCAAATCTGTCCAAGAAAACAAGCTGTTCAAGCCCGTAAGCTCGACACTTGCTCGACATCTTCTCGACAACTTCTATTTGTTGAGGTTTATAAAAATCAGAATTCTGATCTGACTTCTTGGGATCCGTGAATGTATCTTTAGGCCTTCTTTTCTCCTAACCCTATACATATAAAAGGATTGTTTTAAGGGCCGTCAAACGGTACACAAGTTGCACAAGCATTGAGAAAACTCTGTTGAAGCAAATTGTGACCAGAGACGAAGTTCTTGCCCTAGTTCATCTCTTCTGAAGAAGTTGCTGTGTATGTGCACTTTTGGGTTTTGTGACCAAGCATCTTCTTGATCTTCATCGTGTAGAATGAACTGAAGAACTTTGCAGCCAACCTCTCTTTCAGTTGGTGTTGAAGTCGCGTACTGGGATCCGCGCATTGGTTAGTCACATACTTGGGAGCTGTGCATCAAAAGGGGGAACTGTCACTACAGAACAAGTCCAATTGGGTATTAGGGTAAGGGTTCAACTGTAGGTTGGTAAGGTACTTGGGATTCCTTTACTTGTAACCGCTTGTTGTGATAATAGTGGAGTTTCGGGAGTGGTGACCTGAAAATCACCCGGTGGGGTTTTTACCGTCAGGTTTTCCCTATTCGTAAACAAATCATCGTGTCATTTAATTTCTGCTGCATATTTAGTTATTTGGTGATTTGTTTGTGCTACCACGCGTTTGTATGTTAATTAACTTAATTAATTAACTTGGCTAAATTAATTGGTTAATTTATCACAAGGGATCAATACGTTTTTGGCCTATCAAGTGGTATCAGAGCAGGCACACTCTGATTAGGTTTAATCTTTGTTGTGTTGATCCATTGACCCCTGTTTGTCATGGATAGAGGACAGTCATTAATCATACCTCCTTTATTTGATGGCACTAACTATGCATACTGGAAAGTACGCATGAGAGTTTTCTTGCAGTCTTTAGATGAGAAGGTGTGGCAAGCTGTAGAGATTGGCTGGACCAAGCCAAAAGAAGCGCCGGCCGATTGGGATGTAGCCAAGATCAAGGCAGCAAACTTCAACAGCAGAGCATTGAATGCCTTATTTAGCGCAGTCACCAATGAGGAGTTCAAGAAGATATCCTCTACTGAAACTGCAAAAGAAGCATGGGCCATCCTCCAGACAACCTATGAGGGTACAAAGGATGTCAAGAATTCAAAACTTCAAAGGCTCACTACAAGCTTTGAAGAAATAAAGATGGAGGAGGATGAGTCGTTCGATGAGTTCTATGCCAAGCTCAAGGACATAGTGAACTCAGCCTTCACTTGGTGAAACCATTCCTGAACCCAAGGTTATGAGGAAGGTGCTCAGATCTCTACCCGAGAGATTCCATGCCAAGATTACAGCGATAGAAGAATCAAAGGATATTGATAAGATTCCTTTGACGGAGTTGGTTGGAAACTTGCAGACCTACGAACTAGGGTTATCTAGGATTGGCAAGTCGGGTAAAGGTAAGAGCATGGCCTTGAAGGCTAAGAGCAGTGACACAGATGATTCTTCCGATGATGAAGATTCCAAGATGAAGTCCTACATTACAAGGCAGTTCAAAAAATTTATGAAGAATGCCAATGGGAGGAACTTCGACAAGGACCGCAGAAAATCCAGTTCTTCTCAGTCTAAAGGCCAAGATAAAGGGAAGAAGGATGTAAGGGATGGCGGTCAGTACACTGTTCCTGCAGGACCTAAGTGTTTTGGGTGTCATGGTTTTGGTCATATGAAATAGGAGTGCCCCACGTATCTCAAAAGCATTAAGAAGAGCAAAGCACTTGCTGCTACCTTAAGTGACACTGAGCCTGAGGATGATTCCGACGATGAAGATGATGGAATCTTGAATGCCTTCACTGCCACAGTCAATCCTACTGAAGGGATTGTTGAAGAAGTGGAAGAAGAAGAAGAATTGGTGGATTCTAAATGTGAGAAGATGGATGAACAAGATGATATCCATTCAGCCTATGAGAAACTATATAAGCTTTATGAGAAGCATGAGAAACTGTATAGGTTGGCCACCAAGAAACTCAGTGATGTGGAACTTGATCGTGAAGAGCTTTCCACAAAGTTTGATGAAGCTAATCAAACAATTGGTGCACTGAGGTTTGAGAACAATTTCTTGGCTGAGAAGACCAAGAAGCTTGAAGCGGAGCTGTTTCAAGTTAGAGCTCAATTGGAGAGGACTTCAAGTGCAAAGCTTGATGAGATGCTCAGCAATCAGAAATATGCTTCGGATCGAACAGGTTTAGGGTATGGTCTTTCTTCCTCTAATATTGCTTCTACTAGTACTATTGTTTTTGTTCCTCCTGCTAATAATGTTGAAATTGAGAACAATGATGTTAAAACTGAATTAGCTAGTGAGAATTTAGACAAGGGAAAATCTATCTTAGGAACACCCCCTAAACAAGATAAGAAAGATGTTAAAATCCCTAAGGCTAAGAAGGCTAACTCTCAAAAGCTTAAACAGAAGAAGCAGCATCTTTGTCATCATTGTGGAGTTGCAGGTCATACACGACCAAATTGCTATAAGTGGTTAGCCACTCAACAGAGCAACAGCATGATAGCATCTGGAAGCCAAAATCAGCTTCAATCCTTTCTTGCTCCTCTTGGAGATCTTTTGAAAGCCCTCATATTCCTTTTGAACTTGAACAGTTTCAATTCTTCCCCCTCACCGCCGGTTCAAGGGTTCAATCAAAGGAAAGGTTCTTCCAAGGTGTGGAAGAAAAATGACTCTAAATGATTTTATCACTTTCTTCTATCTTCGTGTTTTTGTTTGTTGCATTACTTGTGTGTTTTGCATTTATTTTGAGTCAGTCTAGTTTTATGCTTTGCTTTGATAACATGTGTTTTGTTTGTTTATTTTGTTTTTGATATAAAAAAAATTGAAAAATCAGAAAATACAAAAACAGTGTGTGTTATGTGTACATTGGTACTTGTGTACCTTGGATGGCCATTGAAACAAAGTTTTCTAAACTTTGTATCTTCTGTAGCTTAGATGAGCATTCTTATGCACAACTAAGCAAGTGAGCTTTGTGGCTCTTGTTTGTGATGAGTAAGATTAAGTTATCTCTTGAACTTAACACTCGTATCACTCTTTTTGACGGGTAGGACTAGAAAATCCTAAGAGAAAGGCATAAATAACCATCTCACCACTGTTGCCCGCCAATCATAATATGACACATGTATGCTTCGGCATAGCAAAAGTGCAGTGTCATAGACATCTGTATGCTTCGGCATAGCAAAAGTTCAGTGTCAATGCTTGACATGTTGGGTATTTCTTTTCTCTCTTTTATATGCCCATGCATGATATGCTAAATAAAAGAAAATATGCAAAGAAAATAAAAAAGCAAAAAGATCGAAAATGCTTTAAATATGATTGCAAGCGTGTTTTCTAGGAGATGTGGGAGTTATAGGATGTACCTCAAAGGTGATAGTCCCCATCAAATAGTTATGATTGTGTGTGAGTTAAAGTGATTTTCTCAAATCTCAAATCGTCATAACATGTATACACTTTTGCAATCTTGCGATATTTTTCACACATAACACGCAATATTCTTTACTACTCTTGATACATGTGCAGGTACAATGTGATTTGGCCATCACAAGGTTTTACATGTGCTAATGTATGCTCACTAAACTGTCTTGACTTATTTTTGAAAAATAAAATTGGTTAGACTTGTTTAGTGTGTGTGTGTTTTTTGAGGATCCATGTGCTTAAAATTTTTGTTGAGAGATGATTTTGAGAGCTTAATATGTTGATTGGATCATTTGTTGAGGTGCATGTTGGATTGCATTCATGTCTATGTTTTTCTCTTCTCGAAAAACTGTTTTTAAAAGCTGGCTCTACACCTCCTCGATACCTAGCTATCTGTCGAGCTTCTCAAGCTTTTTCTTATCGCAATCTCGACACTTCCTCTACACCTGGTGGATCGATTGAGAAAGTTTCTGTCCCCTCGATACCTTCTCGACACCTTATCGATCGATCGAGCTTCTGATTCTTGGTTCTGGTGTTTCTTCCTCGATACCTCCTCGACACCTATAGCTGTCGACGTTCTTTTTCTCGACACCTTCCTCGACAGATGGCTCGACACCTCTCGATACCTTAGTTGTCGAGATTTACTGAGGTTTCTATATAAACCCTTTGCGTGATCCGGTTTTCATTTTCTCGATCTCTTTCGATCTGTCCACGCCTGTTCACCTCCCAAACACTCTTTTCTCACTCAAAACCTTCAACCCACGTGTTTTTCGGCCCTTCTTTGCTTCAAATCACTTGGTATGATCTCTTTTCCTTTCATTCTTCATGCATTTCATGTTTTTGAATCTTAGGTTTTGGGGTTTTTGAAAAATTTTGGGTTTTTTTTTTCAAAATTGATGAGTTTTTCTTGAAATTTTGGGATGGATTTTCTTTTAAAGGTGTTCAAAATCTCATGCATTGTATCACATTTGCATTTTAATGGTATTTTCATGCATTTAGACGTGTGTACTATGTTTGTGTGCTGGTAGGTTTGAATTGGGTTGAGCCCATGATGAAATTTCTTTTGCATGTCACATGTTCATGCATTCCCCATGCATATGTACTCTCTTTTCAATATATTTGATATATTTGAATTGCTTGGGATTTTTCTGATTGTCTCTTTCTCTCTCTCTCTCTCTCTCTCTCTCTCTCTCTCTCTCTCTCTCTCTCTCTCTCTCTCTCTCTCTCTCTCATTTTGTTTACGTTAGTAGTGTCTATGGCACCTAAGCGTAAATCTACTTCGGCTTGGAACCCTCTTTGTTCTGGAGCTTCTTCATCTTCTGATTCTACTCCTCTTTCTCTTCGGTTCCGTGATGATGATGCCCACAAGGCATTTTCGGAGAACTTTTCTAGATGAGGTGTTCATTCGGAATGCCAAGTCATTTTGGCGGACTTCACCGACATTGACCTTCCCTCTATCATTCACAGTAGGGAATGGGAGTCACTGTGTGACGTCCCGGTCACGTGTCCTCTCGTGCTCATTCAGGAGTTTTACTCCAACATGCACGGGATTGATCATTCAGTACCTCTTTTCTTCATTCGCGTTCGAGGTACGTGCATCCCTGTCACACCGCAGCTTGTTGCGGATGTGCTTTGGGTTCCTAGGATAGAGTTTCCTGACTATCCTTCTTGTGAGCATCTATGGACTGTGTCCAAGGATGAGCTCATATCTGCTTTCTATGAGCGCCCTTCGGAGTGGGGTGAGCGTCAGTTTACATCATGTCGGCCTTTTGCTAAAGGTCCTAGATTCTTAAACATGGTGATGACTTTTGTACTTCATCCGCTTTCTCACTACAACTCCATCACAGAGCCTCGTGCTCGATTTTTGTTATCCCTCCTTGAGCATCTTACCATAGATTTTCCTTCTCATTTCATTCTGTCTATTATAGATGTTCATTTAGATGCGACGACCCATGATAAGCTCACGAGGATTCTACGCCATTTTTCCGTCCCTTTTCCAGTGTCCGACCATTTTACTTTCATGTGTGTCATAGATGTCGCTACCTTAAAACGTAGTGAGGCTCAGTTTAGGTTGAGACAACCGGATTCCACTCCTCCCTCCCATTCAGCTCCATCTCGATCTGCTCCATCTACATTCCCTCCTTCTTCCTCCTTGAGCGATGTGTCCCTTGGAGACATCATGGCGCAGATGCAGAGCATGGATGCTCGCCTTGATACACTCTCCACTGAGTTGTATCAGGTGAACATTCGTGTTGGTCGTATTGCATGTGTGTCATAGATGCCGCTACCATAAAACATAGTGAGGCTCAGTTTAGGTCGAGACAACCGGATTCCACTCCTCCCTCCCATTCAGCTCCATCTCGATCTGCTCCATCTACATCTGCTCCTTCTTCCTCCTTGAGCGATGTGTCCCTCGGAGACATCATGGCGCAGATGCAGAGCATGGATGCTCGCCTTGATACACTCTCCACTGAGTTGTATCAGGTGAACGTTCGTGTTGGTCGTATTGCACGACGACAGGCGACCATGGGTGGCTTTGCTCCTGAGGCTTCTCTTTCACCACCTCCTCTAGTGGCTTTTGATTCTGATGCTGAGGATGATGATGATGATGGTGATGACGATGACGCTTCAGATGATGATGGAGATGCTAGCTCTACCGATGAGATGTCTACTTGATACTCTTACCCTTTGTCACTCGTGACAAAAAGGGGAAGTAGTTTTGGATATTGAGAGTAGTCATACTTAGGGGGAGAGTTAGTGTAGGACATTTTTGTTAGGGGGAGAGTGCTGATATGAGGGATGTAGTGAGGATATGATGTATCTTTTTCTTTTCTACCTTTTAGATACATTGTTCTTGTATATTAGGTCTTGTGACCAGTTTTTACATACGTTGTACTTATTTTCTCTATATGTGGATGTATGTTTCTTTCACCTATCTCTACATGTGTTGTCTCTTCTCTATCTTTATACACATGTTTCTTATGCTTGTATGCAATCTATTATTTCTGTTTCACACAAGATGCCTTGATGAGTTTTGTTTAAAGTGTTTCAGAAATACAGGTTGTGAAAGTCTACTTGTCATAAACTCTCTTCTTGCAAAGTTTTTCAAGAGTTTGTGTTAGGATAGATTTTATTGTATTCAACAAGTGAATATGAGTTAAGTGATTTATGACTTCTCTCATATGTTCATTTGTTTGTTGTGGTTTTGTCACGGATTGCCAAACGGGGAGATTGTTAGGACATATGTGTTTCACTTGTTAAGAACATATGTCATTACTTTTATGTAATTGGCTAATCCTTTGACAAAACGCACTTTACTTGTAATTGGGTAGATCTAGAATGTGTTGAAATACTTCAAGAAACTATGTTTCAAGATCAAGTGTGGAAGCCTTCAAATCTGTCCAAGAAAACAAGCTGAAAGTGCAAGATTACTAAAGCTCAACAGCTAGCTCGACAGCTAGTATGTGTCGAGGTTTAGAAAACTGTTCAAGCCCGTAAGCTCGACACTTGCTCGACAGCTTCTCGACAGCTTCTATCTGTCAAGGTTTATAAAAATCAGAATTCTGATCTGATTTCTTGGGATCCGTGAATGTGTCTTTGGGCCTTCTTTTCTCCTAACCCTAGACATATAAAATGATTGTTTTAAGGGCCGTCAAATGGTACACAAGTTGCACAAGCATTGAGAAAACTCTGTTGAAGCAAATTGTGACCAGAGACAAAGTTCTTGCCCTAGTTCATCTCTTCTGAAGAAGTTGCTGTGTATGTGCACCTTTGGGTTTTGTGACCAAGCATCTTCTTGATCTTCAACGTGTAGAATGAACTGAAGAATTTTGTAGCCAACCTCTCTTTCAGTTGGTGTTGAAGTCACGTACTGGGATCCGCACATTGGTTAGTCACGTACTTGGGAGCCGTGCATCAAAAGGGGGAATTGTCACTACAGAACAAGTCCAATTGGGTATTGGGGTGAGGGTTCAACTCTAGGTTGGTAAGGTACTTGAGATTCCTTTACTTGTAACCGCTTGTTGTGATAATAGTGGAGTTTTAGGAGTGAGGACCTGAAAATCACCCGATGGGGTTTTTGCCGTCAGGTTTTCCCCATTCGTAAACAAATCACCGTGTCATTTAATTTTCGCTGCATATTTAGTTATTTGGTGATTTGTTTGTGCTACCACGCATTTGTATGTTAATTAACTTAATTAATTCACTTGGCTAAATTAATTGGTTAATTTATCACAAGGGGTTAATACGTTTTTGGCCTATCACATTATTTCTTTTCTCAAGAGCTTGTGTTTTTTCTAAATTTTTTTTTTTTTTTTTACTCGTATATACAAATAACTACCTAAATGGTTATTTTATTTAATAACTCTTATTAAATAATTAACTGATTATCTAATTGGGTTGACCTTTTAGGACAACTCAATTGGGTTTTAGTGTGTGGCTTGGAATGAGACCAAATGAACAAATAAAACTTTAGCTCCAATGAGCTTCCGGCCTATCCGTCAACTCTTGACAAGCCCTAAAATTACCATTAATTAAAATATTTAATACCACTATAAAAATATAATTGCACCCTAGGCTTTATTTAAAAAAATTATATCCCAAGACTTTATTATCAAATCAATTAACCCCTTCATGAAAATTTTCATATTAACACAAAGCCATAATATATAAATGTCACTTTGAAAATTACTATCTATTGATCCTTGAGTTCCCAGTTTAATCGTATAAGTTATTCATGTATGAAATCAAATTTCGTAAAATATAAACTTTAGTAACTCTTTATTACTAAAGTGATTAGACCTAATACTTTGAATAACTAAATCCATTAAGCTTATTTCAAGGGATTATTGTATACCTAGAAAGAGATTATGAATTTCATATTGAGAATATGTGTCCATTCATTACTACATGTGATTTCCCAACGTACTGAGATTTTGATCATTAATATAAATCTTACTCCAGATACATAAAAAATACAACATTTTATATTCAAGTTCACAATTCCCTCAAGATTGAGAATTTATGTTTTTTGTTGACAGTTATTAATAGAATAATTAGTCTCATGGCGGTTTGGTCAATATGTCTTATATGCTTAAGACACTTTAACATATCAACTAGAAGTCTCTACTTCCATAATCAAGACAAGCTATTTTAATGACACGCTATAGTATTCAGGGGCGAAGCCATGAATTTTTTTTTGGGGGGGGGGGGGGGGGGCGGGGGCAAATTACAGCACTAATATATTTATCAACACAATCCTCACATACATATATATATACACACGTTTTTCTATTATATATACACACACATATATATACACACTTTTTTATTTGATAAGTTATATATATACACACACCTAACAAAAAAAAAAAAAGCGTAGTATTTTCAATCAAAATTATGTTTGATGGCGATCTTTCATAAAATAAAATCCATTTTTTCCATTTTCATAGTGAAATTTTTAGAAAATTTCATTTTAAATACAAATTTTCAAATTGTATACTAAAGTAAGTAAAAAAACTTTCAATTGAACTAATGAAATTTTCAAAAACATGAATGATCCAAAACTAGGAGGAATAAATTAGTCTTCAAACATATTTCAAGCTATCTTGCTCTAACCTATTGTGTGGCAACTAAAGACACATTTCATGTATAGTTTTAGTGACAAGATTTTTTAATAAGTCAATGATTTGTTAATCACCACATAACTGGTTAAAAAAGATAGATTCAAACATGTTTGATGCCAAACTTTATCAAATATTTAACATATATAAAAGTACATTTTACAATAAAAAATAAAATTGCGAAAAATAAAGTTATATCTTTATAACTATTAGAACAATTATTTTTTTTAAGAGTATTATTGGACTAATTCAAATATTTGGAGGGGCCAACTCTTATTTTTATAGACTAAATTTTGAAAACATTAAAATAATTATATATTTTTTTTTTTTTTTAATTTCAAAATTTGGGGGGGCCAACACAGCTCTACCCCTGATAGTATTTATACATGAAATGCCCATTTTCATCACCAACTGTAAACAAAAGTTTTGAGTTTATAAAGAACTTGTGATTTATATTTTTTGTGACTAAATCATATATAACTTATCTTAAGAACTATATGATAATATCCAAATATTTACATTGCCATTATTTTAGATAATAAAACAACTTTTATTATTTTAATACATGATGCTGTACATAATGTCAAACACAAAATGATACAATAGGTTTTAGAGAACTAATCCTAACACTTCTCTCTCCTAATTCTCTCCTACTTAAAGGGTCAAGACCTCACAATTACACTGCACCCCAAGAAAATTGTTCTCTGAGTGTGCCAGCCTCTTGCGGTATCTCACTAAGGAACAAACACAAAATTTTCTGTTCCTCTTTAAAGGTATCACTCAAATATTCCTCCTTTTTTCTTAATTTCTCACTTTCCAATCTCCAATTTTCTCAAGAAAATGATCTTGATCTCTTTCTATGTAGACTAGTATATATGTGTATGTTACAAAACATATCCCTGGGTCTCTATGAGATAAACTATTTTGGCTCCAAAGCATGTTATATTAACGTTGTCCTAACTCCATCATCAAAAAAATAAAAAGAAAGTTGTCCTAAGACCTAACCCCGTTTTTATACATTTTTCTTTGCAATATAGTTTTAATTTTTCGAGAATTCATATCAGGGTTTATTCTTAGATACGATATAATTTGCACATATATATTTACTAAGAAATATGTTGTGGTTGGCTATGATTTATATTATACAAAGTTTCATACCAGCTATGACTCTCTCTCTCTCTCTGTGTACATAGTTGGGTTTGGTTCATTCAGATATTATTAGGCTAACTGTAGGACTTGTATTCGTTACGTATTTAGAGGATGTGGAAACTGAAGATAGCCGAAGGAGGGCCAGATTTGGTGAGTCTAAACAATTTCATTGGGCGGCAACACTGGGAATTCGACCCCGATGCCGGTACTCCAGAAGAGCGTGCTGAAGTTGAAAGAATGCGTGAGGAGTTTAAGAAAAACCGGTTTCATAAGAAACAAAGTGATGATCTTTTGATGAGGATGCAGGTAACTATATATATATGTGTGTGTGTGTCTTTTCTCTCGTATATATATTTTCTGAGAATATCATGTTGAACATTTCATCATGTTCATTAGTCTACAAGCATCATAAACTATTCAACCAGCCATATAGAGTAGACCACAGGCTGTTGATCCTTTCAATGAATCTATCCCCTGTTTTCTTATCCAACGTAAGAATATTATTGACGTGCTTTTCGACTCGTTTAAGTTTGGTACACGGGGATACACGCAACATGAGTAAGACAAATCTCACGTTTGGCTTCATAAATTAACTAATGTTTTTGTGCACTAGTTGAATATATTTTAAAAGGGTCTCATCCGTGTTAAGAAGTAGCAAAAACTAATAAGCAAATGCTCTTTAAACTGAAAATAGCTCAACTCTTTATAAAAAGCTAATTGTTTGTGATAAAAAATTTAACTTTAATAAGTGTATAAGGATACCATTAACAAGATCTCCCTTAGTTTATTTAAAGGGTATCTTAGAGTATTTACTTAAGATCTTTCCAGATATCGATCATATGCGCAGTACCATATTTGTTGGTAAGTAATATATGCACAAGACACTAGGAAATCAAAAATATGGTTTTTTTACCACCATTCTCCCTTGGTGCGGTGATCACTTTACAAGTATAAATGTTATTTGTAGTTTTTTGAAATACGTGTGAGTGAAAAATTGTGTAAAAATGTGTGTAATGTTATTTAAAATGTGAAAATGTGAGTTTGAGATGGTTTGCCAAACAGGCCCCTAGTATCACAAATAAATGCATAACTTATTTCTTTTTTTGACTAAAAAAGATAGAATGCATAACTTATTTCACAATTGTCTATATGACAGATTGTGAGTGATGGAGAAAACGTGGTGGTTTCGTGTGAAAGTGATAAATAATTAATTATAGTCTACTATATAAAATAGTTTTAGAAAAATTATGATTTTTTATTTGGTACTAGAATTTATTTGGTACTAGAATTAATCATTTTGTAATCATAGAACTTCTATGTTTCTTTCTTTTTATTTTAATTTATTTTTTATAATGAAGCATACAACTTCTATCCACTGGTCAAAGTCAAGGAACCTAAACTCTATAGTACGGTAGCACTCAATGAGAAGTGGTTCTACCAAATTTGCCAAATTTCTAGGATCGCTAAGACTATTTTTTTTGTTTTTTGAAACTAGACTATTTTTTGTTTAAAACAAGCAGCAACAACATCAAAAATATTTTATATATATATATATATATATATATATATTTCAGTATATTTTTTTCCTTGAAATTTGCAGTATATTTGATTTTTGGTCCTTCAAATTTAAAAAGTCCAGATTGGATCCATAATTTTTTTCTTAAAAGTAAACAATTCCATCCTTCTGTGTATGGGTCATCTGTTTTAAATTATTAGAGATATCATGGTTCATGAGGCTTAAATATATTGTAGGCCTATGTACTTTAATATGTTTTCCCAATACATAATAAAATTTTGTAATTTAGTGCTTTGTGTTTGACTCTTATAAATTCTATTTGTGAGTCATTGTCTCATTTTTTTTCAGTTGGACATATCGCTAACTCTTTGATATTGCAAACTCACAGCTTCGAAATGAGAACCCGTGTGGGCCATTCCACCACCAGTCCAAGTGAAAGAAACAGAGGTGATAACAGGGGAAGTAGTGATAACTACTCTGAAAAGAGCACTGAGCGTTTTTTCATCCATTCAAGCCCATGATGGCCACTGGCCTGCTGAATCTGCTGGCCCTTCGTTTTTCCTTCAACCCATGGTATGTATTTTCACACCATTTTTTTTTTTTTTTTTTTTTGACTAAATTTTCACACCATTTGTTTCTAAAAAACTCTCTCTCTCTCTATACCTTTGCTTAAGAAAATAAAAATGTTGTCAAAATTGTAACACTTATTGAATATGTTCATTCCATAAGGCCAATCAGATTGGTACAATTTCTAGAATTATTAAAAAAACAAAAAAGGCCCATCAGATTGGTGCAATTTCTTGCATATACTTTTTGATTTTTGGAATTCAAGCTCTTAACCGCACAACCAAACGTGTCTGTGTGTGTATATATATATATATTGTATTTATGACTTGCTATATGGGGATGGCTGAAAAATTTAACCCAGTGACTTGTTTGTTACATTTAACATAACTTCAAATTATTGCCATGCAGGTAATGACATTGTACATCACGGGAGGTCTCAATGCTATGCTTTCACCAGCACACCAGAAGGAAATAATTCGATACTTGTATAATCACCAGGTAATATTTTGTTGTAATTGAAAATAACTTTGTTTTCAAATAACTTATAGTTCCAAAGGATCTATATAAATTCGAGAGTGGAACAAAAGGTCAAATGGGGGATAAAAATGTGATTTCTCTTCTATTAATAAGGGTGTGTGTGTGTGTATATATATATATAATAGTTGTCCTCCAATGCATTACATGAAATCATGAAACATATATAAAATCATATAATTCATTAAATTATTTAAACAAGTCACATTATTATTAACTAAAAAAAAAAAGATCATTTGACATCACATAATTACAGGAAATAATTCTTTAGAGATGAGGGAAAATAAAAATACACCTAAAGTTTGGACATCCTGTTACCAAAAAAGGCTCCCCCTCCCCCCACCAAAAAAAAAAGACACTTAAAAATTTTCTTTATAAACTCATCACACAGTGTTAGCATATATTCAACAAGCCAACAAGCCTAAGAAATTGAAAATTTTGCATAATTTTAAACTATATAAGTTCGTTTGTTTGTTGGACAGAATGAAGACGGAGGTTGGGGCTTCCATATTGAAGGTCACAGTACAATGTTTGGCACAACTTTGAGCTACATTGCCTTAAGGCTACTTGGAGAGGGACCTGAAGATGGTGAAGACATGGCTATGGCTAGAGGACGGAAATGGATCCTTGACCATGGTAGTTTAGTAGCAATTCCATCATGGGGAAAGTTTTGGGTCACGGTATAACCAATTGAACCTGTTAGCCAATGTTGCTTTGGTTAATGTAACACTACTTATTAATTTTTTATTCAATTAATATATTTAAAATTTCACTATTTGATTACATATTCTTTATATTCTTAATATGTATTGTCAAATTTTGTATTAACCAGATGTCATTTATTTCTATAAGTAAACTTGAAATGCCTCATCTTTTGTATAGGTACTAGGAGTATATGAGTGGTCAGGTTGCAATCCACTGCCCCCAGAATTCTGGATTCTTCCTAATTTCTTCCCTATGCATCCAGGTTTTTGTAACTCACATCTTTTTCATGAAAAGAACACTTTTTAAGTTGCATATCACTCAAAATATTTATGTAGCAGTTAGCATAGCGCATGTATCTAATCATCACGACCCTCATTATTTGAAATACAGGCAAAATGTTATGCTACTGTCGCTTGGTTTACATGCCAATGTCTTATTTATATGGGAAGAGATTTGTCGGTCCAATCACCAGCTTGATTCAATCAATAAGACAAGAGTTATACAATGAACCTTACCATCAAATTAACTGGAATAAAGCTAGGAGTACAATTGCTAAGGTTATTTGAAGTCTTTTTGCATTTCTTGTCTATGTTAGAAATATCAATATCATATCCTGCTTATTAGCAATTTTCACAAAGTTGATGCCTACTTAAAACTTACACAATTTGCTAATTTAGGAGGATCTCTACTATCCGCATCCCTTAATGCAAGATATGCTATGGGATTTTCTTCACCATGTAGCCGAGCCTATCCTAACACGCTGGCCCTTTTCAATGTTGAGAGAGAAGGCAATAAAAGCTGCAATTGGTCATGTACGTTATGAGGATGAGAACACCAGATACCTTTGCATTGGAAGCGTAGAAAAGGTCAATACTTGTGTTGCAGTTCAATTCGAATGAAAGAAATATAAAATCAAAGTATTTGGTGTGCCATCATTGAATTAAGTTTGTCAAGGTTACTTGTATTACAGCTTTTATGTTTACTTGCCCGTTGGGTTGAAGATCCAAATTCAGAGGCATACAAGCTTCATCTAGCCAGACTTCCAGACAACTATTGGGTTGCTGAAGATGGCTTAAAAGTTCAAGTAATATGACCATTCCTTTGCGTCTTTCGGTTACTTGACTTTTCTTGAAAAAGCAAAAAAGCAAAATTAGCAAATCCATAAGCCTAAGTATGTTAATGCAATCACATATACTTAAAAGCATTTACTTATGATGCTTGATTTATGTGATGTAGAGTTTTGGCTGTCAGATGTGGGATGTGGGTTTTGCTATTCAAGCAATTCTCTCTTGTAATCTAAATGAAGAGTATGGGTCAACACTCAGGAAATCACATGAGTTTGTCAAGGCTTCACAGGTCAGAATATATATCAAATACTGCTTACGTGATTATATGAAAGATAATGCTTAACTTAATCATGTTATTTTCTAGGTCCGGGAAAACCCTTCTGGTGACTTCAAAGCTATGTACCGACACATTAGCAAAGGAGCATGGACTTTCTCAATGCAGGACCATGGTTGGCAAGTCTCAGACTGCACAGCAGAAGGGCTAAAGGTAATGCCAACTCTAATACATTTATGATTTATACTAACATTGTCAAGGTTTATTTCAAAGGAAAATTTTTGAATTTTGGCAAAACCTACTATTTTTCAGGTTGCACTTTTGTTCTCAGAAATGTCTCAAGACCTTGTAGGCGAAAAAATGGAGACAGACAGGTTCTATGATGCTGTGAATGTCATTCTTTCTCTACAAGTAAGAATTCAACCTTGCAGATTCTTTTTTTTTTTTTTTTTGACAAATTTATATCAAGTACAAATTGTGTGTGAGTTATATTATCCACTTCACTTATTTAACTTTATTAGGTTAAATGATCCTGAAATGCATCACTTTAATAATTGACTTTCTTTTAATACCAATACAGAGTAGCAATGGTGGTTTCCCAGCATGGGAGCCTCAAAGAGCTTACCGTTGGTTGGAGGTAACTTCTCCAATAAACCTACTAGTTTCTACCTAACTTGTTTCAATATCTCAACTTTTCCTTGTAAGATAGGTTTGTACATGTTTATGGCAAAAAAACCATTGTTTTAAACTCACCACTCATTCCCATATTTTTGTATCTTATTTTTGTAGAAATTCAACCCTACAGAGTTCTTTGAAGATACTCTTATTGAGAGAGAGTAAGTTATCTTCCAGCATAGGAATAGTTGTCATGGTATTAGTCATGTTATCTTCTAAAATTGAACCACTTTATAGGTACGTAGAATGTACTTCATCAGTGGTTCAAGGCTTGGCACTATTTAGGAAATTCTATCCCAAGCACCGTAGAACAGAGATAGACAGTAGCATTTCCAATGCAATTCAATACATTGAAGACGTACAAGAACCTGATGGATCGTGGTAATATGTTTTTTTTTGCACACGCTTATATTCTTGATTCACACCATGAAGTATTGCTCTATAGCCGCATAGTTTTCTTTTGACATTTAGACAGAAAATAAAAGTAGCCAACTATGATAATATCAGTAAGAGATTGCTCCAAGTTTTACTTTTTTTTTTTTTTGCTTGATGCCAAAGGAGAAACCATCAATACTTACACAAAATTTATACTTATGTAGGTATGGTCATTGGGGGATTTGCTACACCTATGGTACATGGTTTGCTGTAGGAGGATTGGCAGCTTGTGGAAGAAACTATAGAAATTGTCCTGCATTGCGCAAAACTTGTGAATTTCTACTATCAAAGCAGCTACCTAATGGTGGATGGGGAGAGAGTTACCTATCAAGCCAAAACAAGGTATGGAAATTTGTTTCGATTTAAATTTGTACTTCTTTGTGCAACAGGTGTGGACAGATATAGAAGGGAGGAAATGGAAATAGAGGATTCAAATAAGTTTTCTTTGTGCAACAGGTGTGGACAAATATAGAAGGCAACCGTGCAAATTTGGTCCAAACCGCATGGGCGCTGTTATCGCTTATTGATGCTGGGCAGGTTGGGACATCATTTTCTCCTAAATTATTTAATAAGTTTTACATTAACATGTCTAATTTAGGTTTCAGCAATATTTAAGAGTTGGCAATTAGTTGGGGAAGTGTCATGAAAATGAGTAATCCAAGATATCAATCTGCAATCTACCACTAGTCATGATATCAATCACATCTGCAGTTATGCCCCAAAAGTATTAGTCAGGTTACTATGGGGGTTCCTCGTAATCACTTATATAGCTCAATTCGGCCTAATAAACATACACTTATCAAATCCAATTCATGTAATCTAGGATATCATATATATATGAAAACAAAAATTAAGATCTAAAAAAATAAATTTATGAAACTTTAAAACTTAAGTATTAGATGATAGCAAAATTTAGAAGGTGAGCTTTCAGTGATTGCTTTGGAAGTGCAGATGATCCCATAAACTGATTCTAAACGTTTTTATAAATTTAGGCCGAGATAGATCCAACACCAATTCATCGTGGAGTCAAAGTGCTGATCAATGCACAAATGGAAGATGGTGACTTCCCTCAACAGGTAATTCCTGTTTATTCAAAATCCAAGGCATTTAGATAAGTGTTTGTCTTAGTTGTGTTGTTCTTTCATTTCTTTTGTCAAAATAACTTCTACATACCAAGATATTTTTTGAAGCATAGTATAACCAATTGTTATTGGCAACAGGAAATCACTGGAGTATTTATGAGGAACTGTACACTAAACTACTCTTCATATAGAAACATTTTTCCCATATGGGCTCTTGGAGAATATCGGAGGCAAGTTCTATTTGCATAAAACCTGAATGCATAAACAAAGGATTGCATATTGAAGTGCACCACCAATCTCCAATTTATATACAACTTTCACATAAGCAAGAAATATAGATAACTATATACTACTTGAAAGATGTAAAATATATCATAATGTAGTTTTTTCTGAGACAAATGGTTTGTCCCTCTACGAAAATAAATGTCCATTAAGTTTGTGTAAGGATCTCCTTCATTAATTTTCTGCAATTGAATCATGTAAAGTAACATTTGTGGACTTACCCAAAAGGAAATGTAATATTTGTGGATTCTATATGTGCAAGTGCAACATACTATATATGTTGAATTACAGCGTATACTTCCGTAAGAAATGAATAAAAAATATATAAGGTTATAGGTTTTTCAAGTCTCTCTCTCTAAATTATTTTAGGAGATAGTTTTATAAAGTGACCCTTTCACAATATGTAGGTCTCACAGGTGTATAGCTCACCAAATGTAGAAGCTTGTTTGATTAATAACCTACTTAAGTTGTGAACCCTTTTTCTCTTATTGCTTGCCATAAGAATTACTCGTAGTTTGCATGACTTCTATCATGTTATTAAGTCACCTATGCACACTAATATATTGCAAATATTTGTTTGTGGACGTTTAGTGAAAATTTCCCAATTTCATAAGAATTCAAGTTTTTAAATATCTTTTAGTCCCTTGGAATAAGATTTGTTTGCCAGTGGAGGTAGGTGGGGGTCTGAAAGATTAGGTTGTTTAACGAAGCCTTGCTTGGAAAATGGTTATGGCACTTCGAGAAAAAAAGTAACAGGTTATGACATTAGGTTATAGTAACCAAATATGGTATGGCTAGAGGGGACTGGTGCTCTAGACATGTAAGAGGGACTCATGGGTTTGGGATATGGAAGATATTAGGGCAGGTGTAGAGAGTTTTTTCGAACAAGTAGTGTATGTTGCCAGTGGGTCATTTCTTTCGGTTTTGGTAGGACCCTTGGAGTGGACATACTCCTCGAAAGGATATATTTAAGAGATCTTTGGTGAAGTAAAAAAAGTGCTTGGCAGCCATTAGGAGTTTAAGGTGTAATCGATCATTTAAGTCTAATTAATTTTATTTCCTAATTTTAACTAGGAAAGTCCTAGGGCTTTCTCAGCTAAACTAGAAAATAAAACATCTCGAACCAAAAGTAAAAGATTCAGAAGTTCAATTATGTGTGGGGAGGATATTAGGCACCCCCACAACACTATCCAAAAGGACAGTACATTATTTCGAATTTAATCTTAAATTTCACTATTTTAAGTAATAACTAGTATATTTGGCATTTGGTTTAGAAAAGAAAGCATGATATACATGTACATGTGAGATAATGCAAACATAAAACCAATCATAGGATGACATGTAATCTATCCTAGTATGACATATATATAAACGACATGTAATCTATTCTAAGATGACATACAAAGAAGACATGCAATATACCCTAAGATGACATGTTAAAAAGAATGTATAAGAAAGAGATATAAAATATCCTAGTATGACATGAAATGACATGCAATCTATCCTAAGATGACATGTGCAATCCAAATTATAATGGCAAGTGAATGACATAAATAGCATGAATAATTTAAACAAGATATAAGGAATACGCCTTATGCGTTTAAATTTAAACGAAAACATTCTAGGTCTCACATTTATTTTCATGCAAAAATCAACAAAGTAAGATGTGTTAGGTTCTAAAGACTTAGGATTTTATGTATTTAGAACTCTAATGTGTAATATTGGCAAACCATGATCAAAACAATATGTTTAGGCTTGCTCAAAGTTGATTAATTATTGTAAAGTTGGAATCGAGAGGCTGCAGATGCATTGGGGCATTTCGGCCTAGCTCGATCGATCGAAGGATAGACTCGATCGATTGAAAGTCGGCCAGATTGCGTTTTCTGCAGAATTTCCAATTCAGCCCTAACTCATTAAATGTTTAGGGTTTTATGTTTTTGCCCTAGGTATATAAGGCAAAACCCTAGCCACGTTTTTAGAGCTGCTCCTGTTGTATTGTTACTCATACATTGTTGTTTTGTGTAAATCTCTTGTGAGATCTCGAGGAGCTTTCCTTTACACAAAGCTTAGGGTTTTCAAGGTAGAGATAGTATCAACATCTTGATGATCAACTCGGTTGCTGCCATTGGAGCTTAAAGAATAACAAGCGTGGGTGCTTGTAGCTGATTGGAGAATCCAAGAAAGAAGGAGTCCGTGGATTCGGAGCTTGCACGTGGTCGTGTCAGTAAGTTCTACTGGTAGGTAGCATTAGGAAGTCGAGCGGGGAGCTTGTAAGTCCTTTTGTATGAACTTCGATTCTTTCGCATAGTGGATTCAGTTTACCTTGAGGATAGCTAGGTCAAATCCTCCCCAGGTTTTTACTGTGTAGTTTCCTGGGTGATCATATCTTGTGTTATTTATTATTTCGCTGCTTTATATTCTTGATATGATTGTATGTTTGTGATAACCTAGAATTGCATAATTTGACTAAGTTAATCACTTGGCTAATTAACTAGATTAATCTGGTTGGTTTAAGGGGTCTAAATTTCCAACAAGTGGTATTAGAGCGGGTAGCTCTTCTGTTTTAGATCTTTTGATCTAAGAGCTGATCCTTGACCCCTGTTGTCATGGATAATTTGAAGTGTCTTTCTGATCATGTTTCTGCTCATGCTTCTGCTGATTTTATTGATGCCTGTGATGTTTTGAATAAAAAGGGCACTATTGTTTCTGTTGATTTTTTTGATGCTTTTGAAACTCTTCGTAAGGAATTATCTAAATCTTTGAAAATTGCTAAGAAATTTAAAGAAGAGTTAAAATTGGCTAATCTTGAAAAAGAGGATTTGATTGTGAGATTAGATGAGTCTAATAAAAAGAATGAATTTTTGAGAAATCAAATTTCCTCTCAAGATGAGAAGATGAAAAGCTTGGAACAAGAGTTAGTTGAATCTAAAACTAAAATTGAAAATTTGACTAGTACCAAGCCTGTTGTTGATAACAGAAGTGTTTCTGTTTCTCTTAAGCCTAAAACTGAGAAAGTTTATATCCCTTCTTTCAAGAGGAATAATAAAGAAAATGCTTATTTTGCTAGGTTAGACAAAGGTAAAAGTTCTGTTGTAGACGCTGAAGTTTCCAAACCTATGTCTAAACCTACTGTTAGAGAGCATAATAAATCTGTTTTTGTGCCTACCTGTCACCTTTGTGGTGTTGTTGGTCATATTAGACCAAATTGTTCTTTGTTGAGGCAAAAACCAAAATCTGAGACTAGATTTGCTGTTAGGAATACTGATGTTCCTAAATTTGTTCCTATTTGCCATTTTTGTGGTGTTCGTGGTCACATTCGTCCTAATTGTCATAAATTGAAAATTAAGCATTCTTTGTTTCAATCTAGGATATGTGATGATATTTCTCCTGCCATAAGTCCATATAAATTGTTTCATATTCTTTTGAAAAATTTGAACTTGTTGGCTTGTGAAAGGAATTTGCAGGATTTTAGTCTTTCTCAGAAGATTGGTGTAATTCCTCAAATACACTCTGCTTCTCATGGATTTTCACCTACAAAGCCGAAGACTCGTGCTAAATGGGTGAGAAAAGATTCTCTAAGGTGAGTGTTGCTGACTTGTCCCTGATTTAATGCTTTCAATTATTTGTGGACATGTTTTGTTTCTGTTTTTGGTTGTTTTGTTTTTTAGGTTGTTTTTATTTAAAAAAAAAAAAATCCAAAAACATTGAAAATTTCAAAAAGACAAAAATATTTTATTTTGTATCTAGTTTTTTCTTTTTGAGGATTACATGAATTATGATATCTCTCTCTTGATTTAGAACATGCTTGACATTGTGGAGAAACTTGAATAGTTTGTGCTAAGCTATTTCTGATTTTGTGTGAGTATGTACTAGTTTATACATGTACTCAAGGGTTAATTAAGAAATTGATATTTCTTGTTTGTGTACCCTCTATAGCTTAGTTTTGCACTATCATGCATTGCTTTTGCATTGTTCATTTAGTATAATATGTGCTTTTTGTTTTTGGTCATAAATTTTCTTTTAGAACCAAAAGGATTTTTGTGTTTTGTATTTCACATCTTGGATTTATAATCAAGGATTGGCCATATTATCTTTACATAACAAGTTTATGTACCCTATTTAGCTTTGATGAGCTTATTTATTGCACTTGACTAGTTGAAGCTTTGTAGTGCATGTTGTGTGGGAAAGATGTTTATGGTGTTTATCACTTTGTCTTAATCTTGAAGTCACATGTTATTTGACTGTCGGACTTGATCCTTTTGAGAAAGGCATAAATAACCATCTCACCACTGATCACTAGCCATTCTTGAACACCTTAGTGCATATCGTAAGATTTTATGCTCGTGAAAGTGTAGCACATGCACAAAAAGAACATAAGGTGTAGCCTCGGTTTAATTGCTTAATACTTAAAATTGGTGTGTATTATTAGGCTTGATGCCAAATCACATAATTAAAATTGGTGTGTACATTATCCCGGCTTTTAATAAGTTTCTGAACAATTAAAATTGGTATGTATATTATGAGGCAAAAAAAAAAAATCAAGAAACTTACATGATTGCAGGCTTATGATCTAGGAGATGTGAGAGTTATATGATGTAACTCTTCAGGTGATAGTCTCTTTCAAATTCTATGTGATGAATTTTGTAGACTTTGTGTTTGATTTCTATTCACATATCACCTCACATGTATCTCAAGCTTTTGCTAGTTACACACATTACACAAGTTACTCTTTGTTAAACTTGGTACATTATATTGTGTGTGATTTTGTTGTGGTCATCCAAGATTAAAAGTTCCTTGATTTTAATGCAAAATGTGTATAATGTTTGCGCTTTGAGGACAAATTGATTGAAAATCTTGATTTTGGAAGATCTGGGTTAAATTTAAGTGTTTTTGATAAACTTTTTGTCTTATACTCATGCATTTTTTATAAAACAATGTGCTTTGAGGAGTTTCTGCATTAAAATGCTCTGTTTTTCAAAAATCTGATTTTTCCAGACTTTCGATCGATCGAACCTGTTTTTCGATCAATCGAAATTGCAATTAAAATTTTTGGTTTGAGTTTGCCTGACTCGATTGATGTTCGATCGATTCTCGATCGATCGAAACTGAAAAATTTTCAGTTTCTATGTTTTTGACCAAAATTTTTTTTATGCACCATTTGTGTTTAGGATTCACATGCATTTCATTGTTTTTGTATCCATCTTGCAGTTTTGCAATCATATCTCTCATTGTTTTCACACATAGCATGCATACACTTTGCTAAATTGGGTACTCAACTTGATTTAAAAATTGATTGATTAATTTTTGAGTTTTGTACATTCTAATATATGCTATTTCTTATGTGTGAACTGTAGAAAATATTTTTCTTAAGAGATATGATGGATAATCAATGTGCAAATATTTTCTCTACTCATGCAACTGTTTATGGGTTACATAGTGCCATGTTTGCATTTTATTGAAAGAGAGAATATTTTTTCTTAATGTGTATCCTCACCTTAGTTTTTAACTTTGGTTTGTGTGTCTTTCCCCCCCCCCCCCTCCCCCTCCTTTATTTTTCCCCAAACTGTTTTTCCCAAAACTTGTTTTGTTTTTCCTATTTTTATAAGGGGAGAAATTTTTTTTAACCTTTGTGGTTCTTAGGGGGAGTTGTTGCTCTTCATAGGGGGAGTTGTCTCTATTTTCTCTTACTCTGTTGCGTATGTTTTCTGTCTACCTTCTGATTAGGTAGTCTTTGTCAATACGTGACAAAAAGGGGGAGACATAGTTGAACCTGTTTGTTTTGTTTAGGGGGGGAATTTAAAAACTTTTTGATGTATCTAACTTAGGGGGAGAGTTAGAATTTATTTTGATATATTTGTTTCTTGTTTCACTTCTTATTGATTTATATTTATGAGTTCTTCATAGGTATATGTCTTTATTTTGTGTTATGTGAAATCAAGAATTTATTTTTGTTTACTTGTATTTTCCACACATGCGTTTATGCGTTTGTTGAGTATTTCAGGAATATACAGGTTGATTCAATTGAGCTGCTGTCTACACTTGCAACTGATGGATAGTAGTTAGGATTGAATTTTAGTTTTTATGAGCATTATTTATGTAAAGGGCTTTTACTTATAAACTTTGAGCTTTTAGTTTGTGTTTTGTCACAGATTGCCAAATGGGGAGTTTGTTAGGTTCTAAAGACTTAGGATTTTATGTATTTAGAACTCTAATGTGTAATATTGGCAAACCATGATCAAAACAATATGTTTAGTCTTGTTTAGGCTTGCTCAAAGTTGATTAATTATTGTAAAGTTGGAATCGAGATGCTACAGATGCATTGGGGCATTTCGGCCTGGCTCGATCGATCGAAGGATAGACTCGATCGATTGAAAGTCGGCCAGATTGCGTTTTCTGCAGAATTTCCAACTTAGCCCTAACTCATTAAACGTTTAGGGTTTTATGTTTTTGCCCTAGGTATATAAGGCAAAACCCTAGCCACGTTTTTAGAGCTGCTCCTGTTGTATTGTTGCTCATACATTACTGTTTTGTGTAAATCTCTTGTGAGATCTAGAGGAGCTTTCCTTTACACAAAGCTTAGGGTTTTCAAGGTAGAGATAGTATCAACATCTTGATGATCAACTCGATTACTGCCATTGGAGCTTAAAGAATAACAAGCGTGGGTGCTTGTAGCTGATTGGAGAATCCAAGAAAGAAGGAGTCCGTGGATTCGGAGCTCGCACGTGGTCGTGTCAGTAAGTTCTACTGGTAGGTAGCATTAGGAAGTCGAGCGGGGAGCTTGTAAGTCCTTTTGTATGAACTTCGATTCTTTCGCATAGTGGATTCAGTTTATCTTGAGGATAGCTAGGTCAAATCCTCCCCAGGTTTTTACCGTGTGGTTTTCTGGGTGATCATATCTTGTGTTATTTATTATTCCGCTGCTTTATATTCTTGATATGATTGTATGTTTGTGATAACCTAGAATTGCATAATTTGACTAAGTTAATCACTTGGCTAATTAACTAGATTAATCTGGTTGGTTTAAAGGGTCTAAATTTCCAACAAGATGTTAATTAAAAGGGGGGGGGGGGGGTTATGTTTGGCTTTTAGGGTAAACATGGATTTAATGGAGTTAAGCCATGGGCAAAGCATCACATTTTAAAGGTTAAAACACCCAAAGTAAAATTCATATGAGCTTTTAATCTACACACACACACAAAAATCTCTTCAAAGATTTTTTGTGTAAAGCTCATAGGATTTTTTTTTTTTTTTTTTTTGGGAGAAAATCATTAAAAGAAAAGATTAAAATCCCATAGATTTTAAAAAATATATATATATATATATATTTCATCTTTTGAAAAATCTCCTAGAAGGGAAATAATGAAAGTCAGTTTTTAAATTGGAAAGAATCCCTAAAAAGGGAAAAGATTAATTCCATGGGTTTTACACCTTAAAAAGTTTCCAAAAAGAGAAAAGAATTAAAAAGGCCCTATGGGTTTTTATTTTGAAAAGCTCAAGAAAGTTCATTGGTGGAAACCCCAAGTTAAAACAAGCTTTATAAAAATTCCATTATTCTTATGTATGCCTTTTCCTTTAGCCGTTTTAATATGGGGCTATGAGTTTACAACCTTAACTAGAGAGTCTAGTTAAGGTGTAAATCCCATGTATATATGTCCAACAAATGGGAATATATATAAGAAGACCAAACAAACGAAAATGACATAGGCATATCATAAATCATCAAACCAACATCATCGAGACAATAAAAGTTCTAATCCTAGGATGACCAAGAAAAAAGGATATAACTTTAAAGAATATGATGCAAGACTTATTAAAAAGTAAACCTCATACATGAAAACCTAAAAAAAGGGAAATTTAAGGTAAAGATGTAAGCTTTGAGAACAAAGATTGAAACTTTGTCTAAAAAGGTTACACTTTGAACCTAAACATGAAAACTAACATGCATAGATGAATATTCACAAAAAGAAAGCAAGCCCAAGACCAAGATTCAAACTTTGACAAAGAAAACAGGGATTTCAATATCAAAGGAACCAACTTTAAGCCAAAATGCAAACTTGTATACACATAGGAGAAAAACAAAGCATAGGACATAACAAACAAGAAAGCTTTAAAATAAAAATGCGAACTTTTTTATGTCCAAATGTCATATTCAAGCTGTGAATGTTGGTCCATGCGCAGCTTCAAGCTGTGAATGTTGGTCCATGCGCAGCTTCAAGCTGTGCATGTATAAAAATTCAATGTTTATTCCAGCTTTAAATCCAATTTTGATCCATCTCAGGTATTGATTTTGCAGACTAATTTGAAGGCCTTCGGAAATCTGATTTAAATGATCTTGGTGTGCATGGAAAGATCTTGTAGTGTAAATTCCATAGGTTCCGGCCTCGGGTCATTTGGAGCTCCATGCTAAAAGTTATTATCCTCTAAAATTGGTTGCCCATATTAATTTCCATAGTTTAGGCTAATCTTTCCAACAATATAGTTCGGACTTCCTTTTATCGAGCCTTTTGTTTTAGGATGTTAATGACTTATTAATGATCTATTGGAAGTAGGCATTATAAGCTTTTCAATGCACTACAAAAAATGAGGGTTATATTCGTGTTTTTAAAACACGGCTATAGACCCTAAAAACGCGGATATAGCCCCATTTGGGGTATAGCCGTGTTTATACACGCGGCTTATATACCGCGACTATAGGTCCTACAAGTTTCAAAGTTAAAGAAAACCAATAAAGTTGCTTTTTTTAATTTTTTGTACTAACTTTGCACGCTGATTCTTAATTAATTGCTCATGGATCTTGGACCCAAAAAGCACATGCTTTCCTGAACGTTCATGAGCTAATAGATGCCTATACATTTCTTCAATGGAGAGAGGATCAACCCTTGTAGTCACTGGTGTGACAAATGAATCATAGTCTAATCCAAGACCAGCTAGAAGAAAAGAGACGAGTTCAAAATCGTTCAAAGGCTGAGCAGTGGCAGCAAGTGTGTCAACCAGTGTTGTGAACTAGTGAAAATAATCAGCAATTGATGAATTGCCCTTCTTCAAAGTGGCTAGCTGATAGTGGATTTGCATTGTTCTAGCCTTGGATTGGAGGTGAACATGCGTTCTAATGCTTGCTAGACATCTCGAGAGGTGGTATATTTTACCACATGAGCCAAAATTTTCTCAGAGAGAGAAGAGATAATAGCACTGAGTATCATTTGATCTTGCAAATGCCAATGCTGGAATTCTGGATTTTGGATAGCTTGAGTGGCACCATCAACTGCAACGGTGATGATTCTAGGTGGAGCAGGTGTGGTTCCGTCGAGGTAACCATAGACGTGCTGACCGTTAAGGTAAGGAACGATCTGTGCTTTCCACAGTAGGTAGTTGTCACGGGTCAGTTTGAGGGTGATCAGATGATGAATAGTGGTGAGTGTGGTGGGAGAGGGAAGGGCAGAGGTGTTGACAGTGGAGGTTGAGGAAGACGAAGAAGCCATGAAGAGGACGTGAGTCACAGAAGCTCTGATACCAAGTAAACACAATAATATTTTGGAATATTTTTCAGCCTAACCAATTTGGCTTAGGACGTTTCGTTTATATAGGATTGTACAGATACAAAGATTCAAAAATATAAAAGAGTTTAAATTACAAACAACTTCATCTTATCCTACCTTCATCAGATCCTATCTACAATTTGTAATTCGTATTTGAAATTATCACAGTTGCCATGGATAACTAGATTAACTTCAGCAAAGAGTTTAAATTACAAACAACTTCATCATATCCTATCTTTAGCTCTTATCCTTAGCATGTCTCATCCCGGAGTCGTCGTGGTTAATAATGGTCCAGTTGTGTTTTGTTTGGTTCCAGCTATTACCTCTCATCGGTTTGGTGGCTGTACGTGTTGGGTTACACGTGTGAGTGAAGTCCCACATTGAATAAAGATAAGAAGAATGAGTGGTTAATATAACATAATTAAGCACATACCCATTGGGCTTAGGCCTTTTGGGTTAAAGTGTGTCTCCATATGTTATATTAATTATTCAAAGGAAGCTCCCCAAGGTGTTTATCTCCCCAACAAGTGGTATCAGAGCGCATGGTGGTGTGGGGCAAAGGTGGCAAGGTTATCGAGGTTCCTTTCGCAGTTGGAGCGGGAACGGGGTGTGTGTACTTGAAGCCCTTTCGCAAATGGAGCAGGGCAGGTCCCTTTCGCAATTAGAGCGGGGACGGTGTATTACACCAAGCAAGCCCATAAAGCCCACACAAACGATCTTGGAAAAGGCCCAACAAATGAGAGCACATACCCATTGGGCTTAGGCCTTTTGGGTTAAAGTGTGTCTCCATATGTTATATTAATTATTCAAAGGAAGCTCCCCAAGGTGTTTATCTCCCCAACAGTACGGACTATGTATGTCTTGTTTCAGTCTAGTTTGTGTGTTGATGTTGTTCTATGTACTGTAGTCCTGGTGTCCTTGTAATATTTCTGTTCATCTAATATATTCCCCTTTTATGCAACAACAACAACAAAAAAAAAAAAAAAAAAAGGACCAAGTGTGCTCACTTCAAACTTAAGGGACCAATTATCCCTACAGAGTAAACTTGAGTGACTAATATTATAGTTTCACCTGTTATTATTCTCAAGTCTTAACAACTTGCTGATGTTTCATAATGATACTAGACTTAACTTGCCACTGCTTGCACATAGGAACAAGTCATAGAATCGGTAGGCACATGTAAACAGTTCCCATATCAAAGAATTGTCTTGTAATAACTCAGCCCAATTGGAAAACCCAGCTAGAGGTGCTTGGTGTTCATCATCTTAGTTCTACTTGCATGCAATGTTATGGATACCGTTCCGTTCCGGCCGGAATGGCTGGAAAATACCGTAATGGTAAGCAAACCGGAATGGCAAACCCCCCTGTTCTACCTCGGGTAAAATTTCGGGCTATTTCGGGTTATTTCAGGCGTTTCGGGTCATTTCAGTATATTCCAGCCGAAATTTAGGATTCAGCCGGTATGAATTTTAAGGGAAAAAAATGAAAAATGAAATGCACATACCAAACTGTACAGCTACATCTTTAAAAACCATCAGCGGTGAGTTTGATTTGGGGATGATGAGTTGTTTTAAGGGAACTTAAAGTGAGAATTGAGATGTGGAAAAAAAAATACCATGAGGAGAGAGCCAAAGGAAACCAGAGAAAACCCCAAAAGTTGAAGATGAAGATGATAAATTATAAAGAGAGAAGGGGAAGAGTCCCAAAACGTGTGGAGGAGAAACAACTAGAGAAAAAGTAAAAAAGATACAAGTGTGAAACGGATGAGTGGTAAAAGGAAAAGGAAAAAATAAAAATAAAAATAAGAAAAATGTTGGAATTAGAAAATGAAGTTGGCTTGGGCAGTGTGCTAGACGAATTTTTATAAAGCCACTGACAACCTTTTCATTAACTTGGAATGGAAGAGTGTTAAAAAGATTTGAGAGTAGTCATGTCTCGAGAGAGGTGCATCAAAAGAGTTTAGTACTTTAATGAAAGAAAATAATTTAAATGAAGTAATTATATTTAAAAAAAAAGTATATTTTAATCAAATATGTACTTATAACCTTTAAACCCTTTCTATCAAAAAAAAAAAAAAAAAACCTTTAAAATCCTTAATAATTCATATGATTTTTTTTTATCAATATATATTTATAAAATAGCAAAACCCCAAAATGGTATGCAACGGTACACCGAAATAGACCGGTACCGAAATATTCCATTCTAATAGATAAAGCAAAATGGACTCCGAAACTGTATTCATAACATTGCTTGCACGTACAAGGACCCGAACATGTCTTGTTGGGCCAACTATTGAAAATATAAACTAAGTCCATTATTACAAGCAAACCCAAGCACGGATGAGCGGCCCAATAGATTGAGTTCTGAGCAGTAGAGCCCGATTCTAGACTTCTCTTGGAGGCAGTGGACTTCTTTTCTTCCTTTGCACGCTTTTATTTTTCACCGCCTTGCAGCAATTCCTAGGGCTTTTAACCCGTGGTTAGTAGGGTTTTTTCTTTAATTTATAATTGGATAAGTATTATATGTAGACAAGTTTTAAAAGTATTTTTTTTTTAAAATATATATATTATTTATTATTATATAAAGATTTTTTGTGCTGGCCATTTTTGATTTGTGGCTGAATTTTTTTTTTTAATAAAAAAGTATTAACTTTTTTAAGAAGAAAATAAAAAATAGTACATCTTGAACTAAAGAAAACTCAATCATATTACGATTTTCCTCTGTCCAAGTTATATAGTCAAAAACATCATTAGCATGTTGTGCCAAGTTACGATTGTCTTCCCGCTTGACGTGGTTCACTTGCATGCTTCTGAAGTTTTATAGCTTTTGCCAAATCCCTTCAATGATATTACAAATTGTAGTAGGTGGTTTACTTTCTTCCCATAAAGACTCAATGATCATCATTGAGTCACTTTCGACGACTACCTCTCTTACCCCACATTCCAAGCAAAGAGGACTCCCTCCTCTAATGCTTTGGCTTCGGATTCCTGAAGTCCCAAAGGAATAGGAGGCCTTCGGATTCGTGGCAAAATTAGATTATAAATGTTTGTTTGTTTTTTCATAAAAGATAAGAACAATAAACTCATTGGTGAACACACTAATTGATTTATAATGCAATTCTTTTAAAATAAAATGATTAGTAACGCATTTAATTTAAGAACAAAAGGAGTGGAAAAATTATGCATTTTATAAACATAATTTTTTAAATATTTATTGTTCAACAATTTGTACACCTATAGATCCATGAGGCAAAATTGACATTGAATGAATTAGTAATATGTAATAATTTTTCAATCTGAGTAGAGATGTAAAATTATATGTTCAAAATTATCAAATAAAAATATTTATGAAAGACGCAAATTTTTTTTAGAAAAGGATTTATTCTCACAATCAGGAAAGCTAACAATGTAGACTATGCATGGTAGTTTTATCATTATATTTGCTCCTTTTTGTTACTCTAGCTAATTTCAAGGCCAAAGTTTATTAGCAAAGAAATCTATAAACTTGTTGATAGGAGAAGACGTTTTCCTAAGGGCCGAAGCAAACTGTTGCTTCTTGCAAGGGTGTGGCTTGAGTTGAGGATATAAATCACCAAATCCATAATAGCTTTTTCCTCCTTATATTAAGGCATGAGATTAAGAATCACATTTCTTTGGAGGTAAAAGTTAGAAGTTAGAACACATCCCTAATTTTTTTATAGTTGTAAATTGAAATTCTCACTTGGACTAAAAAATAAAAAGCAGTACTAACAAATGTTTCATTTTTATTTTTTGACAGGCATTAAAAGAAATCAAACAGAGGACAACAATCCAATTCCAAACCAAAACCCCGACAATGTCACACTGAAATTCATTTTCTAGAAAACATGTAGACCCTTCCAATCTCAAATAACAGACATTCGCTCTAGCTTATTGTAAAGAATGCGGTCATCCCCTACCGATGTTGCTCTCTAACAATGCACTTTGCACAAGTTCCTGATGCATGAGATACATTAGCTACCAGACAATCAACACAAAAATATCAACCAAGGAATTAAAAATAGAAAATATGGACAAAACCCAAAAAGTATCAAATATGGAACAGTAATTGAATAACAGGTTTTTTCACCTTCACATCCCTGTGTGAGAGGAACTTCCCCAAGTTGTGGATGATCAACCTCATATCTTCAACCTGAAAGACAACAGTTGCTCCTTACCACACTAATCATCATGATATCACGAGAGAGAGAGAGAGAGAGAGAGAGAGAGAGAGAGAGAGAGAGAGAGAGAGAGAGAGAGAGAGAGAGAGTACAAATAAAATATTTACCCTAATGCAGCCAGCTTGATTTCAGTCAAAAAACCTAAAAGCCTGTTTCAAATTTGAAAACTAACATTAATATAATGACAAGTGTATGCAACAAACATGCTATAATAGAAATTGGGAAATAATGGAAGGGGACAAAGAGTTCCCAAAAACATACCTGCAATAATTCTTTATCGACAGCAACCTCCATCACGGCAGAAGTTTCTTTCTCACCAATATCAGCCTTTTGAGTCTGTCTTTTCATTCCCATCAGACTTGAGCTCTGTCTCAGAAGCGTTCGGTTTCTCCTTCTACTTAGAAGAGTCCTCTCCTTTTCAGGTGCAGCATTCACATCAATTTTCCACTCTTCTTTTTTCACATTAGGTAAATCGTGTTGCATACCTGACTCCTCCATTTCTTCGTCCTCTTCAGGATCTTCATCATCTGTTTCATCTTCCATCTTCACCACATCTATTTCATCTTCCATCTTCACCTCAACAACGTGATCAACAGATTTATCCTCCTCTTTGACCTTGGTTTTGTCATCATCTGGTTGAGCTGTGTTCAATGTTTCAAACTTACTATCCTGCTCTTTCACAAGGAGCTCACTGGTCTTTGCTCGCTTCACTGGTGATTTTTTATCCCTTTTCTTTGCTTGAATTTCATCCCGTTGCCTCTTACGTTGATTTCTTCTTGTCACAATTTTACACGTAGTTTCTGCGCACGCACACCCAAAAAAAATAAGCATGTAAATGAGGATGCCTCAGTAAAGGAAGCCAGTAGCATGCATATTGACATAGTCCATAACAAACCTGTAGAAATGTCAAGATACGACTACCCATCTGATATTGAAGCATTTCATACAACAATTCAGCAAATAATGACAACTGCAAAAAACATGAAACACAGTGAGGAAGAAACAAGAAGTTATAATCTTGCTAGTTATACAAGGTCAAACAGAGAGAGAGAGACAGCATATAAGAGAAATGGATGAAGCAGGAGAACAAACCTCAAATGTTGATTCTTGCATGTCCTTGTCAGTATAATCCAGGAGTGAATCCAGTGAAAGTGATAATGAACGAAGCTGTAATGGAAGATTCATAGTTAGACAAGGAGTACAAGCAAGCTACATTAGATGGGGTGAACATGCAGAATATATTTGATTAACATGTAGTATATAATGCTACGTGGGATGGCAAAAACCTACTTTAGATTCCTAGCTCCATTTGGTTTGTAAAATCAATCCAGGGTGTCGAGGAGGTTCTTCAGGCTTTCTCTTTTCTTTCAAATCTTTATTTGATTTGCTTCTAGAGTCATCTTTTCCATCATTTCTTTTCTCACTTTCTCATCTTTAGATTTATCCCCATTTTTTAATTTTCCATTCTTGCCATCATTCTGACTTTCTTCTTGTTAGCATCAGCCTTTATCTCTGTTTTGCTTGAATCACCATCACCTTGCTTCTTAGTAGCAACTGTTTTGGAGTCAATATTGGGAACTGTTTTCTATTCAGATCTTTTGACCTCAGTGACCAGATTTTCAGCATCTGCTACTTGCATCTCCGTGTTTTTGGTTTCATGCATTGCCTGAACAGCCTTTATTTCATTCCCATCATCATCTTTCTTAGTTCCAGGAACCCCATCACTGGATTCCAAACCAGAGACCTTTTTTTAGCTATCCTCTTAATTATTTTTTTCTTCACAGTTGTTTTTACACTGGTACCTTCCACAACTGCAGCACTGCTTGGATCTAAATTATCCTTTGGTTTATCTTCAATACCTTCATTCTGAGCAGTTTTTCCTGCTGGAACCTTTTTTTACCATCTTTTTTCTTACAAATGTCTTAGTGGGAGCAACCAATTTATCCTGTTGATCAGGTAACTCTGAATTTACGTTCTTCTGTCAACTATTCTTCTCATCCAATCACTCTTTTCATTCCATTTCCATTTTTCTCCTTTTTGATAGAATCTTCTGCTTGTCCAAAGGATGTCTTCCTTTTTTTTCTGATTTGTCTTGTCTTTTGACATCTTTTGAGGAATCCTTTTCCTAATCTAAATTACAACACCCCCAAAAAAAAGAAATCAATTTGATAACTGATGAAAAACATAAGAAGAAAAGAGATATCAAATAAAATGAGACCATGCACAACAAGTTACCTTTCAGACCTCTGAAAAGAATACAGCATTATATTAGTAAGAAGAAAGCAGCAAATTCAAAAGACCTAGGCAAGAATAGACATGATTGCCAAACGTTGAGCACTAATGTTGCTCTAAATAGAGCCAAAATGTTAAATAATAGATAACCCCATGTAATTGGTATTAAGACTTTAATGGGGTGAATTCAGCAACGTTGTGTCCAGAATCTAAAGACTTTATGTGTAATTGTAGAATATGGTGTAGGAAATGAAGTGTCAACATGTAGTAATGTCTATAGTTATCAAATATTATTGTTAGAGATGTTCACAGGAAAAAAATCAATTGACAACATTTTCCAAGATAACCTTAACCTTCGTGACTTTGTTAATGTAGTCTGCTAGAGAGAATAATTGACATTGTAGATCCTATCATTCTTCACAAAGGAGAATAATTGACAAAGATGAATGACATTGCTCACAACGAAGTTCAAAATGAAAGTTCAAAAATTCTAGAATGCTTGACTTTGATTCTTGGAATGGGAGTTTCTTGTTCTGTTGAATTTCCAAGAGAAAGGATGAACATGAGTGCTGTTATAATTGAACTACACTCAATTTGAAAAAAACTTCTTTGAACTAATGTACACAAACAAAGGCTTCAAGTCACAGGTAAATTTTGTTTGTCTTGGCTGGTGTTATAATTTGGTATCATATCCTCCCACACCATGTGATCTAATTTGATGGGCCACTCCAAATGTTTCATAGGAAGAAGGGGGCATTCATATAGCAATAAGAAGTCACATGCCTTTATGTTAGTATTTTTTATTCCAGAAGAGCTGAAAAAAAATTGGAGTCACTTGAAATTTGATAAGCTCATTAGGATATACTTAATTAGTATGCGAATGATCCCAATTACTCTTCTATAATAATTTCTAGTTATACCTGATTACTGACATAGACATTTGAAGGATAAAAAATAAACAAATTTGTTTAGAGATGCCAAGTGCCAAAAGATTATATAGGAACCAATATCAATAGATTCTTGTTGGCTTCTTTGTTCTCCAATTTTTTTTCCTTTTTGTAAGACTATTGCATTGTAGGGAAGATACTTAGAGCCACTGTTCTTATTTTGCAGACCAATTGCTTCAATGTTGGACAACCATTATTTTGGGTTAGTATAGTGGAAAAGAGAGGTAGCTATAATATTTGAGTACAACGAAACAATTTAGCGGTTATTGATTAGTACTTATTATGATATTTAAACAATTTAGATGTTTAGATATTTGAAGATAATGCATGTTTCTCTAACACCTTTCTTACTCTTTGTCAGGGATGTAAGCCATAATATGGTTGTGAAGTTCACTATTGGATGGCCATTAAAAGGAAAGCATACTAACATTAAGTATACATAAAGCAAATTTGTATTAAACATTAAGTATACATAGAGCAAAGTTTCTATTAATTCTAGATTTGAGCTATTACAAAGAATATCATATAATGATTTGGATTGGTCATCGTTCTAGTTTTGGAAAAAATTTAGTTATTTTCAATAGTTGCACCAGAGAATGAGAACAACTGAATGGATCTATTCATTTCATTTGGAATGTCGAGTTCATAATTCTCAACATGGTTTATGTTGCTGTTAATTAGACTATTAAATATTTCATTTCTTCTCCAAATAATTTTTTTATTTTTGAGAATTGATGACAAATAATCTTGATCATATGAATAAAAGTACTATTAGTCAGGAAGACTAACATTCCATATTATACGACGCTTCTTGCCTCAAATTCAACAATATCTCCCCTCATCAAGCCATACAAATATGCAACATCTGCCCTTCCCATTTAAGTTTCCAATTGCTCCATTGTAACATTAAAGGCGACAGGCAAAAAAACCACACAAAGTATTAGAAAATTACCTATAAAAGGCATTAAAGGCATCAGGCAACAGGAACACCCCTCTTCTAATTTAAAGTGTTTTCTATTTATTTCTGTTTTTTTAAAATTAATTTTCTATAGGTATTTTTTAATTTATATCATAAATAATAGAATATTATATTTTATGTCACATTTAAAAAGGAAAAGAAAATATTTTCTATTTTATCACTATTTTTAGAGAGATTCAAAACCTATAAAATGAAAACAAAGGTTGAAAAAAAAAAGCACAAGTTTTAATTGAAAGAAAAGGGGGGCGGGGGGGATGGGGACATTATTATTTAAAAAACCTAAATTAATAAAAACCAGTAACAACATTTAACTTCAATCTTGAAAGATCTCTCTTATTCTACATCTTTCTGGGGTGTGCGTGTGTGAGTCAACTTGCTCCATTAAATCGCTGGAAAATATAAACAACTTGTTACTGAGAAAACATAATAAGTAATAAATAATGAAGGAAACTCATGAATTATTTTTTTTATTTATATGTAATTAACAATCGGAGTTTATTCTATGTATGAAACACACACACACACACACATATATATATCATCTAATTTATAAGTCATCAACATGAAGAATGTTATTTATCTTTTTAAAAAAAGTGATTGAAATGAAATTTGTATCACATAAATGTGTAGATTCCAACTTTGATATGGATACAATTTTTTTTATAGTTTGTTGAAGTTGGAGGTTGCGAGTCTCAATTTTATTTCGATTACTTACAATATACCACTTCAACAAATTGTGGAAAAAGTTTTGTAACTGAACTTGTTAGTTAGATACATATTATTTTAGGCACTAATATTCAAAATATTTTGTTGAAAAGATAAAATTTAAAATAGAGAATATAATGTTAGTGGGTGTATATGCATTTGGCATCATAGGAAGAAGTTTTAATAGCTATGTCCATTATTATCTTATGTAAAAATAAAATAGAATTTAACTCAAATTCTTCATGTATGATTTAAATTTTAAAGTATATAATTTCTCTTTTTATTATTATTATAATTTTATAGTCATAACAAGAGGTGAGGGAAAATTAGAACCTGGATTTCTCTTAGAGCGCATAACTCAATAACAATACTCTAGTCAAGATATATAATAATTTGAAAATATCATTAATATTTAAATTATCTATTTTATAATTAATAATCATATCAATTTAAAGTTACTTTAAAATAAAATAAAATAAAATAAAAAAAAACCCTCAAATAGTAGTTGGGTTCACAGCAAGAACAAGACGATACTAAAGTTACCAAACCCATTGGGCCCCACTGCTTTACACACAATAGTGGAGTGGGCCTGCTCTATTTCAGTACATTCACCAGGCATTCTTCAACTTCAAGCCCAAACCCCAAAAAATACAAGAGATCTTCCGTTAGTCACCGTCTCTCTCCATAACGGAAATAATTTTGGTGGTAAAATTGAAAATACAGTTTGGTTGCATTGGACCTATATTATATGTGATAATCTTTTCGACTAAATTGAGTCCAAATCTTCTGTCCCACGCTTCCTGCCCCATTATATACTCCACAAATAAAAACATGCCACATGTACATCTAATTTATTAAATGCTAAATTTATGCATTCTATTATTTCAATTTCCTAAAATAAATAAATAAATAACCCATCATATTTAGGTAATTGAAATAATAGAAGGCATAAATTTAGCATTTAATAAATTAGATGTACATGTGACATGTTTTTATTTGTGGAGTATATAGTGGAGCAGAAAGCGTGGGATAGAAGATTTGGACTCGACTAAATTGCACTTTTCCTAGTAATTTGAGATGGACCAAACTTTCAAAATAAAATTGAAAACAGATCAATGTACTTTATAATTTAGCTTAAATATTTTTGTATTTCTATTTTCTAATTTACTAATCCTGTAAAATACAATTGGCTAACCCAACTTCAGGACAGGCACATGTCCATCAAGGTATTTCGCATTAATTAAAAAAAAAAACCCTAATACAAAATTGTAACTTGATATTTCTCCATTAATTATTTAAAACACCTAAATTAATATATATAAAAATAAAATAAAAATAAAAATAAAAACCAGTAACAATATTTAACTTAAATCTTGAAACACCTTCCTTATTCCACGTCTTTCTGGTGGAGGTGTGTGTGCGTATGCACAGGACAACTTGCTCCATAAAATTGCTAGGTGGCTATAAAAAAATAAAAATGGAGGGAATTGGCAAGCTTCTTTTTCCTTTTATTTTTAATTTTTTAATTTTTAATGCTCTTTCATTTCATTTCTTTATTGTACTTAAGAAGAATATAGCATTTGTAATTTATTTAAAAAAAAAAAAAAAAAACATTGTTTAGTGGGCAAAGCAGCACATTGTTAGCTGGCTTTGTGAGCTGTGGGCATGGCAACTAGTCCCAATTATCTTGTCTAAACAAAATGTAATGTTGATTGTGTACGTTTTTAGACCCCTTAAACACAAACAGATTAACCTAGTTATTTAGCCAAGTGATTAACTTAGGTAAATTATTCAGATCTAGGTTAATACAAATAAATCATATCATTGAAATAGTGCAGAAAATAAATAACACAACGATATGATAACCCAGGAAAACCAAACCGGTAAAAAACCTAGGGATGATTTAACCTAGCTATCCTCAAGGTAAAACAAATCCACTATGAAAGAATTGAAGTTTTACAATAGCGACTTAGACCACTAACATCCTATTGCTACCTCGAGTAGAAAACTTACTACCATGACCATGTGACAGCTCCGAGTCCACGGACTACTTCTTTCTTGGATTCACAGCAACCACAAGTACTCCCACTTGTATTTTCTTTAAGCTTTTTATACAGCAACTGAAACGATCACCAAGCTCTCAACATCAATCTTGAGATTGGAAACCCTAAGTATATATGAAGGCAAATACATCTAGATCTCACAAGAGATTCATACACACAGCATAAACAACAATTAAAAAACGTGGCTATGGTTTTTCCTTTTATACTTAAGGCAAAACATAAAACCCTACACGTCATACGGGCTTGGGCTGAGTTGGAAATTTTGCAGAAAAACAATCTGCACGAGCTTCGATCGATCGAGTCTAATTTTCGATCGATCGAGCCTTGCAGATTTACATAATAAATCCTGCAGTACACTCGATTCCAACTTTACAAATATATACACTTTGAGCAGCCTAATTCTAGACTCTACGTTTTGATCATGGTTTGCCAACATTGCACATTAAAGTTCTAATACATTTAGATCCTAAATCCTTAGAACCTAGCAAACTCCCTCTTTGGCAATCCATGACAAAACACATAATGAAACAAAATACTCAAAGTTACAAAAACAGCCCATTACAATAAAATTCCCAACAAAAATAATTCAACCTAACTACTATCTATTAGTTGCAAGTGTAGACAACAGCACGACTGAATCAACATGTATAATCTTGTAACACTTAACAAACACATAAACGCATGTGTGGAAAATACAAGTAAAACAAAATAAATTCTTGATTTCACATAACACAAAATAAAAGACATATATCATGAATAACCTCATAAATATAAAGCAATAATCAATGTAGCACAATGTGAAACAAGAAACAGAAATAAAACAATAATGTCTCCCCCAATCATATATAACTCATAAAAAAATAGAGACATCAAAATATCCTAGGATGACATGAAATGACATGCAATCTATCCTAAGATGACATGTGCAATCTAAATTATAATGGCAAGTGAATGTCATAAATAGCATGAATAATTTATACAAGATATAAGGAATACGCCTTATGTGTTTAAATTTAAACGAAAACATTCTAGGTCTCACATTTATTTTCATGCAAAAATCAACAAAGTAAGATGTTAATTAAAGGGGGGGGGGGGGGGGGGGGGGGGGGGTGGTGGTTATGTTTGGCTTTTAGGGTAAACATGGACTTAATGGAGTTAAGCCATGGGCAAAGCATCACATTTTAAAGGTTAAAACACCCAAAGTAAAATTCATATGAGCTTTTAATCAACAAAAAAATAAATAAATAAATAAAATAAGATAAAATCTCTTCAAAGATTTTTTGTGTAAAGCTCATAGGATTTTTTTTGGGGGGGGGAGGGCGGGGGAGAAAATCATTAAAAGAAAATATTAAAATCCCATAGATTTTTTTTTTTTTTTTAAATTATCTTTTGAAAAATTTCCTAGAAGGGAAATAATGAAAGTCAGTTTGTAAATTGGAAAGAATCCCTAAAAAGGGAAAAGATTAATTCCATGGGTTTTACACCTTAAAAAGTTTCCAAAAAGAGAAAAGAATTAAAAAAGGCCCTATGGGTTTTTATTTTGAAAAGCTCAAGAAAGTTCATTGGTGGAAACCCCAAGTTAACAAGCTTTATAAAAATTCCATTATTCTTATGTATGCCTTTTCCTTTAGCCGTTTTAATATGGGGCTATGAGTTTACAACCTTAACTAGAGAGTCTAGTTAAGGTGTAAATCCCATGTATATATGTCCAACAAATGGGAATATATATAAGCAAGACCAAACTAACGAAAATGACATAGGCATATCATAAATCACCAAACCAACATCATCAAGACAATAAAAGTTCTAATCCTAGGATGACCAAGAAAAAAGGATATAACTTTAAAGAATATGATGCAAGACTTATTAAAAAGTAAACCTCATACATGAAAACCTAAAAAAGGGGAAATTTAAGGTAAAGATGTAAGCTTTGAGAACAAAGATTGAAACTTTGTCTAAAAAGGTTACACTTTGAACCTAAACATGAAAACTAACATGCATAGATGAATATTCACAAAAAGAAAGCAAGCCCAAGACCAAGATTCAAACTTTGACAAAGAAAACAGGGATTTCAATATCAAAGGAACCAACTTTAAGCCAAAATGCAAACTTTTATACACATAGGAGATAAACAAAGCATAGGACATAACAAACAAGAAAGCTTTAAAATAAAAATGCGAACTTTTTATGTTCAAATGTCATATTCAAGCCGTGAATGTTGGTCCATGCGCTGCTTCAAGCTGTGCATGTATAAAAATTCAATGTTTATTCCAGCTTTAAATCCAATTTTGATCCATCTCAGGTATTGATTTTGCAGACTAATTTGAAGGCCTTCGGAAATCTAATTTAAATGATCTTGGTGTGCACGGAAAGATCTTGTAGCGTAAATTCCATAGGTTCCGGCCTCGGGTCATTTGGAGTTCCATGCTAAAAGTTATTATCCTCTAAAGTTGGTTGCCCATATTAATTTCCATGGTTTAGGCTAATCTTTCCGACAATATAGTTCGGACTTCCTTTTATCGAGCCTTTTGTTCCAAGATGTTAAGGACTTATCAATGATCTTTAGGAAGTAGGCATTATAAGTTTCTCATACTACAAAAAACGAGGGCTATAGCCGTGTTTTTAAAACATGGCTATAGACCCTAAAAACGCGGCTATAGCCCCATTGGGGGTATAGCCGTGTTTATACCCGCGACTATAGGTCCTACAAGTTTCAAAGTTAAGGAAAACCAATAAAATTGCTTTTTTTAATTTTTTGTACTAACTTTGCACGCTGATTCTTAATTAATTGCTCATGGATCTTGGACCCAAAAAGCACGTGCTTTCCTGAACGTTCATGAGCTAATAGATGCCCATACAGTTCTTCAATGGAGAGAGGATCAACCCTTGTAGTCACTGGTGTGACAAATGAATCATAGTCTAAACCAAGACCAACTAGAAGAAAAGAGACGAGTTCAAAATCGTTCAAAGGCTGAGCAGTGGCAGCAAGTGTGTCAACCAGTGTTGTGAACTGGTGAAAATAATCAGCAATTGATTAATTGCCCTTCTTCAAAGTGGCTAGCTAATTGTGGATTTGCATTGTTCTAGCCCTGGATTGGGAGGTGAACATGCGTTCTAATGCTTGCCAGACATCTCGAGAGGTGGTAAATTTTACCACATGAGCCAGAATTTTCTCAGAGAGAGAAGAGATAATAGCACTGAGTATCCTTTGATCTTGCAAATGCCAATGCTGAAATTCTGGAATTTGGATAGCTTGAGTGGCACCATCAGCTGCAACGGTGATGATTCTAGGTGGAGCAGGTGTGGTTCCGTCGAGGTAACCGTAGAGGTGCTACCCCTTAAGGTAAGGAACGATCTGTGCCTTCCACAGTAGGTAGTTGTCACGGGTCAGTTTGATAGTGATCAGATGATGAATAGTGGTAAGTGTGGTGGGAGAGGGAGGGGCAGAGGTGTTGACAGTGGAGGCTGAGGAAGACGAAGAAGCCATGAAGAGGACGTGAGTCACAGAAGCTCTAAATTCTAATACCAAGTAAACACAATAATATTTTGGAATATTTTTCAGCCTAACCAATTTGGCTTAGGACGTTTCATTTATATAGGATTGTACAGATACAAAGATTCAAAAATATAAAAGAGTTTAAATTACAAACAACTTCATCTTATCCTACCTTCATCAGATCCTATCTACAATTTGTAATTCGTATTTGAAATTATCACAGTTGCCATGGATAACTAGATTAACTTCAACAAAGAGTTTAAATTACAAACAACTTCATCATATCCTATCTTTAGCTCTTATCCTTAACATGTCTCATCCCGGAGTCGTCATGGTTAATAATGGTCCAGTTGTGTTTTGTTTGGTTCCAGCTATTACCTCTCATCGGTTTGATCGTTGTACGGACTATGTATGTCTTGTTTCAGTCTAGTTTGTGTGTTGATGTTGTTCTATGTACTGTAGTCCTGGTGTCCTTGTAATATTTCTGCTCATCTAATATATTCCCCGTTTATGCAGCAACAACAACAAAAAAAAAAAAAAAAAAGACCGAGTGTGCTCACTTCAAACTTAAGGGACCAATTATCCCTACAGAGTAAACTCGAGTTGACTAATATTATAGTTTCGCCTGTTATTATTCTCAAGTCTTAACAACTTGCTGATGTTTCATAATGATACTAGACTTAACTTGCCACTGCTTGCACATAGAACAAGTCATAGAATCAGTAGGCACATATCAAAGAATTGTTTTGTGATAACTCGGCCCAATTGGAAAACCCAGCTAGAGGTGCTTGGTGTTCATCATCTTAGTTCTACTTGCATGTACAAGGACCAGAACATGTCTTGTCGGGCCAACTATTCAAAATATAAAACTAAGTCCAATATTACAAGCAAACCCAAGCAAGGATGAGTGGCCCAATAGATTGAGTTCTGAGCAGTAGAGCCCGATTCTAGACTTTTCTTGGAGGCAGTGGACTTCTTTTCTTCCTTTGCACACTTTTATTTTTCACCGCCTCGCAGTCGCAGCAATTCCTAGGGCTTTTAACTGGTGGTTAGTAGGGTTTTTTCTTTAATTTATAATTGGATAAGTATTATATGTAGACAAGTTTTAAAAGTATTTTTAAAAAATATATATATATTATTTATTATTATATAAAGATTTTTTGTGCTGGCCACTTTTGATTCGTGGCTGATTTTTTTTTTTAATAAAAAAGTTAATACTTATGATTTGTGCTGGCCACATATTATGATTTTTCTCTATCCAAGTTATATAGTCAAAAACATCATTGACATGTTGTGCCAAGTTACGATTAGGGATGGTCATGGATAGAGTATGAATCGGGTATACCCATACCTTACCCGAAAAGTTTGCCCATGAATACCCGATTATCAATACACATTAGTATCCATACTCGAATCTTACCCGAATATATTATCCATGGATATCCATACCCTACCCGAAACCCATTTAATTTTTTTTTTTAATCCAAAACATTTTAACATAAAAACTAACTAATCTTAAAAAAGAAAAAACTAATCAATAAATTTTTTTTTCGTATCTGCTTCTTTTTTTTCTTTTTTCTTTTTTTTGAGATAGACATAGAAATTTTATCAGATAAAAAATTAAAAAAAAAAAACCAATGCGATGGAGAGAGATTTTACTCACATCCACATCCACATGCCACCAAACCAAAAATAAAAATGAACAGAACGTAGAAATTCATATTCCATTCATCATCACTTGGTTGTAAGAAAACTTTCTTAAGAACAAATGGAAGCAAAATACAAAACTTGCCGCAAATAACTGTTCATAGAGTTCAAAAATTCATTTTATTAAATCTCAAAATTCCAATAACCCCAACTAAACCCAACTGAAGCTAACTCTCTAAAAATTAAAATCAGGATTTAGGATCAACATTACCACAAACATAAAATTTCACAATTCCAATGACCCAAACTAGACGAAAAAAAAAAAAAAAAAAATAGGAACGAAGTTGAGCTAACTCTTAACCTAAAAACAAAATATTCAAAAAAAATCCCCAGATACCCAATACTACAAATCCATCAGAATCAACATTACCACGACCAAAAAAAAAAAGGCCTCAAAATTTCAATAACCCAAATGGAACCTAATCATTAAAATCAAGCATAGCTAAATCTAAACAACAAAAACAATTAAAAATAAAAACATAAAATTCTAATAATCCACAAAAACCAAAATCCAAAAAGTGATAAGAACCAACATTACCGCAACAAAAATCTGAGAACCCAAATGAAATCCAATAATCAAAATCAACAAACCCAAAATTCTAAAAATCCAACATCTCCACAGCAAAAACCTCAAAATTCCAATAAACCCAAATGGAATCTAACAAAATTATGAAACAGCCAATAAAAAAAAGCTCAATATTCTAAAGTGAAAAAAAAAAAAAAAAATCCAATAGACCCAAATGGAAACCAATTAACAAAATTACATAACAGTCACCTGGTAGCGGTGTGAAACAACAATGTCGGAATCGTCAAAATCGTTGTCGATGAACTCGTAGTCTGCCACGTCAGCATCGTCGCCGCTGTTAAAAGCAGAAGCATTGGTGGTCTCACCATCTTCATCATCGTCTTCGTTGCCGCTATAAAAGTCGTCGTCCTCGACCGAAACGGTGAGGAGAGACAGAGACAGAGAGAGTGACGGTGAGGAGAGGTAGGGACTGGAGAGCTCTGAGAGAGAGAGAGAGAGTGACGATGAGGACTGAGGAGAGGTAGAGAGAGTGTGAGTGACGATGAGAGAGGTTTAGGGGTTTTTTTTTTTTAATACGGGTCGGGTTTGGATAATATCCATACCCTACCCGAACAATTCGAGTAATATCCATACCCTACCCAGTTAAGTTCTACCTATAAAGAACCGGGTATTACCCGAAACATTTGGATCGGGTAGGGTTGGATATCCATTACCCAATGGGTATGGCCATCCCTAGTTACGATTGTCTTCCCGCTTGACGTGGTTCACTTGCACGCTTCTGAAGTCTTATAGCTTTTGTTGAATCCCCTCAATGGTATTACAAATTGTAGTAGGTAGTTCATTTTCTTCCCGTAAAGACTCAATGATTATCATTGAGTCACTTTCGAAGACTACCTCTCTTACCTCACATTCCAAGCAAAGAGGACTCCCTCCTCTAATGCTTTGGCTTCGGATTCCTGAAGTCCCAAAGGAATAGGAGGCCTTCGGATTCGTGGCAAAATTAGATTATAAATGTTTGTTTGTTTTTTCATAAAAGATAAGAACAATAAACTCATTGGTGAACACACTAATTGATTTATAATGCAATTCTTTTAAAATAAAATGATTAGTAACGCATTTAATTTAAGAACAAAAGTAGTGGAAAAATTATGCATTTTATAAACATAATTTTTTAAATATTTATTGTTCAACAATTTGTACACCTATAGATCCATGAGGCAAAATTGACATTCAATGAATTAGTAACATTTCATAATTTTTCAATCTGAGTAGAGATGTAAAATTATATGTTCAAAATTATCAAATAAAAATATATATGAAAGACGCAAATTGTTTTTAGAAAAGGATTTATTCTCACAATCAGGAAAGCTAACAATGCAGACTATGCATGGTAGTTTTATCATTATATTTGCTCCTTTTTGTTACTCTAGCTAATTTCAAGGCCAAAGTTTATTAGCAAAGAAATCTATAAACTTGTTGATAGGAGAAGACGTTTTCCTAAGGGCCGAAGCAAATTGTTGCTTCTTGCAATGGTGTGGCTTGAGTTAAGGATATAAATCACCAAATCCATTATAGCTTTTTCCTCATATTAAGGCATGAGATTAAGAATCACATTTCTTTGGAGGTAAAAGTCAGAAGTTAGAACACATCCCTAACTTTTTTATAGTTGTAAATTGAAATTCTCACTTGGACTAAAAAATAAAAAGCAGTACTAACAAATGTTTCATTTTTATTTTTTGACAGGCATTAAAAGAAATCAAACAGAGGACAACAATCCAATTCCAAACCAAAACCCTGTAAGAATCTGTCCCCTTTCAAGGGCCATAACAAGGCAATGTCATACTGAAATTCATTTTCAAGAAAACATGTAGACCCTTCCAATCTCAAATAACAGACATTCGCTCTAGATTATTGTAAATAATGCGGTCATCCCCTACCGGTGTTGCTCTCTAACAATGCACTTTGCACAAGTTCCTGATGCATGAGATACATTAGCTACCAGACAATCAACACCAAAATGGCAAAATCAACCAAGGAATTAAAAATAGAAAATACGGACAAAACCCAAAAAGTATCAAATATGGAACAGTAATTGAATAACAGGTTTTTTCACCTTCACATCCCTGTGTGAGAGGAACTTCCCCAAGTTGTGGATGATCAACCTCATATCTTCAACCTGAAAGACAACAGTTGCTCCTTACCAAACTAATCATCATGATATCACGCATAAGAGAGAGAGAGAGAGTACAAATAAAATATTTACCCTAATGCAGCCAGCTTGATTTCAGTCAAAAAACCTAAAAGCCTGTTTCAAATTTGAAAACTAACATTAATATAATGACAAGTGTATGCAACAAACATGCTATAATAGAAATTGGGAAATAATGGAAGGGTACAAAGAGTTCCCAAAAACATACCTGCAATAATTCTTTATCGACAGCAACCTCCATCATGGCAGAAGTTTCTTTCTCACCAGTATCTGCCTTTCGAGTCTGTCTTTTCATTCCCATCAGACTTGAGCTCTGTCTCAGAAGCTTTCGGTTTCTCTTTCTACTTAGAAGAGTCCTCTCCTTCATCTTTTTCAATTCCTACCACCTTTTCATGTGCAGCATTCACATCAGTTTTCCACTCTTCTTTTTTCACATTAGGTAAATCGTGTTGCATACCTGACTCCTCCATTTCTTTGTCCTCTTCAGGATCTTCATCATCTGTTTCATCTTCCATCTTCACCACATCTATTTCATCTTCCATCTTCACCTCAACAACATGATCAACAGATTTATCCTCCTCTTTGACCTTGGTTTTGTCATCATCTGGTTGAGCTGTGTTCAATGTTTCAAACTTACTATCCTGCTCTTTCACAAGGAGCTCACTGGTCTTTGCTTGCTTCACTGGTGATTTTTTATCCCTTTTCTTTGCTTGAATTTCATCCTGTTGCCTCTTATGTTGATTTCTTCTTGTCACAATTTTACATGTAGTTTCTGCGCACACACACCCCAAAAAATAAGCATGTAAATAAGGATGCCTCAGTAAAGGAAGCCAGTAGCATGCATATTGACATAGTCCATAACAAACCTGTAGAAATGTTAAGATACGACTACCCATCTGATATTGAAGCATTTCATACAACAATTTAGCAAATAATGACAACTGCAAGAAACATGAAACACAGTGAGGAAGAAACAAGAAGTTATAATCTTGCTAGTTATACAAGGTCAGACAGAGAGAGACAGCATATAAGAGAAATGGATGAAGCAGAGAACAAACCTCAAATGTTGATTCTTGCATGTTCTTGTCAGTATAATCCAGGAGTGAATCCAGTGAAAGTGATAATGAACGAAGCTGTAATGGAAGATTCATAGTTAGACAAGGAGTGCAAACAAGCTACATTAGATGGGGTGAACATGCAGAATATATTTGATTAATATGTAGTATATAATGCGGCGTAGGATGGCAAAAACCTACTTTGGATTCCTTGCTCCATTTGGTTTGTAAAAACAATCCAGGGTGTCGAGGAGGTTCTTCAGGCTTTCTCTTTTCTTTCAAATCTTTATTTGATTTGCTTCTAGAGTCATCTTTTCCATCATTTCTTTTCTCACTTTCTCATCTTTAGATTTATCCCCATTTTTTAATTTTCCATTCTTGCCATCATTATTTTAAGCTATCCTCTTAATTATTTTTTTCTTCACAGTTGTTTTTACACTGGTACCTTCCACAACTGCAGCACTGCTTGGATCTGAATTATCCTTTGGTTTATCTTCAGTACCTTCATTCTGAGCAGTTTTTCCTGCTGGAACCTTTTCTTACCATCTTTTTTCTTACAAATGTCTTAGTGGGAGCAACCAATTTATCCTGTTGATCAGGTAACTCGGAATTTACGTTCTTCTGTCAACTATTCTTCTCATCCAATCACTCTTTTCATTCCATTTCCATTTTTCTCCTTTTTGATAGAATCTTCTGCTTGTCCAGAGGATGTGGACTCTTTCTTTTTTTCTGATTTGTCTTGTCTTTTGACATCTTTTGAGAATCCTTTTCCTTATCTAAATTACAACACCCCAAAAAAAAAGAAATCAATTTGATAACTGATGAAAAACATAAGAAGAAAAGAGATATCAAATAAAATGAGACCATGCACAACAAGTTACCTTTCAGCCCATCTTTCTTCTCTCTAGACCTCTGAAAAGAATACAGCATTATATTAGTAAGAAGAAAGCAGCAAATTCAAAAGACCTAGGCAAGAATAGACATGATTGCCAAACATTGAGCACTAATGTTGCTCTAAATAGAGCCAAAATGTTAAATAATGGATGACCCCAGGTAATTGGTATTAAGACTTTAATGGGGTGAATTCGGCAACGTTGTGTCCAGAATCTAAAGATATTTTGACCAACCCACTTTTCAGTTACATGCCCATATCATGAGAACCAGATATCAAGTTCTTTCTAGGTTGATTGCTACAAATATAGCTCCATGCTCAAATTTCCTTTCAGAATTGAGTTGATTGGAATTGACAACAACCATCACACTCAAAGTGCACGAGTAACAATGTTTTCAACAACTGAATTTGATCTTCACTCAATCTCAGAACAGATATCTGTCCATGTATCTACATATGCGCATAACTACATGTACATATTTTGTGTTTGTCTCTGCCAGTGTGTGAATTAGATGTCTTTTGGCAACAAACTTGAGCATGAGTAAAACTGATCAAAAAAAGTTTCATACAATATAATTACAGACCTCTTTTTTCAAAGAAAGTTGGCGCTCTCGCTCTGCAACAGCCTTCTTGTGAGCAAGCCATTGCCCATTGGTCTCTCCATGCATCCAAAGAAGGGAGACATTCAGACAAATCTGGAACAAACAGTACAGTGACCTTATGGCTTAAAAGTCCATCCTTGCCAAGTCTGTCATAGTGTATCTGCAAACGCCAAGTAGAATTAAAAATTAACTTTCTGGATCCGATAAATACAGGCACGTAACCAAAAACAAAATCTCTAAATACAACCCAGAAGCATCAAAAGAGTTCAAAAACACAATATATTGCACTTTCTCATCTGCATCATAACCAAAGAAAAACGTTTTTTGCTTTTTTGGCCAAAAAAGATGATACCTAAAAAGTTATAAACAAGGAGTTTGAACCTGTACAGTAAAATATTACATATTGAAGTAGCCAAGACTCCAAAAAAATAGGGATAAGGCTACCAACCAATCACCACTTCTAGACCCTGTAAAAGTGGAAGCTTTGGGTTCAAATTATTTTATGAAAGTAGCCAAGAATTTAGATGTAAATGTAATGTTTGGGGAAATATCTCTGTTGTTAGTGAAAATATACTTGGGCTAATTTAATGATTTAGTGTACGTTTTGACAATTAAACCATCTTCTACTAATTCATAAAGCAAAGATCTCAATAAGAAAACAGCTCAAACATAAAGCAGAGCCTTGAAGAAATTCCATTCCAATGTCAGCCACCTTAGATAACCGAAAAGGCCTATTGAAAAAAAGCTATAAAAGCCACAACGAGTATGGTCACTGTTGTAACAAAAATTCAAACTAACTGAAGTGGTCCTAATAAATGTAACAATCATCGAGAGAAAATTCTACCTCAAGAAAACGATTCCAATGACGGCAGTTCTGCAAATCAAGTTGAGTGACATCTTTTGCATATCTAAAAAGAAAAAAATAACTTCAGGCGGCCATTTGAAGAACATCATTTCTAGACATCCTCTACAACAAACATCAGACAGCGCAAACCTATGGACCGTATGAATTGAAGAGGTATCATCAATAGATGGGTCAACACCATCAGCGGATTCCATTGACCACCAATTGCCATGAAAGACTGGTCCTTTTTATAAGCAAGGCCAACCAGAGGATATTGCAAATGTGGGGCTTTGGGTATGAAAGGAAGAATTTTTCTGGTGTTTTTGCTTTATTGACTCTGTTTTGGGAGTCAAATGGCTGTTATTGTCTGAGCTGCTGTGGGGAGGACGACGAGTTATCCGCCGGCGATCTCCGTTTGAGAGAGAGATATATAAAGAAAGAGAGAGCTCTGGTATTGTCTTTAGTTTGGAGACTTTGGACGAAGTGGTAGGAGAGAAAAGAGGAAAGGAGGGAAAAAAAAAAGAAAAAAAAGAAATAAGGGGAAAATAAAATAAAATAAAGAACAAGAAATTAAAAAGAAAAGTTGTTCCAATATTTTCTCAATAAATTTTAAGTGATAGGTTATTATTGGTGAGTAAAAAAAATAATTTTAGTGATGATTGACGAGTTCAAATTAGAATCAGCAATAACTTATCACATAAGATTTACTATGAATATGTTGTGAAAAATATTGTGAATATAGCATTTTTAGTTAAATTTTTTTATAAAGGTTTTTAGTTAAAATTTTATATCCTACAAGTCACTATATCGTTACCACAAGTGATTCATGAGATTTGTTAAAAAAATATCATTAGAAAAAATTTAAAAATATTATCATTGGGAGATTTTTAAAATATGGCTGTTGTGAATTTGAAAAAATATAGTTATTAGAAATAAATGAAGGAAGATTGAAAAAACTAACAAAGAAAGATTAAAAAAAAAACGAAGAAATAATATTTGAATAAGATAGATAAAAGATAAAGAATTCGTTTGAAAACGTATTTGAAAAAGTAAGTAGTTAAAAAATAAAAAGAAATGTTCACTCTCCAAAGTATACAAAATTTTGGAGAGACTACTTGAGATGCTCTTAGGGTTTAGGATAGGGTTTAGCAATTTAGGGTATGTGAATAGGGATGGCAATAGATAAGAATGTGATGTGTTACCCTTTAAGGTCACCTTAATATTCTTGTGCATTGAATTAGAACCTAGAATCTATAGCTATGAATAAAGCTTGACGTGCTCATTAATTAAAAGAAATTAACTTGACCTCTTATTAAACCACATGCTCCTGATAAATAAAAGGACTAAATATGACAAAATAAATAGACCTAGATAAAAACAGGACATATAGTTTAAGAAAATTAGTTAAATTCTTTAATCAATTTGATGCTCAAATCTTAATGGCATGCTATAGTAAGGAAACCCAAATAGTATATTTAGTACTAATTTTTCATATATAGAAATCATATTGAAATTTTAGAACATATTACATAGAAAATTACACATTTTTTCAACAATAATGCAACACGAGTAATTTCAATCAGTGATATCTCATTCAAATCAACTCTGATTTTCGTCCATGACTAATCAAATTACACAAATTTTCATGGTTTTAAATATATCATCTCAATTAATCTAATCACAAGGTTAGATTTCAATTTAAGCTCAATCAAATTTAGTCAACCGCATAAAAATCAGCAAAAAATGAGTTTTAACCATTAAAACCATGAAATCCTTTAATTCAATGCTAAACCTTCTATTGAAATTTAGAGCCGGACAAAATATGGTATCAACATCTCTATATATTTTTGTTATTATAAAATATAGCAATTTCGAATTATAATGAATGGAGATTATTAACTTTTATAAAATGAAAATTATTATAATGAGGCAAATTTTTTTATAGGAGTTATGAAGTTATTTATAATCCTAAAAGGTGGCCACCTAGTAGACATCCATAACCAAAAAAAAAAAAAGTATTAAACTTTTTTTAAACACTACGAATACCATTTAAAAAGTCCACCTATTCCTAAAGTTTAATACCAATCCGCATCAATTTTATTTGTGTTTGGGCACATATATTATTTTTTAGAAGCCAAGCCCAAAAGTTTGTTTGTTTATTTTTTATTTTATAAACCGGAATAGTTCTAATACATAGCAGATTTGTAAATTAGCAGTGATTACTAATTATTGGGTTTAACTGCATAAACAAAAAAAACCGTAGGAAACTAACCATAGTAAATTAAAATTTTAACTAGTAAAGTCTCTGATGGTTGTATAAAAAATCTGGATTCAACTCCTGCCTACACCAAAAACTGAAAATTGATTGGTATCTTAGTCTGATACTAAAGAACTATCATCAGGAGCGAAATTGAAACTTTCTATAAAAAAAAAATTCAGATGCTTAAATAAACCACACAAAAAAAATTTTAATAGCATATTTTTTTTGGGAAAGATGTGTC